>JAIOJX010000003.1:143003772-144373772 GCA_022376925.1 Tragulus kanchil
TTGTAAGTTATGCTAAGGGCATTATCATCCCTCTCTCCCTCCCCCCACCCCTAAATTACTAAAAAATAAAAATATATTTATAATGTGCAAGACAAGTATGGATTGAACATAAAATGTTTCACATTTTGATCTATAGTCTAAAAATTAGTCAATAGCTTGATCAGACGAATGAATGGAATGTTCGTATCCTCAATTATCAGCCAATACAGGTGCACCCCAAAGCCTTTCCTGGAATGGAAAGACTTGGGTGGCCATTTCCACATTCACTGAGGGAGGTGGCGGGCAGGAATTCCCCATCGACACAACTGCGTTCCTGCTCCACTCATCAGACCAGCCGGGAGCACGCTCTGGGGGAGATGAAGGTCAGTGTAGCAGTTTTTGTTCCAAATGATAACCAGTGATTGAGTAAACCGCCATCAGCCCTATTATGACCAGAATAATCACAATGCATTAAAAAGTTACTTGCAATCCTGCAGAATTAGGCATAAGTTGTTGTAAAATAAAAAACAAACAAACCTGTTTTGTCAAAACTGGCAGTGTAAAGAAGGCAGTACTGGAAGTGTCTGAATCATCGGTAATGCCGAGTACCCTCCATAAACTCTTAGTGTGGTTAGGCTTTGGGACCCATCGTTTGGAAATCTTACACGTACATGCTTTTCTCATAGGTTCACACCGCCTATGATTATCTTCACTTGGCCAAGGTGAACGTCAGCTTTAGCAATTCTTATACATGCTATGTCTCTGGGTCTACAGGGTAGGATTAATAATTCAAACCAAACTAATAGACAAGAGACCACTTAGGTTTAGTGTTACCATAGCAGCCTTTTATAAGTTTACTAACAACTTTAGCCTAATCCCAATAAAGCCTGATAACAGTCATAAGAATTCTTTAGGAAGTTTACTGGGGTACCATTATACCCATGCCTTTACGAGTCCATATAGATATAGTATTTATGTATATATATATAGTTAAGAGTGAATTTGGATTGCCTGAGTAACAGCTGTCTGGCAAACTGGACATGATGGCGTTCTCTTTTCACAGATCTTGTTGGCACATTCCATGCAGAAGAGGTTGTGGCCACATGGAACTAGGGCAGCGATAACTTCATTCTCAAAGCAAATCACACAGTCGTGCTTTCGTCTTGATTCTGGAGGTGAGCTAGAGGTGGAGCCGCCGTTGGAAGAGGAGTAACTGTTGGTACCGTTAGAAAAAGCAGGGATGTATATTGGAAGGCCCACATGGCTGCCTGTGCTCGGGGGGTCGCTCCGAACCCTCCGAGCAAGTGGGTGTTCCATGCTCTCGGGGAACGTAGGAGACAGACGCGGAGTCGATGGCTGACTTCCTCGACGCTGAGTCTTCATGGTACCGGGAGGATCACTCCCAAAGCCAGAGAGTGGGTTCACGGGTTCGAACGGAGTCCAGATAGTTTGAGCAGATGTTGGTAGAGAGTCAAAGGCAGGAGAGTCGACGGCAAGGTCTTCTGAGCCCACAGAAGGTAGTGCATCCCCAAACCAAAAGTTTCCTGTGCTGAACGGGCTTGTTGGACTAAAGTCAGCCAGCCGATTGCTTCCGAAGTAGGAATCTGTGGAGCCACTTCCCAGGGAACTGGAACTATCGTTTCGAATTGGAGATCATTCTGGCGCGCTGGGAGGAACGGGTTGGAGGAGAGCCACGCGCCGAGAGTGCCACCTTCAAAACTTACGTCAGTACAGGGTAGGATTACCCTCCATAAACTCTTAGTGTGGTTAGGCTTTGGGACCCATCGTTTGGAAATCTTACACGTACATGCTTTTCTCATAGGTTCACACCGCCTATGATTATCTTCACTTGGCCAAGGTGAACGTCAGCTTTAGCAATTCTTATACATGCTATGTCTCTGGGTCTACAGGGTAGGATTAATAATTCAAACCAAACTAATAGACAAGAGACCACTTAGGTTTAGTGTTACCATAGCAGCCTTTTATAAGTTTACTAACAACTTTAGCCTAATCCCAATAAAGCCTGATAACAGTCATAAGAATTCTTTAGGAAGTTTACTGGGGTACCATTATACCCATGCCTTTACGAGTCCATATAGATATAGTATTTATGTATATATATATAGTTAAGAGTGAATTTGGATTGCCTGAGTAACAGCTGTCTGGCAAACTGGACATGATGGCGTTCTCTTTTCACAGATCTTGTTGGCACATTCCATGCAGAAGAGGTTGTGGCCACATGGAACTAGGGCAGCGATAACTTCATTCTCAAAGCAAATCACACAGTCGTGCTTTCGTCTTGATTCTGGAGGTGAGCTAGAGGTGGAGCCGCCGTTGGAAGAGGAGTAACTGTTGGTACCGTTAGAAAAAGCAGGGATGTATATTGGAAGGCCCACATGGCTGCCTGTGCTCGGGGGGTCGCTCCGAACCCTCCGAGCAAGTGGGTGTTCCATGCTCTCGGGGAACGTAGGAGACAGACGCGGAGTCGATGGCTGACTTCCTCGACGCTGAGTCTTCATGGTACCGGGAGGATCACTCCCAAAGCCAGAGAGTGGGTTCACGGGTTCGAACGGAGTCCAGATAGTTTGAGCAGATGTTGGTAGAGAGTCAAAGGCAGGAGAGTCGACGGCAAGGTCTTCTGAGCCCACAGAAGGTAGTGCATCCCCAAACCAAAAGTTTCCTGTGCTGAACGGGCTTGTTGGACTAAAGTCAGCCAGCCGATTGCTTCCGAAGTAGGAATCTGTGGAGCCACTTCCCAGGGAACTGGAACTATCGTTTCGGTAATTGGAGATCATTCTGGCGCGGCTGGGAGGAACGGGGTTGGAGGAGAGCCACGCGGAGCCGAGAGTGCCACCTTCAAAACTTACGTCAGTACCGTTGTAATGGAAGTCATTCTCTTCGTTGAGCTCGATGTAGTTTCCCGTACGCATGGCAATATGCATTTCTATTTCTTCTCGAGCTCGGTCAACATTCTCAGGCATCCCTGTCACTTCAAAGACAGGCTCCTTATCTCTACTTGGAGTTACTATGTATGTATGGGTCTGCTGCTGGATTCTTTTAATTGTTGCTCCTTTGGGTCCAACGACTAACCCTACCACGCGATAGGGCACTCGGACCTGAACGGTGGTCTGACCGGGCAGGTTAGGACTGCAGGACAACCCTCCCAGGGCAGGGCCGTTTTTGTTTCGAGAGGCACGAATCATGGAGAAGTGCTCTGCGGCTGAGAGGATCTCTCGTTTGGCCATGGCAACGTCTTCTTTCCGTCCAGTGACAACAAAAATGGGCTCCTCACCACGAACAGGTGTTTTGATGTACGTGTTCGTCTTGGCTCTCAGCGCTTTAATTTTACAACCTGTAAGAAAGAAAATATTTCTTAGGTATCCACATCTACTTCAACAATATCGATAAAGACAAACCACAGAATGCACGTTTCAAACTAAGAGTCTGCTTCTGGGCAGTTTTTCTTTCTCTCTTTGAGTCTGAGAGAGTTTTATCACAAAAACTTATCCCTGGATGACAATAAGGCTTTCCTAATTGCACCAAGGCTCCTAGATGCTGGGGTGCACTCTCCCTGTGTGATCTCTCATTCTCAGGGAAGAGGTGACGCCTCCACGGAAGGCGTTTAACTCAGGGGACAGGCTTATAGTTTTCTTCCTCTTGTTATTAGTGACGCAGGAAACAGGTCAGCTATACTAGGAGTGGATCTGACTTTCTGAACACGAATAGTCTACTACTACACCTTGCGGGTGCTGGTGGCAAAGAAAAACCATTAATGTACATGTGAGACATTTAAATATCTATCCTCTTAATCTACATAACAACCCTAAGGATGAGACTATTACACTCCTTCTATTGCTGAGGAAAATAAAGCGCAGAAAAATTGTTTAACATGTCCAAGTCCCCATGGCAAGAGCAGAGCCAAAGTTAATATTAGTCTGACTTCATAATCTAGCCTTTTTGTTGGTCCTAGAACTTCAAATTCCACACAGCTATACTACAAGTTCTTCAACTGACTTCCACTTAACTGTCTTATCATTTTACGCCAACATTACACTTTCCTCTGTAAAACTCAATTGGTGACCATAGTAAAGTGCTCAAGGCCAGTACATCATCTCATTTCTATTCCATCAGTTGGACTGCAGGCTCAACTAAGAATCAGTTGTCTTTCTTCCATCTGTTAATGCAAGATATACTCATGCATTACTATTATATAAAGCAGTGACACAGAAAACCAAGACAGTGAACTTGTGTAAAAGTTGTTTTTAAAATTTCAGTAATGACAGGTACCTTAAAGAAAGAAAGAAAAAAAAAGAACACCACTGAACTATGGGTGAGACAACTGTAAAATTCCAGGATAAGAAAAACTAACAGAGAATAACCTTGTAGTCATTGTAAAGTTCTTACTAAATTCAAAAGAAACAGTGGAAACTGTATGGAATATGGTCATTGGAGGTGGTTTTGTTGAAGGACTATGATGGTGGCAGCCCCATTCCCAAATAAAAGGCTTTGGGTCTAAATCCTAAGTAATATTTAAGTTAAATAAATAAAATATCTAAAATACATATGCATAACCTACCCATGACTACTTTCTGGAGTAATCAGCCATTACCAGTGCCTACTGTGTAAGATTAGAGGGTTTCAAACGGTAACTTAAGATGTCTAACTATACACTAAGGCCTGAAACTCTGGGGTCATGCTTTTCAAAGGTCTTGACGTGAAGCTTGCCAGAACAGATTTCTTCTCTTAGTTTTTTTTAGGACGGGAAACAGGTCAGCTATACTAGGAGTGGATCTGACTTTCTGAACACGAATAGTCTACTACTACACCTTGCGGGTGCTGGTGGCAAAGAAAAACCATTAATGTACATGTGAGACATTTAAATATCTATCCTCTTAATCTACATAACAACCCTAAGGATGAGACTATTACACTCCTTCTATTGCTGAGGAAAATAAAGCGCAGAAAAATTGTTTAACATGTCCAAGTCCCCATGGCAAGAGCAGAGCCAAAGTTAATATTAGTCTGACTTCATAATCTAGCCTTTTTGTTGGTCCTAGAACTTCAAATTCCACACAGCTATACTACAAGTTCTTCAACTGACTTCCACTTAACTGTCTTATCATTTTACGCCAACATTACACTTTCCTCTGTAAAACTCAATTGGTGATCATAGTAAAGTGCTCAAGGCCAGTACATCATCTCATTTCTATTCCATCAGTTGGACTGCAGGCTCAACTAAGAATCAGTTGTCTTTCTTCCATCTGTTAATGCAAGATATACTCATGCATTACTATTATATAAAGCAGTGACACAGAAAACCAAGACAGTGAACTTGTGTAAAAGTTGTTTTTAAAATTTCAGTAATGACAGGTACCTTAAAGAAAGAAAGAAAAAAAAAGAACACCACTGAACTATGGGTGAGACAACTGTAAAATTCCAGGATAAGAAAAACTAACAGAGAATAACCTTGTAGTCATTGTAAAGTTCTTACTAAATTCAAAAGAAACAGTGGAAACTGTATGGAATATGGTCATTGGAGGTGGTTTTGTTGAAGGACTATGATGGTGGCAGCCCCATTCCCAAATAAAAGGCTTTGGGTCTAAATCCTAAGTAATATTTAAGTTAAATAAATAAAATATCTAAAATACATATGCATAACCTACCCATGACTACTTTCTGGAGTAATCAGCCATTACCAGTGCCTACTGTGTAAGATTAGAGGGTTTCAAACGGTAACTTAAGATGTCTAACTATACACTAAGGCCTGAAACTCTGGGGTCATGCTTTTCAAAGGTCTTGACGTGAAGCTTGCCAGAACAGATTTCTTCTCATGACTGTATCACGCTATTCCCAGTCTCTCAGAATGAAGCAGTTAGGTGCTACTGAAAAGCACATGCCAAAACCTGAGTAGATCTTTTTCTTAAACTTTTTGCCCTCAACAAATTAATAATGAACATAAACTAATTATTTCTGGACATCATTGGGACCTGTGTGACTGCCCTAGCACCTTCCACACCCCAAACAGGTCTCTTTGCCTTCCTTTTCTTGCTTCACTCCAAGGCAGATGATACTTTCTAAACAAAGCATTGATCACATTTTTCCATAAAGCACTTTAATGGCTACCTTTTACCATAAAGATGAAGTCAAAACTGTGGCACCCACAAGGTCACCTGTACCTGTACCTGATTACCTACGTCTCCCTGGTCTCACCTGTACCTTATACACTCTGCAGTGTGCTTCCACCATATTCAACTCTTATCCGTGCTCCCTGCCTCCATGCTCAGAATGTTCCTTCATCCTTGGCCCTTTGCTACCAGCTCTGCCTTAGATTTTAGCTTAGTAGATGTCTCATCCTCTCCTTCTCCAGAGTCAGGCTTACTCTAACTTGAAGGTTACACTTGAGAAGAACCGCGGGGTGGGGTGGGGTGGTACAGCTGAAAGCAAAACTGCAAGGAAAGCACTGGAAGGTGCCGTAGGAGGTAAGAAGGGCCAAGTGACAGGGTGGGTTGGGGGTTATCAAGAAATTACTACCATCAGTCAAATTTATGCTACTGTAAGACATGGAAGTTCTAGGAACAGACTGCTTCTGGAAGTTTGTATCTATAAGATTAAATTGCTAATGTAATTTCTGAGTATAGGAAAATCTGTACCTGCCTTTTTGCACCACAGAAAGTGACTTGGAAGACCAGAACAATAAAACTTCCACATCTACTTATCCTTTATACAGGCTGAATCTCTAGGAAACCTCCTCATTTTGCGAACTACAATCATTTTCTGTTGGTCAGTGTGAGACACCCAAAAATGTCTGAAGGGGTAGTGGGAACACCTAACTCTTCCTACTGCACCTTCAGGGGAGTTAGTATCATTGGATACATGAGTTCCTTCTCTGCACTAAAACTTGACAAGAAGGCAAGTTCTAGAACTCTGCTAGAATCACACATTTCTAACGAAGAGGGTCCTGATCATCTTAGAGAAAAAACACTGGGCAATTTCTATTAATCATGGAGAGAGAGTTAGCTTGAGAGTCTAGGCCTGGCCCCTCTGAACACTTACTATAGTGAATGTCAGAAAGCTGAATTAAGAAACTTCTTTAAATGCTTCTGAGACGACAAAGCAACTGTCAGGTGCCTTAGTAAAATACTTTAATACTCAGCAGGTATAATATTATCTAAGAAATATGCCTGAATCAAACACTACTGAGCCTAAGGTTGGTACTAATAAGTAGGTATTTAATATCTGGATCATTAGGAAGACAGAGAAGATAGAGTGAGATAGGGGTGTAAGATAGTCCACCCTGCCCCAAAGGCCTACTCACCAAATACAAGGTAAAAACAACTCACATCACAAATGGCTTATTTCTTTCTTATACAAGTACCAATATACCTGCCCTTGTATCTCAAAAACACCAAAACTCAGCAGAAAAAAATAGCTAAAAGAAACAGCTCACAGAAAAAGAAACAGGAACGGCTCTGAACATGAAAATTCCCATTTTTGTATGAAATGAGGTATCATTTTCCACCTAGAAAACTGTCAAATATCAAAAACAAACAAACAGCGCTAGTGAGAATGGGGGGAAGGCCCTCATATTTAGCTGCTGAGTATAAACTGCCATCTGCACTATCCATCAAGATGATGGCTCTGGGTATTGTCTGCCCCTGAACACCCCTCAGAGCCCAGGCTGCGGGAGCATTCACACAGGCGCGAAAACCCTGTGTTCCTGCCAGCATCAGGGCAAGGCTGACCCAGCTACCTAAGGGGACACCCTGCAGTCACAAAAACAGTTGACTAAGGGAGACAGGGTAGGAGGGTGACTGACTTTTCCTGCTGCACTTTTCTTTCTTACACATTTGGAACCATACAAATGCACTGGTTGTTTTTTTTTTTTGTAAAGAAATGTAATTAGAAACTTTAAAAAATGAGAGATAAAGAAACAACAGATTTTACTAGACAAAGCACACCAATCAGACTTGTAGCTAGTTCTAACATTTTTAGAGTTAGAAAAAAATTATGAGCAGCAGGGTGAATGATTTCATAACCTCAAAGCTGAATAAGGCATTCTGAGTCCAAGAAGTATGGGCTAACAATTGTTTTTGTACAGTTACAAATAAAAACCAACATACGGAAAGCTTATACCAGACCAGGGAGAGGTTAAGACTTAACCAGGACAGCACTAATGACTTTCATGGTTACAATTTTATTTTGGTAAACTCCCCCAATAAAAAGCCTCCAACTTACCCCCCTCCTGTAGGAACCCATTTCCCCTTTCTATATCACTGTGGCTGGGGCTGTGTTTCACCTGGAAACTCTTTAGCCGCAGCCAGAATTCTGATCTTTTCACTCCCTGGTTCAGCTAAGGTTGGGTCTTGCTTCTCTGGAGTAAAGAAAGAGCCTCTCCCACCAGCTGCCTGAGCAGTTAAGAGGGAGAGGAGTTTTAAGAAAAGGAATCGAAATGGTATCTTCAGAGTTTCTTGAACCATGGTTTGCAATTATCAATTTAACAGGTTCCAAACTTTGCAGTGAAAAATGTGTACAATGGGCTACAACACAAAATGTTCTTCTGTTGGGGAGTGGGGTTGCAGAAAAGCTTAACAGCACTAGACTAGACCTTTAGGGCCACTTAAAGGAATGAAACATGTGGAATGATACACTTAGAAGAACCAGATATAGAATTACAGTCTGCAATGTAGATATAATTATAGTCCAAATCAATTCACCATAAAGCAGGAAGATTATCTAGATCACAGGGGTGGCCCAGGCCTAATCACAAGCCCCCTGGAAGGGCTTTCTCCAGCTGGCTTCAGCAGTCGTCAGATGTGGTCTGGCTTTCCCGGAAGAAAGAACCTACGTGGAAGCCTCATGGCAGGGAACTGGAGGCAGCCTCTGGGAGCTGAGCGCTACAAGGAAAACGGAGGCCTCGATCCAGAAATCTGCTTCTGTTCTTTAATTCTACTTATTACCTGTTTCAGTTTCCTAATGCTGTCATGACAAGTTACCCCACACAGCGGCTTCAACCACATAATTTTTTTTACATTTCTGACATGGGTTTCAACAGGGTTAAAACAAGATGTCTGCAGGACTTTCAGAAGCTCCAGGGAAGAATCACTTTCCCTGCTCATTCAGGCTACTGGTAGACTTTAACTGCTTATAATCAGAGGACTGAGCTCCCTGCTTTCCCGCTGTCTTCTGGAGGCCACAGCACACAGCTTGTGGCCCTGTCTGTCCACCTTCTGAGCCAGCAATGCAAACTGAATCCTTCCCGTGCTTCAGATCTCTCCCAATTTCGTATCTGACTCAGCTGGGCCATTTCCCCTGCTTTGAAGGAATCCTGTGATTGATGACACTGGCCTCCCAGCTGATCTCAGATAACCTCCCACCTCAAGACCCATCCTGCATCTACATTTTCAGAGTCTCCAGGGACGTAGGGCATAGGCATCTTCAGCTAAGGTTGGGTCTTGCTTCTCTGGAGTAAAGAAAGAGCCTCTCCCACCAGCTGCCTGAGCAGTTCAGAGGGAGAGGAGTTTTAAGAAAAGGAATCGAAATGGTATCTTCAGAGTTTCTTGAACCATGGTTTGCAATTATCAATTTAACAGGTTCCAAACTTTGCAGTGAAAATGTGTACAATGGGCTACAACACAAAATGTTCTTCTGTTGGGGAGTGGGGTTGCAGAAAAGCTTAACAGCACTAGACTAGACCTTTAGGGCCACTTAAAGGAATGAAACATGTGGAATGATACACTTAGAAGAACCAGATATAGAATTACAGTCTGCAATGTAGATATAATTATAGTCCAAATCAATTCACCATAAAGCAGGAAGATTATCTAGATCACAGGGGTGGCCCAGGCCTAATCACAAGCCCCCTGGAAGGGCTTTCTCCAGCTGGCTTCAGCAGTCGTCAGATGTGGTCTGGCTTTCCCGGAAGAAAGAACCTATGTGGAAGCCTCATGGCAGGGAACTGGAGGCAGCCTCTGGGAGCTGAGCGCTACAAGGAAAACGGAGGCCTCGATCCAGAAATCTGCTTCTGTTCTTTAATTCTACTTATTACCTGTTTCAGTTTCCTAATGCTGTCATGACAAGTTACCCCACACAGCGGCTTCAACCACATAATTTTTTTTACATTTCTGACATGGGTTTCAACAGGGTTAAAACAAGATGTCTGCAGGACTTTCAGAAGCTCCAGGGAAGAATCACTTTCCCTGCTCATTCAGGCTACTGGTAGACTTTAACTGCTTATAATCAGAGGACTGAGCTCCCTGCTTTCCCGCTGTCTTCTGGAGGCCACAGCACACAGCTTGCGGCCCTGTCTGTCCACCTTCTGAGCCAGCAATGCAAACTGAATCCTTCCCGTGCTTCAGATCTCTCCCAATTTCGTATCTGACTCAGCTGGGCCATTTCCCCTGCTTTGAAGGAATCCTGTGATTGATGACACTGGCCCCTCCCAGCTGATCTCAGATAACCTCCCCACCTCAAGACCCATCCTGCATCTACATTTTCAGAGTCTCCAGGGACGTAGGGCATAGGCATCTTCAGGGAAAGGGGGCTTATTCTGTCTACCTCAACACCATTTTCCTGTCCCTCCAATCATTTCCTCCATTCTTCCAGGTCCCTGGTTTTTGAACAAAGGAAAATACTGGAATCAGAAAAATCTTAAACCCTAGCCCAAGAATAGTGACCCACTGTCTCTTACCCTACCTCCCACCCCATCCTTCTCCTAATTAAGCAGCAATCACCTTCCTTCTCCCAGATACCATCATTTCCTAAACATGCCTTGTTCCTCCTCTGTCTCTACTCAGATGTTTCCCTAAGTAACCCCTCCTTCCCCTCTGTATCTTCTGAGTCACAAACACAGTCATTTGGAAAAGATGAGACTGTGTTGAAGGCTCTATGAACTCAAGAATAATACAAATAAAGCTATCTCTATTACTATCACAGCTACCACTCACTATTCCAAGGTGTAGTTTAAAGAAAATTATGTATGGAGCAAAATGGATTATCTGCAGGCCTGGGCTCTAATTTACCACCAGGCTGCTTGTGGTTCTGATGCTAGGTCATTCAACTCCTAGGTCCTTTCCAATGCTTGAATTTCTGACCAAGTCCCTCTTCTCCTGAGACATAAAAAAATCTTTTGTTTCTGAAAGCTAAAAAGCACTTGGGACAATCTCACATGCACACACATGCATCTATCTTGCCTTTCCTCAAGAAAGGCAGGTTGAGTCATAGCTGGAAACATGGGACTTTGCATAGACCATCACTAACATCTTTGTGACCTCTAACAAGTCACCAAACCTCTGTCTCTCCTTCTTAGGTGGCTGCTAAGTTGCTTCAGTCATGTGCGACTCTTTGTGATCCCATGGACCACATCCTGCCAGGTTCCTCTCTCCGTGGGCTTTTCCAGGCAACAATGCTGGAGTGGGTTGCCCTGCCCTCCTCCAGGGGATCTTTCCAGCCCAGGGATCAAAACCATGCCTCTTATGCTCTCTTGCACTGGCAGGCAGGTTCTTTGCCACCAGTGCCACCTGGGAAGCCCAGGAACTATAACTGCAGTTACTTCTCTCTTACTTGGCTATTGCAAAGATTAAATGAAATAACATATTAAAAATACTTATCACAATGCCAGTTACTCAAGTAGGCGCGCAATGAAGGGCCGCTTTTTAGGCTACCTGGCCTCCCTCCCCACAGGAGTGCCCACCACTTCAAGTATTTCATGAGTAAGCTGAGCCCACCAGGCTTCGCTTTGAAACAATAAAATTTGACATGCATTTTTCAGTTTCCCAAACTCTCCTGTACTTATTTAATCATCATAACAGAGTGATGACTAGCTTAATACCTTTCAGAAGGATAGGAAAGAATTAGAATGATAGAGATCAGAATGATCTCCCAGCTGGAAAGTCAGACCTCAAACACAAGTTGTATCCACACTCTTCTCACTACTCCAGACTGCTTTTTCTCTAAACGCATCAGAGAAACAATTATTTCATATGTATATTTCATGACATATTAGAATTAAAAAAGATCCTTTTCCTCTTGGAATAATCTTGACAGACTATTCAAAAGCTCCTGTAATTTTACAAGGACTCAATTTTTCAGTATTAATAGCTTCAAAGACTGATGAGTATCAGCTAAATCTAATGTTTCTTATGCACACAACTCAACCCAACATTTAAATAAACTGTCTAGGTGAACAATTTAACAGATTCCTAAATGTACAATATAGAAACAGCTTTCCTTTCCCTGCTCAAGGGTTCTTGTAAGCCCACTGAAACACTTCTGAATTTTCTGTTAAGAGCATTGCTTATCTCTAGACATCCCTATTTTAACACTTCAGACAGCTTCATTTATGTTTTTTTTTTTTTTTTAAGTTTTGTTTATTACCAGTATTCATATGGACATCTAATGCCCTAAATCAAGTAGCCTCTGAAACAAACAGATACAAACATCTTTGGGTTGACTGGCTCCTCAAGGTAAAGGCGTAGGGATAAAGGCAAGAGGGAAGAAAACCTCACAATATGAAAATTATAACGAAATATATTAAAATGGCAAGTGTCTAGTCCAACAGTTCAGTTTAACAAAATAAACAAGCATCTGCTAAGTTTCAGGGACTTTAACTGACATTAAGATGACCCAGACTCAGTTGTGCCCTCACTGGCTTATCACAGACTTTAAGCACCAGAAGGATTGGACGTCTGCATGCACAGACACTGCTCTGTCGTTTTCTTTTCTCATACTGTTGGTTGGTGGTGGTGGTCAAGCCTCATTGCTCTGTCTGCTTGTTCTACCTCTTACTGAGCTGGAGTGTTTGCAACCTTGGGTACGTAAGTTACTTACACCTTCACAGATCTGTTTCCTTATCTGTATGGCAGGAATAAGAATGGATCAAATGAGATGATATACTACCTGACACATTCAATGTTTATTATTTATACATGCTTATTTTAAAAAGCCTCAAATGAATTTCTCTAAGTTAAAACATTAAAAAAAATTTAGTCTTAAAGATAAAACCTATATTTAGATTGTGAAAAGCATGTTAAGATATTATAAACTTCGCAAAACTGGGAGGAGATATGCTGAAGTCAATCTAATTGGTAATTTAAAACCTGGTTTACTTTTACGTGATTTTAGGAACTCTTCTTGGATAAAGGTAAGAACAAGAGTTACAAGCGGTAATCTAGTTCAGTCTCACTTTAAACCTGGAGAAAATGGAAGTTGAGAATTGCCCAAAGTTATAAACTAACGACTCCGAAATACCCCAATTCCCTAAATGCACCATTCTCTCAACCTGCCTTATTTTCCTAGTTCTTAGAAGTACAGAATTCCCTGAATACATGTGGTATTTTTAAAAACACAGGTTAAACTAAATTTAAAATGCCCCTATCTCTCCCTTTTCACTTACTTTAGACAAGCAGATAGAAATACTCAACAAAAAAGGGCTCATCTTTGGGCTTTCACTAAACCTGTGACACGACAGGTGTAAATGAGAGATGAAAGGCACAACAATTTTCTTAAAATTATGGTCATGTCTTTCAGAGAATGTTAAAAGAAACTTAGAACTGCCTCTGTAGGGGAACCATATAATGAAGTCAGATTCATTTGAAAATGACTCTCTTCCAGACTATAGACTGGATGAACAGGTTTTTTACCCAAAAGAATACAGATTTGGTGAGATTAGTGATTTGTTCATGGTCAAAGGTAACAAATGGTAAAACCATGTCTCTAACAAGTTGAACTCCAAGTTCAATGCCCCTGACTGCAGGTACTGGTGGATAGGTAGAAAATAAAAGCAAAAGGCCAGGGGACAGTGGTATAAAAGGGAGACAGTAATAAAAAGGTCAGCCCAAAGGGCAAACATTTTACACCCGTAACTTTTACGGCTATTCCCTCTCCACTCTTCTCTAACCATGTTTAAGATGAACCTTTAGGCTTATCTTCAAATGTATTTGCAGTTCATTAAATAATTTTATTATTTTAAGGCCTAGTCTTACTATTTCATGATACCACTCTACTTATGGTCAAACCAGGCTTCCCTGGTACACAATGAACTGCAGTTTCTGCTTACTAGACAAAGGCAACAGACCATGCCGCGTGAATTGTTCTTAAATCCTGAACACGGGTGTGAAAGCGGTGCTACAATTATGCAGTGTAACTTAGAATTCTCAAAATCAATCATGGAATAAAGACTTAAAATATTCAAATAGCTGAAGTCAATCTAATTGGTAATTTAAAACCTGGTTTACTTTTACGTGATTTTAGGAACTCTTCTTGGATAAAGGTAAGAACAAGAGTTACAAGCGGTAATCTAGTTCAGTCTCACTTTAAACCTGGAGAAAATGGAAGTTGAGAATTGCCCAAAGTTATAAACTAACGACTCCGAAATACCCCAATTCCCTAAATGCACCATTCTCTCAACCTGCCTTATTTTCCTAGTTCTTAGAAGTACAGAATTCCCTGAATACATGTGGTATTTTTAAAAACACAGGTTAAACTAAATTTAAAATGCCCCTATCTCTCCCTTTTCACTTACTTTAGACAAGCGGATAGAAATACTCAACAAAAAAGGGCTCATCTTTGGGCTTTCACTAAACCTGTGACACGCACAGGTGTAAATGAGAGATGAAAGGCACAACAATTTTCTTAAAATTATGGTCATGTCTTTCAGAGAATGTTAAAAGAAACTTAGAACTGCCTCTGTAGGGGAACCATATAATGAAGTCAGATTCATTTGAAAATGACTCTCTTCCAGACTATAGACTGGATGAACAGGTTTTTCACCCAAAAGAATACAGATTTGGTGAGATTAGTGATTTGTTCATGGTCAAAGGTAACAAATGGTAAAACCATGTCTCTAACAAGTTGAACTCCAAGTTCAATGCCCCTGACTGCAGGTACTGGTGGATAGGTAGAAAATAAAAGCAAAAGGCCAGGGGACAGTGGTATAAAAGGGAGACAGTAATAAAAAGGTCAGCCCAAAGGGCAAACATTTTACACCCGTAACTTTTACGGCTATTCCCTCTCCACTCTTCTCTAACCATGTTTAAGATGAACCTTTAGGCTTATCTTCAAATGTATTTGCAGTTCATTAAATAATTTTATTATTTTAAGGCCTAGTCTTACTATTTCATGATACCACTCTACTTATGGTCAAACCAGGCTTCCCTGGTACACAATGAACTGCAGTTTCTGCTTACTGGACAAAGGCAACAGACCATGCCCGCGTGAATTGTTCTTAAATCCTGAACACGGGTGTGAAAGCGGTGCTACAATTATGCAGTGTAACTTAGAATTCTCAAAATCAATCATGGAATAAAGACTTAAAATATTCAAAATAACACTATGCTGTGCATATTCAGTCTAGCATAGTTTGGCTCAGTATTACTAATGTTATAAAATCATTTTAAAAGCTTAAATATCAGATACAATCCTTATAAATGTCTACACAGTACCTGCAGCATGGGGAGAAAAGTAAAAAGGAAGCATGCCTTATGGTCTAGAAGCCCTTTGGGAAGAGTCAAGATGCAGTTTAATACACATATCATTTTAGAATCACCTGAAGATCAGTGGGCTTTAAAACAGATTATTCATAAAGGAGTTTTTGTATTTTTTTTTTAATCACAACATGTGAGATGTGGGATCTTAGCTCCCCTGCCCTCTGCAGTCAGCAGTCTGCAGAGTCTTAACTGGCAGGGAAGTTGCTAAAGGAGTTTTTAAACTGCCAACACGCTTTTCTATTTAGTATCTTATGAATATTTTTAGCTCTTTTTTCATTTTGAGTTTAAATTACAAATGGTATAGAAGGCATAAATCACATTAAAAAATTCTGTCACAATCCCACCGACTTTAAAGTAATACTGTGATCGTCCTCATGGATGTTCATGAATATTCTGGCTCTCTCCAGTGGGCACATGATTGACTGCAATGCACTCTGTCACCTGCCTGAAGTTAGGAGTGGCCAGACAACTTGCTCTGATTAATGAAATGAGAGGTTGCGATCATTACTACTTCAGGTCTAACACTTAAAGACCAGCGTGTGCTCTGCTGCTGTCTCACGCTTCAGGGACAGAGCGGAGGAAGACCAGCCAGCACTTGAGATGGTTTCCACTTTGTTGGTCTAGAAGACGCAGATCCCCAGATCTTCAAATTTTAATGAACCTTTAGGCTTATCTTCAAATGTATTTGCAGTTCATTAAATAATTTTATTATTTTAAGGCCTAGTCTTACTATTTCATGATACCACTCTACTTATGGTCAAACCAGGCTTCCCTGGTACACAATGAACTGCAGTTTCTGCTTACTGGACAAAGGCAACAGACCATGCCCGCGTGAATTGTTCTTAAATCCTGAACACGGGTGTGAAAGCGGTGCTACAATTATGCAGTGTAACTTAGAATTCTCAAAATCAATCATGGAATAAAGACTTAAAATATTCAAAATAACACTATGCTGTGCATATTCAGTCTAGCATAGTTTGGCTCAGTATTACTAATGTTATAAAATCATTTTAAAAGCTTAAATATCAGATACAATCCTTATAAATGTCTACACAGTACCTGCAGCATGGGGAGAAAAGTAAAAAGGAAGCATGCCTTATGGTCTAGAAGCCCTTTGGGAAGAGTCAAGATGCAGTTTAATACACATATCATTTTAGAATCACCTGAAGATCAGTGGGCTTTAAAACAGATTATTCATAAAGGAGTTTTTGTATTTTTTTTTTAATCACAACATGTGAGATGTGGGATCTTAGCTCCCCTGCCCTCTGCAGTCAGCAGTCTGCAGAGTCTTAACTGGCAGGGAAGTTGCTAAAGGAGTTTTTAAACTGCCAACACGCTTTTCTATTTAGTATCTTATGAATATTTTTAGCTCTTTTTTCATTTTGAGTTTAAATTACAAATGGTATAGAAGGCATAAATCACATTAAAAAATTCTGTCACAATCCCACCGACTTTAAAGTAATACTGTGATCGTCCTCATGGATGTTCATGAATATTCTGGCTCTCTCCAGTGGGCACATGATTGACTGCAATGCACTCTGTCACCTGCCTGAAGTTAGGAGTGGCCAGACAACTTGCTCTGATTAATGAAATGAGAGGTTGCGATCATTACTACTTCAGGTCTAACACTTAAAGACCAGCGTGTGCTCTGCTGCTGTCTCACGCTTCAGGGACAGAGCGGAGGAAGACCAGCCAGCACTTGAGATGGTTTCCACTTTGTTGGTCTAAGACCTTGTATGACTAAAATGAGCAGATCCCCAGTGAAAAATGAAAAAAGTCACTCATCATTTTAATACTGAGATGTTGGGGGTCTTTGTTATCACAGCATCATTTAAGCCTATCTGAGTAGAAGTGTCTAACAGGCACTTTTAGACATCAGTTCATTTTAGTTCTGTCAGGTTACAAGGATACAGTAATGTGTGAAACTGTCTGCTAAAGCTGAGAAAAGGTGAATGAGATTAACAGAGTGGTTCCAATTAATTTCTGATTTAACTTAGCAAAAGTAGTATGTGCTTATCACAGTTTCCTATATGTCAACTTAATTGTATACAGTTCAGAGTGCCTAGAGGCATTATAGATTCGACTATACCCAGCTGAAGACGAAGGAGTTTAAGTGGTATGTCCAAGATGACGAAGTGAGCTATTGGCACAGAGTAATCGGAAGTTAGGAATTTAAATTTCTGATTGCTAGCTCTTTCCAATATGTCACAGCTGAGTTGAAAACTGTCCCAACTGCTAAGGACAATTTGGAACAGTTTTCAACATATATATTTTTGTCTTCAGTTTAAGACAAAAGTCACAAATTCTTCCATCTGTACAAATAGTAAATTCATTCAGAACCAAATCCACAAAATAATAAGCACTATCTTATGGCTAAATTCCAGTTCTCCTTGAAGATTTTAAAATGTTAAGGACTATCTAGAATTCCAACCCACATACACTGTTGGAAATCTTCCTTGAGGAAGTCTCTAACAGAGTAATAGTTCTTAAATACTTGACTCCCTGGATCAGGTTTAGGTCACTGGCATTTCTACCAGGGGGCAGAAAACACACTCTTGCATTACCACTTTATTTTCCATTTCCTCCTTAGTGAATCAAAATAGTTCATTAGCTGAATAAGGCAGGAAGAACAAGGCTGTGGATTCCCCACCTATTTGCAAAACAAGTATAATAATGAACCTCCCCCAATAGTACCAGAGCTACTGCAAACTATTACTTCAATTTTTAAGTCTAAAAAAATGACAATATTTAATTTTAAAGCTAGCATGTATTTCCACACAAATTGACTTTCTGAATTATAAATGATGGTGAATTTCTACTTAAGACACCAGAATGTTGGTGTCTAACATTAGAACTAGAATGTCAGAATGATACCTGTGCCTTCTGTGTTCCAGACAGCAAAATTCTATCAAGTAAATTAATCTGGATAGTGATGATATTTTAAGTTAAGCATGTTAGAAATATAGTATCCCAGTTCTGTCAGGTTACAAGGATACAGTAATGTGTGAAACTGTCTGCTAAAGCTGAGAAAAGGTGAATGAGATTAACAGAGTGGTTCCAATTAATTTCTGATTTAACTTAGCAAAAGTAGTATGTGCTTATCACAGTTTCCTATATGTCAACTTAATTGTATATAGTTCAGAGTGCCTAGAGGCATTATAGATTCGACTATACCCAGCTGAAGACGAAGGAGTTTAAGTGGTATGTCCAAGATGACGAAGTGAGCTATTGGCACAGAGTAATCGGAAGTTAGGAATTTAAATTTCTGATTGCTAGCTCTTTCCAATATGTCACAGCTGAGTTGAAAACTGTCCCAACTGCTAAGGACAATTTGGAACAGTTTTCAACATATATATTTTTGTCTTCAGTTTAAGACAAAAGTCACAAATTCTTCCATCTGTACAAATAGTAAATTCATTCAGAACCAAATCCACAAAATAATAAGCACTATCTTATGGCTAAATTCCAGTTCTCCTTGAAGATTTTAAAATGTTAAGGACTATGTAGAATTCCAACCCACATACACTGTTGGAAATCTTCCTTGAGGAAGTCTCTAACAGAGTAATAGTTCTTAAATACTTGACTCCCTGGATCAGGTTTAGGTCACTGGCATTTCTACCAGGGGGCAGAAAACACACTCTTGCATTACCACTTTATTTTCCATTTCCTCCTTAGTGAATCAAAATAGTTCATTAGCTGAATAAGGCAGGAAGAACAAGGCTGTGGATTCCCCACCTATTTGCAAAACAAGTATAATAATGAACCTCCCCCAATAGTACCAGAGCTACTGCAAACTATTACTTCAATTTTTAAGTCTAAAAAAATGACAATATTTAATTTTTAAAGCTAGCATGTATTTCCACACAAATTGACTTTCTGAATTATAAATGATGGTGAATTTCTACTTAAGACACCAGAATGTTGGTGTCTAACATTAGAACTAGAATGTCAGAATGATACCTGTGCCTTCTGTGTTCCAGACAGCAAAATTCTATCAAGTAAATTAATCTGGATAGTGATGATATTTTAAGTTAAGCATGTTAGAAATATAGTATCCCAGTTCATGTTTGGGACAGAAATAGACCCAAAATATTATCAACCTTCCTGAGCAAGATGCTTCTATACTGAGGCAGCTGTGTAGAATTGAAAACTTTATCTTTACTCTCAAACTGATTTAATAACTTCAAGCTCCACTACCTGAGTAAGTAAGCTATCTATTAGCACCTCAGTTTCTATGCCTGCAAAATGGGAATAAGCAACTACCAGAGTTAAATGGCAGGTAATACAGTATCTGGAAGACAGAATGTCAACAATCCCTGCCGTCTCCCCCAAAGAAAAAGACACCGTGCTTTAGCATTATTTTGAAATTATTTCTCCTCATGAAACGTGCATTTCTTCTTTAACAGGTTATTAACGTACAACACCAAACTTTTTTTTTAGAACTCCCAAGACCCATCCCACCTTAGGAAACTGGGAAACATTTTCCCAAGGATGTATTAAATACAACCTAAAGAAATGTACATATTAACTGTTTAAAAAGTGACAATATATACGTACAGTCACTGGGAATCAGTAGAGGTAGGGTAGCTCAATAAAGAAGAAAAAAAATTTTCTAAGGTGGTCTAGCTCAGTGATAGCCAAAGCAGGGTGCAAGAAAGGTCACTGGAGTGCAGAAAAAAAATCAAAACACTCCAATATCCATCTTTACCTCGTCCTTTTAAAATTGCTTACATGTATTATAATGTATAGTATATCAGTATGTATTACTCATAAATATTCAGGCAATGAGACTATTAGTTTAAATGTTTTTGACAGTGTTTACAAAAAAAGGGGGGGTGGTTTCCCCAATGGCTCAGTGGTAAGGAATCTGTCTGCAGTGCAGGAGACATAGGTTCAATCCCTGTGTCAGGAAGATCCCTTGGTATAGGAAATGGCAATCCATTCCAGTATTCTCACCTGAAAAATCCCATGGATGGAGGGGTTTGGTGGGCTACAATTGAAAGGGTCCCAAAGAGGTGGACATGACTGAGTCACTGAGCAGGTAGGTGGGCACGATTACAAAAAAAACCCCTAGAAATGGCTTTTCTCAACTATGAGGCTAGAGAACAACACACCATCAAGTAAATCACTAATGAAAATAAAGATGTACATTAATCTTAAACAGTACTATAAAACTTTGGGTTACACGTCTTTAAAACAACTGAACTTGTAACAGTCAATATTTACACCATTGCGAAGAATGGGTAGCGTGTAGAGGTGTACTTTAATTCATTTTTCAGTCTAACGGGTCCTGAATGACTATACAAATTGGAACAAAGTCTGCTGGCTTAAATTAAACCTCTTTTTAACCCTTGTGAACCTGTCTTGAAGGTACGACATTTTTAAAAAGTTTGGTCTTAAATCTGTTGTCAGGTTTACTTCAGATGTCTAGATTACACAACTTGTTTGAGTACCAACAAGTCTCTTAGTTCCTGGCTTTATGTTACAGTATTGTTGGTTTCAAAATGAGATGCAAACTTCAAAAGTGGGACCAATTTAACATTTGGAAATGACCATATGCTGCTGGGGAGTATAAATATGGGGTTAACACTCTGCCAACTTTCATCACTATCAAAAGCAGTGGTTTGTTTCTCTGAAGAACACTGGAACCAGAGGCCGTCCACATGGGTGCTAGTGTACATGACTCAGAATTCCATTTGTCCTACTCTCTGTTTCAGAGCCGAATTCACAGATGTCCCCATCTGTGACATAATTATTTCCAAACCAATTAAGAGATGTCAAACAGAAAATTGTGACTTCAGGTAATAAACAGAAATGGCAGGAAGGGATTAATTCTTAAAGAGGAAAATTTTGTTCATCCAAAGCATAAAGTAAATTAAATGTTTTGCCCCTGTTTATTCTCTTAGGGAAAGGGAAAATTATCACACCGTAAAAGGAGGCAAACATCTGAAGTTGCCTGGTTTTCTGCAGGAGTGGGACAAGAAGTTTACAGGTTTTATTACGCTGCTGTTGACCGAGGCGGTGGGGATGTGGCCCTGGGATCAAGACCAAGCTGACTGGCTCAGGACAGGAAACGGGCCAAACTTTTTAAAAGTACCCATCATTTGCTTTTATAGTTCCAGATTATATAAGTAATATCAGGTGAAAGCCAGTGAGTATGATTGTTTTCTTCTTTGTTACAGTGAGAGTTGCACTGTATTCTTGGACCTGTCTCTTTTTAAATTATTATTATTTAGGGTAAAACTTTTTGCTCTTAAGATAATCTTGAGGATGCTGACATACTTTTAACAGTACTGTCAGCTCTGGGAAAATATTAAGTGCAAAAGTAATAGTCAGCAATTTGTTTCCATGTCCCAAGACATAAATAGATCCACATTTCTTTATTAACCAATAAGCTCCACCCTAAAAGGAAAAACTAAAAACTTTATTTCATTGCTATAATTTGATGCAAGATAAAAACCTGGAATGAATTCAGTTTACTTTTCAATAATAAATTTGCATAAAGATAACAGTCTGCCTAGCTAAGGACCACTTTATCATGCTTTAAAGGATGTACTACAAAAGGCAAAAACATGTATTAAATTTAAACATACAAAAGATATCAGTATCTTGTCCCTTAGTAAAACTGGCTGCTTTAGTGTTTTTTTTCCTTGGTTACCCTAAATTGTCACCACAGGCAAACTGAAGCAACTTGTGCTGAGGAGCACGACCCTAGGGGGCCCTCAGCCTCACCAGCCAGCACCTTACCACTCTGCTAAGTATCAGACCCTAAGGACGGAAACAACACTCCCCTACAACAACTTAGCAGCCACACCTAGAGATTATTTCTCCATACCTTTCCTCACCCTGTCCTCCTTCCACCTCTCCCCTGTTAAAGTCCTGTCCGTTCTCCATGGCCTTACACACAGCTGATACACGTACGACTCCACACACTATAGTTACTGACATTAACCAGATTAGATAAGTGCCACTCCGCTGTTTATTAGACTGTTAGCTTCTTAAGGGCAGCAAGTTAGTCAGAACTAACCTCACGTTCCCAATTGCCATAAACTCAATGCCTGGCAGAAAGCAAGTTGGATACACTGCGATTCCCCCGATGCTGTTGACTGAATAACCAACTCATTCTGGCTCTATAATTTGAGACGTTTTAACTTTATCCTACATGAGGTGAAAGTTTTCTCCCGGACTAGCATCGTCAGTGTGGCAAAAACAAAACAACAAAAACAAACCAAAATCCCAAAAAGGCACGCAAAATTTATTTACCAAACTATGGGAAAAAAGTCTTCATGGAATGGCATCAGCTTTGAACTGCCTTTAAGTAAAAGTCACCAGGCTGAAATTCACCATCTCCTCTATCCAGATTTCAGACGGATTTTTCATATTAAAATCCTAGAGGTAAGAAATGAGCCAACTCTGATATTCGAAACCACCCTTTCGACAGACCTTATTTACATATACTTTTAGATCACTTGGGAAAGATGAGCTCATTAAAGCTGCAGCGCCATCGTTTCTCTTTATTTGACCCCAACAACGCTCTCCACCTAACAGTAGAGAGACATGCATCAGGCAGGTCCTATCACACTGTAGTAAGTCAGCTGGAGGGCACAGTCCTTCAATAAAGACGGGGAAGCTACATTAAAGAGCATAGGACCTTCCCTAAAAAATGTCGGATGCCGAGGTACTCTGGGCATCCCCTTCCCCCACCTTCACAAATCTACTCCTGGAATCTGAGACATAGGTCCTTTGTCTGAACAATGTGGGAGGAGTCTGTCTGCGGTACTGGTGTGCTGGCGAGTGAGAATTTACTGAAAACTGTTATAAACGCATAAAGTTTCTCAACTCCGTTACTTTACTTTCCAATTTTTCTTCACCATGTACCCTAAAGTGTTCTAAAAGGTAGCCGATGTATCTTTTCGAGAGTTAAAAATATATCGAAAGGAATACCGCTAGATCGATCCACAGTTAGCTAAAAAGCGAAGTTTCTGAACAAGGGAGGGACGGAGCGGGGGAGGCGGCAAGAACGACCACTTGAACAACCTCCCTTCGCTCTCGATTGAGCTTTTTTCTACAAGCCTCCATTTCTGTCAATTGCTTCTTCCCAGCAAGCCGCTGGAAGGCAAGCTGAGCGCTTTTACAAAGACAGTCGGCGGCGCAAACTTGCAATCCCGAAGCTTTCCGTGCACACCACCGAATCCACAACCGGCCCGACCTTATACCACCTCGCTGAGGTTGCTGGTGTCACGCCAGCCGGGTGTTCCAGGAATACAGCCCGAGTACAGTGACCACGCCGGACCGGGTGGCTCGAGAAACTTACCACCTTAGATCATGCAAGATGAGAGGGACACCGTGGGGGTTTGGCAAGGTGACCCATCTTTTCATCTCGCCCTCCCTCGGCTCCTCCCAGACCCCTTCCCAGGGCACCTGGGGAGCTCGCCAGGCTCGCCTTTTCCGTCCCGAGCGCCTTCCTTTCTTTCTTCTCCCCACCCACGCCCGGGGGCATGCCCGGCTGGACGCCCCCGACACTCGCACTCACCCTGGCGACCGACAATCTCGGCGACGTGCTCGGAGCTGGGCACCGGGACACATTCGGTGGTGTTAACGCTCTTCCTCCGGAGCAGGGCTGCCTGCTCCCCGTTCAGGGCGGCCGCCGCCGCCCCGCAGCCGCCGGGGCCGTAGGCGTGGGACAGCATCGCCGCCATCATGCCCTGGGCATCGTCCCCTCCGTAGAGCACCCCCGCCGCCGCGGCCGCCTCCCGGGCATCGAAGCCGGCGGCCGGTAGCAGCACCGACCCCAGGGACCCGCCCGGGATCGGCTGGGTCTGCGAGGCGGCGGCCGCGGGCGGCGACAGCAGCAGCAGAGACGGCCGGTCCTCCTCCTCTGCCTCCTCCAGCTCCTCCTCCTCCAGCAGGTCTCCGTCCAGCTCCGCTTCCTCCGCCTCCTCCTCGTCCTCCTCCAGCTCCAGCTCCGCCGTCTCCGCGACCCCGGGCCGGCCGGGCGGAGCTCGCTCCTCGGGAGACAGCCCCGCCGCCCGCCGGGCCTGGCCCTGCGCCGCCGCGGCCCGGATCGCCGGGGCGCTGGGCTCCGCCGGGCTGGGGTCGTCGAGGCCTAGCGCGGCCAGGCGCTCCCGCAGCAGGAGCCCGTCCCCCTCGAGTTCCGGGCCGCCCGCGGGTGGCGGCGGTGGTAGCGGCGGCGGCGGCGGCGGGGGCGGCTGCGGCAGGGGGGCCGGGGCCGCCGCCAGGGCCAGGGCCGCGGAGCTGCCGCTCGGCATCGCGGCGGCGCGCTGTCAATGGCGGCGGCGGCGGCCGGGTCAGGCGCGGCGGGCGGCGAGCCCCATGGCAGACAGGGCCCCGGCCCTGCTCAGCGCGCAAACACTTTTCCTCTGGGGAGGCGGCGGGGCTGGTGACCCGGGCCGAGCAGCGCCAGGGCCGCCCGGAGACCGGAGAGGGCGGGGTGGAGGGGCAGGGGAAGGAGGCAGAGGTAGGTAACTAGGTGGGTGGGTGGGGACGGCAGCGGGGCGGGCTGGTGGAGGTGGCTGCGGCTCCCCGCTCAGGGATTCTTTTGTTTCATGGCCTTAACCAGCCCCCGGCGCGCGCGGCGGCGGCGGCGACGCCCCACGCCGCTCTCCGAAAGAAGCCGGCGCGCTCTGATTGGCCGCTTTTAATCTTGGGAGCCCGCCCTCTTTTCCCCGCAGCCTTCTAACTCCTCTCCCAAGCCCCACCCCCACCCTCTTCCTGGGCCCCGCCCCGCTCCTCCCCAGAGCTCTCTGATTGGGTGACCGGGATAAGCTCGCCCCCGCCCAACAAGCGCTCCCCCCGCCCCTCCCTCCCCGTTCCCTACTGGCTCATGGGAGGAGGGTCTGTGATTGTTCGCTTTATACGTCACTCTTTGTGACGTATCCAGGTACAGGCGGGGACAAGGAGGCGGGACGAAAGCAAGGCAGCCGAGGCTGAAACTAGGAGGTTTGGAGGGATTTTCGCGCAGGCGTGTGTCGTCGAAGTACTCACCTGGGTTTCTTCGGTCCTCCGCCTCCCTCTGGCCCACCTGGGTGCGGTCTTTTAGTTCACTGTGGGAGCGGCTTTGGAGTGTACCGTAGGCTTGGGCTCGGAGGGCATGGTTAATGAAGTGATATCCCTTTTTCAAAGTAAGGGCCTAGGGAGAGTCACCGAAGGCGGGGCCAAGGAAGGGTCCTCCTATCCAGGCGCGGGGGTGGTTTCCTGAGCCGCGTGGCTCCTGGGCCTCCCCTGCACCGCCCCAGAACGCTCCTCCCTCCGGGTAGTGCCCTCCCACGCCCGGCTGGCTGGGCTTCCAATAGGAGGCCGATCGGTTACATCAGGAGCCTTAAATGCTGAACTGGAGTTCTTTGGGTTTTTCCTCCTCCAGAACGTTCTTCCCACAACGTTCAACGTTCAACGTTGTCTGGTTGATCCCGCAGGGGGACTGTCTTTTTTTTTTTTTTAACTTTTTTTTTTTTTTGGCAGGGGTGGCGGGCGGGTTGGGGAGGGAGGGGGGCGGACGGGCCACTTCTATTGATCTTTCATCTGTCTATTTTCATCCATCTTTGTTCTTTGGCCCGTGTGGGCCTCCCATCGCAGTGGCCTCTGTTGTAGAGCACCGGCTCTGAGCGCATGCGCTCCAGAGCTCCGGCTCGGCAATTGGACACATGTGTCCGGCCGCTCCGCGGCATGTGGGATCTTCCCAGGCCAGGGATCGAACCGGCGCCCCTTGCACTGCAAGCACCAGGGAAGCCCGGGGGGACTGTCTTTTATAGGGATTTATTTAGAAATGGATTGGTAAAAACAAATCTTACAACTTTACTTCATCTTAGGCAATGACCGTCACTTTCCCACCCCCTTGCTCCCCTTTCCTTAGGCCCCTTTTAGTACCAGGTGATCTTCCCAGGCTAGTCTCTTTTTAAAAAAATTTTGGAGTCTTATTGGCTTTTTATTATTTATTTTCATCCATCTTTATTCTTCGGCCTGCGTGGGCCTCCCATTGCAGTGGCCTCTCTGGTTGCAGAGCACCGGCTCTGAGCGCATGCGCTCCAGAGCTCCGGCTCGGCAATTGGACACATGTGTCCGGCCGCTCCGCGGCATGTGGGATCTTCCCAGGCCAGGGATCGAACCGGCGCCCCTTGCACTGCAAGCACCAGGGAAGCCCGGGGGGACTGTCTTTTATAGGGATTTATTTAGAAATGGATTGGTAAAAACAAATCTTACAACTTTACTTCATCTTAGGCAATGACCGTCACTTTCCCACCCCCTTGCTCCCCTTTCCTTAGGCCCCTTTTAGTACCAGGTGATCTTCCCAGGCTAGTCTCTTTTTAAAAAAATTTTGGAGTCTTATTGGCTTTTTATTATTTATTTTCATCCATCTTTATTCTTCGGCCTGCGTGGGCCTCCCATTGCAGTGGCCTCTCTGGTTGCAGAGCACCAGCTCTGGGCGCATGTGCTCCAGCGCGCTAGCTGGCAATTGGACGCATCGGTCCAGTTGCTCCATGGCATCTGGGACCTTCCCGGGCCAGGAATTGAACCGGTGCCCCTTGCACTGCAAAGGTGACTCTCTACCCACTGAACCACCAGGGAAGCCCTCCAGGTTAGTCTTAATCAGCCGCGTTGTCTTATGGAGGTATAATATGAAGAACATAATGCAATTTTAAGTGTCCCAAGCACAAAAAGTAAGGAGAAACAGTTTAAACATATATATCGAGCCCAGTATATTCAAAGTATCATTTCAACATACAATCAACTTAAAATTATTAATATAGTTTTTTTCATGCTAAGTCTTTGAAAATGGTGGATATTTTACACTAAGCTACCTCAATACATGTTAAGTTCACAGTGGTCGTATATCAAGTATAAAATGGTAGTAGCAATATACCTCTTGGATTTTGAATTATAAATTGATGTCCTGTCTTGGGTTTATTATGTCTTGCTCCATGAAACTCGATTCTTACGCATGAGCTTGAATGAGCACCTATGTAATTTGTCTAGGGTGTTACAAAGACAGTGTAAGAGAAGGCTAAACGGTGTCTTCTGTTTCTCTATTTTGTGCCCTTGTGGATGTGTGCACAATTGTATTTCAATTTAGCCACCCCGCTGAGAAATAGACTATTTCCTGTCATATCAGTAAGAAGGATGTCGCAGGCATCAGGGATTCCAGCCCTCCAGGGTAACCAGGAAGCAGAACAATACCTGTGGTCTGGCAACCGTCAGGCTGCAGCCCCTCCCTATGGTGAGCTCAGGATAGTGGCTCAGATAGCTGAGATGCATGTGAGTGGAAGATTTCAGTGAGCCCAGACTCTTGCATCTCATAGAAAAGCGCTGAATTGCTTAACTTAAGCTGTCTGATTTTTCTGTAATTCACAAAAATACTTTTGATGTTCAGACTACCTGCTCTTTGTTGCAAACTTCTATATAATCTGGTTCCTCCCTGTACCCCTCCCTCCTCAGAGCAGTTCTCTCTCTCACGTTCACTTGAGCTGCTGTCTCCCCAGCTTGAAGTCCCAAGAATTCCCACTGAATAAAACACAGCTCTCAGGGCTTCCCTGGTGGTCCAGTGGGTAAAGACACCGCCTTGCAGTGCAAGGGGCGCCAGTTTGATCCCTGACCTGGGAAGATCCCACATGCAGTGGAGCGGCTGGACCAATTTGTCCAACTACAAAAATACTTGAAACAAAACCATAGCTCTCACCTTTTAGGTTGTGACTAAGAAAACCCAGAATGAAACCATAGCTCTCACCTTTTAGGTTGTGGCCAAAAAAAAAACCCAAAACAAAACCATAGCTCTCACCTTTTAGGTTGTGACTATGTGACTTTTTAAAATTGATATCTCCAGTCAAAGGCATAGAGAATTTTAGCTAGCACTAACCTTCTGTTACTCCACTGTTTCCCTGAAAGGGAAAGTCACTCAGTCATGTCTAACTCTGCAATCCCACGGACAAGGAATGAAATTCTCCAGGCAAGAGTACTGGAGTGGGTAGCCATTCCCTCCTCCGAACCTAGGTCTTGCTCATTGAAGATGGATTCTTTACCATCTAAACTGTCAGAGAAGCCCAAGAATACAGGAGTGAGTAACCCATCCCTTCTCCAGAGGAACTTCCTGACCCAGGAATTGAACCGGAGTCTCCTGCATTTCAGGCAGACTCTATACTGGCTGAGCTGCAAGGGGAGCCCTTACTGTATCCCCAGTCCTTCTATAACCGTATATGTTGCCTCTCTGACAGCTTATTTATGGCAGTAACCTCTGGAGCAGTGACTTCAGCCTTGGTTGTATAATGAAGTCAAGAAGGGCTTCAAAAAATGGTAAATGAAGAGCAGGGAGAGGCAAGTCTTGGATGTTGTAATTAAGTTCATCTAGAGTGGAAAACAGGACATGATTTTTAAAAATTACACAGATGGTTCAGCTCATCCAGGGTTGAGAATACTCATGCAGGGTGTGAGTTTGGGGTTTACAGAAAAGACTTGCTATTTACTGAAAAGTGATCTTTTTCTCCTCTACCTTCCCAATTAGGTACAATTTTCATGGCCTTACTGTATTTATACCCTTTTGGTGATCTGTCCAGAGGATACAATATTTTGCGGCATCTTAATAAAGGTACTGAATATTTTTTTTAACTTACCAGTGAATTGCTTGTATAACTAGACATTTACTTATACAGGGTTTGCTGTCTGATATTTCTGTTTAAGCAATAATCATTATTTGAAGGATAGGTTTTTCCAGCACAGCAAATCTCATTTCAGGGAAGAAATTAAAACACTCAGTGGTCACTCCCAGGATATTTTTGTCAGGAGGAAATGCATTGCAGAATTACAAACGAAACTCGGAAGTTCCTTTCCCTACCTCTTTTCATGAGTTGTCATTTAATGCTCACCCCCTGGTTTTACATTCACTTCCTAAGGACTCAAAACAAAAGCTGTAGCAAGATTGATAGTTCCTATACATTTTTCTTTTGGGAGGATGAGTTGTAGGTAAGAGCCATTCAACTAAGATTTTTTAAAAATGCTAAATGGCTTGATTTATGTGTTTGTAAGAAGAAAGTTGCTTTCTGCTTCAGTCTGATAAAATAAATGAGGTTTCATAAGTTCCTATATCCAAATATATACATTCATGCATTAATTTATATTTGATCAATATTGTGATTTATGAACAAGATAGGAATTATTGAAGCATGGAGCTAACTTATTATATGTCAGAGAAGCCCAAGAATAGGGTGAGTAACCCATCCCTTCTCCAGAGGAACTTCCTGACCCAGGAATTGAACCGAGTCTCCTGCATTTCAGGCAGACTCTATACTGGCTGAGCTGCAAGGGAGCCCTTACTGTATCCCCAGTCCTTCTATAACCGTATATGTTGCCTCTCTGACAGCTTATTTATGGCAGTAACCTCTGGAGCAGTGACTTCAGCCTTGGTTGTATAATGAAGTCAAGAAGGGCTTCAAAAAATGGTAAATGAAGAGCAGGGAGAGGCAAGTCTTGGATGTTGTAATTAAGTTCATCTAGAGTGGAAAACAGGACATGATTTTTAAAAATTACACAGATGGTTCAGCTCATCCAGGGTTGAGAATACTCATGCAGGGTGTGAGTTTGGGGTTTACAGAAAAGACTTGCTATTTACTGAAAAGTGATCTTTTTCTCCTCTACCTTCCCAATTAGGTACAATTTTCATGGCCTTACTGTATTTATACCCTTTTGGTGATCTGTCCAGAGGATACAATATTTTGCGGCATCTTAATAAAGGTACTGAATATTTTTTTTAACTTACCAGTGAATTGCTTGTATAACTAGACATTTACTTATACAGGGTTTGCTGTCTGATATTTCTGTTTAAGCAATAATCATTATTTGAAGGATAGGTTTTTCCAGCACAGCAAATCTCATTTCAGGGAAGAAATTAAAACACTCAGTGGTCACTCCCAGGATATTTTTGTCAGGAGGAAATGCATTGCAGAATTACAAACGAAACTCGGAAGTTCCTTTCCCTACCTCTTTTCATGAGTTGTCATTTAATGCTCACCCCCTGGTTTTACATTCACTTCCTAAGGACTCAAAACAAAAGCTGTAGCAAGATTGATAGTTCCCTATACATTTTTCTTTTGGGAGGATGAGTTGTAGGTAAGAGCCATTCAACTAAGATTTTTTAAAAATGCTAAATGGCTTGATTTATGTGTTTGTAAGAAGAAAGTTGCTTTCTGCTTCAGTCTGATAAAATAAATGAGGTTTCATAAGTTCCTATATCCAAATATATACATTCATGCATTAATTTATATTTGATCAATATTGTGATTTATGAACAAGATAGGAATTATTGAAGCATGGAGACCTTCCCAATTTGGTCTAAATTTATTGTCTTGTATTAAATCTTGTTTATGAAGCAAGCTTAAAATTTCGTTTTGCTGTAAATATATGACTGGAGCTCTTTCATTGAAATCCACTAAACGCAGTAATCTCCTCCACCCTCCCATGACCACACAGCACATTAATTTGCACCTGAGTTAGTCCTCTATTTCATTCAGGTGCTGTTGTTTACGACACAGGTTTATACATTCTGGCGAAAGAGTTGCGTTAAAGATCTTGGGACAAAAACAAAGGTAGAGAATTGACTCTATGTTATCAGCTAGCACGCTGACTGCTAAAACCAGCCTTACCACCAGTTAAAAAAAATCTAATTGTAACGGTATTAAGGTTGGAACAATTGCATACTAAGCAGACCCTCACAAAGATGTTTCTCCTATTAAGAAAACTGAGATAATCGTAACTTTGAAGCAATGTTGTAAAGACAGGCACAAACACATGATGAAAAATTTGGCTGACACCCTCACTTAGAACTCCCGAAGAAACATCTGCTTTGTTTTAAGGCAGAATGAGTTTCATTAGGGTAGGATGGCCCTTGGGGAGCAGCAATACCCAACTCCATTGATAGTTCAGTTCAGTCACTCAGTCGTGTCCAGCTCTTTGTGATCCCATGGAGCGCAGCATGCCAGGCTCCTCTGTGGTTCACTATCACCTGGAGTCTGCTCAAACTCACGTCCATTGACTCAGTGATGCCATCCAACCATCTAGTCCTCTGTTGTCCCCATCTCCTTCTGTCTTCTATTTGTCCCAACATCAGGCTCTTTTCCAATGAGTTGTCTCTTTACACCAGGTGACCAAAGTGTTGGAGCTTCAGCTTCAGCATCAGTCTTTCCAATGAATATTCAGGGTTGATTTCCTTTAGGATTGACTGGCTTGATCTCCTCACTGTCTAAGGAACTCTCAGGAGTCTTCTCCAACTCCACAGTTCAAAAGCATCAATTCTTCGGCACTCAGCTGGACCATAAATACTGATCCAGCCCTCACATCCATACATGACTTATTGGGAAAACCATAGCTTTGACTACATATACTTTTGCCAGTAAAGTGATGTCTCTGCTTTTTAATCTGCTGTCTAGGTTTGTCATAGCTTTTCTTCTAAGGAGCAAGCATCTTTTAATTTCATGGCTGCAGTCCCCCTCTGCAGTCATTTTGGAGCCCAAGAAAATAAAATCTGTCACTGTTTCCATGGTTTGCCTATCTATTTGCCATGAAGTGATGGGACTGGATGCCATGATCTTTTTCAAATGTTGAGTTTTAGGCCAGGTTTTTCACTCTCCTCTTTCACCTTCATCAGGAGGCTCTTTAGTTCCTCTTCACTTCCTGCCATAAGGGTGGTGTCATCTATTAAACAAAGGTAGAGAATTGACTCTATGTTATCAGCTAGCACGCTGACTGCTAAAACCAGCCTTACCACCAGTTAAAAAAAATCTAATTGTAACGGTATTAAGGTTGGAACAATTGCATACTAAGCAGACCCTCACAAAGATGTTTCTCCTATTAAGAAAACTGAGATAATCGTAACTTTGAAGCAATGTTGTAAAGACAGGCACAAACACATGATGAAAAATTTGGCTGACACCCTCACTTAGAACTCCCGAAGAAACATCTGCTTTGTTTTAAGGCAGAATGAGTTTCATTAGGGTAGGATGGCCCTTGGGGAGCAGCAATACCCAACTCCATTGATAGTTCAGTTCAGTCACTCAGTCGTGTCCAGCTCTTTGTGATCCCATGGAGCGCAGCATGCCAGGCTCCTCTGTGGTTCACTATCACCTGGAGTCTGCTCAAACTCACGTCCATTGACTCAGTGATGCCATCCAACCATCTAGTCCTCTGTTGTCCCCATCTCCTTCTGTCTTCTATTTGTCCCAACATCAGGCTCTTTTCCAATGAGTTGTCTCTTTACACCAGGTGACCAAAGTGTTGGAGCTTCAGCTTCAGCATCAGTCTTTCCAATGAATATTCAGGGTTGATTTCCTTTAGGATTGACTGGCTTGATCTCCTCACTGTCTAAGGAACTCTCAGGAGTCTTCTCCAACTCCACAGTTCAAAAGCATCAATTCTTCGGCACTCAGCTGGACCATAAATACTGATCCAGCCCTCACATCCATACATGACTTATTGGGAAAACCATAGCTTTGACTACATATACTTTTGCCAGTAAAGTGATGTCTCTGCTTTTTAATCTGCTGTCTAGGTTTGTCATAGCTTTTCTTCTAAGGAGCAAGCATCTTTTAATTTCATGGCTGCAGTCCCCCTCTGCAGTCATTTTGGAGCCCAAGAAAATAAAATCTGTCACTGTTTCCATGGTTTGCCTATCTATTTGCCATGAAGTGATGGGACTGGATGCCATGATCTTTTTCAAATGTTGAGTTTTAGGCCAGGTTTTTCACTCTCCTCTTTCACCTTCATCAGGAGGCTCTTTAGTTCCTCTTCACTTCCTGCCATAAGGGTGGTGTCATCTGCATCCTTGAGGTTCTTGAGCTCCATGATCAGTCTTCTGTGTCATTTTCCTGCTTGCAACGGCTCCCAACTGTCTAGAAATAAGGTTTTCTACCTGAAATTCCAGGCCTTCCAAACTCTGGGACTTTCTTCTAAGGGCTTGAAATTGTTCAACAAACACATTCAAATCTCTCCTATATTAACAAACAGCAACTCTTCCTTGACATTGCACCTGACTGTGGCTGCTTTGTTGTCTCCTCTGAATCAGCTTCTGCAATAGCTGCCTGCTCTCCTTTACTGCTTGATGCAGAGTGCCTGTGGACTCTGGCTGCTTCATTGAAAATATCCTCATATTGTCGTTGTATCCAATGAGTGCTTGTATCCTTATTCCACTTCACTTTTCCATGTCAGGATTAGACACCAATGACTGTTCCTCCAAGCACTGCCTTCCTTCTGCTCTCCTTCCTATTCTGTAGTCCTGCTTCCATCTCCCTTGCAGGCTTCGCGTTCCTATCCCTCTCGGGGTATTTATCTAGGATTTGTCTTGGGCCAGCTTTCTGCTTACACCAGCCTGTCCACCTAAACATCTTATCCTTTCCCAAGATTTCTGCTACCTTGTTGACAAGTCCCAGACCTGTATTGTCATTCCCCATCTCCACATTGAACGCCAGACCCAGAAATCCACTGTTGTAGGGACTCTCCACTTTCCAATACAAATTCAACCCCACTCCCCAAAGGAAAGTTCAGTTAAAAAACCTTTTGGCTTAGTGTTGGATAGCACCACTCACTTTCTCTGGCCATAAGCCTGGTGGCCGTTCTTGACTTCTCATTTCTCAAGGCCAGTAAAGTGATGTCTCGCTTTTTAATCTGCTGTCTAGGTTTGTCATGCTTCTCAGGGAAATCTTTTAATTTCATGGCTGCAGTCCCCCTCTGCAGTCATTTTGGAGCCCAAGAAAATAAAATCTGTCACTGTTTCCATGGTTTGCCTATCTATTTGCCATGAAGTGATGGGACTGGATGCCATGATCTTTTTCAAATGTTGAGTTTTAGGCCAGGTTTTTCACTCTCCTCTTTCACCTTCATCAGGAGGCTCTTTAGTTCCTCTTCACTTCCTGCCATAAGGGTGGTGTCATCTGCATCCTTGAGGTTCTTGAGCTCCATGATCAGTCTTCTGTGTCATTTTCCTGCTTGCAACGGCTCCCAACTGTCTAGAAATAAGGTTTTCTACCTGAAATTCCAGGCCTTCCAAACTCTGGGACTTTCTTCTAAGGGCTTGAAATTGTTCAACAAACACATTCAAATCTCTCCTATATTAACAAACAGCAACTCTTCCTTGACATTGCACCTGACTGTGGCTGCTTTGTTGTCTCCTCTGAATCAGCTTCTGCAATAGCTGCCTGCTCTCCTTTACTGCTTGATGCAGAGTGCCTGTGGACTCTGGCTGCTTCATTGAAAATATCCTCATATTGTCGTTGTATCCAATGAGTGCTTGTATCCTTATTCCACTTCACTTTTCCATGTCAGGATTAGACACCAATGACTGTTCCTCCAAGCACTGCCTTCCTTCTGCTCTCCTTCCTATTCTGTAGTCCTGCTTCCATCTCCCTTGCAGGCTTCGCGTTCCTATCCCTCTCGGGGTATTTATCTAGGATTTGTCTTGGGCCAGCTTTCTGCTTACACCAGCCTGTCCACCTAAACATCTTATCCTTTCCCAAGATTTCTGCTACCTTGTTGACAAGTCCCAGACCTGTATTGTCATTCCCCATCTCCACATTGAACGCCAGACCCAGAAATCCACTGTTGTAGGGATTCTCCACTTTGCAATTAAAATTCAACCTCACTCCCAAATGGAAATTTCAGTTAAAATACTTTTTAGCTTAGTGTTGGATAGCACCACTCACTTTCTCTGGCCATAAGCCTGGTGGCCGTTCTTGACTTCTCATTCAACCACCATAGCCAGTCAAGGCCAGATCTTGTGATTCTTATCTTATCAGCTCTCCAATCCATCTTTCTTTGTCTTTACCACTATTCCCATGGTATAGGCCACTATCATTTAGACCATGAATTGTGGCACAATAGTACCCTCAAACAATATGCTTACATCCAACCCCACTTTTCTCCGATTTATTTTTCATGCTGTAGCTGGAGTGATTTTAATTAAAGTTTATGCCACCCCCACTTCGCCGCTTAAAACCCCTGTGGTTGTCCTGAGGATGACACCCCAGTTTCTTAACATCATTTAGAGAAGGTCCTCTGTGCCTGGCCCCCGTTTACCTTTTTAGCCTCGTTTCATGCCATTCTTCCTCTGGCATTCTTGGCCTCAGCTATAGAGAACTTTGAGGAGCCATTCATGTATTCTGTACGCATGCTCCTATTGTGTGTGCATGGGGCCCAGGAATATGGTTGTCTTCTGCACACTCTAACTCTCACTTGTCTTTCAGAGCTCAGTTTATGTATTGCTTCCTCTAGGATGTCCTCCCTAACTGTCTAGGTAAGGTTAGGTGGCCTTGTAATAGGCACCCGTTGGATCCTGCATGTCCCTAGCCATACCTTGTTTACTTGTCTCTCTTTTTTTTTTTTTTAAGATTTATTTATTTATTTATTTATTTTGGGCGGGGGTTGGGTTGGGGAGGGAGGGGAGCAGGCGGGCCACTTCTATTGGTCTTTCATTTTTCTGTTTTTCATCCGTCTTTGTTCTTTGGCTCCTGCGGGCCTCCCATCGCGGTGACGTCTGTCGTTGCAGAGCACTGGCTCTGGGCGCATGCGTTCCAGAGCTCCGGCTCGGTGATTGGACACATCAGTCCAGCCGCTCCGTGGCACGTGGGATCTTCCCAGGCCAGGGATTGAACTGGTGCCCCTTGCACTGCAAGGCGGTGTCCTTACCCACTGGACCACCAGGGGAAGCCCTACTTGTCTCTCTTTTATTTTCATCCTAATAACCCCAGCATCTACATAGCCCCTGGTGCATAAGAGAGGCCAATATGTACTTATGGACTAGTTGAAGGTTCTTCCAAATAAACTCAGTACTTCAGCTAGTTTGAGCTTCTGACCATTTTCAGATATGCAGTGTAATCTCCTGTCTTTGAGCCTTTGCTTGTGCTGTTTTTCTGCCCTGATTGCACTCACTTTTTATCTCCACCCTCCCCATCTCTACCAGTTTTAAGGCCTCAGCTTGAAATGTTTTCTTTCAATGTATTTCCCTAATCACTGCAGTCAGAGCTAGTCCTTCTCTCCCTTTCCTGTTGAAAACGCATATGAAGGCAACATGTTCCCTGTATCTTCTGAATGTTTAGACAACTCTCTTTAAAGTCTGTCCATGGATCTCTTTGGGATCCATAGACCTGTGACTCAGACTAGCTAGATGTTCACTAGCGCACTTTGTCTTTATCCCGAGCACACCGTCAGACTGCATTTCCTGGCCACTACTGCAAACTGGAGCAGCCTTAGACTGAGTTTACCATGGATTCAATTACAGACCCAGCCCTGGAATATCACACAGTATCTTCCATATTCTTTTCCCATCTGTGATGTAGATGAGTATATGACTTCATGTTAAAAACAGCACAATCACAAGATAAAAGGTACATCACCCCATGGAGGAAATGTGCCCTCCAATCTTATTTGGTATTTTAAACTTTATGTGAAAGAAAAAAATTTTTTATTGAGTTTGAGGTATTATATATTTATATGTATATTTGTTACAGCAATTAGCCTGTTTTAACTAATGTAAAATGCTGGGTTAACAGGAACTTGGCTCAATATTCTGTAATAGCCTCATGGGAAAATAATTTGCAGAAGAATGAGTATTTCTGTGGGTATAACTGATCACTTTGCTGCACACCTGTAGCTGACACATCACTGGTAATCATATATATTCCCATACAAGATAAAAATTAAAAACAAGTACTGGGTTAACAACCTGTGGTTTGTCAGGGAGCTCAGCTTGGTGCTTTATGACAGCCTAGAGGGGCGGGAGGGAGGGGTGGGAGAGAGGCTCAAGAGGGATGGGGTATATGTATATTTATGACTGATTCATGTTGTTGTATGGCAGAAACCAGCACAACATTGTAAAGTAATTATCCTCTAATTTTAAAAAAATCAGAAAAAACCCCTGTGGTTTGTAAGGATGAAAGTCAAATGATCAGTGGTTAAGGGATTAAGAGGGGAAAGGGGGGATAAACAGATGGGACACAGAAGATTTTTAAGGCAGTGAAACTATTCTGTATGTAATGACAGTGGTGGATACATGTCATAATATATTTGTCAAGACTCATAAAGGATACAGTACTCAGAGAACTACTGGCTCTGGGTGATGATGATGCATCAATGTCGGCTGCAGGTTGTAACAAGTGTCCTCTTCTATTTTTCTTTTTAAATTGTATTTATTTATTTGTTTTTGGCTATCCTGGGTTTTCACTGCTGCCACAGGCTCTTCTCTAGTTGCAGGGAGTGGGGACTACTCTCTAGTTGAGGTGAGCAGGCTTCTTGTTGTGGTAACTTTTCTTGTGGGACTCAGGCTCTAGGGCACACAGGCTTCAGTAGTCGGGGCACATGGGCTCAATAGTAGCGGCTCTGAGGCTCTAGAGCACAGGCTCCACAGTTGTGACTCATGGGCTTAGTTGCCCCAGCATGTGGGATCTTCCCGGATCAGGATCGAACCTGTGTCCGCATTGGCAGGCTAACACCCCATGGAGGAAATGTGCCTCCAATCTTATTTGGTATTTTAAACTTTATGTGAAAGAAAAAAATTTTTTATTGAGTTTGAGGTATTATATATTTATATGTATATTTGTTACAGCAGTTAGCCTGTTTTAACTAATGTAAAATGCTGGGTTAACAGGAACTTGGCTCAATATTCTGTAATAGCCTCATGGGAAAATAATTTGCAGAAGAATGAGTATTTCTGTGGGTATAACTGATCACTTTGCTGCACACCTGTAGCTGACACATCACTGGTAATCATATATATTCCCATACAAGATAAAAATTAAAAACAAGTACTGGGTTAACAACCTGTGGTTTGTCAGGGAGCTCAGCTTGGAGCTTTATGACAGCCTAGAGGGGCGGGAGGGAGGGGTGGGAGAGAGGCTCAAGAGGGATGGGGTATATGTATATTTATGACTGATTCATGTTGTTGTATGGCAGAAACCAGCACAACATTGTAAAGTAATTATCCTCTAATTTTAAAAAAATCAGAAAAAACCCCTGTGGTTTGTAAGGATGAAAGTCAAATGATCAGTGGTTAAGGGATTAAGAGGGAAGGAGGGATAAACAGATGGGACACAGAAGATTTTTAAGGCAGTGAAACTATTCTGTATGTAATGACAGTGGTGGATACATGTCATAATATATTTGTCAAGACTCATAAAGGATACAGTACTCAGAGAACTACTGGCTCTGGGTGATGATGATGCATCAATGTCGGCTGCAGGTTGTAACAAGTGTCCTCTTCTATTTTTCTTTTTAAATTGTATTTATTTATTTGTTTTTGGCTATCCTGGGTTTTCACTGCTGCCACAGGCTCTTCTCTAGTTGCAGGGAGTGGGGACTACTCTCTAGTTGAGGTGAGCAGGCTTCTTGTTGTGGTAACTTTTCTTGTGGGACTCAGGCTCTAGGGCACACAGGCTTCAGTAGTCGGGGCACATGGGCTCAATAGTAGCGGCTCTGAGGCTCTAGAGCACAGGCTCCACAGTTGTGACTCATGGGCTTAGTTGCTCCGCAGCATGTGGGATCTTCCCGGATCAGGGATCGAACCTGTGTCTCCCGCATTGGCAGGCTAACGCTTTACCACTGAGCTCCCAGGGAAGCCCAGTGTCCTCTTCTTGTACAGGTTATTGGTAGTGGGGGTAATGATGACTGTGTGAGGCCAGGGCATACATGGAATTCTTTGTACTTTCTGCTTCGTTTTACTGTAACCCCAAATCTGATTTCAAACAATAACATCTTTTTAAGAAAATAATGTACAAATCATATAAATGTTTTGTACATTTATGATATTTAGTTTGAACTACTGATTTGCTCTGATTACAAGCTGCCTGGAACTATCTCACTTTGTAGAGCCTGATAATATTTACTATCAGCTCACCAAGATGACATAGCAATCCTAACTGTATAGGTATTAAATAACAGAGCTTCAGCGTGCATGGAAAACAAATAGATCAACAGAAACAAAAAAAAATCTGATAAAGCTAAAAGGAGAAATAGACAAATTTGCAATTACAGTTGGGGCCATCCCTTTCCAGCAGTGGATAGTGCTGTTAGACAGAAAATCAGGCAAAATATAGAAGGACTGAATAAGACCATCAGCCAACAGGATCTAATTAATATTTATGGATTGCTGCATACAACAGCATGATACACATTGCTTTTGAGTTCCCATACAGCATAAACTGCATCCTAGTCTGAAAAACTAATTTCAGCAGATTTAGAAGAACTGAAGTCGTATACAGCATGCTTTCTGACAATAATAGACTCAAACTAGATATCAATAACAGAAAGAAAACAAGAAAATATCTAAATACCTGGAAATGATACACTTCTAAAAGTACATTCAACTGAGTGAAAATGAAGAGACAGCATGCTAGGCTTTGTGGGACACAGCTAAAGCAGGGCTGAGAGAGTCATTTATAGCACTAAATGCCTATATTAGAAAAAAGAAAGATTTCAAATTAATAATGTAAGTTCCTCTCTCTCTCTCTAAAAAAAAAGAGCAAAGTAAACTCAAAAAGCAGAAAGAAGGGCTTCCCTTGTGGTCCAGTGGGTAAAGAGTCCGCCTCACAGTGCAAGAGGCACTGGTTCGATCCCTGGCCCAGGAAGATCCCATGTGCCGTGGAGCAGCTGGACCAGTGTGTCCAATTATGAGCCAGTGCTGTGGAACGCATGTGCCCAGAGCCAGAGCTCTGCAACAAGAGAGGCCACTGTGATGGGAGGCTCACACAGGCCAAAGAATAAAGATGGTTAAAAATAATGGATTAAAAAAATCAATAGAAGAGGCCAAAATAAAAAAAAAAGAAGCAGAAAGAAGAAACTAATAAAGAACTGAAATCAATTACACTGAAAACAGAAAAACAAAGAAAAGTCAATCCAAGAAACTGATTCTTTCTCAGAATTCAATAAAATTGATAAATCCTTATCAAGAATGACAAATATTGAGAAAATACAAACCAACAATATCATTAATGAAACAGACAGTAGTGCTACAGATTGTATAACCATCAAAGGGTAAAGGAGAATACTACAAATTATTTTATATTAAAAAATTTGACAGTTTGGAAGAAGTGGGCCAATTCCTCAAAACCCACTATCAAATTTAACCAAGGCAATTAAGGAAATTGAGCTCCAGAAAAGGAAAGAAAAATTCCTTTCAGGAAATCCCCTGAACCTGATGGTTTCAATCCTTAAAAGAGGAATAAGGCCAATGTTATATGATGCCATCTGGAAAATAGAAGGGGAGGGAATACTTTGCAATCATTTTATGAAGTCAGTAGGGATGCTAAAACCAGACAAAGACAGTACCAAGAAAACAAAACTACTGGCAGAATCTCCCTGATCATAGACACAAAACTCTCAACAAAATCTTGTCAAATCAAATCTAGCACCACATAATAAGAAAAATATACCACCGGGTGGCATTTCTTTCATATATTTAAGGCTGTTCCAGTACTTAATGGAATAGTAAAGATGGATCAGTGGAAAAGAATCAGGCTGCCAGCGTAAAAGACTCAGGTTCAACCCCTGGGTTGAGAAGATCCCTTGAAGGAGGAAATGGCATCCCATTCCAGTATTCTTGCTTAGGAAATCCAATGGACAGAGGAGCCTGGCCAGCTCCGGTCCATGGGATAGCAAGAGAGTCAGAAACGACCTAGCAACTAAACACAATAAACATACGTTCACACAAAAACTTGTACAAGCACAAAGAAACTAAAATATAAAGAAGATTAAAAAAAAAAATCTTGTGTAAAATATTCGTTGCAGCATTATTCATAATGGCCAAAGAGTGGAAACAACTCCCATAGAGTGGGAATGACATTCTCGACTGATGGACAAAGTGTGATATATTCATACAATGGAATATTGTTCAGCTCTAAAAAGAATGAAGTACGAAACATGCTACAACACAGATGAACCCTGTAAACATTAGGCTAAGCTAAAGAAGACAGTCACAAAAGGCCACATATTATATAATTTTACTTGTATACATGGGCTTCCCTGGTTGCTCAGATGGTAAAGAATCTGCCTGCAGTGCAGGAGCCCTGGGTTTGATCTCTGGGTCAGGAGAACCCCCAGGAGTGGGAAATAGCAACCCACTCCAGTATTCTTGCCTGGGAAATCCCATAGACAGAGGAGCCTGGCCAGCAAGAGTCCATGGGGTTGCGAAGAATCAGACATGACTTAGTGACTAAACACATGTTATTTATGTCTTAAAAAGCCAATCAATGCAGTCTACCATATCAGCAGTCTAAAGGAGAAAAACAGAAACCTCTCAGAAAATGAGGACTAGAGGGGTATTTCTCCTTGATAAAAATTAGAAAAAGCCTTTTGCCACCATTATAATTAATGGTGAAAGACTGACAGCTTTTACCCTAAAATAAAAAATGAGGCAAAGCTGTCTACTCTTACCACCTCATTTACATAGCATTAGGATGTTTAACCAGAGGAGTAAAGCAAGAAGAAGAGATTAAAAAAATACACAGGAAAGGAATTTATTTACATGTGTAAATTATCAAATATAAATAAAAAGTAGAAGACAACTTCAGTGAAAAAACTTCAAATTTCAAAATTAAAGGAGAAAAGTCATCAGAACTGATCTCAAATTACATGATTCCCCAGGAACTTCCCTGGTAGTCCAGTCGTTAAGACTTTGCCTTCCAAAGCAGATGGTGTGGTGACAGCCCCTGGTCAGAGAGCTAAGATCCACATGCTTTGTGGCCAAAAAAAAAAAAAAAAAAAGCCCAGAACATAAACAACAGAAGCAATATTGTAATACATTCAATAAAGACTTTAAAAATGGTCCACATCAAAAAACAAACAGAAAAGAAGCAAAAAAAGAGAAAAAGAAAGAGAGCACCAAAAAAGTTGAGAAAGGTAGCTATGTGCTAAGTCTCTCAGTTGTGTCTGACTCTTTGTGACTTCATAGACTGTAGCCTGCCAGACCTCTCTCTCCATGGGATTCTCTAGGCAAGAATACTGGATTTGGTTGCTATGCTCTCCTCCAAGGGGTTTTCAAAACCCAGATATTGAATCCAGGTCTCCCACATTGCAGGTGGATTCTTGACCATCTGAGCCACCAGGGAAGCCTGAGAAAGATAGAGAAGAATCTAATTGGCTAAATAAAGAGAATTAAGCCCATTGAAACAGAAGGATAGGCTATGGCATATACCATACAAAATACATAGAACAATAAAAAAATTCATTAAAGAAAAAGTCAAACTAGAAAACCTAAAGCAGAAAATTGAAGTACAAGTTGTAGAAAACAGGGAAAAAGAAAAATAATTTGAATCTGGAATCAATAAATATTAGTTCATAGAGAAGCTAAGGGAAATGCCATTATAAGATTAAAAAGGAAATCTGATTGTACATTGCAAAGAAAAAGCATGATTTGAATAAATCTTAAGTTTATGTTTAATAATTAACTATGCAAAGAAATTTGATTAATAAATATATTGATAATTACATTCTTTTTTCATAAATTTCTCCTCTTATTTTGGATGACCTCAACATGATTTAGGATTCTTTACTCTCCTTTAGCCTCCACTTTTGATTGTCTACCCTTAATAAAGTTAAGTCATTCTGAAATGAGGGTTTTTCTAACTTCCGAGGTTTGTCAGTTCAGAATTTAGCATCTCACCACTACCTTCTAACCCACTGGAGCACGGTACAGATTTATATAGGGTGGTCAGGGCAGGTCCATGGAGAAGGTGATGTCTGAGCAAAGGCTTAGAGCTTAAGGAGTTAGCCAAGTGGAAATCTCAGGGCAACACATTCCAGGGAGAGTCCCATGTCTAGAGCAAAGGTCTCAGTAAGAGTAGATCACACAGACCTTTAGAGACTGTTAGGCTTTAGTTTTACTCTACACGAAATGAGAAGTCATTGCTGAATATTCAGCAAAGAGGTGATACTTTCAAAGGTGTGGAGGATCTTTACTGTAAGAGGCATGAATAGGAGTCTAGTCACAAGGGACTGTAGGATTTGGCAAAAAGCCACATCAAAACAAACAGAAAAGAAGCAAAAAAAGAGAAAAAGAAAGAGAGCACCAAAAAAGTTGAGAAAGGTAGCTATGTGCTAAGTCTCTCAGTTGTGTCTGACTCTTTGTGACTTCATAGACTGTAGCCTGCCAGACCTCTCTCTCCATGGGATTCTCTAGGCAAGAATACTGGATTTGGTTGCTATGCTCTCCTCCAAGGGGTTTTCAAAACCCAGATATTGAATCCAGGTCTCCCACATTGCAGGTGGATTCTTGACCATCTGAGCCACCAGGGAAGCCTGAGAAAGGTAGAGAAGAATCTAATTGGCTAAATAAAGAGAATTAAGCCCATTGAAACAGAAGGATAGGCTATGGCATATACCATACAAAATACATAGAACAATAAAAAAATTCATTAAAGAAAAAGTCAAACTAGAAAACCTAAAGCAGAAAATTGAAGTACAAGTTGTAGAAAACAGGGAAAAAGAAAAATAATTTGAATCTGCAATCAATAAATATTAGTTCATAGAGAAGCTAAGGGAAATGCCATTATAAGATTAAAAAGGAAATCTGATTGTACATTGCAAAGAAAAAGCATGATTTGAATAAATCTTAAGTTTATGTTTAATAATTAACTATGCAAAGAAATTTGATTAATAAATATATTGATAATTACATTCTTTTTTCATAAATTTCTCCTCTTATTTTGGATGACCTCAACATGATTTAGGATTCTTTACTCTCCTTTAGCCTCCACTTTTGATTGTCTACCCTTAATAAAGTTAAGTCATTCTGAAATGAGGGTTTTTCTAACTTCCGAGGTTTGTCAGTTCAGAATTTAGCATCTCACCACTACCTTCTAACCCACTGGAGCACGGTACAGATTTATATAGGGTGGTCAGGGCAGGTCCATGGAGAAGGTGATGTCTGAGCAAAGGCTTAGAGCTTAAGGAGTTAGCCAAGTGGAAATCTCAGGGCAACACATTCCAGGGAGAGTCCCATGTCTAGAGCAAAGGTCTCAGTAAGAGTAGATCACACAGACCTTTAGAGACTGTTAGGCTTTAGTTTTACTCTACACGAAATGAGAAGTCATTGCTGAATATTCAGCAAAGAGGTGATACTTTCAAAGGTGTGGAGGATCTTTACTGTAAGAGGCATGAATAGGAGTCTAGTCACAAGGGACTGTAGGATTTGGGACATAATTTTGAAGAAAGTGTGAACTGACTCCAAGATCTTTTTTTTTTTCTTTTAATTGTTTAAAAAAATTATTTATTTATTGGGCTGCTCTGGGTCTTAGTTGCGGCATGTGGGATCTAGTTCCCTGATCAGGGCTCTAACCCGGGCCCCACTGTATTGGGAACACAGGGTCTTAACCACCGGACCACCAGGGAAGTCCCTGACTCCAAGATCTTGACCCTAGCAACCAGAATGATGGTGATCAGAAGGGGTTGTGGTAGGAACACTGAGTCTGGGGTGAATGTTGCTAGGTTTTCATGACTTGGGTGGCCTCTCCTGTGACTTGCGTCCAAAGGCCTGTTCTCCGATTTGGGGATTCTCATGATCCTTGGGCTTCCCTTGTGGCTCAGAGAGTAAAGAATCCTCCTGCAGTGTGGGAGACCTGGGTTTGATGCCTGGGTTGGGAAGATCCCCTGGAGGAGAGCCTGGCAACCCATTCCAGTATTCCTGCCTGGAGAACCCCATGGACAGAGGAGCCCGGTGGGCTGCAGTAGGGTCGCACAGAGTTGGACATGAATGAAGTGACTTAGCGTGAATGGCTGAGCACAGCGACTAAGCATAAGATCTTTAGACAATTCTTCTGTTTAGCTTTACAGCCTTTTTTTTTAAAAAGATTTATTTATTTATTTTGGGTGGAGGTCGGGTTGGGGAGGGAGGGGAGCGGGCAGGCCACTTCTATTGGTCTTTCATTTATCCATTTTCATCCATCTTTGTTCTTTGGCCCGTGTGGGCCTCCCATTGCGGTGGCCTCTGTCGTCGCAGAGCACCAGCTCTGGGCGCATGCGCTCCAGAGCTCGGGCTCGGTAATTGGACACATGGGTCCAGCCGCTCCGTGGCACGTGGGATCTTCCCAGGCCAGGGATCGAACTGGCGCTCCTTGCACTGCAAGGCGGTGTCCTTACCCACTGGACCACCAGGGAAGCCTGCTTTACAACCTTTGAAGTCTTAGCTTTAGTCAAGAAGAGCAGTATAGTTTTCCAGGCAGCCTATTGACTGGTTCCTCTTCCTTAGTACGTCATTATAAATCTCTCTGCTAAGCGTTCGCCCTCCGCACACTGGTGCTACAGGGAACATGAATGACTTTTAATTGGAAAAAATCCTCCTAATACTTTCAAATTTTTCCTTAATTTTTTTTTCAAAAGATTAATTAAAAAAATATTTTTCATAAAATTATATTTTACAATAATTTAACTTTTATTCTTAATTTTTAAATAATTTTATTTTTAGTTGTGCTTGGTCTTCATTGCAGCATGCAGGCTTTTCTCTAGTGGCAGTGATAGGGGCTACTCTGTAATTGTGATGTGTGGAATTTCTCATTGCAGTGACTTCTCTTGTTGCAGAGCATAGGCTCTAGGGCATGATAGATTCAGTAGTTGCAGATTCCAGGCTTCTAGAGCACAGGCTCAATAGTTGTGACTCATTGGCTCAGTTGGGCTGTGGCATGTGAGATCTTCCCAGATCAGGGATTGAACTGGTGTCTCTTGCACTCGCAGGCAGATTCTTTAACACCGAGCCACCAGGGAAGCCCCTGACTTAACTTTTAGAAGCAATTGATGCTCATTTTGCAGTACTAGAGGGTGAAATTTCTGTAGATAAGGAGAATATGGAAATATTTCTTTTCCCAGGTTTTAGCAGAATATTTGAACCTTGACCTTGAAAAATTCCTCTTATCTGACTCTATGTGATCCTATATATTGTAACCTGCCAGGCTCCTCTGTCCATGGGTTTCTCCAGACAAGAATACTGGAGTGAGTTGCATTCCCTTCTCCAGGGGATCTTCCTGACCCAGGGATTGAACCCAGGTTTCCTGCTTTGCAGACAGACTCTTTACCATACGAGCCATCAGGGAAGCCCCTCTGAGTTTACAGTGGACAGAATGAATTTTGAACTATACCATCTGTCCACCAGAACCAGGGTTGAAACCATGAACTTATTTTATTCAGGTCCCTATGTAATCCTGATAGAGGCCTTGGTCTCCACGGTCAAGTTTGCACTAAAGTCATTATACAGCCAAACCTCCCTGAGGCTGCATTTTTATGTTACTGTTGGTGCCAAAGGAGCAATTAAAATTTGTGAATAATGTCTGTTTCTCCCTTGATAAAAAATATGGATGGCCTGCAGTCTGTTCATATTCATGGCAAGGGATTTAACAGGCTATTGTGTTAGTAACAATGTGGATGCAAATTACAAACATTTATCATCTCAACGTTTGGTACAGTTTTCAAAGCAATGTCAGAGGCAACAGGTGCTCTAAACCCCCCAAATAAAATAATATTTAGATGATTTCCCCACATTCTCCAGAACAATTTGTCTCTCAGTAACTTCTATTTATTATATCAAATAATATAAAATCTACTAGAGAGTGATGAGTAATGGATAAAAAGTTTAATGTTATGGCCTCTCAATTGATTTCTTATCTCTTATACAGTCTGTGAGCTATTACTGTATCAATAACACCTTCCATATGCTGGAATATAGTAAGTTCCCTCTGCATATTTATTAACATGTTAATAAGCCCTAACCTAATATGGAGGGAAGCTACATATTTGCTAGTGAAAATTTCCCAATGTATTTATCTACTTATCTCAGAATTTTCCAAATGATACTGTCTTTACTCCTGAAAATCACTGGTCCTAACAGGAAGGTCCAAAGATTTGGAAATCTTAAAATTGAATGGCTATTTTGCCAAGAGGAGAAAACTTGTTAAGAATTATTATTTAAATCTTATAACACAGAAGATTGGAGACATGGATCAACAGGTATTTCTTGTTCTTCTTTTTTTTTTTTTAACGTAAAAAAAAAAAAGATTCACTGTACTGTGGCTTGTGGTATCTTAGTTCCCTAACTTGGGATCGAACTTGCATGCACCGCCATGGAAGTGCAGAGTCCTAACCACTGGACCACCAGGAAAGTCCAGACTAATTTTTTCTTATAAAACCTTGGACTATGCTTGTGGGAATACAAAGAAACATAAATCATGGACTTGACCTCAAGAGGCTCATAATCTAGTCAGGATACTCAAAGTTCAAAATCTGGCAAGATAGTCAAAAGCTGAAATGTGTGTGGTCAGGGAAGATGATAATCTATTAAATAATAATTAAATGGATAGTGGAGAAGCATATTTTAGACATTTTGATAAGGAATTATATTTTTGTGAGATAATCAAGAAAGACTTTATGGAAGAAGGGGAGTTGGAGATTCAAGAGAGGTGAACTCTGAAGAGGTAAAAAGGAGTGGGTAGGTAGCAGATTGGGGAGAAACACCCCAATGAAGGCATTGGACATATGAAGACATAAGGGAAGCTCGCAGACTTGGGAGTAGTGGTGGTAGGAATGAGGTGAGTGGACAAGTCTGATTAAAGCGAGGAATAAATCTGTGGCAAGGAGAGGAAGCACACACAGCCCAGTCATATGAAAAAGGCATCCAGATTCTACTGTGAGGACCATTTACTGTGGGGAAGTTGGTTTCTTGTGTCAGGATTAAGGCAGAATGGCGATTCAGTCCCAGCTCCACCACACTGAACCGTATGTGACGTAGTGATTTAACTTCTTTGAACTTCAAGTTGCACATGGAGGTGATATCCACCCAACAGAGTGATGAGGGCTGCCTGAAACAACAATTCATTGTCACATCGGCTGCCATCTTCTCTTTCCTTAGTGGGCAGGGCAGGGAGGCCACAGTAAGCACTTGTGAGGAGGAAGATGACATCATTAAAGGGATGGATGTGGCCTTTGGGAAATACTAGTTTTGTGACGGTGTGCAGGGTGAACTGAAGAAGAGGCATGTGTGTGTGTTGAAGGTGAGAGGAACCAGGAAAATAAGCTTATTAGACTACCACAGAGAGGCAGGGTCCTAACTAGCCATCCTGGCTTTGGCCAAGTCGGTAGGAATGATGAAATGATCGTCAGAAGGGAGGAGTGGAGGGCAGGATTTGGTGAAAATAGGGACAAATATAAAAGATAAAATCCAGAAGAAAAATTGACTTCAGGATGAAAACAGAAGTATCCAACTAGTAGAATAAAGTGTTGAGGTTTAAAACCTTCTAATGGATGTTTCTGGGCTTCTCTGGTGGCTCAGATGGTGAAGAATCTGCCTTCAATGCAGGGGACCTGAGTTTGATCCCTGAGTCGGGAAGATCCCCTGAGAAGGGAATGGCAGCCCACTCCAGTATTCTTGCCTGGAGAATCCCGTGGACAGATGAGCCTGATTGGGCTACAGTCCCTGGGGTCACAAAGAGTCAGACAGGGCTAAACGACTAATACAACAACAACAAATGGATATTTGTTTTGCTTTGTCTGCCCACACCTGATTCTGCTCTTTCCCTTGGGCTAGCTTCTTTCTCCTCTCTCTAAACACAAGTCTTTATCTGGCAAATCAGAGCCCTTTATCGTCTTGGCATCTGGAAACTGGACCAGCCAGAGTCCTTCTCTAGTCCTTCCCTACCTGAAGATAAATCCTCTTGACCTCTCTGGGTATAGAAACTAGTAGGAGCTCTAGAGAAAGCGCATAGTAGGAATATAGGAAGGCATGTGGAAAGCATAAGAAATCAGAGGAGAAGCAGAAGGATGGATTTGAGGTTTGTTAATGTTGATACACTTGCTTCATTTCCCAGGTTCCACAGATTTGTCCTGATTTCTGTAGGATCTCTTTTAAAATTTCTATGAACGACAATCCCTTTCTGTTTAAGCTAGGTTATGCAACAGAGACACCAATAGATGTGACTGTGCAAAGGTTCATGTTTTTGCAAGCCAAAGTATTATAAACAAAATCAAGTCAAAAAAAAAAAAATCAAGTCAAATAAACCAGGTAACATTTGCAACAAATACAATATGCCAGAAAGGTAAATATTTTTATTGCATGGAGAGTGTTTACATATCAATAAGAAAATGTTAACCTTCCAGGAAAAAAAATTGAGCAGAAGTCATGAACAGACCATTTGCAGAAGAAATACAGTCAGTTAAAAATCTGCCTCAGTAACAAACACAGAGATATAAATCAAAGCAGCCTCCATTGACAGATGAGTGGATAAAGATGTGATACATGTAAACAACAATGGAACATTACTCAGCCATAAAAGGGAACAGATGGGGTCATTTGTGGAGATGTGGATGAACCCAGAGTCTGTCATACAGGGTGAAGTAAGTCAGAAGGAGAAAAACCAAATATTATATTTGGCATTTGGGGTATATATATATAACCTAGAAAAATGATACTGATGAATTTATTGGCAGGGCAAAAAAAATACCCAGAAATAGAGAAGGGATTTGTGGACATGGGGAAAAGGAGAGGGTGGGATGAATGGAGAGAGTAGCATTGACATATATACGCTACCATGTAAAATAGAGAACTAGTGGGAAGTATATAATAATTTCAGAAAATAATATTGCATTAATTTAATTTAAGTAGTCATGACAACACTAATCTGTTAATTCATTATCAGAACTACAGGAATTTTGGTACTTAAAACAGCCCATTCAGTTCCATTCCTGAATCTTGTAAACTTTTCTAAGTCATCTTTCATCTGTGGTGTGTGGTCATGTGAAAGTAATTTGACACCATACTATCTAAAATATAGACTAAGAGAGTGGATCTCTCGACTCTCTTATAGTGAATAAGGTCTGTTCACAGTTGAAACTCGGAACTCATTTAGCCAAAGAAACCATGGAAACTGAGGCCTTGCTGTTAGGGAGGTTCTAGGGTACACTTAGGACTCCAGGGTAGTCGGATGGATATGTATGAGTTCTCCTGGGCATCTACTTACTCCTTTAGGGTTATTTCCTTAGGAAAATGGCTTTGAGTTCAAAGTAGTTGAACTTTGTGTAGAAGGAGCCCAAAAGACCAGAGGCTTAAATTGTTTGCTGGTTGTGAATTCAGCCCCTTTGAGGGGCTCAGCCCTCTTTACCACTACTCCAGATCCAAGACTTCTGAGCAACTAGGGAAACCAGGAACCAACTTAGACTGAGCAGCAGAAGGGGAAATAATAGACCTCAATGGGGAAGGGATGCACAAGAACGTGGTGTTAAGTTAGTTTCTACTGACTTGTGCCAGAGTCACTGGTGGGAAGGGTATCATAAAAAACAAGTGGAGCAAAGACGTACATCTTTATTTCTCTAAGAAATGGAGGCCAGGGGTAGAGTTATCATGTGTGGGGCAGGCATTCCACCGTTCAATTGGAGCAAAATAAATTTGTAGCTACAGTCGAGGCCACGCCAACTTGGTGATGATAGGAGGTGTGGCATAGCAGGAGGGCAGGCAGGATCCTTACAAAATGATGGAAGAGCTAGAGCCACTGTAAAGTAGGAGGAAGAGTCATCACGGTCACTTATGGCTCTGTGTGGGCCCCTAGCATCAGGAGGAAGACAAGTCCAGAGGCACTGGGAGCCAGAGATTGAGGTGCAGCGGTCTGATCTAGGTTTAGCAAATAATTACTGATCTGAAGACTCTTTTGATTGTGTCCTGGGGGAAGCTGTGTGCTTTGATGTACCCCTTGGTGTGTAGGAGAGGCAGAGGTATGTTTACAGCTTTCCACCTGGCTCAGTGGTAAAGAACCTGCCTGCCAATGCAAGAGACACAAGAGACACGGGTTTGATCCCTGGGTCGGGAAGGTTGCCTGGAGCAGGAAATGGCAACCCACTCCAGGATTCTTGCCTGGAAAATTCCTTGGACAAAGGAGACTGGCATGCCCCATGAAGTTGCAAAGAGTCGGCCATGACTGAACACACACACATGCAGAGTAAATCAGCCCTCAGTGAGTGTTACTAGCAGCCTAAATAAAAAAAAAAAAAAATAGAATTACCGTATAATAAAACTAAATAAATGCTTTGGGGTTCAGACAAAAGGCAAAAAGACTTATTGCTGTAATACTGAAGATACTGTGTTGATTTCAAAGCTTATTTTGACCTTTGTTATTTATTATCATAATTGTCGAATGTGCCCATCCAGTCTTTTCCTTCAGCGAGACTGAATAGATTTAGGAAGAGACACTAGCCTTTGCTGTGACAGTGTAACATTTTATGGTCTTTAAAAGTGGTCTGCTAGAGGTTTTCCTGGAGTTCCAGTGTTAAGAATCTGCCTTGTAATGAAGAGGATGCTAGTTCGATCCCTGTTCCAGGAAGATGCCACATATTGTGGGGCAACTAAGGCTCTGTGTCACAACTACTAAAGCCCACGAGCCCTAGAGCCCGTGTTCCACAGCAAGAGAAGCCACCAAAACGAGACGTCTGCTCATAACAACTAGAGAGTAGACCCCGCTTGGCGTCACTAGAGAAAGCCCACAGGCAGCAGTGAAGACCCAGCACAGCCAAAAATAATAAGAAATTTAAACAGTGGTCTGCTGGAGCACTGAGCCTTCTCTCCTAACTGAGAGGGTGGTGGGTAATAAGATGGAGCACGAGCTGATGGCAGGCTCTCGAGAGTGATGGTGACGGTGGTGTTGCTGGGTGCGTGCGTGCGTGCCAGGTAGGGAGGCACTTCTGATGAGAGGTATGACGCTTATTCTAGCCGTTGACTCCTAGAGCTGGAAGGAGCTATCCCAAGTGCTGGGAGTGGACTATGGCTGCAGAAATTGGCCCGCCTATCCAAAAACAACACAAACAACAATTCAGCCTATGTGTTACCTTTTGGCATATGAGTTGGGGGTGGAGAGCGGACTAACTTGTTCTAGTCTAGGTAGACTATAACAGCCAAAATGTATGCAACCAAAGTGGCCTTCCACTAGAGCCCGTTCCAGCTTCATGCTTGTAAAATCCATCCTCCCCATGGCAACTGCGAAAGATACCTGCCTGGCCAACCAAGCTGTGTCAGTGCGAGGTCTAAGTTCCCTGACCTTGTCCTCTCCAATTTCTCCTTTTCTTTTTCTACTGCATCCATCAACAAAAACATATTATTTCACACCCACACCAAGTCCAGTACTTGCATCAGTCGCTATGACAGCTTTGATAATGAGAAAGAGAGGTGGTCTGTTTCACCGATTTCATCTTTATCACAGTCTTCAGCACTTCCTTTCCTTCAAGATGAAGCAGAAGTTTTGCAGGTTGTCATTCATTGCCCTTCTTGCCTTTTCAACTCCACCTTCCCCTCCCCTTTTCCCCACAACTGAAACTCTACAAGAAGAATCACTGCTTCAGGCAGACTTTTTAGAATGTAGTTACCTGCACGTCTTCCTCCAGTGGTGGCTTGTTTGCCATCTTTCTGCCTACAAGGTCCTTCACTTCTTTTTTGTCCATTCACTTGAACCTACCCTCAAAGGATTCTAATTTACACTTATTTGTTAGTCTTCTAACATCTATGTCTTACTGTTTCCACAACTCTTTAAAAAAAATCATTTATCTTAAAATTCTTTATATTGATATTTGATTCTTCATGAGTGTGTCCTGGGCTTCCCAGGTGGTGATAGTGGTAAGGAATCCGCCTGCCAGTGCAGGAGATGTAAGAGACACAGTTTCCATCCCTGGGTTAGGAAGATCCCCTGGAGAAGGGCATGGCCACCCACTTCATTATTTTTGCCTGGAGAATCCCATGGACAGGGGAGCCTGTTGGGCTACAGTCCATCACAAAAAGCCAGACGTGACTGAAGTGACTTAGCATGCACGAGTGTGTCTTACCTCTGTCACAAGATTTTTAAGCTCTGTGGGGACAGGAACCGATCTTTAAGCCTCTTGAGTGCATCTAGCTCTTTGTCTTGTATATGGTGGATACTCAGCACGTTTGTAGGTTTCCTTCTACAGGATCCGTTCTCTTGAGTCATGACAGTTTGGGGAATTTTCAATAAAAGGGCTCAAAAAAGACAAGGTCAGTAAATTTATATTTCTAAATGTAAAAGTTATTTGAGGTTAAATTTCTCAGTTCCCACAAAGGGGATAATCTTTTGTAAGGTGCCTAGCAAAGTCTTAAGTTCTCTTGAGCAAGTCCCAGGAGTCTGTAACTTTTGTGTTAATGAAAATTATACTTACTGAGTACAATTACAATGGTGTGGAAATTGTGAATATTATATATAATTCATACATCTGTAAAATTGCTATTTCAAGGTGCATGAGAGACACAAGCTTAGGATAAAAGAGAATAAGAAAGCTTTGGAACTAGATTTCTGGTGGCAATAAAAAGTTAATGAAATTCCCTATCAGTCCGGTCCAGTAGCTAGGACTCTATGCTCCCACTTCAGGGAGCACAGGTTTGATCCCTGGTCAGGGAACTAAGATCTTACATGCTGTGTGGTATGGCCAAAAAGAAAAAAGAAGTTAAAAGTCTGGGATTTTAGTTCTTCTCTTTATAAATATTCATATTTATTTTTGAGTGTTTCACCCGGAATCAGAGTTCATGAAAATAGAAGCTCCTTTGTTATTTTTATATATTTTATGTTTCTGCTCTCCAGATTCTCTCTCCCATTTATTTTCATGACTTGATTATGCTTATATTGAAAACTTCAGTCAGTCCCCTGATCATCTGGACTTATTAGGCACTTTTCTTCTAAAGATCTTAGATGTCAGTTCCATTGTATTTATCTTCCCCAAAATTCAGTGTTCTTTCCATTGTAAGTGGCATTTTGTACCTGGCTTATGCAAAAAAGGTATATATTGACTCATTTAAATTGGAAGTGTAGGGCTTGATCAAGCTTTGGGCACAGCTGAAGTAAAAGACAAAGAGATGTCATAACTGGCTTCTCACCATCTTTCTCTTCTGCCGAGTGTTGCCTTTATTTCTAGGTTTCACCTAGTAGCATTAGTTTGGGTCTTGTATCTCCTCAAGTTTTAAGATAGTGGAAACGAGTGATACTCTCTTTCCTAGAAATCCCACTGATGGATCTCATTAGATCTCAGTAGTTTTCTGCTCACCATAAACCAAACCCCAAGGCTTTGATTTACTTGAACAAAATGAAGAGGCATGATGGTTACCCACTGTCCTCAAGAGTGTAAGTTGCTCTACCAGAATCTGATGGACTGACAGTGTGGGTGAATTGGCTTTAATCTTTGTAGAAACCCACCAGCTGACCTCTCAGGAGCCATCAACCTTGGTGATCACATCTTTTCTAAATAATCAATTTCCTTGGCTTTAGTGATGCCTCATCTCTTGGTCGGTCTTCTGTTTCTCACTCTTCCTTTCTCTGGCTGTTAAGTGATGCCTCATCTCTTGTCGGCTTCTGTTCTCATCCTTTGCTAGTGAAGTTAACTAGATTTCTGGTGGCAATAAAAGTTAATGAAATTCCCTATCAGTCCGGTCCAGTAGCTAGGACTCTATGCTCCCACTTCAGGAGCACAGGTTTGATCCCTGGTCAGGAACTAAGATCTTACATGCTGTGTGGTATGGCCAAAAAGAAAAAAGAAGTTAAAAGTCTGGGATTTTAGTTCTTCTCTTTATAAATATTCATATTTATTTTTGAGTGTTTCACCCGGAATCAGAGTTCATGAAAATAGAAGCTCCTTTGTTATTTTTATATATTTTATGTTTCTGCTCTCCAGATTCTCTCTCCCATTTATTTTCATGACTTGATTATGCTTATATTGAAAACTTCAGTCAGTCCCCTGATCATCTGGACTTATTAGGCACTTTTCTTCTAAAGATCTTAGATGTCAGTTCCATTGTATTTATCTTCCCCAAAATTCAGTGTTCTTTCCATTGTAAGTGGCATTTTGTACCTGGCTTATGCAAAAAAGGTATATATTGACTCATTTAAATTGGAAGTGTAGGGCTTGATCAAGCTTTGGGCACAGCTGAAGTAAAAGACAAAGAGATGTCATAACTGGCTTCTCACCATCTTTCTCTTCTGCCGAGTGTTGCCTTTATTTCTAGGTTTCACCTAGTAGCATTAGTTTGGGTCTTGTATCTCCTCAAGTTTTAAGATAGTGGAAACGAGTGATACTCTCTTTCCTAGAAATCCCACTGATGGATCTCATTAGATCTCAGTAGTTTTCTGCTCACCATAAACCAAACCCCAAGGCTTTGATTTACTTGAACAAAATGAAGAGGCATGATGGTTACCCACTGTCCTCAAGAGTGTAAGTTGCTCTACCAGAATCTGATGGACTGACAGTGTGGGTGAATTGGCTTTAATCTTTGTAGAAACCCACCAGCTGACCTCTCAGGAGCCATCAACCTTGGTGATCACATCTTTTCTAAATAATCAATTTCCTTGGCTTTAGTGATGCCTCATCTCTTGGTCGGTCTTCTGTTTTCTCACTCTTCCTTTCTCTGGCTGTTAAGTGTTCAAGCCTCTGAAGGGTGGGTCCTAGGCATTCTTCTAACTGGCCTCAATTCAAGGTGATTTTATTCATACTCAGGGCTTCAATGACTACCCAAAACCTAGGATTTGGGCTTCCCTGGTGGTCCAGTGGGTAAGGACACTGCCTTGCAGTGCAAGGGGCGCCGGTTTGATCCCTGGCCTGGGCAGATCCCACGTGCTGTGGAGCGGCTGGACTGATGTGTCCAATTACCAAGCCAGAGCTCTGGAGCGCATGCGCCCAGAGCTGGTGCTCTGCGACAACAGAGGCCACTGAGATGGGAGGCCCACACAGGCCAAGGAACAAAGATGGATGAAAATAGATAAATAAAAGACCAATAGAAGTGGCCCGCCTACCTCCCTCCCTCCCCAACCCACCCCCGCCAAATAATTAAAAAAAAAAAAAAAAAAACTGAGGCATAATAAAATCTCTAGAATTTATTAAAAAAAAAAACAACCTAGGATTTGGAATTTTCTTTGAAACCCAGAGGAAACTTTGTACTTGTTTTATGTCCAATTGCCCACTGAATTTTCCGTTTGATTCTCTTCAAGTCACTTCAGACCACAATGTTTAAAACCACATCCCCTGTCCCCCCGATAAACCTGTCCTAAGCACAGTGTTTTCTGTTGTGGTGAATTGAATCTATCCAGTTCTGCAAGTCAGAGATCGTCAACACGTCCCTCCCCCTCCCTCCTCATTGCTTGGGTAATCTATCACCGAGTCCTGCAGGCTTTGCTTCCTCAGTATCTCCCAAATCCTCCCATTTCTCCACCTTTCCTGCCATCTCCTTAGTCTAAGCCATTATTTTCAATCATCTAGTTACTACACATCTTCTCAACTCACTTTCAATGTGTTTCTACCTCTTTTCAATCAATATTTTGATTTTGTAGTTACCCACTGTCCTCAAGAGTTTGCTCTAAATGAGATCGGTAATTTTCTGTTTTCAGGAGCCATCAACCTTGGTGATCACATCTTTTCTAAATAATCAATTTCCTTGGCTTTAGTGATGCCTCATCTCTTGGTCGGTCTTCTGTTTTCTCACTCTTCCTTTCTCTGGCTGTTAAGTGTTCAAGCCTCTGAAGGGTGGGTCCTAGGCATTCTTCTAACTGGCCTCAATTCAAGGTGATTTTATTCATACTCAGGGCTTCAATGACTACCCAAAACCTAGGATTTGGGCTTCCCTGGTGGTCCAGTGGGTAAGGACACTGCCTTGCAGTGCAAGGGGCGCCGGTTTGATCCCTGGCCTGGGCAGATCCCACGTGCTGTGGAGCGGCTGGACTGATGTGTCCAATTACCAAGCCAGAGCTCTGGAGCGCATGCGCCCAGAGCTGGTGCTCTGCGACAACAGAGGCCACTGAGATGGGAGGCCCACACAGGCCAAGGAACAAAGATGGATGAAAATAGATAAATAAAAGACCAATAGAAGTGGCCCGCCTACCTCCCCCCCCCCCCCAACCCCCCCCCCCCCCAAAAAAATAAAAAAAAAAAAAAAAAAAAACTGAGGCATAATAAAATCTCTAGAATTTATTAAAAAAAAAAACAACCTAGGATTTGGAATTTTCTTTGAAACCCAGAGGAAACTTTGTACTTGTTTTATGTCCAATTGCCCACTGAATTTTCCGTTTGATTCTCTTCAAGTCACTTCAGACCACAATGTTTAAAACCACATCCCCTGTCCCCCCGATAAACCTGTCCTAAGCACAGTGTTTTCTGTTGTGGTGAATTGAATCTATCCAGTTCTGCAAGTCAGAGATCGTCAACACGTCCCTCCCCCTCCCTCCTCATTGCTTGGGTAATCTATCACCGAGTCCTGCAGGCTTTGCTTCCTCAGTATCTCCCAAATCCTCCCACTTCTCTCCACCTTTCCTGCCATCTCCTTAGTCTAAGCCATTATTTTCAATCATCTAGTTACTACACATCTTCTCAACTCACTTTCAATGTGTTTCTACCTCTTTTCAATCAATTTTTTGATTTTGTAGTTAGAGTGAATTTCTTCAAATTGCAAATTCAGTAACTTTCCATTGGTCTTAAGATAGAGAACAAAATCCCTACCCTCGTCTGCAAACCTTGGCTGATACACTTCCTTCCTCACTCCTCATCACCATGACTCTCCATACTCCCCTCTTACCCTTCCCATGTCACCAAAGAGGCCTTCTTTTACTTTCTTGACACATCGTGGTAGACACAATAATGGCCCTCCAGAGACATCCACATTCTACACACCAAAACATCTGAACGTGACTTTATGGCAAAAGGAACTTTGTAGATGTGATTAAGTGAGGGGTCTTGAGATAGGGAGATTATCCTGTATTACCCAGGTGGTGGCATGCATGTGTGTTCGATTGAGTCTGACTCTTTGTGACCCTATGGACTGTAGCCTGCTAGGTTCCTCTGTACATGGGATTTTCCAGGCAAGAATACTGGAGGGGGTTGCCATTTGGTCCTCCAGGGGATATTCCCAACCCAGGGATGGAACCTGCATCTCTTGTATCTCCTGCATTGGCAGGTGGGTTCTTAACCTCTAGTGACACCCAGTATAATCATGAGAGTCCTTATAAGAGCAAAGCAGGAGAACTGAAGGCAGAGAAGGACATGTGATAGTGGAAACAGAGGTTGGAGTGATCTGAGAAGGGAACTGTACATCAAAGAATACAGGTGGGAACTCCCCAGGCGGCTCAGTGGTTAACACTCTGTGCTTCCAATGCAGGGGGCACAGGTCTTGTCCCTGGTCAGGGAACTAAGATCCCACATGTCCTGAAGCATGTCCCCCAAATAAAAAACAACAATAAAATAGTTTTTAAAAAGGGATACAGATGGTCTCTAATAACCGGAAGAGACAGGCAACAGCACCTCCTCTAGAAGGAATACAACCCTGCTGACACCTCAGTTTCAGGGCCTCAGAACTGTAAAATAAGAAATTTGATTCATTTTAAGTCACTAGAGTTGTGAGGACTTGTTACAGCACCCAGAGTAGACTAATAAACACAGCCCAGTGCTGAATGTCTTTGGTTTGTTCTTCCACGGTTCTCCCTCTGGGTGCTCCTCTGCGCCCCGAGGCCGACCGCGGGTTCTGCCTCAGTGAGAGCTCTTAGCTTCTCCTCTTGGCCAGTGGGAGACACCGCGGGAGACTGGAGGGTGGAAGGAAGGTGGAGTTGGCTGTTGATCTCCCTTCCTACCACCCTTGAGGTCTCTCTGGGCTGACGCGCCCCTCCTGCTGAAGGGCACAGCTCCCGTCTCATGGCCCGACTGCACACCTTCCTATTCCAGCTTCCAGTACTTGCTTTGTTCTCCTGTGCCTTTGAGCTGGGGTGATGGTGGCAGTGGTGGTTGTTAACAGTTCCCTGCAAGTTGCTAGCCTAGGATACTGCACCATTCTGCGCTATTTTCCTTGTACCCTGGTCTCATCTTGTAAACACTCTTTAAATTTCCTGGTTCAAAGAGGCTGTGTCTTTCCCCACAGGATGACACAGACCTCATTATCCTCCCTTCTGCCCCAGGGCCTTGGTACATGCTTCTGTCTTTGCCAAGAAAGCCTTTCTTCCCATCTGTGGTCTCTTCCTGTATTAATCTTAAGAATCTTAAATAGCACTTTCCCTAGATGACATGAGGTATTATACAATTGCCTAACACTGTGTATTTATACTCCTTATCACTTGTGGTTGGATATAGGTTCTTTTGATTATTGTTTCTCTTTCCTTCTTAAGCTACATTATCCTATTTCATGGCCACTAGCTACAGGTGGCTATAGAGCACTTGAAAGTGATTTGCTTCACTGACTAATTGAATCTTAATGATTTGCTTTGATTAATTTAAATTTAACAACTGTTAAATTTAAAGCTTTTAAGTTTATTTGTAGCAACTTAGGCATGGGGACCTCCTTTATCAATGAAAATTTATGAAATCTAAATATGGATACAATTTTTCTGACAAAATTTAGTGTTGGGCTTCCTGGTGGTCCAGTGGGTAAGGACACTGCCTTGCAGTGCAAGGTACGCCTGTTCGATCCCTGGCCTGGGAAGATCCCACGTGCTGTGGAACAACTGGACCAATGTGTCCAACAACTGACACCTCAGTTCAGGCCTCAGAACTGTAAAATAAGAAATTTGATTCATTTTAAGTCACTAGAGTTGTGAGGACTTGTTACAGCACCCAGAGTAGACTAATAAACACAGCCCAGTGCTGAATGTCTTTGGTTTGTTCTTCCACGGTTCTCCCTCTGGGTGCTCCTCTGCGCCCCGAGGCCGACCGCGGGTTCTGCCTCAGTGAGAGCTCTTAGCTTCTCCTCTTGGCCAGTGGGAGACACCGGGAGACTGGAGGGTGGAAGGAAGGTGGAGTTGGCTGTTGATCTCCCTTCCTACCACCCTTGAGGTCTCTCTGGGCTGACGCGCCCCTCCTGCTGAAGGGCACAGCTCCCGTCTCATGGCCCGACTGCACACCTTCCTATTCCAGCTTCCAGTACTTGCTTTGTTCTCCTGTGCCTTTGAGCTGGGGTGATGGTGGCAGTGGTGGTTGTTAACAGTTCCCTGCAAGTTGCTAGCCTAGGATACTGCACCATTCTGCGCTATTTTCCTTGTACCCTGGTCTCATCTTGTAAACACTCTTTAAATTTCCTGGTTCAAAGAGGCTGTGTCTTTCCCCACAGGATGACACAGACCTCATTATCCTCCCTTCTGCCCCAGGGCCTTGGTACATGCTTCTGTCTTTGCCAAGAAAGCCTTTCTTCCCATCTGTGGTCTCTTCCTGTATTAATCTTAAGAATCTTAAATAGCACTTTCCTAGATGACATGAGGTATTATACAATTGCCTAACACTGTGTATTTATACTCCTTATCACTTGTGGTTGGATATAGGTTCTTTTGATTATTGTTTCTCTTTCCTTCTTAAGCTACATTATCCTATTTCATGGCCACTAGCTACAGGTGGCTATAGAGCACTTGAAAGTGATTTGCTTCACTGACTAATTGAATCTTAATGATTTGCTTTGATTAATTTAAATTTAACAACTGTTAAATTTAAAGCTTTTAAGTTTATTTGTAGCAACTTAGGCATGGGGACCTCCTTTATCAATGAAAATTTATGAAATCTAAATATGGATACAATTTTTCTGACAAAAATTTAGTGTTGGGCTTCCCTGGTGGTCCAGTGGTTAAGGACACTGCCTTGCAGTGCAAGGGGTACCTGTTCGATCCCTGGCCTGGGAAGATCCCACGTGCTGTGGAACAACTGGACCAATGTGTCCAACAACTGAACCGGAGCTCTGGAATGAATGCACCCAAAGCCTGTGCTCTGCAACGAGAGAAGACACTGCGATGCGAGGCCCACACAGGCCAAAGAACAAAGATACATAAATGAAAGATCAATAGAAGTGGTTAAAGAAAAAAAGAATTTAGTGTCTAAATAGAGATGGGGCTATAAAGACAAAATAGATTTCAAATACTCAATACAAAAACTATGAAAAATATGTCATTAATAATTTAAAATGTTGATTACATATTGAAATGATAATTTTTGAATCTCTTGAATCAAATCAAATATGTTATCAGAATCAATGTCACTTGTTTCTTTTTACCTTTTCTAAACATGGCAGCTAAAAAATTTAGAATTCCATGTGCACCTCATGTTGTTGTATCTCTTGGTAAGTGCTTTTCCAGTACTCGAGTATCAAGTTAAGAGGGCAGTTTTCTCAACCTTGTTTCTCTTTGTGTGCTACCTCATGCTTCTTAGAAGATGCTCCTCGAATATTTAATACACGAGTGAACACAGGGAAGAGTGTACTGAGTCCAACAGTGCAGAGTAGCCCTAGGGAGCACCTCACCGTGAGTAGAAACAGATTCCTGGTCTGCATCCCTATGTATCTTAAGGGTCAACACTTTAGGGATGACGATGGTAAGATCTGTACTTGATTCTGTCTTCTGGAAGTTAAGAGGCCTACGGTTTGATAAGGAAAGTCGCTGTTGCATAATAGACCTTATCTAGGTATGTGTGTTAGGAGCAGTGAAACACACTTTGCTGCACTTGACAGGAAGCCAAGATTTAGGTGGTTTTGAGAGAAATGAGAGCCAGCCGTATCAAGGTCTTCTGGCATTCATATGTAAAAATAAACTGGGGACTTTCCTGGTGGTCCAGTGATTAAGAATTCGCCTCTCAATGCAGGGGATATGGGTTTCATCCCTAGTCCAGGAAGCTCCCACATGCCTCAGAGAAATTAAGCCCATGAGTCACAACTACTGAAGCCCATGCTCTGGAACCTGAGCTTTGCAACTTGAGAGTAGCCTCCACTTACCACAACTTTGTTGCCATGCATGGCAATGAAGACTTAGTGCAACCAAAATAAAGAAATTAATGAATTTAAATGAAAGAATAAACCAGGGCTACTCCCTGCCAGCCGTGCTCCCTTCCCTACAATGGCCGTGTTTCCTTTATGTGACTCTCCCCTCCTTTCCCCACAAAAGTCACCTTTATCACTTTACTCTGGTTTCTCCCGGAGGGCTTCCCTGGTGGTCCAGTGGGTAAGGACACCGCCTTGCAGTGGTTTCTCCCAGCCCAGTCCCATAGGGCATCTTACCCAAGAGCCTGCATCCAACTGGGGCGCCTATTTTGTGGACAGTGGGCATTTACTTCTCTGAATGGACTCTTCCAAAGGAGATGTGGCAGCTTGGTTGGGGCAAGAAGTAGACCATGTGATTTTTGTTGGAAGGACATCAGTCATGTTAATCAGACCTCTGCATTGCAGGGCACACGTCTCCATCTTTTCAACCCCAAGCACCTCTTTTCAACTTGCAAGATGTCATCCTGCCAGGCAGCTTATCTCTGGTGTTGAGTCCTATCTGAGAAGAAAGGCAGATAGACACAGGCAAGATAGCGACTTTATGTCTTTATGGTTAAGGTCCCTTGAATGGTCACTCTGCTTGCCTGCCTGGGTGTGTTGTAAGTTCTGAGTCACGCGGAGCTTACAAGGGGACTTCCCTTGCTGGCCCAGCCTTGCTGCTCTGCCTATCTCCCTGCATTTTTCACGGATCTCACACAAGCCGAATTCAGCAGCTTATTTTCATTCATTCTGTCTTTACATTTCCTTTAGAGCAATGACCTACTTAAGTTAAAGGCAAATACAAACCCCCAAGGAGATTTGCTGACAGCTGTTTCCTGGGTAGAATTAGGCTGGGCATGTGTCTAAGAGAAGCTTATGAGTTCTAAGAATCATTTTGGCGGAGGATGGAAGTGGGAAAGAAGGGCTTGAAGGTTTTAAAGAGAAAGTGTTAGACACAAGTGTTCCTGGGGAGGTGACTGGAGGCTGAGGATGGCAGGGAGGGTTGGGTAAGAGTTCCTCAAGGACAGGTCTAAGCTGAAGTTTCCACCTTCTCTTTAATTCCCTCCCTCAGTTTCTTTCTCAAAAGCTGTATCTACCCGTAAGGTCATAGGTCTAAAGAATATCAGCGTCCAGATGGAGCAGATGGAGCTAAGCCAGTGTTAGAAATAAAACACACTTTTGGAAGGCATTAAATCATAGTCCTGTTTGGAAGATAATTTAAGGATGAAAGATCATAGATGGAAACATCTTCAGATCAAGAATGGGAACACTGAAATTTTTACCTTAAATTTGCCAGGGACTGGCTGTGTATGTTAAACAAGTAATTTTAACTCTTCTAAACCTCCCTTTTTTCATCTGTAAATTGTGGTTCAGACCAGATCATGACTAAGATGCCTTTAGTGATTAAATTCTTTGTAATATATAAAATGATTTACCTACTGGCTCATGCAGCGAAGAATCACTTTTACTTAGTAACGTGGTTAACAAGTAGACTGACTTACATGTTATCCTTTTTCTTTCTTTTGGTGGAAGTATTTGAAGGAGGGCCCAAAGGTGGGGCATAGAAAAGATCAAAGATCCAAATAAGTCCCATACTGGACGATGGCCTTGAATGCACTCTCATTGCTGCCTGGTGTGTTGAGTTCTGAGGGCAGATAGACACAGGCAAGATAGCGACTTTATGTCTTTATGGTTAAGGTCCCTTGAATGGTCACTCTGCTTGCCTGCCTGGGTGTGTTGTAAGTTCTGAGTCACGCGGAGCTTACAAGGGGACTTCCCTTGCTGGCCCAGCCTTGCTGCTCTGCCTATCTCCCTGCATTTTTCACGGATCTCACACAAGCCGAATTCAGCAGCTTATTTTCATTCATTCTGTCTTTACATTTCCTTTAGAGCAATGACCTACTTAAGTTAAAGGCAAATACAAACCCCCAAGGAGATTTGCTGACAGCTGTTTCCTGGGTAGAATTAGGCTGGGCATGTGTCTAAGAGAAGCTTATGAGTTCTAAGAATCATTTTGGCGGAGGATGGAAGTGGGAAAGAAGGGCTTGAAGGTTTTAAAGAGAAAGTGTTAGACACAAGTGTTCCTGGGGAGGTGACTGGAGGCTGAGGATGGCAGGGAGGGTTGGGTAAGAGTTCCTCAAGGACAGGTCTAAGCTGAAGTTTCCACCTTCTCTTTAATTCCCTCCCTCAGTTTCTTTCTCAAAAGCTGTATCTACCCGTAAGGTCATAGGTCTAAAGAATATCAGCGTCCAGATGGAGCAGATGGAGCTAAGCCAGTGTTAGAAATAAAACACACTTTTGGAAGGCATTAAATCATAGTCCTGTTTGGAAGATAATTTAAGGATGAAAGATCATAGATGGAAACATCTTCAGATCAAGAATGGGAACACTAAAATTTTTTACCTTAAATTTGCCAGGGACTGGCTGTGTATGTTAAACAAGTAATTTTAACTCTTCTAAACCTCCCTTTTCTCATCTGTAAATTGTGGTTCAGACCAGATCATGACTAAGATGCCTTTAGTGATTAAATTCTTTGTAATATATAAAATGATTTACCTACTGGCTCATGCAGCGAAGAATCACTTTTACTTAGTAACGTGGTTAACAAGTAGACTGACTTACATGTTATCCTTTTTCTTTCTTTTGGTGGAAGTATTTGAAGGAGGGCCCAAAGGTGGGGCATAGAAAAAGATCAAAGATCCAAATAAGTCCCATACTGGACGATGGCCTCTGATTCATGGGTAGCTGGTTGGCTGTGGACTTATGGTCCCATCTGGTATGAGTCATCAGCCCTGTCGTCCCAGGCAGCCAATCTCATGAGGTGATCTTTTTCTCACCTATTTGTTCAGTGCCTGGGAGGACCAACTACCTCCATGCCTAACAGCCCAGAGCCTCCTGGCTGAACCTGAATGTATCCTTCGTTTTCGTTTGCTTGTAATTATATGAGAAGAGTAGGCTCTGAATAATGTCTGATGCTAAATTCCATAGGAAACCATCTGGTGTGTATTAGCAGCTGGCAAAACTGGTTATAGAAGATCAAAGTACTTTTAGGTCGATTTATAAGCTTAAATTTAAGTGTTAAAGGATTTAACTTTAAAAAAGACTGGAATCCACCTAAATCTAATACTAACACTTTAGAGATAAAGTGAAGATAAAATGACTTGCCCAAGGTTACAAGTAGTAGTATAAAATCAGACTGGTTCTCAAGTCAGTGTTCTTTCTACTATAATCTATTGCTTACATAAGAACCTGAGTGTGTTAAATATGATTAATCTTTTGTAAGACTTGAATGTTTGTAATACATTTTGTTAATCTTAACTCTTTTTTTTTTTTTTTTTTTTTGCCTCTAAGTCATTTATTTTCATCCATCTTTATCCTTTGGCATGTGTGGGCCTCCCATTGCAGTGGTCTCTCTCATTGCAGAGCACTGGCTCTGGGCGCAAGCACTCCAGGGTGCTGGCTCCTAATTGGACACACTGGCCATATGTTCTATCTGGTATGAGTCATCAGCCCTGTTATCCCAGGCACCCAATCCCATGAGGTGATCTTTTTCTCATCTATGTGCAGAGTGGCACATGGGATCCTCCTGGGTCAGGGATTGAACTGGTGCCCCTTGCACTGCAAGGTGGACCCTTTGTCCCCTGGACCACCAGAGTAGCACTACACTATTTTTTTTTTTTTAAAGATTTATTTATTTATTTATTTTGGGCAGGGGTCGGGTTGGGGAGAGAGGAGAGCGGGTGGGCCACCTCTATTGGTCCTTCATTTCTCCATTTTCATCCATATTTGTTCTTTGGCTCCTGTGGGCCTCCCATCGTGGTGGCGTCTGTAGTTGCAGAGCGCCGGCTCTGGGCGCATGCGCTCCAGAGCGCCGGCTCGGCGATTGGACACATCGGTCCAGCCGCTCCGTGGCACGTGGGATCTTCCCAGGCCAGGGATCGAACTGGCGCCCCTTGCACTGCAAGGCGGTGTCCTTACGCACTGGACCACCAGGGGAAACCCAGCACTACACTATTTCAAATTGCTTTTCCCTACATTCTCAGTTGATTTTAAATATGTAATGTATGTACTACACAATTTAAAAAATACACAAGGTTTACCATGAAAATTCAGTCTTCTATCCGTTATTGTCTCTTACCACCTGGTCTCCCTCTGATCTGTCTGGAATGTATTTTAGTATAAGGTATGAGATAAGGATCTAACTTTATTTTCTTTCAGGTGATGATTCAATTATTAGCTGATTAGGTGTGTTTCCATATTTGTGCTTATGTTTTAGAATTTACATGTTTATTTTAATTTTTTTTCTCCTGTATGAACTTGAGAATCAGCTGACTCATTAAAAAAAAATTGGTTTCTTAAAATGTGATCCTGTTAAATTTATAGATTAAGGGAGATTTGATAGTGTTATTTGATAGTGTTTTGCTATAGAGCTTCAAGACACACTTTCCTCTCTGGTGAAAAGAAACATGGTGGGAGGTACTATTCTTCCTGCCTTTTGTGAGGCAGAGGGTTCTGTGAGGGTGTGGCTATTACCTAACAGTTTATACTCAAATACGTTCCAGTTATACTGGTCTCCTTGCTGTTTCTCCTACTCAACTGGCATGTTCTCTCTGGAACACCTCCTTAGCTCAGATGTCTGCACGAATCACTCACCTTCGAGTGTGCACATGTCCACACCTCGTTGAGCCTACCCTGACTACACTATTTAAAATTGCTTTTCCATACATTCTCAGTTTACCTAATTTTCCATACCATTTATCACCTTCTAACACCCTAGTAATTTGTGTGTGCTCAGTAGGTCCGTTGTGTTCAACTCTCCACGTCCCTTTTGGACTGTAGCCCACTAGACTCCTCTGTCCATGGAGTTTTCCAGGCAAGAATATTGGAGTGGGTTCCCACTTTCTCATCCAGCATAACTTGCTGATCCAGGGATAAAACCCATTTCTCTTGCAGCTCTTCCTGCATTGGCTGGCTGATTCTTGATCACTGCGCCACCTGGGAAATCATAATTTACTTAATCATTATGCTTATTATTTATTTCTATATCCACCACTAAAAGGTAAGCCTCAAGAGGGCAGATATTTTTGCCTATTATATTCTTTGCCTAAAATTATTATATTCCAAATGCCTAAAACTTTGCCTGGCATATAGTAAATGTTCAATAAATATTTAATTAAAGTAAAGACAGTATCTTTCTAGTAAGTGAGTTTATTAAGAATAGACATTACATTTTTATCAAATATGAAATATCTTTTCAGCATTCATGAAAATAATAATAGGACTGTTTTCTCCTTTCATTCCCAGGCATGGTAAATTATATATTACATTTCCTAATAGTAGAATATCTTTGCATTTCTGGAATCAACCACACTTAGTCATGGTGTTTTTTTTTTTTTTTTTTTATAAGTTGCCTGATTTTGTTTGCTATTGATTTATCATATTTAGATTTAAAAAAAATTATGTATTTATTTTTGACTATTTTAGGTTTTTACTGCTGCCATAGGCTCTTCCCTAGTTCAAGGGAGTTGGGACTACTCTCTGGTTGAGGTGAGCAGGCTTCTTGTTGCAGTGACTTCTCTTATTGTAGAACTCAGGCTCTAGGGCACATGGGCTTCAGTCATTGCAGCTCCGAGGCTCTAGAGCACAGGCTCAATAGTTATGGCTCACGGGCTTAGTTGGTCTTCAGCATGTGGGATCTTCCTGGATCAGGGATCGAACCCGTGTCTCCTGAGTTGGCAGGTGAACTCTTTACCACTGAGCTACCAGGGAAGCCCCTGTATTTACATTTTTGTGTTGATACTAAAAGTGAGATTGTGTAAAGTTATATACTGACGTATTTGTTTGACTTTGTAGTCACTGTTTTGCTAGCTTCAAACAATTCAGAATCCTCCCACCCACATTTTTTTTTTTTTTTTTTTAATGCTTTGGAGTAGCTTATGTGGCATGGATTTTATTCTTCCTTTAGTGTACAATTACTTATGGATTCTCGTGAATTAATCTCTGGGTCATCAAATTTTCTGTTTAGTATTTTATAAAGTTAGTGATATTATTTTTCACTTTAACTTAATGTTAAAAACTAAGCTAATTACCTCAAGAACAAATTATCTCACACCTTGCATTCTTTCTAACCAGGTCTCAGTTAACAGGAAAGTCTGGGTAATACTGTGTAATGAACCAACCTTCCTTTCCTCCTTCCTTCTTTGTTCCCCCCCCGCCCCGCCACCACCCATTTCCATTCTTTGACATACTCCTTTGCTGCAGTGTCAGCTTTATTTTTGCATAAAGATATTAAAGACTCCAACTCCTAAACTGCATTTTCCTCCTTGAAAGTTCATACAATCCTAAAGTTATAAATTCCTTGCCTTCCAGGTGATAATACAGAGAGGCCCAGGAAGTTCAGGTGTCCTGCCCATTTTCAATCTCACAGGAGAGTCCCAGATTTCCTGTGCCTTTTGTATTTATTATGCCATTGCCCGTCTCATTTGCTTCTCTCTCCCTGTGCGACCCCTTTTTTGCTCTTCTTTCTAAGCCTTCTCTTTTCCCCAGACAGATGTTAAATACCAAGTATGTGCCAGCCACTGTTCCTAGTGTTAGGAGGTATGACGAACTAGGCAGTCTCTCTTTCCTAGAAATTTACAGTGTATCGAGCGACTCAGACAAATAAACAAATAATTACAATACATCATGAGGATGGGTGCATATGAAGGAGGTCAGAAGGTATAAACTTCCAGTTATAAAATAAGTCACAGGGTGGGTAATGTACAGCATGGTGACTAGTTAATAATATTGTATGGAGTATTTGAAAGTTGCTAAGACAATAGATCTTGAAAGTTGTCATCACAAGAAAAAAATTGTTTTTGGTATTATATATAGTTGCTGGCCTTCCCCGATGGTTCAGATGGTAAAGAATCCGCCCACAGTGCTGGAGACCGGGATTTGATCCCTGGGTGGGGAAGATGCCCTGGAGAAGGGGATGGCAACCCACTCCAGTATTCTTGCCTGGAGCATCTCATGGACAGAGGAGCCTGGTGGGCTATACAGTCCATGAGTTGCAAAGTGTCAGACACAATTGAGTGACTAACATTCACACACACAGTTGTTACCAAGGAGGTTCCTGAATTCTTTAATTAATAGAAATCAATGAGAGGTCACATGAGGAATTTAGGCAGGGCTTTAATGGGACTGGGGGTGCAGCAAGAGTGAGGGAGAATAAGTAACAAGTGCCCTTTCTTGATCCCCAACGGGAGTTGGAGGGTTTAGGGGTTGAGTGATTCTGTCAGTGGGGGGAGGATGGGCGCATCAGTGGGCTGGGCCAGGGTGCCTAGGGGGTTTTTAATGACCAACCTTCCTTTCCCCCTTCCTTCTTTGTTCCCCCCCCCCCCGCCACCACCCATTTCCATTCTTTGACATACTCCTTTGCTGCAGTGTCAGCTTTATTTTTGCATAAAGATATTAAAGACTCCAACTCCTAAACTGCATTTTCCTCCTTGAAAGTTCATACAATCCTAAAGTTATAAATTCCTTGCCTTCCAGGTGATAATACAGAGAGGCCCAGGAAGTTCAGGTGTCCTGCCCATTTTCAATCTCACAGGAGAGTCCCAGATTTCCTGTGCCTTTTGTATTTATTATGCCATTGCCCGTCTCATTTGCTTCTCTCTCCCTGTGCGACCCCTTTTTTGCTCTTCTTTCTAAGCCTTCTCTTTTCCCCAGACAGATGTTAAATACCAAGTATGTGCCAGCCACTGTTCCTAGTGTTAGGAGGTATGACGACGAACTAGGCAGTCTCTCTTTCCTAGAAATTTACAGTGTATCGAGCGACTCAGACAAATAAACAAATAATTACAATACATCATGAGGATGGGTGCATATGAAGGAGGTCAGAAGGTATAAACTTCCAGTTATAAAATAAGTCACAGGGTGGGTAATGTACAGCATGGTGACTAGTTAATAATATTGTATGGAGTATTTGAAAGTTGCTAAGACAATAGATCTTGAAAGTTGTCATCACAAGAAAAAAATTGTTTTTGGTATTATATATAGTTGCTGGCCTTCCCCGATGGTTCAGATGGTAAAGAATCCGCCCACAGTGCTGGAGACCGGGATTTGATCCCTGGGTGGGGAAGATGCCCTGGAGAAGGGGATGGCAACCCACTCCAGTATTCTTGCCTGGAGCATCTCATGGACAGAGGAGCCTGGTGGGCTATACAGTCCATGAGTTGCAAAGTGTCAGACACAATTGAGTGACTAACATTCACACACACAGTTGTTACCAAGGAGGTTCCTGAATTCTTTAATTAATAGAAATCAATGAGAGGTCACATGAGGAATTTAGGCAGGGCTTTAATGGGACTGGGGGTGCAGCAAGAGTGAGGGAGAATAAGTAACAAGTGCCCTTTCTTGATCCCCAACGGGAGTTGGAGGGTTTAGGGGTTGAGTGATTCTGTCAGTGGGGGGAGGATGGGGCGCATCAGTGGGCTGGGCCAGGGTGCCTAGGGGGTCTTCTCACCCCCTTGGTGGTGCTGTGTGTAAGAATCTCGTTTGGTACCCTGCTTTTGCTCCTGACACATCAGAGGTGGCAGTTTTGTATCTTGTTCTTTATAACTGGCCCCAAATGTGCATGCATCTGCTTATTTTTAGTCCCTTACAGTTTCTTTGTCTTCTGTCTCTTAAGATGAGGAGATGTTTATGCATTTCCAACACTTGTAGGAAAGGCTCCCAGCTCCCGGGTCTCAGCCTGTCTCATCGTGACAGATGTTAACTAGACTGTTGTAATGATCATTTCAAAGGTATACAGTTATAGTATTATTATTATATCCTATACCTGAAACTAATGTCAGATGTTAATTATACTGCAATGAAAAAAGAATTATATCTCTCCCTTGAGTATAGAATGAAAAATGAAATGAAAACGTCTTTTGAATTAGACTCACTTATGTACAAAACTAGGGTATATCGAACGTAAATGGACAGAAAGCATAGTGGAAGGGGGGTTACTAAATGTGAATGAAGGGTCAAGAAAATCTTTACAGTCTTGGACTTGGCCCCACAGCAGGGATTCTGCTGGTGTTTGCTGTTCCTCGAACTCAAGTGTCCTATTGAGAACGATGTATGTCTAGGGGCTTCCCTGGTGGTCCAGTGGGTGAAGAGTCCACCTTGCAGTGCCAGGGGCACCAGTTTGATCCCTGGCCCAGGAAGATCCCCACGTGCTGCGGAGCAGCTGGGCTGGTGTGTCCAGTTAGGAGCCAGTGCTCTGGAGCTCATGCACCCAGAGCTGGGGCTCTGCAACAAGAGGGGCCACTGCGATGGGAGGCCCCCATAGGCCAATTAATAAAGGTGGATGAAAACACATGATGACTTAGAGGCAAAAAAAAAAACAACAACCATGTATGTCTAAAAATGTTCTCTCATTCCAGGGAAGCTGCTTCCTGCACCTAGAGAGCCTGGTGGTCAGAGGGGCTGTATTTTCTGAGGCTCTGTCCCTTTTCCTTTCTGTTGGTAGACCCCAGCCCCCAAATCACTTAGGAGTTCTCAGTTCCATCCTATTGGCCTCTGCTCTCCACCCTCTAGGTAGCACCATCCCTTTGGTAATGTTCACAGCCTCCAGCAGTTTTAGGGTGGTAGGAATTGATTCCTGGGAGGGCAGAAGATGAATATGTTTACTTTCACATCTAAAACAAGGGCCCTCTGGCAGTTAGTCAAACTGTGTTCACTTAGTGCATGGAGGGAGCACTGCCAATTTATCTAGCCCAAGGAATTTCTCAGTTTATTTACTCCTTTTTTTGTAAATGATAGTCTTTTTTAATTGAAGTATAATTGCTGTTAAATATGTTACAGGTGTACAATATAAAAATTAGCAATTTTTAAAGGTTATACTCCATTTATAGTCATTGTAACATACTGAAAGTATTTCCTGTGCTGTACAGTGTATTCTTGCAGCTCATTTTATAGGTAGTATTTTGTACCTCTTAATCCCCTGCTCTTTTAAAAAATTATTAGAGTACAGTTGCTTTGCAATGTTGTATCTACTGTACAACAAAATGGATCAGCCACATGTATAGGTGTATCTCCTTCTTTTGAAATTCTTTTCCATGTAGATCAGCACAGAGCACTGAGTAGAGCTCCCCGTGCTGTGCAGTAGGTTCTTATTATTATGCATAGTATTGTATATGGGTCACTCCCAATCTCCAGATTTCTCCCATCTCCTTCTTTCCCCTTTGGTATCTCCATACAATTTGTTCTCTTATCATCATTCCTGAACTAGGGTTTGTTTTTTTTTTTTTAAATCACACATTGTGAATGCCTGCTGTATGCTTGCCTCTGGATAAGGCATTGTGAGAGCCACAGTTGGAGGACATGCTCCCTGCACTGTCTTGGTCCCTACTCTCCAAAGGAGGGTTAAGTCTAGTTGGAAAAATAAGACAAATGGAAACCAAGGATAAATAATAAGTCATTCACCGTATTATATGTCTCAAATTGGACAATTATTACTATTGAATGCAGAAAAGGTAGTGAACGTTATAGAATATACCAGTTTGATGCCTTAGAACTGTGGTATTGGAGAAGACTCTCGAGAGTCCCTTGGACTGCAAGGAGATCAAACCGGTCAATCTTAAAGAAAACCAACCCTGAATCCTCTTTGGAAGGATGGATGCGAAAGCTGAAGCTCCAATACTTTGGCCACCTGATGTGAACAGCTGACTCATTGGAAAAGAGCCTGATACTGAGAAGGATTAAAGGCAGAAGAACAAGAGGGCACCAGAGGATGAGAGGGCGGGATCACATCACCAATTCAATGAACATGAACTTGGACAAACGCCAGGAGTTGGTGAGGGACAGGGAAACCTGGCAGGCTGCCGTCCACGGGGTCGCCAAGAGTTGGACATGACTCGGTGCCTGAACAACAACAAAAATAGCAACAACATTTGCCTCTAATTTACCCACCTTCAAGCCTATGATCATTAATTTTGTGTGTCAAGTTGGCGAGGCTGTAACACCCAATTGTTTGGTCAAACACAAGTCTAGTTGTTGCCATGAAGGTATTTTCTAGATGTGATTAATATTGAAATCAGTGGACTTTGAGTAAAGCAGATTCTCGTCTATAATGTGGGCGAGTCTCATCCAATCCACTGAAGAAGGCCTTCATAGAAAAGACTGAGCTCCCTGAGTAGAAGAAATCTTGCCTCTGGACTCAAAACTACAGTATCAACTCCAGCCTGCCAGTCTGACCTATAAATTTTGGACTTGCCAGCACCTATGATTGGGTGAGGTGTTCTTGAAAATGAGTCTCCGACTTTCCTAGTGGTTGAATGGCTAAAACTCCGCACACTCATTGCAGGGAACCCAGGTTTGATCCCTGGTCAGGGAACTAGAACCCACATGCCACAACTAAGACCTAGTACTGCCAAATAAATAAATATTTTAAAGACATTTTAAATTGTATCTGACTCTATGTGATCCTATGTATTGTAGCCCGCCAGGCTCCTCTGTCCACGGGATTCTCCAGGCAAGAAGACTGGAGTGGGTTGCTGTGCTCTCCTCCAGGGAGTCTTCCTGATCCAGAGATTGAACCCATGTCTGTTTGGTCTAACCTTCCTTTGCAGATGGGTCTTTACCACTAGTGCCACCTGGGAAGCCCTCTTTCCCTATACTTGCCTCTCATTAAGTCTGTTTCTCTGGAGAAACTGACTAATACAAAGCCGAAAGATTCTTCTCCTCATTCAACTTTACCTGGTTTTTAAGGTAAGATTTTATCACTAAGAAGGAAAACATTTTTTCATTACAGAGTTTGGAAGGATGGATGCGCTGAAGCTCCAATACTTTGGCCACCTGATGTGAACAGCTGACTCATTGGAAAAGAGCCTGATACTGAGAAGGATTAAAGGCAGAAGAACAAGAGGGCACCAGAGGATGAGAGGGCGGGATCACATCACCAATTCAATGAACATGAACTTGGACAAACGCCAGGAGTTGGTGAGGGACAGGGAAACCTGGCAGGCTGCCGTCCACGGGGTCGCCAAGAGTTGGACATGACTCGGTGCCTGAACAACAACAAAAATAGCAACAACATTTGCCTCTAATTTACCCACCTTCAAGCCTATGATCATTAATTTTGTGTGTCAAGTTGGCGAGGCTGTAACACCCAATTGTTTGGTCAAACACAAGTCTAGTTGTTGCCATGAAGGTATTTTCTAGATGTGATTAATATTGAAATCAGTGGACTTTGAGTAAAGCAGATTCTCGTCTATAATGTGGGCGAGTCTCATCCAATCCACTGAAGAAGGCCTTCATAGAAAAGACTGAGCTCCCTGAGTAGAAGAAATCTTGCCTCTGGACTCAAAACTACAGTATCAACTCCAGCCTGCCAGTCTGACCTATAAATTTTGGACTTGCCAGCACCTATGATTGGGTGAGGTGTTCTTGAAAATGAGTCTCCGACTTTCCTAGTGGTTGAATGGCTAAAACTCCGCACACTCATTGCAGGGAACCCAGGTTTGATCCCTGGTCAGGGAACTAGAACCCACATGCCACAACTAAGACCTAGTACTGCCAAATAAATAAATATTTTAAAGACATTTTAAATTGTATCTGACTCTATGTGATCCTATGTATTGTAGCCCGCCAGGCTCCTCTGTCCACGGGATTCTCCAGGCAAGAAGACTGGAGTGGGTTGCTGTGCTCTCCTCCAGGGAGTCTTCCTGATCCAGAGATTGAACCCATGTCTGTTTGGTCTAACCTTCCTTTGCAGATGGGTTCTTTACCACTAGTGCCACCTGGGAAGCCCTCTTTCCCTATACTTGCCTCTCATTAAGTCTGTTTCTCTGGAGAAACTGACTAATACAAAGCCGAAAGATTCTTCTCCTCATTCAACTTTACCTGGTTTTTAAGGTAAGATTTTATCACTAAGAAGGAAAAACATTTTTTCATTACAGAGAATTTTTTTTTATTAACTATGTGTACGGTGGGTCAGGAGTATAGGCTTTGAAACCAGCCCATCTAGGTTTATTTTCTAGTATCATCCTCAGTTTTCTCATCTGTAAAATGAAGATAATAATGGTACTCCTGACTGGAAAAAAATGCAGTATGTTTTATTTGTTGGATGGAACTGAGAACTTAAGCCCAGAGCACATCATTTCAGATGACTCTGAGGAACGGCTCCAAAGAGGTAAGGGGGCAGGCCAGGATATAAAGGGTTTTTTGTAACAAAACTAGGTCGTCAGAATACCAAAATTAATTAAATTACTGTTAATTAAAGAAAAAGCAGGCATCTCAAGGAATGTAGTGATTTTCGATGTATGGGAAGATGAAAAAGTCCCGGCTCACAGAAATCATGCCTTTCTTAAGCACCTCTGCTTTCTGGGGCCAGCATCCTGTGTTTTCTCATCTCAAGATTCCTCAGGGTGCATCCTCTGGGGGTGGCAGTGGTGTCTGTTGGTTTGATGGTGGTCATTATGTTTCTATCCTGAGTCCCCCAGGGCTCACTGCTGGGGCTGCTGTAATGTGAGGGCTTGAAGGCTGCAGCATCCTTTGTTTACTGATCGGGCAGGTAACATTTGTCATTCACAGTATGTGCACTTGTGCTCAGTCATACCCAATTCTTTGCTACCCTATGGACCAGGCTCCTCTGTCCATAGAATTTTCCAGGCAAGAATATGGGAGTGGGTTGCGGCTCCGTTTCCCACTCCAAGGGATCTTTCCCACCCAGGGACTGAACCTGTGTCTCCTGCCTGGCGGGCAGATTCTTTATCACTGCATCACTGTGTTTTATGGTTGTTTTGAAGGATACAAAACATGCTAAGTGCTTTGAACAGCTCCTGGCATGAAGTAAGCGCTCAATACGTATTAACTGTCTTTATTAGGACTGTATACCAAGGGTACTGTGCCTGACTTTGTAGAAATAATGATAAGTCTCATGCCCAGTGATATTATCCCTTAAATAATTTATGGTCGGAGAGTCAGAGAAACAAATACATAGCTATCATCATGTACTAGGAATGTGGCTAGAGGTGTGTGCCCATGCACACACTGTGGGTGGTTCAGGGGAACACACTGTTGATGCTCAGACCCCTGAGAGATCTGGGCCATAAAAATCCATGGTCTCCCCTGTGAAGAAGGAAATAACCTGTGGGGAGACTGGAAGCTGAGAAACTGTATGTATTTAAGAGAACTATGTACTTGAGGTAAAGGGTATCAGGGTGAGCTGGTGCAGCAGAGAAGTCTGATAAGATGAGGCAGATAAGCCTGGGGCTGGATGTGGGAGGCCTTTGTTGGCCAGAATAAGAGATCATCTGATCTTTATCTTTCAGAAAGTTAAGAGCTCCACTTCCCCAAGGTTTAAAGATTTCTGAGGTATTCTAGAAGGGGAAGCCATATAGCAAAACAAACACATGCATGCAAGCATGAGTAAACAGCCACCTTAAAAATCTTATTCTAATGGGAGAACAATGAACAGACCCAAGTTTCCTCTAGAGTGGCGGCTCTGAGTCGGGTGATTCCACCCACCCCGGGGACATTTGACAAAGTCAGAGGAGACATTTTTGGTTGTCGTAATGGAGGAGGTGGGAAGCGCTACTGGCATACAGTGGGTTAAAACCAGGGATATTGCTGAAAGTTCAAGGACATCCACAGGACCCCGTCCCCAGTAGTAACACAAAACCATCAAGTCCAAAGTGTCAATAATGCTGATACTGAGCAACTTTGCTTAAAACCTGAGAAGTGAGGCAGGAGGAGAAGGAGGTTCTGAGCACCTCCGCGCGTGTCTCTAATAACGTGGCAAGTATTTTGGGATTGATTGTACAGGCCATTAGGAAGCTAATGAAGGTTTCAGAGTAGAGAGTGACTTTGGGGGAATCACTGCTCCTTTATGGTTGTTTTGAAGGATACAAAACATGCTAAGTGCTTTGAACAGCTCCTGGCATGAAGTAAGCGCTCAATACGTATTAACTGTCTTTATTAGGACTGTATACCAAGGGTACTGTGCCTGACTTTGTAGAAATAATGATAAGTCTCATGCCCAGTGATATTATCCCTTAAATAATTTATGGTCGGAGAGTCAGAGAAACAAATACATAGCTATCATCATGTACTAGGAATGTGGCTAGAGGTGTGTGCCCATGCACACACTGTGGGTGGTTCAGGGGAACACACTGTTGATGCTCAGACCCCTGAGAGATCTGGGCCATAAAAATCCATGGTCTCCCCTGTGAAGAAGGAAATAACCTGTGGGGAGACTGGAAGCTGAGAAACTGTATGTATTTAAGAGAACTATGTACTTGAGGTAAAGGGTATCAGGGTGAGCTGGTGCAGCAGAGAAGTCTGATAAGATGAGGCAGATAAGCCTGGGGCTGGATGTGGGAGGCCTTTGTTGGCCAGAATAAGAGATCATCTGATCTTTATCTTTCAGAAAGTTAAGAGCTCCACTTCCCCAAGGTTTAAAGATTTCTGAGGTATTCTAGAAGGGGAAGCCATATAGCAAAACAAACACATGCATGCAAGCATGAGTAAACAGCCACCTTAAAAATCTTATTCTAATGGGAGAACAATGAACAGACCCAAGTTTCCTCTAGAGTGGCGGCTCTGAGTCGGGTGATTCCACCCACCCCGGGGACATTTGACAAAGTCAGAGGAGACATTTTTGGTTGTCGTAATGGAGGAGGTGGGAAGCGCTACTGGCATACAGTGGGTTAAAACCAGGGATATTGCTGAAAGTTCAAGGACATCCACAGGACCCCGTCCCCAGTAGTAACACAAAACCATCAAGTCCAAAGTGTCAATAATGCTGATACTGAGCAACTTTGCTTAAAACCTGAGAAGTGAGGCAGGAGGAGAAGGAGGTTCTGAGCACCTCCGCGCGTGTCTCTAATAACGTGGCAAGTATTTTGGGATTGATTGTACAGGCCATTAGGAAGCTAATGAAGGTTTCAGAGTAGAGAGTGATGGTGAAGGCTGCATTCTGGAGGATTAATGTCTGTATGGAGGGAATTGAGCTATGTCAGGACATTGCACAACCACACAGGCGGTTTTATTATTTCGAGCTGAAGGTACTTGGAAAACATCAACTGCAGGGAGAGGTGTGCTCTGGACTCCCCTTATCTACCTCAAGACAGATCCTCCAAGAGGAACTCAATCATGATGGATTCCTTGAAGGGAGTTTCATCCACCAGGGAGGATTGAGTCATCGCAGAAGGGGAAAGGAGAAGCTGACACCACACCTAGACAAACTATCACAAACTCATACCTCCTGTTGCTTCATGGCAAATAGGAAGGGGAAAAGGTGGAAATAGTGACAGACTTTATTTTGGGGGGCTCCAAAATCACTGCAGATGGTGACTGCAACCATGAAATTAAAAGATGTTTGCTTCTTGAAAGGAAAGCTATGATGAACCTAGAGAGCGTATTAAAAAGCAGAGACATCACTTTGCCAGCAAAGGTCCATATAGTCAAAGCTATGGTTTTCCCAGTAGTCATGTACAGAGGTGAGAGTTGGACCATAAAGAAGGCTGAGTGCTGATGAATTGATGGTTTTGAACTTTGGTGCTGGAGAAGACTCTTGAGAGTCCCTCGGACTGCAAGGAGAGAAAACCAGTCAATCCTAAAGGAAATCAACCCTAAATATTCATTGGAAGGACTGATGCTGAAGCTCCAATAGTTTGGCCACCTGATGTGAAGAGCCAACTCATTGGAAAAGATTCTGATGTTGGGAAAGATTGAGGGAAGGAGGGGAAGGGAGCAACAGAGGATGAGATGGTTGGATGGCATCACTGACTCAATGGACACGAGTTTGAGAAAACTGTGAGACAGTGAAGGACAGGGAAGCCTGCCATGCTCCAGTTCACGGAGTCACAAAGAGTCGGACACAACTTAGCAACTGAAAAACAACAACAAGCATACTTCCCATCTATTCTTCGAGGGGCCCATTTATCTTTCTTAAACATCATTTACGCTCCCCCTTTGCTATGAAGATGATATAAAGCTCTTGAATCTTGCTTCTTTTTCAAATATTCACCTTTCCTCCCTATGATGTCCCCAAGCACATAATATTAGGAATTAATATATTTGTACCTTTCTTCCTGTTAGTATGCCTGTTTTCAGTTTATTTAGTAGACCCAGCTATTGAAACTAGCAGGGTAAACTGAAAGTCTTTCCTCCCATATAGGACACCAGAGTGTAGGAGGCAGAGAATCATGTAAAAGGTTATTGTGATTGTTGAGACTCCGATGTTAATCCTAAGTATTTGGGAGGAAAAGAAGAGGAAAATAATGAATACTGATGGGCATAAAAAGTTTGGAAAAGAAATTACTTTGGAAGAAGAGAATGTGTGTGTGTTTAAAGAGAACATTTGTTTTAAGGTTAACAGTGCAATTCATGGAGAAATGTCTTTTATGTAGTTTTGTCAACTGAAAAAAAATCCCTTCAAACCCTAAAGTTGAGAATTAGGATTTTATAAATAAATTAATTTATTTTTGGCTGCACTGGGCCTTTGTTACTCTGCTTGGGCATTCTCTGGTTGTCCCAAGCAGGGGTACTTTGCAGTTGCATTGCGTGGGCTTCTCATTGCCATGGTTTCTCTTGCTGTGGTGGAGCATGGGCTCACGGTCTTAATACTTGGGGTCCATGGGCTTACTTGCCCCATGGCATGTGGATCTTCCTGGACGAGGGATTGAACCCATGTCCCCTGCTTTGGCAGCAGATTCTCAACCACTGGACTACCAGGCAAGTCCAGAAATTATATTTTATTCAGCAGACTTTCTGAGAACTTAAACCCAGAAGGCAGTCCCCCAGCTAGCTCTGAGGGACTGCTCCAAAGAGTGAGGGAGAAGCCAGGATATATAGGAATTTTTGCAAGAAAAAACAAATAGTAGAAACATCCAAAGATTAATGTTAATGAAAAAACCCCAGAGATTTCAAGTCAATGAATTTAGCACTCTCTTATGAATGGGAGGATGCAAGTGTCTGTTCATTGAGATTGTTCCTCTGTTAGGCATCTAAAACTATCTGGAAGCCTGCCATGCTCCAGTTCACGGAGTCACAAAGAGTCGGACACAACTTAGCAACTGAAAACAACAACAAGCATACTTCCCATCTATTCTTCGAGGGCCCATTTATCTTTCTTAAACATCATTTACGCTCCCCCTTTGCTATGAAGATGATATAAAGCTCTTGAATCTTGCTTCTTTTTCAAATATTCACCTTTCCTCCCTATGATGTCCCCAAGCACATAATATTAGGAATTAATATATTTGTACCTTTCTTCCTGTTAGTATGCCTGTTTTCAGTTTATTTAGTAGACCCAGCTATTGAAACTAGCAGGGTAAACTGAAAGTCTTTCCTCCCATATAGGACACCAGAGTGTAGGAGGCAGAGAATCATGTAAAAGGTTATTGTGATTGTTGAGACTCCGATGTTAATCCTAAGTATTTGGGAGGAAAAGAAGAGGAAAATAATGAATACTGATGGGCATAAAAAGTTTGGAAAAGAAATTACTTTGGAAGAAGAGAATGTGTGTGTGTTTAAAGAGAACATTTGTTTTAAGGTTAACAGTGCAATTCATGGAGAAATGTCTTTTATGTAGTTTTGTCAACTGAAAAAAAAAAATCCCTTCAAACCCTAAAGTTGAGAATTAGGATTTTATAAATAAATTAATTTATTTTTGGCTGCACTGGGCCTTTGTTACTCTGCTTGGGCATTCTCTGGTTGTCCCAAGCAGGGGTACTTTGCAGTTGCATTGCGTGGGCTTCTCATTGCCATGGTTTCTCTTGCTGTGGTGGAGCATGGGCTCACGGTCTTAATACTTGGGGTCCATGGGCTTACTTGCCCCATGGCATGTGGATCTTCCTGGACGAGGGATTGAACCCATGTCCCCTGCTTTGGCAGCAGATTCTCAACCACTGGACTACCAGGCAAGTCCAGAAATTATATTTTATTCAGCAGACTTTCTGAGAACTTAAACCCAGGAGGCAGTCCCCCAGCTAGCTCTGAGGGACTGCTCCAAAGAGTGAGGGAGAAGCCAGGATATATAGGAATTTTTGCAAGAAAAAACAAATAGTAGAAACATCCAAAGATTAATGTTAATGAAAAAACCCCAGAGATTTCAAGTCAATGAATTTAGCACTCTCTTATGAATGGGAGGATGCAAGTGTCTGTTCATTGAGATTGTTCCTCTGTTAGGCATCTAAAACTATCTGGGGCCAGTATCCTGTTTTCTCCATCCTGAATTCCCTCGGAGCGCAGTGGTGGGGGAGGGCCAAGGTCGCAGTGGCTGAGGGTTTGATGGCAGCAGTCTCCTTTGTTTCTACATGTGTGCTTGGGAAAGAAGACAGGACTGAGGTTATAGGAGTCAACAGGCTAGAAGTAACCGGCAAAATAGTAGTGGCCTGATTCTTCGGGGGGAAAAGGTAGCAAAAGGAAAGCAGTAAATTGAGAACTGAGGGCAATTCATGATGGCCCTTCTCTTTCCCTGTTGTGTTTACTTTTTCCTTTACGCCCCGGTTTCTCATCGGTATTGTAAATGAGGAGGCAGGTGCTCTTCCCAGATAGCCTGACTCCTTTGGTTTTCAGGATCCTTAAATGAATGTTTAGTACACTGATTAGCCAGGTGTTTCTGGAAGGCTGACTTCCATTTGAGGACTTATCACTGAAAATTAGCCTGATCATCCATGTTTCTTGTTACTTTGGTCCTCCTTCAGGCTAGATGGTGGATTTATAATCACAGACAGAACATGGGCTGGATATTTTCCTCTCCCATTGTGTGTGTCAGCACATCTGAGTTGGTGGCATTCTATAGATGGTATTTTATTTTTCATTTTTTTGGCCATGTCTCACAGCTTGTGGGATCCTAGTTCTCTGAGCAGGGATTGAACCCTCTTCCTAGGCAGTGAAAGCACAGTCTTAGCTACTGGACCCCAGGGAATTCCCTTGGATCTTGGCTGCTGCTTCTCTGTTATCTCACCAGTATTTTTCTCTTCCACAGACCTTTTTAACCACAGAACTCTAGGCTCTCTGCAAATTGAAAGCTTTATCTGGGTGGAGAGCTTAAAAGAGGTCCCCAGCTAGCTCTGAGGGACTGCTCCAAAGAGTGAGGAGAAGCCAGGATATATAGGAATTTTTGCAAGAAAAAACAAATAGTAGAAACATCCAAAGATTAATGTTAATGAAAAAACCCCAGAGATTTCAAGTCAATGAATTTAGCACTCTCTTATGAATGGGAGGATGCAAGTGTCTGTTCATTGAGATTGTTCCTCTGTTAGGCATCTAAAACTATCTGGGGCCAGTATCCTGTTTTCTCCATCCTGAATTCCCTCGGAGCGCAGTGGTGGGGGAGGGCCAAGGTCGCAGTGGCTGAGGGTTTGATGGCAGCAGTCTCCTTTGTTTCTACATGTGTGCTTGGGAAAGAAGACAGGACTGAGGTTATAGGAGTCAACAGGCTAGAAGTAACCGGCAAAATAGTAGTGGCCTGATTCTTCGGGGGGAAAAGGTAGCAAAAGGAAAGCAGTAAATTGAGAACTGAGGGCAATTCATGATGGCCCTTCTCTTTCCCTGTTGTGTTTACTTTTTCCTTTACGCCCCGGTTTCTCATCGGTATTGTAAATGAGGAGGCAGGTGCTCTTCCCAGATAGCCTGACTCCTTTGGTTTTCAGGATCCTTAAATGAATGTTTAGTACACTGATTAGCCAGGTGTTTCTGGAAGGCTGACTTCCATTTGAGGACTTATCACTGAAAATTAGCCTGATCATCCATGTTTCTTGTTACTTTGGTCCTCCTTCAGGCTAGATGGTGGATTTATAATCACAGACAGAACATGGGCTGGATATTTTCCTCTCCCATTGTGTGTGTCAGCACATCTGAGTTGGTGGCATTCTATAGATGGTATTTTATTTTTCATTTTTTTGGCCATGTCTCACAGCTTGTGGGATCCTAGTTCTCTGAGCAGGGATTGAACCCTCTTCCTAGGCAGTGAAAGCACAGTCTTAGCTACTGGACCCCAGGGAATTCCCTTGGATCTTGGCTGCTGCTTCTCTGTTATCTCACCAGTATTTTTCTCTTCCACAGACCTTTTTAACCACAGAACTCTAGGCTCTCTGCAAATTGAAAGCTTTATCTGGGTGGATAGCAATGCAATGAAGAAGAAATATGTATTAAGGAAAATAAATAGGCAGATGTATTTGGTTAAAAAAGGAGAACAGGCATTAAAATGGCTTTTTAGTAAAGAATTACACAGACTGTTACAAAGGGAGCCCCACCATTTGTGACAGCATGGGTGGACCTGGAGGGCCTCGTGCTAAGTGAAATAAGCCAAACTCAGAGAGACAGACAGGTATGATTTCGCTTGTATGTGGAATTTGAAGTAGTCAAACTCACAGAAGCAGAGAGCAGAGGGGTGCCTGCCAGGGCCTGGGTGGAGGGGAAGCAGGGAGGTAGGTGATGGTCAAAGGGTACAGAGTGTCACTGTTTTAATGGCTATAACTTATTTACTCAGAATTTAGTTTTCTTTAAAACAGAATTCTTTCTCTATAAGAAATAGTGCTGCAGTGAACAACTTTCTATGTAGGTCATTTTACACATAGGTGACAAGTACCACTGGAGAATACATTTCTAGAAGAATTATTGGGCTCAAGGGAGCACTTGTTTTGATAGACAGTGCAGATAACCGTGTACAGAAATATACCCAGGTCAACTTCCCACTATGTATGGTGTCCTTCTGATAGAAAAATCGTAGCTTCTTGAACTTTTCTTTTTGCAGTGTGACTGGACATCTTTTCATATGTTCCGGAGACATTTTAAAGACTAGTAATCGGGGACCTCTCTGGTGGTCTAGTGCCTAAGACGCCGAGTTCCCAGCACAGGGGGCTCAGGTTCGATCCCTGATGAGGAAACTAGCTCTCACATGCCACGGCGAAGAGTTCCCTGCCACAGATAAAGATCCTGCATGCCACAAGGAAGATCAAAGATCCTGCTTGGCACCCCTAAGGCCTGGTGTAGCCAAATAATTAATTAAAAAAAAACTTCGTAAAAATATTTGCATTCTTAATGTTCTCCAGTCTTGTGGATCCTAGGCAAGGTCCCGTTTGTCCACAAGTCATCTGGGTCAGTAGCTTCCTGCCAATGGGCCAGATGTTAGCTTTCCTTCCTCTTGATTTTTGTTGAACTGATGGGCCACAAGTTCCCTCTTCTTGTGACTCTGAAGGTGCTCTCTCTGCACAGAGGGAATTTTGGTCCCCCTGGCCTTTCCGCCATCCCCTGCTCATGGTGTACCTTCTCACTAGTGTCACCTGTCTCAGACTGCTGATCTGTGGACACCACAGTCTTTGCCCAGCTCTGGCCTCTGCTGCACTGACCCAGACTTTACCTCTGAGTTTCTTGGCTGCCTGTTGTCATCCAGGCCCATCTGGAGTCCATTCTTTCCTAGCATGCCTCTGGCCATCTAATATCAATGTCACCAATGCTCCGCTTCGCTACCCATAGTGATGGCCTCTGTCCCCTCTTTGAGAGTGTGCTCTCCACCCGGCACTATTGTCTTGGTCATTTGCTGCTGTAACAAAATACCGTAGACCAGGTAGCTTGGAAACACCCAAAGTTTATTTCTCACGATTTTAGAGGCTGGAAAATTCAAGATCAAGGCACTGACTTGGTGTCCGCTAAGGGTCCTTTTCCTGGTTCATAGATGGCTCTCTGACGTCTCCTTTAAATTCCACGCACTGTAGGCGTCTCTGTCTATGAAATTCTCTAGGAAAGAACACTGGAGTGGGTTGCCATTCCATTCTCCAGGGGATCTTTCCAACGTAGGGATCGAACCCACGTTTCCTGCATTGCAGGTGGACAACTTTTTTTTTTAATTAACCACCGAGCTACCAGAGAAGCCCCCTTTAAGGCTTTACAAGAACTCTATTTGACAGAGAAGGAAACTGAAGCTCAGAGATGGTACATACACTCCCCAAGAGTGACAGGTAGTGAGTGGAGCAGTGAGAACTCTCTCTCTTCTGCTCTGAAGTGCATGTTGTCCATTGCCCTAGTGGCAGTGCTAACCAGATCTTGACATCCAGGGGTTTGCTCTTGGTTGCTTTCTGGGGCTTCCCACCATGTTTCTTCAGCTCGTGTACACCTGTCTGTCTGTCTCTCAGTCTATTAAAAAATGTCTTCTGGGCTTCCCTGGTGGTCCAGTGGGTAAGGACACTGTCTTGCAGTGCAGGGGGCGCCTGTTCGATCCTGGGAAGATCCTACGTGCCGCAGAGCGGCTGAACCGATGTGTCCAACTACTGAGCCAGAGCCCTGGAACGCATATGCCCAGAGCCGGTGTTCTGCAGTGAGAGAGGCCACTGTTATGGAAGGCCCACACAGGCCAAAAGAACAAAGATGGAAATAAACGAAAGACCGATAGAAGTAGCCAACAAAAAGAAAAAAAAATTTAAAAAATAAAGTCTTCCTCTGCACACTGGCCGGATCTATTTTCAGGGAGATGGGTGGGAGGGGAGAAACTGCTGCAGGGGCCCCCAGCACAGGAGCTGCAGCCCAGAATGACTCAGGCCTTGAGGTTTACACTTCAGATTTCTTCTTCCTAAGGCACCTGTGCGCTGGGGCCTAAGCTTGGGGAGAGTGGGAAAGTGCAAGGAAGGGCCTTGCAGCATAGAGAATCCATCACTCCATTCGGCACTCACTCCAATGGCTGTCCCTGCTGGCCCCGCCCTCCATCCCAGACACCTCCCGCCCTCATGGGGATGGTTCTCTCAGGATCCTCTTTATCCTTCTTGCAACCCATACGCGTCTGTCAGGCAACCCAGGGCGTCAGATCCATCTGCAGGTGGGCCCCTTATACCATGTGGTCTCCAAAGGCCTCCTCGGGTGGTCCTAGCAAGTCAGGACCTGTCCCTAGACCATTGTTCAAGGGTCCCTAAACTTTGCAAGGCTCCCTCTGTGCTGAACATACAGACATGTCTAGGCCTTAACCCTGGCTCCAGAGGGGTCTTGCCTGAACAACAGACCAAACAGGCCCTTAAGGTTGAATTCACTTTCACTCATATTTCTGTCCTTGCTCTCTTAGTACTGCTTTCTTCTTTTTTTCCATTTCATTTTATTTAACTATTGTTGCTTTATAACATCATGGTAGTTTCTGCTGAACAGCTTCAGATTATTTTCCATTATAGGTTATTACAAGATATTGAGTATAGTTCCCTGTGCTATGAGTGAGTCCTTATTAGTAATCTCTTTTATGTATAGTAGTGTGTCTCTATTAATCCCATACTACTAATTTATCCCTCCTCCTCCCCCTTACCTTTTGGTAACCATAAGTTTGATTTCTGTCTCTGAGTCTGTTTTTGTTCTGTAAATAAGTTGATTTTTATTATTATTATTTTTTTTTAGATTTCTCATGTAACTGATATCATATATTTGTCTTTCTCTGCCTGACTTAACATGACTTTGTATGGTGATCTCTAGGTCCATCCAACACAGTCTCTTAATTGTTCGTCTGGTCTCAGGGTCACGGCCTTGGGCAGCTGCTGCTTCAGTCTCTCATGCCTGAAAGCTGGATCCACACCCTTTCTTCCAGCTGCCCTTTGGACACAGACAGAGATACACACACAGACGGAGACACACACTCATTCACTTGAAAGAGCCAAGATTTTTGGAGAAAAAAAAAATTATCCTTTCCAATAGAAGCATATTTATTTTGTAACTTGTGGTACCAACAATTTGGCCAGAAATGAGGTGGTGTGGAGGAACCGGGCCTAGTGGATGGCCACCATGGGAGAGCAACAGCCTTGGGGGTTCAATAGCCACTTAGGCAAACTCTGGGAGACGGTAAGGGACAGGGAGGCCTAGTGTGCTGCTGTCTGCGGGGTCACAAAGAGTTGGACACGACTGGGTGGCTGAACACCAACACCAACACCAACACCAACACCAACAGTTCTACTCTGCTAACTTGTGTACTTTCAGGGAAGTTGCTTTGCTCTCAGAGCCTCAGGTCTTCTCCTCATCTTAAATGATGGGGCTGGACTAGCTGGTCTCTGGATCTATGAGGAGAGACGAGTGATCGTCAGCCTCTACCAATGCAGCTTTACCAGGGGCACCAGCTTCCAGCCCCAGAGGGGAAAACACTCATCTTTTCCTTACACCGTCTACAGGAGGCTCTCAGTCTTGGCCTTATTGACATATTGGGTGAGACAATCCTTGTTGTAGGGTGTGGTGGTCCCTGTGCATTAGAGAATATTTAACAACACCCCTGACCCATACCAGTATACTCCCCTCTCTAGTTGTGACAGCCAAAAATGTTTTCAGACATTGTCAAATATCCCTGGGATCCCAGCAAGTGCCTCCAATTGAGAACCACTGGTCTACCCTATGCAAAGCTTCCTGGTAGCTCAGGTGGTAAAGAATCTGCCTGCTCTGCAGGAAACCTGGGTTGGATCCCTGAGTTGGGAAAATCCTTGGAGAAGGAATGGCAACTCACTTCAGCACTACTTGGTAACCATGTTGCTGTCAGTTTTTTTCTGTAAATAAGTTGATTTTTATTATTATTATTTTTAGATTTCTCATGTAACTGATATCATATATTTGTCTTTCTCTGCCTGACTTAACATGACTTTGTATGGTGATCTCTAGGTCCATCCAACACAGTCTCTTAATTGTTCGTCTGGTCTCAGGGTCACGGCCTTGGGCAGCTGCTGCTTCAGTCTCTCATGCCTGAAAGCTGGATCCACACCCTTTCTTCCAGCTGCCCTTTGGACACAGACAGAGATACACACACAGACGGAGACACACACTCATTCACTTGAAAGAGCCAAGATTTTGGAGAAAAAGTTATCCTTTCCAATAGAAGCATATTTATTTTGTAACTTGTGGTACCAACAATTTGGCCAGAAATGAGGTGGTGTGGAGGAACCGGGCCTAGTGGATGGCCACCATGGGAGAGCAACAGCCTTGGGGGTTCAATAGCCACTTAGGCAAACTCTGGGAGACGGTAAGGGACAGGGAGGCCTAGGTGCTGCTGTCTGCGGGGTCACAAAGAGTTGGACACGACTGGGTGGCTGAACACCAACACCAACACCAACACCAACACCAACAGTTCTACTCTGCTAACTTGTGTACTTTCAGGGAAGTTGCTTTGCTCTCAGAGCCTCAGGTCTTCTCCTCATCTTAAATGATGGGGCTGGACTAGCTGGTCTCTGGATCTATGAGGAGAGACGAGTGATCGTCAGCCTCTACCAATGCAGCTTTACCAGGGGCACCAGCTTCCAGCCCCAGAGGGGAAAACACTCATCTTTTCCTTACACCGTCTACAGGAGGCTCTCAGTCTTGGCCTTATTGACATATTGGGTGAGACAATCCTTGTTGTAGGGTGTGGTGGTCCCTGTGCATTAGAGAATATTTAACAGCACCCCTGACCCATACCAGTATACTCCCCTCTCTAGTTGTGACAGCCAAAAATGTTTTCAGACATTGTCAAATATCCCCTGGGATCCCAGCAAGTGCCTCCAATTGAGAACCACTGGTCTACCCTATGCAAAGCTTCCTGGTAGCTCAGGTGGTAAAGAATCTGCCTGCTCTGCAGGAAACCTGGGTTGGATCCCTGAGTTGGGAAAATCCCTTGGAGAAGGAATGGCAACTCACTTCAGCATTCTTACTTGGAGAATTCCGTGGACAGAGCAACCTGGCAGGCTACAGGCCATGGGGTGGAAAAGAGTCTGATACAATCGAGCAACTAACACTTTCACTTTCACCCTATGCACATATATATATATATATTTATATATATATATATATATATATTTGTATATATTGTATATATTTTCTTTCTGGAATAAAGTCTTTCTTCCAAGAAAGGCAGACACTAGGCCACAAAGGGTACTACTGCCTCCCTGTGTGGGTTGTAATCTAGGCTTTGGACACGGACCACGGCAGGTCTAGCAGCTGTGTTTGCTCTGTTCTTAAACATCTTTATACTGGCAAACAGTGGTGTCTAAAGAGTGCTCGAAACTCTGGAAGAGACCTATGTTGGCCAAATATGTTTCCTCTAAACTTCTAAGCTTATTTTCTTGGAGAGATAAGGAGACTCTGTAAATTGACTGCAAGAAAGCTGTCTTAGTCTACACTCTGTGCTGTGCTTAGTCACTCGGCCATGTCTGACTCTTTGAGGCCCCATGGACTGTAGCCCACCAGACTCCTCTATCCATGGGAGTTCTTCAGGCAAGAATACTAGAGTGGGTTGCCATGCTTTCCTGCAGAGGATCATCCCAAGTCAGGGATCCAACCAGTCTTCTACATTGCAGGCAGATTTTTTTTACCAGCTGACCAAGAAGGGCAGCCCAGTCAACACTCTAACATTTCTAATCTTTGCCCTAGGCTGCTTGTAACAAGATAGGAAGGCTTCACTGCAAGGGGCCTTAGTATCCAATGGAGCAGTCAGACAGAGCATTGGCATTGGCGTTAGTGATAGAGAATATTTAACACACCCTGACCCATACCAGTATACTCCCCTCTCTAGTTGTGACAGCCAAAAATGTTTTCAGACATTGTCAAATATCCCTGGGATCCCAGCAAGTGCCTCCAATTGAGAACCACTGGTCTACCCTATGCAAAGCTTCCTGGTAGCTCAGGTGGTAAAGAATCTGCCTGCTCTGCAGGAAACCTGGGTTGGATCCCTGAGTTGGGAAAATCCCTTGGAGAAGGAATGGCAACTCACTTCAGCATTCTTACTTGGAGAATTCCGTGGACAGAGCAACCTGGCAGGCTACAGGCCATGGGGTGGAAAAGAGTCTGATACAATCGAGCAACTAACACTTTCACTTTCACCCTATGCACATATATATATATATATTTATATATATATATATATATTTGTATATATTGTATATATTTTCTTCCTGGAATAAAGTCTTTCTTCCAAGAAAGGCAGACACTAGGCCACAAAGGGTACTACTGCCTCCCTGTGTGGGTTGTAATCTAGGCTTTGGACACGGACCACGGCAGGTCTAGCAGCTGTGTTTGCTCTGTTCTTAAACATCTTTATACTGGCAAACAGTGGTGTCTAAAGAGTGCTCGAAACTCTGGAAGAGACCTATGTTGGCCAAATATGTTTCCTCTAAACTTCTAAGCTTATTTTCTTGGAGAGATAAGGAGACTCTGTAAATTGACTGCAAGAAAGCTGTCTTAGTCTACACTCTGTGCTGTGCTTAGTCACTCGGCCATGTCTGACTCTTTGAGGCCCCATGGACTGTAGCCCACCAGACTCCTCTATCCATGGGAGTTCTTCAGGCAAGAATACTAGAGTGGGTTGCCATGCTTTCCTGCAGAGGATCGTCCCAAGTCAGGGATCCAACCAGTCTTCTACATTGCAGGCAGATTTTTTTTACCAGCTGACCAAGAAGGGCAGCCCAGTCAACACTCTAACATTTCTAATCTTTGCCCTAGGCTGCTTGTAACAAGATAGGAAGGCTTCACTGCAAGGGGCCTTAGTATCCAATGGAGCAGTCAGACAGAGCATTGGCATTGGCGTTAGTGATAGAGCAGCAGGATTTTGAAGCTGTGTCTAACAGTGGAAGCCAATGAAACCAACCCCACAGGCCTAGGTCACTGCAGAGAGCAAACCTATGAGTCAGGAGGAAATGTGGAGGAAACGGGTTTGCTCCTGGCGCGGTGGAGTGGGGTGGGGTGGGGATAGGGGTCGGGGGGAAGGAGGGATCACTGAGTGCAACCTAAACAGGTCCAGCTTTCAAGGGGTTCCAAGAAACACCACTCTCATGGGAGGCAGGTAAGCTGAGGGACTGGCCCCCATCCCTGTTATTGTCAAGAGGTCTGTGGTCAGGCTGCACTTCCAGAGTCAGCCTTGAGGGAGAAGTGGCAGGGAGGAGACTTCATGCCAAGGCCAAGTGCAGCCTGAAGGGTGAGTCGGGGGCTGGTGGGTAAGAGCTGAATCTGGCTGTGATGGCCCGACCTTCTCTTTCCCTTGGAGTCACTCACCCTGTAGAGGAGAGCTCATGTATTTTCAGCAAAAAGCTCACAGTACCACCCCATCCCCATTCATCCGGTTCTCCCATCAGTAATTCCTCCTCCTCCTTTCCCAAATTCTCACCCCAGACCTGTAGCCAGTCTGCTTTGTGACTCCCCCAGGGCTGACTTTTCAGCTCAAGAGGAGATGGGGGTGGTGGTGTCTGCATGTATGCATACTCGGAGTGTTAGAAGCAGGGAATTTCTGTAGCTTTTGTGCCTTTATCTGCCCCCCAACTCAGTTTCTGTACCTCACGTGTAAGAACTACTGTTCTGAATGCTGAATCTTTCCAATAGCGTCTCTCTCCCCACTTACTTGAACTTCTTTTTTAAATTTCTTTCAGCCATGCTGCATGGCATGTGTTCCTGACCAGGGACTGAACCTGTGCTCCTGAACCTGAGGCCCCTGTATTGGCAGTGAGGAGTTTTAACTACTGGACCACCAGGAAACTCCTCACCTCCTTAAACTTCTGATTGTCCTTTAAAGCTTAAGTCAAGGCCAGCTCCTCCGGGAAGACTTGCTGTCACCTCAGTGTGACTGGAGTCCCTCACATATGCTCCTTTAACATCAGTGCTCTGTGTTTGAAGTCTTATCCTATTTAGTCTGTGTCTGTTTTCATGTTTATCTTTCCTCATCATTTGCTGGACTCCTTAAAGACAGAAATGAAAACGTCTTCTATCTCTATATGCTTTAGAACATTTAGCATTAGCCCTAATTTATTAATAAATAGCCCTACTATTTATTCAGTAGGTTGTAAATAAGTATCTGATGACCAAATAAGTACAGAGAATTTAGGGGGTTCATCAGAATTCTTGGGTGTTTTTTTCAAAACATACATTACTAGATTCACTGCTAGACAATCAAATTCTTCGGGTCTGGACTGGGGTTCATGGATCTGTCTTCTGGACAAGTCTTATATGATTCTGAGGTTCATCCAAGGTTAAAAAACACAGAGCTCACTTGATCTATTTTTCTGCCCACTCTGAAGCCAGATGGGGGGAGGAGACTTATCTAATATCATACAGAATTGAGCTAAATACCCAAATATCCCTACCCTCAATCATGCCCTTTCTTCTACTTTTCTAAAGAAAAACATAGAAATGTGTTGGGAAGAATAGATCTGATGTGCTGCAGAAACAAAATATTGGGATGAGATGAAAGTTCTCTGATTCTTTAGCAACAATAATTACAATTAATGATAATACACCCCATTGTAGTTGGAGGGGTAGATGTTACTGATGATGGAGCAGATGTCTGGGAGAAAATATACGGCACACTCAGCTGTTGACGGTGGCAGTGGGGAGGGGGTCATATTGCCCTGATTGTTCTGCTGCTTGTGAGGAATGTGCACAGTGTTTGTCTTAGTAAACATCTGTGCATAGAGCCATTCTTGGATTGTTGGAGGAGGGAGGGGTTCAGAGTGCATGTAGTCCCAGTGACCCATTTTAGAGATGAAGAAACTGAGGCTAGGGATGGGGGTGGGGTGTGACCTTAGGAGCTACAGCAAGTTAATGGAGAAGCCAGGTCTATACTCTAGTTCTCAACTCTTTGCCAAGTATGTGCACACTGGTTACTCCTGAACATTGTAGTTAAATGTGTTCAGATTGATTCCCGCAGGAATCCCCAGAGTGTCGACTTCAACCTAGTCTTTTTTTTTTTTTTAAGATTTATTTATTTATTTATTTTGGGCGGGTGTCCGGTTGGGGAGGGAAGGGAGCGGGCGGGCCACTTCTATTGGTCTTTCACTTCTCCATTTTCATCCGTCTTTGTTCCTTGGCTCCTGTGGGCCTCCCATCGCGGTGGCGTCTGTCGTTGCAGAGCGCCGGCTCTGGGCTCATGCGCTCCAGAGCTCTGGCTCAGTAATTGGACACATCGGTCCAGCCGCTCCGCGGCACGTGGGATCTTCCCAGGCCAGGGATCGAACTGGCGCGCCTTGCACTGCAAGGCGGTGTCCTTACCCACTGGACCACCAGGGGAAGCCCCAGCCTAGTCTTTTAACCATCAATTCAGATTTGATGGAGCCAGGGCCTCCCCTGTAAGGAATTCACCTTCCTCTGTGAGATATTCTGTATCTCCACTCAACTGGGCCTCCTTGGTCCACTTGAGGGGACGGCCTTCCTGATTCCACTGGACCGAGGTATTCTGACTTGATTTGACCCTGATCTTCATGATTGGAAGTGGCCGTTACCATCTCTCACCTCTGAGTCTGGCGGAACAAACTCTTCAGTCTCTGATCATATTTACTTGCATGCTTTCTAAATCCACTGTCTTGGCAGCTTCCAACGGTTCCCTCCCCCTTGGGTGCTTCGCCATGTCAGCATCACCATTTACCAAAATCCTTCCCATCCGTGGGGACCTCACCCTTGTTTGTGGCCCCTGAGAGACATCCTGGTCCATTCTCTGAGGTCTCAGAGTCTCCTCCCTTTCTGCACTGGCGGGACTATGTGTAGTCCACACTGGTCACTCCGTGTGTGTCATACTACCTTGTTTGGGGCTGGGGACACGTGTCTCCCGGCTGGACGACAAGCCCCCGGGACCACAGTGTATGTGAGTTATTCATTCTCTGTGGAGTACGTGCTGCAGGGCAGTTCAAATCAACAGACATTTATTGTCTTTTGTGGTACTACCTTGGGACTTCTTGTTATGGGGAAAATAAGTGTATTTATTGTTCAGAGCTACTTTTATTTGGGTTTGTGCTTCCCTGTAGCCCAAAGCAGCATGGCTGATGTATACCACCTAAGTAAATAGATGTGCAAGCGGACACAGGGTTTTTCTACTGTTTATTTCAATTTGAAGGGTATATGAAGGGAATGAGTTAGCGGGGAGTTAAGAGTCAGAGTGTGTGTGTGCACGCTTGTGTAAACGCACCAAGAAGGAAATGGAACCCCACTCCGGTATGCTTGCCTGGACGTCCCATGGGCAGAGGAGGGAGTCACCCAGAGTCGGATTCGACTGTGCGATTATCATGTTCAAAGGAAGGACAAATGTGTCCCCGCGGGAGAATGCGGGAGAGAGGAGGGCATTTATGGAGAAGCAGATGAAAATAATGGGCTCCTCATGCAGTGTTACTCCAATATGGATGATTAAAATCTAGATATTCTTTTTAAAAAGAAGCATTTCTCAAGTGCCCCAGATTGACTAGGGGTGACCAGTAACACTGTATTTCTTAAAATTTCAACTCACCTTATCCAAACCAAGGCTTCGTCACGTGAAATTTGATTTTATTCTCAATAGATAAGGAAAATAGATTTTCTTCTCCATTTAGGTCAGAAGCAATTTTGGCAGAAGTTCAAACACTCCTCAGGGCACCAAGAATAACGAGAAGCTTATCTTTGTGAATGTCTTTTTGGGGTGGGTCTGTTTCTCATACTCTGGTATTTTTCTTTTCTAGCCTTCTGAATTTTCTTTTTTTATTTCACAGTTTTCATTTATTTTTCATTTTTCCGAGAGACATCCTGGTCCATTCTCTGAGGTCTCAGAGTCTCCTCCCTTTCTGCACTGGCGGGACTATGTGTAGTCCACACTGGTCACTCCGTGTGTGTCATACTACCTTGTTTGGGGCTGGGGACACGTGTCTCCCGGCTGGACGACAAGCCCCCGGGACCACAGTGTATGTGAGTTATTCATTCTCTGTGGAGTACGTGCTGCAGGGCAGTTCAAATCAACAGACGTTTATTGTCTTTTGTGGTACTACCTTGGGACTTCTTGTTATGGGGAAAATAAGTGTATTTATTGTTCAGAGCTACTTTTATTTGGGTTTGTGCTTCCCTGTAGCCCAAAGCAGCATGGCTGATGTATACCACCTAAGTAAATAGATGTGCAAGCGGACACAGGGTTTTTCTACTGTTTATTTCAATTTGAAGGGTATATGAAGGGAATGAGTTAGCGGGGAGTTAAGAGTCAGAGTGTGTGTGTGCACGCTTGTGTAAACGCACCAAGAAGGAAATGGAACCCCACTCCAGTATGCTTGCCTGGACGTCCCATGGACAGAGGAGGGAGTCACCCAGAGTCGGATTCGACTGTGCGATTATCATGTTCAAAGGAAGGACAAATGTGTCCCCGCGGGAGAATGCGGGAGAGAGGAGGGCATTTATGGAGAAGCAGATGAAAATAATGGGCTCCTCATGCAGTGTTACTCCAATATGGATGATTAAAATCTAGATATTCTTTTTAAAAAGAAGCATTTCTCAAGTGCCCCAGATTGACTAGGGGTGGCCAGTAACACTGTATTTCTTAAAATTTCAACTCACCTTATCCAAACCAAGGCTTCGTCACGTGAAATTTGATTTTATTCTCAATAGATAAGGAAAATAGATTTTCTTCTCCATTTAGGTCAGAAGCAATTTTGGCAGAAGTTCAAACACTCCTCAGGGCACCAAGAATAACAAGAAGCTTATCTTTGTGAATGTCTTTTTGGGGTGGGTCTGTTTCTCATACTCTGGTATTTTTCTTTTCTAGTCTTCTGAATTTTCTTTTTTTATTTCACAGTTTTCATTTATTTTTCATCACTTCTCTCTTTTTTGACATCCTTCCACGGTTTCTTTTCCTAGGTCTCACATCCATTCCTCTCTAGAATGATCATCTCTTGTTAATAGAGAGGGGGTCCTCAGAATAGCAGGAGAGTAAAGTGGAGAAGGATTGGATGGGTGCTCGGGAGTCTATGTTTACATGCAGGACTTTATCACTAACTAGCTGGGTGACCTTGGGCAAAATGGCAACTTCTTGGTGCCTTAGGACCCTTATCTCTAAAAAGAAGGATTTGACCAACCTAATCTCTAGGTATTAACATTCTGTGCCTTTTATAAAAAAATAAAAAGCTGTATTTAAGAAGTGAGACTTATACTGGTACTTGGAAATATGGGTCTTTGGTGATAATTAATACCGAATTTAGAAGTCGTTTTGTATTCTGTAACTCTGTGGTTGCTAGAGGTTTGTAAATGAGGACTGGAATTTAGGACCAGCATTTCCCAGATTGTCATCCATTGAACAGAGGAAACTTTTCCAGATAGGAACCGACTCTGAAAGAAACAAGGAGATAGAATCATAGCGGTCTTTGATTTGTGGGTGTTTTTTTCTTTTTTTAACTCTGATAAAGACAGAAAGTATATCCTATTAACTAGTGTTTAAGTGTACAGAGACCCAGGTTTGATCCCTGGGTGGGGAAGATACTGTGGAGAAGGCATGGCAACCATTCCAAATTCTTGCTTCGAGAATTCCATGGACAGTCTAGTCGGCTACAGTCCATGGGGTCACAAAGAGGCAGACACGACTGATTAACAGCTGAGTGATTAACAGCTAAGTGTTAAAGTACAGTATGGTTAACTCTCACTGCATGCCGATATCTAGAACTTTTTCATCTGATATGATCGAAACTCTATTCGTTGAATAGCAACTCCCATGGCCCCCTTTTCCCCCAGCCTCTGGCCAACCGCATTCTACTCTCTGCTTCTGTGGGTTTAGATACTTCTTAGCAGTGGGATTGTATGCTATTTGTTCTTCCATGATTGACTTACTTCGCTTAGCATAATGTCTGTAAGGTTCATTGTGATATAGCATGTCACAGACTTCCTTCTTGTTTAAAGGCTGAGTAGGATTCCTTGACTTGTTTTCTAAATTAGACTTTTTCTCTAAGTCTTACACAAATAAAATTAAAGCACATGTTTTGCCTCAGCACACTTTCCTGCTCCTGTGTGGCTCATGGTGCCCTCACCAATGTGAACACTTTAGGCAGATGGGCCTAGTACTCACTTACATATAAGGATGCTTCTCTTTACCCTGATATACTCCCAGGCATGATTTTTTAAAGCTTGGGCAAAATGGCAACTTCTTGGTGCCTTAGGACCCTTATCTCTAAAAGAAGGATTTGACCAACCTAATCTCTAGGTATTAACATTCTGTGCCTTTTATAAAAAAATAAAAAGCTGTATTTAAGAAGTGAGACTTATACTGGTACTTGGAAATATGGGTCTTTGGTGATAATTAATACCGAATTTAGAAGTCGTTTTGTATTCTGTAACTCTGTGGTTGCTAGAGGTTTGTAAATGAGGACTGGAATTTAGGACCAGCATTTCCCAGATTGTCATCCATTGAACAGAGGAAACTTTTCCAGATAGGAACCGACTCTGAAAGAAACAAGGAGATAGAATCATAGCGGTCTTTGATTTGTGGGTGTTTTTTTCTTTTTTTAACTCTGATAAAGACAGAAAGTATATCCTATTAACTAGTGTTTAAGTGTACAGAGACCCAGGTTTGATCCCTGGGTGGGGAAGATACTGTGGAGAAGGCATGGCAACCATTCCAAATTCTTGCTTCGAGAATTCCATGGACAGTCTAGTCGGCTACAGTCCATGGGGTCACAAAGAGGCAGACACGACTGATTAACAGCTGAGTGATTAACAGCTAAGTGTTAAAGTACAGTATGGTTAACTCTCACTGCATGCCGATATCTAGAACTTTTTCATCTGATATGATCGAAACTCTATTCGTTGAATAGCAACTCCCATGGCCCCCTTTTCCCCCAGCCTCTGGCCAACCACATTCTACTCTCTGCTTCTGTGGGTTTAGATACTTCTTAGCAGTGGGATTGTATGCTATTTGTTCTTCCATGATTGACTTACTTCGCTTAGCATAATGTCTGTAAGGTTCATTGTGATATAGCATGTCACAGACTTCCTTCTTGTTTAAAGGCTGAGTAGGATTCCTTGACTTGTTTTCTAAATTAGACTTTTTCTCTAAGTCTTACACAAATAAAATTAAAGCACATGTTTTGCCTCAGCACACTTTCCTGCTCCTGTGTGGCTCATGGTGCCCTCACCAATGTGAACACTTTAGGCAGATGGGCCTAGTACTCACTTACATATAAGGATGCTTCTCTTTACCCTGATATACTCCCAATGTTGCATGATTTTTTTGTAAACTATTTTTCATTAGCGCTGTTGGTCAGTCGTTAAGTCACGTGTGACTCTTTGTGACCCCATGGCTTCAGTCCACAGTGATTTTGGAGCCCAAGAAAATCTGACACTGCTTCCACTTTTCCCCCTACTGTGTGCCTTGAAGTGACGGGACCAGATGTCATGATCTTAATCTTTTTTTTTTACGTCAGATGGGTAATGTGCCGGTGTCGTAACAAGGTTTAGAGGGAGGCACATGTCACGCAGTTGCGTGAGCACCCAATCATCACGCTTATGAACTACAAAAGGATCTGATCTTAATCTTTTGAATGTTGTTTCAAGCCAGCTTTTTCACTGTCCTTTCTCACACTCATCAAGAGGCTCTTTAGTTCCTCTTCACTTTCTTCCTTTAAAGTGGTATCATCTGCATATCTGAGGTGGTTGATATTTAATCCCTGCAATCTTAATTCCAGTTTGTGCTTCATCCAGACTGGCATTTCACATGATGTACTCTGCATAGAAGTTAAATAAGCAGGGTGACAATATACAGCCTTGTCCAGAGTTAGGTTTACACAAAACAGAAGTCTTTGTCTACATGACTTTTTTTTTTTTAATTTAATTTTTCTTTTCTTTATTTTAAAGATTTTACAGAGTTTTGTTGTTCACCGACATGTATGTTCCTAGATCATTCATTTGCATATCCCTGGACCCTCCCCCCACCCAGCTCCCCCGCTCCCACCCCTCCAGACCATCGCCCCAAGCCATTGTAAGCACTCCTATTCCCTTAGCACAATGACCATAGCTATCTTTTCCACACGTGCCAGTATAGGTTTCGATGTTACTTCCTCTATGCTTCCCTCTCACTGTTCGGTCTCCACAATGTCCTTATGTCTATTCTCTGTTTTTCCATGAGTTCACTGCGTGTGTTATTATGACCATCTTACTAGATCCCATATATATGAGTTAGTATACTGTACTTGTCTTTCTCTTTTTGACTTACTTCACTTTTTATGATAGGTTCTAGAGCTAGCCACCTCGTTAGGACTGAGTCTTCCACATTTCTTTTAACAGCTGAGTAGTATTTCATTGTATATATGTACCAGAGCTTCTGTATCCATTCATTTGTCGATGGACATCTAGGTTGCTGCCATGTTCTGGCTATTGTATAGAGAGCTGCAATGAACATTGGGGTACAGGTGCCTCTTTCATTTTTGATTTCATCAGGATATAAGTCTAATAGTGGGATTGCTGGGTCATAGGGTACTTCTATTTTTAGTTTTTTAAGGAATCTCCATATTGTCTTCCATAGAGGTTGTATCAGTTTACATTCCCACCAGCAATGCAAGAGGGTTCCCTTTTCTCTGCACCCTCTCCAGCATTTATTGTCTGTCGATTTGTTGATGATGGCCATTCGGATGGGTGTGAGGTGGTATCTCATTGTGGTTTTAATTTGCATTTCTCTAATGATAAGCGAGGTTGAGCATCGTTTCATGTGCTTTTGGGCCATCTGTATGTTCTCTTTGGAGAGGCGTCTCTTTAGATCTTTTTCCCATTTTTGGATTGGGTTGTTCATTTTCCCTGTGCTGAGTTGTCTGAGTTGCTTGTAGATTTTGGAGATTAATTCTTTGTCTGTTGTTTCATTTGCTATGATTTTCTCCCACTCTGTGGGGTGTCTGTTGAGCTTTTTTGTAATTTCTTTTGCTGTACAAAAGCTTTTAAGTTTCATGAGGTCCCATGTGTTCACTTTTCTTTTCAGTTCCACTATTCTAGTAGGTGGGTCAGAGAAGATCTTGCTTTGATTGATGTCCTTGAGGGTTTTGCCTATATTCTCCTCTAAGAGTTTGATGGTTTCTGGTCTTACATTTAGGTCTTTAATCTATTTTGAGTTGATCTTTGTGCATGGTGTCAGGGAATGCTCCAACTTCAATTTTTTGCATGTAGCTGTCCAATTTTCCCAGCACCATTTGTTGAAGAGGCTGTCTTTGTCCCAATTTACATGTTCGCCTCCTTTGTCAAAAATAAGGTACTCATAGGTGCGTGGGTTTATCACTGGGTTCTCTATCTTGTTCCATTGGTCTATAGTTCTGTTTTTGTACCAGTACCGTACTGTCTTGATGACTGTTGCTTTGTAGTAGAGTCTGAAATTGGGGAGGCTGATCCCTCCAACTCCGTTTTTCTTTCTCAGGATTGCTTTGGCTATTCGAGGTCTTTTGTGTTTCCATATGAACTGTGTGATTCTTTGGTCTAATTCTGTGAAAAATGTCAATGGTAGTTGGATAGGTATTGCATTGAATCTGTAGATGATATTTGGGAGTATGGTCATTTTCACAATATTGATTCTTCTGATCCAGGAACATGGAATATCTCTCCATCTGTTTAAGTCATCTTTAATGTCTCTCATGAGTGTCTTGTAATTTTCTGTGTACAATTCTTTTGTTTCTTTGGGTAGGTTTATTCCTAGATATTTGATTCTTTTGGTTGCAATGGTGAAGAGGATTGCCTCTTTGATTTCGTTTTCTGATTTTTCATTGTTTGTGTATAGGCCAGTGATTTCTGTGTGTCGACTTTGTATCCTGCGACTTTGCTGAATTCATTGATTAGCTCTAGTAGCTTTGTAATAGAGTCTTTGGGATTTTCTATGTATAATATCATGTCGTCTGCAAAAAGAGAGAGCTTGACTTCTTCCTTTCCAATCTGGATTCCTTTGATTTCTTTCTCTTCTCTTATTGCTGTTGCTAGGACTTCTGGGACTAAGTTGAATAGTAGTGGTGAAAGTGGACACCCCTGTCTTGTTCCTGATCTTAGAGGGAATGCTTTCAGTTTTTCACCGTTAAGGATAATGTTCACCATGGACCTCTCATATATGGCTTTCACTTTGTTGAGACAGGTTCCTTCTATGCCCATTTTCTGAAGAGTTTTTATCATAAATGGATGTTGTACTTTGTCGAAGGCTTTTTCTGCATCTATTGAGATGATCATGTGATTTTTGTCTTTCAATTTGTTGATATGGTGTATCACATTGATTGATTTGCGGATGTTGAAGAATCCTTGCATGCCTGGGATGAACACGACTTGATTGTGATGTATGAATTTTTTGATGTGTCATTGAATTCTGTTTGCTAGGATTTTGTTGAGGATCTTGGCATCTAAGTTCATCAGAGAAACTGGTCTGTAATTTTCCTTTTTTGTGTTGTCTTTGCCTGGTTTGGGCATTACATACATGACCTTTTAAATAGTATGATCAGACTTTTGGGGACAATCTGGATTGTTTTGACTCTGCACATCCTTGGACAAACTTCTTCCCAATGTGGGCCTCAGTTTTCTCATCTGTAAAATGGAGAGGTGAGGCTAGATCAGTGGTCCTCAGTGGTCCTTATTGAGGGTCATTTTTCCCACCCATGGACATTTGGCAATGTCTGAGGACAGATGTTACTGGCATCTACTGAATAGAGGCCAGGGTTGCTGGCCTACAGGGCCTAGGAGAGGCCTTCTCCCACCCCACTGAAGAACTATCCAGGCCCAGATGTCAATAGTGCTGAGGCTGACAAGTCTTGGTCTAGCTGATGTCTGCCATCTCTAAAATGTCATGATGCTTTCCATCTCTTCAGTTCTTTCCTTCACACTCTCATTGGCTTGGGCCTGAAACACACATGTAAAGTAGGAGAATTTATCTAATCTCTCTCTTCTCTTTTCATATACTATCCTTCCCAAGCTTTAATTCCTTTTCCCTTTCCTTCGCAGTCTCATCATAATCTGGGCTGGCTTTAAGAGGTGTATTCATTTGAACAGAGTTGGAATTCTGGGGCATCAGGCTGGCTCGATGAGGAAGACATCTGATCAGCCTAGGTATTTGCTCCCACATGGCTTTCTTCTTGAGCTTTGAGTCCGTGTGTGACCACCCTCTGCCCCCTCACACCCCTGTCCAGTTATGTAAGTTGGGGAGTGCACTACAGTTTAGTTTCAAAACAAGATGATGTTTAGTTTTCAGCTGCTGTTAGTTTTTGCTCTTTATGTTTTTCTACCCTGACAGTCCCTGTCTTGCACAGAATTTTAATGTGTAAGGGTAAAATAATAGATATACCTGCCTATGTGTATTTAGTCTAGAGAACTGAAGATACTCTTTGTATATAACGTTGCCTTTAAGGCAGTCTTTAATGATCTCTGGCTTGTCTTCTATGCTAGAAATACATTAACTATTCAAGCACACTAGCCAGAGTCTAGGTGTTGTCTTTGATAAATCCCTGTCTTTCATCTCTCACATGCAATCCATCTCCAAGCCCCACTGACTTTGCCTCCTAAATATCCTCCAGATCCCACCACTTAACACCTACTCTGTCAGTAACTCCAGGGCTAGTTCCTATCACCTCATCCTGGACCACAGTCATCTACTGTTGACTGCTCCAGACACATCTTCCCTAGTCCCCTCCAGTCTTTTCTTCACATTGAAACAAGAGCCACCATCTCAAAACAGAGATGAGATCACATCAACCTCCATTGTAAAACCCTTCACTGGCTTCTTACTCCACCAAAAACAAAGGCAGAGCTAATTTACAGGACCCTCAGGATTGCCCTTGGAGCCTAACGATCCTCCTCTGCTCTCTTTCCTCTGCACCCAGCCACTTCTCTGGACATTTCTGCCCCCAACTTCTTATTTATTTATTTATTTGGCTGCACCAGGTCTTAGTTGCAACACCGGGGACCTTCGATTTTCTTTGTGGCATGCAAGATCTTTAGTTGTGTCATTTGAACTCTTAGTTGTGGCATGTGGAATCTAGTTCCCTGACCAGGAATCGAATCTGGGCCCTCTGAATTGGGGGCTGGAGTCTTAGCCACTGTACTGCCGGGGAAGTCCCTTCCCTCCTCACTTTTCCTCATTATGTTCTACTCTAGTGACAGTGGCCATCCTTCAATCCCTTGACCTCTTTTATGTTCCCTCCAATCTCAGGGCTTTTGCATAAGGTTTTCTCCATTCTTTCCTCCCTTACCCCAACTTCCTGTCTTTCTCCAGGAAGATAACCCAAACCACATGTCCAGTTATGTAAGTTGGGGAGTGCACTACAGTTTAGTTTCAAAACAAGATGATGTTTAGTTTTCAGCTGCTGTTAGTTTTTGCTCTTTATGTTTTTCTACCCTGACAGTCCCTGTCTTGCACAGAATTTTAATGTGTAAGGGTAAAATAATAGATATACCTGCCTATGTGTATTTAGTCTAGAGAACTGAAGATACTCTTTGTATATAACGTTGCCTTTAAGGCAGTCTTTAATGATCTCTGGCTTGTCTTCTATGCTAGAAATACATTAACTATTCAAGCACACTAGCCAGAGTCTAGGTGTTGTCTTTGATAAATCCCTGTCTTTCATCTCTCACATGCAATCCATCTCCAAGCCCCACTGACTTTGCCTCCTAAATATCCTCCAGATCCCACCACTTAACACCTACTCTGTCAGTAACTCCAGGGCTAGTTCCTATCACCTCATCCTGGACCACAGTCATCTACTGTTGACTGCTCCAGACACATCTTCCCTAGTCCCCTCCAGTCTTTTCTTCACATTGAAACAAGAGCCACCATCTCAAAACAGAGATGAGATCACATCAACCTCCATTGTAAAACCCTTCACTGGCTTCTTACTCCACCAAAAACAAAGGCAGAGCTAATTTACAGGACCCTCAGGATTGCCCTTGGAGCCTAACGATCCTCCTCTGCTCTCTTTCCTCTGCACCCAGCCACTTCTCTGGACATTTCTGCCCCCAACTTCTTATTTATTTATTTATTTGGCTGCACCAGGTCTTAGTTGCAACACCGGGGACCTTCGATTTTCTTTGTGGCATGCAAGATTTAGTTGTGTCATTTGAACTCTTAGTTGTGGCATGTGGAATCTAGTTCCCTGACCAGGAATCGAATCTGGGCCCTCTGAATTGGGGGCTGGAGTCTTAGCCACTGTACTGCCGGGGAAGTCCCTTCCCTCCTCACTTTTCCTCATTATGTTCTACTCTAGTGACAGTGGCCATCCTTCAATCCCTTGACCTCTTTTTATGTTCCCTCCAATCTCAGGGCTTTTGCATAAGGTTTTCTCCCATTCTTTCCTCCCTTACCCCAACTTCCTGTCTTTCTCCAGGAAGACAACCCAAGAGAACTCAGGAGGCCCTGAGACTGGAACATGAGTTTGTCTAGTTGTGTGAGAAGTGGTCCAGAAGGCACTGGTTAGTGAGTTGGGGAAGAGAGATGAGCTGGTGATGAAAGGAAGCCATCGCTGATACAAGGATGAAGAGGTTCCTGGTGAGGAAGATGATGCTCAGTTTCACCGGGGACTTCTAGGAGGTGGCGCAGAGCATGCCCTGGCATCATCCAACCTGAGGGCTGAGGAAGATGAGATATTTGTGCTTCTGGGAGTGTCAGCTTTCTAGTGCTCCTGCCCTGCTCTGTATGGGGTTGAGACCACCCTCTGGCAGGGAGCTGACATCAACTGCTACACCACCTGCCCTTCTTCGCCTAGTTAATTTCTACTCACTCTTGGATCGCAGTTCAAACATCACTCTTCCAGGAAGCCTTTCCAGACCTTCTTGAGAAAGTCAAGTGCCCTATTTTATTAGCCCTCCTGGCACCACGGTCCTTTCTTTGTGAGCGTCTGCCATAGAGTGATTATTTCATTAGCATCAATCTCTGTAGGCAACATGGGGACAGGGACTTGGTCTGTTTTCACTCATCTGTGCCTTTACTGCTACCACAGTGCTCAGCCCAGGCTTTGTGAATTGAATGTGGATGCTCTTGATTCTTTTCCCCCTGTAACTGAGCATACCAATTTTCTTTTATTTACACTCTTTTAAACATATCTAACAGTTCACATTTTTGTTTGGATTATATTCTTCGTGAAATCTATTTGTTTTCATATGAGGTTTAGACCTTTGCAACACCGGGGACCTTCGATTTTCTTTGTGGCATGCAAGATCTTTAGTTGTGTCATTTGAACTCTTAGTTGTGGCATGTGGAATCTAGTTCCCTGACCAGGAATCGAATCTGGGCCCTCTGAATTGGGGGCTGGAGTCTTAGCCACTGTACTGCCGGGGAAGTCCCTTCCCTCCTCACTTTTCCTCATTATGTTCTACTCTAGTGACAGTGGCCATCCTTCAATCCCTTGACCTCTTTTTATGTTCCCTCCAATCTCAGGGCTTTTGCATAAGGTTTTCTCCCATTCTTTCCTCCCTTACCCCAACTTCCTGTCTTTCTCCAGGAAGACAACCCAAGAGAACTCAGGAGGCCCTGAGACTGGAACATGAGTTTGTCTAGTTGTGTGAGAAGTGGTCCAGAAGGCACTGGTGAGTGAGTTGGGGAAGAGAGATGAGCTGGTGATGAAAGGAAGCCATCGCTGATACAAAGATGAAGAGGTTCCTGGTGAGGAGGATGATGCTCAGTTTCACCGGGGACTTCTAGGAGGTGGCGCAGAGCATGCCCTGGCATCATCCAACCTGAGGGCTGAGGAAGATGAGATATTTGTGCTTCTGGGAGTGTCAGCTTTCTAGTGCTCCTGCCCTGCTCTGTGTGGGGTTGAGACCACCCTCTGGCAGGGAGCTGACATCAACTGCTACACCACCTGCCCTTCTTCGCCTAGTTAATTTCTACTCACTCTTGGATCGCAGTTCAAACATCACTCTTCCAGGAAGCCTTTCCAGACCTTCTTGAGAAAGTCAAGTGCCCTATTTTATTAGCCCTCCTGGCACCACGGTCCTTTCTTTGTGAGCGTCTGCCATAGAGTGATTATTTCATTAGCATCAATCTCTGTAGGCAACATGGGGACAGGGACTTGGTCTGTTTTCACTCATCTGTGCCTTTACTGCTACCACAGTGCTCAGCCCAGGCTTTGTGAATTGAATGTGGATGCTCTTGATTCTTTTCCCCCTGTAACTGAGCATACCAATTTTCTTTTATTTACACTCTTTTAAACATATCTAACAGTTCACATTTTTGTTTGGATTATATTCTTCGTGAAATCTATTTGTTTTCATATGAGGTTTAGACCTTTGTCATAAGCCATAGAAAAATCATGAAGGTAAAAAATTCTTAACAAGGGCGGGAACAGTGCTGTATGGATATAGACAGAGGTATTTAGATATGAAATTGATTGGCCAGGCTGTCTTGCCATAATGTGGCTTACAGTTTTATGTGCTGCTCTTGGAAAGGAATGTAGGGTCTTCAAAACTCTAATGAATGAAAACTGAGGGCTGCACTCTGTGTTCATTGATTACTCTGTGATTCAGAGGAAAACCAGCCCATAATAACTCTGGGATATGGTCTGTTTCTTTTAGAGAGAAGCTTCTGTAGTTTTTCTGGGAGAATTTCTTGCTTTCTTTTTGGATTTTGGCCCCTTTTTATTGATTTTTTATTTACTTATTTTTCATCCATCTTTATTCTTTGGCCTGTGTCAGTCTCCCATCGCAGTGACCTCTCTTGTTGCAGAGCACTGGCTCTGGGTGCATGGCTCCAGAGTGCTGGCTTGTAATTGGACACACCCGTCCAGCCGCTCCGTGGCACATGGGATCCCCCCAGACCAAGGATCAAACCGGTGCCCCTTGCACTGCAAGGTGGACTCTCCACCTATGGGCCACCAGGGAAGCCAACTGGGAGAATTTCTTAACAAAACTTGACGATATTTTAAACTTGTCAACCATTGAGTATTTACAATACTGCCAATTGTTTGAACAATTTCACTTCTTAACAGTTTTCTCAATCAGTGTCTCCTACAGAATGTCCATGGCCTTGGCCAGTGTCCTCCTGACAAATGAAATTCCTTGGTCTCACTGCTTGCTTAAAAAGTGGTTCATAGTAACCTATTTTATTAGCCCTCCTGGCACCACGGTCCTTTCTTTGTGAGCGTCTGCCATAGAGTGATTATTTCATTAGCATCAATCTCTGTAGGCAACATGGGGACAGGGACTTGGTCTGTTTTCACTCATCTGTGCCTTTACTGCTACCACAGTGCTCAGCCCAGGCTTTGTGAATTGAATGTGGATGCTCTTGATTCTTTTCCCCCTGTAACTGAGCATACCAATTTTCTTTTATTTACACTCTTTTAAACATATCTAACAGTTCACATTTTTGTTTGGATTATATTCTTCATGAAATCTATTTGTTTTCATATGAGGTTTAGACCTTTGTCATAAGCCATAGAAAAATCATGAAGGTAAAAAATTCTAAACAAGGGCGGGAACAGTGCTGTATGGATATAGACAGAGGTATTTAGATATGAAATTGATTGGCCAGGCTGTCTTGCCATAATGTTGCTTACAGTTTTATGTGCTGCTCTTGGAAAGGAATGTAGGGTCTTCAAAACTCTAATGAATGAAAACTGAGGGCTGCACTCTGTGTTCATTGATTACTCTGTGATTCAGAGGAAAACCAGCCCATAATAACTCTGGGGTATGGTCTGTTTCTTTTAGAGAGAAGCTTCTGTTCTTCTTTTAGAGAGAAGCTTCTGTAGTTTTGCTGGGAGAATTTCTTGCTTTCTTTTTTGATTTTGGCCCCTTTTTATTGATTTTTTATTTACTTATTTTTCATCCATCTTTATTCTTTGGCCTGTGTCAGCCTCCCATCGCAGTGACCTCTCTTGTTGCAGAGCACTGGCTCTGGGTGCATGGCTCCAGAGCTCCAGAGCGCTGGCTTGTAATTGGACACACCCATCCAGCTGCTCCGTGGCACATGGGATCCCCCCAGACCAAGGATCAAACCGGTGCCCCTTGCACTGCAGGGTGGACTCTCCACCAGGGAAGCCAACTGGGAGAATTTCTTAACAAAACTTGACGATATTTTAAACTTGTCAACCATTGAGTATTTACAATACTGCCAATTGTTTGAACAATTTCACTTCTTAACAGTTTTCTCAATCGAGTGTCTCCCTACAGAATGTCCATGGCCTTGGCCAGTGTTCTGTGAAGACGTCATTTTCTGGACTTAAACTTGGAAATTCCTTTGGTCTCACCTGCTTGAGCGATTAAAAAAAAAAAGTGGTTCATAGTAACAATAACCAAAGGTGATCACTGCTAAGTGATTTTATTTCCCACCGAAAAACAACAGAGATTCAGGGTGAAGTTGGCGAAGTTGGCCAGAGTAGTTTGATCTAGCAATACAGGGCTGTTTTCTTTAAGTTCTCCATGGCCTTTAACTGTCTTACTGTTGGCTCACCCTGACACAGACCTCCTTCAACACACATTTGCAGCACTCTATGTGTTACAGCCCTCAACACTTAAGTCTGAGAACTTTCCAGCAGAGAAATAAAGGGTTGTACCTCACACAGGTTCTGAGATTTCATGCAGGGAAGAGGCCGTCATTGCTTCTGCCCATGTAGCGGGGCTCTTAGTAACACAGCTTGCACTCTGACACAAGGTCGCCACCCCAGTCATCTCAAGCCTCCAAAAACAGGTCAGTCCTCAGAGTCGTTTCAAGGAAAGTCAGGGGTGGGAAGAGAAAGTGCTCTTCTCTTTCTTTCTCTTGGTTAATTGCTTTTTATTGAAATATAGTTAATTTGCACATGTTGTGTTAGTTTCTACTTTACGGCAAAGCTAATCAGTTGCACATATACATATATCCACTCTTTTTTAGATTCTTTTTTCATATAGGCCATTATAGAGTATCCAGTAGAGTTCCCTCTGCTTTGTAGTAGGTCCTTATTGTGTGTGTTAGTCGTACAGTCGTGTTTGAATTTTGGCGACCTCATGGACTATAGCCCTCCAGGCTGCTCTGTCCATGGAATTTTCCAGGCAAGAATACTGGAGTGGCCCCAACTGGCCGAGAAGTGCTGGCTTGTAATTGGACACACCCGTCCAGCCGCTCCGTGGCACATGGGACCCCCCCAGACCAAGGATCAAACCGGTGCCCCTTGCACTGCAAGGTGGACTCTCCACCTATGGGCCACCAGGGAAGCCAACTGGGAGAATTTCTTAACAAAACTTGACGATATTTTAAACTTGTCAACCATTGAGTATTTACAATACTGCCAATTGTTTGAACAATTTCACTTCTTAACAGTTTTCTCAATCAAGTGTCCTCCTACGGAATGTCCATGGCCTTGGCCAATGTTCTGTGAAGACGTCATTTTCTGGACTTAAACTTGGAAATTCCTTTGGTCTCACCTGCTTGAGCGATTAAAAAAAAAAAGTGGTTCATAGTAACAATAACCAAAGGTGATCACTGCTAAGTGATTTTATTTCCCACCGAAAAACAACAGAGATTCAGGGTGAAGTTGGCGAAGTTGACCAGAGTAGTTTGATCTAGCAATACAGGGCTGTTTTCTTTAAGTTCTCCATGGCCTTTAACTGTCTTACTGTTGGCTCACCCTGACACAGACCTCCTTCAACACACATTTGCAGCACTCTATGTGTTACAGCCCTCAACACTTAAGTCTGAGAACTTTCCAGCAGAGAAATAAAGGGTTGTACCTCACACAGGTTCTGAGATTTCATGCAGGGAAGAGGCCGTCATTGCTTCTGCCCATGTAGCGGGCTCTTAGTAACACAGCTTGCACTCTGACACAAGGTCGCCACCCCAGTCATCTCAAGCCTCCAAAAACAGGTCAGTCCTCAGAGTCGTTTCAAGGAAAGTCAGGGGTGGGAAGAGAAAGTGCTCTTCTCTTTCTTTCTCTTGGTTAATTGCTTTTTATTGAAATATAGTTAATTTGCACATGTTGTGTTAGTTTCTACTTTATGGCAAAGCTAATCAGTTGCACATATACATATATCCACTCTTTTTTAGATTCTTTTTTCATATAGGCCATTATAGAGTATCCAGTAGAGTTCCCTCTGCTTTGTAGTAGGTCCTTATCGTGTGTGTTAGTCGTACAGTCGTGTTTGACTTTTGGCGACCTCATGGACTATAGCCCTCCAGGCTGCTCTGTCCATGGAATTTTCCAGGCAAGAATACTGGAGTGGCTTGCCATGTCCTCCTCCAGGGGATCTTCCAGATTCAGGGATTGAACTTCCCTCTCTCAATGGCTCCTGCATCGGCAGATGGGTTCTTTACCACTAGCGCCACCTAAAGACAAACAATAGTACCTTGCCGTTTTTTGTATGTTGTCTCAGAACTGTACTGTTACTGCATAAGCTCAGTAAATATTTGCTGGCAATTGAAAGAGCAAACTAATTGTTGTCTGGAGGACATTTGGTCAACCTTGTGTTGATGACCACATTTTCACTCCTTGTTTTTTTAGAGCACAATACTTCTGAATTTTGACAGTGGACAATTTGTTAATTTTTATGAGATTTAGTTTAGTTATGGTATAGTCTAACATTTTATATCTAAACTCTATATATCTTTCTATTGCAGCAAGCATTGTCTTCCCCGATAGTTAACTGGGTCAACTGCTTAACTAAACAGATATTAGTTTTCTTTTTTTTTCCATATTCTTTGACAACAGATATTACACCTGCTCCTAAAATGTCTCGATATGGCTGTAATTTCTCTTATTGACTCCTGGTGGAGATAAGATGAGACTGTATTCATTTTATGGTTCCCCCTTCCCCCTGGTAGAAGCCCTTGGGTAGTTCAGCTGTCTGCTGGGGCTGGGGTGCAGGCCTGAGGTCCTGTTTGTTTTGCTGCATTCTTGGCCAGAGATCAAACCCTGAGTGTCTTCTGAACTTGGGGAGTGGCTTAGGCAAATCTGGTCTGTTTGGCAATTGTCAGGTTCTTTGGATTAAGAGACTACAGCCTCTGGGATTAGAGGAATAGAGTCCTCCACAGAGAGTGTTAGGTTTGCTCTTCTTTCTTTCTCTTGGTTAATTGCTTTTTATTGAAATATAGTTAATTTGCACATGTTGTGTTAGTTTCTACTTTACGGCAAAGCTAATCAGTTGCACATATACATATATCCACTCTTTTTTAGATTCTTTTTTCATATAGGCCATTATAGAGTATCCAGTAGAGTTCCCTCTGCTTTGTAGTAGGTCCTTATTGTGTGTGTTAGTCGTACAGTCGTGTTTGAATTTTGGCGACCTCATGGACTATAGCCCTCCAGGCTGCTCTGTCCATGGAATTTTCCAGGCAAGAATACTGGAGTGGCTTGCCATGTCCTCCTCCAGGGGATCTTCCAGATTCAGGGATTGAACTTCCCTCTCTCAATGGCTCCTGCATCGGCAGATGGGTTCTTTACCACTAGCGCCACCTAAAGACAAACAATAGTACCTTGCCGTTTTTTGTATGTTGTCTCAGAACTGTACTGTTACTGCATAAGCTCAGTAAATATTTGCTGGCAATTGAAAGAGCAAACTAATTGTTGTCTGGAGGACATTTGGTCAACCTTGTGTTGATGACCACATTTTCACTCCTTGTTTTTTTAGAGCACAATACTTCTGAATTTTGACAGTGGACAATTTGTTAATTTTTATGAGATTTAGTTTAGTTATGGTATAGTCTAACATTTTATATCTAAACTCTATATATCTTTCTATTGCAGCAAGCATTGTCTTCCCCGATAGTTAACTGGGTCAACTGCTTAACTAAACAGATATTAGTTTTCTTTTTTTTTTCATATTCTTTGACAACAGATATTACACCTGCTCCTAAAATGTCTCGATATGGCTGTAATTTCTCTTATTGACTCCTGGTGGAGATAAGATGAGACTGTATTCATTTTATGGTTCCCCCTTCCCCCTGGTAGAAGCCCTTGGGTAGTTCAGCTGTCTGCTGGGGCTGGGGTGCAGGCCTGAGGTCCTGTTTGTTTTGCTGCATTCTTGGCCAGAGATCAAACCCTGAGTGTCTTCTGAACTTGGGGAGTGGCTTAGGCAAATCTGGTCTGTTTGGCAATTGTCAGGTTCTTTGGATTAAGAGACTACAGCCTCTGGTGATTAGAGGGGAATAGAGTCCTCCACAAGCTGGCTTGTCGGGGGATGTTGTAATGCCAAATACACAAGCATAAAAGCAGATCTGCAACTTGTTCTTGGAAATTCAGAGAAGGATCCTCTCAATGACTTCATGAGAGTGTTACTTCAAGATGAGTACCATGATTTCTGATGACTTTGGAGTCAAGTCAAGCCCATAGTCCAAGCTTGCCTGTCCTTACTGTCATAAAGCATTGCATTGCCATGCGGACGGACCTAGAGACTGTCATACTGAGTGAAGTTAAGTCAGACAGAGAAAGACAAGTGTTGTATGATATCACTTATATGTGGACTCTAAAAAGAAATGATACAAATAAGCTTATTTACAGAACAGAAACGAATTCACAGACTTAGAGAATGAATTTATGGTTATAAGAGGCGAAGGCTATAGGGAAGGGATAGAGTTAGGGAGTCTGGGGTAAGCATCTACATACTGCTGTATTTAAAATGGGTAACCAACAAGGACCTGCTGTAGAGCACAGGGAACTCTGCTTACTGTTATGTGGCAGCCTGGATGGGGGGGAGTTTGGGGGAGGATGGATACACGTATATGTATGGCCAAGTCCCTTTTCGATGTGCACCTGAAACTATCACAACATTGTTAATTAGCTATGCTCCAATACAAAATAAAAAGGTAAAACATATATAAATCATTACATCCACATTGAATTAACATATTCAGACAAGGTTCTGGTTGGAGTCCCTTGCCACGGTCCCCAACTTTTTTTTGGCACCTGGGACCATTTTTGTGGCAGACGCTTTTTTCCACAGACTAGGAGGGAGGTGTTATTTAGGGCAGATTCAAGCACATTAGAGTTGTTGTGCACTTTGTTTCTATTATTACTGCATCAGTTCCACCTCAGATCATCAGGCATTAAATCCCAGAGGCAGGGCACCCCTCCTTTAAGTATAGGGATAGAATTTCTCTAAAGCTTTCCCCCAAAAGTATGATGTCCTGGCTTGCCTGATCCTTAAACTGCATTTATGTAGGTGTGGAAGGGCATGGATAATTTTTAAAAAAGTAAAATATGCATATATATATATATTTACAACTTTAACCATTTCAAAAATTATTTATTTTTGGCTATTCTGGGTTTTCACTGTGGCTGCAAGCTCTTCTCTGGTTTCAGGTAGTGGGGACTCTAGTTGAGGTGAGCAGGCTTCTTGTTGCAGTGAGTTTTTTTCTTTTTTGTGGACCTCAGGCTCTAGAGCACATGGGCTTCAATAGTTACGGCTCCGAGGCTCTAGAGCAGGCTCCATAGTTGTGGCTTATGGACTTCTTTGCTCCTCAGCATGTGGGATCTTCTTGGATCAGAGATGGAACCCGTGTCTCCTGCATTGGCAGGTGAGCTTTTCATCACCGAGCTACCAGGGAAGCCATTAACCATTCTTAAGTGCCACAGTTCTGTGACATTAAACACATTCACGTTGTTGTGCAGCAATCACCGCCATTCATCGCCAGAACTTGTTCATTATCTGAAACGGAAACTCTGCACCCATTAAACACTCAGCGTTCTCCCCGCCCGCCCAGCCCTGGTAATCATGACTCTGCTTTCTATTTCTACCAACTTGACTACTCTGCCTACTTAATACAGTATTTGTCCTTTTGGGTCTGGCTTATTTCAATTAGCATTAATGTCTTAAAGGAGCATGGGTAGTTTTTATAGCAACCATATTTCTTGAATGTGGGGAAACAAAAAAGCTTTTGTGGCTTTGGCTGAGCCAGGAGGAAAGTAAATTGGGAATGAGAAATATACTAGAAAGATCTAAGAGAAAAACCGGTCAGTTTGATTCACATGGGCTCATTGGCTGAGGATATACTGATCAGCAACAGGTGGGAGATCTGCTATGGACTTTGGAACGCCGGTCAGCGCAGACTCCCTGGCTTCTTGCTGATTTGGTGGCCCCCCAGCTGCAACACGCCCTTTCCATCCTCAAGGCCATGAGAGTGATCATTGAATAGGGCTGTGACTGAAGCCAGCTGGTGCTAATATCATTGCCTGTAAACACCTGGAGGCTTCAGCACTGAATAAAAGCGGACTGGTGAATGTGTTCTGGGCCTTGACCCGAGAGGTCTTGGGCCAACCCCCGCCACCCCCCCATCCTTTCTCTCTATGTGTGTGTGTTTTTCTTATCGTCTGGTCACACCTGCTATTCTCTATGCACCTGGCTGACGAGTTGCGGCACTTGAATATCACTTATTTCACCCCAAATAAATTACTCTTTTTTATTTTATTTTTTTCACCCCAAATAAATTATTCCGAACATCTTTTATGGTATTTAACAAACCTGTGGGGTAGATTTAAGTAGCTATGTCTGAGGGGCTTAGCAGCTACCTATGAACTGTGGATTCTTTTTTGGGGGGTTTTCACTGCTGCCACAGGCTCTTCTCTAGTTGCAGGGAATGGGGGCTACTCTCTAGTTGAGGTGAGCAGGCTTCTTATTGCAGTGACTTCTCTTGTTGTGGAACTCGGGCTCTAGGGCACACAGGCTCAATCATTGCGGCTCTAGAACACAGGCTTCATAGTTGTGGCTCCCGGGCTTAGTTGCCTCGCAGCATGTGGGATCTTCCCAGATCAGGATGGAACCCGTGTCTCCTGCATGGGCAGGAGAATTCTTCACTACTGAGCCAGCAGGGAAGCCCCTGAACTGTGGATTCTTGATCAGAGTTTGTCATATGCTAAGAAATCACCTTTCACACATTACATTGTTCATACTCTTAAACATCTTTATTTTATTTTGGCCACTTCTTTTGGTCTTTTCCTTTATTTCCATCTTTGTTCTTTGGCCTGTGTGGGCCTCCCATCGCGGTGGCGTCTGTCGTCGCAGAGCGCTGGCTCTGGGCACATGCGCTCCAGAGCTCCGGCTTGGTAATTGGACACATCTGTCCAGCCGCTCCGCAGCACGTGGGATCTTCCCAGGCCAGGGATCGAACCGGCGCCCCTTGCACTGCAAGGTGGTGTCCTTACCCACTAGACCACTGGGGAAGCCCTTAAAAGTCTTTAAAAAGTAAATTACCACACTGACCTGATGGCCTAGTTAAGATTCAAATGCTCCAACAGAGGTAATGCTAAGTATTAATGGGGAAAGGACTGTCTACATTGGGTGGCAGATTCCATTTTGATTCTGTGAAGCAGCAGGTTTTCAGAGATGGGCTTCAGAATGCCTAGAGTTCTGCACAAAACTCTCTCTGTGTGTATTTCTGGGGTAAGAGTTCAAGATTTTTATCAAATTCTCAGCAAGGTGTTCATGATCTCCCTAAAAATGTTATAAGCCATATTGAAAGGGAAGATTCTATTTTCTGCAGTGTGTTTGAGGAAACAGATGGCAGAAGGTCCAGATATCCAGTTGGGGCGGTGCAATGCATTGAATGCTCATGTCCCCCTTCAAATTTGTATGTTGGTACTCTACCATGTGTAAAACAGATAACTAATGGGAATGTGGTCTATAACACAGGAAGCTCAGCTCCGTGCTCTGTGACAGCCTTGAGGAGTGGGATGGGGTGTGGGAGGGGAGGGAGTTTCCAGAGGTGCAGGGAGCTGCCCTGTTTCAAAGGGTTTCCTTTAAGGAAACATAGCCCTGGGAGCTGCCCTGGCAACAGGGGCTGATAACAGCATAGCTCTCTGTCCCGCCACCCCAGGTGTTGTGAAGACGTTCCTTAGCTATCATAAAGAACACCTGGAGCCTCTTTACAGGTGAAAAGGGCTTGAGGGGCATTATGACCCAGAACCATTGTAATAACACACCAGGAGGTAACACCTAGTTTATGATCAACACCTGGCCTAAAGCACGTGTTATGATCGACACTTGGCCTAAAGCACGTGCACACAATTGCTTGTTGTGTGAAGTATAAAAGGGATGAGCGAATTCAATAAACTTGTCAGCAACTTGTCAGCAACCTGTTGAGTTGTCTGCCTTCTTGCTGTCTCTCTCAACCCCATCTTTTCTGTCCTTCTTTCTTTTCTTAGCCTATGTGCCACTCTCTTCAGGACCTGTTCAACTGCCGGCTGGCCCGGCACAGAGAGAGGGGGCATACATATATTTAAGGTTGATTCACATTGTTGTATGCTTGTACTAGACCACTGGGAAGCCCTTAAAAGTCTTTAAAAGTAAATTACCACACTGACCTGATGGCCTAGTTAAGATTCAAATGCTCCAACAGAGGTAATGCTAAGTATTAATGGGGAAAGGACTGTCTACATTGGGTGGCAGATTCCATTTTGATTCTGTGAAGCAGCAGGTTTTCAGAGATGGGCTTCAGAATGCCTAGAGTTCTGCACAAAACTCTCTCTGTGTGTATTTCTGGGGTAAGAGTTCAAGATTTTTATCAAATTCTCAGCAAGGTGTTCATGATCTCCCTAAAAATGTTATAAGCCATATTGAAAGGGAAGATTCTATTTTCTGCAGTGTGTTTGAGGAAACAGATGGCAGAAGGTCCAGATATCCAGTTGGGGCGGTGCAATGCATTGAATGCTCATGTCCCCCTTCAAATTTGTATGTTGGTACTCTACCATGTGTAAAACAGATAACTAATGGGAATGTGGTCTATAACACAGGAAGCTCAGCTCCGTGCTCTGTGACAGCCTTGAGGAGTGGGATGGGGTGTGGGAGGGGAGGGAGTTTCCAGAGGTGCAGGGAGCTGCCCTGTTTCAAGGGGTTTCCTTTAAGGAAACATAGCCCTGGGAGCTGCCCTGGCAACAGGGGCTGATAACAGCATAGCTCTCTGTCCCGCCACCCCAGGTGTTGTGAAGACGTTCCTTAGCTATCATAAAGAACACCTGGAGCCTCTTTACAGGTGAAAAGGGCTTGAGGGGCATTATGACCCAGAACCATTGTAATAACACACCAGGAGGTAACACCTAGTTTATGATCAACACCTGGCCTAAAGCACGTGTTATGATCGACACTTGGCCTAAAGCACGTGCACACAATTGCTTGTTGTGTGAAGTATAAAAGGGATGAGCGAATTCAATAAACTTGTCAGCAACTTGTCAGCAACCTGTTGAGTTGTCTGCCTTCTTGCTGTCTCTCTCAACCCCATCTTTTCTGTCCTTCTTTCTTTTCTTAGCCTATGTGCCACTCTCTTCAGGACCTGTTCAACTGCCGGCTGGCCCGGCACAGAGAGAGGGGGCATACATATATTTAAGGTTGATTCACATTGTTGTATGGCAGAAACCAACACAACATTGTAATCAGTTATCCTCCAACTCTTAGGCTTATACCCTGATGAAATCAAAACTGAAAGAAGCACCTGTACCCCAATGTTCATTGCAGCTGTCTATACAATAGCTAGAACATGGAAGCAACGTAGATGCCCATCGACGAACGAATGGATCCAGAAGCTCTGGTACATATATACAATGGAATACTACACAGCTGTAAAGAGAAATGCAGAAGAATCAACCCTAATGAGGTGGCTGGATCTAGAACGTATCCTAAAAAGTGAAGTCAGTCAGAAAGAGAAGGACAAATACAGTATATTAACACATATATATGGAATCTAGTAGGATGGTGATGATGGCACATACAGAGAAGTGACAGAAAGACAGACATGGACAGTGGACATATGGACATTGTGGGGAAGGAAGAGAGGGTGGGAGGCGTAAAGGAAGTAGCATGAAGGCCTGTACTATCATAAGTGAAGAAAATAGATCTAGTCATTGCTCCGTGAGAAAAGGGGATCCTTCAGGGGTGCTGTGTGATGGTCGGGAGGGGAGGGAAGGGGGGATATACATATGACTAATCTGAGAACATACATATCTGTAAACAACAAAACTCTGTAAAAGTTAAAAGTAAAATAAAGGTTTAAAAAAAAAAAGTAAATTAAAAAAATAAAATTTGTATGTTGGGATCTTAACTCTCAATGTGATGGTATTAAGAGGTGGGGCCTCTGAGAAGTGATCCGGTCTCTGTTCTTGCGCATGAGATTCATGTCCTTATTAAGAAGAGTTTGCCTGGTGAGCACACAGTGAGAAGAAACCTATTGTGAACACAGGAGAGGTACCTCGCCGGTCATGAAATCTGCCAGCACCTTGATCTTAGACTTTCCGGCCTCCAGAACTTTGAGAAATAAAATTCTACCATTTATAAACCACCCAGTCTAGGGTGTTCTGTTGTATCAACTGAACTAAGATGGTGGGAAATTAAGAAACTCAGGTTTATTGTTTCTAGCCTATGTGCCACTCTCTTCAGGACCTGTTCAACTGCCGGCTGGCCCGGCACAGAGAGAGGGGGCATACATATATTTAAGGTTGATTCACATTGTTGTATGGCAGAAACCAACACAACATTGTAATCAGTTATCCTCCAACTCTTAGGCTTATACCCTGATGAAATCAAAACTGAAAGAAGCACCTGTACCCCAATGTTCATTGCAGCTGTCTATACAATAGCTAGAACATGGAAGCAACGTAGATGCCCATCGACGAACGAATGGATCCAGAAGCTCTGGTACATATATACAATGGAATACTACACAGCTGTAAAGAGAAATGCAGAAGAATCAACCCTAATGAGGTGGCTGGATCTAGAACGTATCCTAAAAAGTGAAGTCAGTCAGAAAGAGAAGGACAAATACAGTATATTAACACATATATATGGAATCTAGTAGGATGGTGATGATGGCACATACAGAGAAGTGACAGAAAGACAGACATGGACAGTGGACATATGGACATTGTGGGGAAGGAAGAGAGGGTGGGAGGCGTAAAGGAAGTAGCATGAAGGCCTGTACTATCATAAGTGAAGAAAATAGATCTAGTCATTGCTCCGTGAGAAAAGGGGATCCTTCAGGGGTGCTGTGTGATGGTCGGGAGGGGAGGGAAGGGGGGATATACATATGACTAATCTGAGAACATACATATCTGTAAACAACAAAACTCTGTAAAAGTTAAAAGTAAAATAAAGGTTTAAAAAAAAAAAGTAAATTAAAAAAATAAAATTTGTATGTTGGGATCTTAACTCTCAATGTGATGGTATTAAGAGGTGGGGCCTCTGAGAAGTGATCCGGTCTCTGTTCTTGCGCATGAGATTCATGTCCTTATTAAGAAGAGTTTGCCTGGTGAGCACACAGTGAGAAGAAACCTATTGTGAACACAGGAGAGGTACCTCGCCGGTCATGAAATCTGCCAGCACCTTGATCTTAGACTTTCCGGCCTCCAGAACTTTGAGAAATAAAATTCTACCATTTATAAACCACCCAGTCTAGGGTGTTCTGTTGTATCAACTGAACTAAGATGGTGGGAAATTAAGAAACTCAGGTTTATTGTTTCTGAAAAGGGTTACTCTTTGGGCAAGGCTGTGTGATACTGTATGTAGGGGATTGCCAACCTAGGATGCGCCTCTGAGCCTTGGTGTCCAGAGTTTTTGTTTGGGTTCCATGCCTGATGGTAGCCCATAGGGCTGACCTCAGGCTCTGGATCCTTCAGAAGTTGAGCTGGCAGTGCTTGCCTCAAAGCCCCCACCCCGCTTTCTGGTGGGGTCCAATACCTCCAGGTAAGCAGGGGTGTGCCTATCAGGCAGGACACTTCAGGCTTAGAGATAATCTCCCTGGGAGGCAAGGGCAAGGCCAGATCTCTCTTTGGGCAAAGTTCATTTCTTTATGACACAGAGCGCTTCGCAGAACCTGGCTGAAGAGTAGAAACTGGCTTCAGTTCCTAGCTTCCAAGACAGCCTCTCAAAGTGCACGTCAGAGACAACAGTTGTGACTCTCAGTTGCAAGGTTTGAAAGTGCAGAGTCAGATGCTCTGAGAGAAGTGAGGTTTGTGTATTCTCAGGGAGCCAGTGCTGGAGGACTAGAGTTTAGGATTTCTGCAGGTGAACCATAGAACAGGGAATGAGGTAGGCTGTGACGTAAGGTGGTTTCCCATCACACAGGAAGGCGATAAGAACGCCTCCTCGGTAGGAGGAGGAGCTGGGGAGAAGGAAAGAGAGGGGCGTTGGTTTGCCCCACCTGTGGGGTTGAAACCAGGGATGGGAGTGAGGGCAAAAGCGTCCCAGATGCATCTGAGAATCTGGGTGTGGAAGACACACCTACTCTTCCTTCTGCCTGGAAATCTTGGAGAAGAGCAGCTCACAGAGTTGTACCAATGAACGTCAAAGATGGAGCACACTCAAAGCTTTCTGGTTGTAGGAGAATAACGTCCCCGCATTAAAATGACCGTGGGGATCACAGGCAGATCCGTTATTATGCTGCACAATACATAGACAAACGGAAGTCTTCCCACTCTGTATGTCTTTGGATTTCACACAGGAAGAACTTGGGGGGTACCTCGGTCATGAAATCTCCCCTTTTTGACTTTCCGGCCTCCAGAACTTTGAGAAATAAAATTCTACCATTTATAAACCACCCAGTCTAGGGTGTTCTGTTGTATCAACTGAACTAAGATGGTGGGAAATTAAGAAACTCAGGTTTATTGTTTCTGAAAAGGGTTACTCTTTGGGCAAGGCTGTGTGATACTGTATGTAGGGGATTGCCAACCTAGGATGCGCCTCTGAGCCTTGGTGTCCAGAGTTTTTGTTTGGGTTCCATGCCTGATGGTAGCCCATAGGGCTGACCTCAGGCTCTGGATCCTTCAGAAGTTGAGCTGGCAGTGCTTGCCTCAAAGCCCCCACCCCGCTTTCTGGTGGGGTCCAATACCTCCAGGTAAGCAGGGGTGTGCCTATCAGGCAGGACACTTCAGGCTTAGAGATAATCTCCCTGGGAGGCAAGGGCAAGGCCAGATCTCTCTTTGGGCAAAGTTCATTTCTTTATGACACAGAGCGCTTCGCAGAACCTGGCTGAAGAGTAGAAACTGGCTTCAGTTCCTAGCTTCCAAGACAGCCTCTCAAAGTGCACGTCAGAGACAACAGTTGTGACTCTCAGTTGCAAGGTTTGAAAGTGCAGAGTCAGATGCTCTGAGAGAAGTGAGGTTTGTGTATTCTCAGGGAGCCAGTGCTGGAGGACTAGAGTTTAGGATTTCTGCAGGTGAACCATAGAACAGGGAATGAGGTAGGCTGTGACGTAAGGTGGTTTCCCATCACACAGGAAGGCGATAAGAACGCCTCCTCGGTAGGAGGAGGAGCTGGGGAGAAGGAAAGAGAGGGGCGTTGGTTTGCCCCACCTGTGGGGTTGAAACCAGGGGATGGGAGTGAGGGCAAAAGCGTCCCAGATGCATCTGAGAATCTGGGTGTGGAAGACACACCTACTCTTCCTTCTGCCTGGAAATCTTGGAGAAGAGCAGCTCACAGAGTTGTACCAATGAACGTCAAAGATGGAGCACACTCAAAGCTTTCTGGTTGTAGGAGAATAACGTCCCCACATTAAAATGACCCGTGGGGGATCACAGGCAGATCCGTTATTATGCTGCACAATACATAGACAAACGGAAGTCTTCCCACATTGATAGAATTAGTGTTATTATTTTAAGCACAATAGGCAATTTATGTCTTTCTTGGTTAGTTGGATAATCTCTGAATAAACGTAGTTTTGGGCAATTTATAGCCGATCATATCTGACTGTTTTCCTTGCTTTGATGTGATTGATGAAATGCCCTGCTCCTCCACCTGGCGTTTAGGCTTCCGGTTTGGCCCCAGGCCCACCGCCCGCCTTTCTCTTCTGTCCACTCAGGCTGTGCCCCCTCCGCTAAATGGAACTCAGCGGTTCTTAGAAGTGCTTCCCCCTGCTGTGTGTTTCCTTGGGCGGTCGTTTCTTCCTGGCCTGACTTTTCCCATCTCTACTGGGCTGAAATTCCACTTCTGTGAAGCCCTCCTTAATTTTCCAGACCTGAAGTTGGCCTCCTGTGACACATTGGTTTCTCCTCCTGTAGGAGCTACAAAGTACTGATATTTTTCATTATGATCTATGATCTGAATGTAGGCTGTCTCCTCTGTTGGACTGTCAGTTCCTTGCAGGTAAGGACCATGCTCCTCCTTTTCTTTCTTTTTGTTTATTTGCGGACTCTGCATGCTCAGTGAGCATCAGCTAAACTTACACACACACAGAGACACACACACACAGACACGCACACACGCTCACACCCCTTCAGTCTCCCACTATCTGGGCATGTCAGGGCAGGTCGTTGTGGTATTGGAGGGACTGAAATCTGGCACACAGACCAGGAGGGGAGGGGTGAGCAGGTGTCTGGGAGAAACCTTCCCACTGGAGCAGACCTGTTTTCCAGTGAAATGGCTTCCAAGTCCTAGAGCTTGAGACTAAAAAATGCCAACACTTTTTCATCAGATCAGAACCATGTTTCTGCACCTCTACCACCAAATTTTGGTAACAGGCTAGGGGTGTGGGTTGGGGTGGGAGACCACCCCTGAGGACTGGAGAATTCTCTTCTGACGCTTGTAATGCCTCCAGAATAGAGAAAACCAGGTTTCCTGTGTCTTATCCTGAGGTGTCCCCCTGGTGGGATGTCCAGAGGACCAGGGGCAAAGGTCAAGAACTCACGTTCACAAAAAAGATAAAAATCACCTTTAAGTCTTTGCAGAAATATTCTCTCTCTAGTAATCAGAGGACTATGAATTAAAACAACAGGTGAAGTTGGTTGCCCATCTCTGTCTTTTATTTTTGTCTAGTAGCAAAGATGATGACGTTAGGGTGGGAGAAATTCCTTTTGAGCCTTTTGAAACAGAAGTTTAAATTGCTATAACCTTGTGCCAATTTGGCTATTTTAAAAGCCTTAAAAATGCAATTGTTTTGACCCAGCAATTCTACCTCTAGAAATTTATCTTTAGGAAATATTTATGATAATGCACAAGATCTGGCAAACATGCTCACAGTGATTCATTTTTAATGCTACTGCCATGAAGAAAAGTCCTAAATGTGTGATAATAGAATTTAGGTAAATAAAAAATAAACAAATGTATACACATATTTTCATTATGATCTATGATCTGAATGTAGGCTGTCTCCTCTGTTGGACTGTCAGTTCCTTGCAGGTAAGGACCATGCTCCTCCTTTTCTTTCTTTTTGTTTATTTGCGGACTCTGCATGCTCAGTGAGCATCAGCTAAACTTACACACACACAGAGACACACACACACGACACGCACAGGCTCACCCCCCTTCAGTCTCCCACTCTCTGGGCATGTCAGGGCAGGTCGTTGTGGTATTGGAGGGACTGAAATCTGGCACACAGACCAGGAGGGGAGGGGTGAGCAGGTGTCTGGGAGAAACCTTCCCACTGGAGCAGACCTGTTTTCCAGTGAAATGGCTTCCAAGTCCTAGAGCTTGAGACTAAAAAATGCCAACACTTTTTCATCAGATCAGAACCATGTTTCTGCACCTCTACCACCAAATTTTGGTAACAGGCTAGGGGTGTGGGTTGGGGTGGGAGACCACCCCTGAGGACTGGAGAATTCTCTTCTGACGCTTGTAATGCCTCCAGAATAGAGAAAACCAGGTTTCCTGTGTCTTATCCTGAGGTGTCCCCCTGGTGGGATGTCCAGAGGACCAGGGGCAAAGGTCAAGAACTCACGTTCACAAAAAAGATAAAAATCACCTTTAAGTCTTTGCAGAAATATTCTCTCTCTAGTAATCAGAGGACTATGAATTAAAACAACAGGTGAAGTTGGTTGCCCATCTCTGTCTTTTATTTTTGTCTAGTAGCAAAGATGATGACGTTAGGGTGGGAGAAATTCCTTTTGAGCCTTTTGAAACAGAAGTTTAAATTGCTATAACCTTGTGCCAATTTGGCTATTTTAAAAGCCTTAAAAATGCAATTGTTTTGACCCAGCAATTCTACCTCTAGAAATTTATCTTTAGGAAATATTTATGATAATGCACAAGATCTGGCAAACATGCTCACAGTGATTCATTTTTAATGCTACTGCCATGAAGAAAAGTCCTAAATGTGTGATAATAGAATTTAGGTAAATAAAAAATAAACAAATGTATACACATATTTTTATCACAGAATTCTCTGAAGTCAATACACATGATGTTGAAGATTGGGGCATCTTTCCTTTAAACTCCACTCCCTGGGGCTTCCCTGGTGATCCAGTGGCTAAGACTCTGTTCCCAGTGCAGGGGATCCAAGGTCAGTCTCTGGTCAGGGAACTAGATCCCACATGCTGCAGTGAAGATCAAAGATCCTGTGCTGCAGCTGAGACCTGGCACAAATACGTACACACATACATACATATATAAATCAATATTAAAAAAAAAAACCCCACAACCGTCTGTTGCTGGATTCAGGGCTGGTTTATGTAGATGTAGTCCAGCAGCTGTCTACGCATGCTAAGTTGCTTCAGCCATGTCTGACTCTTTATGACCCTGTGAACTATCGCCTACCAGGCTCCTGTGTCTGTAGGATTCTCCAGGCAACAGTACTGGAGTGGGTTGCTGTGCCCTCCTCTGGGGGATCTTCCCAATCCAGGGATTGAGTCTCTTACGACTCCTGCATTGACAGGCAGGTTCTTAACCACTAACCAGCACCACCTGGGAAGCCCCCTGAAATGAGGCACAGCTGCCTTGATCTTTGAGCTGCTTGATTCAAACAGTGCTGAGGCCAGAGTGAGCAGAAGGTAAGAGCGGGACTGGGTGTGGAAGCTCCCAAGCCCGTATTAGGGGATTGTGTGTAGGCATAGGTGCTGAGCTGGCTGGCTGCCTGTGTGTGATGCTGGGCGCTCAGTCTCTCCTGGGAGGGCACCACTCGGGCAAGGCTCTGGTCTTCGTATTTGGCGGCTTCTTTTCCTGTATCTAATCACTGGAGAAAATGGCATGGATGTGAGGCTGACTCGCTGAGCTGCCGGACGTTAGAAGGATGTGTTTTTCGACACGGAGAGAGGCTTGGGATCCCTTGCCAAAGGAAGTAAGCAGCTCACGAAACTGCGTCGTGCAGTATTACTTCATTTTTTTCATAGAAGCTTTATCTCTTTGATATTTACACTTGCATCTACATTTTTTTCTGTCATCTAGAAAGAGGCTAACCGCATAATAGAATTTAGGTAAATAAAAAATAAACAAATGTATACACATATTTTTATCACAGAATTCTCTGAAGTCAATACACATGATGTTGAAGATTGGGGCATCTTTCCTTTAAACTCCACTCCCTGGGGCTTCCCTGGTGATCCAGTGGCTAAGACTCTGTTCCCACTGCAGGGATCCAAGGTCAGTCTCTGGTCAGGGAACTAGATCCCACATGCTGCAGTGAAGATCAAAGATCCTGTGCTGCAGCTGAGACCTGGCACAAATACGTACACACATACATACATATATAAATCAATATTAAAAAAAAACCCCACAACCGTCTGTTGCTGGATTCAGGGCTGGTTTATGTAGATGTAGTCCAGCAGCTGTCTACGCATGCTAAGTTGCTTCAGCCATGTCTGACTCTTTATGACCCTGTGAACTATCGCCTACCAGGCTCCTGTGTCTGTAGGATTCTCCAGGCAACAGTACTGGAGTGGGTTGCTGTGCCCTCCTCTGGGGGATCTTCCCAATCCAGGGATTGAGTCTCTTACGACTCCTGCATTGACAGGCAGGTTCTTAACCACTAACCAGCACCACCTGGGAAGCCCCCTGAAATGAGGCACAGCTGCCTTGATCTTTGAGCTGCTTGATTCAAACAGTGCTGAGGCCAGAGTGAGCAGAAGGTAAGAGCGGGACTGGGTGTGGAAGCTCCCAAGCCCGTATTAGGGGATTGTGTGTAGGCATAGGTGCTGAGCTGGCTGGCTGCCTGTGTGTGATGCTGGGCGCTCAGTCTCTCCTGGGAGGGCACCACTCGGGCAAGGCTCTGGTCTTCGTATTTGGCGGCTTCTTTTCCTGTATCTAATCACTGGAGAAAATGGCATGGATGTGAGGCTGACTCGCTGAGCTGCCGGACGTTAGAAGGATGTGTTTTTCGACACGGAGAGAGGCTTGGGATCCCTTGCCAAAGGAAGTAAGCAGCTCACGAAACTGCGTCGTGCAGTATTACTTCATTTTTTTCATAGAAGCTTTATCTCTTTTGATATTTACACTTGCATCTACATCTCTGTCTTGATCGATATGCATGTAGAAAAACATCTAGAAAGAAGGCTAACCAAAATATTGGCATCTGTTAGTCTTGGGGCGGGTGTAGAAATGTAGTAAGTTTTATTTGTGTTTATGAGTATTTGAAGGGTTTGTTTTCCTTCTCTCTTTTTCTTAACCATAAAGATATATATGTATGTATAATTATTTATTTTTAAAATTTATATTTCTTTTTGGCTACTCTGGACTTTCACTGCTGTCACAGGCTCTTCTCTAGTTGCAGGGCATGGGGCTACTCTCTAGCTGAGCGGGCTTCTTGTTGTGATGACTTCTCTTGTTGTGGAACTGGGGCTCTAGGGCACATGGGCTCAATCATTGTGGCTCTGAGGCTCTAGAGCACAGGCTCCATCGTTGTGGCTCCTGGGCTTAGCTGCTCCACAGCATGTGGGATCTTCTCAGATCAGGGATTGAACCCATGTCTCCTGCATGGGCAGGCGAACTCTTTATCACTGAGCTACCAGGGAAGTCCAAGATATATATTACTAGTATAATAAACATAAAGAAAAAGTACTGGGAAAGACTCACTTCTGACTCCTTCTGCTCACTAAACCATAGTAAGGAGCTCCTGGTTCAAGGTGTAGGTGGCCCTCAGGGACAGTCTGGTGGAACGAGCTGTTCATTTTGACTAGGACACCTGGGCACAGAGGAGGTGGCCTTCAAGGGGGGCGGTTCCTACAGAGGGAAGGGGAGAAAGGTCACACTGTGCTGAGGAAATAGCACCAGAGACAAAAAGCGAGTGGGTTCATCATGGGTGATGGTCACCTCTGGGTCTCTGAGGATACCGGTGTGCCTGTGTGTGATGCTGGGCGCTCAAGGGCACCACTCGGGCAAGGCTCTGGTCTTCGTATTTGGCGGCTTCTTTTCCTGTATCTAATCACTGGAGAAAATGGCATGGATGTGAGGCTGACTCGCTGAGCTGCGGACGTTAGAAGGATGTGTTTTTCGACACGGAGAGAGGCTTGGGATCCCTTGCCAAAGGAAGTAAGCAGCTCACGAAACTGCGTCGTGCAGTATTACTTCATTTTTTTCATAGAAGCTTTATCTCTTTTGATATTTACACTTGCATCTACATCTCTGTCTTGATCGATATGCATGTAGAAAAACATCTAGAAAGAAGGCTAACCAAAATATTGGCATCTGTTAGTCTTGGGGCGGGTGTAGAAATGTAGTAAGTTTTATTTGTGTTTATGAGTATTTGAAGGGTTTGTTTTCCTTCTCTCTTTTTCTTAACCATAAAGATATATATGTATGTATAATTATTTATTTTTAAAATTTATATTTCTTTTTGGCTACTCTGGACTTTCACTGCTGTCACAGGCTCTTCTCTAGTTGCAGGGCATGGGGCTACTCTCTAGCTGAGCGGGCTTCTTGTTGTGATGACTTCTCTTGTTGTGGAACTGGGGCTCTAGGGCACATGGGCTCAATCATTGTGGCTCTGAGGCTCTAGAGCACAGGCTCCATCGTTGTGGCTCCTGGGCTTAGCTGCTCCACAGCATGTGGGATCTTCTCAGATCAGGGATTGAACCCATGTCTCCTGCATGGGCAGGCGAACTCTTTATCACTGAGCTACCAGGGAAGTCCAAGATATATATTACTAGTATAATAAACATAAAGAAAAAGTACTGGGAAAGACTCACTTCTGACTCCTTCTGCTCACTAAACCATAGTAAGGAGCTCCTGGTTCAAGGTGTAGGTGGCCCTCAGGGACAGTCTGGTGGAACGAGCTGTTCATTTTGACTAGGACACCTGGGCACAGAGGAGGTGGCCTTCAAGGGGGGCGGTTCCTACAGAGGGAAGGGGAGAAAGGTCACACTGTGCTGAGGAAATAGCACCAGAGACAAAAAGCGAGTGGGTTCATCATGGGTGATGGTCACCTCTGGGTCTCTGAGGATACCGGTGTGCCCAGTTGTTGGAGGACAAGGGCACTCAGCAGACACACTTAGGTCTTTCATCTGGACCTCAGGGCTGCCTATAATCATTCTTTTATTTTCTGCTTAAAAGGCTTGTCCAGAAAAGAACTTCAGGTTCATGGGGCAGACCTTTCTTTTGCAGTTTTCCCAGCAGGTTCTCAGTGCTGAGCAGAGGGGAGAGGTCCAGGGAGCCTGCAGGATTTGAGTTGACATGAAGTCCATGAAGGCAGCTGTAGAGAACCCTCTGTCCCTCATGGCATCAGTTTTGGGGAGGGTTTGAAGGTGGCCTATTGAAAGAGCGTCCTCTAAGTCTCTTCTTGATAGAGACGTGAGGGGTATTTCTAGTAATTTAGTACTCTAAATTCTTCCCTCTTTGTTCTTCAGAATGGATTCAGGGATACGCTTATGATAAAGTAGTTCAAACTTGCATTCTGGGAGGCTGCCGCCTGCTGAAGATGATGTCTTGTCTGCTTTTATGGTCCACACAGCATAGCGAGTCATTTTCGCTGATGGACCCTTTCTAGTGAAATCCCTCGCAGGCTTATCAAAGCGTGATTACCAAGCCAGGGGTAAAGCAACCCGGCTGTATACGACTTGGGGTCTTGTCAAATCTGGCTGGAACAGGGACATGCCTTCGTGGTCACCTGCCTTGCTTCCCTCAGTGTGTGAACAGCTGACCTTGGTGAGGCTCTGAGGCCAGGGAGACGGGACGCTGGAGAGGAGCCGCGGGGCGCGGCCTGGTGAGTGACAGGAGAGAGCCAGGCCCGCAGGTCAGAGGGGCCCCTCCACTTGCTCTCCAGAGTGTCCCCGTGGCCGCTGAGGGCAGCCCTCAAGGAATCTAGGCTTAATAGTAGTGGGTGGCTCCCAGGCACCTGAAACTGAACACAGGAACCATGTGAGGCGTCCCAGGGGTGTAGGTGGCAGCCCCTCACCCCATGTCCCCACAGTAGCCCCTGGGGAACATACTGTCAGCAGGATGGCTCACTCCAGGCAGTTGGGAAGTTTCACCTGCTGTGGTTCAACTTCCAGATGTGAAATAAGTTCCACGTGTCCGGCAGTGGAGTCACTTTGCTGCTCTCCTTTGTCCTTCCCTGGCCGCCAGAGGGAAGGACGGTAGAAGTGATGCAAAGTGTATACGATGCTATCGGAGCCTCAGTCTTTCCCATCCTTCCTGCTTTGTCTTCTGTGATGTGTAACTTTTAGCCTCTGGGAAGCAAGGTGACCCTTCCCCTGAAAGAAATCACATTTCATTCTGGGCTGGAAGAAAGGGAGAACAAAGAACGGTAAAAAGAGAAAGGCTTTCTTTTTAAATGAAGGAACATGTTTTCTGAGAAGTTCTATGCTGTAGAGCTTCTTACATCTTACTGACCAGAACTAGGTCACATGGTCGGGGCTTCCCAGCTGGTGCTAATCGTAAGAAGCCCACCTGCCCATTCAGGAGACAGACGTGTTTGATCCCTGTGTTGGGAAGGTCCCCTGGAGGAGAGCGCAACTGCCCACTCCAGTATTCTTGTCTGGAGGATTCCATGGACAGAGGAACCTAAAGGGCCCCAGTCCATGGGGTCACAAAGTCAGACACGAATGAAGCGACTAGGCAAATATGCACAGGGAAGTTTAAATACTGATGCTTGGACCTCAACCCAGTTTAAAATATGCCATCAAAGCGTGATTACCAAGCCAGGGTAAAGCAACCCGGCTGTATACGACTTGGGGTCTTGTCAAATCTGGCTGGAACAGGGACATGCCTTCGTGGTCACCTGCCTTGCTTCCCTCAGTGTGTGAACAGCTGACCTTGGTGAGGCTCTGAGGCCAGGAGACGGGACGCTGGAGAGGAGCGGGGCGCGGCCTGGTGAGTGACAGGAGAGAGCCAGGCCCGCAGGTCAGAGGGGCCCCTCCCCTTGCTCTCCAGAGTGTCCCCGTGGCCGCTGAGGGCAGCCCTCAAGGAATCTAGGCTTAATAGTAGTGGGTGGCTCCCAGGCACCTGAAACTGAACACAGGAACCATGTGAGGCGTCCCAGGGGTGTAGGTGGCAGCCCCTCACCCCATGTCCCCACAGTAGCCCCTGGGGAACATACTGTCAGCAGGATGGCTCACTCCAGGCAGTTGGGAAGTTTCACCTGCTGTGGTTCAACTTCCAGATGTGAAATAAGTTCCACGTGTCCGGCAGTGGAGTCACTTTGCTGCTCTCCTTTGTCCTTCCCTGGCCGCCAGAGGGAAGGACGGTAGAAGTGATGCAAAGTGTATACGATGCTATCGGAGCCTCAGTCTTTCCCATCCTTCCTGCTTTGTCTTCTGTGATGTGTAACTTTTAGCCTCTGGGAAGCAAGGTGACCCTTCCCCTGAAAGAAATCACATTTCATTCTGGGCTGGAAGAAAGGGAGAACAAAGAACGGTAAAAAGAGAAAGGCTTTCTTTTTAAATGAAGGAACATGTTTTCTGAGAAGTTCTATGCTGTAGAGCTTCTTACATCTTACTGACCAGAACTAGGTCACATGGTCGGGGCTTCCCAGCTGGTGCTAATCGTAGAAGCCCACCTGCCCATTCAGGAGACAGACGTGTTTGATCCCTGTGTTGGGAAGGTCCCCTGGAGGAGAGCGCAACTGCCCACTCCAGTATTCTTGTCTGGAGGATTCCATGGACAGAGGAACCTAAAGGGCCCCAGTCCATGGGGTCACAAAGTCAGACACGAATGAAGCGACTAGGCAAATATGCACAGGGAAGTTTAAATACTGATGCTTGGACCTCAACCCAGAAATCTGATTGAATTGGTAAGTTTATGTCAAGAATTAAAATTGGTGTGACCAAATCATAGACCAATTTATGTATTAAAAGCTGTTCTGGGAGTGAAAGGGGGAATATTTACTTTTATTTTAAAATTCTGATTTACCCAATTGAATGTGTAGACCTTGGCTGTCTGCCTGATACATTTTGGTATTATCTGAACTTTTAACATCGAACCCATGTCACTTTATAACTAGCAAGCCAACATGTGACTTCATTTTTTCCATCGTTTGTGCCTGTTTTAACACAGATCACCACTCTTTCAAATCTTCAAGGACATTTGGAGCTTTCCTGCCTTCATCATTTCTTTGATCATTGAAAGAAGTGCCTTCTTGGTCTAATACAATATGGCTCATTTCAAATCCTGCCAAATCAATTATATATTGAATAATTAATTCAGTGATTACTATGGAATGTTGGAAAAACTTTTATCTCACACCTTATACTTCATAGAGATAAGAGATCTTTCTTTCCCTTTCACAGTCCAGAAAATTCTACCATACACTTCCCTTTTTGGTGTTCCAGGCATGTGTATGAAAGTAAATGTCTTTATGTATTCTTGTAAATAAGTAGAAACAACTATTGAGGACTTCTGTTGAGTCAGACACTGTGAGAATTGTTGCTGTTTTATAGATCAGGACACTAAGGCTTAGAAATTTTCCATATTCATTATTGCAGAATTATATGTGTAGCTTTTTATAGGTGCCTTTTATGCCCCAATATTTATTGATTATCATTTGCAAACAGCAAACGTGTTTAATGTCTGACTTGATAGGTAGATCAGTTGTTATCAATGCTTCAATCAGCCTTCCCCAAATCTGCCTAGAGGCCCTGCTTGTTGTAGATTGCTGATGACTTCTCATGTGTTTGCCTTTTTAAAAGATGTAATCGAAATATTTTATTATAGAGGAAAGATTACTTTTGGGAGGCAGTTACACATTTTATTATTATTCCCAGGCTCCCATTCATATGCAGTGCTATAAATATACATCTGGCAACTGAGGTTCATTTTCTTTCAAACATCCTCATTTTGTATATTAAACAAAATTCTACCTCTATGTGATTCCCTTTTCCTATGACTGACTTGTGGGAAGATGCCTAAAATCCACTCCCTTTATGTACAATAAAATTCTCTCTAGATATTAAGCTTTATTTCTTGTACTAAAATCACATCCAGTTTCTTCTCTCTCAGGGCCATACCAACTGTGACTTTAATGTTTTTCATTTTACTACTTTTATGTATTTCTAAATTGTGCTTTTTCTATATAGATGTAATTTTATTAAGAGCTACAAATTTCCTTTGATTTCTGTCTCCTCATGGCTCCCCTCTTTGTTCTTTTAGGATCGAGGTCCATTTACTCTGAACCCAGCTTTTTTTTTGGTTTGTTTTTTTTTTTGGTTTCTCTCACTTAATTTCTGTGTTGTCTTCTTTTCCTGCTCTGTTGATTTATTTCAACATAAATGACTATTTTCTTTCCTTTCCACGAGTCAGCCATTTCCCAAAGCTTTTGCCTGTAAGATTTTATAACATTTTCAAAATACAAAAAGTTTAAAGAATTTTATAGTGAGTATCCATATCCCCATCATTCAGATGTCACCATGAATGTTTTAGTGCAGTTACTTTATCACGTCCGTCCATCCACCTGCTCCTCTCTTTCCATCTATCACACCACCTTCTTTTGGATGCATTTTGAATTAAACGGCAGGCATCAGAAACCATCAGCCCAAACCTATGTCAGCTGAATATTATTAAATTTCAATATTTGCTTATGGGTCTTTTTTTTTTTCCTTTTGAGGTAAAATTTATATACAGCGAAATGGATAGATCTTCAGTCTATCATGTGATATGTTTTGACAAATACCTGTCACTTAGCCTGACTCCACAGACTGAGACCACAGTTCAGGGTGCGGGGCAGCTCTCCCGGCCATGGGGCTCGTGACTGTCTGTGTGGCCTGGTCATGTGACTGTGCCCGCCCCTCACATCAAAGCCATATTCACACCTCAGCTATACCCTCTCTCTCTCTGCTTCTCTTTGCTTCTGCTGTCCTCCTCTCTACTCTGCTCCTGCTCTGTGTTCACCACCCCTTTGTGTGTGTCATGACCCGACTTGGTATGAAAGAGAAATCTCATTGTTAGGCACCAGCCTCTACCAGCCATCTTTGTTGGGTAAAGCTTGCCAGACGTTAGAGGGCTGTTTTTGGAGTCAGGCGCCTGTTTTCCTAGGGGTGGAGGATGTTGCCTAACACCCAATAATAACACTAGAGGCAATAATAATTGCTTTAGAGGCAAATTATTATTTTGGCCCTCCCTCTTGGGAGGGCTATGGAACTGGCAGGCTCGAGCACCATGTCCAGGACACACAGTAAATTCTGCCCTCACAAGCTCAGGACTTCATAGTTCCCAAATGAGAAGTCTTAAGCATATGGGTAGTTAACCCTCTCCTTCCTGTGCTATAGTTTATTTCATGTTATGTTCCTCAGGTCAAACCCCTTTTGTGTCTGCTGCTTTGCTGGCACTGTTAGTCATTCTTAGTATATAACTCATGCAAAGTTTCCTGGAAGAGGCATGCCTTGATCTGGAAGGGCCTAGTCTCTCTCATACATAAAGAACTTCTAGAAATCATCAAGAGAAAGACCTTCAAACCAACAGAAAAATGGATAAAGGTCATGAATAGCCAGCTGACGGAAAAGTAAATTAAAAGGGTTTTAATAAAAATGGCCAACTTTGATTTTAATAGTTAGCAAATATATCAAATCGCATTCGTTTTTTTTGGATGCATTTTGAATTAAACGGCAGGCATCAGAAACCATCAGCCCAAACCTATGTCAGCTGAATATTATTAAATTTCAATATTTGCTTATGGGTCTTTTTTTTTTTCCTTTTGAGGTAAAATTTATATACAGCGAAATGGATAGATCTTCAGTCTATCATGTGATATGTTTTGACAAATACCTGTCACTTAGCCTGACTCCACAGACTGAGACCACAGTTCAGGGTGCGGGGCAGCTCTCCCGGCCATGGGGCTCGTGACTGTCTGTGTGGCCTGGTCATGTGACTGTGCCCGCCCCTCACATCAAAGCCATATTCACACCTCAGCTATACCCTCTCTCTCTCTGCTTCTCTTTGCTTCTGCTGTCCTCCTCTCTACTCTGCTCCTGCTCTGTGTTCACCACCCCTTTGTGTGTGTCATGACCCGACTTGGTATGAAAGAGAAATCTCATTGTTAGGCACCAGCCTCTACCAGCCATCTTTGTTGGGTAAAGCTTGCCAGACGTTAGAGGGCTGTTTTTGGAGTCAGGCGCCTGTTTTCCTAGGGGTGGAGGATGTTGCCTAACACCCAATAATAACACTAGAGGCAATAATAATTGCTTTAGAGGCAAATTATTATTTTGGCCGCTCCCTCTTGGGAGGGCTATGGAACTGGCAGGCTCGAGCACCATGTCCAGGACACACAGTAAATTCTGCCCTCACAAGCTCAGGACTTCATAGTTCCCAAATGAGAAGTCTTAAGCATATGGGTAGTTAACCCTCTCCTTCCTGTGCTATAGTTTATTTCATGTTATGTTCCTCAGGTCAAACCCCTTTTGTGTCTGCTGCTTTGCTGGCACTGTTAGTCATTCTTAGTATATAACTCATGCAAAGTTTCCTGGAAGAGGCATGCCTTGATCTGGAAGGGCCTAGTCTCTCTCATACATAAAGAACTTCTAGAAATCATCAAGAGAAAGACCTTCAAACCAACAGAAAAATGGATAAAGGTCATGAATAGCCAGCTGACGGAAAAGTAAATTAAAAGGGTTTTAATAGATGAAAAGATGGCCAACTTTGATTTTAATAGTTAGCAAATATATCAAATGTAATATTAATTATATATAAATATATAATTACATAGAACATGGTTACCCAATTTTAACACTTACACACATAATAAAATAATAAAAGTAGTAATAAGGGACATGTCCATCAACACTACTGCTAATAAGATGTTGTTTCTAACCCACCAGACCAGAAAAACCCTAATCCTCTAACTTTTAAGAATCCATAAAAATCAAGTTCGTCACACAGGCCAGCTTCACATGACCCTGTTTTCTCCAAAGTACAATGTAAAAAATATTTCATTAATGATGAGAAAGTCCTCAGAGAAAGAAAAATTGTTATACCCAAATAAACTGTGTAAAAGTTAATAAGTAACTGACAGACATTTTCAAATATGACAGAACTAGAAGAATGTAGTCATTTAGGAACTTGGAATTAGATAGAAACCACTATATATAAAATAGATCCACAACAGAGTAATAGTTTATAGCACAGGGAACTGTATTAAATATTCATAATAAACCTTACACACACACACGTGCATGCACACACACAGAACTAAGAGGAGGGCATGGCGACCCACTCCAGGATTCTTGCCTGGAGAGTCCCCATGGACAGAGGAGCTGGTGGGCTGCAGTCCTTGGGGTCACAAGGAGTTGGACACAACTGAGCAACTAAGCACAGCACATACACAACTAAATATATATACATCTAAATCACTAAATTACTTTGATGTACACTGGAAGCTGACATTGTAAATCAGCTGCACTTTAATGAGAAAATAAATAATAAAATTTATTTTATTTTGTCTGGTGGGTTCGAGTCCCTGTAAGACCTTGAAAAACTACAAAAGGTTGAAAGGTCAGTGGAGGAGCTAGAGCACAAAGACTGGCAGTTGGGACTGAATCTCTCTAAATGTGGCAATAAAACGAACAGCAATGCCAGTTATGGCTCAGAACATAATGTGAGCATTACAAAGGAAGATAATGTTCAAAAATGATTAAAAACATCAGATGGTAGAGAGAAGGAGAAGGTAGACAATGTAAGTATGTGGATTTCCTCTTTTCTCATGGTGGGTGATCCAAAGATGATGTCTAAACCTGCTGTACCAGGTAACAGGCTATCAGTACATATAAAACCATAAAATTAAGAAACATAGCAGAGAAGAAAATTGGGTAACAGGAGAGAAGGGAGTTAGGAAGAAATATATTAATTTCATCTTCATTCATAATGTGAAACCAATAGACTTCTCAAGAGTAGAGAAGCTAGACTTTTTTCTATATAGCACAGAAATTCATTAATAAAAGTGATAAATGTGATAGTTTGAAAAGCAAAACTATCATGATTAAAAGGACAGATTTTGAAGTCAGACTCCCTAGCTTTGAATTGTAGCTGATTTGCTAGTTGCAATATCTTGAACAAATTCATGGAATGCTAATTCTTAGTTTTTTCATTTGTCAAGTGAGGTTATAATAGTGCTTATTTCATAAGGTTGTGAGGAGGAAATGCAATAATGGATTGAAAGTCTTGGCAATAAATGTTACTTATTATTATAAATTTTATCTATTATCATTGATAGCCAAATAGAAGGTTGTTACAGAATACCAAATTGAAATGAATTCTGAGCCTATAATGTTCAGTGGATAGAAATGCTACACTGGCATGTCTCAGAGATACTGAAAATTGAACAGCAGTATGATCAGCATAGAGATTAGAATTTTTGAAAAATTCACAATATCTACATAACCAGATGACTGACCTATTTGATGACTGTCCTCTAGGACTCAAACATTAGTCTTTGCCAACTGTTGTCATGATTTTGTTGGAACTTTTATTTCTATTCACCTCATTTTTTCTTTACTATTTATATTTTAATTATTTGAACAGTAATTTACAGTTTACCATTACAATCTAAAATTTGCTAACTTTGAAAAACTTAATCTCATACTAAGCAACAATATGTATGGAATTGTTTTTGATGTTCTAGTTCAACTTTTAAACATATTATTAACTATATGACTACAGAATATTAGTCCATATTCCAATAGCATTACAAAGGAAGATAATGTTCAAAAATGATTAAAAACATCAGATGGTAGAGAGAAGGAGAAGGTAGACAATGTAAGTATGTGGATTTCCTCTTTTCTCATGGTGGGTGATCCAAAGATGATGTCTAAACCTGCTGTACCAGGTAACAGGCTATCAGTACATATAAAACCATAAAATTAAGAAACATAGCAGAGAAGAAAATTGGGTAACAGGAGAGAAGGGAGTTAGGAAGAAATATATTAATTTCATCTTCATTCATAATGTGAAACCAATAGACTTCTCAAGAGTAGAGAAGCTAGACTTTTTTCTATATAGCACAGAAATTCATTAATAAAAGTGATAAATGTGATAGTTTGAAAAGCAAAACTATCATGATTAAAAGGACAGATTTTGAAGTCAGACTCCCTAGCTTTGAATTGTAGCTGATTTGCTAGTTGCAATATCTTGAACAAATTCATGGAATGCTAATTCTTAGTTTTTTCATTTGTCAAGTGAGGTTATAATAGTGCTTATTTCATAAGGTTGTGAGGAGGAAATGCAATAATGGATTGAAAGTCTTGGCAATAAATGTTACTTATTATTATAAATTTTATCTATTATCATTGATAGCCAAATAGAAGGTTGTTACAGAATACCAAATTGAAATGAATTCTGAGCCTATAATGTTCAGTGGATAGAAATGCTACACTGGCATGTCTCAGAGATACTGAAAATTGAACAGCAGTATGATCAGCATAGAGATTAGAATTTTAAAAAATTCACAATATCTACATAACCAGATGACTGACCTATTTGATGACTGTCCTCTAGGACTCAAACATTAGTCTTTGCCAACTGTTGTCATGATTTTGTTGGAACTTTTATTTCTATTCACCTCATTTTTTCTTTACTATTTATATTTTAATTATTTGAACAGTAATTTACAGTTTACCATTACAATCTAAAATTTGCTAACTTTGAAAAACTTAATCTCATACTAAGCAACAATATGTATGGAATTGTTTTTGATGTTCTAGTTCAACTTTTAAACATATTATTAACTATATGACTACAGAATATTAGTCCATATTCCAATAGCATCATCTTGATTATCACTCCCATGGTTCACATAATGCACTTGGGGAAATTCTGTTTTCTATTCATTTACTAAACACTTTTGCATATCTACCACTTAACTGGCATTGTTTTAGGCAATGGAGTTACAGAAGTGAATTCCACCTACAAAAATTCCTGCCAGCATGTAGCTTACATTCCACCAGGAGGACCAAAAACAAACAGAATAAACAAATCCATTTTATTGTATATAAGATGGTGATGTGTATTATAGAGAAAAAATCAAGTGGGGAAGGGAGATAGGTAGTGTTGGAGAGAGACAAATGGGTGGACTGTAATTTTTTTTTTTTTAATTGGAGTATAGTTGATTTACAATGTTGTGTTTGTTTTAGGTTTACAGCAAAGTGATTTAGGTTTATCTGTGTAACTATATGGGTTTCCCTGATGGCTCAAATGGTAAAGAATCTCCTGCAATGCAGGAGACCTAGGGTTGATCCCTGGGTCAAGAAGATCCCTTGGAGAAGGGAATGGCTACCCATAAGAATATCTAGTATTCTTCCCTGGAGAATACCATGGACAGAGAAGCCTAGAGGGCTATAGTCCATGGGGTCACAAAGAGCTGGACACGACTGAGTGACTATATATACCTATATATATATCTATATATATTTCTTTTCACGTTCTTTTTCATTATAGCTTATTACCAGTATTAAGTATAGTTTCCTGTGGTATACATAAGTGGGTCCTTGTTTATTTTGTATCCGGTAATGTGTATCTGCTAATCGCAAACTCCTGATTTATGCCCTCTCCTCACCTTCCCTTTTGGTAACCATGTTTGTTTTCTGTGTCTGTGAGTCTGTTTCTGGTTTGTTAAACAGTTCATTTATGTCATATTTTAGATTAGACATATAAGTAATATAATATGGTATTTATCTTTCTCTGTTTGACTTTACTTCGTATGATCATCTCTAGGTTCATCTATGTTGCTGCAAATATTATTATTTCATTCTTTTATATGGCTGAGTAGTATTCCATTGTATATACATACCACATCTTTATTCTTTCATCTGTCAGTGGACACTTAGGTTGCTTCTATGTCTTGGTTATTGTAAATCGTGCTGTAAGGAACACTGGGATGCACGTATCTTCCTGAATTATGATTTTCAGAGATGGAGCTGCAGGATCATATAGTAGCTTTATTTTTAGTTTTTAAGTCACCTCCATACTGTTCTCCATAGTGGCTGTCTCAATTTCCATTCCGATAACAGCCTAAGAAGGCTTGTAATTTAAAGTAGAATAGTTTCCAACAAACAGAATAAACAAATCCATTTTATTGTATATAAGATGGTGATGTGTATTATAGAGAAAAAATCAAGTGGGGAAGGGAGATAGGTAGTGTTGGAGAGAGACAAATGGGTGGACTGTAATTTTTTTTTTTTAATTGGAGTATAGTTGATTTACAATGTTGTGTTTGTTTTAGGTTTACAGCAAAGTGATTTAGGTTTATCTGTGTAACTATATGGGTTTCCCTGATGGCTCAAATGGTAAAGAATCTCCTGCAATGCAGGAGACCTAGGGTTGATCCCTGGGTCAAGAAGATCCCTTGGAGAAGGGAATGGCTACCCATAAGAATATCTAGTATTCTTCCCTGGAGAATACCATGGACAGAGAAGCCTAGAGGGCTATAGTCCATGGGGTCACAAAGAGCTGGACACGACTGAGTGACTATATATACCTATATATATATCTATATATATTTCTTTTCACGTTCTTTTTCATTATAGCTTATTACCAGTATTAAGTATAGTTTCCTGTGGTATACATAAGTGGGTCCTTGTTTATTTTGTATCCGGTAATGTGTATCTGCTAATCGCAAACTCCTGATTTATGCCCTCTCCTCACCTTCCCTTTTGGTAACCATGTTTGTTTTCTGTGTCTGTGAGTCTGTTTCTGGTTTGTTAAACAGTTCATTTATGTCATATTTTAGATTAGACATATAAGTAATATAATATGGTATTTATCTTTCTCTGTTTGACTTTACTTCGTATGATCATCTCTAGGTTCATCTATGTTGCTGCAAATATTATTATTTCATTCTTTTATATGGCTGAGTAGTATTCCATTGTATATACATACCACATCTTTATTCTTTCATCTGTCAGTGGACACTTAGGTTGCTTCTATGTCTTGGTTATTGTAAATCGTGCTGTAAGGAACACTGGGATGCACGTATCTTCCTGAATTATGATTTTCAGAGATGGAGCTGCAGGATCATATAGTAGCTTTATTTTTAGTTTTTAAGTCACCTCCATACTGTTCTCCATAGTGGCTGTCTCAATTTCCATTCCCGATAACAGCCTAAGAAGGCTTGTAATTTAAAGTAGAATAGTCCAGAAGGCGTCGCCAAGAAGGCTCCCTCTGAGAAAAGTCCTGAAGGAGGGGAGTAAGACATGTGACTGTTTGGAGAGGGGCAAGGTCAAAGGTCCTGAGGTGGAAGCATGCCTGCTGTGTTGAAGGGGCTGTAAGGAGTTCAGACTACAAGGGGGAGGGAGAGAAAGACAAAGGGAGGTCAGGAAGGTAATGAGGAGCGCCACTGTATAGGATCTACTGTGTATCTGTGTGAGAGTCACTCAGTCGTGCCCAACTCTTGGAGACCCCACGGACTGTGCAGCCCACCAGGCTCCTCTGTCCACGAAATTCTCCGGGCAAGAATACTAGAGTGGGAAGTCCTTCCCTCCTCCAGGGGATTGTCCCCACCCAGGATCGAACCTGGGTCTCCCGCATCACAGGCAGACTCTTCACCATCTCAGCCATCAGGGAAACCCCGTAGGGTCTATTATTGTCACTGCTGCTGTAGCTATGACTGCTCCTCCTAATTCCACTATTACTTAGGGTACGAGGGTGGAGGAGAGGGATATGGGAAGACATAAAATTCACAAAGAAGTTCGTGTTTAGAGCGGAATTCTTAAGTTTTTGCCATTGGCTCTAGTGGTCCTTGCAAACCATAAACCCTGCATGCCACTGAAAAATCCACTGCACCGAATTCACCACCGGAAAAGAGACGCCGTGTCAATAATGAATAACGGAGTAAAAGAGAGAATGCTTCCTGGCCACTGATGCAGGCCTGTCTCTCTGCCAGCGTCTGTGCAGAATACAAAAGAAGGAAGACTCGGTCCCTGCGATCGCAGAATCTGTAGCCTTGTTGGACTAAAGAAACCTTACAGACTGGAGGTCTCAGGTGACAGTGCTCTCTGAAGCTCCGTGTTGCTGGCTCCATGCGGGAGGCCGGAGGGAACAAGGGCTCTAAAAAGGATGGTGAGTGAGCTTCCTGGAGCTTCACCTTGAAAAGTGATTAGACAGAGGGAGGGAATCCCAAGCAAGAATACACAAACAAAAAACCACTGGTGATAGCAGTGAGATTGAGCTGGGTGAGGTTACAGTGGGAGGTGAGGTTAGTCAGGTGAGGGAGGACCTTGAAAGATCAGCTGGGGAGTTTCAAAGGTAAAAGATTAATTTAGTTCTCCACAAGTGCGAGCAGGAAGAGGGACGCATCTATTGTAAACCTTGACAGAGAAGAGATTGGCCCATAGTCCACCGGGATTTGCTGCAAGAAGAAATTCACATGGAGAACTGCCGGGGGAGCCTTATTCTGAAGGAGATGCTTTAATGCTTTGCACTCTCCAAAAAATGCCCTTTTCTGTGGGCAGTTAGGTGAGCTCTCTTATCAGATGGGTCTCCACCTGCAGCAAGCCAGCCTGAAGTCAGTTACAAGAATGTATTTTAAATGCATTACAAGATTAAAGATTCCAGAAATGGCAGGGATCAAGGCTGTACTCATCCTGATTTCAGCAGCCAGAGGGGAATTCAGAGGGCAGAGAGACAAGAAAATCTGCTGCTGAAGGCAGGAACCTAGTGGGGAGGGGCTTTAGAAATAGGCCCTCCCTCCACTGTCCTCCTTGAATCAGAGTCTGGCCCCCAGAGGAAACCTCACACCCACCTGTGCCACTCCTTTGCCACCTCCGTGCCTTTCATAGGCCAAAGGTGGGATACCATTGCTTCACCTGCTCGTAGGGCTGATCTTTACTCTCTTAAGAAAAATGAGCCAGAAGAGCAGAAATACCATTTGGGGGGAAATTTCCAGCTGCTTCCTCATCTAAAGGTCCCAGGTCTGCTGCTTTCAAGTAGTTGAGACTTAAAGTACACATCATTAGCAAAATGTAGATTCTCTGCCCCAGCGTCTGTGCAGCAAAAGAAGGAAGACTCGGTCCCTGCGATCGCAGAATCTGTAGCCTTGTTGGACTAAAGAAACCTTACAGACTGGAGGTCTCAGGTGACAGTGCTCTCTGAAGCTCCGTGTTGCTGGCTCCATGCGGGAGGCCGGAGGGAACAAGGGCTCTAAAAAGGATGGTGAGTGAGCTTCCTGGAGCTTCACCTTGAAAAGTGATTAGACAGAGGGAGGGAATCCCAAGCAAGAATACACAAACAAAAAACCACTGGTGATAGCAGTGAGATTGAGCTGGGTGAGGTTACAGTGGGAGGTGAGGTTAGTCAGGTGAGGGAGGACCTTGAAAGATCAGCTGGGGAGTTTCAAAGGTAAAAGATTAATTTAGTTCTCCACAAGTGCGAGCAGGAAGAGGGACGCATCTATTGTAAACCTTGACAGAGAAGAGATTGGCCCATAGTCCACCGGGATTTGCTGCAAGAAGAAATTCACATGGAGAACTGCCGGGGGAGCCTTATTCTGAAGGAGATGCTTTAATGCTTTGCACTCTCCAAAAAATGCCCTTTTCTGTGGGCAGTTAGGTGAGCTCTCTTATCAGATGGGTCTCCACCTGCAGCAAGCCAGCCTGAAGTCAGTTACAAGAATGTATTTTAAATGCATTACAAGATTAAAGATTCCAGAAATGGCAGGGATCAAGGCTGTACTCATCCTGATTTCAGCAGCCAGAGGGGAATTCAGAGGGCAGAGAGACAAGAAAATCTGCTGCTGAAGGCAGGAACCTAGTGGGGAGGGGCTTTAGAAATAGGCCCTCCCTCCACTGTCCTCCTTGAATCAGAGTCTGGCCCCCAGAGGAAACCTCACACCCACCTGTGCCACTCCTTTGCCACCTCCGTGCCTTTCATAGGCCAAAGGTGGGATACCATTGCTTCACCTGCTCGTAGGGCTGATCTTTACTCTCTTAAGAAAAATGAGCCAGAAGAGCAGAAATACCATTTGGGGGGAAATTTCCAGCTGCTTCCTCATCTAAAGGTCCCAGGTCTGCTGCTTTCAAGTAGTTGAGACTTAAAGTACACATCATTAGCAAAATGTAGATTCTCTGCCCCATCTCATCCTTACTGAATCACACTCTTCATTTTATACCAAGATCCTTCCTCCCCAACTCCATTCCTACACTGTTGGTGGGAAAATAATGCTGGACTTTGTCCCCTCTCTTCGAACCTTAATACAGTTAGCCCGATCCAGGCCTTTCATCTTTATCAAGAATTATCCACTGTCTCTGTAACTGGCCTCCTCGTCCTGTATCTTGTTCCTGTCAGATCCGTGTTCTACAGCAGACTGAGAGATTTGATGCACAGGGCTGAGCGCTTGGTAAACCCTTCAGAGGCTCCCAGAGCAAGTTCAGGCTCTGAAGTCCTCACTGAAGGCCTCTAGGGCTTCCCTGGTGGCTCAGATAGTAGAGAATCTCCCTGCCCTGCGGGGGACCTGGGTTCGATCCCTGGGACGGAAAGATCCCCTGGAGAAGGGAATGACTACCCACTCTAGTATTCTTGCCTGAAGAATCCCATGGACAGAGGAGCCTGCGCGATTGCAGAGTCGGACATGAGTGAAGTGACTAACACTTTCACTTTCAAACGCCTTTCATGGCCTCTGATGGCCTAGCTTCCTCTCGCTGTACTGTCTTCTGTCTCAGATACCACCGACTGCCTGGCATCTGGCTTCGCTGTCCCTCTGGGCAGGCGCTCACCCTCCTCCTGGGGCTCAGCATGGTGTTCTCTCCCTCTCCACCATGTCGATGCTGGTCCCTATTGCCAACCCTGTTCTGCTTTCCTCTTTGTAGGTTTTCCAGCCCTAGATGCACGTTAGAGTCACCTTAGGGAGCTTTTTTTTTTTTTTTTAATAGGTCATTTATTCTGCCACAAATCCATCAAGACTCTTTATCTAATATTCAATATCCCATGTTCATTTATCCTACTTAACTATAATAGTTCCTCTAATTTTGACTATATAGTTTTTTTTTTTAATTGGGAATATATTTTTTAGTTAAAGTTTCAAATACTTGATGCCTGTATTTCTTTTTCCCTTTATTTTAAGTTTTGTTGTTCACCAACATGTATGTTCCTAGATCATTCATATGCATATCCCTTAGGGAGCTTTTTAAAAAATACCAAGACCCAGGCATCACCCCCAGGGAATCTGATTTTATTGATGTGGGGAAAGATGTCTGGGCATTAGAATTTTGAAACAGTTGCCTAAGTTGGTGCTTCTCCAACTTCAGTGTCACAGATCCCCTGAGGATCTTTCTGAAATGCAGACTCTGATTGAGCAGGACTCATGGGGCCTGAGATTCTGTATGTCAGACGTTACTTATACTGCTGGTCCACGGACTGCACTTGGAGTGGGAAGGGCCTGGCGCTGACGGTTCTGAAGCGCCCAGAGGCTGGCAGCCCCGTCTGCTGAGCTCTTTCAGGCCTCCTGGCCATCACTTTTCTGTAGCTGACCCATCTTTCTGGGTCCTGCCTTCCGATTTTTTGACATTTCTTATCATAGTATGATTTTCTCTGATTTTTGGTGCAGCACTCAGTGATAAAAGCTCACATAAAAAACAAATTTAGGTGGGAAGGAGGTTCAAGAGAGACAGAACATAAGTATACCTATGACTGAGTCATGTTGAAGTATGACTGAAACCAACATAAGTTTGTAAAGCAATTATCCTTCAATTAATAACAAATACATTAAAAAGAAGTTTGAATACTAAATAAGCAAATAAAAAAATGTAACCTCCATAATGAAATTCAATGAGCTGTCTCATGAGGGAGGAAATTTTGTACACCTTTTTATTAAGCAAATGTTCTGTCATAAAGATATAATTTCTCTTTAAAATTCTTACAAGGAGATTGGTAAGATATCCAAGAAAGACATTACCCAGAGAAGCACAGTTAGTTTGTTTGCTTAAGAAACACAATTCAAAGGTATTTGAAGTATGGATATAAAAAGGAACTCTGAAGAATTTACAATAATAATGATAGTAATGAAGATAATAGTTAATACTAAGCATTTATTATCAAGGTAATGTACTACAGTAAAGAATCCGCCTACAGTGTGGAGATCTGATTTTGATCCCTGGATCTGGGAAGATCCCCTGGAGAAGGGCATGGCTACCACTTCAGTATTCTTGCCTGGAGAATCCCATGGACAGAGGAGCTTGTTGGGCTACAGTCCATGGGTTGCAAAGACTCAGTGCTGATGTGTACAGGCATGACTGAAAGACTTTCACACACTTTTAGTAGTGTGTTCTAAATGCTTTACATGTAATAACTCTATTAATCCTGAACTTGTCCTTTTAGGTAGTTTCTATTAGAATTTTGAAACAGTTGCCTAAGTTGGTGCTTCTCCAACTTCAGTGTCACAGATCCCCTGAGGATCTTTCTGAAATGCAGACTCTGATTGAGCAGGACTCATGGGGCCTGAGATTCTGTATGTCAGACGTTACTTATACTGCTGGTCCACGGACTGCACTTGGAGTGGGAAGGGCCTGGCGCTGACGGTTCTGAAGCGCCCAGAGGCTGGCAGCCCCGTCTGCTGAGCTCTTTCAGGCCTCCTGGCCATCACTTTTCTGTAGCTGACCCATCTTTCTGGGTCCTGCCTTCCGATTTTTTGACATTTCTTATCATAGTATGATTTTCTCTGATTTTTGGTGCAGCACTCAGTGATAAAAGCTCACATAAAAAACAAATTTAGGTGGGAAGGAGGTTCAAGAGAGACAGAACATAAGTATACCTATGACTGAGTCATGTTGAAGTATGACTGAAACCAACATAAGTTTGTAAAGCAATTATCCTTCAATTAATAACAAATACATTAAAAAGAAGTTTGAATACTAAATAAGCAAATAAAAAAATGTAACCTCCATAATGAAATTCAATGAGCTGTCTCATGAGGGAGGAAATTTTGTACACCTTTTTATTAAGCAAATGTTCTGTCATAAAGATATAATTTCTCTTTAAAATTCTTACAAGGAGATTGGTAAGATATCCAAGAAAGACATTACCCAGAGAAGCACAGTTAGTTTGTTTGCTTAAGAAACACAATTCAAAGGTATTTGAAGTATGGATATAAAAAGGAACTCTGAAGAATTTACAATAATAATGATAGTAATGAAGATAATAGTTAATACTAAGCATTTATTATCAAGGTAATGTACTACAGTAAAGAATCCGCCTACAGTGTGGAGATCTGATTTTGATCCCTGGATCTGGGAAGATCCCCTGGAGAAGGGCATGGCTACCACTTCAGTATTCTTGCCTGGAGAATCCCATGGACAGAGGAGCTTGTTGGGCTACAGTCCATGGGTTGCAAAGACTCAGTGCTGATGTGTACAGGCATGACTGAAAGACTTTCACACACTTTTAGTAGTGTGTTCTAAATGCTTTACATGTAATAACTCTATTAATCCTGAACTCGTCCTTTTAGGTAGTTTCTATTAGCTGTCCCCCTTTTACAGGCAAGAAAATGGAAACTCAGAGGTGTTAAGTACTTGACTGTGTGAACTAGCAGTTTGCTTAACTCAGACATGTGAGTTAACACTAAAAATACTGAAAAGAGCTAAACTCATTCAGAGGGTAGAGACATCATTTAACACCTGTGAAAGATGATCACTGAAAAAGTTTTCCAGGGAAAATGCCCCTTACACAACTTATATCTACAACTTACACACTTTCAGTGGTATTCATGATCATCAAATGGGCAAGACAAAGTTTTTAAGACATGTGACTCTTGATTCTGAATGTAGTTTGAAAACCTTGGGAGCAATGAAAAAAAGCTTCCTCTTGCTTCAGGGAGTTTTACCAGGAAGAGGGGTTATCTTTTGTCTAATCGTCATTGAATTCTTATTGTAAATTCTTCAGCCAATGTAGTTCATTTTGGAAAATTCTCCCGAAAGAGTATTTAAAGTATTTAGATTAAATGGCAAAGAATCCGCCTGCCAATGCAGGAGACACAGGTTTGATTCTCGGGTTGGGAAGATCCCTTGGAGAAGGAAATAGCAACCCACTCCAGTATTCTTGCCTGAGAAATCCAATGGACAGAGGAGCCTGTTGGGTTACACTGCATGGGGTCACAAAGAGTCAGACACAACTTAGTGACTAAGCCACCACATTTGCATTTAATACTTAGCAGATATCTAGAAAAGGAGATACCAGCAGTTGCGTAAAGCATATACGGTGTTTCTCTGGTGTGAAGAGCTCTCCAGGAATGAAACCTACATATATATATAAATATATCTATAGGATATAAGCATTCTACTTACGATGGCCTGACAGGTCTCGTTATAGGTTTGTGCCCAGGTAGATTCTTTTTTTTTTTCTTAAATCAATGTATTTATTTATTTTTGGCTGTTCTGGGTTTTCACTGCTAGGAGCTTGTTGGGCTACAGTCCATGGGTTGCAAAGACTCAGTGCTGATGTGTACAGGCATGACTGAAAGACTTTCACACACTTTTAGTAGTGTGTTCTAAATGCTTTACATGTAATAACTCTATTAATCCTGAACTCGTCCTTTTAGGTAGTTTCTATTAGCTGTCCCCCTTTTACAGGCAAGAAAATGGAAACTCAGAGGTGTTAAGTACTTGACTGTGTGAACTAGCAGTTTGCTTAACTCAGACATGTGAGTTAACACTAAAAATACTGAAAAGAGCTAAACTCATTCAGAGGGTAGAGACATCATTTAACACCTGTGAAAGATGATCACTAAAAAAGTTTTCCAGGAAAATGCCCCTTACACAACTTATATCTACAACTTACACACTTTCAGTGGTATTCATGATCATCAAATGGGCAAGACAAAGTTTTTAAGACATGTGACTCTTGATTCTGAATGTAGTTTGAAAACCTTGGGAGCAATGAAAAAAAGCTTCCTCTTGCTTCAGGGAGTTTTACCAGGAAGAGGGGTTATCTTTTGTCTAATCGTCATTGAATTCTTATTGTAAATTCTTCAGCCAATGTAGTTCATTTTGGAAAATTCTCCCGAAAGAGTATTTAAAGTATTTAGATTAAATGGCAAAGAATCCGCCTGCCAATGCAGGAGACACAGGTTTGATTCTCGGGTTGGGAAGATCCCTTGGAGAAGGAAATAGCAACCCACTCCAGTATTCTTGCCTGAGAAATCCAATGGACAGAGGAGCCTGTTGGGTTACACTGCATGGGGTCACAAAGAGTCAGACACAACTTAGTGACTAAGCCACCACATTTGCATTTAATACTTAGCAGATATCTAGAAAAGGAGATACCAGCAGTTGCGTAAAGCATATACGGTGTTTCTCTGGTGTGAAGAGCTCTCCAGGAATGAAACCTACATATATATATAAATATATCTATAGGATATAAGCATTCTACTTACGATGGCCTGACAGGTCTCGTTATAGGTTTGTGCCCAGGTAGATTCTTTTTTTTCTTTTTAAATCAATGTATTTATTTATTTTTGGCTGTTCTGGGTTTTCACTGCTGCCACAGGCTCTTCTCTAGTTGCAGGGAGTGGGGGCTACTCTCTAGCTGAGGTGAGCAGGCTTCTTGTTGCGGTCACTTTTCTTGTTGTGTAGCTCAGGCCCTAGGGAACACGGGCTTCAGCATTTGTGGCACATAGGCTTAATAGTTGTGGCTCACAGGCTTAACTGCTCTGCAGCATGTGGGATCTTCCCAGATCAGGGATGGAACCCATGTCTCCTGCATTGGCAGACAAACTCTTTACCACTGCGTTACCAGGGAAGCCCCCAGGTGGATTCTTTAACACTTAATATGCATGTTTTCTCAAGGATCAGAAGTGGATTTATTCAGCTTTTTATCCAGTTTCCTTCACGGTCCTCAGAGTGTTGACTGAACTAAACCAGTATCAATAGTGTATACTGAGTGCTTTCTCTGATCCAGGCACTGTGTTAAGTGCTTTGCAGGGATTAGCTCATTAAAGCTCACTGTGAAGCCATGTGGTATGCACACTCACCCAGGCCTCGAATGACAGCTACTCTCCCAAGCACCATGAACCAACTGGTGCTTCCTCACCTGTGGGTTTGGGCTGCCTTGAGGCCGTGTGCCCTTGGCAGCTGCCAGGCTGCATAGAACTCCCAGCTCAACTTCTCAACAGATTTGTTTCTCTTCCTGAACTTTTTTTTTTTTTTTTTTTTTAACTACCCAGCTCACGAACTAGGCAGAAATGCTACTGACACAGCCCAAGAAATCAAAATTCCATTTTATCCACATTCTGAGCTGCTCTCTGAAGCCAAAATCAAGTATATTTTTCCCATTTGAATTTTTGGAGGGCTCATAAGCTACAATTGCATTTCAAGATGTTCTCAGAATCAGATATTTTCCCCAACTTGAATCTTCTTTAAAGGATAAATACTACTAAAAGCTTCACATTCAGACTCCACAGTTAGAAACCATCTTGAATGTGGTTCCTTGTCTTGAATTATCAAACAGCCTTATGATTTAGTTATTTTATCCATTTTACAAGTGAGAAAACTGAGGCATACTAATGTCTTATTCAAAGTCACACAACTTTTTTTTTTGTAAATGTCACAGTTTGTAAGCTAAAAGGTATTTATAAGACAGATAACATAGGTATTGTTCTCTGTGTTTTATACATGAAGAAAAGAAGATCAGAAAGGTAAATAAGCACCATACTGTTTTGGTGACTGTAGTTTGTAGCATAGCTTAAATCAGAGAGCATGATACCTCCAACTTCGTACTTCTTTCTTAAGATTGCTTTGAGCAATCGAGACCTTTTATGTTTCCACAGGGTTTTAGAATTATTTGTTCTAGTTCTGTGAAAAATGCCATTGGCATTTTCAAAAAGATCTCATTGAATTTGTAGATTGCCTAGGAAAATATGGCCATTTTAACAATCTATGAGCACAACATATTTTTTCATTTGTGTTGTCTTCAGATTCTTTCACAAAGTCTTACAGTTTTTCAGGTACAAGTCTTTATTTCTTCAGTTAGGTTTTGTTGTTGTTCAGTTGCTCAGTTGTGTCGGACTCTTTGTGATCCCGTGGATTACAGCACCCCAGGCTTCCCTGTACTTCACTATCTCCCAGAATTTGCTCCAACTCCTGTCCATTGAGTCAGTGATGCCATCCAACCATCTCATCCTCTATAGTCCGCTTGTCCTCCTGCCTTCTCTCTTTCCCAGTATCAGGATCTTTTCTGATGAGTTGGCTCTTTGCATCAGGTGGCCAAAATATTGGAGGTTTAGCATCAGTCCTTCCAATGAATATTCAGGGCTGATTTCCTTTAGGTAAACTGGTTTTGTCTCCTTGCTGTCCAAGGGACTCTCAACACCAGCACCACAGTTTGAAAGCATCAGTGCATCAGCACTCAGCCTTCTTTATGGTCCAACTCTCACATCCACACACGACTACTGGACAAACCATAGCTTTGATTATATAGACCTTTGTTGGCAAAGTGATGTCTCTGCTTTTTAATACACTGACTAGGTTTGTCATGGCTTTTCTTACAAGGAGCAAAGGTCGTTTAATTTTGTGACTTCAGTCACCATGTGCAATGATTTTGGAGCCCAAGAAAATAAAATCTGTCATTGTTTCCACCTTTTCCCCATCTATTTGCCATGAAGGGATGGGACCATATGCCATGATTTTAGTTTTTTGAATGCTGAGTTTTAAGCCAGCTTTTTCACTCTTGTCTTTCACTCTGATCAAGAGACACTCTAGGGGCTTCCCCTGGTGGTCCAGTGGATAAGGACACCGCCTTGCAGTGCAAGGGGCATCGGTTTGATCCCTGGCCTGGGAAGATCCCACGTGCCGCGGAGCGGCTGGACCGATGTGTCCAATCACCGAGCCGGAGCTCTGGAGCGCATGTGCCCAGAGCCGGTGCTCTGCGACAATAGAGGCCACCGCGATGGGAGGCCCACACGGGCCAAAGAACAAAGACGGATGAAAAATAGAGAAATAGAAGATCAACAGAAGTGACCCGCCCGCTCCCCTCTCTCCCCAACCCGACCCCCGCCCAAAAATAAATAAATAAATCTTTAAAAAAAAAAAAAAAGAGACACTCTAGTTCCTCTTCACTTTCTGCCATTAGAGTGGTATTATCTGCATATCAGAGGTTGTTGATATATTTCAGGTGATATAACTAAACCGACTTCTCAGCACAGTGATATAAGACAGTGATCCTAATGGATATGTTTTTAGGTGCTTGTTCTACCTATAACCTCCATTTCAAAGTTGCTTCCTCCTTACCTGTAGTCTCAACTGAAGGAGGGGTGGGACTAGGGGGCCATGTTGACACCAGATCTCCTTCCCCGATTGCACCTGTGGTGACTACCTGGCAAAAGTCCAGCCAATCAACTGGCTGACCAAGACCCAATCAGATTCTCTCTTTTGAGAATTTGAAACGGGAGACACAGAGAGTCCTGAAAGGCTAATGGACATAAGCTTGTAGATATTATGCCAAGGAATCCTTCTAAGAGAAGTGGAGAAGAAACAAAGAGCTAGAAAGGACTGCATAGTTCCTAAGAGGTGCAATGAGGTCTCTTTCTAGTACTGAAATTTCTGTGTATCCTACAGCACACTGCTTTTTGTGTGAATGGACACATTGATTCTGGAGAGAGTGGATGCAGCCATATGATTCTGAGAATGGAAGTTTATATTGGTTTATATGTGGCATGTGAATTAATATAAATGGAATACAATGCAAAATTGTTTTTTTTTTTTTTTTTGACAAAGAGAAGTTGTTGTTTTGCATAGCAAGAGAGTAGGAAGTCCCAAGAGTAGAATGTTCAATTGTTTGGCAAATATTTGAGTACCTGCCATGTGCCCCTGGGGCTCATAAGGCTAGACACATCAGTACTAACTCCAGACAAGTTTGCATCAGCCTTTTCTTCATAGCTAAATGGTGATTAATAGTTACGATCATCCAGCTTCTGGAGAGTACGTACTGCTTGCTTTTCTGTCTTCCTGCTCTGACTGCAGTTTCCAGGTTCACTGCTCTTAGGAACCTTGGCCCCTGAATAAAGGAAAGAGAGAGAAAAAAACAGCCAGTCTTGATTTGTACTTTGAGTTCTAGTTCTAACCTTGTGAGGGACAAAGTTTATCGATTGGTCAAGGGGGGTTCATTAAGAGTCTTTTGCCTGTGAACCCTCGCTTACATCTCCATGGGGTTCCCTAGATCCCTTGTTGTCTGGAAGTAGCAGACTGGTAGGAAGAACCCTGGCCTGGGGGCTGTGTCTGTTCCAGTCCTGGCTTTGCTCATGGGGGCACTTGGGCCAGGGTCGCTTACCATCGCCACACATCCATTTCCCCATCTGAAAAAAAGATCATCATTAATGCCAGTTCTGTCTAGCTCACAGGGTAGTTGTAGGATGAAATGAGAAATGAGATGGGAAAAGATTTCTAAGCCATAAGGTATAAAGAATGTGTGTGGGATTATTAGTCAGGCCATGGTGGAGAAATGAAGGCAACACAAATTCCAACCTGCCCCAACCTGTAACCCCTCCAGATTCCAGACTTATGGCCAATCCTCCCCTACCCTGTCCCCACACCCAACCCTCTGACTTTCTCAGGCTTCTTCCCCTCTCAACCCTTTCTCTTCTTGTGCTGTGTTAAGTTGCTTTACTTGTGTTTGACTCTTTCCTATCCTATGGACTATACGCTCCCCAGACACCTCTGTCCATGGAATTCTCCAGGCAGGAATATTGGAGTGGGTTGCAATTCTCTGCTCCAGGGATCTTCTGGACCCAGAGATTGAGCCGAGTCTCCTGCACTGCAGGCAGATTCTTTACCACCTGAGACACCAGGGACGCCTTTGTCAGTCATGACTATGGAACATAGAAACCAGTCTTCACTTTGGAAATATTGAATTGAATTTCCAGGATTCTTGATCAAAAGTCAATCTTTTTATGTATCTGTCAATTGGAATACATCGTACATCCTGCCATGTGCCCCTGGGGCTCATAAGGCTAGACACATCAGTACTAACTCCAGACAAGTTTGCATCAGCCTTTTCTTCATAGCTAAATGGTGATTAATAGTTACGATCATCCAGCTTCTGGAGAGTACGTACTGCTTGCTTTTCTGTCTTCCTGCTCTGACTGCAGTTTCCAGGTTCACTGCTCTTGGGAAACCCTTTGGGCCCCCTGAATAAAGGAAAGAGAGAGAAAAACCAGCCAGTCTTGATTTGTACTTTGAGTTCTAGTTCTAACCTTGTGAGGGACAAAGTTTATCGATTGGTCAAGGGGTTCATTAAGAGTCTTTGCCTGTGAACCCTCGCTTACATCTCCATGGGGTTCCCTAGATCCCTTGTTGTCTGGAAGTAGCAGACTGGTAGGAAGAACCCTGGCCGGGGGGCTGTGTCTGTTCCAGTCCTGGCTTTGCTCATGGGGCACTTGGGCCAGGGTCGCTTACCATCGCCACACATCCATTTCCCCATCTGAAAAAGATCATCATTAATGCCAGTTCTGTCTAGCTCACAGGGTAGTTGTAGGATGAAATGAGAAATGAGATGGGAAAAGATTTCTAAGCCATAAGGTATAAAGAATGTGTGTGGGATTATTAGTCAGGCCATGGTGGAGAAATGAAGGCAACACAAATTCCAACCTGCCCCAACCTGTAACCCCTCCAGATTCCAGACTTATGGCCAATCCTCCCCTACCCTGTCCCCACACCCAACCCTCTGACTTTCTCAGGCTTCTTCCCCTCTCAACCCTTTCTCTTCTTGTGCTGTGTTGTTGCTTTACTTGTGTTTGACTCTTTCCTATCCTATGGACTATACGCTCCCCAGACACCTCTGTCCATGGAATTCTCCAGGCAGGAATATTGGAGTGGGTTGCAATTCTCTGCTCCAGGGATCTTCTGGACCCAGAGATTGAGCCGAGTCTCCTGCACTGCAGGCAGATTCTTTACCACCTGAGACACCAGGGACGCCTTTGTCAGTCATGACTATGGAACATAGAAACCAGTCTTCACTTTGGAAATATTGAATTGAATTTCCAGGATTCTTGATCAAAAGTCAATCTTTTTATGTATCTGTCAATTTGAATACATCGTACATCGTTGTTCCTCCTTCCCCCAACAGTTTTGTTCAGAACAATATGAAAAAGCGGAATCATCAAAGAGCCAGAAGTTTCCTTGTATGCATGTTAGTACTACTGGTGGCTGCCCACTGAAACTCGCTCCCCTTCCCCCCACAATTCTGCCTCAGTTGGTCTAGCTGCAGCCTGGACATCTGTGCTTTCAGAAAGTGCCAGGAGGTTCTAATACACGGCCAGAGTTGAGAACTTACTGATCTTGTCTAAACTCAATTTATGAATGAGGGTTTGGAGACCGATTTCTCCAAAACTACAGTTCTTCATTTAAATTCTTATTGGCCTCCCCTCTGGGGGTTTAGCCAATACTTAAATATTCTAAAATCAAAAAAAATGTTCCTTTCCAACCAGCTGAAACTATTTATTTATTACATTATTTTATTTGTATTGAAGTATAAATTTACAATGCTGTGTTACTTTCAGGTGTACAGCAAAGTGATTCAGTTATATATGTATTCTGAATACATATGTATATATATTCAGTTATATATATATTACTATTCAGTTACATATGTATTATATATATATACACACACAGACACTTCTTTCAGATTCCAAATGGAAGCTCTTTTTCCTTTTTTTTTTTTGCCACTTCTATTGGTCTTTCATTTATTTATCTTTGTTCTTTGGCCTGTGTGGGCCTCCCATTCCAGACTTATGGCCAATCCTCCTACCCTGTCCCCACACCCAACCCTCTGACTTTCTCAGGCTTCTTCCCTCTCAACCCTTTCTCTTCTTGTGCTGTGTTGTTGCTTTACTTGTGTTTGACTCTTTCCTATCCTATGGACTATACGCTCCCCAGACACCTCTGTCCATGGAATTCTCCAGGCAGGAATATTGGAGTGGGTTGCAATTCTCTGCTCCAGGGATCTTCTGGACCCAGAGATTGAGCCGAGTCTCCTGCACTGCAGGCAGATTCTTTACCACCTGAGACACCAGGGACGCCTTTGTCAGTCATGACTATGGAACATAGAAACCAGTCTTCACTTTGGAAATATTGAATTGAATTTCCAGGATTCTTGATCAAAAGTCAATCTTTTTATGTATCTGTCAATTTGAATACATCGTACATCGTTGTTCCTCCTTCCCCCAACAGTTTTGTTCAGAACAATATGAAAAAGCGGAATCATCAAAGAGCCAGAAGTTTCCTTGTATGCATGTTAGTACTACTGGTGGCTGCCCACTGAAACTCGCTCCCCTTCCCCCCACAATTCTGCCTCAGTTGGTCTAGCTGCAGCCTGGACATCTGTGCTTTCAGAAAGTGCCAGGAGGTTCTAATACACGGCCAGAGTTGAGAACTTACTGATCTTGTCTAAACTCAATTTATGAATGAGGGTTTGGAGACCGATTTCTCCAAAACTACAGTTCTTCATTTAAATTCTTATTGGCCTCCCCTCTGGGGGTTTAGCCAATACTTAAATATTCTAAAATCAAAAAAAATGTTCCTTTCCAACCAGCTGAAACTATTTATTTATTACATTATTTTATTTGTATTGAAGTATAAATTTACAATGCTGTGTTACTTTCAGGTGTACAGCAAAGTGATTCAGTTATATATGTATTCTGAATACATATGTATATATATTCAGTTATATATATATTACTATTCAGTTACATATGTATTATATATATATACACACACAGACACTTCTTTCAGATTCCAAATGGAAGCTCTTTTTCCTTTTTTTTTTTGGCCACTTCTATTGATCTTTCATTTATTTATCTTTGTTCTTTGACCTGTGTGGGCCTCCCATTGCAGTGGCCTCTCTCATCACAGAGCACCGACTTTGGGTGCATGCGCTCCAGAGTACCGGCTCGGTAGTTGGACACATTGGTCCAGCTGCTCCATGGCATGTGGGATCTTCCTAGGCTAGGGATCGAACCGGCGCCCCCTTGCACTGCAAGGTGGTGTCCTTACCCTCTGGACCACCAGGGAAGCCCCCAAACAGAGACTCTTAATGTCATTACCATCATTGTCTTCAATGTTTCCCCGGAAACCTTAGGCAGCTTTAATAGTCTCCTTATTCTGAAGATGAACTCTGGAAATGAAATGAAATTTCTTGGTATATTTCTTGCTTCAGTCTATTTTCTTCTCTTTCCACTGTGCTTGTGACTTTGTCCGTCAGATGGTAAACTGGTCTCCTCTCTTCTCTCCTTTGCTTTATTCTACCCCCAAGGGGGAGGCTTGGGAGGACGGGGTCTCGACTCCTGCACCTGGATTGAAAGGCTCTGGCTCTTTGTTTTGTTTAAAATTTTATTTGTTTTCGACTGTGTTGAGTTTTTTTGTTGCACATTGAGTTTTCTCTAGTTGTGGTGTGTGGGTTTCTTATTGTGGTGGCTTCTCTTGTTGAGGAGTGCAGGCTCTAGAAGCCCCTGGGTTCACTAGTTGCAGGGCACCGGCTCAGTTGCCCCACAGTATGTGGGATCTTCTCAGACCAGGGATCAAAACCATGTCCCCTGCATTGGCAGGTGAACTCGTAACCACTGGGCCACCAGGAAAGTCCCTGACTTTCTGGTTTTACTCTCCTGTGCTGCCAGCTCTGCCAACCTGGACTCTGGATGCCTACTGTTTTTTGTGGTGAAGATTTATTTATTTATTTATTTTGAGCGGGGGTCGGGTTGAGGAGGGAGGGGAGCGGGCGGGCCACTTCTATTGATCCTTCATTTCTCTGTTTTCATCCGTCTTTGTTCTTTGGCTCCTGTGGGCCTCCCATCGCGGTGGCGTCTGTTGTCGCAGAGCACCGGCTCTGGGCGCATGCGCTCCAGAGCTCCGGCTCGGTGATTGGACACATCAGTCCAGCCGCTCCACGGCACGTGGGATCTTCCCAGGCCAGGGATTGAACCGGCGCCCCTTGCACTGCAAGGCGGTGTCCTTATCCACTGGACCACCAGGGGAAGCCCTGGCTGCCTACTTTTTGAACACACTTTTTCTTTTTTAAAAAACTGCCTGCTCATGTTCTGCTGTTAATCTTCCTCCTCCTTTACTGCCTGTTGAATCTCACTTATCCTCCAAAGTCCAACCCCAGAGCAGCCACATCCACTGAGTCTTGGGATTGCCTCCTGGCAAACGACCCTTTTCAATTTCTTTTTCAACATTTTCAAACTTGGCAGCTTTAATAGTCTCCTTATTCTGAAGATGAACTCTGGAAATGAAATGAAATTTCTTGGTATATTTCTTGCTTCAGTCTATTTTCTTCTCTTTCCACTGTGCTTGTGACTTTGTCCGTCAGATGGTAAACTGGTCTCCTCTCTTCTCTCCTTTGCTTTATTCTACCCCCAAGGGGGAGGCTTGGGAGGACGGGGTCTCGACTCCTGCACCTGGATTGAAAGGCTCTGGCTCTTTGTTTTGTTTAAAATTTTATTTGTTTTCGACTGTGTTGAGTTTTTTTGTTGCACATTGAGTTTTCTCTAGTTGTGGTGTGTGGGTTTCTTATTGTGGTGGCTTCTCTTGTTGAGGAGTGCAGGCTCTAGAAGCCCCTGGGTTCACTAGTTGCAGGGCACCGGCTCAGTTGCCCCACAGTATGTGGGATCTTCTCAGACCAGGGATCAAAACCATGTCCCCTGCATTGGCAGGTGAACTCGTAACCACTGGGCCACCAGGAAAGTCCCTGACTTTCTGGTTTTACTCTCCTGTGCTGCCAGCTCTGCCAACCTGGACTCTGGATGCCTACTTTTTTTTTTTTTTAAGATTTATTTATTTATTTATTTTGGGCGGGGGGTCGGGTTGGGGAGGGAAGGGAGCGGGCGGGCCACTTCTATTGATCCTTCATTTCTCTGTTTTCATCCGTCTTTGTTCTTTGGCTCCTGTGGGCCTCCCATCGCGGTGGCGTCTGTTGTCGCAGAGCACCGGCTCTGGGCGCATGCGCTCCAGAGCTCCGGCTCGGTGATTGGACACATCAGTCCAGCCGCTCCACGGCACGTGGGATCTTCCCAGGCCAGGGATTGAACCGGCGCCCCTTGCACTGCAAGGCGGTGTCCTTATCCACTGGACCACCAGGGGAAGCCCTGGCTGCCTACTTTTTGAACACACTTTTTCTTTTTTAAAAAACTGCCTGCTCATGTTCTGCTGTTAATCTTCCTCCTCCTTTACTGCCTGTTGAATCTCACTTATCCTCCAAAGTCCAACCCCAGAGCAGCCACATCCACTGAGTCTTGGGATTGCCTCCTGGCAAACGACCCTCTCAATTTCTGCAACATTTTCTTTGTGTTTGACATTGAGCACTTGGCAGATGCTTGGCATATGGAGACTTTGAGCTCCTTCTTGGGGACTGGGACCTTAGTCTATGTGCCTCTATGCCTCCCAATGCATATCCAGCACAGCCTTCTCTCATGGTAGGGTTGTGGTAAATATGCAGGATTGAAATACAGTTAAGATCGTCCAGCTTGTCTTGATGTTCTGAGTAGGAAGAGAAGCTGTATCTTTGACATCTACACTTGATTCTGTTTCAAGAAGCCTCTTCTGCTTAGATAATTCACAAATGGTGCACTGTATAGAATATCAGCTGTTTCATAAGGAAAAGAATCACGGGTAGAATAAGTGGAACAATTTGAAAGAGGAAAAAAGGATCTTGTGCAGGATTCCACTAAAACAACCAGAAAACCAAACATTAAGATTCATGGAGTGTGACATTTTCCTGTCATCCCTGGGAGGGTCTGGGAAACCTAGAGGTCAGAGGAGGAAGAACAAGTTGAACAAGATGCTTCTATTAATAAAAGCTGAAGCACCCAGGCTTTCTAAAAGCATCTGGTGGTGGGGTGGGGAACACCTGGCTGATCTGTGATGCTGTGTGCTTTTGGTAGTGTGTAACAGTGCACCGTGGACTGGGCGTAGCCTGGGTTAGCAAGGGTTAGGGGGGATGCTCCCCCATTATCACTTCACTAAACTTCTGAATGCTGGAGCTTTGCTAGCAGACTGTATTAGGTTTAATCTCTCCTGAATTCCACACATTTCATTTAAGCTGCACAGTTAATTGCCTAAGGGTAATTGAAAACGCAGCATGAAACGTGTGGTGAGTGAAGGCTATTATACAGACCTCAAGTTCTCCATTTCTGATTAACTCTGTGAGCTTAGCACACATTAATGGCATTCCCTTTGATTACCAGCATTTGGTTCAGGTCAGTGAGTTAGTGCAAAGTGTGTGTGTTTTAGAATCTTAAGCTGCCACCTCGATCTCCTCTCACTCTCTTTTTCCCTTCCTCCTTTCCCCTCCTCTCTTTCCTCTCTCTCTCTCTCTCTCTTCCTCCCTCCCTCCCTCCTCCCTCTCTCCTCTTTTCTATTCCTGGGATAGCAGATTTAACAAACTATTCACTATGGAAGGAAATGGACTCTGTTTAAATGAAGCCTAGAGAGCAGTCACTTGGTGCGGGTGGCGGAGTGTGGAGACATAGCCGTCTGACCCCTGGCTTCCCTCGGGCGCCTGCCCAACTGCCTAGGAGATGCCCTGGCTCTCTCTGGTTTTGTCAGCTCTGTGATCATGGGGCCTAAGTGTTCTGACCTCGCTCCCTGCCTCAGGGGTTAGTATTTAACCTCCACACAAAGCTTAATACTCCCCGGGGCTAGGTGGGAAAAGAAATCCTTATTTCTGTGTTCTTAGAAGAAGCGTCTCCCTTCGGTGAGGTCTGGGTTCTAAGGTGACTCTGGAACTGAAGAGCTGCCTCTGCCTTTCCTCAGAGATGGCCTGTGAGTCTCTGCTGGAAGCATCCAGAAGCACAGCCAGACTCAGAGGTGTGGATACACACAGGGGAAATGGTTGATGAAGGATTGTCCTGGTGGTCCATTGCATACGCCTCCACTCTCCCAATGCAGAAGGCACGTGTTGGATCCCTGGTGGGGGAACTAAGATCCCACATGCCGCAGGGAGTGCTCCCTCCCTCCAAAAGAAAAAGGAAATGGTTGGTGAATGATCGCACCCACGGGGAGCTCCTGACTGACTTGAGGGGCTGTATGATGTTGGATGCTCACTCAGGTGAGGTGTGTGTCTTGTGAAAAGGAGGTAGGGCTGTGCCGTGCCGTGGGAGGAGCTTAAGGCTGGAGGCTGTGCCCTTGAACCCTGGCCCCAGCCCTGTTACCAAGCGCGTGTGGCCTTTTGGAAGTTGCTGCCTGTCTCTGGGCCTTTCTTTCCATGTCTCCAAGATGATCGCCGAGGGCCCTTCTAACCATGGGAGACTGATGTTTAAGAAGGGTTTCTGGGCATCGTCCCCAGTGCTAGAAATCACATGGAAATAAAGCAGCAAGGGATGGACTTCTGAGGCCACAGATCAGAGAACCATCTACAAACAGTAATACCTGGAGACCCCAGTAGGGTCTCCGTGTGACCTAATGGTCTGCATCAGTGCAACTTTATTAATCTGTTGTTGAGTCCTAGTCCTTCTATGCTAACCGACCTCACTCAGGATTGGCATTATAGATTTATAGATGTTTCCTCTTCTCCTGTGGGCTTAACTGTCTAGAGTGATTGAAGTCTTTGCTGGGTTATGATGGGGAAATAGTGATTAAATTAATAGTGCTTTGCAACAAGGATAAACTTAACTGTAGGTAACAGATAAAATGTCTAATTAAACAGTCATATCACTGTCTACTTTGAGTCTAAATAAACTTGCCTCTTAACTTGGGTGGAATAAGAAGTTAATTAAAAACCAGGGTGTTTGTGGCCATACTTGAGTGCTCACTGATAAATGCAGTGTCTGGGTTTGAGAAGGTGGGGTATCGTTCCATCCAGTGTCCACCCAGTGTAATGCTTTTGAGGTACACAGGCCTGGAGAGGGTCAGTTGTGTATCCTTTCTCCTCTCCCCCAATACACACACACACACACACACACACACACAGACACACACACGGAGTATTTGCTTCCTATGAATGAAGATAACTCACAAACATAGAACTGAAAGGAGAGACAGGAAACACAGAGGGAGGATTGTCCCATCTGCAGGTATTATATGACATGAGGGCAGCAGTGTGATTGGGGTTTAGCTACATCTTGCATCATTCTGGGGGAAGGGAAAATTCACCCCTAACATTTCTGTTCCTCTCTCCTCCAGCAACTAACATTTATTTAGCCCTTTCTTGTGGTCTACATTTAAAAACTTTTTGGGGGTGGTTGTGATTAAGTAAGCACAGGGCTTCTTAGGGGCCTCAGTGGCAAGGAATCCATCTGCCAGTGCAGTGAAGAGATTCAGGCCCAATCCTCCTTGGGTTGGGAAGATTCTCCGGAGGAAAACGTGGCCACCCACTCCAGTACTCTTGCCTGGACTGTCCCATGGATAGAGGAGCCTGGCGGGCGACAGTCTATGGGTCACAAAGAGTCAAACATGACTGAGCACCTGACACAAATGTACATAACGCCGAATTTACCATCTTAACCATTTTAAGTATGTGATTCAGCAGCATCAAGTGATTGCCATCGCTCTGCTGTCTCCACCACTGTCTACAGAACTCTGTCCGTCTTTTAAAACAGAAACTCTGTACCCATTAAACACTCGATCCTCATTCTCTCCCTCTAGTTTCTGACAACCACCATTCCACTAGTCTTTATGAGTAAGACTGTTCTGAGCACCTCCTATGACTGGAGTCATATAGTCTTTGTCTTTTTTGGTCGGCTTATTTCACTCGGCATAAGCGTGTGTCAGAATTTCCTTTCTTTTAAAGGCCAAGCACTGTTCCACTGTATCTATAGATCACACTTTGTTTATTCATTTATGGATGGACACTAGAGTCGCCTTCACCTTTGAATGCTGTGAATAGTGCTGCTATGAATATGGGTGGACAAATATCTCTTCAAGTCCCTGCTTTCAAATGTTTTGGGAATATACTCAGAAGTGGAATTGCTGGATCATATGGTGATTCTATTTTTAACTTTTGGAGGAAGAGCCTTACTATTTTCCATAATGGCTAGACTGCTTTATTCTTCTACCGATGGCGTATGGGGATTCTAATTTCTCTACATCCTTGCTAACATCTGTTATTTTCTTTTCTCCATCCCTCCCTTTCTTCCTCCCTCCTTCCCACGCTTCCTTCCTTTTTCTTTCTTTCAAGAAAGAGATGGAGAAGGTAACTTGCCTTCATGTTTGTCCCCTTTTGCTTTTCCTTTGTTCCCTTTCCTGTGTTCTCTGTCTCCCTCTGATAGTCTCTCCTCATTTCCAGAGGAGGCGGCTTCATGGCCAAGCTTCTAGGGACAGAAATTTGACAGTTTCTGGGTTTGTGGCGCCAGCTGGGAAACGGCCCGTGTCTTCTCTCTCCCCACACAGCCTGTCTCTGCCCACTGAGGCCTGCACATGTGCCAAGTGTAAGTGGACAATGAAGGACACATCCAGACCGTATGACCACTGAGTTATTTCAGTCCAGTTTATCAAATATTGAGTGTTCTAGCTTGCACTGTGCTCTAGTGAATGAAAAGTAAAAAGTTAACAGATAACCCTTGACCTGGATATGTGTGAGAAGACAGGCTTTTCTGACAAAAAAAGAATCAAAGAACAATACTGGTTGTAAACGAGCAGCTGCTACATCAAATATAGTTAAATTCCAGCGTAACCAGTGAGGACGATGTACTTCCTGGAAGCCGGAGAGAGGCTGAGCTCAGCCACCTTGGCTTAGGTTGTTACGGGAAGCTGGCTGTGAACCAGGAAAGAGGAGTCAGACTGGGGCCGACGAAAGGAGGGCTGCAGGTTCCGGATGATCATCTGTGTGGAATCCCGTTCTACTCTTGTTCTTGAAACAGTGATTGATTGATTGCTCTCTTTGGTTACCATCCTGACTGACTCCCATTCTCTGTCACCAGGGTTCCTTCAGTTCTGATGGGAAAGTGCTTGTGCAGACCTTGCAGTTAAACAGATAATGTCCTCTTGGGAGGGGTCTCACCTTTCAGGTGCTTCCCCTACTCCCTCTTTATGTTTCTTAATAAGTACTCGAATATCTGGGCTCCTCTTTGTCAGATCTGTCCCCAGGGGGAAAAAATGAATACTTTCAGGAAATCATTTTCTCTGTGTGATTATGGGTGGAGTTGGCCTCTTTCTAGGGATCCTCTGCTAGCATCCAGCCCTGGAAATGATAAAGAAAGAAAGACGGGGAATGTTCACTGTAGAAAAGTCACTTGTTACAGAATTTAAAGTGTCGCTGGCACTCAAGTGATCCCATGGCTTGTCTTTAAAACCCAGGACATGGTGACTATTTCTCTCTGTCTCAGGGGAAAATGATCTAATCAGAATTCACAGGTACCAGCCCTGCAGGCTGCTTTTTGTTGTTGGTTGCCAGAAAAGAAAGCCATGGAGATGGAAATATTCTCTAAAGATGATAAAGATCTACAGTTTTTTATTTATTGTCCAAAATGCTCTCTTTCTCTCTCTCTCTCTTTTTTTTTTTTTGAGGAGGTGATACTTTGTCTGTAACATTTGCTGTTGTTTTAGAGGAAAGGCATCTCTTTATAGAACATGGGGCATATTGATGAGGGACCTGCCCATCCACACTCAGGTGGACATGGTTGTTGGTTGACTTATTGTGTGCTAACTCAGCAGGAGATGTTTGGGTCCTGCTAAGTGGGTCCAAAACTTATCTGACTACTGTTTGTTTTGTCTTTGCTTTTCTTTCCTCTCAAGATGCTTTCTTTTAAAAGGCAGCCCAAGGTTAACAATGGATAATTTGCTGCCAGTTGCCCAGAGCGCCTTTTTCCAAAGGTTGCCTTTCCCTGTGTGCAGCGGAGGCTAGATAATGATACAGCTTTATCTTTGAAGGCAAACGTCCTTTCTACCAGGGGGAGCCCCAAACGCTTTCCAGGGTTAATTAATGCAGCTACAAAGTGGTAAAGATAAAAAATGACTGAGGCACCCTCAGCTTTATCCCCGTGTCTGGGCCAGCTGGCAGCATTCTTTGGTTACCATCCTGACTGACTCCCATTCTCTGTCACCAGGGTTCCTTCAGTTCTGATGGGAAAGTGCTTGTGCAGACCTTGCAGTTAAACAGATAATGTCCTCTTGGGAGGGGTCTCACCTTTCAGGTGCTTCCCCTACTCCCTCTTTATGTTTCTTAATAAGTACTCGAATATCTGGGCTCCTCTTTGTCAGATCTGTCCCCAGGGGGAAAAAATGAATACTTTCAGGAAATCATTTTCTCTGTGTGATTATGGGTGGAGTTGGCCTCTTTCTAGGGATCCTCTGCTAGCATCCAGCCCTGGAAATGATAAAGAAAGAAAGACGGGGAATGTTCACTGTAGAAAAGTCACTTGTTACAGAATTTAAAGTGTCGCTGGCACTCAAGTGATCCCATGGCTTGTCTTTAAAACCCAGGACATGGTGACTATTTCTCTCTGTCTCAGGGGAAAATGATCTAATCAGAATTCACAGGTACCAGCCCTGCAGGCTGCTTTTTGTTGTTGGTTGCCAGAAAAGAAAGCCATGGAGATGGAAATATTCTCTAAAGATGATAAAGATCTACAGTTTTTTATTTATTGTCCAAAATGCTCTCTTTCTCTCTCTCTTTTTTTTTTTTTTGAGGAGGTGATACTTTGTCTGTAACATTTGCTGTTGTTTTAGAGGAAAGGCATCTCTTTATAGAACATGGGGCATATTGATGAGGGACCTGCCCATCCACACTCAGGTGGACATGGTTGTTGGTTGACTTATTGTGTGCTAACTCAGCAGGAGATGTTTGGGTCCTGCTAAGTGGGTCCAAAACTTATCTGACTACTGTTTGTTTTGTCTTTGCTTTTCTTTCCTCTCAAGATGCTTTCTTTTAAAAGGCAGCCCAAGGTTAACAATGGATAATTTGCTGCCAGTTGCCCAGAGCGCCTTTTTCCAAAGGTTGCCTTTCCCTGTGTGCAGCGGAGGCTAGATAATGATACAGCTTTATCTTTGAAGGCAAACGTCCTTTCTACCAGGGGGAGCCCCAAACGCTTTCCAGGGTTAATTAATGCAGCTACAAAGTGGAAATAAAAAATGATGGTGGAAGGGAAGGGAAGAACAGCTCAGAGCTGAGGCACCCTCAGCACAGTGAATCATCCCAGCTGCAGGGCAGCCTGTGTCTGGGCCAGCTGGACACCTCTTAAAATAAAGGCCAAAGAAGATGCATTCAGGTACCCGTGTGTCAAGGTGTCTTCCGATGACACCACAGCGATCATGGTGATCGACATGCCAGCTAAAGATGTTGGGAGGAGGCCGTCTACCAGGCCCCACGGTAGCTGGTTCTTCATTAGGGTTTCTCCTCCTTGGCACTATAAACAGCTGGGAAAGGATAATTATTTGTTTGGGGTGGCTGTCCTGCACATTTTAGGATGTTCAGCAGCTGAACCCTGGTCTCTGTTCATTAATACCCCCAATGTGTGGCAATCAAAAAAATATCTCCGGATATTGCTGGATGCTTACTGAATTAGGTTATTTAACCCTTCTAATATAGTGTGAGAGACTCTGTTATCTCCACGTGACCAGACAGAAGCTTGAGAAATGAGGAGATTATTAAATGTTTTGTCCAAGGACTTGGAATATATGGTTTGGGGTAGTGAGTGTCCTAAGCACAAAACCAAATGTCTAATAGACCAAATTTGTGTGCTCTCTTGGTGAGTAAGTAGCTATTTTTAGCAGTGAGGTGCTTTCTTATTTACCCAAATCCTAATCACATAGGATCCTTTATCACATCTTTCTACTCTACAAACGTTACTACTTGATACAAGAGATGTCTTCAACTGTTGCCTCATTCATTGGTTATTTATTTATTTATTTTCATTCATCTTCATTCTTTGGCCTGTGTGGGCCTCCTACTGCAGTGGCCTCTCTTGTTGCAGAGCACTGGTTCTGGGCGCATGCACTCCAGAGCGCTGGCTCACAACTGGACACTAGGCACTCAGCGGCACATGGGATCTTCCCAGGCCAGGGATTGAACTGGTGTCCCTTGTACTGCAAAGTGGACTCTTTACTCACTGGATCACCAGGGAAGCCCAAGAAAATATTTTGATGTCTTCCAATTTCTGTTCCACTCTCTTCCTGCCCAGAGATCATCACTGTCCTGAATTGAGTGTTTATCAGGCCCATGAATATTTTCATATTCTGTTACTTGTATCCCAAAGTGATATATTGAAGTTTCCCATGTTTGAATGTGTTAGTTGAATGATAATTACAACGAAGTTATCATTGTGCATGTGTTCTGCTTAATATTTTAAAAGTAAATTTAGGAGTAATTTTAGATTTATAGAAAGTTCATAAAGATGGCACCAAATTCTTTTTTTTTTTTTTCAACATCCTTTTCTCCCTACCCCCAGCCACTGGCAATCACCATTTGCCTCTCTGCTTCCATTGAGTCTGATTGCTTTAGATTCCATGTAAGTGAGATTGTGCAGTGTTTGGCTCTCTCAGTCTGGCTTATTTTGCTTAGCATAATGTCCTCTAGATTCATTCATATTATTGCAGATGGCAAGGTTTCCTTCTTTATAAAGGCTGAATAATATTCTACACATACACACACGTGTGCTCACACACATGCACACACACACACATATGTATATATATGTAACATTTTCCTTATTCATCTATTGAAGAATATTTTGAAGAGCATTTAGGTTGTCTTCATACCTTGGCTATTGTGAATTAAGCAGCAGACGAATGTGGAAGTGCAGCTATCCCTTTCAGATAGTAATTTCATTTTCTTTGGCTCTACTTTGTCCAAGGACTTGGGATATATGGTTTGGGGTAGTGAGTGTCCTAAGCACAAAACCAAATGTCTAATAGACCAAATTTGTGTGCTCTCTTGGTGAGTAAGTAGCTATTTTTAGCAGTGAGGTGCTTTCTTATTTACCCAAATCCTAATCACATAGGATCCTTTATCACATCTTTCTACTCTACAAACGTTACTACTTGATACAAGAGATGTCTTCAACTGTTGCCTCATTCATTGGTTATTTATTTATTTATTTTCATTCATCTTCATTCTTTGGCCTGTGTGGGCCTCCTACTGCAGTGGCCTCTCTTGTTGCAGAGCACTGGTTCTGGGCGCATGCACTCCAGAGCGCTGGCTCACAACTGGACACTAGGCACTCAGCGGCACATGGGATCTTCCCAGGCCAGGGATTGAACTGGTGTCCCTTGTACTGCAAGGTGGACTCTTTACTCACTGGATCACCAGGGAAGCCCAAGAAAATATTTTGATGTCTTCCAATTTCTGTTCCACTCTCTTCCTGCCCAGAGATCATCACTGTCCTGAATTGAGTGTTTATCAGGCCCATGAATATTTTCATATTCTGTTACTTGTATCCCAAAGTGATATATTGAAGTTTCCCATGTTTGAATGTGTTAGTTGAATGATAATTACAACGAAGTTATCATTGTGCATGTGTTCTGCTTAATATTTTAAAAGTAAATTTAGGAGTAATTTTAGATTTATAGAAAGTTCATAAAGATGGCACCAAATTCTTTTTTTTTTTTTTCAACATCCTTTTCTCCCTACCCCCAGCCACTGGCAATCACCATTTGCCTCTCTGCTTCCATTGAGTCTGATTGCTTTAGATTCCATGTAAGTGAGATTGTGCAGTGTTTGGCTCTCTCAGTCTGGCTTATTTTGCTTAGCATAATGTCCTCTAGATTCATTCATATTATTGCAGATGGCAAGGTTTCCTTCTTTATAAAGGCTGAATAATATTCTACACATACACACACGTGTGCTCACACACATGCACACACACACACATATGTATATATATGTAACATTTTCCTTATTCATCTATTGAAGAATATTTTGAAGAGCATTTAGGTTGTCTTCATACCTTGGCTATTGTGAATTAAGCAGCAGACGAATGTGGAAGTGCAGCTATCCCTTTCAGATAGTAATTTCATTTTCTTTGGCTCTACGGCTAGAAGAGGGTTGGCTGAATCATGTGACGACTCTTTTTAACTTTTTGAGGAAGCCCTATACTATTATTTTTCACAATGGCTGTGCTAATACACATTTGCGTCAGTGACATACAAAGGCGCCCATTTTTCAGCATCCTCACCAGCATTCGTTATTTTTTCTGTTTTTGATAATAGCCATCCTAACAGGTATGAGATTATATCTTGTGGTTTATTTATTTATTTATTTATTTATTTATTTATTTTGGGCGGGGGTCGGGTTGGGGAGGGAGGGAGCGGGTGGGCCACTTCTATTGGTCTTTCATTTATCTATTTTCATCCGTCTTTGTTCTTTGGCTCCTGTGGGCCTCCCATCGCGGTGGTGTCTGTCATTGCAGAGTGCTGGCTCTGGGCGCACGTGCTCCAGAGCTCCAGCTCGGCAATTGGACACATCAGTCCAGCCGCTCCGCGGCACGTGGGATCTTCCCAGGCCAGGGATCGAACCAGCACCCCTTGCACTGCAAGGTGGTATCCTTACCCACTGGACCACCAGAGGAAGCCCTCTTGTGGTTTTAATTAACATTTTCCTGATGATTAGAGATGCTGTTTTTTTTTTTTTAATTTGTCCACTTTTATTGGTCTTTATTTATTTTCATCCATATTTGTTCTTTGGCCTGTGTGGGCCACCCATTGTAGTGTCCTTCCTCCTTCTAGAGCACCACTCTGGATGCATGTGCTCCAGAGCGCCTGCTCACAATTGGACACACTGGTCCAGCCGCTCCATGGCACATGGGATCTTCCTAGGCCAGGGATTGAACTGGTGCGCTTTGCAGTGCAAGGCGGACTCCTTACCCACTGGACCACCAGGGAAGCCTGATGCTGGTTTTTTTTAATGTATCTGTCAGCATTTGAATTTATTATTTTGAGATGTGCCTGTTAAGGTCCTCTGCCCATTACAAAATTAGGTTATTTATATTTTTGAAATTGAATTGCATGGATTTCTTATATATGTTAGCTCTTAACCCTTCATTAGGTATATGACTTGTAGATGTTTCCCCCCGTTGTGTAGGCTGCCTGCTCATTTTGTTGACTTTTTCCCTTTGCTGTGCAGAAGGTTTTAGTTTAATGCCAGTCTCATTTGTCTGTTTTTGCTTTTGTTGTCTGTGTTTTTGGCATTGTCATATCCAAAGAAATTGTTGCCAAGGTGAGTGTCAGAGATTTTCTTTGGCTCTACTAGAAGAGGGTTGGCTGAATCATGTGACGACTCTTTTAACTTTTTGAGGAAGCCCTATACTATTATTTTTCACAATGGCTGTGCTAATACACATTTGCGTCAGTGACATACAAAGGCGCCCATTTTTCAGCATCCTCACCAGCATTCGTTATTTTTTCTGTTTTTGATAATAGCCATCCTAACAGGTATGAGATTATATCTTGTGGTTTATTTATTTATTTATTTATTTATTTATTTATTTTGGGCGGGGGTCGGGTTGGGGAGGGAGGGGAGCGGGTGGGCCACTTCTATTGGTCTTTCATTTATCTATTTTCATCCGTCTTTGTTCTTTGGCTCCTGTGGGCCTCCCATCGCGGTGGTGTCTGTCATTGCAGAGTGCTGGCTCTGGGCGCACGTGCTCCAGAGCTCCAGCTCGGCAATTGGACACATCAGTCCAGCCGCTCCGCGGCACGTGGGATCTTCCCAGGCCAGGGATCGAACCAGCACCCCTTGCACTGCAAGGTGGTATCCTTACCCACTGGACCACCAGAGGAAGCCCTCTTGTGGTTTTAATTAACATTTTCCTGATGATTAGAGATGCTGTTTTTTTTTTTTTAATTTGTCCACTTTTATTGGTCTTTATTTATTTTCATCCATATTTGTTCTTTGGCCTGTGTGGGCCACCCATTGTAGTGTCCTTCCTCCTTCTAGAGCACCACTCTGGATGCATGTGCTCCAGAGCGCCTGCTCACAATTGGACACACTGGTCCAGCCGCTCCATGGCACATGGGATCTTCCTAGGCCAGGGATTGAACTGGTGCGCTTTGCAGTGCAAGGCGGACTCCTTACCCACTGGACCACCAGGGAAGCCTGATGCTGGTTTTTTTTAATGTATCTGTCAGCATTTGAATTTATTATTTTGAGATGTGCCTGTTAAGGTCCTCTGCCCATTAAAAAAATTAGGTTATTTATATTTTTGAAATTGAATTGCATGGATTTCTTATATATGTTAGCTCTTAACCCTTCATTAGGTATATGACTTGTAGATGTTTCCCCCCGTTGTGTAGGCTGCCTGCTCATTTTGTTGACTTTTTCCCTTTGCTGTGCAGAAGGTTTTAGTTTAATGCCAGTCTCATTTGTCTGTTTTTGCTTTTGTTGTCTGTGTTTTTGGCATTGTCATATCCAAAGAAATTGTTGCCAAGGTGAGTGTCAGAGAGCTTTCTCTTATGTTTTCTTCTAGGAGTTTCATAGTTTTGACTTTAAGCCTTTAATCCATTTCTAGTTTATTTTTGTATATGGTGTGAGATAAGGATCCAGTTTCATTCTGTTGTGTGTAGGTGTTCAGTTTTTCCATCACTGTTTGTTGAAGAGACTGTCTTTTTCCTGTTGTATGCTCTTGGCACCCGTGTCAAAGATTAGTTGGGGACTTCCCTGGTGGTCCAGTGGGTAAGGACACTGCCTTGCAGTGCAGGGGCACTGGTTCGATACCTGGCCTGGGAAGATCACGTGTGTGGTGGAGCGGCTGGACTGATGTGTCCAACTACCAGGTTGGAGCTATGGGGAGCATGCACCCAGAGCCGTTGCTCTGCAGCGACAGGGGCCACTGCAATGGGAGGCACACACAGGCCAAATAACAAAGAAAATAGATAAATGAAAGACCAATAGAAGTGGCCAAAAAAAATTATAAAAAATTATATATAAAAAAATTAGTTGGTGGTACATGCATGGGTTTATTCCTGGGGTTTGTGTCTGTTTCATTGGTCTATGTATCTATTTGTACTCCAGCACCATACTGTTTTGTTGATTATAACTGTAACATAGTTTGAAACCAGAAAATGTGATGCCTCCAACATTGTTCTTGCTCAAGATTGCTTTGACCATTTGGGGTCTTCTGTGATTCCATTTGAATTTTAGGATTATTTTCCTAATTATGTAAAAAATTTCTTTGGGAAATTTTGATAGAGTTTGAATGAAATGGACCTGTAAACAATATTAGTTTTTCTAATCCATGAACATGGAATGTCTTTCCATTTATCTGTGTATTTTAAAGTTTCCTTCATCAATGTTGTATAATTTTCAGTTCAAGTCCTTGACATCTTTGGTTAAGATAGTTTCTAAGATTTTTTTTTTTTTTTTTTGCTGCTAATGTGATATTATTTTCTTAATTTCTCTTTTGGACAGTTTGTTGTTAATGTATCAGTTCAGTTTAGTTGCTCAGTTGTATCCTACTCTTTGTGACCCCATGGACTGCAGCATGCCAGGCTTCCCTGTCCTTCACCATCTCCCAGAGTTTGCCCAAACTCATCTATTGAGTCAGTGATGCTATCCAACCATCTCATTCTCTGTCATTCCCTTCTCCTTCTACCTTCTATTTTTCCCAGCGTCAAGGTCTTTTCCAATCAGTCATCTCTTCACATCAGGTGGTCAGAGTATTGGAGCTTCAGCTTTAGCATCAGTTCCTTTCAATGAATATTCAGGGTTGATTTCCTTCAGGATTGGCTGGTTTGATCTCCTTGCAGTCCAAAGGACTCACAAGAGTCTTCTCCAAGTTGATGTATAGTAATGTCATTGATTTGTGTATAATTTGATTCTGAAGCTTTACTGAATTTATTAGTTCTAATAGACTGTGTGTGTATATGTTTATTTTTTAAGTACTCTGAGGTTGGGTGTGTATATTGATAATTGTTATAGCTTCCTGTTGAACTAACCTGAATAAAATAGTGTAATACTCTAATGGTGGTATGTAAATTAGCCATAATCCTAACATGAAAATTAAAAGACAAATATTAAAATAATTATAAAAATTATATATAAAAAAATTAGTTGGTGGTACATGCATGGGTTTATTCCTGGGGTTTGTGTCTGTTTCATTGGTCTATGTATCTATTTGTACTCCAGCACCATACTGTTTTGTTGATTATAACTGTAACATAGTTTGAAACCAGAAAATGTGATGCCTCCAACATTGTTCTTGCTCAAGATTGCTTTGACCATTTGGGGTCTTCTGTGATTCCATTTGAATTTTAGGATTATTTTCCTAATTATGTAAAAAATTTCTTTGGGAAATTTTGATAGAGTTTGAATGAAATGGACCTGTAAACAATATTAGTTTTTCTAATCCATGAACATGGAATGTCTTTCCATTTATCTGTGTATTTTAAAGTTTCCTTCATCAATGTTGTATAATTTTCAGTTCAAGTCCTTGACATCTTTGGTTAAGATAGTTTCTAAGATTTTTTTTTTTTTTTTTTGCTGCTAATGTGATATTATTTTCTTAATTTCTCTTTTGGACAGTTTGTTGTTAATGTATCAGTTCAGTTTAGTTGCTCAGTTGTATCCTACTCTTTGTGACCCCATGGACTGCAGCATGCCAGGCTTCCCTGTCCTTCACCATCTCCCAGAGTTTGCCCAAACTCATCTATTGAGTCAGTGATGCTATCCAACCATCTCATTCTCTGTCATTCCCTTCTCCTTCTACCTTCTATTTTTCCCAGCGTCAAGGTCTTTTCCAATCAGTCATCTCTTCACATCAGGTGGTCAGAGTATTGGAGCTTCAGCTTTAGCATCAGTTCCTTTCAATGAATATTCAGGGTTGATTTCCTTCAGGATTGGCTGGTTTGATCTCCTTGCAGTCCAAAGGACTCACAAGAGTCTTCTCCAAGTTGATGTATAGTAATGTCATTGATTTGTGTATAATTTGATTCTGAAGCTTTACTGAATTTATTAGTTCTAATAGACTGTGTGTGTATATGTTTATTTTTTAAGTACTCTGAGGTTGGGTGTGTATATTGATAATTGTTATAGCTTCCTGTTGAACTAACCTGAATAAAATAGTGTAATACTCTAATGGTGGTATGTAAATTAGCCATAATCCTAACATGAAAATTAAAAGACAAATATTAAAATAATTATAACAAGAAAAATTTGGCAATAGAATCAACACAAAAAGGTAAAATTTGGCTTCAAGAACACAAAGTGTGAGGAGAATAAGACTGTATAGGCTCTATATGCAATTGAATTTGAGTTGCTATCAGCTTAAAATTGACTGCTATAAGATGTTTTATGTAAGCCTCATTGTAATCATAAGGACAAAATCTCTAGAAGATGTGCAAAAGGTGAAGAAAAATGAATCAGAGGATGTCACTACAAAAAATTAAAGCACAAAAGAATATAGTAAGGAAGAAAGGAAAAAAATAACAACAAAATAGTGAGAAATCAATTCATAAAATGGGAGGAGTAAGTCCTTTCAGTTTCCAGTTCAGTTGCTCAGTCGTGTCTGCCTCTTTGCAGCCCCCTAGACTGCAGATCTATCAATAATTATTTTAAATGTAAATGAATTAAATTTACCAATCAAAAGACACAGAAGAACTGAATGGATAAGAAGATAAGGTACAGCAATATTTATAACAGACTGGTTTTACTATTAGGGCATAGTGGCCAAGATATGGAAACAGCATAAGTATCCATCAGCAGATTAATGGATTAAAAAAATTGCACACACGCACACACAGAGAAATATTATTCATCCTTAAAAAAAAGAGGGAAATCCTGCCATTTGTGAAACTGTGTATGAACCTGGAGGGCATTATGCTAAGTTAAGCCAGACTCAGAAAGATAGACAATGTATGAACTAACTTACATGTAGAATCTAAAATAGTCAAATTCATAAAAGCAGAGAGAAGAATGGTGGTTGCTGGGGCCAAGGGGGTGGGGGAAATGAGAAGCATTGATTAAAGGATACCAAAGTTTAGTTCTATGGATTAAAAAAGTTCTGGAAATGTAGTATACAGCATGGTGACTGTAACTGATAATATCGTATTATATAGTTGAAATTTGCTAAGCGAGTAGGTCTTGTGTTCTCACCCTTCCCCCAAATCATAACTGTGTGAGATGATGGGTATGTTAATTAGCTTAGCTGTTGTAATCATTTCACAATGTATACATATATTAAAGCATCTCGTTATACACCTTAAATATATTCAGTTTTTTCTTGTCAAGTGTCACTATATGGAATGGAAAAACAACCTCATCTCATGTTGTGGTAATTAATTTTGTGTTTGTAAGGGGCTTTGAGATCTAACACTGAAAATAGTTACAAAGCACAAAATATCATTAGGGGGATTTATTTGTGTCTTGTTATTTGATGCTTTTTATTGCTGCAGTTATATAATTTATTGTCATAATGTGAAGGAGAGCTCATTGCTTGAAGGACATAAACATTATTTGTGCAAAAGGTGAAGAAAAATGAATCAGAGGATGTCACTACAAAAAATTAAAGCACAAAAGAATATAGTAAGGAAGAAAGGAAAAAAATAACAACAAAATAGTGAGAAATCAATTCATAAAATGGGAGGAGTAAGTCCTTTCAGTTTCCAGTTCAGTTGCTCAGTCGTGTCTGCCTCTTTGCAGCCCCCTAGACTGCAGATCTATCAATAATTATTTTAAATGTAAATGAATTAAATTTACCAATCAAAAGACACAGAAGAACTGAATGGATAAGAAGATAAGGTACAGCAATATTTATAACAGACTGGTTTTACTATTAGGGCATAGTGGCCAAGATATGGAAACAGCATAAGTATCCATCAGCAGATTAATGGATTAAAAAAATTGCACACACGCACACACAGAGAAATATTATTCATCCTTAAAAAAAAGAGGGAAATCCTGCCATTTGTGAAACTGTGTATGAACCTGGAGGGCATTATGCTAAGTTAAGCCAGACTCAGAAAGATAGACAATGTATGAACTAACTTACATGTAGAATCTAAAATAGTCAAATTCATAAAAGCAGAGAGAAGAATGGTGGTTGCTGGGGCCAAGGGGGTGGGGGAAATGAGAAGCATTGATTAAAGGATACCAAAGTTTAGTTCTATGGATTAAAAAAGTTCTGGAAATGTAGTATACAGCATGGTGACTGTAACTGATAATATCGTATTATATAGTTGAAATTTGCTAAGCGAGTAGGTCTTGTGTTCTCACCCTTCCCCCAAATCATAACTGTGTGAGATGATGGGTATGTTAATTAGCTTAGCTGTTGTAATCATTTCACAATGTATACATATATTAAAGCATCTCGTTATACACCTTAAATATATTCAGTTTTTTCTTGTCAAGTGTCACTATATGGAATGGAAAAACAACCTCATCTCATGTTGTGGTAATTAATTTTGTGTTTGTAAGGGGCTTTGAGATCTAACACTGAAAATAGTTACAAAGCACAAAATATCATTAGGGGGATTTATTTGTGTCTTGTTATTTGATGCTTTTTATTGCTGCAGTTATATAATTTATTGTCATAATGTGAAGGAGAGCTCATTGCTTGCCAAAATGAAAATATACAGTAGGTACAGTAATATATCTATTACACATATTTTAAAGGAAGCCACCTGCTTGCATTTATCACTTGTGTTATGTGAGGGTGAGTTATGAGACCTCACAAAAAAGGTGTATCTCTTTTTATGCACTCATAATTTAGAAATAGTGGCTGAGTGGATTTCAGAGAAGTTCTCTCTCTCAAGAGAGAAAAAAAAAAAAGAAAAAGAACACCATAGGACTCAGATAAGCTCAGGGATTTGAGTGCCTAGAACCATTTCTCTGCCTAGGGGTATACTGAAGTGAGCTAATGAGAAAGTACATGCAAAGAAGAGAAGGCTATAGCTTGTTTTCTTATTGCTATACTTGAGTGTTGTACGGATTCTTCATCAACTGAGCTACAAGGGAATCCCAGTTGTATGCTGAAGACTATCAAACTAACATGAATATTTTGAAATATCATGCTGCTTAAATAGGTTATTTTTATTTTTGGCAGTGGATTCATTTCTTATTTCCATTTTCTAGGTTGAAAAATCAAGCAGAAGATATATTATTCATCTGACATCTGGTAGAGAGATAAGCTCTTGTCACCTTGATACTGATCACTGAGAATAATTACTGATCATTGAGAATAGTTCACTGTGTAACAGCCATGTAGACTGCATGGCAAGAAGCCCGCAGCGGTGACCATAGTAGTGTTGCTGGGTCAGGCACTGTGCTGAGGGTTTACTTGGATTACTTCATTCAGTCCTCACGTTAGTCCTAAAGTATCGGTTCCCATTTGAGAGATGCAGAAACTGAGGCACAGAGAGGTCATGAATCTAAATTTGCAAAGGTAGGTCTTGTGTTCTCACCCTTCCCCCAAATCATAACTGTGTGAGATGATGGGTATGTTAATTAGCTTAGCTGTTGTAATCATTTCACAATGTATACATATATTAAAGCATCTCGTTATACACCTTAAATATATTCAGTTTTTTCTTGTCAAGTGTCACTATATGGAATGGAAAAACAACCTCATCTCATGTTGTGGTAATTAATTTTGTGTTTGTAAGGGGCTTTGAGATCTAACACTGAAAATAGTTACAAAGCACAAAATATCATTAGGGGGATTTATTTGTGTCTTGTTATTTGATGCTTTTTATTGCTGCAGTTATATAATTTATTGTCATAATGTGAAGGAGAGCTCATTGCTTGCCAAAATGAAAATATACAGTAGGTACAGTAATATATCTATTACACATATTTTAAAGGAAGCCACCTGCTTGCATTTATCACTTGTGTTATGTGAGGGTGAGTTATGAGACCTCACAAAAAAGGTGTATCTCTTTTTATGCACTCATAATTTAGAAATAGTGGCTGAGTGGATTTCAGAGAAGTTCTCTCTCTCAAGAGAGAAAAAAAAAAAGGAAAATGAACACCATAGGACTCAGATAAGCTCAGGGATTTGAGTGCCTAGAACCATTTCTCTGCCTAGGGGTATACTGAAGTGAGCTAATGAGAAAGTACATGCAAAGAAGAGAAGGCTATAGCTTGTTTTCTTATTGCTATACTTGAGTGTTGTACGGATTCTTCATCAACTGAGCTACAAGGGAATCCCAGTTGTATGCTGAAGACTATCAAACTAACATGAATATTTTGAAATATCATGCTGCTTAAATAGGTTATTTTTATTTTTGGCAGTGGATTCATTTCTTATTTCCATTTTCTAGGTTGAAAAATCAAGCAGAAGATATATTATTCATCTGACATCTGGTAGAGAGATAAGCTCTTGTCACCTTGATACTGATCACTGAGAATAATTACTGATCATTGAGAATAGTTCACTGTGTAACAGCCATGTAGACTGCATGGCAAGAAGCCCGGCACGCGGTGACCATAGTAGTGTTGCTGGGTCAGGCACTGTGCTGAGGGTTTACTTGGATTACTTCATTCAGTCCTCACGTTAGTCCTAAGAAGTATCGGTTCCCATTTGAGAGATGCAGAAACTGAGGCACAGAGAGGTTCAGTGAATCAGTGTTGGATCAGGATGCAAACCCATCTGATTCCAAAGTCTGTGTCATTAACCTTTGACTGCCTGCTGCTGCTGCTGCCGCCTAGTCCCTTCAGTCTTGTCTGACTCTGTGTGACCCCATGGACTGCAACAAGCCAGCCTCCTCCATTCATGGAATTCTCCAGGCAAGAACACTGGAGTGGGTTGCCATGCCCTCCTCCAGGGGGGATCTTCCCAACACAGAGATGGAGCCTAGGTCTTCTGCACTGCAGGTAGGTTTCTCACCACTGAGCATCAGGGGAAACTCTCTCTCTATATATTTGCAACCCCATGGACTGTACCTTGCCGGGTTTCTCCATTCATGGAATTTTCCGGGCAAAAATACTGGAGTGGGTTGCCATTGCTGTTCAGTACAGCAACTGCTAGCTTCTTCTGGGTAGTGAGAGCTAGAAGTGTGGTTAGTCAGTATCACAGCACAGAATTTGCTGTGAGTATAAAATACATACAAGATTTGGAAAACAGAACAAAAAAATAATGTCAAATACTTCATTAATATTTAACAATATTGACTACATGTTGAGGTGATAGTGTTTTGGACAACAGATTAAATGAAAATGTATTATTAAAATTAATTTTGCTTATTCTGAGTTTTTAAAAGTGTGGTTGTTAGGCAGTTTAGAATTGTGTACAGGAAAAGTTTTTGGCAGTTGGCAGACTAATCAAACTAACATGAATATTTTGAAATATCATGCTGCTTAAATAGGTTATTTTTATTTGGCAGTGGATTCATTTCTTATTTCCATTTTCTAGGTTGAAAAATCAAGCAGAAGATATATTATTCATCTGACATCTGGTAGAGAGATAAGCTCTTGTCACCTTGATACTGATCACTGAGAATAATTACTGATCATTGAGAATAGTTCACTGTGTAACAGCCATGTAGACTGCATGGCAAGAAGCCCGGCACGCGGTGACCATAGTAGTGTTGCTGGGTCAGGCACTGTGCTGAGGGTTTACTTGGATTACTTCATTCAGTCCTCACGTTAGTCCTAAGAAGTATCGGTTCCCATTTGAGAGATGCAGAAACTGAGGCACAGAGAGGTTCAGTGAATCAGTGTTGGATCAGGATGCAAACCCATCTGATTCCAAAGTCTGTGTCATTAACCTTTGACTGCCTGCTGCTGCTGCTGCCGCCTAGTCCCTTCAGTCTTGTCTGACTCTGTGTGACCCCATGGACTGCAACAAGCCAGCCTCCTCCATTCATGGAATTCTCCAGGCAAGAACACTGGAGTGGGTTGCCATGCCCTCCTCCAGGGGGGATCTTCCCAACACAGAGATGGAGCCTAGGTCTTCTGCACTGCAGGTAGGTTTCTCACCACTGAGCATCAGGGAAGCTCTCTCTCTATATATATTTGAGACTCTATGGACTGTAACTTGCCAGGCTTCTCCATCCATGGAATTTTCCGGGCAAAAATACTGGAGTGGGTTGCCATTGCTGTTCAGTACAGCAACTGCTAGCTTCTTCTGGGTAGTGAGAGCTAGAAGTGTGGTTAGTCAGTATCACAGCACAGAATTTGCTGTGAGTATAAAATACATACAAGATTTGGAAAACAGAACAAAAAAATAATGTCAAATACTTCATTAATATTTAACAATATTGACTACATGTTGAGGTGATAGTGTTTTGGACAACAGATTAAATGAAAATGTATTATTAAAATTAATTTTGCTTATTCTGAGTTTTTAAAAGTGTGGTTGTTAGGCAGTTTAGAATTGTGTACGAGGCACACACCATGTTCATATTGGACAGTGTGGCCAGACTCTGTTGTTGTTCTGCCCACAGGTCTCTGCCCGCAGTCACCCTCCATGTGTCCCAACTCATAATTTACGCAAGCATGGCTTGAAGCCAAAGAAGAGGGAAAATGATAGCATAAATTGCCAAGCGATTCCTTTTGGCACGAGTAGAACACAATTTAAAAGACAGACCCTAAAGTGGCAGTTTCCAGCGCTCAGGCCTCCACTGTCCCACCTTCCCGGCCCTAACTCCCGTCCTTCCCTCCTCTCATCAACAAACATGCTAGGAGCACTTCAGACAGGCCTGGGGGTGTGTAAGACCTTGTAAGTTACAAAGACAAATAAGATCCAGGAACAAGGCGTTCACTCCCTAGCAGAGTAATTGATCTGTGCTAGTTTTCTAGGGTTGCAGTAATGGGGCGCCACAGTTGGGGTGTCTGAACAGCAGAAATTTTTTCCTCCTGGTCTGGAGGCTGGAAATCTGACATCAAGGGGCTGGCAGTGTTGGCTTTTTCCTGAAGTCTTTTCCTTCCGCTTGTAGATGGCTATCTTCTCCCTTGACGTTGTATTCCCTCAGTCTCCGTGTCCAGATGTCTCCTCTCATAAGGACATTGGTCATATTGGATTAAGACCCACCCGCATGACCTCATTTGACTTAGTCATCTCTGTAAAGACTGTCTTCATGTATGGTCATGTTCTGAAGCACTGGGATTAAGACTTCAGCATGTGAGCTTTGGTGGCGGGCACAGTGGAGTCTAACATGACCTATGGAGCAAGGGCGGTGGCCACACGGCGATGCAATGTCTGATTCCTTGTGGCTGCATGTTGAGTTTTTGTCAGGGAAGACTACCTATATGAGGTGGGGCTTGGGGGGCTCTTGGAGATTAGCTTTCCTTTGTCTTTAGTCAGATAAACTGCCAGTTGGTGGAACTGATGACAGATGTTGAGGGCCTTGCTTTGTTCTGCAGGTGCTCTGAAGTAAAAGTGTAGCTAGACATATGCTTTTTCTTGAGTGACTTAGAAGCAGCCTCTCGTCTTGGTATGAAGAGTTCATGGTCAAAGAGGCAGTGATCAGCTTACTTAGGGTGGACAGGAAATCTGTGGTAGACACAGGAATGGGTGACAACCTTCTAATAAAATAAAATGACTTTGAAGAGAAGAGTTGTCTACACTTGTGCTTAGGCTTAAACCCAGAGGGCCAAATGGTTTTTGTTTGTTTGTTTTAATGGGGTCCTGATTTGGCCCAGTATGTTACTGAAACTTTTCAGGACCCATCCACCATTTAAAGGATTTGGACTTTAGGGGCCATGAAAGGTTTGACTTGAAGAAGGTACTGGTGTCCCAAGTGAAAGGTCTATGAATGATCTGGACCAGGTGGACCATCACAGCATCATGGACAAGTATCTGTGGGATTTTGTTCAGGGCACAAGTGGCTGTGAGACATGTAGAGGGCAAACAAGTACCCAGTGTTTCCAAAACACAATGTGGCAAGGAGAAGTGGCAGTTGTGGGAACACAACTCCAGTCTCTCTGTAGGGCTTTGACAGTGCACTGACCTTTCTGGGATGAAATAAGCTCCTTTGATTTGATAGGAAAAAAATTTAAGGGATGTGAGAAGGTCCCACGATGAGGGCTTAAAGAATTTACTGGGAAAAGAACAAACGGTTGTGTCATGAGTTGATGAAGGCTGTACCATGTGTTCTAGGGTGGATAACATATAACTTGGAATGGAAAGGATGAGTTGGAGACTGTGGAAGGTAAAGTTAAAGGGAGACATTCTGGACAGAGAAAAGAGCAATTGTGAAGTCCTGAAAGCAATTAACAAGCCCTATTGGTTTGTCAGGGAAGTGTTTGCTAGAGTTTTTTTTTTTTTGCTTCTAAGTCATCATTTGTTTTCATCCACCTTTATTCTTTGGCCTGTGTGGACCTCCCATTGCAGAGCACCGACCCTGGATGCACGCGCTCCAGAGCGCTGGCTCACTGTCAGACACACTGGCCCAGCCACTCCGTGGCACGTGGGATCTTCCCAGGCTGGGGACCCAACAAGTGCCCCTTGTGCTGCAAGGCGGACTCTCTACCCACTAAACCACCAGGGAAGCTCCCATAGAATTTTTAATGGGAGAAAGAGGAAGGGATAAAGTTAAAGATACGGAGATCTGGCACAAAGGTTTCTGTGCCAGAATGGGGAGTCTGAATTTTATTTGATAGGTAAGATGGAAGGATTTGATGATGGGAGCTCTATTTTATTAGCCAAAGGGTGGGTGGGAAACAGGAGAGGTCCTGAAAGGGGACATGTGGTTGCTATTTTTCAGTCAGTAAGTCATCTCCAAACTCTATGTGACCCCATGGACTGCAGCACACCAAGTTTCCCTGTCCTTCAGTATCTCCTGGAATTTGCTTAAACCAGTTCATCCAGCCACTGCCGTAATCTAGGTCAGTCTTCTTGTGGTAAGGTCAATAAAATGAGTGGGGCTGTGATAATTGACCCACTGGGCCCATGGAAAATAGTAGAACTTTGATTTTTTTTTTTTATTGTATAAAAAGCAAATAAGATATTTACTGGCATTTATCTCTGGAATCCTATGGTACCATGACTTCACTTGGACTGTGGAGTGTGGAGCCATATGCCTTCCAGGACTCCAGGGTCCTGAAGTTTGAGGAGAGCCTCCCCTGCATGTTGGTGCTGACCACGGAGACTGCACACCTTTGCTTGTTTCCAGTGTATTTTTTCCCTACCGTTGCTTGGTTGACTGGATTCACAGATGGCTTTTCTTGGTTATATCTTATTTAACATGCACAGAAGAGATGAGTGGCTTGAAGAGTTCTAAAATGAAACTCTGGGATTAAAGCGACATGAATAAGCAAAGCAGAGCATGGGCAGACGATGGCAATACAACTTCAACTTCTAGCACGGATTCTTTGTCCAACACAGAATGAAGCAAAACTAGCGTAATCACCCAATGAGAAATTGGCCCCCCAAATTGAGGTCAAGGTTATTTAAAATATAAATTTTTATTACCACCACTAATGTCAAACCTTAACTGTGTATTGGCCAAAATATACATAGTCAGACACACTGGCCCAGCCACTCCGTGGCACGTGGGATCTTCCCAGGCTGGGGACCCAACAAGTGCCCCTTGTGCTGCAAGGCGGACTCTCTACCCACTAAACCACCAGGGAAGCTCCCATAGAATTTTTAATGGGAGAAAGAGGAAGGGATAAAGTTAAAGATACGGAGATCTGGCACAAAGGTTTCTGTGCCAGAATGGGGAGTCTGAATTTTATTTGATAGGTAAGATGGAAGGATTTGGTGATGGGAGCTCTATTTTATTAGCCAAAGGGTGGGTGGGAAACAGGAGAGGTCCTGAAAGGGGACATGTGGTTGCTATTTTTCAGTCAGTAAGTCATCTCCAAACTCTATGTGACCCCATGGACTGCAGCACACCAAGTTTCCCTGTCCTTCAGTATCTCCTGGAATTTGCTTAAACCAATTCATCCAGCCACTGCCGTAATCTAGGTCAGTCTTCTTGTGGTAAGGTCAATAAAATGAGTGGGGCTGTGATAATTGACCCACTGGGCCCATGGAAAATAGTAGAACTTTGATTTTTTTTTTTTATTGTATAAAAAGCAAATAAGATATTTACTGGCATTTATCTCTGGAATCCTATGGTACCATGACTTCACTTGGACTGTGGAGTGTGGAGCCATATGCCTTCCAGGACTCCAGGGTCCTGAAGTTTGAGGAGAGCCTCCCCTGCATGTTGGTGCTGACCACGGAGACTGCACACCTTTGCTTGTTTCCAGTGTATTTTTCCGTACCGTTGCTTGGTTGACTGGATTCACAGATGGCTTTTCTTGGTTATATCTTATTTAACATGCACAGAAGAGATGAGTGGCTTGAAGAGTTCTAAAATGAAACTCTGGGATTAAAGCGACATGAATAAGCAAAGCAGAGCATGGGCAGACGGTGGCAATACAACTTCAACTTCTAGCACGGATTCTTTGTCCAACACAGAATGAAGCAAAACTAGCGTAATCACCCAATGAGAAATTGGCCCCCCAAATTGAGGTCAAGGTTATTTAAAATATAAATTTTTATTACCACCACTAATGTCAAACCTTAACTGTGTATTGGCCAATAATATACATAGCAAGATATTTAGTGGAAATATTAACTACTTCTTTATTGTGTCTTTCAAAATATCTTTTCTTGGTGTATGTTTTATAATGTAAATATTGTTACAACAGTGGTACATGTACACAATCCATAAATAAGTGAATATATACATGTGTAATTTGGCAGTACATGGTCAAAATTTTTACCAAATGAGTTTTCAGTAACAAAATTTTTCAGTTGACTGCTTAAAATCATGAGAAATTAAAATAAATGCACAGGCTTCCTATAGATTCCTGATTGCCCTTTGGGTATCCTGCAAGGGTTTTTCTGTGCTACAGTCATGTGGTGATTATTATTAGTTCACTCTGTCTCTCTTCTCTGGAGACCCCAGGGTGCCCAGCATGATGAATATACAGGTACAAGAACTCCTTTCTGTAATATTCTCCCCTCAGAGGTGTCTAACGGGTTCCTTGACTGAGGCATTGTGGGAAGGATCTTTACAGCCGTCAAATTACGTAGCCTCTGCAGACTCAAGGTACAGGAAGGACTTGGCTGCATCTCACAACAGACTTGGGCAGTGGGCAACCTCCTGGATGCAGGCTACACAATGCTTCCATCCATCCATGAACCTGTGACTATGAATAGTAACTTGGTGAGTGTCCCTGGCCTAAAAGGTCAGAGTCATGTCTTGGGCTTAGTTTGGTTTTAGGCATGTTAATAGTGCCCCTTCTTGTGGTTTCTCCTCTTGTCTGCCCGTTCTGACTTTTCAGAGTAGATACCTACAAACAAGGACACAGGCTTTGGATTTTGACCCAGTGCCTCTTTTCTTTGGCTCCTTCTTACTCTTTGGTTCCAGCCCAAATCTCCTTTTTTTGCAAAATCCTTTTTTCCTATCACAAAATTTCCTCCCTCCCTCCCTTCCTTAATGTCTTTCTTTTCCCAGCTTTATTGAGATATAATTGATCCATAATGTATGAGTACTCACTGTTTTACAGTGATTAAAATAAAATAGTTTGGGTTTCCCTGGAAGTCCAGGGATTAACTCTCTGCTTCCACTGCAGGGGGCGTGGGTTTGATCCTGGTTGGGGAACCAAGCCCTCATATGACTTGACCAAAAGGCAAAAGAATAAAAAAAATTTTTAAAGGATAAAATAGTTTTTACATTCTACTCTGAACCATTAGCAATCATTATCTTACATGCTTTGCTTGGTCCTTTAGCCACTGTGTATGGTTTGAGATGCTCAGTTAGAGGATCCAATCCCATCACATCTCTCAGTCCTGCTGTGACTCTCTCAGTGCCTCCTCCAGCCGCCCCAGCAGGTGCTGACATGCAGGAGACGCTGAGGATCCAATTCCTCAGTCACCTTGAATGTCTCCCAGTTCTGGTCTCTCCAGTCCACTGTGATTGAATGTGCTTGCCCTTCAGAGCCAGGAGCCAGGAATAACCTGCTTACTAAGTTTATAAGCCAGGGAATATGCACTCATCCAGGCATGTTGAAGATAGACCAACTGTCTTAGTTTGCCTGGACTTCCATAACAAAGTACCACACACTGACTGGCTTACATACAGACATCTGTTTTCTCATGGTTCTGAAGGCTGAAAGTCCAGCATCAAGGTGCTGGCAGGGTTGGTTTCTTCAAAGACCTCTCTTTTTTGTTCGTAGATGGTTGCTAGCTTCACATGGCTTTTCCTGTGTGTGTCTGTGTCCTAATCTCTTACGGACACAAGTCATATTAGAGTAGGACCTGCCCTAATGATCTCATTCTACCTCCAAGACCCTTTCTGCAAATGCAGTCACATTCTAAGATACTGGGAGTTAAGTCTTCAACATGTACATTTTGAGAGGATGTTCAGCCCATAACACCAACCACCACATGAAGGCGTCTCTGGGGGGGGGGGGGGCACCTGTGTGGAGCAGTGGTGGGAGGGGCCACAGTTTCAGGGCAGGCGGGCTCAGGTGGAGGAGCTGGGCATCTTCACTGAAGCCTAGGGTTAAGATTCATTAGCTAACCCACGTCCGGCATGGTCAGTTGACCATTATCGTGCTGAAGCTTGGGTTCTGCTCCCCATTCTTAGTTCCAAAGAGATCAGGCTCCAGAACACACTGCTGTGACTTAGAGAACCACTGACAAAGTGTAAACCTAAGAAGAAGCATGTCAATACTCTGGGTCAACCTAAAAAGACACATTTAGTAGAAACTCTAATATTTTCTTAGCGATTGAGATGATGGACGAGCTAGTGAGCCTGTTGAGTTAGCTGGTGTCATGGCGGACATCATTAAATAACAGGCGAATCATTAACTAGGAAGCTGATGAGGCGTTGCAAACTTCATCATGTTTATCCCCATCTTTGGGTGAGCCTGGCACCATGAGTGCCCTTATCCCTGCCATGCGGAACTGCTCTGAAATGCAAAGTGTGGCTCAGCCAGCAAAGTCAAAGAAATGGTAATGGTCTCATTTCTATCTTTTTGAGTAATGATATGCCAGTTTTCTCATAAATTGCATAAAGATGAAGAAGAAAAATAATTCTTTGACCTTTCTCACTTATAACCACACTTAGGTGTTTCTTCTCATCTCTTATGCTGGCCACAGAGCTTCAAACCACAGGGACTTCATTTCCTGCAGCCGCAGGCATGAAAATGGATAGAACCTCCTCCTCTCCTTCCCTCTGCCCTGCAACCTGAAGCCCTTCTATGTGGCTGTCATTCAGGGCTGGGAAAGACACAGGACCCAAGTGAGGGGCGTTGTGGGTGAAATGCTTCCTTTTTAAGTCAACTGTTCCCACAGCACGGAGCAAATAGGTGCCTGATAAAGACGCATTGTGAACGCTGAGCACGTGGGCTGTGGCAGTCATGCCCTCTGGGTGATGAATATCTTTTATCCAGACAAATGTACTTATAACTACCAACCTTCAACGTCACATTCTAAGATACTGGGAGTTAAGTCTTCAACATGTACATTTTGAGAGGATGTTCAGCCCATAACACCAACCACCACATGAAGGCGTCTCTGTGGGGGCACCTGTGTGGAGCAGTGGTGGGAGGGGCCACAGTTTCAGGGCAGGCGGGCTCAGGTGGAGGAGCTGGGCATCTTCACTGAAGCCTAGGGTTAAGATTCATTAGCTAACCCACGTCCGGCATGGTCAGTTGACCATTATCGTGCTGAAGCTTGGGTTCTGCTCCCCATTCTTAGTTCCAAAGAGATCAGGCTCCAGAACACACTGCTGTGACTTAGAGAACCACTGACAAAGTGTAAACCTAAGAAGAAGCATGTCAATACTCTGGGTCAACCTAAAAAGACACATTTAGTAGAAACTCTAATATTTTCTTAGCGATTGAGATGATGGACGAGCTAGTGAGCCTGTTGAGTTAGCTGGTGTCATGGCGGACATCATTAAATAACAGGCGAATCATTAACTAGGAAGCTGATGAGGCGTTGCAAACTTCATCATGTTTATCCCCATCTTTGGGTGAGCCTGGCACCATGAGTGCCCTTATCCCTGCCATGCGGAACTGCTCTGAAATGCAAAGTGTGGCTCAGCCAGCAAAGTCAAAGAAATGGTAATGGTCTCATTTCTATCTTTTTGAGTAATGATATGCCAGTTTTCTCATAAATTGCATAAAGATGAAGAAGAAAAATAATTCTTTGACCTTTCTCACTTATAACCACACTTAGGTGTTTCTTCTCATCTCTTATGCTGGCCACAGAGCTTCAAACCACAGGGACTTCATTTCCTGCAGCCGCAGGCATGAAAATGGATAGAACCTCCTCCTCTCCTTCCCTCTGCCCTGCAACCTGAAGCCCTTCTATGTGGCTGTCATTCAGGGCTGGGAAAGACACAGGACCCAAGTGAGGGGCGTTGTGGGTGAAATGCTTCCTTTTTAAGTCAACTGTTCCCACAGCACGGAGCAAATAGGTGCCTGATAAAGACGCATTGTGAACGCTGAGCACGTGGGCTGTGGCAGTCATGCCCTCTGGGTGATGAATATCTTTTATCCAGACAAATGTACTTATAATTTGTTGGTTTAATTACGGCAGCCTTGTAAAGTCTTGAGCCAGTAATTCCTTTCTCAACAAATGAGAGGCCTGAAATAATTCTGTGGGCAGACTAATTGCTCACTCTGGGTTTTGGACATTTGTCTGAAACATATTTCCAGAACTCAGCTGGGTGTCGTTAACTGCTCAGTGTGAGGATTCTGGTTGCATTGTGATCTGTAAACCCCTGGTTGGAGTGGTTTTTGTATTGCTAGCACTGATGCATGAATCTCCTTTCATTAATTACGTTTCCCAGCTCCTCTTTAGGGTGGGAGAAAGATTTCATCTTAATAATGTGTAAGTTTTTGTTCTAAAAGAAGAAAGTAAGAGTCTCCTCCCCAAATCTGACTCCAGCTCTGAAACTAAAAGAAGGGTCTGGTGTGGACACATCATTGCAAGAGACACCAGCCATTCTTTGCCCCTCTTTGTCCCAAGGTTGGGTACAGAACTGTTCGAAGTTTGCATTGGTAAAATATGTAAGCTTTCTCCCCTCTTCTAATTTCTGCTCATTTTCTCTCTTTGGCTGATGTCTGTCTTCTACTAAGTGAGAGCTGGGTTTGCTGGCTTTCTGTCAATAGGAAATCTTTGCTAATTGACGCTTCTCTGCTTTGCAAGCAGAATGATAACTGATATTCATAATGATATTCCAGAGACTCTGCCAGAACCTGACGGGGCTCATGAATTCTCAAAGAATGATTGACTTCTTTGCAGAGTCATTTTAGTGTCAGGCGTATTTTATGGTTTTCTGATTCACTGCAAATTGGATGCCCTTGTATGGATATAACTTTCTGTTTACCAGGGTATTTATTAGGTGGAGCTCCACAGTTTTGGGGCTTCTATGTGGCTGTCATTCAGGGCTGGGAAAGACACAGGACCCAAGTGAGGGGCGTTGTGGGTGAAATGCTTCCTTTTTAAGTCAACTGTTCCCACAGCACGGAGCAAATAGGGGCCTGATAAAGACGCATTGTGAACGCTGAGCACGTGGGCTGTGGCAGTCATGCCCTCTGGGTGATGAATATCTTTTATCCAGACAAATGTACTTATAATTTGTTGGTTTAATTACGGCAGCCTTGTAAAGTCTTGAGCCAGTAATTCCTTTCTCAACAAATGAGAGGCCTGAAATAATTCTGTGGGCAGACTAATTGCTCACTCTGGGTTTTGGACATTTGTCTGAAACATATTTCCAGAACTCAGCTGGGTGTCGTTAACTGCTCAGTGTGAGGATTCTGGTTGCATTGTGATCTGTAAACCCCTGGTTGGAGTGGTTTTTGTATTGCTAGCACTGATGCATGAATCTCCTTTCATTAATTACGTTTCCCAGCTCCTCTTTAGGGTGGGAGAAAGATTTCATCTTAATAATGTGTAAGTTTTGTTCTAAAAGAAGAAAGTAAGAGTCTCCTCCCCAAATCTGACTCCAGCTCTGAAACTAAAAGAAGGGTCTGGTGTGGACACATCATTGCAAGAGACACCAGCCATTCTTTGCCCCTCTTTGTCCCAAGGTTGGGTACAGAACTGTTCGAAGTTTGCATTGGTAAAATATGTAAGCTTTCTCCCTCTTCTAATTTCTGCTCATTTCTCTCTTTGGCTGATGTCTGTCTTCTACTAAGTGAGAGCTGGGTTTGCTGGCTTTCTGTCAATAGGAAATCTTTGCTAATTGACGCTTCTCTGCTTTGCAAGCAGAATGATAACTGATATTCATAATGATATTCCAGAGACTCTGCCAGAACCTGACGGGGCTCATGAATTCTCAAAGAATGATTGACTTCTTTGCAGAGTCATTTTAGTGTCAGGCGTATTTTATGGTTTTCTGATTCACTGCAAATTGGATGCCCTTGTATGGATATAACTTTCTGTTTACCAGGGTATTTATTAGGTGGAGCTCCACAGTTTTGGGGCTTCCAAGGTGGCTCACAGGTGAAGAGACTTGGGAGCCTCGGGTTTGAACCTTGTGTGGGGCAGATTCCCTGGAGGAAGAAATGGCGACTCACCCAGTATTCATGCCCAGGAAATCCCACGAGCAGGGAAGTCTGGCAGGCTATAGACCACAGGGTGGTGAAAAGTCTTTTAGAGATGGAAAACAGGATTTTTTTTCAATTTGGCAGCTCCTGGTGGTGGGACAGGGGTCAAGTCTAATTCTTTTATCCTTGGCCTCCCATTTCAGAGGATACCGTGGGACAGTCGAGCTGTGCAGGGACACGGGTAGCTGTAAGCCTGACAAAGACCTATCCTCCTCTGTTTCCACAGGCCTAAACCAGAGGCCTGAATGTTGTTGTTAAAACAGACAGGTCAGAAAATCTAGAAGTGAGGAAATCTCACACACAGAACACAGGTCAGAGCAGACGGAAGATCTACATGCAAGGACTGGAGGTGTTGAGCACAATTCTCAAAGGTGGAAGGATTATGAGAACTCCAAAGCCCTGTGTGGGGGTGACTGTGGGTCCCTGTCTGTCACTCAGAGCCGTGTGGGACCAAGGATGCTGGAACCCTGAGGTCCTTCTGGAAGAGGAAGATACAGATGGGTACTGGCCTGGTTGTCCAGTGGCCAAGACTCTGCACTCCCAGGGCAGGGGGCCCAGGTTTGACCCCTGGTCAGGGAACGCCATCCTGGAGGTTGCAAGTAAGAGGTTGCCAGCTGCATCTAAGATGTGGCATGCCCTTAACTATAGATCCCACAAGCTGGAGTGAAGATCCAGTGTGCTACAACTAAGACCTGGCACAGTCAAACAAATAAATACGAAATTAAGAAATACCAGGAATAAAAGTCAACATAGTCTCCTTAAAAAAAGAAAAGAAGGACACAGATAGCTGGTGACTGAGACAACGAAGCTGTCTCTTCTTGCTGTGTGATTCTGACTGCAGCAGCCAGTGGACGGTGTGTCGGTCTGCTTTCCTGGTCAGATCTATCCCCTCGTCTTCGATGCTGTCTGGTTTACATGCACAGGGAAAACGTAAAGTCAGTGCCTCTGAACTCCAGGCTAAACACTCTGGTACTCTGTGGAAGACCAGCGTCCCTTGCCTGTTAAACGCCTTAAACTTGTGTTAAATCACCCTGACATTTATCACTCTCACTCGGTCAAAGCACCATGTAACAGAGAGGAGGTGAGAAAGAGTTCACATTTTACATACCTAATTCTGGGTGGCAAACCACCCCCAAATGAGTGCTTAAAACAACTGTGTTATTATTTTATTTCTTCATGAGTTTGAGGACTGACTAGAAGTTGTCCTTCAGTTGATCTCATTTGGGGTGTCCCATGTGGGTGCATTTTAGGTAGTGGATTGGAAGATTTAAGAAGGCCCCTCTCACGTGTCTGGAGCCTGGGTTCTGATGGTCGGCAGGAATGCTCCATGATTCAGTTCTCGCTGTCTCTTTCCCGGCTTTTCTCTCTCTCTCTGGCATCTCGTCTTCCTGGGCCCCTCCACTTCCTCCTTCTCTGCACCACGGGAGCTTGGACTTCCTTACGCTTGGCAGCTGGGTTCCCAGGACGTAAAGGGAGACGCTGCCAGGACAAGGCTGAGCCTAAAACTGGCCCTGTGTAACTTCTGTCACCTTTGATTGGTCAGAATGAGTCACGAGCTGAGCTCAAACTCAAGGGAGAGCAAAAGTAGCTCCCACTTCTTGTTGAGAAGAGCAACAAGTAATTTGTGGCTATCTTTGGAAATCCAAAATAGGGGGGATCTATGTATATGTATGGCTGATTCACTTTACCCTACAGCAGAAAATAACATAACATTGTAAAGCAACTATACTCCAATAAAAAGAAGTTATTGATTGCCAACCAAGGAGGGGGGTGATACATGAATGCTTATCCTGTAGGTTGTTTGCAGGATTAAATGAGGTAAATGCAAACATAGTATTTAGGGCCAGTCAATAAACAGCTGTATATCTTCCGCCTGATTTGAGGATCCCCTCTCATGGGTAGGAACCATTGTCAGAAAACTGTAGTGCAGGAGCCAGGCTTCTGGTGATTGTGGTTTAGTTATCCCTAAATAGGAATTAAGTGAGACATTGTATGTAAGCTACTTAGAACAGTCAGTGCTTAGGGTGTGGCAATCACTCAATAAATGTAAGCTAGTACTGTTAGCACTATCAGAATAGAGGGGCAATGATTCCTAAAAATAAAGCAAAACCTCTAAGATTATATGCAACACACCTTCCTGTTTATGAACATTTTTCTTTTTTTTTCGATTTTAAACTTGTGTTAAATCACCCTGACATTTATCACTCTCACTCGGTCAAAGCACCATGTAACAGAGAGGAGGTGAGAAAGAGTTCACATTTTACATACCTAATTCTGGGTGGCAAACCACCCCCAAATGAGTGCTTAAAACAACTGTGTTATTATTTTATTTCTTCATGAGTTTGAGGACTGACTAGAAGTTGTCCTTCAGTTGATCTCATTTGGGGTGTCCCATGTGGGTGCATTTTAGGTAGTGGATTGGAAGATTTAAGAAGGCCCCTCTCACGTGTCTGGAGCCTGGGTTCTGATGGTCGGCAGGAATGCTCCATGATTCAGTTCTCGCTGTCTCTTTCCCGGCTTTTCTCTCTCTCTCTGGCATCTCGTCTTCCTGGGCCCCTCCACTTCCTCCTTCTCTGCACCACGGGAGCTTGGACTTCCTTACGCTTGGCAGCTGGGTTCCCAGGACGTAAAGGGAGACGCTGCCAGGACAAGGCTGAGCCTAAAACTGGCCCTGTGTAACTTCTGTCACCTTTGATTGGTCAGAATGAGTCACGAGCTGAGCTCAAACTCAAGGGAGAGCAAAAGTAGCTCCCACTTCTTGTTGAGAAGAGCAACAAGTAATTTGTGGCTATCTTTGGAAATCCAAAATAGGGGGGATCTATGTATATGTATGGCTGATTCACTTTACCCTACAGCAGAAAATAACATAACATTGTAAAGCAACTATACTCCAATAAAAAGAAGTTATTGATTGCCAACCAAGGAGGGGGGTGATACATGAATGCTTATCCTGTAGGTTGTTTGCAGGATTAAATGAGGTAAATGCAAACATAGTATTTAGGGCCAGTCAATAAACAGCTGTATATCTTCCGCCTGATTTGAGGATCCCCTCTCATGGGTAGGAACCATTGTCAGAAAACTGTAGTGCAGGAGCCAGGCTTCTGGTGATTGTGGTTTAGTTATCCCTAAATAGGAATTAAGTGAGACATTGTATGTAAGCTACTTAGAACAGTCAGTGCTTAGGGTGTGGCAATCACTCAATAAATGTAAGCTAGTACTGTTAGCACTATCAGAATAGAGGGGCAATGATTCCTAAAAATAAAGCAAAACCTCTAAGATTATATGCAACACACCTTCCTGATTATGAACATCCTTCTTTTCATTTTAGTTACTTTTAACCCCCATAACAGAATTTTAGAGCTGTTTACAATCTTAGAGGTTTAGACCAGAAATAAATTTAAAGCCAAGTTTTTCCTAGTGATTTGTCCACCTCACACAGCTAGTTAGAGGGTTGCTTCCAAATCTCAAGACCCCAGACTTCTGGCCAAGGGCTCTCTTCATTGCATTCTTAAAGTAGAATTTTCAAACTCTTTTGCTTTAAAAAAACAAAAGCTAGGAATACAAAGCTGTATTTGGCAGGTATAACACATTTAAATAGTTTGGTTTTAAACATCAGCATGTACTTTGGAGGAGGGTGATAAAAACTGGAAAGATGCAGGGCTTCCCTGGTGGTCCAGTGGGTAAAAAGTCTGCCTTGCAGTGCAAGGGGTGCTGATTTGATCCCTGGCCCTGGAAGATCCCATGTGCTGGGGAGTGGCCGGGCCAGTGTGTTCGATCGTGAGCCAGCACTCTGGAGTGCATGCGCCCGAAGCTGGTGCTCTGCAGCAGGAGAGGCCACCGCGATGGGAACCCACAACGGCCAAAGAATAAAGATGGATGAAAACAAATGATGACCTAGAGGCAAAAAAAAAAAAAAAAGGAAAGATACAGAGGACAGAGCAAGGATAGAAAGAGATGATAGATACAGCCAGAAGAATAGGAAAGAGGGTTTAAAGATCTGAGGTGATTTAGTGATGACTTGCTAGTAATAAGGGCTGGAAAGCTGCTGGCCAAGAACTGGTTCTTCTGCCTGCCCCAAAGGTCCTGTCCCCTCCTCTAGCAGCAGCACTGTCACCACCGTTTTTTGAAAATGCTCCTCCTCAGTTCCAGCCTGCTAGTTCTGATGGTTCTGACAGCCAAATAATCTTATTTTCATGACCATGAAAATTGGTCAGGTGGGGACCAATTAGAGTCCTTCTCTAGGCTTGACATATACTGTAGAGCAGGGAAAGGAAGCCATCTTGATCAAGACTGGCTCACTTTTTAGTGATGTCTCCCATAGATGGATTAGCCATGTCTACCTTCTTTGGAGGATTCCTTGGTCATGCTCTCAATCTTCATATGTTCTGCTGCTCTCTTCTGCATTTTCCATGTGTGAAATATTTAATGGCCCTTTGCCATGCATCTGTCATCCTAACACAATCATAGTTCTTTCATCCATGGAACCTTCAGTATGCTGCATATAGACATGAGTGATAGACAAAAACATGATAATGAATTGCTAAGAGCATTGTTGTAGGCTGAATAAAGGTCCTCTAATATGTCTATGTCCTAACCCTCAGAATCTGGGTTAACACCCATGTGTTACCTTGCATGACAAAAGGAACTTTGCAACTGTGATTAGGTAAGACTCTTCAGATAGGGAGATTACCCTGGGTCATCTGGGTGAGCCCAGTATCACTACCAGCAAGGGAAGAAGGAGGATTAGACTCTGAAGGTGATGTGATGCTGGATGCATAAACACAGATTAGAAGGTGCTCTGTTGCTGGCTTTGATTATGGAAGCAGCCAAGTAGCTTCTAGAAACTAGAAAAAGGAAGCACACGGATTCTTCCATGGGATACCCAGAAGGAACACAACACCTTGCTTTGGTCCCTAGAGATCCACACCTACTACCAGGAGGTGCATTCTTCTCCTTCGTGGCTTTCTAAGTCCTTCCCACTTTCTCTTCCAGCTCCACCTCCGTCCTTGCCCCAAAGCCTTCCCTGATCCCGGCAGCTTTATTCATCTCCCTCTTTCACCCAAACTGCACTTCCCCTTTCCAGCCTAAGGTCCTTGGGCCTATGAGTATCCCCAGATTTATCCTTGGAGAAGGTATCTTCAAATTTCAAGGCTGTGTTAGTTTTAATGGTAAGTTTTAAAATAGAATAATCTTGGGCTATCATCTGGAAGTACCTTCTTGTGTTTCATTTTATGATTTCATGGTCTTAGTGGGGCCAATTGAAGGTTAAATTACATCCAGAAGAGCCGTATAAACAAAGGTTTTGAAGAAGCTTGAGAAGAAGAGTGGAGGGAAATGAAATGATCAGAGGGTACACAGCATGTTGGGCTTCAAGCACGTTTGTTCTGTGGATTCTTCCCTTCTATGCTTTGTTGTTGTTCAGTTACTAAGTTGTGTCCAACTCTTTGTGACCCATGGACTGCAGTACACCAGACTCCCCTGTCCCTCATTATCTCCTGGGTCTTGTTCAAATTCATGTCCACTGAGTTAGTGATGCTATCTAACCATCTCATTCTCTGTCATCTCCTTCTCCTTCTGCCCTCAAGCTTTCCTAGCATCAGGATATTTTCCAGTGAGTCAGCTCTTCTCATCAAAGGTGGCCCAAAGTATTTTTGGATTGACTGGTTTGATCTCCTTGAAGTTCAGCATCAGTCCTTCCTATTATTCGATTGCATGACAAAAGGAACTTTGCAACTGTGATTAGGTAAGACTCTTCAGATAGGGAGATTACCCTGGGTCATCTGGGTGAGCCCAGTATCACTACCAGCAAGGGAAGAAGGAGGATTAGACTCTGAAGGTGATGTGATGCTGGATGCATAAACACAGATTAGAAGGTGCTCTGTTGCTGGCTTTGATTATGGAAGCAGCCAAGTAGCTTCTAGAAACTAGAAAAAGGAAGCACACGGATTCTTCCATGGGATACCCAGAAGGAACACAACACCTTGCTTTGGTCCCTAGAGATCCACACCTACTACCAGGAGGTGCATTCTTCTCCTTCGTGGCTTTCTAAGTCCTTCCCACTTTCTCTTCCAGCTCCACCTCCGTCCTTGCCCCAAAGCCTTCCCTGATCCCGGCAGCTTTATTCATCTCCCTCTTTCACCCAAACTGCACTTCCCCTTTCCAGCCTAAGGTCCTTGGGCCTATGAGTATCCCCAGATTTATCCTTGGAGAAGGTATCTTCAAATTTCAAGGCTGTGTTAGTTTTAATGGTAAGTTTTAAAATAGAATAATCTTGGGCTATCATCTGGAAGTACCTTCTTGTGTTTCATTTTATGATTTCATGGTCTTAGTGGGGCCAATTGAAGGTTAAATTACATCCAGAAGAGCCGTATAAACAAAGGTTTTGAAGAAGCTTGAGAAGAAGAGTGGAGGGAAATGAAATGATCAGAGGGTACACAGCATGTTGGGCTTCAAGCACGTTTGTTCTGTGGATTCTTCCCTTCTATGCTTTGTTGTTGTTCAGTTACTAAGTTGTGTCCAACTCTTTGTGACCCATGGACTGCAGTACACCAGACTCCCCTGTCCCTCATTATCTCCTGGGTCTTGTTCAAATTCATGTCCACTGAGTTAGTGATGCTATCTAACCATCTCATTCTCTGTCATCTCCTTCTCCTTCTGCCCTCAAGCTTTCCTAGCATCAGGATATTTTCCAGTGAGTCAGCTCTTCTCATCAGGTGGCCAAAGTATTGGAGCTTCAGCATCAGTCCTTCCAATGATTATTCAGGATTGATTTCCTTAGGATTGACTGGTTTGATCTCCTTGAAGTCCAAGGAACACTCAAGAATCTTCTCCAACACCTTCTTGTAATGCTTCACTACTAGTAGATCTTTTTCAGTTTTGTATTGTCTATTAATTGATTAGTCTATCTTGGGCATCAGCAGTTAAAAATGAGACCATTGAAATAAAACACAGTGATGATGGCCATGAACTCAATGGTAATGACTCAAATGATCTGTCATGTTCAAAATTGGGAAACACACAAATATATTTTTCCACGATTGTGTCTAATAGTACTAATCAAGTTTAAATAAAGCATTGTCAATTATCACATTAAATTAATGCAATTTTAAATTTCTTTGGGTCTATATTTTCATTTGTACTTTGAAATTTTGTTTTGATTTTATCATAAGAACTGTAAGTATAAATTTTATAACTAATTTCATGTGATTTAGAGATCACATTTTTTTTGTACATCACCTTTCAAGTAGAATAACGTTAAAATCAAACATAACTTGTCAACACTGAGGATCTATGGAAAATATTTTTCTTTAAAAGGAATCCATACATTATTATACAGATGTGTGAGCTGGACCATAAAGAAGGCTGAGCACCAAAGAACTGATGCTTTCAAACTGTGGTGCTGGAAAAGACTCTTGGACAGCAAGAAGGTCAAACCAGTCAATCCTAAAGGAAATCAACACTGAATATTCATTGGAAGGACTGATGCTGAAGCTGAAGCTCCAGTACTTTGACCATGTGATGCAAAGCACCGACTCATTAGAAAAGACCCTGATGCTGGGAAAGATTGAGGGCAGGAGGAGAAGGGGATGACAGAGGATGAGATGGTTGGAGGGCATCACTGACTCAATGGACATGAGTTGGAACAAACTCTGGGTGATAGTGATGGAAAGGGAAGCCTGGCGTGCTGCAGCTCATGGGTCGCAAAGAGTTGGACATGATTTAGTGACTGAACAGCAATACTACACCCACTTCCGAAATCTGTGGAGACTCATAGATGTAGGAGCCCTGTCCCTCATTATCTCCTGGGTCTTGTTCAAATTCATGCCCTGAGTTAGATGCTATCTAACCATCTCATTCTCTGTCATCTCCTTCTCCTTCTGCCCTCAAGCTTTCCTAGCATCAGGATATTTTCCAGTGAGTCAGCTCTTCTCATCAGGTGGCCAAAGTATTGGAGCTTCAGCATCAGTCCTTCCAATGATTATTCAGGATTGATTTCCTTAGGATTGACTGGTTTGATCTCCTTGAAGTCCAAGGAACACTCAAGAATCTTCTCCAACACCTTCTTGTAATGCTTCACTACTAGTAGATCTTTTTCAGTTTTGTATTGTCTATTAATTGATTAGTCTATCTTGGGCATCAGCAGTTAAAAATGAGACCATTGAAATAAAACACAGTGATGATGGCCATGAACTCAATGGTAATGACTCAAATGATCTGTCATGTTCAAAATTGGGAAACACACAAATATATTTTTCCACGATTGTGTCTAATAGTACTAATCAAGTTTAAATAAAGCATTGTCAATTATCACATTAAATTAATGCAATTTTAAATTTCTTTGGGTCTATATTTTCATTTGTACTTTGAAATTTTGTTTTGATTTTATCATAAGAACTGTAAGTATAAATTTTATAACTAATTTCATGTGATTTAGAGATCACATTTTTTTTGTACATCACCTTTCAAGTAGAATAACGTTAAAATCAAACATAACTTGTCAACACTGAGGATCTATGGAAAATATTTTTCTTTAAAAGGAATCCATACATTATTATACAGATGTGTGAGCTGGACCATAAAGAAGGCTGAGCACCAAAGAACTGATGCTTTCAAACTGTGGTGCTGGAAAAGACTCTTGGACAGCAAGAAGGTCAAACCAGTCAATCCTAAAGGAAATCAACACTGAATATTCATTGGAAGGACTGATGCTGAAGCTGAAGCTCCAGTACTTTGACCATGTGATGCAAAGCACCGACTCATTAGAAAAGACCCTGATGCTGGGAAAGATTGAGGGCAGGAGGAGAAGAGGGGACAGAGGATGAGATGGTTGGAGGGCATCACTGACTCAATGGACATGAGTTGGAACAAACTCTGGGTGATAGTGATGGAAAGGGAAGCCTGGCGTGCTGCAGCTCATGGGTCGCAAAGAGTTGGACATGATTTAGTGACTGAACAGCAATACTACACCCACTTCCGAATTCTTGCCTGGAGAATCTCATAGATGTAGGAGGTTGGCGGGGTCCAAAGGGTGGCAGAGTTAAACATGACTGAAGCAACTTAGCGTGCACCTGTCTCTTCAGTGGCCATTGTCTCCTGATCTGTTGGCCTCATCATACCTGAATTTTAAAAACCTTATATTTTAAAGCAGAATAAGTACATAATCACATTTTTCTATGCTACTTATACAAAAGTGTTGCAATTTCTTTGGTCACCAAGAGAAAACCTCTTATTCCCTGTGTATTTATGTATCTCCACTGTGGAATGTGACATCCTTCAGGGCTGGGATTGAGTATGCATTTGTGCTACTTTCCATGTAGGGTCTGTGATCACAACAGGTTTTTAATAAATTTATTATAATTATTTTATTATTATTTTTACTTGCAGAAATCACCTTAGAGATTTATCTTCTCATTCTACCCTCATAAATCTCATGTTTTTGCTAACTCAGCTGATGAGCCCCAGTTTGACAATGGCCCTGTGTTCAAAACTCCTGACCTACGAGTGAATTCCTGTTTCATCCCAGGTCCCTTCCTCCCTTCTTCAGGTCCTGTGTGTGTTGGGCTCCATCTGGGTTCTGTCTGCTCTCAGGACTCAGCACAAGCCCCACCTCTTCTTGGAAGCCCACCTTGACCTCTCCTGCCCATCATGGCTTCCTCTTCTTTGGGTTCAAGCACTCTCTGGCCTACCTTCCCTTCATTACTCCCCTTCAAGAAGTATTTGTTTTCATGGCAGGGTATCCTCAAGTGTTTGTTAACCACCAAACTGCTCTCTTCCTCTCCCTTCCGTCACTAGCTGTTGCTGGCTGGGGCAACTCCATCCCACCCAGGGGCAGGGCTTGAAATGATGGAACCAGAGCTACACAAATGGAACCAAATCACACAGGAAGTGGTTGACAGTTTTTATTTTCAATAGTCTCTCTTGTTAGAAAAGTGTCCCACAGCCTTCTCTGGTCACCGATCACACTGATTTGTATTTACCCTTTCAGATTTCCAGATCCTCCTGGAGTTAACAGAGTTGGTTCACAGGGAGAAGCAAAGAGGCTCTCAAATCAAGATCTCACTCTCCATAGGCACTTCCATCCATGGCCCCCCAAGGCGTCCCACCAGAGTTAGGCTCATCACCCTAGCAACCAGGAAACTTCCAGCTGTCCTTTGGGTTCCATTGACATCTCCTACAGTTAATAAGTGAAGGGAGACCAGCCAGGAGTGCTGATGATGCCAAATGGAAGATTTGTCCTCTGGAGCAGGCAGCCTGCACTGTGTGTGCCAGAGGCGCTCTCAGATGAATTTCAGTGTGTGGACGTTGTCATGACTTGAGCTCTCTGGAAATGGCACTCAGCAAAAGTTGATTGTGCTACCAATCTAATCTGTCACTCTTCACCTGAAACCCATACGTACAATTTGGTTCAGTTTTTTTTGTGTTTTCTAAAAATTCAGTGTTTAAACTTTGAGATCACTGCAGATGATGTACCGTCAGTTTTAAGATAATACGTTCAGAGCCCCTGTACCTCCAGTTTCTCCTAACCGTAAGTCTGGCAGAGTTAAAGATCACAGATCAGATTTTGACATCCTGCAGAAGGGGTGGGGTTCCTGGCAGAAGTGTGGGTGTTCCTCCTTACTGCTGAGTTGGGATGGGAATTCTGGCCTTCTCAAGGTCTCCATTGGCACCAGGAAGGGGTGGTTTGTTATTGCTTGATGGGCAATAAAGTTCCTGGTCCCCATCCAGCCTCTTTGACCCCTCCCTGGTGCGGGGTTTGGGGCACCTGGCTACAGCCTAGCGAGGGGTGGAAGCTAGGGTTCCCACTCGGCTTTTGGTGGTGAGAGGGCAGTGGGGCCACAGCTGTTTCCTGAGGTGGCTGGCTGAACATGAGCAGTTATCATCTAAAAGTCTTGCCTTTCTAGGCTACCCCTTTCCTGGTCCTTTGGCAAGAGACAGCTGGCATTTGCTGGGCTTCTTTTGTCTGCTCTCCATGGCATTTCTAAGTTGCTGGGTACTTAAGCTCCAAGTCTGGGATATCTGAAGGCAAAGACGAACAAAAAAATCCAGTGAACTCATCACTGTATCATTTCTCAGGTCCTGAGGTCCCTCCCTGGTCTTCTCTCTCTCTCTCTCTCTCTTTTCCCCCTTGACCTCTCAGCACCTTAGTTTTAATGTCCAGAGTTTTAGTTGTACCCAGCAACAGAAATAGAAAAACATATAAGGAGTCCATCTTTTTGGCTGTGGGAGTCCCTAGGTGTCTTTTTGTTTTTTAAACATGAACTATTCTCTGCTGATCACCCCAACACACTTGTCACACCTGCTTCTTGCCTAATGCTCAAACACTACCTACCCGTGAAACAACCCTGCTAAAGCTCTTCCCAGTCTCTTCACCCACACTCCTGCTAATAAAAACAAGCACATATACAGCACTTAGTATGTGCCAGGCACATTAGATGTAACAATTATGAATTAAGTACTATTATTATAGAGATGAAGAAACTGGGGCCTAGAGAGATTAAGTCATTCACTTGTGGTCACCCAGCCAGGAAGCCGCAGAGCCCAGGTTTGGACCCGGGCAGCTGGTTTGGAAGTCGCCTCCCTGCCAGTTCTGGGTGTCACACTGGAACTTGAATGGTATCAGAATCCCCTCCAGGGCTTGAAAACACAGACTGCTGGGCCCGCACCCAGAAATCCTGATTCAGAGAGTCTAGGGTGGAGCCTTGAGAATTTGCATTTCTAACAAGTTTCCAGGTGATACTAATTCTAGTCTCTGGGAACCACGCTTTACAAATCAATTACTTTTCTACCCTTTCCTTCACCCCAATTTGCTCGACTAATTGCTAACCAGCCTTTCTGATTCAGCACAGGCATTCCTTTGCCTGATTTGACCTAGTCTTCCTCCTCCACCCTCAGAGGGTTTTAGCAGTCTCAGCGTTTCTGTCACCGTGCTTGCCATGTTATATGGAAATGATCTACTTCTGTGTTTCCATCCCCCGAATGCCTTGAGGGCAGAGAGGTTAGTGCAGAACAAAGTCTGTATTCATCTTTGTACGTAACCTGGGGTGATTGCTGCAAACGGGATTCCTGGGCCCAGCCCACTAAGTTTCTGAATCAGTACATCAGGGTAGGACCCAAGAATCTGGCCTCTAAACACACAACTTACATGATTCCGAGACCCTTGCAGAGGTGCGGGGTGGGGTGGAGGCACTTTGAGAACTTTCATGATGTTTGGCACTAAGTAAGTGCCCAGTAATTATTTCTCAGCTGACTGTTGTTGAACTGAACTTTGGACTGAATGGTAAGTCTTGCCCCAACTCCCATGATGGCAGTTTTTTTGGGCTCATCCCTCCCAAACCTAAGATATCCCCCCTCTCCAAATCATTCCTTTCTAATCAGAACTTTCATTCATATACTGCAGCCCATTTCAGCTAGTTATTGAGTCATTTTGGAAACATGAAAAATTTTTGTTGAGAGTATCTTTTTTTTTAAGTATTAAGATAAATTTACATAGAGAAAAGGTACAGATTTTAGTTGTCAGCCCTGCACAAATGCACCTTGGATCACAATGAGGAAGGCTTTCAGCTTCCAGCTGGTGCCCTCGTGACTCCTCCTGTTCAGTACACGTCCCTGAGGGTAACCCTGCTCTGACTTCTATCATCCTAGATTGGTTTCTCTCGTTCTTGCACTTCATATAAATGAAATCATATAGAATTTACGCTTTTGTACTTGGCCCTTTATGCTCAGCACTTCTGTATTTGAGATTTATTTATGTCTGTGTATGCAGCAATAGAAGTTCCTTTCATGGCTGTGCTGTATTCTGTTCTATTAAAAAAAAAATCAGTTGTGTAATTTATTTTTAAAAGTATTTAAATTTTTGATTAACATTTAGTTGATTTACAATGTTGTATTAGTTTCTGCTGTACAGCGGGGAGAATCAGTTGTATATGTACACATATTCACTTTTTTTTTTTAGATTCTTTTTCCATATAGGTCATTACAGACTGTTGACTAGAGTTCCCTGTGGTGTACAGTAAGTCCTTACTAGTTAGCTGTTTATATATTGCAGTGTGTATATATCAGTCCCAATCCCCCAATGTATGCCTCTCCCCCTTTCCGCCCTGGTAACTTAAGTTCAGTTTTCTGCATCTGAGATTTTATTTCTCTTTGTAAGTTCATTTGTACTATTTTTTTTACATTCTGCATATAAGTGATATCATGATGTTTGTCTTTATCTGACTTACTTCACTTAGTATGATAATCTCTAGGTCCACCTATGTTGTTGCAAATGGCATTGTTTTGTTCTTTTTCATGGCTGAGTACTATACCACTGTATATATGTACCACATCTTTATCCGTTCCTTTGTCAGTGGAGATTTAGGTTGCTTCTGTGTGCTGGCTATTGTAAACAGTGCTGCAGTGAACACTGGAGTGCCTGTATCTTTTTGAATTATGATTTTCTCTAGATATATGCCCAGAAGTAGGATTCTACTTCTGGTAGTTCTATTTTCAGTTTTTTAAGGAACCACTATACTGTCCGCCATAGTGCTGGTACCAGTCTGTATTCTATTCTAAAAATATAAATCTAACAGCTGTTCTTAGGTTGGATTTTTTTTGGTTGGGATTGTTTCTTTTTTTGTTGCGATAATTATGCATGTGTGAGTATGTGCATGCTAAGCTGCTTTAGTCATGTCTGAGTCTTTGCAACCATGTGGACAGTGGTTTGCCAGGCTCCTCTGTCTATGGGAGTCTCCAAGCAAGAATACTGGATTGAGTTGCCATGCCCTCCTCCAGGGGATCGTACTGACCCAGGAATCAAACCCGTGTCTCCTGAATTGCAGGTGGATTCTTTCCTGCTGAGCTACTGGGGAAGTCTAGATAAAATATATATAACATAAAATTTGCCATTTTACTCTTTTTTATTGAACATTTCAGTGGCATTAAGTACATTCACAGTGTTGTATAGGCATGAACAGAACTCTGAAGCTTCAGAGCTTTTTTTATCTTTCCAGACAAAACCTCTGTACCCATTGAATAATAACTCCCCATTTCCCTTCTACCAGCTCCTGGCAACCACCATTCTACTTTCTGTTTCTATGACTAACTACTCCGAGGGTCTCATGTACGTAAAATCACATAGTATCTTTCTTTTGTGACTTCTAAAATCTCTCTAGACTATGTCTGTTTTCTCATAGTTCACATTTCCACGTCTGAGTCTCCCCCTAAGTCTTCTGTCATAGACACTCATCTCTTCTTCCTCATTGCTGTTAGAGTTATTTTTCCAAAGCAGGTTTGATCATGTTATTTGGAGCACCTCGTCTTGTCTTAACACTTTGAAGTCCCCTGGCCATTGTCAATAGATCTAAACTTTATGCTCCTATATGATTTATATGGCCCTCCAGGGCACAGCGCTCAGTCACTCATCCAGCATCATCTGATATTGTACACTTTTCATCTTGTGCTTCATTGGGCTCATTATTTTTCACATTCTCTTAATGTTGGGCATTGTTTTTATGCCACACTATCTTTGCTTGTGCTGTTCTTTCTAAAAGCGGAACATTTAGAATTCTATTCATTATTTTCAGTTTTTTAAGGAACCACTATACTGTCCGCCATAGTGCTGGTACCAGTCTGTATTCTATTCTAAAAATATAAATCTAACAGCTGTTCTTAGGTTGGATTTTTTTTGGTTGGGATTGTTTCTTTTTTTGTTGCGATAATTATGCATGTGTGAGTATGTGCATGCTAAGCTGCTTTAGTCATGTCTGAGTCTTTGCAACCATGTGGACAGTGGTTTGCCAGGCTCCTCTGTCTATGGGAGTCTCCAAGCAAGAATACTGGATTGAGTTGCCATGCCCTCCTCCAGGGGATCGTACTGACCCAGGAATCAAACCCGTGTCTCCTGAATTGCAGGTGGATTCTTTCCTGCTGAGCTACTGGGGAAGTCTAGATAAAATATATATAACATAAAATTTGCCATTTTACTCTTTTTTATTGAACATTTCAGTGGCATTAAGTACATTCACAGTGTTGTATAGGCATGAACAGAACTCTGAAGCTTCAGAGCTTTTTTTATCTTTCCAGACAAAACCTCTGTACCCATTGAATAATAACTCCCCATTTCCCTTCTACCAGCTCCTGGCAACCACCATTCTACTTTCTGTTTCTATGACTAACTACTCCGAGGGTCTCATGTACGTAAAATCACATAGTATCTTTCTTTTGTGACTTCTAAAATCTCTCTAGACTATGTCTGTTTTCTCATAGTTCACATTTCCACGTCTGAGTCTCGCCCTAAGTCTTCTGTCATAGACACTCATCTCTTCTTCCTCATTGCTGTTAGAGTTATTTTTCCAAAGCAGGTTTGATCATGTTATTTGGAGCACCTCGTCTTGTCTTAACACTTTGAAGTCCCCTGGCCATTGTCAATAGATCTAAACTTTATGCTCCTATATGATTTATATGGCCCTCCAGGGCACAGCGCTCAGTCACTCATCCAGCATCATCTGATATTGTACACTTTTCATCTTGTGCTTCATTGGGCTCATTATTTTTCACATTCTCTTAATGTTGGGCATTGTTTTTATGCCACACTATCTTTGCTTGTGCTGTTCTTTCTAAAAGCGGAACATTTAGAATTCTATTCATTATTTTCATTCCTTCATCACTTTACTTTTCTAAATTTTGTTTGCTTTTTACAAAGCTTTTTTTTTTTAATTTTAATTTTTCCTTTTCTTTTTACAGAGTTTTGTTGTTTACAGATATGTGTAATCCCAGATTAGTCATATGTATATCCGTGGCCCCCTCTTAGTCCCCTGCACCCCACTCTTCCAGGCTGTTGCACAGCACCCCTGCAGGATCCCCTTTTTGCTTTTTACAAAGTTTTTGAATTGAAAATTTTTGGCTGAGCCATGTGGCCTGTGGGTTTTTTTTCTGACCAGGGAGTGAACCCATGCACCTTGCATTGGGCACACTGAGTCTTAACCATTGGACCACCAACAAAGATCTTGAATTAAAAATAAAATTAATATTAAATAAATATTAATAATAAATATTTATAAATATTAATTAATATTAAATAAAATTAATATTAAAAATATATATATTTAGTGGAAAAATCTTTTTTATTTTTAATTTTTAAAATTTATCATCTCATTTAATTTAAAAAATGTTTTTCATTTCATTATTTTTAAAAATAATTTTATTTATTCACTGATTTTTTGACTGCCTTGGGTGTTTGTTGCTGTGGGGACCTTTCTTCAGTTGAGGTGAGCGGGGGCTACTCTCTAGTTGTGGTGCTCTGGTTCCTCATTGTGGTGAGAGCACGGGCTTTAGGTAGCATGGGTTTCAGTAGCTGTGGCTCCTGGGCTCTAGAGTGCAGGCTCAATAGTTGTAACGCATGGCCTTAGTTGCTTGGTGGCATGTAGGATCTTCTCAGATGGGGGATTAAGCCCCTGTCCTCTGCTTTGGCAGACGGATTCTTATCCACTGCACCACCAGGGAAACCCCTATAATTTTGTTAATTTTTAAGATGAATTTTTATTGAAGTATAGTTATTTTACAATGTTGTATTAGCTTCTGCTGAACAGTAAAGTGATCCGGAACTTTATGTACATATATCATATACCCACTCTTGTTTTAGATTCTTTTCCCATACACATCATTACAGAATATTGAGGAGAGTTCCTTGTGCTATACAGTAGGTTTTTATGAGTTACCTATTGTATATATAGTAGTGTGTATATGCCAATCCAGTCTTCCAATTTATCCCTCATCCGCTTCCTTCTTGGTAATCATAAGTTTTGTTTTCTACATCTGTGACTCTATTTCTGTTGTGTAAGTAAGTTTTGTTTTCTATTCCTTTTTGAAGAATCAGATTCCCTGTCACTCTTCTCATCTTTGGTGGTTTTTGTTGTTCTTATTGGAGGATGTGAACTTGTGCAGGGTCTGTAGTGAAGGCTTCTGAGGCTCCTGACACTGCATGGCACAGCTGAGGGTCTCCACACAGTCTCACCCTCAGAGCCCAGTCCCGATGCCCACCATGGGACCCAGCACCCACTTCCTTGGGTCCTTGGTGGAGATGATAGAAGGAACCTCTCTGAATCTACCTTCTATAGCCTAACATTCTGATGTTCAGCATATGAGCCTCACTCTTCAAACTGGAATGATACCTACTGGGTTTTACACTATATGAATAGATACATATGAAAACCTTTTTAAGCTGTGAATATGATATCAATCACTATTAATATATGCTTCATTCTTGCCCAACTCTTTATATTTTCATTTCATTATTTTAAAAATAATTTTATTTATTCACTGATTTTTTGACTGCCTTGGGTGTTTGTTGCTGTGGGGACCTTTCTTCAGTTGAGGTGAGCGGGGGCTACTCTCTAGTTGTGGTGCTCTGGTTCCTCATTGTGGTGAGAGCACGGGCTTTAGGTAGCATGGGTTTCAGTAGCTGTGGCTCCTGGGCTCTAGAGTGCAGGCTCAATAGTTGTAACGCATGGCCTTAGTTGCTTGGTGGCATGTAGGATCTTCTCAGATGGGGGATTAAGCCCCTGTCCTCTGCTTTGGCAGACGGATTCTTATCCACTGCACCACCAGGGAAACCCCTATAATTTTGTTAATTTTTAAGATGAATTTTTATTGAAGTATAGTTATTTTACAATGTTGTATTAGCTTCTGCTGAACAGTGAAGTGATTCGGTCCCATATGTACATATATCATATACCCACTCTTGTTTTAGATTCTTTTCCCATACACATCATTACAGAATATTGAGGAGAGTTCCTTGTGCTATACAGTAGGTTTTTATGAGTTACCTATTGTATATATAGTAGTGTGTATATGCCAATCCAGTCTTCCAATTTATCCCTCATCCGCTTCCTTCTTGGTAATCATAAGTTTTGTTTTCTACATCTGTGACTCTATTTCTGTTGTGTAAGTAAGTTTTGTTTTCTATTCCTTTTTGAAGAATCAGATTCCCTGTCACTCTTCTCATCTTTGGTGGTTTTTGTTGTTCTTATTGGAGGATGTGAACTTGTGCAGGGTCTGTAGTGAAGGCTTCTGAGGCTCCTGACACTGCATGGCACAGCTGAGGGTCTCCACACAGTCTCACCCTCAGAGCCCAGTCCCGATGCCCACCATGGGACCCAGCACCCACTTCCTTGGGTCCTTGGTGGAGATGATAGAAGGAACCTCTCTGAATCTACCTTCTATAGCCTAACATTCTGATGTTCAGCATATGAGCCTCACTCTTCAAACTGGAATGATACCTACTGTGCAGGAGTTCATGACACTATATGAATAGATACATATGAAAACCTTTTTTAAGCTGTGAATATGATATCAATCACTATTAATATATGCTTCATTCTTGCACTCTTTCCTTTTTATATTTCTCTTCTTCCTCTCTTTCTCAATTTTTTTCTGTATCTTTTCTTTTTCTCTATTTTTGTATGGTTTCTTCTTCTTTCCCTTGAGACCAACAGTCACACGCATGTAATTTTAAGCCCTCTTGGTGCCCTTAGGTTCTGACCCCTGCCCTTGCACAGAGGAGTGCCAAACCATCCCATGACCTTGAAAATACTTATATTGCCCCCATTTATTGATGCTTTTTTTTTTTCTGGGTGTGACCAACTCTTCTTGACCTGGAGAAGAATTTGCCAATGTACACAGTCTCTTTGTTGTTGGAGTTTTAAAAAAGACTGTTTGTGTAACATTGTCAACTGATTAACCTTTAGGCCTGGAAAAAAATGGGGATATCAAAGCAGTAATATTTTCAGCTGTTTTCCACTGAAGGGTGCATCAATCATACAAATGTCTTTGCCTCCTGTTTGGTTACTGCACCAACAATTGAGTATAACTTTCTGAGTTAGAAGGAGATAATGGTTTCTGGGGGTAATAAAGCTGTCAGGAGGAGGGAGACTTTCATCTAACTTCATAAGAAATGGGAAAGCATTGGGTGGCGGCACAAGGACATTGAGGAGATGGAAACATCTGGAGACTCTAGAGACCGAAACAGTCTTATAATTTATGGCCCTGAGAGAAATGCACTGGACCAGGCGCCTGGAAACCTGGGTTTTATTCTCATCCCTATCACGAACTTCCAGAGCGACCTTGGGCAATCGCCTTTTCTCTTGTATTCATGCTACAGGCAAGGATAATAATACTAAATTATACTACTGATATTTATCCATTTGTTACTCAATGGGCTTGAGGGTCTCCTGACACTGCATGGCACAGCTGAGGGTCTCACACAGTCTCACCCTCAGAGCCCAGTCCCGATGCCCACCATGGGACCCAGCACCCACTTCCTTGGGTCCTTGGTGGAGATGATAGAAGGAACCTCTCTGAATCTACCTTCTATAGCCTAACATTCTGATGTTCAGCATATGAGCCTCACTCTTCAAACTGGAATGATACCTACTGTGCAGGAGTTCATGACACTATATGAATAGATACATATGAAAACCTTTTTTAAGCTGTGAATATGATATCAATCACTATTAATATATGCTTCATTCTTGCACTCTTTCCTTTTTATATTTCTCTTCTTCCTCTCTTTCTCAATTTTTTTCTGTATCTTTTCTTTTTCTCTATTTTTGTATGGTTTCTTCTTCTTTCCCTTGAGACCAACAGTCACACGCATGTAATTTTAAGCCCTCTTGGTGCCCTTAGGTTCTGACCCCTGCCCTTGCACAGAGGAGTGCCAAACCATCCCATGACCTTGAAAATACTTATATTGCCCCCATTTATTGATGCTTTTTTTTTTTCTGGGTGTGACCAACTCTTCTTGACCTGGAGAAGAATTTGCCAATGTACACAGTCTCTTTGTTGTTGGAGTTTTAAAAAAGACTGTTTGTGTAACATTGTCAACTGATTAACCTTTAGGCCTGGAAAAAAATGGGGATATCAAAGCAGTAATATTTTCAGCTGTTTTCCACTGAAGGGTGCATCAATCATACAAATGTCTTTGCCTCCTGTTTGGTTACTGCACCAACAATTGAGTATAACTTTCTGAGTTAGAAGGAGATAATGGTTTCTGGGGGTAATAAAGCTGTCAGGAGGAGGGAGACTTTCATCTAACTTCATAAGAAATGGGAAAGCATTGGGTGGCGGCACAAGGACATTGAGGAGATGGAAACATCTGGAGACTCTAGAGACCGAAACAGTCTTATAATTTATGGCCCTGAGAGAAATGCACTGGACCAGGCGCCTGGAAACCTGGGTTTTATTCTCATCCCTATCACGAACTTCCAGAGCGACCTTGGGCAAGTTGCCTGATCCTTTTTCACTTCTTGTATTCATGCTACAGGCAAGGATAATAATACTAAATTATACTACTGATATTTATCCATTTGTTACTCAATGAGAGTTTTTATTTCTCCGTTCTCTCTCTTTTGATAGATAAACGAGGCACCCATTTTGAAGCTGTTGCATAAATTCAAGGTCTTATTTCCTCTTTCCCTTCCTCCTTCCCCTTAGTCTCATCATACATATGTATTTTTATTTACAAAGAACTTTAATTTGTTTTTTTAGGAATTCATCAGATCTGGAATGCCAAGAAGTTTAATGTTTAGGTTATGCCAATTTTAAATAGCTTTTCTCCCCCTCTCATTCTCTTTCGTTTGGTAGATAAATGAGACACCCTTTTTGAAGCTGTTGCATAAACTCAAGGTCTTATTTCCTCTTTCCCTCCCTCCTTCCCCTCCCTCTCTAAGTGTGTATACACACACATACACACAGTTTTCACACAGAGCTTTAATTAGTTTGCTTAGGAATTTATCAGACCTGGGATGCTAAGAAGTTTAATTTTAAGGCCATGTCAATTTTAAAGAGGTGGTAGGTGCAGCTCAAAGAAATTGGTGTTTGCAGAATCAGAACTTTAAGATCCTGTTCATCATACCAATTTTATCCTGTTTAATCACAGACCCACAGGACAAAAGAGAAACTTTGCAAATAAAATCAGATGGCGTTGGAAGTACAACTTTCTGTACTTAATTTTGGCAAGCAGTTCAGTGTGGAAGCAGTGAAATGTCCATGGTAGAGTTGGGTGTCACACAACAAAATGGGGTGAGGACAGGGTTGTGACTCAACCCACCTCCCTTCTTCTCCATGCAAACCTCCCAAGGCACAATGACATCATATGTCTTACTACTTGTAGCATTTATTTTTCAATTATAGTCAAGTTTTTGAAATTGGTTTCTTTCATTGCAATTTGACTTGTAAGGGATGATTATTCCTGTGGTTACAAATTCATTCTCTCCACAAATATTATCAAATCCCATAAGACATCAGTCAGTATAATGGCCTGGGAGATAGAGTGGTGGAGACTGCAGATGTGACTCCTACCTTTATTCACCTTGGGACTGAGAGGAGAGAGACCTCAGAACACTCTGCAAACATCTGGTTGCAATGGTGATAATGTACAGAAGAGACTATTTTTAGTCTCTGTGAATTTGCCTCTTGTAGGTACCACATATGAGTGGAATCATACAGCATTTGTCTTTTTGTGACTGACTTATTTCACTTAGCATAATGTCTTTAGGTCTTGGCCATGTTGTGTCATGAGTTAGAATTTCTTTCCTTTTTAAAGGTGAATGATAGTCCATTGCATGTATGTACCACATCTGGTTTATCCATTCATGGACACCCAAGCTGCTTCTACCTTTTGCCTCTTGTGCACAATGCTGCTGTAAAGGTGAGTGTATACATATCTCTTTGAGACCCTGTTTTTCATTCTTCTGGTTGTAGATCCAGAAGTGGAATTCCTGGATCAGGTGGCACTCTCATGTTTCATTTTATGAGGAATGTGTGTGTATTTTGTACTTGGTTTCTGTTGTGATATAGCCACACAATCTCTGGCCAGGAACATACTTGGTGGCTAGTACAAGGCATGCCAGGGATTTATATTGTTTCTTCTTTTTTTCTCCCTTAGGAGGCTTGTGTGAACACCATAGCACACTTCAGTTTGTTCTTTTTTCTTTTCTGATCCACCCGAAAGTTAGCTAAGACCCCCAAAAGGCAGTCTCTTTAAGGCACATGCACATTGTCTTTTCTGGATTCAATTCATGGAGCCATAGATTTCTAATTATGGCAGATAAATGAGTTTAAGACCATCAGTGATACTTTGAGTATCAAGGGAATGAAAATCTCTTTGCTTAAGGTGTATGTAGAAACTACAAATGATGAGAAAGTCAAGGCCATCAATCTCAAAAGACCTCGGAATGCGCACCATCTTCTTCCACCCCCATAAGAGTTTCTAAAAGCTTCCTGGATTTTGAACCTACTTTTAATTAATTCTTCTTTTCCTCAAACTTGAGCATTTATTTTTCAATTATAGTCAAGTTTTTGAAATTGGTTTCTTTCATTGCAATTTGACTTGTAAGGGATGATTATTCCTGTGGTTACAAATTCATTCTCTCCACAAATATTATCAAATCCCATAAGACATCAGTCAGTATAATGGCCTGGGAGATAGAGTGGTGGAGACTGCAGATGTGACTCCTACCTTTATTCACCTTGGGACTGAGAGGAGAGAGACCTCAGAACACTCTGCAAACATCTGGTTGCAATGGTGATAATGTACAGAAGAGACTATTTTTAGTCTCTGTGAATTTGCCTCTTGTAGGTACCACATATGAGTGGAATCATACAGCATTTGTCTTTTTGTGACTGACTTATTTCACTTAGCATAATGTCTTTAGGTCTTGGCCATGTTGTGTCATGAGTTAGAATTTCTTTCCTTTTTAAAGGTGAATGATAGTCCATTGCATGTATGTACCACATCTGGTTTATCCATTCATGGACACCCAAGCTGCTTCTACCTTTTGCCTCTTGTGCACAATGCTGCTGTAAAGGTGAGTGTATACATATCTCTTTGAGACCCTGTTTTTCATTCTTCTGGTTGTAGATCCAGAAGTGGAATTCCTGGATCAGGTGGCACTCTCATGTTTCATTTTATGAGGAATGTGTGTGTATTTTGTACTTGGTTTCTGTTGTGATATAGCCACACAATCTCTGGCCAGGAACATACTTGGTGGCTAGTACAAGGCATGCCAGGGATTTATATTGTTTCTTCTTTTTTTCTCCCTTAGGAGGCTTGTGTGAACACCATAGCACACTTCAGTTTGTTCTTTTTTCTTTTCTGATCCACCCGAAAGTTAGCTAAGACCCCCAAAAGGCAGTCTCTTTAAGGCACATGCACATTGTCTTTTCTGGATTCAATTCATGGAGCCATAGATTTCTAATTATGGCAGATAAATGAGTTTAAGACCATCAGTGATACTTTGAGTATCAAGGGAATGAAAATCTCTTTGCTTAAGGTGTATGTAGAAACTACAAATGATGAGAAAGTCAAGGCCATCAATCTCAAAAGACCTCGGAATGCGCACCATCTTCTTCCACCCCCATAAGAGTTTCTAAAAGCTTCCTGGATTTTGAACCTACTTTTAATTAATTCTTCTTTTCCTCAAACTTGAGCATTGAAGATAATGAAAAAAGCCATTTCTTATTCTACTCTATTGTGTTTCTGAGCTGTTTCATTAGTAGTTTCAAAACTTGTTGTTTTCTGCTATTTTTTTTGTTGTTGCAAATGTGAAGAATTTAACTTACCTTAAGATCCTTTCCAATCCTGGAATTCAATGATTTTGTATTATAGAATAAGTAGGCCTTCTGAGGGATAACTTACAAACATAACCACAGTTGATAAGATTTTTTTTCTCTATGGAGAAATCTTCCTTGAGGCTTGAATTCTAACCAAAAGACTTCTAAATAAGTATTTAGAATATAATTCTTTTGTAAGTAGGGCCATCCAAATTATGAACTCTTTTGGGTCCTGGACTATTTTACATACAATCATCTCTTCCAAAATGCCTATTAGGATGCCTTATACCAATGAGATGCTTGGTGGATAGCAGTTAAAAGATTGACAGATTGCACATTCTCTCTGGGAAATTCACATTTGGTGTTTCAGAGCTTCTTGTGTCTTCCGTTGTGCAGTTGAGATCATTTCTGCTTGCTTTGTCCTTTGTTAACATAGAAGCAGATGATTGAAAAATCTAATCTCTCTTTATTTTTCTGCTCAAAACTATACTTTCATTTTATTTATTTATAGTGAAGTATAGTTGATGTCGCAACCCACTGCAGTATTCTTGTCTGGAGAATCCTGTGGACAGAGGAGCCTGGAGGGCTACAGTCCATGGAGTCACAAAGACTTGGATACAACTGAGCAACTAACAGGATAGTTGCTGTACAGAATTATATAAGTAATAAGTATACAATACAGTGCTTCCCAATTTTAAAGTTTAAATTCCATTTATAAAATGTATAAACTCAGTTTATGAAATTTGTTGAAATTTATGTTTCTGGTGTTGTACAATATATCTTTGTAGCTTATTTTGTGCATATGTTTGTACCTCTTTATTCCTGGCTTCCATTGTCCTTCTGCCCTTGCCTCTCCCCACTGCTAAGCACGAGTTTGTTCTATATATCTGTAAGTCTGTTTCTTTTTTGTTAGAGCCATTAGATGTTATTTTTTAGGTTTCACATGTGAGTGATATCATACAGTATTTGTCTTTGTCTGGTTTATTTCGTTTAGCATTATACCTCCCAAGTCTATGTTATTGCAAATGGCAGAATTTCATTTGTTTTTATGGCTGGGTAGTATGCTCATCCTGTCTGACTCTTTGCAATGCCATGGACTGTCGCCCACCAGGCTCCTTTGTTCATGGGATTTTCCAGGCAAGAATACTGGAATGGGTTGCCATTTCCTTCTCCAGGGAATCTTACCAATCAGGGGTTGAACCTGCATGGGCAGGTGGATTATTTACTATTAGCACCACCTGGAAAGTCTGTATATATGTACAACCACTTCTTTATTCATTCATCCATTGGACACTTAGGTGACTTCCATTTCTTGGCAATTGTAAATAATGCTGTGAACACTGGGGTGCACATATCTTTTCAAATGAATTTTTTTTCAGATATATAGCCTGAAGTGAAATCACTAGGTCATATGGTAGTTCTATTTTTAGTCTTTTTGAGACACCTCCATACTATTTTCCACAGTGGCAACACTAATTTACACTCCCACCAGCAGTGTACGAAGGTTCCCTTATCTCCACATCCTCAGTAGTGTTGTTATTTGTGGTCTTTTTGATGATAGTCCCTCTGATGGGTATGAGGTGATATCTCATTGTGGTGATTAACAATGTTGAGTATCTTCACCTGTCTGTTGGCATCTAGAAGCAACTGATTTTACATGTCATTAGGTTTAAAAAAATTGTGAAATGTCAACCATACAGGAAAGTACAGATTTATATACCATATATTGGGAACTATATATATCATGTATTCACCATTTACAGTGAACAGACATTAACATTTTGCAATATTTGCTTCAAATAGCTTTTTTTTCTTTGGGAAATAAAACATCACAGTTAAAATCTAACTGCACTAACCCCTTTCCTTATCCCTTCTTCTCTCGTCTCCTTTCTGCAGATAAGAAACCTCCTTAAGTTGTCTTGTTTGATTTTCACCCATAATTTTATATTTGTATTTTACTACATTGATATGCTTCCAAACAATGTAGTTTTTATTCTGTGCAGTGAAAGATACAGTAATAGTAAAATACTATATATAGCTTTTGGTAATTTACTATTTTTACTCAACATCACTTTTGAAATCTATCCTTACCTTGATGCATGTGCATCTAACTCATATATATTATCTGTTGTATAGAATTCCATCCTATGAATAAACCACAGTTTATTTTTCCTTGATGAATAGGGTTTCCTAGAAAGCAGAACTAAGGCCACAGCTTCCATGGAGGCCAGAACTTCTTAGGGAACTTGGTCCCAAGGAAGCAGGAGTGAAGGGCACAGAGTCAGGAAAGGTGGGGAAACTGATGTGGAGATCTGGCCACTGTCTCTCATCCAGGGAAGCTGATTGCTGGATTTTGCAGGACCCATCATGTTATATGAGATTATCTCAGGACAGTCTGTGGGGAGGAGAAGACCCTACTTCATTCATCCATTGGACACTTAGGTGACTTCCATTTCTTGGCAATTGTAAATAATGCACACTGGTGCACATATCTTTTCAAATGAATTTTTTTTCAGATATATAGCCTGAAGTGAAATCACTAGGTCATATGGTAGTTCTATTTTTAGTCTTTTTGAGACACCTCCATACTATTTTCCACAGTGGCAACACTAATTTACACTCCCACCAGCAGTGTACGAAGGTTCCCTTATCTCCACATCCTCAGTAGTGTTGTTATTTGTGGTCTTTTTGATGATAGTCCCTCTGATGGGTATGAGGTGATATCTCATTGTGGTGATTAACAATGTTGAGTATCTTCACCTGTCTGTTGGCATCTAGAAGCAACTGATTTTACATGTCATTAGGTTTAAAAAAATTGTGAAATGTCAACCATACAGGAAAGTACAGATTTATATACCATATATTGGGAACTATATATATCATGTATTCACCATTTACAGTGAACAGACATTAACATTTTGCAATATTTGCTTCAAATAGCTTTTTTTTCTTTGGGAAATAAAACATCACAGTTAAAATCTAACTGCACTAACCCCTTTCCTTATCCCTTCTTCTCTCGTCTCCTTTCTGCAGATAAGAAACCTCCTTAAGTTGTCTTGTTTGATTTTCACCCATAATTTTATATTTGTATTTTACTACATTGATATGCTTCCAAACAATGTAGTTTTTATTCTGTGCAGTGAAAGATACAGTAATAGTAAAATACTATATATAGCTTTTGGTAATTTACTATTTTTACTCAACATCACTTTTGAAATCTATCCTTACCTTGATGCATGTGCATCTAACTCATATATATTATCTGTTGTATAGAATTCCATCCTATGAATAAACCACAGTTTATTTTTCCTTGATGAATAGGGTTTCCTAGAAAGCAGAACTAAGGCCACAGCTTCCATGGAGGCCAGAACTTCTTAGGGAACTTGGTCCCAAGGAAGCAGGAGTGAAGGGCACAGAGTCAGGAAAGGTGGGGAAACTGATGTGGAGATCTGGCCACTGTCTCTCATCCAGGGAAGCTGATTGCTGGATTTTGCAGGACCCATCATGTTATATGAGTTACTGTATCTCAGGACAGTCTGTGGGGAGGGAGAAGACTCTAACTATTATCTATCTCCCATTTACTAAAGATTTGTCCTATGTAAGGTGTCAGATTTAACAAATAAAAGTATTGGACATCAGTTAAATTTGAATTTCAGATAAACAACAAATAACTTTCTAGCCTAGGTATATACTGTGTGAGATTTAGGACATACTGAGACTGAAAAGTTATTTTTTGTTTCTGTGAAATTCAGATATTTCCAATAAAATATTCTGTATTTTTTTGACAACGCCAGATTTACTGGGTGATAAAGTTCTGCACTTTCAGAGAATGCCTTTGGGAATGTCTGGTCCTAACATGATAATTTGCATGTCAGAGAATTACAGATTTGTCATTGGAAAACCACTTAAAGGCCATCTAGAAGGGTAGTTCTCAATATTTTCCACTTCCATGCTTCTGAGGCTCATAACAGACTGCCACTCATAGTAATGGCTGGTAATAATAATTAATGGTATTTCACTGAAGCATATGTGAGTATTGAATGAGAATCTGGTGATAGAGGTATTGTGCGTGTGTTTAAAGAGAATGAATAAGCTTAGATTAGGCCAGAGCTGAAAGGTACATACATTTTGAAAATATGTTTAGAAAAATTCTCCAGTTGATTCTAATCTGTCCTCCAATGGTTGTGTAACCTGGCCCCTTATCAAATCACTAATTACCTCTGGGGATCATGGAAGACTTTCTAAGGAAGTTACTGTTTGAGATAAAATTGAGGGCTTGATTAGAAATTAGCTACTTGAAGAGAAATGGGATTGACCAAAGCATTTCAAGCATCAACAGCAGCTTTTCCCAAGCCCTCTACATGGGAAAGCGTAGAGTGTGGGGGAAAACTGAAAGAGGGCAAGAGTGACTGAAGGAAAGGAGGGGAAGAGTGGAGGGACAGTGGCTGGAGAGACAGGTGTGTCCTCATCCTGCAGGGCTTAACAAGGCACGTTAAATATTTTGGACCTTGTCCTAATGATTGTAAGAAAACATAAAATGATCTGAATGGGGGAGAAGCATGAATTAATCTCATTTTTCCTATAAAGATGAGATTTTGCTTCAATGACAAGAACAGATTTGAGAGGCTGTCATGTAGACAGTGGAAATCTCGTGGGGACATGATATCAGATTGGATTAAGGGATGGCAGTGAAGATTCAGGTAGATTGGTTCAAGAGATTCTGAAAAGTGAAAGTGAAGTTGCTCAGTCGTGTCTGACTCTTTGTGATCCACGGATGAGCCATGAAATTCTCCTGGCAAGAATACTGTGGTGGGTAGCCTTTCCTCTTTGCAGGGGGTCTTCCCAACTCAGGGATCGACCAGGTCTCCAACATTGCAGGCAATTCTTTACCATCTGTGCCAAAAAGCAAAGTCTGGGAATACTGGAGTGACTATCTTATCCATTCAACAGGGGATCTTCCTGACCCAGAGATCGAACTGGGGTTTCCTACTTTGCAGGTGGATTCTTTACCAGCTGAGTTACAAGGGTATCTCAAAGAGAGATCCTTTGTAGGTTAAATCAATAGATCTTAGGGCTTTGGTAGGGAAGGAGAGGTATTTGAAAAGGATGCATCTTAGGTCTCTGGCTTATGTGGCTTAGTGCTGAGTGGTGCCAATCATTGAGACAGAAAACTCTAAGTGTGGAATTAGTGCGGGCCTAATTTTATGGAGTGCTTTTAAAGTATCTGAATGAAAGTGTTCAAGGCACTGAACATCTGGGTGTGATGTCTGGAGGAATGATTTGGGCTGGAGTTGGAAGTTGGTGCTCCAAACCGAGGCTGTGAACAAGGATGCCTTAGTGCAGGGTGAAGGATAGAGTCCGACTAGATAGCCAGGAGTTTTCCTAACAGGAAGTAGTTAATCTGATAAACTACATTTTGATCAAATCTCTTTAAATAAGAGGTTTCTTTCATTGGCAACCAATGGAACCCTTGGAGAAACGCCTTAGCCTGAAAGGACAACTTTGGTGGAAGAAATTTAAGTCATAGTTTGAGCAGGCAGAGAGGGCCTCCTGGTGTCTCATTAGCCACACTGGGCTGGAAGCTGCTTTCTGGTTGTACCACCGTACGATCTATTCTGTTCCTTTACGTGTTATGTGTACTAGACAGAGGGTGAGCAGAGAGACACTTAAGGCATTGAAACTGATGAATTTGGAAGACCAGCTAAGTAGAGTATGGTTTCTCTTTCATGAGCAAAGATGCAAACAAGGAAAGATAGGCAGACACTGAAGAATTTTTTGGTGGTAAAGAAAGCTTTAGAGGGTCTCCTGGCAGGAGCATGACTCAGGACCATCTCCTATACCTTCTCTATCTTCTTCTACAGCTCTAAACAGTGAGCCCAAAGGGCAATCTTGAGTGTCATTTACTGCCATTTACTGAGTGTCTTAGGCCCTCCCAGGCGGTACTGATGGTGAACCCACCTGTCAATGCAGGAGTCATAAGGGATGTGAGTTCAATTCCTGGGTTGGGAAGATCCTCTGCAGCCCACTCCAGTCTTCTTGCCTGGAGAACTGCATGGACAGAGGAGCCTGAGGGGCTACCATCCATAGGATCTCACAGAGTCAGACATGACTGAAGCAACATAACATGCACACACGAAGTGTCATGTATGTATCAGACACATGGAACCTCTATGGTGTAGATATTATTATACTCATTTCAAAAATAACCCAAAAAAAGGGGCTTAGAGTGCTTAGTCATTTGTGTAATGTCCCTCACGTCACTAGTAGGGGCAGCCTGTGGAACTGAATATAAGTCTGACTCTCAAATAGGGCTGTCCCCTATTCACTCTTCCCTGAAGTGTACAGAGAAGAAGGCATAAAGTTTAGATGAGACTGAATTCTAAAACAAACCGAGGCTGTGAACAAGGATGCCTTAGTGCAGGGTGAAGGATAGAGTCCGACTAGATAGCCAGGAGTTTTCCTAACAGGAAGTAGTTAATCTGATAAACTACATTTTGATCAAATCTCTTTAAATAAGAGGTTTCTTTCATTGGCAACCAATGGAACCCTTGGAGAAACGCCTTAGCCTGAAAGGACAACTTTGGTGGAAGAAATTTAAGTCATAGTTTGAGCAGGCAGAGAGGGCCTCCTGGTGTCTCATTAGCCACACTGGGCTGGAAGCTGCTTTCTGGTTGTACCACCGTACGATCTATTCTGTTCCTTTACGTGTTATGTGTACTAGACAGAGGGTGAGCAGAGAGACACTTAAGGCATTGAAACTGATGAATTTGGAAGACCAGCTAAGTAGAGTATGGTTTTCTCTTTCATGAGAAAGATGCAAACAAGGAAAGATAGGCAGACACTGAAGAATTTTTTGGTGGTAAAGAAAGCTTTAGAGGGTCTCCTGGCAGGAGCATGACTCAGGACCATCTCCTATACCTTCTCTATCTTCTTCTACAGCTCTAAACAGTGAGCCCAAAGGGCAATCTTGAGTGTCATTTACTGCCATTTACTGAGTGTCTTAGGCCCTCCCAGGCGGTACTGATGGTGAACCCACCTGTCAATGCAGGAGTCATAAGGGATGTGAGTTCAATTCCTGGGTTGGGAAGATCCTCTGCAGCCCACTCCAGTCTTCTTGCCTGGAGAACTGCATGGACAGAGGAGCCTGAGGGGCTACCATCCATAGGATCTCACAGAGTCAGACATGACTGAAGCAACATAACATGCACACACGAAGTGTCATGTATGTATCAGACACATGGAACCTCTATGGTGTAGATATTATTATACTCATTTCAAAAATAACCCAAAAAAAGGGGCTTAGAGTGCTTAGTCATTTGTGTAATGTCCCTCACGTCACTAGTAGGGGCAGCCTGTGGAACTGAATATAAGTCTGACTCTCAAATAGGGCTGTCCCCTATTCACTCTTCCCTGAAGTGTACAGAGAAGAAGGCATAAAGTTTAGATGAGACTGAATTCTAAAACAAAGCTTCCATTCTGTCCTCTAGCATTCTCTTTGTGATGTAGGCAAGTGGATTCAAATGTTTTGGAAACTTCCTTGGACAGAAAGGGTTGTTAGGGAACTAGCCTTTCTTTAACTAGAAAATTCAATTAACTAGAACACTCCATTCCCCATGTGCTCCTATTAATTGCTGTTTTACTGGAGCCACGGGGGAGAAGTGAGATTGCTCTGTGGAAAGAGAATGAGCAAATGCAAAGTCTAGGCATCCCATGGGTTTTCGAGGATAAATTGTCTGGTTAAGATGGGGGCTCTCTCTTCATACTTGACATTTTTATTGACTTTAAATTCACATCAAATGCCACCAGTAAGTTCTTCACATCATAGGGGTAATGTTGGGAAAGAGCCCTGTGGCTCCTCTGGGTTTCAAGCTGCAGTTTGGAAGATTTTCTTGGTCCTATTGGGCTGGTCAGCATTGTCATTATTTCTTCCCTGATACCGTTTTGGTTCCTACGTCGGAGGGTTATTTATTTTTACTGTGCATTTAGACTCGAGAAATCTTTGTGTAATTATGACCTTATTATTTGAATAGCCTTCTCCTTAAGAGAGGAAAGAAAGAGGTAAAAAGGTCTAAACACTTCTAAGCTAGCCCTTCAAGTAACAGATGGGTTTTGTGTTCATCTGGTTATTTTCAAGTAGGGCTTTCTATGGGGAACGAACAGTTGGAATAAACACTCTTCCAGGGACATGCCCAGGGGTGTCATTTCAGACCAGTTAGAAGTCCTGGGTCTTGGATGTCACCAAATCTGACACTGCTCCAAGATGTAAACGGTCTGATTGAGGGAAAGAAAACACCTGCTGTTCTGCCAGGTTGCATCTTCAGACTTGAGCAGCAAAGTGTCCAATAATAACACCACTTACAGCAATACCAGCTGGGATCTCTGTGTGCATGCTATGTGCTAGGCTCAGAGCTAAGGGAACTGACGTTTCCCTTTTCCCTTTTCTTTTCACAGGATGGGTATTGTGTGGGTCAAATAGGGCTGTCCCCTATTCACTCTTCCCTGAAGTGTACAGAGAAGAAGGCATAAAGTTTAGATGAGACTGAATTCTAAAACAAAGCTTCCATTCTGTCCTCTAGCATTCTCTTTGTGATGTAGGCAAGTGGATTCAAATGTTTTGGAAACTTCCTTGGACAGAAAGGGTTGTTAGGGAACTAGCCTTTCTTTAACTAGAAAATTCAATTAACTAGAACACTCCATTCCCCATGTGCTCCTATTAATTGCTGTTTTACTGGAGCCACGGGGGAGAAGTGAGATTGCTCTGTGGAAAGAGAATGAGCAAATGCAAAGTCTAGGCATCCCATGGGTTTTCGAGGATAAATTGTCTGGTTAAGATGGGGGCTCTCTCTTCATACTTGACATTTTTATTGACTTTAAATTCACATCAAATGCCACCAGTAAGTTCTTCACATCATAGGGGTAATGTTGGGAAAGAGCCCTGTGGCTCCTCTGGGTTTCAAGCTGCAGTTTGGAAGATTTTCTTGGTCCTATTGGGCTGGTCAGCATTGTCATTATTTCTTCCCTGATACCGTTTTGGTTCCTACGTCGGAGGGTTATTTATTTTTACTGTGCATTTAGACTCGAGAAATCTTTGTGTAATTATGACCTTATTATTTGAATAGCCTTCTCCTTAAGAGAGGAAAGAAAGAGGTAAAAAGGTCTAAACACTTCTAAGCTAGCCCTTCAAGTAACAGATGGGTTTTGTGTTCATCTGGTTATTTTCAAGTAGGGCTTTCCATGGGGAACGAACAGTTGGAATAAACACTCTTCCAGGGACATGCCCAGGGGTGTCATTTCAGACCAGTTAGAAGTCCTGGGTCTTGGATGTCACCAAATCTGACACTGCTCCAAGATGTAAACGGTCTGATTGAGGGAAAGAAAACACCTGCTGTTCTGCCAGGTTGCATCTTCAGACTTGAGCAGCAAAGTGTCCAATAATAACACCACTTACAGCAATACCAGCTGGGATCTCTGTGTGCATGCTATGTGCTAGGCTCAGAGCTAAGGGAACTGACGTTTCCCTTTTCCCTTTTCTTTTCACAGGATGGGTATTGTGTGGGTCACTGAAAATTCTCGGGACCCCATGTCTTGCATCAGCCTCTACGGTAATGGCTGGTTCCAAGCAGGCTTTGGTGAGCTTTGTGTAGGTGCAGAGAGAGCTTCTTGTTGGCCTGTCTCCTTACTTCTGTCTCTTCTGTGATGACCTAAGAGGGGTGGGATGGAAACGAGGGTGTGGGAGGGAGGCTCAAGATGGGGAGGATATAGTGTACATATAACTGATTTACTTTGTTGCACAACAGACATAATGCAATATTTTAAAGCAATTATGCTTCAATATTAAAATTTTAAAAAAAAATTTTAACACCAGAAACATTTTGTATTGGTCCATGGGATTGCACAAAGTCAGACATGACTAAGTGACTAACACACTCAGATAGCCTCTTAGGTCATCACGGAGCACTGAACTGACCTCCCTGTGCTACCAGCACAGAAATTGAGTGACATTCTTACCCTGAGAAGGTCCTGTGCACTGGTCCATGGGGGCAGGAGAGGGAGGTGCCTCCTGTGTGTAACTAGGACCATGGGAGAAGATGGGGAGTTGAGTGGTAGACTGGTGGCATGGGCAGAGGGAAGGAAGGCAGGGCCTGCAGCTCCAAGGAAGTCTATGGTGCAGCTCTGGGCCTAAGCAGGGGGCCCGGTTGTGGTGCTGAAAGTCCAGCACAGCAGGGCTGGCGTCATGGGCTGTGACCTATGCTCAGTTTTACACTGTGCTGTCAGTCTTAAAAATTCTGAACAACTTCTGAACAAACGGTGCATTTTAATTTTGTACCAGACCCTGAAGACTATGTAGCCAATGTTGAGAACCTGGTTCATAACATTACTTTTATCCCACGGAGCCCACCAGAGGCCTTCTACTGATAGGATTTCACAGGAACTAAAAAGGGCTGTTTGCTTCAAAGCAACTTCCAACTTTCCTTTTTCTTGGGAAGCAAAAGGAGTTAAGGATTAAAGTGCAAATTCCCCTAGGAAAGAGAGTGGTAGTTTAAATGTCTGTTAAAATTTAAAGAGCCAAATGCAGCAGGCTTGCTTGGGAGCAGGTTTCAACCAGGGTGCAGAGAGAGACTGCTCAACTGTACCTGGAGCTTCAGGATGGATTGATGGGGGCTGGGATACAGTAGCATCCACCCAGGAAAACCATCCCAGGGGACACAGACGCTGCGTCTATTGAAGACTCTTGGGTGTCATGGCTCTCCAGGTGGTGCTAGTGGTAAATGAGCCTGCCTGCCAACTCATGGGTTCGATTCCTGGGTGGGGAAGATCCTCTGGAGGAGGGCATGGCAACCCACTCTAGTATTCTTGCCTGGAGAATCCCATGGACTGAGCTTTTCTGAGAGCCCATGTTAGATACAACTGAATTAAATTAAAATATGTTCCCCAAACTTCTTTTACTCAGCCTTGGGCGTCTTCTGTGTAATGGAAATAATAGAGAACTCGAAGGGTAAAACTGAGAGTCAATGAGGCAACATGCAGGAAACTCCAGTCATGTGCTGAACACTAGCCATGTCTCTGACCAGGGTCCATTTCCTTTCTCTTAAAACACCGAGCGTGCTTTGAGTTTCAGATGATTGAAATGGCTCATGGATTTATCTGGGTAATTTGAGCCAATGACTCCTATTGAGGGGCAAGTGGAGTTTGCACGTGAATTAGCAGGTCTGGCACTTTCCACGGTGGTGATAATATTTCTAATAACTCTTTTGTGTGTTAAAGGCAAAACTTCCAATCACAGCTTTGTTCCAGCTGAGCAAGAGCTTTTTTTGGGTTGTAAGTGTTCCTATCGCACCTCCATGAAAATCCCATAGAAGCTCTGGCTCAGCTCTGAGAAGACTGATTTGCTTTATTTACCTCCACGAGTCTGTATGAACTACGTTGAGTATTGCTCTGATGGGGGAATCCTGTTCTGAGGATTCATCTATGTTATACCGGCTATTTTACTGGGGCTTCTTGGTGAGTGTGTGTGTGTGTGTATGTGGGCACACATGGGTCAACCCCACTTTTCCTGTTTAAACATAATTGGCTATTTGGATGTGCGCAAAGGAAAAAAACTGATCAACTTCAGATTTTTTTTCACCAGCAAATATTCTTCCAAGCATGTTCTCCTTTATTTTGCTCACTGTTTATAATGTTCTCTGGTAGTAATGATTTGATGGAAGATATGTAGCTTAAGAAAAATGGTGCTTCACTCTAGTCAACCTCATTTAGTGTGTTGGGGAGGGGGAGGGTGTTTTTGGTTACTGTAAGAGTTTAGTCTCAGTTTACACTAGACTAGAATTTAGAGATTATGTAAATTTGAAATGAAAACCAAACACAAACAAAACAAAATAGAAATCATTCCAATGACTTAGGTTCTTATTTTGACTTTAAAAATTGTACAAGCAATCCATATTTGTTCTTAGAATATTAGAGGGTAAAAATTAGCAATAAATTAAGATAGGATAGAGAATCTCTGGTAGTGTCTTCCTGTCAGTTAACTCTGCTTCACTCTTGAGCACAAAGGAACCTGGTGGGCTACAGTCCATGAGGTCACAGTCAGACTCAACTAACGCAACACCTGGTACCTTTATTTTTAATTTTTGGATGAAGCTCTATACCAATTTACATTCCTACCGACAGTCTATAATGATTCTCTTTTCCCCACATTCTTGTCAATACTTGTTTCTTTTTTGGCTTTTGTTTTGATGATAGTCTTTTTAACAGATGAGAAGTAATACCTCATTGTGGTTTTGAATTGCATTTCCCTGATGGTTAGTGATAGCACTTTTTCATATGTCTGTTGACCATGAGTACATATTCTTTGAAAAATGTTTATTCAAGTCCTCTGCTTAATTTTTGGATTTTTCTTTTTTCTTTCTTTCTTTTTTTTTTTGCTACTGAGTTGTAGGAGTTCTTTATATATTTTGGATGCTAACCTCTTATCAGATGCTTTGAAAATATTTTCTCCCACAGCTGTGAAAAGGTGTTGAATTTTGACAAAAAGATTTTTTTTCAGCATCTGAAACAATTGGTATTTTAATCTTCATTCTGCTAGTGTGGTATATTGTATTTACTGATTTAGGGGTATGAAATAATTCTTGCATCCCAAGGATAAATTCCACTCTGTCATACTGTATGTTTCTTTTTCTGTGCTGTTGAATTTGGTTGCTAATGTTTTGTTAAGGATTCTTACATCTATGTCCATTGGGATATTGACTTATAGTTTTTTCTTGCAATGTCTTTATCTCACTTTGGTTTCAGGGTGATACTGGCCCTATAAAATGAATTTGGAAGTGTTTCCTCTTTTAATTTTGAGAAAAGTTTAAGAAGATACTGGTATTCCCTATTTAAATATTTGATAACATTCACCTGTGAAGCTATTTTGGTCCTGGGGTTTTCTTTATTGAGAGATTTTTAAAGATTACTGATTCAATCTCCAAATTTGTCACTGGTCTGTTCAACCTTTCTGTTTCTTCTTTCTTTCTTTCTTTCTTTATTTACATGTATGTTCCCAGATCATTCATATGCATATCCCTGGACCCTCCCCCCACCCAGTTCCCCCCCTCCCATCCCTCCAGACCATCGCTCCATGTGGTTGTTCTGTTTCTTCTTAGCAGGTTGTTTGTTTTGGAAATTTATCCATTTCTTCTGGACTGTTCAATTTGTTGATGTATAATTCTTCACAAGAGTCTTGTAAGATCTTCTTCACTTCTGTGGCATCAGTTGTAATGTCTCCTCTCCTATTTTTCATTTTATTTGTTTAGTCTTCTCTTTTGTTTTGATGATAGTCTTTTTAACAGATGAGAAGTAATACCTCATTGTGGTTTTGAATTGCATTTCCCTGATGGTTAGTGATAGCACTTTTTCATATGTCTGTTGACCATGAGTACATATTCTTTGAAAAATGTTTATTCAAGTCCTCTGCTTAATTTTTGGATTTTTCTTTTTTCTTTCTTTCTTTTTTTTTTTGCTACTGAGTTGTAGGAGTTCTTTATATATTTTGGATGCTAACCTCTTATCAGATGCTTTGAAAATATTTTCTCCCACAGCTGTGAAAAGGTGTTGAATTTTGACAAAAAGATTTTTTTTCAGCATCTGAAACAATTGGTATTTTAATCTTCATTCTGCTAGTGTGGTATATTGTATTTACTGATTTAGGGGTATGAAATAATTCTTGCATCCCAAGGATAAATTCCACTCTGTCATACTGTATGTTTCTTTTTCTGTGCTGTTGAATTTGGTTGCTAATGTTTTGTTAAGGATTCTTACATCTATGTCCATTGGGATATTGACTTATAGTTTTTTCTTGCAATGTCTTTATCTCACTTTGGTTTCAGGGTGATACTGGCCCTATAAAATGAATTTGGAAGTGTTTCCTCTTTTAATTTTGAGAAAAGTTTAAGAAGATACTGGTATTCCCTATTTAAATATTTGATAACATTCACCTGTGAAGCTATTTTGGTCCTGGGGTTTTCTTTATTGAGAGATTTTTAAAGATTACTGATTCAATCTCCAAATTTGTCACTGGTCTGTTCAACCTTTCTGTTTCTTCTTTCTTTCTTTCTTTCTTTATTTACATGTATGTTCCCAGATCATTCATATGCATATCCCTGGACCCTCCCCCCACCCAGTTCCCCCCCTCCCATCCCTCCAGACCATCGCTCCATGTGGTTGTTCTGTTTCTTCTTAGCAGGTTGTTTGTTTTGGAAATTTATCCATTTCTTCTGGACTGTTCAATTTGTTGATGTATAATTCTTCACAAGAGTCTTGTAAGATCTTCTTCACTTCTGTGGCATCAGTTGTAATGTCTCCTCTCCTATTTTTCATTTTATTTGTTTAGTCTTCTCTCTTTTTCTCTTCATTAGTCTGGACAAGGGTTTTGTCAATTTTGTTTATCTTTTCAAAAATGAACTTAGTTCCATTGTTTTTTTCTATTGTCTTTTCTATTTATTTTTGTGCTATTCCTTATTTCTTTTCTTCTGCTAGCTTTGGGTTTAGTTTGTTCTTCTTTATCAAGGTCCCTTAGGTATAAAGTTACCTTGTTTCATTGAGATCCTTCTCCTTGTTTACTATAGGTCCTTTGGCCCAGTACTTTCTTAAGAATGTGCTATTTAGTTTCCATATATTTATAAATTTTCCCATTTTCCTTATGTTACTGATTTCTTGTTTTACTCCGTGGTGGTTGGGAGAGACATTTGGTATGCTTTCATCCTTTTAAAGTTTGTTAAGTCTTATTTTATAATGTAGCGTATGATCTATGCTGGAGGATGTTCCTTGTGTGCTGGAGAGGAATGTGTGTTCTAGCAGGTCTGCCAGCTGATTTCTTTGTTCTTAGTTGCCCTTCACCCCCTAGTCTGGCTATGCTGATTCCCTCAGTATAATGGGTGAAGTGAGACAGAAGCAGGCCTCTTGCGCAACACTGCTAAAGGCTGTGGAAGCTGGGTGCTCACTTTTCTCTCCCTTTCGCCCATGGGAGGAACTGTGACCCTATGGGGTCTGTCTCAATCCTGAGTAGTGCTGGCTTGTGTGCAGTTGTGTCTGACTCTTTGTGACCCTATGGACTCATACACACACACGCACACACATATACAAAATGGAATATTGCATACTAAGTCACTTCAGTCATGTTCGACTCTTTGTGACCCCATGGACTATAGCCCACCAGGCTCCTCTGTGCATATGATTCTCCAGGCAAGAATGCTGGAGTGGATTGCCATGCCCTCCTCCAGGGGATCTTCCTGACTCAGGGAATGAACTCACCTCCTTCATTGGCAGGTGAGTTCTTTACCACTAGTGGGGACTTGAAATGAAATTTAGTTGCTCAGTCGTGTCTGACTCTCTGCAATCCCATGGACTATAGCCTGCCTGGCTCCTCTGTCCATGGAATTCTCCAAGAAGGAGTACTGGAGTGGGCTGCCCCTAAGTGGGGGCTTAGGAGAGGTATAATGCAGGTAAAGTGCAGATGTTGTTTCTATTCTTTTCATGGTGGCTGTACTTGGATTTCATGCTCTGCTGAGGTGCCAGACCTCTCAGCTGGACTCTGGAGCTCTCATAAAGTTGTTTTCATCTATGGATGGTTGTTTAATTGTTATTTCTGTGGAAAGGAAGAGACTTGGCAATTTTTGTTGTCTTTTAAATAAACTTTATTTATTTATTTTTAATTAGAAGATAATTGTTTTGTGATGTTGTGCTGGTTTCTGCGATAAATCAGCATGATTCAGCCATAGATATATGAATGTCCCCTCCCTCTCGTACCTCCTTCCTGCCTCCCACCTGACCCACCATTCTAGGTTACCACAGAGCATTGGATCTGAGCTCCCTGTGTCATGCAGTAAATATCCACTGGCTATCTAATTTTGCATATGGTAATGCATGTGTTTCAATGCTGCTCTCTCCCTGTCCCAGGTCTCCCTGTCCCAGGTCCACAACTCTGTTCTCTATGTCTGGGTCTCTATTGTTGCCCTAGAAATAGGTTTATCAGTACTATCTTTCTAGATTCCATATATTTGCATTCATACACAGCATTTGTCCTTCTCTGACTTTACTCTGTATAGTAGCTCCTAGGTTCATCCACTTGAGGATGAACAAAATGCATTGATGAGTCACATGCATTCCTTTTAGTGGCTGAGAAATAGGACATGGCGACCCATTCCAGCACTCTTGCCTGGAGAATCCCCCTGGACAAAGGAGCCCAGTGGGCTATAGTCCATGGGGTCACAAGGAGTCAAACATGACTGAAGTGACTTAGCATGCAATATTCCATTGAATATATGTACCACAGCTTCTTTTTTTAAAATTATTTTTATTTTACTTTTAACTTTTACAGAGTTTTGTTGTTTACAGATATGTATGTTCCCAGATTAGTCACATGTATATCCCCCACATCCTTCTTATCCATTCGTCTTTCAGTGGATATCTAGGTTGCTTCCATGTCCTAGCTATTGTAAATAGTGCGGCAGTGCACAATTGGGACGCATGTGTGTTTCCTCCATCTTGTTCTGACTCTCTGCAATCCCATGGACTATAGCCTGCCTGGCTCCTCTGTCCATGGAATTCTCCAAGAAGGAGTACTGGAGTGGGCTGCCCCTAAGTGGGGCTTAGGAGAGGTATAATGCAGGTAAAGTGCAGATGTTGTTTCTATTCTTTTCATGGTGGCTGTACTTGGATTTCATGCTCTGCTGAGGTGCCAGACCTCTCAGCTGGACTCTGGAGCTCTCATAAAGTTGTTTTCATCTATGGATGGTTGTTTAATTGTTATTTCTGTGGAAAGGAAGAGACTTGGCAATTTTTGTTGTCTTTTAAATAAACTTTATTTATTTATTTTTAATTAGAAGATAATTGTTTTGTGATGTTGTGCTGGTTTCTGCGATAAATCAGCATGATTCAGCCATAGATATATGAATGTCCCCTCCCTCTCGTACCTCCTTCCTGCCTCCCACCTGACCCACCATTCTAGGTTACCACAGAGCATTGGATCTGAGCTCCCTGTGTCATGCAGTAAATATCCACTGGCTATCTAATTTTGCATATGGTAATGCATGTGTTTCAATGCTGCTCTCTCCCTGTCCCAGGTCTCCCTGTCCCAGGTCCACAACTCTGTTCTCTATGTCTGGGTCTCTATTGTTGCCCTAGAAATAGGTTTATCAGTACTATCTTTCTAGATTCCATATATTTGCATTCATACACAGCATTTGTCCTTCTCTGACTTTACTCTGTATAGTAGCTCCTAGGTTCATCCACTTGAGGATGAACAAAATGCATTGATGAGTCACATGCATTCCTTTTAGTGGCTGAGAAATAGGACATGGCGACCCATTCCAGCACTCTTGCCTGGAGAATCCCCCTGGACAAAGGAGCCCAGTGGGCTATAGTCCATGGGGTCACAAGGAGTCAAACATGACTGAAGTGACTTAGCATGCAATATTCCATTGAATATATGTACCACAGCTTCTTTTTTTAAAATTATTTTTATTTTACTTTTAACTTTTACAGAGTTTTGTTGTTTACAGATATGTATGTTCCCAGATTAGTCACATGTATATCCCCCACATCCTTCTTATCCATTCGTCTTTCAGTGGATATCTAGGTTGCTTCCATGTCCTAGCTATTGTAAATAGTGCGGCAGTGCACAATTGGGACGCATGTGTGTTTCCTCCATCTTGTTCTGATTGTCTTGTTTTATTCAAGTTGAGAGCTTCCCTGTTCATAGGATGATGAGTAATTTCCAGTTGAAATTTGGACATTTGGGATCCTGTTTTCTGATCCTCTGGATCTGACTTACATCATCTTTTTCAGCAGGGCCTTTGGGACACTGCTCTGGTGGGGAAGGAGGAGCACTGCCTGTTACTGCCAGGTGTGGTTAGAGTCCAGGTCCCCTAGCTTTTGACATCTAGAGTGAGACACTCCTTGTTCTTGCTGGCTGGGGCAGGAATTCAACGTCCCCACTCAGCCTTCAGATTCCATCCTAGCTGGGAGGGTCAGAAGTGTCTTGTAACTGCTCTCCTCATGTCTTCCAAAGACACTGTGGTGGGATAACTCATTAGAATTCATTACAGCTTTCCGTTAGGCCATTTCTGACCCCACACAACAGGGAGGAAAGGGGAGCTTGTTTCCATCAGGTTGGGGTAGAAGTTTTGACTCTCCAATGGCCTTTGGTGACAGGAGTAGGGGCTGCAACTTTTTCTGTTGTGTTTGACGAGAATAGATGGGTTATTGTCTAATAGTTTCTGTCTTGCTGGGCTGCCCTTCTGCTGGTTCTTTGGCTGGAGTGAGCAGGCTCTTCATCTGACTGTTCTGTCTGCACTCAACTGATGGGTTGCAAGCTTCTCCATCACCAAACAGTCTAGAATTCACGAGACAAAAAGAAAACCTGGGCCACTCATCTGTAGGTCTTAAGGTTCCTAGCCAGCCTGTCTTCTTCCCTCCATCTTTCAGAGACTTCCTACACTTGTTTTATATGTAATATCCAATATTTTTGGCTATACTCAAAGGGAGGAATACTGAATGTATGTCTAATCCACCTTTTCAAAGGCAGAGGTATCGTTACTGGAATTAGTGTGTATTTTTATATATACTACCTTATAAAAATATATGTATATCATAGTTACCCAGATTAGTCACATGTATATCCCCCACATCCTTCTTATCCATTCGTCTTTCAGTGGATATCTAGGTTGCTTCCATGTCCTAGCTATTGTAAATAGTGCGGCAGTGCACAATTGGGACGCATGTGTGTTTCCTCCATCTTGTTCTGATTGTCTTGTTTTATTCAAGTTGAGAGCTTCCCTGTTCATAGGATGATGAGTAATTTCCAGTTGAAATTTGGACATTTGGGATCCTGTTTTCTGATCCTCTGGATCTGACTTACATCATCTTTTTCAGCAGGGCCTTTGGGACACTGCTCTGGTGGGGAAGGAGGAGCACTGCCTGTTACTGCCAGGTGTGGTTAGAGTCCAGGTCCCCTAGCTTTTGACATCTAGAGTGAGACACTCCTTGTTCTTGCTGGCTGGGGCAGGAATTCAACGTCCCCACTCAGCCTTCAGATTCCATCCTAGCTGGGAGGGTCAGAAGTGTCTTGTAACTGCTCTCCTCATGTCTTCCAAAGACACTGTGGTGGGATAACTCATTAGAATTCATTACAGCTTTCCGTTAGGCCATTTCTGACCCCACACAACAGGGAGGAAAGGGGAGCTTGTTTCCATCAGGTTGGGGTAGAAGTTTTGACTCTCCAATGGCCTTTGGTGACAGGAGTAGGGGCTGCAACTTTTTCTGTTGTGTTTGACGAGAATAGATGGGTTATTGTCTAATAGTTTCTGTCTTGCTGGGCTGCCCTTCTGCTGGTTCTTTGGCTGGAGTGAGCAGGCTCTTCATCTGACTGTTCTGTCTGCACTCAACTGATGGGTTGCAAGCTTCTCCATCACCAAACAGTCTAGAATTCACGAGACAAAAAGAAAACCTGGGCCACTCATCTGTAGGTCTTAAGGTTCCTAGCCAGCCTGTCTTCTTCCCTCCATCTTTCAGAGACTTCCTACACTTGTTTTATATGTAATATCCAATATTTTTGGCTATACTCAAAGGGAGGAATACTGAATGTATGTCTAATCCACCTTTTCAAAGGCAGAGGTATCGTTACTGGAATTAGTGTGTATTTTTATATATACTACCTTATAAAAATATATGTATATCATAGTAACTTATAAAGAGTGTTTACTTTTGGGGCATCAGTTTTTTAAATATAAAACATATTTTTATTGCTTTTATTGTTTTATCTTTCGCATGTAAATCTTTAAGCAAGTGTTTACCAAAGGATAGGTTATAGACCTCTATTTGTGGGCCCCCCTAAGAACTGAATCAGAATCTCTGGGAGTCTCCCTTTATGCCCAGTTCTCCAGGTGATTAAATATATGCCAACATTTCAGATCTATAGTGTTACCTTTTCAGAGAAATTTTTCTGATGTAAGCTCTGAGGCAGGAATCTCACCTATTTTTTTCTCTAAGTGCTTAGCCAGTTGTCTTAAAACTGTTTATTAAATTGCCATCCTTCCTTCACCAGGATAAAATATTAAATTTATCTATAAATACAAATATAAATATAAACATTTGGGTCTGTTTCCAGATGCTCCATTCTGCCTCATTGATCTGTCTGACCATTCTGGCGCCAGTAACTTACTTTTTTTAATTGCTGTAACTCTAGTCTGTGTAGACTTCTGAATGCTGCCCTGCACCAGCTCTAAAAGCCTTGTAAGAAACCACTTGCCAGAAGAGAATTAGATGACTCATCTGTGAAAATACTTTATAAATTGCAAAGATCTCTGGCCTCTCAACCCACCCCTGATACCAGCACTTCCTAAAGCACTGATCTCATCCTGTCCCTTCTTGACTCCAAAACCTTACTCATAAGATGAGGTTCATTAGCCTGACATCCAGGGCCCTTCCTCTGCAACCTTGTCTCCATCTACCTTTTCAAAATCACCTCCATTTCCCTACAATTTAATCCTTTTCTCTGACCAGGTTTATTCACTCTCTCTTTCCCAGACGTGACTGACACATGATTGCATTTTTCTTGTTGTTCTCCCCATCTTGAATTGTGTCTTTCAAGACCAAACTCCCTTCCAGAAAGCTTTTTATCTGACTTTTCAGATGCCAGCTTACCTGACTTCTCTCTGCACTTATTTTATACTTCGCATATACTGACCTAGGACAGCTCTCGTCTGGTGAAACGACTTTATTATTTATGCTTTATGGACTGTATACATCATCTTACCCAATGACACTGCCATATTCTTCCTTAAAGAGGCTTTGCCTGTGTCTGTGTATGTCCCTGTGTTTCCCTAGCGAAGTCTAATGCACACAGTAGACACTCACTCACTCAGTGTTTCCCACCCAGGGAATACTAGACTTCAGTGAGAGTGCATGATTGATTTCTGTAGGTCAAACCCAGGCAGAAGATTGATCTCCTTGTTTTGCCTGTTTTCAGGTGAGTGTTCAGTTCAGAGCAAGTTCATAGACCCTGAAACCCCGTATTCTCAGACATCACTGCTTTATATTAATGAGCAAGACAATGATCTCACAGGACATGATGATTCTGTGCAGAGATGTAGAAACCCATGACAATATGTCCTTGCAGAAATCTCCTTCCTTCACCAGGATAAAATATTAAATTTATCTATAAATACAAATATAAATATAAACATTTGGGTCTGTTTCCAGATGCTCCATTCTGCCTCATTGATCTGTCTGACCATTCTGGCGCCAGTAACTTACTTTTTTTAATTGCTGTAACTCTAGTCTGTGTAGACTTCTGAATGCTGCCCTGCACCAGCTCTAAAAGCCTTGTAAGAAACCACTTGCCAGAAGAGAATTAGATGACTCATCTGTGAAAATACTTTATAAATTGCAAAGATCTCTGGCCTCTCAACCCACCCCTGATACCAGCACTTCCTAAAGCACTGATCTCATCCTGTCCCTTCTTGACTCCAAAACCTTACTCATAAGATGAGGTTCATTAGCCTGACATCCAGGGCCCTTCCTCTGCAACCTTGTCTCCATCTACCTTTTCAAAATCACCTCCATTTCCCTACAATTTAATCCTTTTCTCTGACCAGGTTTATTCACTCTCTTTCCCAGACGTGACTGACACATGATTGCATTTTTCTTGTTGTTCTCCCCATCTTGAATTGTGTCTTTCAAGACCAAACTCCCTTCCAGAAAGCTTTTTATCTGACTTTTCAGATGCCAGCTTACCTGACTTCTCTCTGCACTTATTTTATACTTCGCATATACTGACCTAGGACAGCTCTCGTCTGGTGAAACGACTTTATTATTTATGCTTTATGGACTGTATACATCATCTTACCCAATGACACTGCCATATTCTTCCTTAAAGAGGCTTTGCCTGTGTCTGTGTATGTCCCTGTGTTTCCCTAGCGAAGTCTAATGCACACAGTAGACACTCACTCACTCAGTGTTTCCCACCCAGGGAATACTAGACTTCAGTGAGAGTGCATGATTGATTTCTGTAGGTCAAACCCAGGCAGAAGATTGATCTCCTTGTTTTGCCTGTTTTCAGGTGAGTGTTCAGTTCAGAGCAAGTTCATAGACCCTGAAACCCCGTATTCTCAGACATCACTGCTTTATATTAATGAGCAAGACAATGATCTCACAGGACATGATGATTCTGTGCAGAGATGTAGAAACCCATGACAATATTCCTTAGATCCTTGCAGAAATCTCTGTGTGGTTTAGAATGAACTCTACTGGACAGAGAAGAAGATGTTTTAGAGATGTTATCACAGGGAGTTGACCCATGTAAAACCCTCAGTAGTCAGTAAAAAAAATTTTTTATTAAAATTTTTTTTTTTTTATCTCTTGATCCAATTCTTTCATTGTCATTGCCAGTTGGACTGATCAAAGAGTGTGCAGTGATGATCTGGGCCAGTCTGGTTCTTAATAATTGGAACCAAGGGATTGTGGGATCATTGCCAATTGGGTGTTTGTGCTGCAGCTGAAAGATCCTACAAGCACAGTGAGTGCCCGACGGCTGGAATGGCAAAGAGGAACTGAAATATGAAGAATGGGGAGAAAAAAGAAAATGAGGAAGAATATGCTTCAGGCAGAGGGATGGCAAGAATATCTGGCCCTGGAAGTACACTGATTCTGGGAGTAGTCTATCTGAGCTTTCCTGAGCTAATCCCCATGCCCCACCTCCCCAACACTCTATTCCTACCCTGGAATCTTCATGACATTGTTTGAGCCTAATAACACACCTCATGTTCCATACTTTCCTGGACGAAGTTTGAGGGAGAAGGGAGGCTCTACTTCTTTCAACCAAATTAGCTTGGATAGAAGAGGTGACAGTGAAGTGATTGTTTCCCAGCTGTTTTCCTCTCTGGAGAATACACAATTTATTTGAACTGGAACAGGATTCATGTAAGTTAGAATAGCTGAATGCTCCCATCAAGATATTGTCTTTAAAAGTTTTTATGGTGAACAACTTCAAACATACAGCCAAGTAGAAAGAATAATAGAATCAACATCATCTATCTTTCATGCAGATTCAACAATTGTAAACACTTTTTTCCCCCCAAATTTGCTTCATCTCTTGTTTTTCCATTGCTTAAACATTTTAAAGTAATTTATGGATAATATAACACATCAGGGAATACTAGACTTCAGTGAGAGTGCATGATTGATTTCTGTAGGTCAAACCCAGGCAGAAGATTGATCTCCTTGTTTTGCCTGTTTTCAGGTGAGTGTTCAGTTCAGAGCAAGTTCATAGACCCTGAAACCCCGTATTCTCAGACATCACTGCTTTATATTAATGAGCAAGACAATGATCTCACAGGACATGATGATTCTGTGCAGAGATGTAGAAACCCATGACAATATTCCTTAGATCCTTGCAGAAATCTCTGTGTGGTTTAGAATGAACTCTACTGGACAGAGAAGAAGATGTTTTAGAGATGTTATCACAGGGAGTTGACCCATGTAAAACCCTCAGTAGTCAGTAAAAAAAATTTTTTATTAAAATTTTTTTTTTTTTATCTCTTGATCCAATTCTTTCATTGTCATTGCCAGTTGGACTGATCAAAGAGTGTGCAGTGATGATCTGGGCCAGTCTGGTTCTTAATAATTGGAACCAAGGGATTGTGGGATCATTGCCAATTGGGTGTTTGTGCTGCAGCTGAAAGATCCTACAAGCACAGTGAGTGCCCGACGGCTGGAATGGCAAAGAGGAACTGAAATATGAAGAATGGGGAGAAAAAAGAAAATGAGGAAGAATATGCTTCAGGCAGAGGGATGGCAAGAATATCTGGCCCTGGAAGTACACTGATTCTGGGAGTAGTCTATCTGAGCTTTCCTGAGCTAATCCCCATGCCCCACCTCCCCAACACTCTATTCCTACCCTGGAATCTTCATGACATTGTTTGAGCCTAATAACACACCTCATGTTCCATACTTTCCTGGACGAAGTTTGAGGGAGAAGGGAGGCTCTACTTCTTTCAACCAAATTAGCTTGGATAGAAGAGGTGACAGTGAAGTGATTGTTTCCCAGCTGTTTTCCTCTCTGGAGAATACACAATTTATTTGAACTGGAACAGGATTCATGTAAGTTAGAATAGCTGAATGCTCCCATCAAGATATTGTCTTTAAAAGTTTTTATGGTGAACAACTTCAAACATACAGCCAAGTAGAAAGAATAATAGAATCAACATCATCTATCTTTCATGCAGATTCAACAATTGTAAACACTTTTTTCCCCCCAAATTTGCTTCATCTCTTGTTTTTCCATTGCTTAAACATTTTAAAGTAATTTATGGATAATATAACACATCACCCTGAAGACTTGAGCATCCATCTCTGAAAGGGGGTGTTTTCCTGCATATCCACAATGCCATTATCATATATAACCAGATTGACATTGTTTTCTTAATATTATTAACAACCTGCTTATATTGAAATGCTCCCAGTTGTCCTTACAATGTCTTTTGTAGATGTTTTTGAGCCAGGATGCAAACAATGATGACACTGCATTGAATTGTTATGCCCTTCAGGTCTCTCACTCCAGAACAATTCCTTCCTCTATTACTTTTTCTTTAATGAAAAAATTTAGGCCACATAGTTTGTAGAATGTCCTTCATTCTAGATTTGTCTGATTTGTCTGTTTCCTCTTATTAATATTATTATTTTTCTAGTTTCTCTCTTCCCTTTCATTCCTCCACAAAGCAAGGTAACTATAAAGGCTAGGCTGGATTCAAGTTAGACCTTTTTGGAAACAGTATCTCATAGGTGATGATGCCATATACTTCACATTGCATTCCATCAGGAAGCACAAAATATCTGCCAGATGTCTCCATTGTAAGGGAAGACACCCTTTTGTGGTTAGCAAATAAGTTATGGATGATACTGATCAGTTTCCATTAACCTTCCCCTCATAATCTTGGTATTCAGGGTTGATCCTTTCCTGAGTGGATAAACTTTCTCACCACCTGGGACTTTCTGATAATAGATCAGGTTTCAAAGGGGGAACTGAAAAGAGGAGACACAAATCCCCTTTACTGGAGGTCATTATATGTTATTCTGTATTTATTTATTTGTGCTGGGTCTTAGTTGTAGCATGTGAACTCTTAGTTGCTGCATGTGGGAACGAGTTCCCTGACCAGGGTTCGAACCCTGAGCCCCTACACCCCTGCATTGGGAGTGCAGAGTCTTAGCCACTGGACCACCAGGGAAGTCCCCCAGGTTATTGTTAAAATGGATGGAAATACTGTTACCTACTGCAGCCAAATAAACCCTGCCAAAGAATAGCAACTTGAAACAAGTCTCTGCGGGTCCAGGTTTTTGGGAAGTGATGGTTGGGGGTTCTAACTCGGGGTATTTCAGGTGGTTGTCCTCAGGTGTAGCAGGAGCTGGAAAAGCATGAATTTAACAGGATCCAGGAGGCTAGCCATACGTCTTTTCCTCTTCATGTGGTTTCTCTGAATGGGCTGGTTGATTTTCCTCAGAGCAGGGCAGTTTCAGCATGGTAGGGCTTCTTTACATGGCAGCTCAGAATTCCAACATGGTTCCAGCAAATGAAGTAAAAGTGGCATCACCTTCGTAGCTTAGCCTTGGAGGTCAGATAACTTCAGAAGCATCGTTGTAGACCAGCCATTAAAGTTGGCCTTATTCAAGGGAAAGGACACAGATCTCATTTCTCTATGTTACGAGTAGCAAAAAATTGCAGACATGTTTTAAATTTCTGATTTGTTCTGTTTCTTCCTCTTATTAATATTATTATTTTTCTAGTTTCTCTCTTCCCTTTCATTCCTCCACAAAGCAAGGTAACTATAAAGGCTAGGCTGGATTCAAGTTAGACCTTTTTGGAAACAGTATCTCATAGGTGATGATGCCATATACTTCACATTGCATTCCATCAGGAAGCACAAAATATCTGCCAGATGTCTCCATTGTAAGGGAAGACACCCTTTTGTGGTTAGCAAATAAGTTATGGATGATACTGATCAGTTTCCATTAACCTTCCCCTCATAATCTTGGTATTCAGGGTTGATCCTTTCCTGAGTGGATAAACTTTCTCACCACCTGGGACTTTCTGATAATAGATCAGGTTTCAAAGGGGGAACTGAAAAGAGGAGACACAAATCCCCTTTACTGGAGGTCATTATATGTTATTCTGTATTTATTTATTTGTGCTGGGTCTTAGTTGTAGCATGTGAACTCTTAGTTGCTGCATGTGGGAACGAGTTCCCTGACCAGGGTTCGAACCCTGAGCCCCTACACCCCTGCATTGGGAGTGCAGAGTCTTAGCCACTGGACCACCAGGGAAGTCCCCCAGGTTATTGTTAAAATGGATGGAAATACTGTTACCTACTGCAGCCAAATAAACCCTGCCAAAGAATAGCAACTTGAAACAAGTCTCTGCGGGTCCAGGTTTTTGGGAAGTGATGGTTGGGGGTTCTAACTCGGGGTATTTCAGGTGGTTGTCCTCAGGTGTAGCAGGAGCTGGAAAAGCATGAATTTAACAGGATCCAGGAGGCTAGCCATACGTCTTTTCCTCTTCATGTGGTTTCTCTGAATGGGCTGGTTGATTTTCCTCAGAGCAGGGCAGTTTCAGCATGGTAGGGCTTCTTTACATGGCAGCTCAGAATTCCAACATGGTTCCAGCAAATGAAGTAAAAGTGGCATCACCTTTCGTAGCTTAGCCTTGGAGGTCAGATAACTTCAGAAGCATCGTTGTAGACCAGCCATTAAAGTTGGCCTTATTCAAGGGGAAAGGACACAGATCTCATTTCTCTATGTTACGAGTAGCAAAAAAATTGCAGACATGTTTTAAAGCCACCTCATTCTTTTGCCTGCCTGGTGGCTCAGATGGTAAAGAATCCACCTGCCATGCAGGAGACATGATCCCTGGGTTGGGAAGATTCCTCTGGAGAAGGAATAGGTGACCCACTCCACTATTCCCGCCTAGAGAATTCCATGACTCATCTGTGGGGTTGCAAAGAGTTAGACACGACTGAGTGACTTGACCTTCACTTTTTATTGTTTTTAGGAAGTACATATGTTTTACTAATTTACTAATTTTTATCTTTTAAGAAAAAGACATCTACACTGACTAATTTTTGTCTTCTGTTTTGGAAGAAAAGAATATGAATCAATGAGAAAACAAATGAAATAGGTTAAAATAAGATAAACAAACAGTAAAAGGATGAAAGACATAGATGTGCCAGGCACCTGTACTGATCCTCCTTCCTTCCATTAAGTATCATACTCACTTCTTGGCAGTGAAGATCAAGTATGAAAGACTTTGATGTTTACAGCTCTAGCCATCCAATAAAAAAAAGTTTACAAATTTATCTGAAGAGTCACTTTTCCTCCTTGACACTGATTTTGGGAAGACTTGATTGATCTTGTCCTTTCATCAGAGCCATTGAGAAACATGAATGGTTGTTGCTTAGCTTTTGTTGCTCAAAAGAGAGAGAGATACTCTTTAAGTGGACACTTGTGATGCTATTTCTTTATGAAAACAGAGAGATAAATACTAATGATAGCTTTTCTCTTGTTACCACAGGGAACACAGACTGTAGTTTGTTGTCTTCTGAAGATCTGATGCAGTCTGCCTTGGGGAAGCCACACAATGAATTTTTAACTCTGGCTGCTGCATAATCACGGGAGTGGGGACACTTCTAAAAAACTCTGATGTCCAGGCTGTTCCTCAGAACAATTGAATCAAATCTCTGAGACTGGCCCCAGCCATCAGTATTTTATTTATTTATTTTTTAACAGTCCCCATGTGATTCCAATGTGCAGTCTGCATGGAGAACCATAGCTTTTGCGCTGAACTTGGCAAATTTTCCTGCAAATGGTTACATCAACAAACATTTCTGGTTTTTTGGGCGGTGCTATTTCTGTTGCCACTATTTGACTTTGCGTTTGTAGCAGGAAAGCAGCCTCAGACAATAATGCCATGAAAGGGCATGATTGTGTTCCAATGAGAGGCGGTTTAGAAAAACACAAGGTGGCTGGATTGGGCATGGGCCCTGGTTTTCAACTTTTGGTTTAGATGATTGGTTGGTTTACAGTTCTCAACAGCATTGTCTTTGTGTGTGGTGTGCAGGTGTGAAAGGTTGGGCATACTTTTTCAATTCCTGTGGCTGAAATGGGCAATTTAAGTGGCAGTCTGAGCTATTCTTAAATGGCTCTTTTTCAAAAGGAAAGGGGCTCATTCACAAGCTCATATACTTGTTTGCTTGGGCATCTCCACTTGCCAGCTCTTCTCCCAAGCAACTGTTTTGTCCTCAGGACACAGATCTCTGGGGCTAGGGTGACCCTAGAGATCACTCCATTCCCACTCCTTCCAGGAGGGCTGAGGTTGCTGTTGTTGCTGGAACTGGGACCAGAAAGGCAGAATCAGAACTCAGGCCCTGCCATCTGGTCTAGAGACTAACTCTGTAATGGAGCAGGATCCTATGGGACCTTCCTCAGACAGACCTCCTTTGGATCCTGTTTTAGCTCTTCTCTGAAGTACCTGGATAACTGTGTTTGACGTGAACTTCTGAGTTGTTTGGCAGATGTGAAAAACACCCACCAAATGGAAAATGTTAACTCCTTGATGACCAGGAGCACATAGCCCCAGGTATTTCTTTATGAAAACAGAGAGATAAATACTAATGATAGCTTTTCTCTTGTTACCACAGGGAACACAGACTGTAGTTTGTTGTCTTCTGAAGATCTGATGCAGTCTGCCTTGGGGAAGCCACACAATGAATTTTTAACTCTGGCTGCTGCATAATCACGGGAGTGGGGACACTTCTAAAAAACTCTGATGTCCAGGCTGTTCCTCAGAACAATTGAATCAAATCTCTGAGACTGGCCCCAGCCATCAGTATTTTATTTATTTATTTTTTAACAGTCCCCATGTGATTCCAATGTGCAGTCTGCATGGAGAACCATAGCTTTTGCGCTGAACTTGGCAAATTTTCCTGCAAATGGTTACATCAACAAACATTTCTGGTTTTTTGGGCGGTGCTATTTCTGTTGCCACTATTTGACTTTGCGTTTGTAGCAGGAAAGCAGCCTCAGACAATAATGCCATGAAAGGGCATGATTGTGTTCCAATGAGAGGCGGTTTAGAAAAACACAAGGTGGCTGGATTGGGCATGGGCCCTGGTTTTCAACTTTTGGTTTAGATGATTGGTTGGTTTACAGTTCTCAACAGCATTGTCTTTGTGTGTGGTGTGCAGGTGTGAAAGGTTGGGCATACTTTTTCAATTCCTGTGGCTGAAATGGGCAATTTAAGTGGCAGTCTGAGCTATTCTTAAATGGCTCTTTTTCAAAAGGAAAGGGGCTCATTCACAAGCTCATATACTTGTTTGCTTGGGCATCTCCACTTGCCAGCTCTTCTCCCAAGCAACTGTTTTGTCCTCAGGACACAGATCTCTGGGGCTAGGGTGACCCTAGAGATCACTCCATTCCCACTCCTTCCAGGAGGGCTGAGGTTGCTGTTGTTGCTGGAACTGGGACCAGAAAGGCAGAATCAGAACTCAGGCCCTGCCATCTGGTCTAGAGACTAACTCTGTAATGGAGCAGGATCCTATGGGACCTTCCTCAGACAGACCTCCTTTGGATCCTGTTTTAGCTCTTCTCTGAAGTACCTGGATAACTGTGTTTGACGTGAACTTCTGAGTTGTTTGGCAGATGTGAAAAACACCCACCAAATGGAAAATGTTAACTCCTTGATGACCAGGAGCACATAGCCCCAGGCCTCCTGGAGCCAAAGGACTGATAAAGTTAACCCCTGTGACACCATTTCCTCACCATCAGTCAATCAGAGAATAATGCATAAGCTGATCACACACCCTGAGACGCCCTTCCCTCACCTGACTTTTAAAAGTGTTTTGCCAAAAACTTTCAGGGAGCTTGAGGCCTTTTAGGGCACGAGCCACCTCTTCTTGCATTGTTGTTGTTGGTAAGTTGCTCAGTCGTGTCTTGCTTTTCCCATTCCATGGACTGCAGCACGCCAGGCTTCCCTGTCTTTCTACTGTATCCTGGAGTTTGCTCAAACTCATGTCTATTGATTTGATGATTCCATCTAACCATCTTATTCTCTGTTGCCTGCTTCTCCTCCTGCCTTCAATCTTTCTGTTGACTGAAAAGGATGAGCAACTTGAGGACTACAGGTTAGTTTTATTTGCACAATTAGGACTGCAGCCTGGGAGGCAGCATCTTAGACAGCTCTGTGAGACCACTCCAAAGAGGCAGCAGGAGGAAGATCAATATATAAGATTATGAGGAAGGGGGAGCTTCATACCAATAACAAAAGGGGTTTTTGGTTAGTCATGCGGATCTGATGTCACCATGAAGGGATTTAGTGCTTTTCTAAATATGAGAAGATGGAAGGATTGAGATAATACATCTGTTCCTAAAAGCATCCACCTATCACCTGCCCCACCAGATTCCCTGGAGCACAAAGTGCCTCACTCTACCCTGAACTGCCTTGGGGGCTGTTGAAGATCCGCAGCCATCAGCACAGGGTCAGTCTCCACAGAGACAGGTGGCAAATGCCCTTGTTCAGTCACTGACAATGTAATTGGTAAATGCCTATTGTAGTTGACATTTCCCAGCATCAGAGTCTTTCGCAATGAGTTGGCTCTTTGTATCAGGTGGCCAAAGTATTGGAGCCTGCATAGCCTTGCAATAAACCTTTTTCTGCTCCAAACTAGGTCCCACCAGGCTTAGCCCCAACCAATCCTGGAAACATGTTAGTTGTTTGGCAGATGTGAAACACCCACCAAATGGAAAATGTTAACTCCTTGATGACCAGGAGCACATAGCCCCAGGCCTCCTGGAGCCAAAGGACTGATAAAGTTAACCCCTGTGACACCATTTCCTCACCATCAGTCAATCAGAGAATAATGCATAAGCTGATCACACACCCTGAGACGCCCTTCCCTCACCTGACTTTTAAAAGTGTTTTGCCAAAAACTTTCAGGGAGCTTGAGGCCTTTTAGGGCACGAGCCACCTCTTCTTGCATTGTTGTTGTTGGTAAGTTGCTCAGTCGTGTCTTGCTTTTCCCATTCCATGGACTGCAGCACGCCAGGCTTCCCTGTCTTTCTACTGTATCCTGGAGTTTGCTCAAACTCATGTCTATTGATTTGATGATTCCATCCAACCATCTTATTCTCTGTTGCCTGCTTCTCCTCCTGCCTTCAATCTTTCTGTTGACTGAAAAGGATGAGCAACTTGAGGACTACAGGTTAGTTTTATTTGCACAATTAGGACTGCAGCCTGGGAGGCAGCATCTTAGACAGCTCTGTGAGACCACTCCAAAGAGGCAGCAGGAGGAAGATCAATATATAAGATTATGAGGAAGGGGGAGCTTCATACCAATAACAAAAGGGGTTTTTGGTTAGTCATGCGGATCTGATGTCACCATGAAGGGATTTAGTGCTTTTCTAAATATGAGAAGATGGAAGGATTGAGATAATACATCTGTTCCTAAAAGCATCCACCTATCACCTGCCCCACCAGATTCCCTGGAGCACAAAGTGCCTCACTCTACCCTGAACTGCCTTGGGGGCTGTTGAAGATCCGCAGCCATCAGCACAGGGTCAGTCTCCACAGAGACAGGTGGCAAATGCCCTTGTTCAGTCACTGACAATGTAATTGGTAAATGCCTATTGTAGTTGACATTTCCCAGCATCAGAGTCTTTCGCAATGAGTTGGCTCTTTGTATCAGGTGGCCAAAGTATTGGAGCCTGCATAGCCTTGCAATAAACCTTTTTCTGCTCCAAACTCAGATGTTTCAGTTTGTTTGACTTCACTGTGTGTTGGCCTAAAAACTTGCATTAACAACTCCACTATTCCTCACTGCACTGCCTCATTTGCATCTGACTTGTACTATCCAACTTCCTTGAATGTGTCCACTGAACTTATGCCCCCTGCCTCTTTAGAATACTTACTGCCTTCAGTCCTGGAGCTTGGTGTGGACTTGATTTTTTCCCTAGACATTGTGAATTATTTGAGGACAGGTTTAGCCACGGTTTTGTATTCTATACTTCTGCCTTCAAGCACTGTGTCACCTCCCATGTCTCACTGTCAGTAACACTCCTTCACACCTAAATCCAAAATTTAAGCCCCATAACTTCCTCCTCATTAAGCCCCTTAACTTCCCTGCTTGTTAAGGCTCAACAATCTTCCCTGCCCCAAACCTTATCTCAAACCTTTTCCACTGGGCCTCGGAGGCCCTATCCTCTCTTGGCCTTATTTGCAGGCCTCTCCACACTTTGGTCACCTGATGTGAAGACTCAACTCATTGGAAAAGACCCTGATGCTGGGAAAGACTGAGGGCAAGGGGAGAAGGGGGTGACAGAGGATGAGATGGCTAGATGGCATCATCTGCTCAATGTACATGAATTTGAGGCAAACTCCAGGAGACTGTGAAGGACAGGGAAGCCTGGCACGCTGCAGTCCATGGGGCCACAGAATCAGACATGACTGAGCATCTGAACAACAGCATCACTCTAGTCTTTTGGACTTCCCAAAATTTTGATAATTAGCTACCAATGTTAAGGCACATGAGAAGAATGGAAAAGGGAAAAATTGAGATAATACATCTGTTCCTAAAAGCATCCACCTATCACCTGCCCCACCAGATTCCCTGGAGCACAAAGTGCCTCACTCTACCCTGAACTGCCTTGGGGGCTGTTGAAGATCCGCAGCCATCAGCACAGGGTCAGTCTCCACAGAGACAGGTGGCAAATGCCCTTGTTCAGTCACTGACAATGTAATTGGTAAATGCCTATTGTAGTTGACATTTCCCAGCATCAGAGTCTTTCGCAATGAGTTGGCTCTTTGTATCAGGTGGCCAAAGTATTGGAGCCTGCATAGCCTTGCAATAAACCTTTTTCTGCTCCAAACTCAGATGTTTCAGTTTGTTTGACTTCACTGTGTGTTGGCCTAAAAACTTGCATTAACAACTCCACTATTCCTCACTGCACTGCCTCATTTGCATCTGACTTGTACTATCCAACTTCCTTGAATGTGTCCACTGAACTTATGCCCCCTGCCTCTTTAGAATACTTACTGCCTTCAGTCCTGGAGCTTGGTGTGGACTTGATTTTTTCCCTAGACATTGTGAATTATTTGAGGACAGGTTTAGCCACGGTTTTGTATTCTATACTTCTGCCTTCAAGCACTGTGTCACCTCCCATGTCTCACTGTCAGTAACACTCCTTCACACCTAAATCCAAAATTTAAGCCCCATAACTTCCTCCTCATTAAGCCCCTTAACTTCCCTGCTTGTTAAGGCTCAACAATCTTCCCTGCCCCAAACCTTATCTCAAACCTTTTCCACTGGGCCTCGGAGGCCCTATCCTCTCTTGGCCTTATTTGCAGGCCTCTCCACACTTTGGTCACCTGATGTGAAGACTCAACTCATTGGAAAAGACCCTGATGCTGGGAAAGACTGAGGGCAAGGGGAGAAGGGGGTGACAGAGGATGAGATGGCTAGATGGCATCATCTGCTCAATGTACATGAATTTGAGGCAAACTCCAGGAGATAGTGAGGGACAGGGAAGCCTGGCACGCTGCAGTCCATGGGGTCACAAAGAGTCAGACATGACTTAGCAACTGAACAACAGCATCACTCTAGTCTTTTGGACTTCCCAGTGGTAAAGTCTTTGGCACCAGTAATAAAGAGTTAGCCTACCAATGAAAGTTACACAAGAGACTGTAGTTTGATCCCTGGGTTGGAAAGACAATCTGAAGGAGGAAATGGCCATCCGTTGCAGTAGGCTTGTCTGGAAAATTCCATGGGCAGAGGAGCCTGGGGGGATCCAGTCCATGGAGCTGCAAAGAGTCAGACACGACGTGAGTGGTCTTTGGCATCTTTTAAAAGACAGTTGACATTATTATTGTCAGTGCTGGCTTAATCTTGAGCTGCTCTGCATTTGTGTAATCTCTTGAATAATCTCATCTGCTCTCGTGATTATGGATTCCAAAATTATAATATTTGCACAATTCCCTTATCTCTTCTTGGTATAATTGCAGTTGCCTGCTAGCTAAAATGGTCAATTTAAAATTCTTGTTATATGTCAAAAAACTTAGCAAAGAATGACTTGTTCACATTTTGACTGCATTTGCTAAATAACTGCTGGATTTATCATCCTTCTTTGTTCTTATACCATTTTCCTTTTAATTATTTCATGTGGGTAAATTCATAGTTGTATGAGAAATAAGAATTATTAAATAGAAAGGTAAGGAAATTTGGAGGATCTGATACCTTTTGATCTTAATTATTGATTGTATTCAATATTCAGATAATTTGATTCTGAGATAATTCTTGTGAAGTAAATACTGTAGTCATTCTTGTATAAAAAAAGGCTCATTAGGAATAATCAAATAGGATTACTCATCAGTTAAACCAGCTTTAAGTGTTGAAACAATTGTTTTCTGTCTGGTAGGATTTTGGTAAAGCTGTTAAATGGAAATACATCTTTTAGAAAGCAGTTTGGAAACACTGAATGGGTGACCTTATAATAAAAATGCAAAGTGTATCGTATTACATTTGAATGCATTTACAGTGTTCAGAAAAAGAAAATAAAAACTCTTTGTATGCAAACGTAGAAAGGTGGGAAATGGGACATTATATAGCCTTGTTATTATTGTTCTGTCACTAAGTCATGTCCAACTCTTTGTTACCCCGTGGACTGCAGCACACCAAGCTTCCCTGCCCTTCACTATCTCTTAGAGTTTGCTCAAATTTATGTCCATTGAGTTGGTGAGAATATCTACTCATCTCATCCTCTGCTGCCCTCTTCTCCTTTTGCCTTCAGTTCTTTCCAGCATCAGGGTCTTTTCCAATGAGTTGGCTCTTTGCATCAGGTGGCTAAAATATTGGATCTTCAGCTTTAGTATTGGTCTTTCCAGTGAATATTCAGGGCTGATTTCTTGTAGAATTATCATATGAATAAATGCTCTGAGGCTCAACAGTTGTGCCAGAAGAAATTTTTAAGCAGTTAGTGAAAATTCAGAATTTCTTGCCTTTGGCGGCACTATTGATATTTTGGATTGGATGATTCTTTGTTCTGGTGGACTGTTCCCTGCATTGTAGGATGTATAATAGCTTCCTGGCTTCCACCCACTAGAACCCTGTTGCATCCTCGGTCCCTGCCCCGTTGTGAGAACCAAAAGGCTTCCAGACATTGCCAGGTGTTCTGCTTGAGACCCAGTGCCATAATCCAAGCTACTTACATCGACCAGATTGCAGCTTCCTGAACTGTCTACATCATGCTGAAGAAAGAACTATTTTCAAACCCAAAACTACAGCATCGGTCTGATAAAGGACTCTTCCCTTCCTCAATCTGTATAGTCATATTTATAAAACGTGTTTTTTTTTTTAATATATGTATATTTATTTATTTCTCTGTGCTTGGTCTTAGCTGCTGCTTGCAGGATCTTTAGTTGCAGCATGTGGAATCTAGTTCCCTGACTAGGGATCAAACCCAGGCCCCTTGCTCTGGGAGCTCAGAGTCGTAGCCACTGGACCACCAGAGAAGGACCGTAAAACATATTCTAAGTTATAAGTTAAACACATACAATTAAAATCACATTTGATTACATATATTATATGCCAGACTCAAAACTGTGGTCAAGTGTTAGTTGTTACCTTGCACTTGACTTCACCTTGGATGGCCCCAGCTGGAAAGGTGATGTTTAATAACTGTGTTCATAAAATGCAAAAAGAAAATAAAAACTCTTTGTATGCACGAAATTTTTCTTAGAAGTTTCCAACTCTTTGTTACCCCGTGGACTGCAGCACACCAAGCTTCCCTGCCCTTCACTATCTCTTAGAGTTTGCTCAAATTTATGTCCATTGAGTTGGTGAGAATATCTACTCATCTCATCCTCTGCTGCCCTCTTCTCCTTTTGCCTTCAGTTCTTTCCAGCATCAGGGTCTTTTCCAATGAGTTGGCTCTTTGCATCAGGTGGCTAAAATATTGGATCTTCAGCTTTAGTATTGGTCTTTCCAGTGAATATTCAGGGCTGATTTCTTGTAGAATTATCATATGAATAAATGCTCTGAGGCTCAACAGTTGTGCCAGAAGAAATTTTTAAGCAGTTAGTGAAAATTCAGAATTTCTTGCCTTTGGCGGCACTATTGATATTTTGGATTGGATGATTCTTTGTTCTGGTGGACTGTTCCCTGCATTGTAGGATGTATAATAGCTTCCTGGCTTCCACCCACTAGAACCCTGTTGCATCCTCGGTCCCTCCCCCGTTGTGAGAACCAAAAGGCTTCCAGACATTGCCAGGTGTTCTGCTTGAGACCCAGTGCCATAATCCAAGCTACTTACATCGACCAGATTGCAGCTTCCTGAACTGTCTACATCATGCTGAAGAAAGAACTATTTTCAAACCCAAAACTACAGCATCGGTCTGATAAAGGACTCTTCCCTTCCTCAATCTGTATAGTCATATTTATAAAACGTGTTTTTTTTTTTAATATATGTATATTTATTTATTTCTCTGTGCTTGGTCTTAGCTGCTGCTTGCAGGATCTTTAGTTGCAGCATGTGGAATCTAGTTCCCTGACTAGGGATCAAACCCAGGCCCCTTGCTCTGGGAGCTCAGAGTCGTAGCCACTGGACCACCAGAGAAGGACCGTAAAACATATTCTAAGTTATAAGTTAAACACATACAATTAAAATCACATTTGATTACATATATTATATGCCAGACTCAAAACTGTGGTCAAGTGTTAGTTGTTACCTTGCACTTGACTTCACCTTGGATGGCCCCAGCTGGAAAGGTGATGTTTAATAACTGTGTTCATAAAATGCAAAGAGAAGCAGAGATGTGGCAGAATGTCTAGTTGACTTGAAACAAGTAGACCAGAAAATATTCAATTTAAAAACACTTCCTGATTCAAGTATTATTCAGACTGACTTTCTGCACTAATCAAATTGTTCAGAGTATTCATTTCACTTGGTAGCGTGTCAAAACAGCGGAGTGTCTGCTAAAGAATTCTTTTCTAGTTGTTTATGACTCTAAGCATATACATTACGAAACTGGATTTGATCTGACAGTTTCCATCTCTCTTTCCCATGTGAATGATAATGTTGATGGAACTAAGGAAGCAAGTGTTGACTGAAATTAAACAATTTCAAGGTTTCTTGCTTAGGAAGTCTAAAGTGTTACTAGAAGGTGCCTGGGGAAGGCAAAGCAGAGAGCGCCTTCATGCTTCATACAAGTCATGACTGCTCAGCAGTGGTTAACAGACAGCCAAATCCCATTTATTTCTCTTTATGTATCATAAATGGGCCTGCAGAAACTCTGTGAATTAATCTTCACGGCTCTCACATACTTTATAAATGCATGCTTGAATTTGTTCCTTCATTTGCATTTTTGAGATTTCCCTTTTATACAAATACCTACAACATCCCAAGGTGCTGCTCCACTCGTTTGGAAAAGCTGCCTGATGGTTTCCCCTCTGGCGTTTTGTATAACTACTCACTAAAGATGCTAAATGACTCTCAAATCTGTGCAAGTTAATATTTCTGCCCAGTTTCTAATAAAATACAGCCAAAATCTCAACCAGATGTTATCTACCACCTGATGTGCATTGACTGTGATAATGAAATGCTGTCTGCTTCATCTGTAAATGCTGAAGTTGAGATCCTTGTGGAGTAATTGTGACAGTCTGGCTTCACCCAATGTTTCTATCATACATGAATTAAAATTTGCTTTACCCAGTGACGTGAAACAGACTTGATAGGCTAGGGTGAATTTGGTGACAATACACTTAAGTGTTTATCACCTTAATAGCATGTTTTGCCTGCAGTTCCATCTTCCCCCTTTGCTTCCCACCCCCACCATGAAATTTACCGCTGAGTTTCTGTCCTGATCTTCCTCTCTGTCTCACATCTGGATTTGAATTACCTTTAATTATATCCTCAAGGAACTCAATTTTCTCCACAGAAGAATTCTCCTGCAGAGTTCCATCATTACATAAGAATCTGGGCCACTAATTTCTCTGTTGATTTTAATTTCTCCTGAGTATCAGATCTTTGGCAGAAATATAAAATTGTCCTGCGAAACAAAGACAGAAAGACAAAGAAACATTTCAGATCAGAAATAATTAATATAGAGAGACAAGTTATTGTAAGCAGTGAGGACATTTGGTCCTTCAAACCAGAATGTTATCAGCCCAACTCCACAAAATAGTCCATGCCCAGGCTTCTAGAGAAATTGAATAAGATCTGCTGGACCTTCTGATTTCCTGTTAGACTTTTCTAGAAAGTAGATGAGCTTGGTGAAGGGTCTTCCTACCATTGTTTTTCTAAGGACTTTCTTCAATTCAGGCTTGCAAAGTAGGATATTCTAGAGAAATGAATTTTTGGATCAGATGTTTTTATTTCAATTAAAAAGAAATTTATTTAGTTTTTTTTTTTTTTTTTTGGCTGTGCTGGGTCTTTCTTGCTGCATGCAGATTTTCTTTAGTTGTGGTGAGTAGAGGTGGTGTGCTGGCTTCTCACTGCAGTGGCTTCTCTTGTGGAGTACAGACTGTAGGGCATGTGGGCTTCAGTAGTTATGATGCATGGGCTTAGTTGCTCCACCACATATGAGATCTTCCCAGACCTGGGATCGAACCCATGTCCCCTGCATTGGCAAGACAGATTCTTGTCTATTGTACCAACAGGGAAGTCCTTCTGGGTCCATCTTGAATGGCTGCGTATAAAGATGGAAAAGTGTCTCTTTGTCAAGAATGCAAAGGTCTCTCCTCACCTCTAACTTGAGGTTCATACAACTTCCTAACATTTTTAGCTTCAAAGAACCAACAAAAGACTTGCATTGAGATCAACAAATCCAGTTGAATGTCTTATCCCAGAATGTTGGACAGAATAGGTGTAAAATAAATGTTAACGAATCAATATAGCATTTAAGCTTAAAGCTTAAATTGCTTTCTGAAAGTTCTGTGGCTGAGTTTCCTCTTTTCTTCTTTTCATAGTTTGATTTCAGATCAGGGAGTATTTGAGGCAGAGCCTTACAGACACATATGTTCCAGTGACACCTGCATCCTGGTGGTCCCTGGTGACCCTTAGGGCTATTTCTTTGGTTCCACATGCTCAGATTTCATGGGACCTGGGGACAGTGAGTGGGAGGATCCTGTGGAATATTATTCAATCGGTTAAAGAATTCTCCCTGCTCTTCTAAAGTGTGTATTTTCAAAAGAGGGAACACTATCTTTGAAGGAGTGAAAATAGTCATATAGATACTACTATAGTTTGTGGTCCTCCAAAATTCAGTCACAACTGACAGAATCCCAGCATTTGGTACTCAATATCTTTCAACAGGGAGAAATTTAATTTAAAGTTTAAATGTATCTATTCATTTAGGTTAACTTTAAATTAAATAAATTTTTTTCTCTTTGTGGGGAAAATAATGAAAAAAAAAAAAGACTTAGAAACACTGTTCTCAGTGCATAAATCTCTGTGACTTTGGAAACAGCCTGTGATAAGCAAACTTGTATTTTTGTTATCTCCTCAGGTAAAACCAGCACTTTAAAAATATTCCCTGCCACGACCCTTAAGATGAACTCCTGGGAAACAAATTGAAAAAGGCCTTCCTTAGTATCTGCAGTGGCTTCTCTTGTGGAGTACAGACTGTAGGGCATGTGGGCTTCAGTAGTTATGATGCATGGGCTTAGTTGCTCCACCACATATGAGATCTTCCCAGACCTGGGATCGAACCCATGTCCCCTGCATTGGCAAGACAGATTCTTGTCTATTGTACCAACAGGGAAGTCCTTCTGGGTCCATCTTGAATGGCTGCGTATAAAGATGGAAAAGTGTCTCTTTGTCAAGAATGCAAAGGTCTCTCCTCACCTCTAACTTGAGGTTCATACAACTTCCTAACATTTTTAGCTTCAAAGAACCAACAAAAGACTTGCATTGAGATCAACAAATCCAGTTGAATGTCTTATCCCAGAATGTTGGACAGAATAGGTGTAAAATAAATGTTAACGAATCAATATAGCATTTAAGCTTAAAGCTTAAATTGCTTTCTGAAAGTTCTGTGGCTGAGTTTCCTCTTTTCTTCTTTTCATAGTTTGATTTCAGATCAGGGAGTATTTGAGGCAGAGCCTTACAGACACATATGTTCCAGTGACACCTGCATCCTGGTGGTCCCTGGTGACCCTTAGGGCTATTTCTTTGGTTCCACATGCTCAGATTTCATGGGACCTGGGGACAGTGAGTGGGAGGATCCTGTGGAATATTATTCAATCGGTTAAAGAATTCTCCCTGCTCTTCTAAAGTGTGTATTTTCAAAAGAGGGAACACTATCTTTGAAGGAGTGAAAATAGTCATATAGATACTACTATAGTTTGTGGTCCTCCAAAATTCAGTCACAACTGACAGAATCCCAGCATTTGGTACTCAATATCTTTCAACAGGGAGAAATTTAATTTAAAGTTTAAATGTATCTATTCATTTAGGTTAACTTTAAATTAAATAAATTTTTTTCTCTTTGTGGGGAAAATAATGAAAAAAAAAAAAAAAAGACTTAGAAACACTGTTCTCAGTGCATAAATCTCTGTGACTTTGGAAACAGCCTGTGATAAGCAAACTTGTATTTTTTGTTATCTCCCTCAGGTAAAACCAGCACTTTAAAAATATTCCCTGCCACGACCCTTAAGATGAACTCCTGGGAAACAAATTGAAAAAGGCCTTCCAGAGATGAAGGGAACAGAGAACTAGATCCTATTCTAGCTCTGAATGTCCCTATACCCTCTAGCTCTGGTTCCTCATCACCTCCCCCAAACCTTTTGTCTCTTTCATGTGGCAGGTTTCCCCAATTGACCAGTGAGGACAGACTTTGTGAAAGTCAGCAGGTTTGAATTTTGGCCAACTGTAAGTTTGTTAGATTTTCCCTCCTATAGATATGTTCATATGATTCCTTCCAAGAAAAACACAGTTTCTGGAGGCAGCTGCCATTCTCCCTGGCATGGCCACCACGGAGTTACATGCCCTTGACATTGAAAGAATAATGCATGTAACTCTGGTAGTTCCTGGAGGTCCATCCTGACCTCTGTTCCTGTACTCATACCCTGGCAGGATGTTATCTAAGTCTAGACACATCCCATGATATCTATGTCTAGACCCACCTAGACAATCTCCTTTGAGTCTCTCAGAAAGAAGGTGAGGCTGATGGATATTCTTTTCTTTATAAACAATAAAAGCATTGGCTGAGATATATCTAATGACTGACCCAAGAAATAGCAATAACCTCAGAAATGCAGATGACACCACCCTAATGGCAGAAAGCAAAGAGGAACTAAAGAGTCTCTTAATAAAGGTGAAAGAGGAGAGTGAAAAAGCTGACTTAAAACTCAGTATTCGGGCTTCCCTGGTGGTCCAGTGGGTAAGGACACCGCCTTGCAGTGCAAGGGGCGCCGGTTCGATCCCTGGCCTGGGAAGATCCCACGTGCCGCGGAGTGGCTGGACTGATGTGTCCAATTACCGAGCCGGAGCTCTGGAGCGCAAGTACCCAGAGCCGGTGCTCTGCAACAACAGAGGCCACCGTGATGGGAGGCCCACACAGGCCAAAGAACAAAGATAGATGAAAAGAGACAAATGAAAGACCAATAGAAGTGGCCCGGCCGACCCCCTCCCTCCAGCCACTGCCCCGCAAAAACAAAAAACAAAAAACCCCTCAGTATTCAAAAAAAACCCCTCAGTATTTAAACAACTATCGTGATCATGGCATCCAGTCCCATCACTTCATGGCAAAAAAATGAAAACAGTGACAGACTTTATTTTCTTGGGCTCCAAGATCATGGATGGTGACTGCAGCTGTAAAATTAAAAGATGCTTGCTCCTTGGAGGAAAGCTATGACAAACCTAGAAAGTGTATTAAGAAGCAAAGACATCACTTTGCCAACAAAGGTCTGTATAACTAAAGCTATGGTTTTTCCAGTAGCCATATATGGATATGAGAGTTTGGCCATAAAGACTTAGCACCAAAGAACTGATGCTTTCAAACTGTAGTGCTGGAGAAGACTCTTGAAAGTCCCTTGGACAGCAAGGAGATCAAACCAGTCAATCCTAAAGGAAATCAACCCTGTATATTTATTGCAAGGACTGATGCTGAAGCTCCAATACTTTGGCCATCTGATGTGAAGAGTTGACTCATTGGAAAAGACCCTGATGCTGTGAAATATTGAGAGCAGGAAGAGATGGGCGTGACAGAGGATGAGATGGTTGGATGACATCATCAGCTCAGCAGACATGAGTTTGAGCAAGCTCTGGGAGACAGTGAATGACAGAGAAGCCTGGCGTGCTGCAGTCCATGAAGTCGCAAAGAGTCAGACGTGATTGAGGGACTGAACAAGAAGATCACCCAGCTAGTGAAAAGTCATGTCAAGGCAGCTCTGTACCCAGCCAGCACAAACTAGATTGTGAACTCTTGAGGACAAGAACCAAGCTTTTTGCTTACGTCCTATCCTCAGGGCCCACCACTTAGCAGGAGTTCAGTCAGCATTTGCTCCATGAATATATTTCTCTGAGTCTGGGACCATCAGACCATCAGTGCAATGCAGGAGGTCTCTTAAAACCATGGGCATCTGTCTTCCCCATTCCGTTCTTTTAAAAATGTGGCACAGTAGTGGTGTTGAATTCTTCATCGTGTAGCTTCCTCAGGCTTCTGAGATTGCCCTGGGGCTCAAGGGGAGTGTATCATCTTCAAAGTTATATTGCATTTCACATGCCTTCAGAATGCTATCATTTGGAGTTTTCCTGGCAAGAATACTGGAGTGGCTTGTCATTTCCTTCTCCAGGGGAATCTTCCCTACCAGAGATTGAACCCACATCTCCTGAGTCTCCTGCATTGGCAGGCAGATTCTCTGCCATCTTCTAAGACAGGAAGTAGCAAACTTGTTCTGTGAAGAGCCAGATAACAAGTGTTTTCAGTTTTGCAGGCCATGTGGTCTGTTTGTCACAAGGACTCACGCTGTTGTGGTGGAGTAAAAGCTGCCATAGACAATGCCAAGAAATGGGCATTCCAGAAAACTGCATTTTCAACAAAGCTTCTACAAAACTTCACTTTCAACAAAGCTTCATTTTTAAACACAGGCAGTGGAGGGGATTTGATCCGTTTGCCGGCTCACCCTTGATTCAGACTTCAAATAGAACCCACATGCTCACTTTCATAACACAAATACTGAAACTTAAATAATTCAGGGGAGGTAGGTATATTTGCTTTGCAAGGATGACCCAAAGAACTCATGAAGCCCACTGGTTTTTCACAGTACAGGAAAGATTTGAGAGGCAGAAGTTCCTAGGTCATTGAGAATGAACACCAGTTGAGGTCGCACAGAAATTAAAATGGACATTATAAGAGTATAGCTCAGAAAAAAGCAAATAGCTGAAAAAAGGATAACGTTTTCAAGAAATGATATGCCTAAATTTTTATAGATCAGAAACAACAAAAGGCAGCAGATCGTCACTGAACTTGACTGGCTTGAAACAGGCATGACAAATGTTTTATTTAATGAGTATTTAATTATTAATACAAAATGAAAGAAAATGAGTCAGAAAATTGTTTTCTAATTAAATTCATAAGCCAGCACAAACTAATGAACTCTTTTTTTGCTTACGTCCTATCCTCAGGGCCCACCACTTAGCAGGAGTTCAGTCAGCATTTGCTCCATGAATATATTTCTCTGAGTCTGGGACCATCAGACCATCAGTGCAATGCAGGAGGTCTCTTAAAACCATGGGCATCTGTCTTCCCCATTCCGTTCTTTTAAAAATGTGGCACAGTAGTGGTGTTGAATTCTTCATCGTGTAGCTTCCTCAGGCTTCTGAGATTGCCCTGGGGCTCAAGGGGAGTGTATCATCTTCAAAGTTATATTGCATTTCACATGCCTTCAGAATGCTATCATTTGGAGTTTTCCTGGCAAGAATACTGGAGTGGCTTGTCATTTCCTTCTCCAGGGGAATCTTCCCTACCAGAGATTGAACCCACATCTCCTGAGTCTCCTGCATTGGCAGGCAGATTCTCTGCCATCTTCTAAGACAGGAAGTAGCAAACTTGTTCTGTGAAGAGCCAGATAACAAGTGTTTTCAGTTTTGCAGGCCATGTGGTCTGTTTGTCACAAGGACTCACGCTGTTGTGGTGGAGTAAAAGCTGCCATAGACAATGCCAAGAAATGGGCATTCCAGAAAACTGCATTTTCAACAAAGCTTCTACAAAACTTCACTTTCAACAAAGCTTCATTTTAAACACAGGCAGTGGAGGGGATTTGATCCGTTTGCCGGCTCACCCTTGATTCAGACTTCAAATAGAACCCACATGCTCACTTTCATAACACAAATACTGAAACTTAAATAATTCAGGGGAGGTAGGTATATTTGCTTTGCAAGGATGACCCAAAGAACTCATGAAGCCCACTGGTTTTTCACAGTACAGGAAAGATTTGAGAGGCAGAAGTTCCTAGGTCATTGAGAATGAACACCAGTTGAGGTCGCACAGAAATTAAAATGGACATTATAAGAGTATAGCTCAGAAAAAAGCAAATAGCTGAAAAAAGGATAACGTTTTCAAGAAATGATATGCCTAAATTTTTATAGATCAGAAACAACAAAAGGCAGCAGATCGTCACTGAACTTGACTGGCTTGAAACAGGCATGACAAATGTTTTATTTAATGAGTATTTAATTATTAATACAAAATGAAAGAAAATGAGTCAGAAAATTGTTCTAATTAAATTCATAACTTGAACAGGTCAGAAGAAATCCCTACAATCCTGCTTTCTTCCCTGAGTGAAGATTTAATTACCATCATGAAATGTCACTTGCACACAAAAAAGGCTCACATGCAATTACTGGATGGGAACAAAAAGGCTGAATAAATAGCAAACATTGTATAGTATTCCACAAAGACAAATAAATGCAGATTAGTGACAGAGCTAGAGAGTATGGGTATAATGCTCTTAAAAAACAGAGTACAGTGAGGACTTTGTGGTACAATATTTACTGAAAAATAATTTCTAAGGTGTTGTAGAAATAATTGCAAAATTGAATGTGTAGAAGGGCCACGCATGTGAGATGGAAAATAAATTATGAAGCAAATGATCACTATCTAGGAATGAGAATTCAATCAATCATTATTGATGAATAGGTAATTAAGTGGCACAAAGTATCCTACAAGAAATTTAAAAACTGTGTAATCTTCAAAGTCAATTTGATCGAATTGACTAAAGTTGTGTTAAACAACTAAGATTTATTGTGCATATCATTGAACCAGAAGACAAAACCAAGGCAGTTGAAATGAGTATTTCATTGATTTTATACCTGCTGCAAAAAGTACATTAAGAAAATTAATTGAAGAGGAAAATCTTCAGACATTCAGGATTAATTTCAACTATGAAGGACGGCGGCTTAAGGCCATGGCACTGACATGGTTGGTAAAGAAAAAGTTGCACAAGCTATACTTTTGTCTGAAATATACAGAACTGTTCTCTGTGCCCAACTAAATTCTAACTGTGAATTTGTTGCTAGGAGACATGGCCTCAGCTGTGCTAATTGCAGTCATGTTTTGGGGAGCACTTCAGAGATAAGGTATGATAATCTCTGGACCAGTGTACAGATGGCCTGTGTTGAAGAAACACATCATCAATTTGATCTGCAACCACTCTGATAACGTAGTTGGGAAATGTGAAAGCAATTAGATTTAATCTAGATATGACATAAGATACGTTGGAAGATTTAGGCAGAATAGAAGAAGATTCTCAAATAGAGTAAATCACAAACTTTGGCAGAAAAAGAAATAAATATTGAATTTGTACTCTGATCACTTTCTAGTTTGAACTGTTTGCAAAAGTTTATAAGAAACCTGAATGGATCTAAGTTTACCTACTGACTTTAACAAGGATTCAAGATAGTTTATAAGTTTTAGAGAAAATTTATCTATGTCAACATAATATGAGAAATATACATACAATAAAATGCCATTGCAGTAAACGTAAAGAAATTAAAATGAGGAAAGAAAAGCATTTTAGTGATTGTGAGGGACAGGATGTATCAAATAATTCAGAAACTAACTTCCAGAGAGACTGTTTACTGAGCATTATTGATCAGGCATAGTCACAAATGAAGATAGATGTGAACAATCAAGAAACACATATGATTAAGATAAAATCATGTATTTTTTACATGAAATCTTGGCATTGATAACTTTTAGTAGAAAATAGGAAATTTAGTTTGGTTGTAGCGTATTGCTTAGAAATCTTAACATAAGTGAATCTGGTAACTTTCCTTTTGCATTGACTAAAGTTGTGTTAAACAACTAAGATTTATTGTGCATTTGAACCAGAAGACAAAACCAAGGCAGTTGAAATGAGTATTTCATTGATTTTATACCTGCTGCAAAAAGTACATTAAGAAAATTAATTGAAGAGGAAAATCTTCAGACATTCAGGATTAATTTCAACTATGAAGGACGGCGGCTTAAGGCCATGGCACTGACATGGTTGGTAAAGAAAAAGTTGCACAAGCTATACTTTTGTCTGAAATATACAGAACTGTTCTCTGTGCCCAACTAAATTCTAACTGTGAATTTGTTGCTAGGAGACATGGCCTCAGCTGTGCTAATTGCAGTCATGTTTTGGGGAGCACTTCAGAGATAAGGTATGATAATCTCTGGACCAGTGTACAGATGGCCTGTGTTGAAGAAACACATCATCAATTTGATCTGCAACCACTCTGATAACGTAGTTGGGAAATGTGAAAGCAATTAGATTTAATCTAGATATGACATAAGATACGTTGGAAGATTTAGGCAGAATAGAAGAAGATTCTCAAATAGAGTAAATCACAAACTTTGGCAGAAAAAGAAATAAATATTGAATTTGTACTCTGATCACTTTCTAGTTTGAACTGTTTGCAAAAGTTTATAAGAAACCTGAATGGATCTAAGTTTACCTACTGACTTTAACAAGGATTCAAGATAGTTTATAAGTTTTAGAGAAAATTTATCTATGTCAACATAATATGAGAAATATACATACAATAAAATGCCATTGCAGTAAACGTAAAGAAATTAAAATGAGGAAAGAAAAGCATTTTAGTGATTGTGAGGGACAGGATGTATCAAATAATTCAGAAACTAACTTCCAGAGAGACTGTTTACTGAGCATTATTGATCAGGCATAGTCACAAATGAAGATAGATGTGAACAATCAAGAAACACATATGATTAAGATAAAATCATGTATTTTTTACATGAAATCTTGGCATTGATAACTTTTAGTAGAAAATAGGAAATTTAGTTTGGTTGTAGCGTATTGCTTAGAAATCTTAACATAAGTGAATCTGGTAACTTTCCTTTTTGCTGATGAAGTATAAACATCGTATCAGTATATAAAACCCTGAACATGTGACTTTGCCATAAGGGTTATTTTCAGCTGAAGGCAATTAAGAAACTGCATGTGCAAAAGTGACTCCTTGCCCCCACATGCTATCTGTCTAAAAGCAGCACATAAACTTCCCTCTGCAAAGGTGATCTCTTTCTCCCATCCTAAGTCTGGAGGATCATTGAAGATAGAATGCTAGTGCTGAGATAGGGCTGCACAACAAGCTTTCCAAAATAACCCCTGGCTTCCATCAGTTCCCATGTAGCTTTACTGTCCCACAAATTTCCACCCCTAGGAGCCCCTAGATCCTTTTCCACTGTCTTGTCACTTCTCTACAATTTATCACCCTTTGTTAAAATAGAATATAAGCACTTTCCCCTCCCCCAGTTTAATTACTTTCTTGGGTCGTCTTTACTATGAAGGCCTCTGCGCATGTAAAAATGAAAATATTAATGTCAAATAACATTTCTATTGGGACTTCCCTGGTGGTCCAGTGGTTAAGACTCTGCACTCAGGAGTTTGATCCCTGGTCACAGAAATAGGTCCCACATGCCCCACTGGAGGTCCTGCACACCATAACAAAGATCGAAGATCCCTCGTGTTGCAGCTAAGACACAGAACAGCCAAACAAATAAATATACAAATCAATAAATATGTAAAAATTATATGTTTGCTCCTATTAATCTGTCTTCTTTCAGTTGAATTCAAAGGTACTAGGTACAGAACTTAAGAGGGCAGAGCAAAGGTTTCCCTCTCCTACACCATTGTTATTCTTTTTTCTTTTCTTTTTTTACAGAGTTATTCTTTTAATGTTTGTATCAGCTGTTAAGCTCTTGTATCTCTTGTATCTCAGCTCCACATCTGTTCTTTGGCGTTTGGTCTTTGTGATGCTGGAGCTGGAACTCTTCACACCATTTCCCTGCTTTTCCAGCTGGCTCCATTTTGGTCTGTGCCATTGGCAGTTGTCAGAGCTAGATGGTGAGGCTGGAGGAGAAAAAAACAGACTTGACCCTGCCTGTTCTTCCTCCACCTATGAGAATCACTCCACGTTTCTTCACCCCACCTGCTGAAGAATACTGGAGTGGGTTGCCACACCCTCTTCCACGGGATCTAGGCAGCCCAGGGTTTGAACTGCTGCATCGCATTGACAGGCAAATTCTTTATCAGCATTTGACTATTTTAGGTACTTTGTATAAAAGGAGTCATAAAGTGTTTTTCCTTTGTTGTTGTCTTATTTTAACATACTGTCCTCAAGTTTCATCCATGTTGTGGTATGTGCTGGAGTTTCCTTCTAGAAGAACTTGAAGCTTTTCCCTCTGGACAAATACTATTCCATTGTGTGTCTGGAAAAATACAAAAATAGCTAACTTTGTCCAGTCTTCCATGGATGAGCCCTTAAGCTAGCATCTCTTTTAACCCATTCTACATCAGTTGTGTATGACTGTTTGAGACCCTATGAACTGTAGCCTGCCAGGCTCCACTGACCATGGGATTCTCAAGAATACGGGAGTGGGTTGCTATGCCCTACTCCAGGGGACATTCCTGACCCAGAAATTGAACCCATGTCTTCTGAGGCTCCTGCATTGCAGGCAGATTCTTTACCACTGAGCCACTGGGGAAGCCCATATTTCTACATACTGCCTCACCAAATAGACCATGTACATCTAGGAACTGCTTTGATAGCTGTGGTTTTATAGGCCAGTAACAGGACAGCCTAGGAAATGTTCCTTCTAATCCTGGTTCTGGGAGAGCTCCTAGAGGGATCTTTATCCAGGCCTTTCCTCCAGTGTTTAGTCTGGGATGAATACCTGGCTCAGCTGATCTTCTCTGGCATTTTAGAGCCAAGAATTGAGACATGGGGTCTCCTGCCTTCTCTAGAGATATGAATGGAGGGGGTCATGTCTGCTGCTATGTGGAAGAAGGCAGTATGTGGTAGAAGAGAATGAAGCACACACAAAGAGACGAGCCGTTTGGGACACCTGGCAGCATTCACATTTCTATCTCCATTTATATATGAGGTCCAGCTGCATCCCTGGCCCTCCTGTGGTCTCTATGGGGTACACTGTTGTACATTTTAGCATATTCCTTGGCAAGTATTTAGATATGGGAATGATTGCTGCATCTAAAGAATCTGACTTCCCTGGTGGTATCTGCCATGGAGGGTCTTGCAATCTGCCTTGTAATACAAGGGACATGGGTTCCATTCCTGGTCGGGGAACTAAGATCCCACATGCTGCTGCTTAGTCGCTTCAGTTGTGTCCAACTCTGTGCTACCCTATGGACTCTAGCTCACCAGGCTCTTCTGTCCATGGAATTCTCCAGGTAAGAGTACTGGAGTGAGTACTCCAGGCTATCTTCCCAATCTAGGGATAGAACCTGGGTCTCCTGCATTGCAAGCAGATTCTTTACCACTGAGCCATGAGAGAAGCCCAAGATCCCATATACTGCAGAGCAAGTAAACCCGTGTGCCACAACTGTTGAGCCTGTGCTCTAGAGCCTGGGACCTCCAGCTACTGAGACCACTCACCACAACTACTGAGATCACACAACACAGTCAGAGAGTTCGTATGCCACAGTGAAAGGCCCCACATGCCACAACTAAGACCTGACATAACCAAGTAAAAAATAAATATATAAAAAAGGTATCTTGGGAGTGTTGAAAAGTATGGGTCAGGTATTTCTGGAGGTACCATTTAATGGATTATCATGACCTTGATTAACTAATATTATTATTTAGCATCCCAGGTATTTTATATTAATTGAAGATATCTTCTATTAGCAAAGTTAGGTTATCCATTCACATTAAGGATATATCACCAAATTTTGCAGTTATGTTTTGTCATTAAAAGCACATTACTTAGCACAGGCCTATATGGAACACACAGATTTTTTTCTCCCACATTTCACCTGAATAAATAGATGTTCTTTCTTATTTGGGCTTGCTTAGTCATGTGGGGTGAATACCTGGCTCAGCTGATCTTCTCTGGCATTTTAGAGAGGCATGGGGTCTCCTGCCTTCTCTAGAGATATGAATGGAGGGGGTCATGTCTGCTGCTATGTGGAAGAAGGCAGTATGTGGTAGAAGAGAATGAAGCACACACAAAGAGACGAGCCGTTTGGGACACCTGGCAGCATTCACATTTCTATCTCCATTTATATATGAGGTCCAGCTGCATCCCTGGCCCTCCTGTGGTCTCTATGGGGTACACTGTTGTACATTTTAGCATATTCCTTGGCAAGTATTTAGATATGGGAATGATTGCTGCATCTAAAGAATCTGACTTCCCTGGTGGTATCTGCCATGGAGGGTCTTGCAATCTGCCTTGTAATACAAGGGACATGGGTTCCATTCCTGGTCGGGGAACTAAGATCCCACATGCTGCTGCTTAGTCGCTTCAGTTGTGTCCAACTCTGTGCTACCCTATGGACTCTAGCTCACCAGGCTCTTCTGTCCATGGAATTCTCCAGGTAAGAGTACTGGAGTGAGTACTCCAGGCTATCTTCCCAATCTAGGGATAGAACCTGGGTCTCCTGCATTGCAAGCAGATTCTTTACCACTGAGCCATGAGAGAAGCCCAAGATCCCATATACTGCAGAGCAAGTAAACCCGTGTGCCACAACTGTTGAGCCTGTGCTCTAGAGCCTGGGACCTCCAGCTACTGAGACCACTCACCACAACTACTGAGATCACACAACACAGTCAGAGAGTTCGTATGCCACAGTGAAAGGCCCCACATGCCACAACTAAGACCTGACATAACCAAGTAAAAAATAAATATATAAAAAAGGTATCTTGGGAGTGTTGAAAAGTATGGGTCAGGTATTTCTGGAGGTACCATTTAATGGATTATCATGACCTTGATTAACTAATATTATTATTTAGCATCCCAGGTATTTTATATTAATTGAAGATATCTTCTATTAGCAAAGTTAGGTTATCCATTCACATTAAGGATATATCACCAAATTTTGCAGTTATGTTTTGTCATTAAAAAGCACATTACTTAGCACAGGCCTATATGGAACACACAGATTTTTTTTCTCCCACATTTCACCTGAATAAATAGATGTTCTTTCTTATTTGGGCTTGCTTAGTATCATGAAGTAAGATTTCTGAAGACAGAAATCTCAGGCATGCAGAACATTTCTACACTTTAAGTGTACATGTTAACATTTTGTGCATGTAGCAAATAAATACTTTAAAAAAACTCTAAAATGCAGAGTTAATCTATTGTTACTCTGTAATATTACATTTATTTGCTGTTTAAAGAAAAGGTCTTTACACCTAAAAGTTTGAGATTATGAATATTTTTGCTTATTCAGGTGCGTGTAAAGACAAACTCTTAAGGAAAAAGTCCTGACCCGTTTAACTACATTCTTTCTGCATGAGTATGTGTTATAGAAAGGAGGTCTTGGCATTTATAATAATTCTCCATGTTTGGTGGAGATTTCTGGCCTTTTTGTATGCAGCTTCCTTCACCCTCCCCAGTGTCCTATCTTCCTACTATTTGCAGACAAAATTCAACATCAATTCTTTTCACTAACTTAAAAAATGACTGCTTGGGCAAAGCTCTGGAGGACAAAGATAAGAAAAAGCAAAAAATATAAGTCTAAGAAATAAGGATGGGGAAGAGGAAAATACGATGAGTCCTGATGGAGGGGGTGGATCATCAAAAAAAGCCGAGGGACAGCAAATATCGGTGAGGATGTGGAGCCAAGGGAAAGCTTTGTGCACTGTTGAAATCGTAAACTGTAAACTCACATAGCCACTATGGGAAATTGTATGGAGTCTATTAAAAACTTAAAAATAGACCTACCATATGATCCAACCACTCCATTTCTGGGAATATATCCAAAGGAAATGAAAACACAGCAAGAATGCAAAAAGCTACTTGCACCCCCATGTTCATATTTGGCATTATTTGCCATAGCCAAGACATGGAAACATCCATCAATGGACAAATGAATACAGAAATTGTGGCATACACACACACACAGACAGACACCCACACACCCCCACAGGAATATTATTCAGCCATAAGACCCCAGGAAATCCTACCATTTGTAACAACATGAATGGACCTTGAAGGCATTATGCAGAGTGAAATAAGTCAGACAGAAAGACACATACTGTATGTGGCAGAAGGGCCTTTGGTGGGGCTTATAGATACATGTGTATGTATGACTGAGGTCTCTGCTGTTCACTTGAAACTATCCCAACAGTGTTAATTGGTATACTCCAATGCATAGTAAAAAGTTTAAGATATATGAAGAAAAAAAGAGACATCCTATATAATCTCACTTTTATGTGGAATCTAAAAAAATTTAAACTCATTGAAAAATAAATCAGATTTGTAGTTTCCAGAGGCAGAGGGGAGGGGAGGAAAAATGTAGGAAGGTGGTCTGAAGGTATACCCTTTTAGTTACAAGATAAATGAGTTCCTCTGTCCATGGGACTTTCCAAACTAGAGTACTGGAGTGGCTTGCCATTTCCTCCTCCAGGGGATCTTCCTGAGTGAGGGGTCGAACCCAGGTCTTCTGCACTGGAGGCAGATTCTTTACTGTCTGAGCCACCAAGGAAGCCCTCAGTGAGTACAGGGGATATAAGGTACCATGTGTCAACTGCAGCTAACACTGCTGTGTGATATACAGGAAGGTTGTTAGGAGAGTAAATCCTATGAGTTTTCATAGGAGGATATTTTTCTCCTTTTTTCTTTCTTTTCTTTCCGTTGTGTCTGTACAAGAAGATGGATGTGACTGAAGCTTATTGGGGTCATTTTACAGTGTATATAAATCAAACGATCGTGCTACACACGTCAAACTTCTTGCAGCGGTGTATATCTATTATTTCTCAATAAAACTGGAAAAAATCTCTCTTAAAAAAAAACAAAACTGAGGAGGAAGTGGAATCTGAACCAGATTTCTGACGAGCCAGCGAGCACAATCCCTGGGGCAGGTGCAAGAGGCAGGTGGTACCAGTCCCAGGAGGGCACGTCCCAGATCTAGGAGGGCCGTGTCATGGAGTACAGAGTCTACATTAGGGGGTGGGTCCAGTTTTAGGAGTTTGCAGTCAGTTGGAAGGTGCAGGACCTCAGAGATGTGCAAGATTTCTCATTCAGGTAGAACATGGGGACCTAGTGGAGTCATTGTGCTGAATAGAGTGGGAACCTGGGAAGACCCAGGATGAGAGCCTGTGAAGGTCCTCTAAGCTGCACATAATGTGTAGGAGGGGGATTTCTCAAGCTGTTTATGTGGAGCACTGCCTAGGGTGGGAGGATGCAGTGCTGACTGGGCTCTGAGGTTCAATAATCCTTCAACCATAGAAATTCCTTTTATCTGGTTATTGTACAAGTGTATAGAGGGGTTATAGAAGACTTGAGACAGAAAAAGCATTCTGCTTCAATATTAAACAGTTAGAAATCATCCATCAGAAGATATTTCTTCAGCCTGACAGTACAAGGAGACCAGAAGCTGTGCTGGTGAGAGCTGAGGTTGTCCCTGTGTTGAAGGATAGATGGGCTTCCCCATCTTTCTAGGAAGTCACTTTGCTCTACTGCCAGTGAATGCTGATATTCACAGAGAAGCCATGGAAGAGGTACAAGAAGGAAATTCTTCCTGGGAGGAGAAAGGTGTGGTTATAGGAAGTGATATTAGGAGGGATTACCGATAGGTAAATGTTCTTCAAGGAGAGGTCACAATTGTGCCATTTGCCCACTAGCAGTGTGGGACCAAGTGTCACATAAGCAAATAACCAAGTTGAGCGCTGCACATCATCTAACAGATGTTTATCTCCAGGAGGAGATTATTTTATTTCAGCTTGTAGGCAGCAGGGCTTGCCAAATGGCTGACCTACAAAACTGAGTCAACCCTGCACACAGGGAAATGAATTTATTTTGATCTCAGCCAAAAACCAGATCCAGTAGCTCAATCAAACTTCATCAGTGGATTGATTCAAGTTACATATCCACTCTGTGTGGATGTCTCCAGGTGGGGAGGGAAAGAGGCACCTCTGTGGAACACACCCTCCACCCGTTCTCCTTCATCTCTTGTATGGGGTACTGACAACCCAACAAGTTTGAATGGGGTGTTACCCAGAATGAAGAAACAGCCCCACTCATTATACAATGAACCTTTAAAGACTGTAGATGGATAACCGGGGAAGTCAGAAGACCACTTGTGCAACGGTTGCTTGAATGTGTAGAAAAGCAAGCTCCTACACTTCACCTAAAATCCACAGAATACGAATTTCTGAGGGTGAGGCTCAGGAAGATGCATTGATGCCAAGTTCTTAGGCATTCTAGCCTTTGAGGACTACTGCTTTAAATCCCAGAATGGCTCCGACATGAAGCTATAAATCTGGAGCAATGTGAATCCATATTACCCTCCATGGTGTTGTTCTTGACTAAATGACAAAGACTCTACAAATTGTATTGCAGGGAATTACCGTATCTCAAAAATTGCTGTACTGGTGGTGGCAATGAATCTTAGGGTCAAATCAACCTGTGACTGCTTGCTGGCAGAAGGAGGGGAATCTTGAGATGGAGAAGAAGATTGGAGACTGAGGTGTGCACATGAGGGGATCCTTTATGGAGATTTTAATTTTTATTTCCTTTTCCCTTTGGACTCTGGGAATAGTCACGTTTGATGCTCAGGTTTAATTATCCCCTGGTTAACTCACATGCTTCAGTGTAGGCTGTTACATACCTAGAGTGTACTTTGCATTGTGTCTTAGTGGAAATTAGGGACAGAGTAGCAAAGGGAATTGTGGCTTCCTGAGAGCCACCCACTGCAGAAAGTGAAAGTGAAGTCTCTCAGTTGTGTCTGACTCTTTGCAGTGCATGGACGAGCCATGGAATTCTCCAGGCAAGAATACAGGAGTAGGTAGTCTTTCCTTTCCCCAGGGGATTTTCCCAACCAGGAATTGAACCCAGGTCTCCCACATTGCAGGTGGATTATTTACCATCTGAGCCATCAGGGAAACCCAAGAATCCTGGAGTGGGTAGCCTATCCCTTCTCCAGGGATCTTACTGACCTGGAATTTGAACTGGAGTCTCCTGCGTTGCAGGCAGATTCTTTACCAGCTGAGCTGCAAGGGAATCCCCACGCACTGCAGAGGCCAGTGTACAGAGACAGCATTCATTACAGACTGGAGCTTACAGAAGTCTAGGCAGGGGCAGTGGCTCATGCCACAACCTGGCTGGGAGAATGTGACAAGGACAAGATCAATTGCCATGTTATACAATGAACCTTTAAAGACTGTAGATGGATAACCGGGGAAGTCAGAAGACCACTTGTGCAACGGTTGCTTGAATGTGTAGAAAAGCAAGCTCCTACACTTCACCTAAAATCCACAGAATACGAATTTCTGAGGGTGAGGCTCAGGAAGATGCATTGATGCCAAGTTCTTAGGCATTCTAGCCTTTGAGGACTACTGCTTTAAATCCCAGAATGGCTCCGACATGAAGCTATAAATCTGGAGCAATGTGAATCCATATTACCCTCCATGGTGTTGTTCTTGACTAAATGACAAAGACTCTACAAATTGTATTGCAGGGAATTACCGTATCTCAAAAATTGCTGTACTGGTGGTGGCAATGAATCTTAGGGTCAAATCAACCTGTGACTGCTTGCTGGCAGAAGGAGGGGAATCTTGAGATGGAGAAGAAGATTGGAGACTGAGGTGTGCACATGAGGGGATCCTTTATGGAGATTTTAATTTTTATTTCCTTTTCCCTTTGGACTCTGGGAATAGTCACGTTTGATGCTCAGGTTTAATTATCCCCTGGTTAACTCACATGCTTCAGTGTAGGCTGTTACATACCTAGAGTGTACTTTGCATTGTGTCTTAGTGGAAATTAGGGACAGAGTAGCAAAGGGAATTGTGGCTTCCTGAGAGCCACCCACTGCAGAAAGTGAAAGTGAAGTCTCTCAGTTGTGTCTGACTCTTTGCAGTGCATGGACGAGCCATGGAATTCTCCAGGCAAGAATACAGGAGTAGGTAGTCTTTCCCTTCCCCAGGGGATTTTCCCAACCAGGAATTGAACCCAGGTCTCCCACATTGCAGGTGGATTATTTACCATCTGAGCCATCAGGGAAACCCAAGAATCCTGGAGTGGGTAGCCTATCCCTTCTCCAGGGGATCTTACTGACCTGGAATTTGAACTGGAGTCTCCTGCGTTGCAGGCAGATTCTTTACCAGCTGAGCTGCAGGGGAATCCCCACGCACTGCAGAGGCCAGTGTACAGAGACAGCATTCATTACAGACTGGAGCTTACAGAAGTCTAGGCAGGGGCAGTGGCTCATGCCACAACCTGGCTGGGAGAATGTGACAAGGACAAGATCAATTGCCATGTCTCTAGTCCTGCTTTTATTTTGTTTTTAGCCAACATTAAACAGATTTTTATCTCTATCTTCCTTAAAACTGCTCTTGCCAAGGTCTCCAGAGACATCTTACTGCCAAATTCAATGAATCAAAGACTCCTCTTTGACTTAACGATAGGCATTTGACCCAATTGACTATTTACTTGTTGGAAACCTCTTCTTTTCACTTCCTGATCAGCATTCAATCTTCCTTTTCCTGCTGCCTCACTGGGGAGTCCCTTTAATCTCTGTTACTCATTCTTTCTCAATATTGATGTGACCCAGGACATAGCACTTGGGTATTTTCTGTTCATTCCCTTTACTCAACCCATGGATGGATGACTTTCAATACATTACCTCCAGCTGCAACCTCTGCTCACTTGTAAATCCAACTGCCAACTGGCCTTCTCCACTGGGATGTGAAATGATGCTAATTGAACATGCCCATGTCAAACTTGTGTTTCCTCCACTGATGCTCCAAATCTTCTCCTTCTCAGCTTTTCCCATGTCTCAATTGCTTCGGTCCAATGACTTGGAATTATCCCAGTCCATACCCAGTCCAATAGTATGTGCTGTCCCACCCCACCATCACCACCCAAATAGTGTCCCAAGCCACTGCTATCTCTCAACTGGGTCTTTGCCATAGATCTAGACACAAATCTAATTTTTCTCTGCGTTTGCTGCTGTAAAGGATCAAATCAGCAGGTCTGGGCTGTCCAAACCTTGACCATTTCAAAGAAAAGCTGGCCCTTGAGTGGTTCCTGAGAAATAACCTCTATGATTTTGGAATACCGATCCCCAAAGACGCAACTTTCTAGGAGTCAGACAAGGACAAAAATTGTTTATTGTGGCAAACATATACAGAATGTAAAATACAATTTTAATCATTTTTAGGTATAAAATTCAGTGGCACTGAGTATATTTATAATGTTGTGCAACCGTCATCACTACCCATTTCCAGAACTTTTTCACCTTACCAAATGGAAACTCTTGCCCCCATTACACAACTCCCCTTCCCCACTTCCCTTCAGCCTGGTAACTCCTATTTTACTTTCTGTCTCTATGAAGTTACCTATTCTAGGTCCCTTATGCAAGTGGAATCATATAATATTTGTCCTTTTGTGTCTGGTTCATTTGACTTAGTATAATGCTTTTAAGCTTCATCTATGATATGAAAGTGTTTAGTTGCTCAGTCATGTCTGACTCTTATGGACACCATGGATGGCAGCCCACCAGGCTCCTCTGTACATGGAATTCTCCAGGCAGGGATACTGAAGTTGGTTGCCATTCCCTTCTCCAGGGACTCTTCTTGACCCAGGAATCTCCCAGATTGCAGACAGATTACCGTCTGAGCCACTAGGTATAGTATGTGTCAAAATTTTTATTTCTTTACAGCTTAACTACATTCTTTTCTATGAATATACTAGACTTTTAAAAATCCATTTATCTATTGATGAACATTTAGGTTGTCTTCACCATTTGGTTATTGTGAGTAAAGTTGAACACTGGCATAGAAGTGTCTGAGTTCTTGTTTTCAGTTCTTTTCACATATATGTAGAAGTGAAATTACTGGATCCTATGGAAATTCCGTGTTTAATATTTTAAAGGACTACCCAACTATTTTTCACAGTGGCTGTAGCATTTTATGTTCTCACTGGCAATGCACTAGGGTTATAATTCTCTATATCCCCAGAACACTTACCGTTTTTAATTTTTTTAAAAAATAATTGCCTTCTTAATGGGTATGAAATGGTATTGCATTGGTCAATACCTCATCACCTTTCACCTGAACTGACAAAGTAGTCCTTGGGTCTATACCTGTTCTCTCCATTTGCCTTCCTTACTGCATTTAAAAATATTGTTCGTGACTCTTTGTAAAATGCCCCTATACTAGACTGTCTTATTGGCTTCCTTTCTCCTCCACCATCAAATCAACACTCTCCTGCCTGGAACACAATTTTCTGTCTACCCAAACGTCCTTCTTCACATAACTATTAAATATTTGCTGAGTCAGCAAATTCATGGACTTACTAACAGAGATTCTTTCCTGGGAAAACTTAGAGTCTAGTGTACAATTTTATTTTTTTGACTTTGTGGCATGTAGGATCTTAGATCTCTAATTAGGGATTGAATCTGTGCCCCCTGTTTTGGAAGCATGGAGTCTCAACCACTGGATTGCCAGTGAAGTCCCTAGTATATAATTTTAAAATGAGTAAGATTCATTAGAGAGACCCAGATAGAGGGGAATCAGAGCAAAGGGGATTCATGGAGGAGAATGGGAATTAAAGAAGGAATAGGACTCTGGGGAACTTTCAACAAAGGAGAACATTATATGTGTCTTTTTGGGAGTTGAATCCTAAGATATATGAGATAAGAATATGCTCTTACCTTGAAAGACTTGAATGCCATGGTTAGATGTTTGGAATCCACTTAGTAATCAATCTGGACTTAATAAAGTTTTTGAGAGAGTCTTAGAGTTGTGATTAAAGAAGAAACCTCTGTGTGCTCTATGAGCCTTGGTTTAGTGAAAGAAGGTCCCAGAGACAGGTAAATGGCTGGTAAGGCTTTCACAACAGTATAAGTGAACATTAATGAAGATATAGACTAAGACAGGCAGCAGAAAAAAAGGATTTGGAAGTTGTTTTGAGTGACTCATAGAAGTATTTTACAAAGGGTGAGTAAAGGGAAAACCAATCAGTAACTACAGTGCTTTAAGAAGAAAAGGGTAAAGGAAGATTTTGAAATTTTGAGCCTTGAAAACTGGGAGGATGGAGGAATCCTACTAATAGAAACATATAATCCATGAATGAAAGCATGTATAGGATGAAGAGGCTGAAAACACGGAGACTGAAGTGTTGTTGTAATATTTCCTTGAAGAGACTGACCTGTGAAGTTGTACTCAAGGGAAACGTCAGGCGTACTAGTGTAGATTTGGAAAATATCTTTATCGTGATCACACTGGGAACTGTGTGGCTCTATAAAGTGTGTATAGAGAAGAGAGTAAGGAAGGAGATGGTGAGGAAGGCCAGTCATCTAAAAGAGGAAAAGGGGTCAGAATACAAGAGGGTGACTGGGATCTCATCACAGCCCAGCAGGGAGAGAATTTCAAGGAGAGAGTGGTCAGCTCTGTCCAAAGAGGTGTTTGAGGGAGATTTGGGTTTTGGCAATGAATATGAAGTAATTCACAACTTTTGAGATCGTTTGTATTCACTGGAGCAGTTGAGGTGGAATAAAATATCAGAGAATGGAGCAGAGGATGGGAGGGTGATGAATGGAGGCTCCTCTTTCAAGATGATTGGCAGTAAAGGGCAGAGGGATGGGGGACAGTAGAAGAACTGAAGGGGAAGTGTTTCTTAAGGACGGGAAAACAAGAGCAGCTGCCCAGCCCCAGAGCGAAAGGCCCTGGTTGCTATTATATGAGCTTGGGAGCCTTTGTCCATGGTTTTGTTTTAGTTCTTATTCTTTTTTGTTTTATGTGGCAGCTATAGACTATGTTTAATATTTTTTTATTCATTTATTTTTCATCCATCTTCATTTTTCAGCCTGTGTGGGCCTCCCATTGCAGTGGCCTCTCTTGTTGCAGAGCACCAGCTCTGGGCGCATGTCCTCCAGAGCACTGGCTTGTAATTGCACACACTGGTCCAGCCACTCCACAGCATGTGGAATCTTCCCAGGCCAGGGATCGAACTGGTGCCCCTTGCACTACAAGGTGGACTCCTTACCCACTGGGCCACCAGGGAAGCCCCTAAATTAATATTTTTAAGTTGTAATTGTTCAGTTCATTTAGAACATGCAAGTACAGTCTTTATAATCAGATGAAATATTTATGAAATAAATTTTCTCTGAATTCTGGATTCATCATGACTTTATAGTACCAACTAATGATAATATTTTCACTATCTCCCTAAACTTGTGTGTGTATGCTTGGTCACTGTCATGTCCCATTCTTTGTGACCTCATGGACTGCAGTCTGTCAGACTCCTCTGTCCGTGAAATTCTCCAGGCAAGAATACTTGAGTGGGTTGCTATTCCCTTCTCTAGGGGATCTTCCCAACCCAGGAACCAAACCCAGGTCTTCTGCACTGCAGGAAGATTCTTTACATTTGAGCCACCAGAGAAGCCCATCTGCTTACACTTGGAATTTTACAAATACTAGGTTTTTATCAGTGTTTCTTTAACAAATGTAGCATGCAAAATTTGAAGTTTTTTAACAAAGGCACCTAACCTTGGAATTTTGCAAATACTAGATTATTATCAGTGCTTCTTTAACAAATGTAGGGTGTAAAATTTGATGTTTATAACATAGACACCTAAATTATATATGGAATAAATATATGTTCATAGCATTTCAAAATTCATGTAACTTCTTTGGAAACTATAACTTCTTTGGAAAATAGACTGTAAAACTTAATAGATTTTTCCATTTTATCAACTGGACTACTTTATCTTAGTTTGTTTTTCAGTGCACATTTCTCATTTTTTGCTCATTTAACCTGCCAATTGTTACTTTTCATGGCACAGTACATTTTAGTATTTGCTTTTTTAAAAAATTTTGACGTCTTTTCAAACTGGCATGTTTTTAAGTATTTTTCTTCCTTGATTATAAGCATGTCTTTAATCATATAAACTTTACCAAATTAAACTAAGACATACTGATTTTGCGCCAATTAAGAAAGTGGATTTTTTTTTTTAAATTTTGGCCTCTTACTGGTTTTCTGCTTATTTATTTTCATCCACCTTTAGTCTTCAGCATGGCCTCCCATCTCAGTGGCCTCCTCACAACAGAGCACCGGTTCTGGGTGAGAGCTGGCTCACAATCGGGCACACTGGTGCAACCATTCTGCAGCACTTGGGATCTCCCGGTCGGATTGAACCAGTGCCCTTGCACTCACAACAGAGCCACCGGTTCTGGTGAGATTTGTAATCAGATGAAATATTTATGAAATAAATTTTCTCTGAATTCTGGATTCATCATGACTTTATAGTACCAACTAATGATAATATTTTCACTATCTCCTAAACTTGTGTGTGTATGCTTGGTCACTGTCATGTCCCATTCTTTGTGACCTCATGGACTGCAGTCTGTCAGACTCCTCTGTCCGTGAAATTCTCCAGGCAAGAATACTTGAGTGGGTTGCTATTCCCTTCTCTAGGGGATCTTCCCAACCCAGGAACCAAACCCAGGTCTTCTGCACTGCAGGAAGATTCTTTACATTTGAGCCACCAGAGAAGCCCATCTGCTTACACTTGGAATTTTACAAATACTAGGTTTTTATCAGTGTTTCTTTAACAAATGTAGCATGCAAAATTTGAAGTTTTTTAACAAAGGCACCTAACCTTGGAATTTTGCAAATACTAGATTATTATCAGTGCTTCTTTAACAAATGTAGGGTGTAAAATTTGATGTTTATAACATAGACACCTAAATTATATATGGAATAAATATATGTTCATAGCATTTCAAAATTCATGTAACTTCTTTGGAAACTATAACTTCTTTGGAAAATAGACTGTAAAACTTAATAGATTTTTCCATTTTATCAACTGGACTACTTTATCTTAGTTTGTTTTTCAGTGCACATTTCTCATTTTTTGCTCATTTAACCTGCCAATTGTTACTTTTCATGGCACAGTACATTTTAGTATTTGCTTTTTTAAAAAATTTTGACGTCTTTTCAAACTGGCATGTTTTTAAGTATTTTTCTTCCTTGATTATAAGCATGTCTTTAATCATATAAACTTTACCAAATTAAACTAAGACATACTGATTTTGCGCCAATTAAGAAAGTGGATTTTTTTTTTTAAATTTTGGCCTCTTACTGGTTTTCTGCTTATTTATTTTCATCCACCTTTATTCTTCAGCTTGCGTGGGCCTCCCATCTCAGTGGCCTCCCTCACAACAGAGCACCGGTTCTGGGTGAGAGCTGGCTCACAATCGGGCACACTGGTACAACCATTCTGCAGCACTTGGGATCTCCCGGGTCGGGGATTGAACCAGTGCCCCTTGCACTGCAAGGCAGACTCTTTAGCCACTGAACCACTACGAAAGCCCAGAAAACTGAAAATTTTAATGCAGCATTTTGGGGTGATGAACACTTGTGACATGATTTATTTGACTTAGATCAAAATAAACAGCTGTAAGAAATTCATTGAATGTTTTTTTTTTTTTTTTTTTGCATTGAATGTTTTAGTATTGTCTGAACGGCAAAAGGAAAGGCAAATTGGCAATAAATTTAAAAAGAGGGAAAAAGAGAGCTGTTATATTTTAGAGTAAAAAAGGCTGGTTGTTCTAGACTATGAAAGAAGACAAAGCAAATCTGGGATACAGTAAGTTGTATAAAGTGAAATTTGCCTCCTTGCAAAAAATAAGTTTGAAAAGAAACAATGAAAATTTGAGAGCATCAGGTCGGTTTTTACAGATTATTCATAAGATGGAGAAGATGATGGTAAATACTGCAAAATACTATGTGGGTGACACGGGGAAAGAGTGAGTTACAGTTTAATTTTTTCTATTAAAATAACAGTGATCACTGTTATCAAAAGAACATTTTAAATGGGGCTGGAGCGGACCCAGAACTCCCTGCTCTGGTTGATTTGTAGTTGGTGATATATTCAAGTATATGTTGAACATGCACGTGAAATGGGCCAATAGAAATGAAAAATAGAAAAGACTGTAAATAGATCAACCCAAATGAAATTCTCTATCTAAATGAATCATACAATTAAACAAAAAGCAGGCACAGAAAGAAAAATGGAAACACTTGATTTGCAGTGTTAGAACTGGAGGGTCGGGAGAGGTATAATGTGAGGAGGAAAAGAAGCCCGCCGGGGGAGGGAGGATGTGTCCTGAGGTTCCTTCCTCTGAGACGGAAGAAGAGATGGAAACATGAGTGAACCTGACTTGGGTCTCCTTGCCCATGCGCAGGAAAGCCAATCTGTTGACACCAGACTGTGGTGAAGGGAAGTGCAGCATTTATTGCAGGTGCCCAGCAAGGAGTCCAGGAGAGCTAGTGTCTAAAAGGCCTGCACTCCCTGAAGGCTGTCAGGGTAAGAGATTTAAAAACGAGGTGAGGGAGAGAGGTCATAAGGTGTGTGATCAACTCATGGACGTTCTTCTGATTGGTTGGTGATGAGGTAATCGGGAGTTCACATAGTCAACTTTCTGGTTTCAGCCGGTCTGGGGTCTACGTGCGCTGGGACAGCATACAGTGGGGGTTTCCATATTTGTAAAAATTAGCTCCAAAGGCATGGGTCAGAATATTATCGGCAGGCCTTGAGGAGGAACTAAAATCCTTGACTTTGTTTAATGGCTCAACTATTATTATTTTGTCTCCCTCGATTGTTTTCCTATGCTTCTGCATTTTCTCACTTTTCTGGTTAAATGTATTCTTTGGAACTCAGGGAAGGCCCAGGAGGTTAATGTTTACCTCCAGAGAAGAGGCAGGTGGAGGACAAGGCAGGGAGGGGGTGGGTCCATTCTGGGAAGGTTCCCTAGGTTTACAGAAATGCTAGCTAGCCAGATCCTGAGAGTTCTTGAGGAGAGAGTTCAGGGAGTTCTGTTAGAGGCCTTTGATCTTAACGATGTAGGAGGAGGCAAGGCCACTGTCTTCCAGAGATGTGGGAAGAGGTTAGATAGGGGGCTTGAGCGGGGAAAACAAGGCTGTGTTGTGTGAGAGCAGTGCATGGGGGTGGCAGGGAACCACAGGGCAGCACTGCAGGTGCATTTCAGGTATTTTTTGAAAAGTGCTGGAAAAGAAGGAGGGACATGAGTTAAGTGGTGTGGCTGGAGGAGCAAGCACTAGGCCCTTTTTTGCCTTAAAAACTTCAGGCTCAGGTGTAGGGGGCTTCCCAGGGTCAGTGGTAAAGAATCTGCCTGCTAAGCAGGAAATGTGGGGTCAATCCCTGCGTTGAAACAATCCCCTGGAGTAGGACATGACAGCCCACTCCAATATTCTTGCCTGGGAAACCACATGGACAGAGGAGCTTGGTGGGATGTGGTCCATGGGGTCACAAAGAATAGGCCACGATTTAGTGACCACCCCCCCACCCCCCCAGGTGTGGGGGACTATCCGGAGCCCACCCCGCCCCATACTCAGGATACTCAGGGGTTTGCCTCTGTCAACTCTAGGCACACACACAGATGAGGGTGGTCACACTTCTGAGCTGGGTGCAGCCATAGGCACTCTGGGCTTTGAGAAGATTTCAAAGATTTATTTATTTATTTATTTTGGTGGGGGTGGGGTGGGGAGGGAGGGGAGTAGGTGGGCCACTTCTTTTGGTATTTCATTTGTCTGTTTTCATCCATCTTTGTTCTATGGCTCGTGGGGGCCTCCCATCGCGGTGGCCTCTGTTGTTGCAGAGCACCGGCTCTGGGCGCATGCGCTCCAGAGCTCCGACTAGGTAATTGGACACATCGGTCCAGCCGCTCCGCGGCACGTGGGATCTTCCCAGGCCAGGGATTGAACCGGCGGCCTTTGCATTGCAAGGTGGTGTTCTTACCCACTGGACCACCAGGGAAGCCCTTTGAGAAAATTTCAGCCTCTCTTCTCCCTTGATCCACTTTATCCTGTTAAAAGCACCTGTTTGGGACATAGCTTACATGATTTTGACTTTATATACTCTTCCATCTGAATTTATTCTCTAATTTCAGAAACAAAACATATAAGAAAAAAAGGAAAAGAAGAAATAAATGCAGAAAGAAAAAAGAAAGAAAAAGTAATCTCCATCCACTTATTCCTTATCAGAAAATTTCAGAGTTATCACCGTGCGTGCTCCAGGCAGTCTGCTGTTATCTGGCTTAGAAGCAGGACTGGGGTTTGGCAGGGAGAGAATGCCAGGGGAAGCAGAGCTGAGAGCAGAGGGGGTTTGTCTCACTCCAGGGCCCTTTCCTGATGAAGCGATGACTTCCACGAAGTCATTTTCTCACCATGTCCTTAGGCTGTGGTCCTGTGTTTTGTCTCCATTGCCTTTCATCCTATCTTTTCTTTCTCTTAACCAATCAAAACTCTTCAGGCTCTGCGATGCCATGTCTACCTCAATTAAGAAGGTAATTATGCAGTTTGATCCTTGGTTTGATCTAAGAAAATTGGGCAAACATTTATGGGGATGTGACCATGGGGAGGCACAAGGTGTAGTGCTGTGAGCAGAGACGGCTGAGCACAAAGACACCGTGCAGGGAAAGAGGCCGCGCCTGGCAGGTGTGTGGCAGTGGCATGAGAGGGACAGCGGCATGGTGACAGAGTCTGGGAGATGGCTTCCAGTTAGGAGGGCTTGGGAACGAGTGAGCCAAGCATGACTTTAGAACTGGGCCGGCAGGGCTTAAGGGATGAGGCAAGATTTGGGTCAGGTGCTAGAGAGAAGGGGGAAAACCAGGTGAGCAGAGGTGAGGTGGGGTTGGTCCAGGGATTTGTCTGTTTTCATCCAGAGCTCCCCCCGTGGCCTCTGTTGTTGCAGAGCACCGGCTCTGGGCGCATGCGCTCCAGAGCTCCGACTAGGTAATTGGACACATCGGTCCAGCCGCTCCGCGGCACGTGGGATCTTCCCAGGCCAGGGACTGAACCGGCGGCCTTTGCATTGCAAGGTGGTGTTCTTACCCACTGGACCACCAGGGAAGCCCTTTGAGAAAATTTCAGCCTCTCTTCTCCCTTGATCCACTTTATCCTGTTAAAAGCACCTGTTTGGGACATAGCTTACATGATTTTGACTTTATATACTCTTCCATCTGAATTTATTCTCTAATTTCAGAAACAAAACATATAAGAAAAAAAGGAAAAGAAGAAATAAATGCAGAAAGAATAAAGAGAGAAAAAGTAATCTCCATCCACTTATTCCTTATCAGAAAATTTCAGAGTTATCACCGTGCGTGCTCCAGGCAGTCTGCTGTTATCTGGCTTAGAAGCAGGACTGGGGTTTGGCAGGGAGAGAATGCCAGGGGAAGCAGAGCTGAGAGCAGAGGGGGTTTGTCTCACTCCAGGGCCCTTTCCTGATGAAGCGATGACTTCCACGAAGTCATTTTCTCACCATGTCCTTAGGCTGTGGTCCTGTGTTTTGTCTCCATTGCCTTTCATCCTATCTTTTCTTTCTCTTAACCAATCAAAACTCTTCAGGCTCTGCGATGCCATGTCTACCTCAATTAAGAAGGTAATTATGCAGTTTGATCCTTGGTTTGATCTAAGAAAATTGGGCAAACATTTATGGGGATGTGACCATGGGGAGGCACAAGGTGTAGTGCTGTGAGCAGAGACGGCTGAGCACAAAGACACCGTGCAGGGAAAGAGGCCGCGCCTGGCAGGTGTGTGGCAGTGGCATGAGAGGGACAGCGGCATGGTGACAGAGTCTGGGAGATGGCTTCCAGTTAGGAGGGCTTGGGAACGAGTGAGCCAAGCATGACTTTAGAACTGGGCCGGCAGGGCTTAAGGGATGAGGCAAGATTTGGGTCAGGTGCTAGAGAGAAGGGGGAAAACCAGGTGAGCAGAGGTGAGGTGGGGTTGGTGCAGGGCAGGAAAGGAAGCCAGGAGCTCTCTAGGCTGTGCTGAAAGCAGTGTGAGGAGGCGTGGGGGTGCCCTAGGCTTGCCTGCTCGGCTTGGGAGCTTGCACTTTCTTCTGTGAGTAGTCCAAAGCCTTTGAAGGCTGTCTGGTCATTGCCGAAGCTTTCTCATCTATCTGCTTGTTTGCAGTTCACGGTGCGCTTCCCAGTTTCATCTGTTAGGAAGGAAACTCTGGAACTTCCTGGGCGGTCCTGAGGTCATTATTTGAATCCTGGGCTCTCAACTCACCCATCTTTATCCAAGTCTCCCTGTTGTGCCTGCCTCATCTGGACTACTTGTCAGCACTATCTATACACAGCAGTTTCGTGTGCTTTGCTGCTCTTGAGAGTTCAGGATCACATTTTGCCAATTTTCAGCTTTAAGACGTTTTCAAAACTGTGCTTAGAAAGAAAAAATATATACACATAACGAGCCCTAGATGGCATCTTGAATATTGTTGTGTTACAGCTGAGATGAAAACATTAAGAAACACAGCAAGCATCTCATTCCCTCAGACTTTTGGCCCTAAAACCACTTTATTTATATATTTATAACATTTTCATTTATTTGTTCATTAAAAATTACAGTATGGTAATTACTGTTCTACAGAAAAGTGCAGTGTGTTATTTTTGATAAAAAAAGGAGCAAGCCATCTAACTGATTAATCAAAGGAACAGGCGATGCATGTCTACCTCAATTAAGAAGGTAATTATGCAGTTTGATCCTTGGTTTGATCTAAGAAAATTGGGCAAACATTTATGGGGATGTGAACATGGGGAGGCACAAGGTGTAGTGCTGTGAGCAGAGACGGCTGAGCACAAAGACACCGTGCAGGGAAAGGGGCCCGCGCCTGGCAGGTGTGTGGCAGTGGCATGAGAGGGACAGCGGCATGGTGACAGAGTCTGGGAGATGGCTTCCAGTTAGGAGGGCTTGGGAACGAGTGAGCCAAGCATGACTTTAGAACTGGGCCGGCAGGGCTTAAGGGATGAGGCAAGATTTGGGTCAGGTGCTAGAGAGAAGGGGGAAAACCAGGTGAGCAGAGGTGAGGTGGGGTTGGTGCAGGGCAGGAAAGGAAGCCAGGAGCTCTCTAGGCTGTGCTGAAAGCAGTGTGAGGAGGCGTGGGGGTGCCCTAGGCTTGCCTGCTCGGCTCGGGAGCTTGCACTTTCTTCTGTGAGTAGTCCAAAGCCTTTGAAGGCTGTCTGGTCATTGCCGAAGCTTTCTCATCTATCTGCTTGTTTGCAGTTCACGGTGCGCTTCCCAGTTTCATCTGTTAGGAAGGAAACTCTGGAACTTCCTGGGCGGTCCTGAGGTCATTATTTGAATCCTGGGCTCTCAGCTCACCCATCTTTATCCAAGTCTCCCTGTTGTGCCTGCCTCATCTGGACTACTTGTCAGCACTATCTATACACAGCAGTTTCGTGTGCTTTGCTGCTCTTGAGAGTTCAGGATCACATTTTGCCAATTTTCAGCTTTAAGACGTTTTCAAAACTGTGCTTAGAAAGAAAAAATATATACACATAACGAGCCCTAGATGGCATCTTGAATATTGTTGTGTTACAGCTGAGATGAAAACATTAAGAAACACAGCAAGCATCTCATTCCCTCAGACTTTTGGCCCTAAAACCACTTTATTTATATATTTATAACATTTTCATTTATTTGTTCATTAAAAATTACGGTATGGTAATTACTGTTCTACAGAAAAGTGCAGTGTGTTATTTTTGATAAAAAAAGGAGCAAGCCATCTAACTGATTAATCAAAGGGAACAGTTTGGTACATATAGCACATTCACAGGAGGATGCTTATGTCACTCCTCAAAAGGTGATTCCTAAGACTGTTATAAAATGTTATAATGTAATGTTAACGGGAGAAAAGCAGAATTTAAATTACATATCACTGGGAATAACACTTTAAAAATGAGGTTCTTTTTTTAGAATTTTTTACCTATTATCCTTTTTCTTTTAAAGGCATTAATGATGTTTTTTGAAAAAATTTGGCCTTTTTTTTAATTGATTATTTATTTATTTATTTATTTTTATTCATCTTTATTCTTTGGCTTGTGTGGGCCTCCCATTGCAGTGGCCTGTCCTGTTGCAGAGCACCGGCTCTGGGTGCATGCGCTCCAGAGTGCTGGCTCATAATCGGACACACTGGCCCAGCCACTCCACGTGACTTGGGATCTTCTTAGGTCAGGGATCAAACTGGTGCCCCTTGCACTGCAAGGCAGACTCTTTTATGCACTGGACCACCACGGAAGCCCTAAATGTGAGGTGTTTTGACACAGCTTCTTGGAGACTGAAGCTGAATCCAGTGACTGGTCAACAGTGGTCCCTGAGAGGGGGCCGACCAGACGCAGAAGCAATAAACATCCCTGAGCATGAATATGTTTTCAAAAGAGACCTAAGTTAGGTAAAGAGTGTCATTTACCTGCATCCAGGTATCAAGGAAACCAATTTGCTGTTTCTCATTTTTTCCAAATACTTTCCATGTGGGTTGTTTCCTCTACAACTGGTGCATAGGTGATCTTTCCCATCAAATTAATGTTATTTCCACACTTCTTACAAAATACAGGTGCTCCTGGTTAGGTCCATTGCTGTCCACAGCCTGGAGCTTTCACAGAATCGTGAATTACATCTTGTCTTGGGTGTTAATAGATGAACTGGATCACATTAGGACTTCTGACTGCCTCCTTCCCCGGGTAGCGGGGGACGGAATTGGCAGTAACGAGTGGTCACTGGGCTTTTACAGGTGCTCAGAGTCTGGGAGGTAACTTAGGCAGGTGAGAGGGTGGTGGGTTTATGGTGAGGACCCCTACCAGACAGTCATAAAGTCACTTGCACATTATGTGAAGACTCAAAAATAAGATCCTACCATTAAAAAAGCAAGAGAAAGAAGTGGCCACCAGTTTCTGGGGTTTTGAGCATCCTGTATGAGGGGCATTACTGGATATTTTTAGGTTCTTCCAAGAAAGGTGTCTATTTCAGCACTTCCTCTTCTCTGGTGCTCAGTGCCGATTTTCTTCTTCCCCCTTATCAATCCCTCCCCTGGCACTTTCCTGCCATCATGTTAATGGATTGTACTCACTTGAGGATGCCCTCAGGGCACAGCTATGGCTTGCCTGGTCCCCTCTGGGTATGGCACTTGCTCAGCCATGTAAGTTCAGGACAAGCAGAAGACCAAAGCAACATCCTCTTTTTTTTTTTTTAAATTTTTATTGGGGTATATTTGTTTTACCATGTTGCATTAGCTTCAGGTGTACAGCGAAGTTGTTATACATTTTTACAGAGTTTTCTTGTTTATAGGTATACATAATCCCCAGATGGTCCTAGGTATATCCCTGACCCCTCTCCCCTGAGCCCTCCCTCCCTTTCCCCCCTTCCCACCCTCCCCAGGTTGATGCTTAGTCCCCATGTAGGTTCCCTTAGTCTTACAGCTTAATCACAGTGGTAATCTCTATTACATACAATAGTGTAGGTTTCCTTGTTGCTCTTTCAATACCTCTCGTCTAATCTTCCTTCCCTCCAGTGACCATAGGTCTGTTCTCTAAGTCTGTTTATCCATTGCTGTTCTGCGTGTGCATTTATTGGTAACATCTTACTAGATTTCATATATATATATATATACACATTAGTATACCGTATTTGTCCTTTTCTTTTTGACTTGCTTCACTTTGTATAATAGGTTCTAGATTTATCTACCTCATTAGGACTGATTCTTCTGCATTTCTTTTTACAGCTGAGAAGTATTCCATTGTATATACGTACCATAGTTTCTTTATCCATTCATTTGTCGATGGACATCTGAGTTGCTTCCATGTTCTAGCTATTGTATAGAGTGTTGCAATGAACACTGGGGTACAGGTGTCTCTTTCAATTTTGATTTCATCAGGATATGTGCCTAATAATGGGATTACTGGGTCATATGGTGCTTCTATTTTTAGTTTTTTAAGGTATCCCATACTGTCCTCCACAGTGGCTATATCAATTTACATTCCCACCAACAATGCAGGAGTGTTCCCTTTACTCTGCACCCTCTCCAGCAATTATTGTCTGTAGTTTTTTTTAAATGGTGGCCATTCTGACTGGTGTGAAGTGATATCTCATTGTAGTTTTGATTTGCATTTCTCTAATAATAAGTGAGGTTGAGCATTGTTTCATGTACTTTTGCATCCGTATGTTAATGGATTGTACTCACTTGAGGATGCCCTCAGGGCACAGCTATGGCTTGCCTGGTCCCCTCTGGGTATGGCACTTGCTCAGCCATGTAAGTTCAGGACAAGCAGAAGACCAAAGCAACATCCTCTTTTTTTTTTTTTAATTTTTATTGGGGTATATTTGTTTTACCATGTTGCATTAGCTTCAGGTGTACAGCGAAGTTGTTATACATTTTTACAGAGTTTTCTTGTTTATAGGTATACATAATCCCCAGATGGTCCTAGGTATATCCCTGACCCCTCTCCCCTGAGCCCTCCCTCCCTTTTCCCTCTTCCCACCCTCCCCAGGTTGATGCTTAGTCCCCATGTAGGTTCCCTTAGTCTTACAGCTTAATCACAGTGGTAATCTCTATTACATACAATAGTGTAGGTTTCCTTGTTGCTCTTTCAATACCTCTCGTCTAATCTTCCTTCCCTCCAGTGACCATAGGTCTGTTCTCTAAGTCTGTTTATCCATTGCTGTTCTGCGTGTGCATTTATTGGTAACATCTTACTAGATTTCATATATATATATATATACACATTAGTATACCGTATTTGTCCTTTTCTTTTTGACTTGCTTCACTTTGTATAATAGGTTCTAGATTTATCTACCTCATTAGGACTGATTCTTCTGCATTTCTTTTTACAGCTGAGAAGTATTCCATTGTATATACGTACCATAGTTTCTTTATCCATTCATTTGTCGATGGACATCTGAGTTGCTTCCATGTTCTAGCTATTGTATAGAGTGTTGCAATGAACACTGGGGTACAGGTGTCTCTTTCAATTTTGATTTCATCAGGATATGTGCCTAATAATGGGATTACTGGGTCATATGGTGCTTCTATTTTTAGTTTTTTAAGGTATCCCATACTGTCCTCCACAGTGGCTATATCAATTTACATTCCCACCAACAATGCAGGAGTGTTCCCTTTACTCTGCACCCTCTCCAGCAATTATTGTCTGTAGTTTTTTTTAAATGGTGGCCATTCTGACTGGTGTGAAGTGATATCTCATTGTAGTTTTGATTTGCATTTCTCTAATAATAAGTGAGGTTGAGCATTGTTTCATGTATTTTTTGGCCATCCGTATGTCTTCTTGGGAGAGGTGTCTGTTTAGGTCTTTTTCCCATTTTTTGATTGGGTTGTTAGTTTTTTCTGTATTGAGTTGTCTACGTTGTTTTTATATTTTGGGAATTAATTCTTTGTCGGTTGATTCATTTGCTATGATTTTCTCCCATTCTGTGGGTTGTCTGTTTACCTTGTTTGTAGTTTCTTTTGCTGTGCAAAAGCTCTTAAGTTTCATTAGGTCCCACATGTTTATTTTCATTTTTATTTCTGAATCTGATATTCTAGAGGGCGGGTCATAGAAGATCTTGCTTTGGTTTATGCCATTGAGTTTTTTGCCTATATTCTCCTCTAAGAGTTTTATGGCGATATCCTCTTAACTTTCCATCACTTCTGCTCCGCACTGTGGAGTTGAGTTCTCACCATTTCAAGAGATGTCCAGCCTGAGAAACTTTTAAGCATCTGCTTCACTAAGCCAATCGTTTCCCTGCCAGCTCCACCCACGCACACTTCTCCTATCTGACTGGCACACTGCTCTGTGTGTGGACATCAACACAGCTCTGGAAGGTGGCTCATAAATGGTGAAAATCACCCAGTTGAGAGGTGGCTAACTCTTTGCCTTCCTTTCTTCCTGGCCCATTCCCTCTTAATCTGGGAGCCAAAGGGATCATGCAGAATGCAAACAGGCTGGTTGATGGACGATCTGGGATGATGAAACTGATGCCCAAAGAACATTGCTCAAGATGACAGACCTACAAGTGACAGCTTTGGGACATGAGCCCTGTCATTCCAATCCAGCAGCCTTTTCATTATGTCTGGAGACAGACTTGAATTACCTTTTTTTTTTTTTTTTTTAGATTTTGGCCTCTTTTACTGTTTTGTTTATTTATTTATTTTCATCCGTCTTTATTCCTTGGCCTGTGTTAACCTCCCATTGCAGTGGCCTCTCTCATTGCAGAGTACCATATCTGGGCACATGCACTCCAGAGTGCTGGCTCATAATTCACATTGCAGGGTTTTGGGCCATCGGTGTGAGGTGATATCTAATTGTAGTTTTGATTTGCATTTCTAATAATAAGTGAGGTTGAGCATTGTTTCATGTATTTTTTGGCCATCCGTATGTCTTCTTGGGAGAGGTGTCTGTTTAGGTCTTTTTCCCATTTTTTGATTGGGTTGTTAGTTTTTTCTGTATTGAGTTGTCTACATTGTTTTTATATTTTGGGAATTAATTCTTTGTCGGTTGATTCATTTGCTATGATTTTCTCCCATTCTGTGGGTTGTCTGTTTACCTTGTTTGTAGTTTCTTTTGCTGTGCAAAAGCTCTTAAGTTTCATTAGGTCCCACATGTTTATTTTCATTTTTATTTCTGAATCTGATATTCTAGAGGGCGGGTCATAGAAGATCTTGCTTTGGTTTATGTCATTGAGTTTTTTGCCTATATTCTCCTCTAAGAGTTTTATGGCGATATCCTCTTAACTTTCCATCACTTCTGCTCCGCACTGTGGAGTTGAGTTCTCACCATTTCAAGAGATGTCCAGCCTGAGAAACTTTTAAGCATCTGCTTCACTAAGCCAATCGTTTCCCTGCCAGCTCCACCCACGCACACTTCTCCTATCTGACTGGCACACTGCTCTGTGTGTGGACATCAACACAGCTCTGGAAGGTGGCTCATAAATGGTGAAAATCACCCAGTTGAGAGGTGGCTAGCTCTTTGCCTTCCTTTCTTCCTGGCCCATTCCCTCTTAATCTGGGAGCCAAAGGGATCATGCAGAATGCAAACAGGCTGGTTGATGGACGATCTGGGATGATGAAACTGATGCCCAAAGAACATTGCTCAAGATGACAGACCTACAAGTGACAGCTTTGGGACATGAGCCCTGTCATTCCAATCCAGCAGCCTTTTCATTATGTCTGGAGACAGACTTGAATTACCTTTTTTTTTTTTTTTTTTTTTTTTAGATTTTGGCCTCTTTTACTGTTTTTTTTATTTATTTATTTTCATCCATCTTTATTCCTTGGCCTGTGTTAACCTCCCATTGCAGTGGCCTCTCTCATTGCAGAGTACCATATCTGGGCACATGCACTCCAGAGTGCTGGCTCATAATTTGACACACTGGTCCAGCCACTCCGTGGCACGTGGGATCTTCCTGGGCCAGGGATTGAACTGGTGCCCCTTGCACTGCAAGGTGAACTCTTTACCCACTGGACCACCAGGGAAGCCCTGAATTACTTTTTTGACCCTATAAACTTGTCAAATACTCCACAGGAAAAGCAATTTTCCTTCACAGCTTTGTTCAGATGCCATCTCTTTCATGATGGTTTTACAGATGGAGTCAGTTGTGAGAGAACTTGGCATCCTCCTATCTCCCTTAGCATTGTTTTAAAACCAGGCAGAGCCCTTGAAGTCTACAGTGCTGCCCTCAATTAGGCTTAATTAGACCCATGTTTTACCCTCTCTACTGGACTACAGGATGACTTGAAGGCAGCAACTGTGTCTTTTAAATTTTTGTCTGTCTCTCAATGCTGGTGCAGTGTTTGGCAGTGATGAATACTCAGTAGAGTCTTGCCGCCCAAATGAAGGTGGGGATGAATGAATGAACAATGTATTCATTGGACTAGCACCTTTGTTTCTTTCTGGATGGGATGCTGTAAATCACAGTGTGGTGGTTCTCTGGGGACTGAGAGCTTTGTGAGTTATGGGGAAGTCTTTCTGTCTCTCTGGCTGAGCAGGCAGTGATAACATTAAAACTGCAACCTTGGAGTAGCTAGCAGTTAGTAAATCACTCCTTGGGGAAGTACATTCATATAGGCTCTTCATAAATAAATCAGTGAAATTACCACCCGTCAAGCAGGTCTGCTCCTCAGCAGAGCCAGTTCCTCGTGTCCACCGGACGGCTGCTCCGGGTCTTTCCAGCATCAGTGTCCTCTCACAGCCTGGGGCTTCTTGTCATCAGTGTCTGCCTCTTGAAGGACTTTCCTCCCAACTGGGAGAGGACAGAAAGAGCTCATGGTTGGATCATGGTAGTGATGCCAACCTGGGGCAGCTGCTGCAACTTCAGGCCTTCCCTGGGTTGAATTTATTTGGCCTGGATTTCTTTGCTTGAAAAGTTTTCTTATGGGGAGCTATGTGAGTTAGGGAGTGCTAAAATCATGTCTCAATAAAAACTATGGTAAGCTCTCCTGATAAGAAAAACTCTAAGTTCTGGTCCATCTCAAAGAATAAGTGAGTTTTGGAAATGAGTAAGTGATTCTGAAAGGGGTGAATGGGCAGACGTAGTTAAGAGGCCAGTGGGTCCCAAGGAGGAAGAGGAGGAGGAGGGGGAACAAACATTTTATAACCTAAAGTGTTTGCTATGAAAAAGATCTACTCTGAAACTAACTTTATTGTCTTATAGAGGCAAACTATTGTGCGTTGAGATGTCTCATCTAGTCCTGAAGCCCAGAGACCATAGTCTGGTTAATCTCATGTTAATGTTGTAGGTGTGGGTCTAGTAAGACTTTTACAGCCTTAAGATATTCTTTTGATCTATTGTTAATAACCAACTGGAAAGTACAAAAAGCCTTGTCTAAACTAGCTTCTGGGGGTACTCTTCTATTATCCTTCCAGTTCCTTTAGCTGAAAGCTCTCTCTATCCCTTTATTCTTTAATAGATTCTTCCTGCATAAAGCTCTGCATGACCAAAGCCAAGTCTTTTTGATCCCAATGCGAATTCTTCTTTGGAGATAAAAAATCTGACACTGTTCACCATAAGCTATATATCATCATCTATCAATTCCATTCATCCTGTTCCCCTTTAAAATAGTTTTGCTTCTTTATCTTAGTCCTAAATGCTGGTATCTCTGGATGTTGTTGCTGTTGTTCAGTCACTAAGTCATATTCAACAATTCATGACCCCATGACCTGTAGTATGCCAGGCCTCCCTGTTGCTCATCTCCTGGAGTTTGCCCAAGTTCATGTCCATCGTATCAGTGATGCCATCCAGCCATCTCATCCTCTGATGCTCTCTTCTTCTTCTGCCCTCAGTTTTCCCCAGCATCAGAGTCTTTTCCAATGAGTTGGCTCTTCATACCAGGTGACCAAAGTATTGGAGCTTCAGTTTCAGCATCAGCCCTTCCAGTGAGTGCTCAGCATAGATTTCTTTTAAGATTGACCGGTTTTATCTTCTTGCTGATAGCAAGAAGAGTCCCTTTGATAAAGGGACTCTCAAAAGCCTTCTCTAGCACCACAGGTCAAAGGCATCAATTCTTTGATGCTCAGCCTTCTTTATGGTCCAGTTCTCACAACTGTACATGACCACTGGAAAGACCACAGCCTTGACTATATAGACCTGTCAGCAAAGTTATGTCCTTACTTTTCAACACACTGTCTAGGTTTTTCATAGTTTTCCTGCTAGATATTCACTGATTTCTAAGATGTTGATGTTTACTCTTGCTGTCTCCTGCTTGACCATGTGCAATTTACTTTGATTCAAGGACCTAACATTCCAGATTCCTATGCAATACTGTTCTTTGCAGCAATGGGTCTCACATTTATCATAAGACACATCCACAACTGAGTGTCATTTCTGCTTTGGCCCAGCAGTTTCATTCTTTCTGGGTCTATTATTAGTTGTCCTCCAGTCTTACCCAGTAGCATCTAGGTCACCAAGGGGTTTTAAACTTTCTTATTTGAATAACCCTGGAAAGTACAAAAAGCCTTGTCTAAACTAGCTTCTGGGGGTACTCTTCTATTATCCTTCCAGTTCCTTTAGCTGAAAGCTCTCTCTATCCCTTTATTCTTTAATAGATTCTTCCTGCATAAAGCTCTGCATGACCAAAGCCAAGTCTTTTTGATCCCAATGCGAATTCTTCTTTGGAGATAAAAAATCTGACACTGTTCACCATAAGCTATATATCATCATCTATCAATTCCATTCATCCTGTTCCCCTTTAAAATAGTTTTGCTTCTTTATCTTAGTCCTAAATGCTGGTATCTCTGGATGTTGTTGCTGTTGTTCAGTCACTAAGTCATATTCAACAATTCATGACCCCATGACCTGTAGTATGCCAGGCCTCCCTGTTGCTCATCTCCTGGAGTTTGCCCAAGTTCATGTCCATCGTATCAGTGATGCCATCCAGCCATCTCATCCTCTGATGCTCTCTTCTTCTTCTGCCCTCAGTTTTCCCCAGCATCAGAGTCTTTTCCAATGAGTTGGCTCTTCATACCAGGTGACCAAAGTATTGGAGCTTCAGTTTCAGCATCAGCCCTTCCAGTGAGTGCTCAGCATAGATTTCTTTTAAGATTGACCGGTTTTATCTTCTTGCTGATAGCAAGAAGAGTCCCTTTGATAAAGGGACTCTCAAAAGCCTTCTCTAGCACCACAGGTCAAAGGCATCAATTCTTTGATGCTCAGCCTTCTTTATGGTCCAGTTCTCACAACTGTACGTGACCACTGGAAAGACCACAGCCTTGACTATATAGACCTGTCAGCAAAGTTATGTCCTTACTTTTCAACACACTGTCTAGGTTTTTCATAGTTTTCCTGCTAGATATTCACTGATTTCTAAGATGTTGATGTTTACTCTTGCTGTCTCCTGCTTGACCATGTGCAATTTACTTTGATTCAAGGACCTAACATTCCAGATTCCTATGCAATACTGTTCTTTGCAGCAATGGGTCTCACATTTATCATAAGACACATCCACAACTGAGTGTCATTTCTGCTTTGGCCCAGCAGTTTCATTCTTTCTGGGTCTATTATTAGTTGTCCTCCAGTCTTACCCAGTAGCATCTTGGACACCTTCCAACCTGAGGGACTCATCTTTTGGTGTCTTGTCTTTTTGTCTTTTTATACAGTCCATGAGATTCTCACAAGTATACTTTCTTGGGTGAAGTGGTTTGCCGTCCCTCCTCCAGTGGATCACATTTTGCCAGAATTCTCCACTATGACCCATCTGCCTTGGGTGGCCTTACTTTGCATGGTTCATAGCTTCATTGAGTTATACAAGCCCCTTCACCATGACAAGGCAGTGATCCGTGAAGGGCATGTACAAGGTGGCAAGTAACTGAGTTATACAGTTGCTTGTGACTCTTGAACTAATAGGAGATGATGAGTAAAGGTTCTCCAAGTTCTTTCTTTTTCCTTTGCAATGTATTCAACAGCAAGTATTTATTAAGTACTTAACATCTCTCAGAAACCGTGACAGACTTTGGGGATATGAACACAAAGTACCTTTTGCTTTCAAGGATTTCATCATTTGAAAGGGTAGCAGATACGTACACTGATGGGGTCTGGAAGGACTAGCCCTGTGATGGAGACAGGGGAGAGTACTCTGGGAATAGGAATGAGAGAGAAGCATGTTGGCTTGGGGAAAAGTCACTAACGTGGGACTTAAGGAGTGAGTGGGGTTTCACCAGAGGAGGGGAGGGTATTTCAGACAGCAGAAGCCTGGAGAAAGGGCTTGATGGTGAATTTAGGCATCAGGACTGGTTGTTCAGGCATCCGTTCTCCCACAGATCATCATTGATCAATCCACATGACTGGCTCTGACCACTGTGTCACTTGGGTCCTACTATTAGTCAACTGAAATTTCCTTACTTTTCAACACACTGTCTAGGTTTTTCATAGTTTTCCTGCTAGATATTCACTGATTTCTAAGATGTTGATGTTTACTCTTGCTGTCTCCTGCTTGACCATGTGCAATTTACTTTGATTCAAGGACCTAACATTCCAGATTCCTATGCAATACTGTTCTTTGCAGCAATGGGTCTCACATTTATCATAAGACACATCCACAACTGAGTGTCATTTCTGCTTTGGCCCAGCAGTTTCATTCTTTCTGGGTCTATTATTAGTTGTCCTCCAGTCTTACCCAGTAGCATCTTGGACACCTTCCAACCTGAGGGACTCATCTTTTGGTGTCTTGTCTTTTTGTCTTTTTATACAGTCCATGAGATTCTCACAAGTATACTTTCTTGGGTGAAGTGGTTTGCCGTCCCTCCTCCAGTGGATCACATTTTGCCAGAATTCTCCACTATGACCCATCTGCCTTGGGTGGCCTTACTTTGCATGGTTCATAGCTTCATTGAGTTATACAAGCCCCTTCACCATGACAAGGCAGTGATCCGTGAAGGGCATGTACAAGGTGGCAAGTAACTGAGTTATACAGTTGCTTGTGACTCTTGAACTAATAGGAGATGATGAGTAAAGGTTCTCCAAGTTCTTTCTTTTTCCTTTGCAATGTATTCAACAGCAAGTATTTATTAAATACTTAACATCTCTCAGAAACCGTGACAGACTTTGGGGATATGAACACAAAGTACCTTTTGCTTTCAAGGATTTCATCATTTGAAAGGGTAGCAGATACGTACACTGATGGGGTCTGGAAGGACTAGCCCTGTGATGGAGACAGGGGAGAGTACTCTGGGAATAGGAATGAGAGAGAAGCATGTTGGCTTGGGGAAAAGTCACTAACGTGGGACTTAAGGAGTGAGTGGGGTTTCACCAGAGGAGGGGAGGGTATTTCAGACAGCAGAAGCCTGGAGAAAGGGCTTGATGGTGAATTTAGGCATCAGGACTGGTTGTTCAGGCATCCGTTCTCCCACAGATCATCATTGATCAATCCACATGACTGGCTCTGACCACTGTGTCACTTGGGTACATACATGGCTCCTAGAGTCTCAGTCTCCCAGGAACTCAGCATTCAGGTGGAGATGAAATTGCTATGGAAAGTGGTGGTGGATGAGGTGGAGGTTGGACTGATAGATGGTGAGAGGCTTGGTTTTGGACAAAGAAGTGGGGACTTTGGTTGGCGATGTCTCGGCTTATGAAAGTGAAAGTGTTTGTTGCTCAGTTGTGTCCGACTCTTCGTGACCCCATGGACTATTGCCTCCTAGGCTCCTCTGTCCATGTCATTCTTCAGGTGAGAATACTGGAGTGGATTGTCATTTCCTTCTTTAAGGGATCTTTCTGACCCAGGGACTGAACCCAGGTCTCCTGCATAGCACGTAGCTTTGTTATTGTCTGAACTACCAGGGAAACTTGGGGAGGTCAGTCTCAGCTTATAGTCTGAACCAAAGACCAGTCCATTAATGAGGGACGTATGGGTGTTTCCTTTTCCTATTTTTTTGTTTTGTTTTTGCAAGCATTATTATTATCATTGCAAACATTATTGCAATGAGTAACTGTGAACTTACATTATTTCATGTATGTGAGTTCCCACTGGTAGGATCAGGTTCCAAATTAAAGTCACTGTGTCAGATGATATGTGTATTTGTAGTTTATCAATGTTCACGGTGTTAGAGTTGCACTTAGTATCACTCCTCATCACACACACACACACATAGATACACTCTTCCCTCACACTGCAGTGAGGGCAGTCTTTCATTTCACTCTCCAGTAATCACCACCGATGGCCAAGCTCCAGCTCTCTCTAAAGGCACAAAGGCATGCATTTGGGATGGATGAACTGTCATGGAAAGATCCAAGAATACTCCCTGGGTTCTACCTTGGTTCAGATTTCTGACCTGTGGGGACCTGGAGTGAAGCATCCCAGGAAGAAGTGGTTGACCTGCAGGCTGTTTGACTTGAAGGTTAGGAGTGTCCCCATACACAGCTGCTAAATGGGACTCTAAATAACTCACAGTGGGTGGGTCATTGATGAAGTCTTAAAATTTTGTTCATTTTTTCCCCTGTATTTTCAGCTTGTGCCACTTCTTGGGAAATGATTGCTCTAAGTCCCATTTATCCTAAAAGTTTAATCTTAGAGTGTGTGGGCCTATTTAATCATCTACCACATCAATAAAAGTTTATAAATTCTTTTCATTTTCATGGGATAATAAAAGGCTAGTAGCATGTGATTACTTGGAATTTTCACAAGAACATCAAACTTAAATCTGAGTTTTGCAGGCCCCCTCCACTACTTCTTGCCATACACATATGCAAGTGGAAGATGAAAGCAGAAAGCTGTGGTTTTCAGGCATAAATTCCATGCATACAAAATAAAAGATAACTGAAATTTGACCCAGCTATCTCGACTGTCATCTCTGCTCTTCCTCTGATTACAGAGGGATGAGCACTGGCAACAGACTTCCTACATTAAGGGTGAAGGTTCTTGATAAAGGCTTATAAGGAATAATCTTGCAGCTTTTAGGAAAAATGTCCAGGGCAAGTCATACAGTTAAGTGGTAGGAAATGGAATTTGTCAGTAGTGCTGTAGCCTTGGTATTAGCTACACATTATATATGAGACTGAGTCCCTTCACTGTTCACCTGAAACTATCACAGCATTATTAATTGGCTACACCCCAATACAAAATGGTTTTGGTGTTAAAAAATAAATATATAATTGAAAACAACAACAACAACAACAAGAAACTTGCCTTTTTAAGGACCTGACCTGCTGAGGCATAGGATAGAAGGTATTTAATAACTGAAAAATAGACAAATAAATAAATATTCAGCATCACAGTTCTTTGAAAAATTAGGCAGGAGATGGGAATGCAAACATACATGAACAGTTTAATGACTGTATGTGAGCTAACAGGCTTCCCAGGTGACAGTGGTAAAAGTTTGACTCCCTGGGTTCTACCTTGGTTCAGATTTCTGACCTGTGGGGACCTGGAGTGAAGCATCCCAGGAAGAAGTGGTTGACCTGCAGGCTGTTTGACTTGAAGGTTAGGAGTGTCCCCATACACAGCTGCTAAATGGGACTCTAAATAACTCACAGTGGGTGGGTCATTGATGAAGTCTTAAAATTTTGTTCATTTTTTCCCCTGTATTTTCAGCTTGTGCCACTTCTTGGGAAATGATTGCTCTAAGTCCCATTTATCCTAAAAGTTTAATCTTAGAGTGTGTGGGCCTATTTAATCATCTACCACATCAATAAAAGTTTATAAATTCTTTTCATTTTCATGGGATAATAAAAGGCTAGTAGCATGTGATTACTTGGAATTTTCACAAGAACATCAAACTTAAATCTGAGTTTTGCAGGCCCCCTCCACTACTTCTTGCCATACACATATGCAAGTGGAAGATGAAAGCAGAAAGCTGTGGTTTTCAGGCATAAATTCCATGCATACAAAATAAAAGATAACTGAAATTTGACCCAGCTATCTCGACTGTCATCTCTGCTCTTCCTCTGATTACAGAGGGATGAGCACTGGCAACAGACTTCCTACATTAAGGGTGAAGGTTCTTGATAAAGGCTTATAAGGAATAATCTTGCAGCTTTTAGGAAAAATGTCCAGGGCAAGTCATACAGTTAAGTGGTAGGAAATGGAATTTGTCAGTAGTGCTGTAGCCTTGGTATTAGCTACACATTATATATGAGACTGAGTCCCTTCACTGTTCACCTGAAACTATCACAGCATTATTAATTGGCTACACCCCAATACAAAATGGTTTTGGTGTTAAAAAATAAATATATAATTGAAAACAACAACAACAACAACAAGAAACTTGCCTTTTTAAGGACCTGACCTGCTGAGGCATAGGATAGAAGGTATTTAATAACTGAAAAAATAGACAAATAAATAAATATTCAGCATCACAGTTCTTTGAAAAATTAGGCAGGAGATGGGAATGCAAACATACATGAACAGTTTAATGACTGTATGTGAGCTAACAGGCTTCCCAGGTGACTCAGTGGTAAAGAATCTGCCTGCCAGTTCAGGGGACACGGGAGATGAGGATTTGATCCCTGGGTTGGGAAGATCCCAAGAGGAGGAAATGGCAATCCATTCCAGTATTCTTGCCTGGAAAATCTCATGGACAGAGGAGCCTGATGGGCTACAGTCCATGGGATCACAGAGTCAGAACACAACTTAGTGACTGAACATGCATGAGAGTTAATAGTATGAAGTTGCCAATATCTGAAACTCTATCCAGTGCCAAGCCATGAGACCTGAGTGACTTATCAAGCTCTGAACTAGAGTTTCCAGCTTCAAAGAGCTCATCACAGCTCAAGAAATGTTTGTTAGGGAGTTAGGGTACACCTGGCCCCTACTTCCTACTCATCGAGCTCCCGTTCATTCAGGTTCTTGTTGAACATCTCTTGTGTGCTCTGCACACACATTTTGTGTTGGTTCTCTCTCCTTAGTGGCCTTCAGGATACCTGCCTCCTTTTTCCTGGGGACTCCACTCAAGATAGCTTCACCTGCTATCTATCCAGGGCTTTATGACTTGTCACTTCTCATTCATCCCTGCAAGCTGATCCTATGCTTCCAGTTCTCTTGGATAGATGATCAGTTAACAACTTCAGGTCATCAGAAAGTTAGAGAGTTAACCATATGGCCCAGCAATCCCACTCCTAAGAGTATGCCCCAAAGAATTGAAAACAGGGATTAAAACGGTATGTCTACTATTCATAGAGGCACTATTTACAATAGCTAATAGGTAGAAACAATCCAAATGATCATCATAGATGCATCGTTCAATGAACTGTGGTATATCCATACAATGGAATGCCATTCAGCCAGGAAAAGGAATGAAATTCTGACAACTGGTATAACACAGATCAACCTTGAAATATTATGCTAAGAGAAAGCAGCCAGATTCCAAAAGGTCACAAATTTTTTTTTGTTTTTGTTCATAGTTTTTCCAGGTTATTTTTAATTTTATATTAAGAAACATGTTTTTGAGCTCCAGCACTATGTCATCAGAATTTTAGCTGAAATTGCATTAAGCTTTAATGAAACTTTGAAGACTTGTTATTTTTTTAATACTTTGTTTTCCTTTATGGGACTGTATTATGCCATGTTGCTGTTGTTTAGTTTCTAAGTTGTGTCCAACTCTTTTGTGACACCGTGACTGTAGTCCCTTGGACTCCTCTGTTCATGGGATTTTGCAAGTGAGAATATTGGAGTGATTTGCCATTTCCTTCTCTAGGGACGGTCACACATTATATGATTCTGTTTATCTGAAACATCCAGAATAGGTAACTCTGTAAAGACAGGAAGCAGATTTCCTATGGATGCCATGGCTGGGGAACTCATAAATAGATAGCAAACTGTGTAAGTTGCCAATATCTGAAACTCTATCCAGTGCCAAGACATGAGACCTGAGTGACTTATCAAGCTCTGAACTAGAGTCTCCAGCTTCAAAGAGCTCATCACAGCTCAAGAAATGTTTGTTGGGGAGTTAGGGTACACCTGGCCCCTACTTCCTACTCATCGAGCTCCCGTTCATTCAGGTTCTTGTTGAACATCTCTTGTGTGCTCTGCACACACATTTTGTGTTGGTTCTCTCTCCTTAGTGGCCTTCAGGATACCTGCCTCCTTTTTCCTGGGGACTCCACTCAAGATAGCTTCACCTGCTATCTATCCAGGGCTTTATGACTTGTCACTTCTCATTCATCCCTGCAAGCTGATCCTATGCTTCCAGTTCTCTTGGATAGATGATCAGTTAACAACTTCAGGTCATCAGAAAGTTAGAGAGTTAACCATATGGCCCAGCAATCCCACTCCTAAGAGTATGCCCCAAAGAATTGAAAACAGGGATTAAAACGGTATGTCTACTATTCATAGAGGCACTATTTACAATAGCTAATAGGTAGAAACAATCCAAATGATCATCATAGATGCATCGTTCAATGAACTGTGGTATATCCATACAATGGAATGCCATTCAGCCAGGAAAAGGAATGAAATTCTGACAACTGGTATAACACAGATCAACCTTGAAATATTATGCTAAGAGAAAGCAGCCAGATTCCAAAAGGTCACAAATTTTTTTTTGTTTTTGTTCATAGTTTTTCCAGGTTATTTTTAATTTTATATTAAGAAACATGTTTTTGAGCTCCAGCACTATGTCATCAGAATTTTAGCTGAAATTGCATTAAGCTTTAATGAAACTTTGAAGACTTGTTATTTTTTTAATACTTTGTTTTCCTTTATGGGACTGTATTATGCCATGTTGCTGTTGTTTAGTTTCTAAGTTGTGTCCAACTCTTTTGTGACACCGTGACTGTAGTCCCTTGGACTCCTCTGTTCATGGGATTTTGCAAGTGAGAATATTGGAGTGATTTGCCATTTCCTTCTCTAGGGACGGTCACACATTATATGATTCTGTTTATCTGAAACATCCAGAATAGGTAACTCTGTAAAGACAGGAAGCAGATTTCCTATGGATGCCATGGCTGGGGAACTCATAAATAGATAGCAACTGTGTAATGAGCTTGAGGTTTTCTTTTGAAGAGATAAAAAAATATTTTGAAACTACTTAGACATGGTAGTTGCAGAACACTGTGAATGTACTAAATACACTGAAAGGTTCACATTATGGACCTTTCATGTCTTGTAAACTTTTCTTCAATTAAGAAAACAAAGACAAAACAAATAACACCTTCAGAAAACATGCTGTTGGGAGCCAGGAGGTTAAGTGGTCTTCCTCCTGGTAAAACTGTTTTCAGGAAGAGTGGGTCACTGAAGAAACAAAACATGAATTCAGAGGAGTGAGTTTCAGGGTTTAATTTATGCAATGACAGTAATCCCTCTGATTGGTACAGAGTTTTATAGTTTACAGAAGTACCTTACGTCCAACACCTTATGCACCTTTCATAGATGTCCCCTCGTTGTTCTTCCTCATCTTATTACCCCCCAAAGATCATAGTTCTCACTTCCTGTCACCTGAAATAATGTCAACCTACCCCTGTGTTTGAATCTGATTCACTCCCTGAGGCCCAGATCAGATGCCATTCCTGAAGCCTCACTTGGAAATACAAGTGTATTCTGGTTGCTCAGAGCACCTTAGCTGCCCTTTCTGATGTGCTTGAAAGGCCCATTGGAAAACAAATGAGTAATGATGAGAAGGCTAAGCTCCAGCCAGATAAAGTGATACCAGTGGGATTTTCTCCTTTATTTTGGAAGTCCTTGGCCCTTTTAAAGGGGCTTTATTTGCATAGTTTTTCCAGGTTATTTTTAATTTTATATTAAGAAACATGTTTGAGCTCCAGCACTATGTCATCAGAATTTTAGCTGAAATTGCATTAAGCTTTAATGAAACTTTGAAGACTTGTTATTTTTTTAATACTTTGTTTTCCTTTATGGGACTGTATTATGCCATGTTGCTGTTGTTTAGTTTCTAAGTTGTGTCCATCTCTTTGCGACCCCGTGACTGTAGTCCCTTGGACTCCTCTGTTCATGGGATTTTGCAAGTGAGAATATTGGAGTGATTTGCCATTTCCTTCTCTAGGGACGGTCACACATTATATGATTCTGTTTATCTGAAACATCCAGAATAGGTAACTCTGTAGAGACAGGAAGCAGATTTCCTATGGATGCCATGGCTGGGGAACTCATAAATAGATAGCAACTGTGTAATGAGCTTGAGGTTTTCTTTTGAAGAGATAAAAAAATATTTTGAAACTACTTAGACATGGTAGTTGCAGAACACTGTGAATGTACTAAATACACTGAAAGGTTCACATTATGGACCTTTCATGTCTTGTAAACTTTTCTTCAATTAAGAAAACAAAGACAAAACAAATAACACCTTCAGAAAACATGCTGTTGGGAGCCAGGAGGTTAAGTGGTCTTCCTCCTGGTAAAACTGTTTTCAGGAAGAGTGGGTCACTGAAGAAACAAAACATGAATTCAGAGGAGTGAGTTTCAGGGTTTAATTTATGCAATGACAGTAATCCCTCTGATTGGTACAGAGTTCTATAGTTTACAGAAGTACCTTACGTCCAACACCTTATGCACCTTTCATAGATGTCCCCTCGTTGTTCTTCCTCATCTTATTACCCCCCAAAGATCATAGTTCTCACTTCCTGTCACCTGAAATAATGTCAACCTACCCCTGTGTTTGAATCTGATTCACTCCCTGAGGCCCAGATCAGATGCCATTCCTGAAGCCTCACTTGGAAATACAAGTGTATTCTGGTTGCTCAGAGCACCTTAGCTGCCCTTTCTGATGTGCTTGAAAGGCCCATTGGAAAACAAATGAGTAATGATGAGAAGGCTAAGCTCCAGCCAGATAAAGTGATACCAGTGGGATTTTCTCAGTCCTTGGGGTCTGAAGTTTCTCCTTAAGGTTTAAGACAGTCCTTGGTTTTAAGCCCCTGAAGATAAGGTTGAAATTTTTGGTGGAACTATATAATTTTCCCTTCATAAACATTTGTTGAATGATTGACTGAATAGAAGGAGAGAATGTGAGCTTTGGAGTCTGACAGTCCAATAGTTCAATCCCATCTCTGACAGGGAACCTCCTACAGTGCTGGTGGGAATGTAAACTGGTGCAGCCACTATGGAAAACACTATGAATGTTCTTTTAAAAAACTAAGATAGAGCTACCATGTGATCCAGTCATCTCATTGGGGATATCTCTGGAAAAGGTGAAAACTAATTTGAAAATATGCATGCACTCCAATGTTCATAGCATCACTATTAACAATAACCAAGACATGGAAGCAACCTAAATGTCCATCGACATAAGAGTAGATAAAAAGATAAGGTGTACATATACAGTGGAATATTATTCAGTCATAAAAAGCATGAAATGATGTCATTTGCAACAACATGGATGATCCTAGAGATGTATTATACTACCTAGTGAAATCAGACAAAGATAAATGTCATATGATACGACTTATGTGTGCAATCTACAAAAATCATACCAACAAACTTACTTTACAAAACAGAAATAGACACACAGATAGAGAAAACAAACTTATGGTTGCCAAAGGAAAAAGACTTGGGAGGGAATAGATTGGGAATTTGGGATTAACAGATATACACACTACTATATATAAAATAAACAGCAAGGACCTATGGTATAGCTCAGGGAACTGTATTCACTATCCTTTTTTTTGAGTTTCTGAATCATATTTTATTTAGTTGTTCTTTAGTAGCTCAATTGTGTCCAACTTTTTGCAGCTCTATGAACATATGTAGCCCACCAGGCTCCTCTGTTCATGGGATTTCCCTGGTAAGAATACCGGAGTGGCTGGCCATTTCCTTCCCCAGGGTGTATTCACTATTCTTGTAATAACCTATAATGGAAAATAATATAAAGAAGAATATATTTGACTGAATCACTGTGGTGTATACCTGAAACGTTAATAAATCAGCTACACTTCAAGACAAAAATATAAATAAAAAATAAACCCATCTCTGGCTGTCACTAGCTATGTTGCCCTGTAAGTAGAGAGATGGATAGACCCAACTTCTTACTTGAGTACTAGACACACTTAATAAGTGGCAGCTGTTATGTATCCATCAGACAATGATCAAACTTAAACATCGTGCAGAGAACAACTCAAACAACTCCCCTTGGCAGCTTGAGATCATCCATTCCTGTGCCTTGGTCATGACAACCTGGCTGAGCCTTCATTTATTCATTCACCACCAATGATTAATTTTTGAACTCTTACCATGTGTCAGTACTGTTCTAGGGGCAATAGGAAGCCACTGGAAGGTTGTTAAAAGAGGTAACATCCTTAGACAAGTGTTACAAGGATGCTTATGCTTTACTATGTGAAGAGTGGCCTAGAAGCTAGGAAGATGGAATGATGGAGAATCAGAGGATGTTCATTGTAGGGTCTTGATGGAGAGCAGGTAACTTAGGCTAGAGTGGAGGCTGTGGAGCTGGAGGGGAGATCTGAACTGTATGTTGGAGGCTGAACAAAGAGGACTTGATGTGGGGTTAGATATGGGCGGGGTAAAGAAAAAGAAGGTGTAGGTTGGTGCTTCAGGTATAGGGTGAGTGGAGCTGCAGTCTCCTAATAGGATGGACCCTGGGGGAAGAAGAGACTTAGAAAGGAGTTTTGATGATCACCATGTAGGTGTGATACTTTTGAGAGGCCTATTGGATATGGACAAAACTGGAGCTAAAGGTTGGTATAAAATGTTCTTAAAAACATGAGAATAGATAAGATCCCCTTTAAAGAGAAAGGGAAGAGAAGAAAAGGGACTGAGCTGTGAGAGGCTTCAGCATTTGGGTAGAGAAAAAGCCCGGCATGTGGCTCATGGAATTTAAGGGAGAAAAGAGTTTTCAGCAGGAGATGTGAACATTGACAGCTGTTGCTGAGAGAACTGAGTCAGATGACAGAGGAGGGGTCCCTGAAAGTGGCATCGTGCCAAGCACTTGTGACTTGGTAAAGGCTGTTGTATCTGAGTGAAAAGTGTGGGAATCCCAAAAGAATGGGTGGATGGGCCAGTAGGAGGTGGGGAAATGGAGCCAGTGTAGACAGTTCTCTTGTGGAGAAGGCAATGGCAGCCTGCTCCAGTGTTCCTGCCTGGAGAGTCCCCATGGACAGAGGAGCCTGATGGGCTGCAGTCCGTGGGGTCACCCAGAGCCGAACATGACTGAAGTGACTACACAGACAGCTCTCTTTTCTGTGATGCCAGCAGTGTCGTGGCTGGAAGCCCAAGGCCGCTGTGGGGTCCAGAGTGTTCTGCTTTGTTTGATGAAGAAAAGTCCCTAAAGCATGTTTGTCAGTTAACAAGGAGAATCGAGAAAGGACTGAAGATTCGGGAGGGAGAGTTGATAACTGTAGGAGCAAAGGCTCTGAGAAGGTGCTGTGTTTTGAGAGCCTATTCTGGAAAGAGGGAGAAAATAGGTATTGTCCCTTTGAAGGATTCTGTATACGAAAGTAATAATTACTGAGGGAAGTGAAATTTATGGACCATACCCCTCTGGCAGAAATTTGGGGATAACCCCCACCCCCAGCACACAGACACACACAGACACACAGACACACAGACACACACACACACACAGCCTGCATAGACGCGTACAGTGCCTGGCATACACTAGGTGCATAATACCTTTCTTTAAACAAAACAGGATCCTGTGAGTAAAAGTCAGCTGCCGCCTACTGTAAAATATTATAAGGAGAGCTGATGCTTCTCAGTATGAGGTGTAGGGAAGGAAGATGGAAATTTCTAGGAGAGGAAAAGTAGAAAAGGAGGCATGTCGGACAGGGGAAGAAAGCAGAAAGGGAGAAAGAAAGGCCGGAGAAGGCAGGGAGGCTGAGTGAGCAGTCGTGTGAGAGGCAGCCCAGGGCACCTGCGGCTTTGTTCTTTAACCAGCTCAAGGCTACGAGTCACAGGAAACCGCTCTAACCAGGGCAGGTGCAACCCCATAGCACAGCCTGGCTCCTGGCCTGTGAGAACGGAAGTGCAGTGACGAGCCTGGCTATAATTAGCACCCGGCGGTAGCCTTTCACGGAGATGTACTGAGGGGAGCTGAGTCAGATGACAGGGGTGGCCAAGCACTTGTGACTTGGTAAAGGCTGTTGTATCTGAGTGAAAAGTGTGGGAATCCCAAAAGAATGGGTGGATGGGCCAGTAGGAGGTGGGGAAATGGAGCCAGTGTAGACAGTTCTCTTGTGGAGAAGGCAATGGCAGCCTGCTCCAGTGTTCCTGCCTGGAGAGTCCCCATGGACAGAGGAGCCTGATGGGCTGCAGTCCGTGGGGTCACCCAGAGCCGAACATGACTGAAGTGACTACACAGACAGCTCTCTTTTCTGTGATGCCAGCAGTGTCGTGGCTGGAAGCCCAAGGCCGCTGTGGGGTCCAGAGTGTTCTGCTTTGTTTGATGAAGAAAAGTCCCTAAAGCATGTTTGTCAGTTAACAAGGAGAATCGAGAAAGGACTGAAGATTCGGGAGGGAGAGTTGATAACTGTAGGAGCAAAGGCTCTGAGAAGGTGCTGTGTTTTGAGAGCCTATTCTGGAAAGAGGGAGAAAATAGGTATTGTCCCTTTGAAGGATTCTGTATACGAAAGTAATAATTACTGAGGGAAGTGAAATTTATGGACCATACCCCTCTGGCAGAAATTTGGGGATAACCCCCACCCCCAGCACACAGACACACACAGACACACAGACACACAGACACACACACACACACAGCCTGCATAGACGCGTACAGTGCCTGGCATACACTAGGTGCATAATACCTTTCTTTAAACAAAACAGGATCCTGTGAGTAAAAGTCAGCTGCCGCCTACTGTAAAATATTATAAGGAGAGCTGATGCTTCTCAGTATGAGGTGTAGGGAAGGAAGATGGAAATTTCTAGGAGAGGAAAAGTAGAAAAGGAGGCATGTCGGACAGGGGAAGAAAGCAGAAAGGGAGAAAGAAAGGCCGGAGAAGGCAGGGAGGCTGAGTGAGCAGTCGTGTGAGAGGCAGCCCAGGGCACCTGCGGCTTTGTTCTTTAACCAGCTCAAGGCTACGAGTCACAGGAAACCGCTCTAACCAGGGCAGGTGCAACCCCATAGCACAGCCTGGCTCCTGGCCTGTGAGAACGGAAGTGCAGTGACGAGCCTGGCTATAATTAGCACCCGGCGGTAGCCTAGAAAGCTGTCTGCTCCGAGGTCGGTCCTCCCGAGCCAGTGCATGAGATGCAAGCTGCCTGTGGGAACCCCTGGGAGGCGAGCCTCCACCCCTCTCTCTTTGTGTCTGTTGTCTTGGCTCTGAACTGGAGCTCGCAAGGCTAACTGAGGATGAAGGCGTCCAGAATTCCAGGACCATCGCTTCTGTCTGGGCCCATGTCCTTCACGACTGGCATTTTCTGGCTCCCGAAGCGGCCCCAGCCCGTGGGAGTGGCACTGTCTGGGTAGACCCGGGAGACTGGCCTTGGCAGACACGAGGGGGCGAGGCTTTCCCAAGGCCTCGTCTCCTTGGAGAGTCTTTCTAATGCTTGGCACATCCATGCCGTTCTCCCCCGCACAGGCCCATCTTTGGCTCTGTTGCTCTGTTCCCATGTGGGGACATCTTTTTAAAATCGTTACAGTGAAATAGGGAGGGAACCCTCCCTGGAGCTTTTCTTTGTGTGCGTGTGAATTTTGCAGGGAAAGGTAGAAGGCACCATCTGTCTTTGCTTCCCTCTTCACAGTGACCCCCAATGTCCCGGGCTGTTGCTCTGTGACTGACTCATTAAATCCAGCATAGGGTGGCCTCTGTGTCATCCTCTCATACACGATGAGGGGTGTTCAAGACAGACCTCCCTTCCTATCCTAAGGCAGCTGCACAACCCTCCCTCCACCTGTGAAATCATAAGAACGGTCTTTCCTATTTGAACCTCATGCTAATTTCCTTAGAAAGTTCCACCTCCAATCTAGTTGTTTTTTTCTCCAGACATGCTAGAATTAGCTGACTTTCCCTTCCAAATAGGAGCTTTTCCTTTATGTTTGTGAAACAAATCGTTATCTCCTGTCTGCTTTCTCTTTTCCAGACTGTCTTTTCCCCAGTGACGTTGATCCCTCATTCACTCACCAAATATCTGGCCAGCTGGGTGCATTTGCTAGGCTAGGTCCTGGGATGCATCCACCAACAAAATGTAGCCTTGGGAACTGGAGGAATTCACATTTTTGTTTAAAAGAACACTGTGGGTAAAATAGAAACCCATTGTGAAATTTGAATATGAGGTGATAAGAATGATAATGGAGTTTACAATTTTCTGTTGCTTCTTGAAGGGCTTATCATACCCCAGTGCTAAGTGCTCTGTGTATATTATATTATTTTACTTAGAATTTAAGTCAGCATCATCTGCTTATACACGGGTCAAGTGTCGTGTCCAGATTCACGAGGCTGTTTAAGATGCCAGCCAACCTTATAGAAGGTCAGATGCGGGGATTCCAACCACAGAGACAAACGCAAAGTTTCATCCTCAAGTTCATACTGACGAGCAAGGATTTGAACTCAGGCCACCTAGCTGCAGAGCGTATCTGCTAGTCCATGATGCCATCTTGCTTATCTGGAGGCTGTGGGGATAGTGAGGGAACATGGATATAGGAGTGTCCTTAGTGGGGCTTCTGCCTCTGACTTGGGCTGCCGAGATGTTTTAGATACTACCTGGCAGGAAGCCCAATGTGCTAACTCTGACCTTGCTGTGGTTCTTGGCATGGACTAGTCAGTTTCATATTACTGACACCCCCGCTGCTCTGAATATATGCCTTCTTCCAACTTTCTCTCCACGCTGTAATAGGAGCTGGCATGCAAAGGCACGGCTACCCCAGGTACCTCTGGCCATGGTGTGTTCTCAGAGGAATCACCCTGCAAAGCCATCCTGGGAGCTATTGAATTCAATGCTGCTGCTTAGAAGGCAGCCGTTGTCCTGGCGAAGATGGGTGGACCTTATCCCCGTCATCCGGGTGGCCTTATTCAAGCTCCGTGGGGGGACTGGATTGTCCCGGGTGCTTTGTGACGTGACTGCCTGACACCTGTTGCGTGGTGCCCACTGCGAGGGGCACAGGATGGGACCTGGCAGCTTTATCCCACTTTCCTGCCACTCCATGAACAAGCAGTTCTTGGCAGGCCTTGTCGTGGCTCTGCAGGTTTGAGCAGCCCGACACGAGACCACATTCTCTTCCATTGTCCTGGCTCCAAGCAGCTTTTCTGATGATTTCAGTATGGGGTTGTGTGTCTGCTTATTATTTCATTCTGGATGGTGGTGTGACCCATACTGAGCATGACATGCAGGAATAATTACTATTATCATCATTATTTTTAACATCAATTGTTCACCATTGAGAGCAGCGGGCGTTGTCAGAGAACAGAATTAGACCTGTTATTTTTTTTTTTTTTTGTCTTTTTTCCCCCTTTCTCCAGTTGGCTTTCAATTTAAATTAAACAGAGATTGTTCATCAACAAGAGGTTAGGATGATGGTGGGACTGGGGAGTGTTTAGTGCAAAGAAAATACAATTCATTTTTTTCTTTGTTTTTTTTGGGGGGCAGATATTAACCCTTGTACTTTTTCCTTCTGATTTGGATGATTTCTCTCTTTTAATAAAAACCCACAATAATAATGGTATTATGCAGAATTTGGACCTCTCAGGTCACATTTTTGTAATTAGTTCATAACTCTGGGGGAACTAAAATTCATTAAATTTGAATTCACATCTGCAAGAGACAGGGGGAAAAGTGCCTCCATGATCTTGGGAGAGCCTGGGCTGATGAGGGTCAGAGACTTGGCTACTCTGAATCTTGTTTGCCCTTTTTTTTTTCCCTCCTGAGCAAGTATCTGTCCTGATTTCCCTTTGTTGATGAAGATGTGAGTGTCTCTCCCTGTGAACTGCTGCCCTCACCCCCAGCACCAGTTCCAGAGGAATCTTCTCAGATTAGCTCTTTCAACCATACCATCCCCTCTCTTGAAATTGTTCACCCCTTCCCACTGGGCTTCCCCCTCGAGACTCAGGGTTTCTAGGCATTTATAGATCTGCTTCCCTTCCATCTTGTTTGCCTCACATGTTCACCTCTGGTTTCAGAAGCTCCATTTCCTCATCAGTCCACAAGCTCATCCTGCTTCGCTATGCTTGGACCCCTGGTCATGTCACTTCTCTGGCCTACAACCACGCCCCTTCCCCTCCACTCATCCACTGCCACCCAGTGTCCTGGCTGGCGCCTCTGGAGGCTTGGCCTGGTGGCTCAGTGCTCTCAGCCTCCTGTGAACACCTATGAGACCTAAGGTGGGTGATGGGTATATCATGTCCAAATTTCTCTGTCAAATCCCTAAGCCCCGGAACCTCAGAATGAGACTGTATACGAAGATAAGATCTTTAAAGAGGCGATTAAGTGAAAACAAGGCCCTTAGGGTGGGCTCCCATCATCCTATCTGACTGGTGTCTTCATAAGAAGAGGAAATCTGGACACCAAGAGAGAACCAAGGGTGCGTGTGTACAGAAAGATGATCCCGTGAGGCCACAGTGAGGAGGTGGCGTGGGCAAGTCATGGACAGAGGCCATGAGAGACACCACCCCACCTCCATCTCAGATTTCCAACCTCTAGAATGACAGGACAACAAAACTCTGCTGTCGGGGCCACCCAGGCTGAGGCATTTTGTCGTGGCAGCTGGAGCAGACTGACACAGGGTGGGAGCTTATATTACAGTTCTCATAATCTGCCTCCCCTTGCTTCCTGAGGATGGGCGTCCTCACTGTTGCCCATGATGGTGGTGCCTTCCCTACACTCCTAGGAGAAGTGGACACGCTCGCTGTTGGACCTGGTGGTGTGATGCCCTTGGCCAAGGTGGGGAGGAGCACAGTGGTGCCGTGGCCAGCAGAAGCTCTGAGCCATTGTGTGGCTGCCTCTCGACCTTCTCACCGAGGCAGCCTCATGTCCGGGTGGTTGTGCTCCTTCACCTGGACCCTGGGATGTGAAGGATCTCCCTGTGAACTGCTGCCCTCACCCCCAGCACCAGTTCCAGAGGAATCTTCTCAGATTAGCTCTTTCAACCATACCATCCCCTCTCTTGAAATTGTTCACCCCTTCCCACTGGGCTTCCCCCTCGAGACTCAGGGTTTCTAGGCATTTATAGATCTGCTTCCCTTCCATCTTGTTTGCCTCACATGTTCACCTCTGGTTTCAGAAGCTCCATTTCCTCATCAGTCCACAAGCTCATCCTGCTTCGCTATGCTTGGACCCCTGGTCATGTCACTTCTCTGGCCTACAACCACGCCCCTTCCCCTCCACTCATCCACTGCCACCCAGTGTCCTGGCTGGCGCCTCTGGAGGCTTGGCCTGGTGGCTCAGTGCTCTCAGCCTCCTGTGAACACCTATGAGACCTAAGGTGGGTGATGGGTATATCATGTCCAAATTTCTCTGTCAAATCCCTAAGCCCCGGAACCTCAGAATGAGACTGTATACGAAGATAAGATCTTTAAAGAGGCGATTAAGTGAAAACAAGGCCCTTAGGGTGGGCTCCCATCATCCTATCTGACTGGTGTCTTCATAAGAAGAGGAAATCTGGACACCAAGAGAGAACCAAGGGTGCGTGTGTACAGAAAGATGATCCCGTGAGGCCACAGTGAGGAGGTGGCGTGGGCAAGTCATGGACAGAGGCCATGAGAGACACCACCCCACCTCCATCTCAGATTTCCAACCTCTAGAATGACAGGACAACAAAACTCTGCTGTCGGGGCCACCCAGGCTGAGGCATTTTGTCGTGGCAGCTGGAGCAGACTGACACAGGGTGGGAGCTTATATTACAGTTCTCATAATCTGCCTCCCCTTGCTTCCTGAGGATGGGCGTCCTCACTGTTGCCCATGATGGTGGTGCCTTCCCTACACTCCTAGGAGAAGTGGACACGCTCGCTGTTGGACCTGGTGGTGTGATGCCCTTGGCCAAGGTGGGGAGGAGACACAGTGGTGCCGTGGCCAGCAGAAGCTCTGAGCCATTGTGTGGCTGCCTCTCGACCTTCTCACCGAGGCAGCCTCATGTCCGGGGTGGTTGTGCTCCTTCACCTGGACCCTGGGATGTGAAGGCACATGGAACTGAGCCAGGACACTCCCAGTGGTAGCTGGCATGTAACATGAGTGACAATTTACTCTTGTAAGATTTGGGGGTTGTTATTGCAGCAAAGCTAACACACCATTTATACCACAATTTACTCTTTAATAACAAGGAGTTACTATTACTTCTGCCATGTCTCCTTTTCTTTTCTTTTTTTTTAAACATTTATTTATTTGGTGGGGGGGTGGGGAGGGAGGGGGGCAGATGGGCTGCTTCTATTGGTCTTTCATTTGTCTATTTTTCATCCATCTTTGTTCTTTGGCTCGTGTGGGCCTCCCATCGTGGTGGCCTCTGTTGTCACAGAGCACCGGCTCTGGGCGCATGCGCTCCAGAGCTCTGGCTCGGTAATTGGACACATCGGTCCAGCTGCTCTGCGGCTCGTGGGATCTTCCCAGGCCAGGGATCGAACTGGCGCCCCTTGCACTGCAAGGCAGTGTCCTTACCCACTGGACCACCAGGGAAGCCCTATATCTCCTTTTCTGGAAAGCTTCCTGAACCCCTAAGTCCCTTATATGTCTCTGCTACATCTCCAGGCAACCACCCATCTTCACTGAGCTCATGAACACAGTAAATATTTAATGAACATCTTTTTATCAGACACTGACCTGGTGCTTTGAATCATGCTTGCTCTCTCTGTTTTTTAAGTGAATGGTTCTTTTGTTCATTTATTTGTTATATATATATATATATATATATATATATATATATATATATATATGCCACGCGGCAGGCAAGATCTTTGTTCCCTGACCAGGGATGCAACCTGTGCTCCCTACAGTGCAAGTGTGGAGTCGTAACTACTGGAAGGTCTCTTGACTCACTCTCTTAACTCTCTTGTCTTCTCCACTAGCCCATGAGCTGCTTTAGGTCGAACAATTTATCCTTATTCACCAAGGCACCCAATGTCTAGTGGGGGGACTGGCACATAATGTTACTCAATTACTAATTGTTAAATAAATAAATGACCCTGGATATGTCTGCACAAATGGATTATAAGGTCTTTCATCTTATAATGATGCTTGTTTTCTCCATCTTCAATCTTCTTTCCCAAAATATTCCACAGAGTTAAGCATGGAGCATTAGAATCGACCTCACCTACTGGGATGGAGTCAGACTTTTCGCTTCCTTGGGATCCTGACTTTACTTATAGAATGGGAATATTTTTGATACCCATAGAGATGGATAGTAATGTATGTGAAGGCACATTGTGAAGAGTAAGGCAGTATCCATATCCTCTCTATTTTTGCAATTATGATCTGTCAGCACTTTCTTGGAAATGGATAGTGATAGCATTTGAGACAACATAAATGTATGTTCTCTTGGGATGAACCTTCTCGTGATTCCAGGGAGGGAGGCACCAGAGGATCAGAGGCCCATGTCTCAGTTCTGGAGGGGTTTCTCTAATTGTTTGAGGCTACCTCTGTTGCAGAGCACCGGCTCTGGGCGCATGCGCTCCAGAGCTCTGGCTCGGTAATTGGACACATCGGTCCAGCTGCTCTGCGGCTCGTGGGATCTTCCCAGGCCAGGGATCGAACTGGCGCCCCTTGCACTGCAAGGCAGTGTCCTTACCCACTGGACCACCAGGGAAGCCCTATATCTCCTTTTCTGGAAAGCTTCCTGAACCCCTAAGTCCCTTATATGTCTCTGCTACATCTCCAGGCAACCACCCATCTTCACTGAGCTCATGAACACAGTAAATATTTAATGAACATCTTTTTATCAGACACTGACCTGGTGCTTTGAATCATGCTTGCTCTCTCTGTTTTTTAAGTGAATGGTTCTTTTGTTCATTTATTTGTTATATATATATATATATATATATATATATATATATATATATATATGCCACGCGGCAGGCAAGATCTTTGTTCCCTGACCAGGGATGCAACCTGTGCTCCCTACAGTGCAAGTGTGGAGTCGTAACTACTGGAAGGTCTCTTGACTCACTCTCTTAACTCTCTTGTCTTCTCCACTAGCCCATGAGCTGCTTTAGGTCGAACAATTTATCCTTATTCACCAAGGCACCCAATGTCTAGTGGGGTGACTGGCACATAATGTTACTCAATTACTAATTGTTAAATAAATAAATGACCCTGGATATGTCTGCACAAATGGATTATAAGGTCTTTCATCTTATAATGATGCTTGTTTTCTCCATCTTCAATCTTCTTTCCCAAAATATTCCACAGAGTTAAGCATGGAGCATTAGAATCGACCTCACCTACTGGGATGGAGTCAGACTTTTCGCTTCCTTGGGATCCTGACTTTACTTATAGAATGGGAATATTTTTGATACCCATAGAGATGGATAGTAATGTATGTGAAGGCACATTGTGAAGAGTAAGGCAGTATCCATATCCTCTCTATTTTTGCAATTATGATCTGTCAGCACTTTCTTGGAAATGGATAGTGATAGCATTTGAGACAACATAAATGTATGTTCTCTTGGGATGAACCTTCTCGTGATTCCAGGGAGGGAGGCACCAGAGGATCAGAGGCCCATGTCTTCAGATTCTGGAGTGTGGATTTCTCTAATTGTCACTCTCAGCAGGCTAGCAGCAGTCATCCACTGAACTCCAAGGAATCCTGGGAGTAGAAACCAGATTTTCAAACAGGAAAATCTGTTTGAAGGGAAGAGAAAGTGTAGTGCTCACTTCCATTGAGGACTGTGTATCTTTAGTTTGAAGCTTAGCAACCAGATGGGTTTCTTCCTTCTCATCACCCATCTCCCATCAGCCTTTCCTCACCTCTCCCCTTCACCTGACTTAAAAGATATGGGACACAAAGGCATTTCAAATGACAAAAAAAAAAAAAAAAAAAAAAAAATATGGGACAGCTTCTATGAGACAGTGCAGTGCAGAGAAAAGAAGCCTAAACCAGGACACTTGAGTTTAACTGTTATTGACTTACTAAATGAGCTGGACCTGGTAGGGTGCAAGCAGGAAGCTGCGGTATTCCAGGCAAAGCCTTCCCCCTCTACTGTCTTCCCCTGATGGAGTTACATCAAGGTCCAAGAGCGTCTCCAGTCATTGTACAGGGAACCCATAAATGTACTATCAAAACCCAAGCTCTCGTCTGAGAGTTGAGGACGAGATGGTTGGATGGCATCACTGACTCAATGGACGTGCATTTGAGAAAACTCTGGGAGATAGTGAAGGACAGGGAATCCTGGCATACTGCAGCCCATGGGGTCACAAAAAGTTGGACATGACTGAGCAACTGAGGAGCAACAAACTCTTATCCAGTTTAAACATTTGCTCCCTCAGGCCTGTCTCAGTGTATGAAACCTAAAGTGTAGAAGCAGAATGTGGTCAGCTTCTCTTCTCTCTGCTCCCTGTTCTTTCACTTGGTTGCCATCCTAGCTCCTCCAGAGGGGTAGGGAGGAGAGGTTCTGCAGTGGTCATTAGATGCTGGTGTCTTTGCATCATGTCAGGTTCCACATGCAGGTTTTTCCTGTCATAAGTGTGGGTAGCTAGCCTCCAAGGTTTATGTAGATGCTTTTTTTTCGTCGCTTAGCTTTCTTGGAAATGGATAGTGATAGCATTTGAGACAACATAAATGTATGTTCTCTTGGGATGAACCTTCTCGTGATTCCAGGGAGGGAGGCACCAGAGGATCAGAGGCCCATGTCTTCAGATTCTGGAGTGTGGATTTCTCTAATTGTCACTCTCAGCAGGCTAGCAGCAGTCATCCACTGAACTCCAAGGAATCCTGGGAGTAGAAACCAGATTTTCAAACAGGAAAATCTGTTTGAAGGGAAGAGAAAGTGTAGTGCTCACTTCCATTGAGGACTGTGTATCTTTAGTTTGAAGCTTAGCAACCAGATGGGTTTCTTCCTTCTCATCACCCATCTCCCATCAGCCTTTCCTCACCTCTCCCCTTCACCTGACTTAAAAGATATGGGACACAAAGGCATTTCAAATGACAAAAAAAAAAAAAAAAAAAAAAAGATATGGGACAGCTTCTATGAGACAGTGCAGTGCAGAGAAAAGAAGCCTAAACCAGGACACTTGAGTTTAACTGTTATTGACTTACTAAATGAGCTGGACCTGGTAGGGTGCAAGCAGGAAGCTGCGGTATTCCAGGCAAAGCCTTCCCCCTCTACTGTCTTCCCCTGATGGAGTTACATCAAGGTCCAAGAGCGTCTCCAGTCATTGTACAGGGAACCCATAAATGTACTATCAAAACCCAAGCTCTCGTCTGAGAGTTGAGGACGAGATGGTTGGATGGCATCACTGACTCAATGGACGTGCATTTGAGAAAACTCTGGGAGATAGTGAAGGACAGGGAATCCTGGCATACTGCAGCCCATGGGGTCACAAAAAGTTGGACATGACTGAGCAACTGAGGAGCAACAAACTCTTATCCAGTTTAAACATTTGCTCCCTCAGGCCTGTCTCAGTGTATGAAACCTAAAGTGTAGAAGCAGAATGTGGTCAGCTTCTCTTCTCTCTGCTCCCTGTTCTTTCACTTGGTTGCCATCCTAGCTCCTCCAGAGGGGTAGGGAGGAGAGGTTCTGCAGTGGTCATTAGATGCTGGTGTCTTTGCATCATGTCAGGTTCCACATGCAGGTTTTTCCTGTCATAAGTGTGGGTAGCTAGCCTCCAAGATGATCTTCAATGACCCCTACCTCTTCGCATGACATTCTTGTGTGGCACCTCCTCCTTTCCTCCATTGTACCCTACTTGGTCTGTGTGACCAAGAGAATATGACAGAAGTGACTCTGTCCCTTTTGAGATTAGGTTATGAAAAACACTGTGGTTTCTGTTGTTATCTTGTTAGCTCTGAGGCAAGTGAGCAGTCATGTTGTGAAGCACCTTGGGCAAAGACCTGTATGCGGAAGAGCTTAGGCTTTCAGACAACAGCCATGGAGGAACTGAGGCCTTTTTCCCAGCAGTCTCATGAGTGAGTTGGAGGTGGATCCTCTCTCTAGTCAAGCACCAGATGAGACTGCAGCCCAGTTGTTGTAATCCCAGCCTCGTGAGAGACTGAGTTAAGCTTCTCCGGTTACCTGGCCCTCAGAAACAGTGTCAGACAGCAGTTTGTTGTTGTTTGAAGTCACTACATTTCTGCTGTTCTTTCTCTGTTTAAGTCATTTTTCCCTGAGGTAACAGCCCTATGGGTTCTGGTGCTGTGGAGCTCTATTGGAGTCCTTTGGCCCCTCTAGGGAGGAACCTCTCTCCTGAGGGCCTGGTCTGATGTTTCTCTTCAGGAGCACGAGAGTGTGCAGGCCTCCCTGCCCTGTGTGTGGTGTGTGTGCTGTGTGTGTGCTGAGTCCCTTCAGGTGTGTCTGACCCTTTGTGACCCTGTAGACTGTAGCCTGCCAGGCTCCTCTGCCCATGCGATTCTCTAGGTAAGAATACTGGAGTGGGTTGCCATGCCCTCCTCCAGAGGATCTTCCCAACCCAGGGATTAAACCCATGTCTCCTGCATCTCTTGAATTGCAAGGATATTCTTTACCCAGTGAGCCACCTGGAAAGGCTGCCTCCCTGTCACACCAACCCCCCAAAACAGCAAATTGTCTCCAGCAGGTCATGTTTGCCCCATCTCCACAACCTCACTCCTTCAGAGTAAGGATTCCAGTCGTATTCCAGTCCCCATGTCTCTCAAGCTACAGGAAACACATTACAGGTTCTTGGATTATTCTTTAAGGCTCCTGTCATAAGTGTGGGTAGCTAGCCTCCAAGATGATCTTCAATGACCCCTACCTCTTCGCATGACATTCTTGTGTGGCATCTCCTCCTTTCCTCCATTGTACCCTACTTGGTCTGTGTGACCAAGAGAATATGACAGAAGTGACTCTGTCCCTTTGAGATTAGGTTATGAAAAACACTGTGGTTTCTGTTGTTATCTTGTTAGCTCTGAGGCAAGTGAGCAGTCATGTTGTGAAGCACCTTGGGCAAAGACCTGTATGCGGAAGAGCTTAGGCTTTCAGACAACAGCCATGGAGGAACTGAGGCCTTTTTCCCAGCAGTCTCATGAGTGAGTTGGAGGTGGATCCTCTCTCCTAGTCAAGCACCAGATGAGACTGCAGCCCAGTTGTTGTAATCCCAGCCTCGTGAGAGACTGAGTTAAGCTTCTCCGGTTACCTGGCCCTCAGAAACAGTGTCAGACAGCAGTTTGTTGTTGTTTGAAGTCACTACATTTCTGCTGTTCTTTCTCTGTTTAAGTCATTTTTCCCTGAGGTAACAGCCCTATGGGTTCTGGTGCTGTGGAGCTCTATTGGAGTCCTTTGGCCCCTCTAGGGAGGAACCTCTCTCCTGAGGGCCTGGTCTGATGTTTCTCTTCAGGAGCACGAGAGTGTGCAGGCCTCCCTGCCCTGTGTGTGGTGTGTGTGTGCTGTGTGTGTGCTGAGTCCCTTCAGGTGTGTCTGACCCTTTGTGACCCTGTAGACTGTAGCCTGCCAGGCTCCTCTGCCCATGCGATTCTCTAGGTAAGAATACTGGAGTGGGTTGCCATGCCCTCCTCCAGAGGATCTTCCCAACCCAGGGATTAAACCCATGTCTCCTGCATCTCTTGAATTGCAAGGATATTCTTTACCCAGTGAGCCACCTGGAAAGGCTGCCTCCCTGTCACACCAACCCCCCAAAACAGCAAATTGTCTCCAGCAGGTCATGTTTGCCCCATCTCCACAACCTCACTCCTTCAGAGTAAGGATTCCAGTCGTATTCCAGTCCCCATGTCTCTCAAGCTACAGGAAACACATTACAGGTTCTTGGATTATTCTTTAAGGCTCCTACCTTTCCCAGATGGGAAGCCCTATGCCCTTACCGTAAGTGTGTGTATGCGTGAATGTGTGTGTGTATGTGTGACCTGTGTGATCCATGTACATCAACCGCTACACTCTCTGTGTAAGGAAATCTCTTATCCTGTGAATTCTCCAATGCTAGGTTGTAACAGAACTTGTTTTGTTTCATTTCTTTGTATGTCCTGCCTGGATGGTCTAACACCTTGTTCTGAAATACGAGAGCACATGGCCTATGGTAAACTGCCGATTTGTTTGTCAGGAAATGTCTGGTTTTCAGGTCTGGCACTAACAGTGTGATGTTAGGAAAGTCATTTAGCCTCTCTGAGCCGCAGTTGAGGGTCGTGTGTGTGTACGTGTGGAATCCTGATGTCCAACTCATCCAGCTAGAAAGTTATTTCCTGTGATCCTTTTCCTGAGTCTTTACCCTGTATTCAAGGGGGGCACTTACATCCCCTGAGTCACTGTGGTATTTCACTTTGGGGCCTTGTGGCAGGCTACATAATGCCCACCCCCGGTGTCCATATTCGAGTCCTAGGCCCCATGAATATGTTAAATTAGGTGGCATAAAAAGGCTTTGTAGGTGTGATTAATTAAGGATTATGAGATGGGGACATCACCTGGATTCTCCAGGAGGGCCCAAAGTCATTGTCAAGGTGCTTATAAGAGGGAGACTGGTGGGTCTAAGGCCGAGAAGGAGTTGCTGAGGAAATGTGATGAGGGAAGCAGGGGTCAGAGTGAGGTGAAGAGAGGGCCATGAGCCACGAAATGTCAGAAGCCTTAGAAACTGGAAAAGGCAAGGAAACCCATTTCCCCTGAAGCTTCTAAAAGGAGTGCAGCCCCACTGACACCCTGATTTTAAAGTCTGACTTCCAGAATTATAAGTTTATATGTGTTTTTAAGCCTCTAAGTTTGTAGTTATTTGTTACTGGGGCAGTGGAAACGAATGAAGACCCGGATGAAGGGAGGGATGTGGGTCTGTGTGTCTCTAGATTGGCCAACCTCACAGGCTTGGGCTGTTCTGCTGACGTCCCAGGTCCTGCTCCACTCCCTGTTCCAGCTGAGGTATCCGTGTATCCAGTCTTTCAACCCGTTTTGATATTCAATTTCCAGATGGGAAGCCCTATGCCCTTACCGTAAGTGTGTGTATGCGTGAATGTGTGTGTATGTGTGACCTGTGTGATCCATGTACATCAACCGCTACACTCTGTGTAAGGAAATCTCTTATCCTGTGAATTCTCCAATGCTAGGTTGTAACAGAACTTGTTTTGTTTCATTTCTTTGTATGTCCTGCCTGGATGGTCTAACACCTTGTTCTGAAATACGAGAGCACATGGCCTATGGTAAACTGCCGATTTGTTTGTCAGGAAATGTCTGGTTTTCAGGTCTGGCACTAACAGTGTGATGTTAGGAAAGTCATTTAGCCTCTCTGAGCCGCAGTTGAGGGTCGTGTGTGTGTACGTGTGGAATCCTGATGTCCAACTCATCCAGCTAGAAAGTTATTTCCTGTGATCCTTTTCCTGAGTCTTTACCCTGTATTCAAGGGGGGCACTTACATCCCCTGAGTCACTGTGGTATTTCACTTTGGGGCCTTGTGGCAGGCTACATAATGCCCACCCCCGGTGTCCATATTCGAGTCCTAGGCCCCATGAATATGTTAAATTAGGTGGCATAAAAAGGCTTTGTAGGTGTGATTAATTAAGGATTATGAGATGGGGACATCACCTGGATTCTCCAGGAGGGCCCAAAGTCATTGTCAAGGTGCTTATAAGAGGGAGACTGGTGGGTCTAAGGCCGAGAAGGAGTTGCTGAGGAAATGTGATGAGGGAAGCAGGGGTCAGAGTGAGGTGAAGAGAGGGCCATGAGCCACGAAATGTCAGAAGCCTTAGAAACTGGAAAAGGCAAGGAAACCCATTTCCCCTGAAGCTTCTAAAAGGAGTGCAGCCCCACTGACACCCTGATTTTAAAGTCTGACTTCCAGAATTATAAGTTTATATGTGTTTTTAAGCCTCTAAGTTTGTAGTTATTTGTTACTGGGGCAGTGGAAAACGAATGAAGACCCGGATGAAGGGAGGGATGTGGGTCTGTGTGTCTCTAGATTGGCCAACCTCACAGGCTTGGGCTGTTCTGCTGACGTCCCAGGTCCTGCTCCACTCCCTGTTCCAGCTGAGGAACACTTTTCTCATCCAACTTCTTCTTTCTTCAAATGTATGAAAGTCTGGTTTTGCAAGCTGGAATCAAGATTACCAGGAGACGTATCAACAACCTCAGATATTCAGATGATACCACTGTAAAGGCAGAAAGAGAAATTAAAGAGTCTCTTGATGAGGATGAAAGAAGAGAGTGAAAAAGCTGGTTTAAAACTCAACATTCAGGGCTTCCCTGGTGGTTCAGTGGGTGGATATTCCTCCTTGCAGTGCAAGGGGCACTGGTTTGATCCCTGGCCCAGGAAAATCCCACATGCAGAGGAGCAGCTGGACCAGTGTGTCCAATTACAAGTCAGTGCTCTGGAGCGCATGCTCCCAGAGCCAGTGCTCTGCACTGAGAGAGGCCACTGTGATGGGAGGCCTGTACATGCCAAAAAGAGTAAAGATGGATGAAAAATAAGTGATGATGTCAAGGTAAACAAACAAACAAACAGACACCCCCCGCCCCCCACCAAAGACCTCAACATTTAGAAAACTAAAATCATGGCATCTGTCACTTCATGGCAAATAGAAGGGGAAAAAGTGGAAACAGTGACAGATTTTATTTTCCTGTGCTCTAAAATCATTGTGGGTGGTGACTTTGAAATTAAAAGTCACCATGAAATTAAAAGTTGCTTGCTCCTTGGAAGGAAATCTATAACAAACCTAGCCAGTGTATTAAAAAGCAGAGATATCACTTTGCCACAAAGGTCCACCTAGTCAAAGCTATGGTTTTTCCAGGAGTCATGTACAGATGTGAGAGTTAGACCATAAAGAAGCCTGAGGGATGAAAAATGAATGCTTTTGAATTGTGGTGCTGGAGAAGACTCTCGAGAGTCCCTTGGACTCTAAGGAGATCAAACCAGTCAATTCTGAAGGAAATCAACCCTGAATGGAAAAACTGATGCTGAAGCCAACCCATTGGAAAAGACCCTAATGATGGGAAACATTGAAGGCAAAAGGATAGGTGGATGGCAGAGGATGAGATGGATAGCATTACTGATTCAATCGATATGAACTTTTTTTACCCCAATGGACATGAATTTAAGCAAATTCCAGGAGATAATGAAGGACAGAAGACCCTGGTGTGCTGCAGTTCATGGGGTCACAGAGAGTCAGACATGACTTAGCGACAGAACAACAACAGAATTTAAGCATTGTTTTAAAAATCTGCTCACCATTTATATTTTTCTTTTAATGAATGCCTCATAGACTTTGTTCATTTTAAATATGTTGCTTAAACTTTTATTATTGATTTGAATGATATGTATAAATTAAATTATCCTTTGGTCATCAGATGTTGCAAATATTTTTCCTGTTTTTGATTTGTCCTCTAACTTTGTTTAATGGCTTTTTGTTTTGCCACATTGAGTTTTTAAAAAATATCTAGTCAAGTCTATTGTTCTGCTCTTTTATGGTCTCTTAGCTCATGGTTTTTAAAGTGCAAATGAGGCTGTGTACTAGTAGGTTAGGAAAATTCCACAAAACTTCTCTAATACGGACTGTATCCATGTTTTATGCCAAGATATCCTTGTGGACAAAGTCGAGGAATGAGAGTTGGATGATGTATACATCAAAGTGCCTGTATAGTTTACTGAATGAATACATATGAAAAGGGCTGATTAATGGGCCAGTGTCAGCCTGGATTCCCTGGGCCTTGATGAAGACATAATTCTCATATTTCAGACAGAAGAAAGGTCAAGATGGGATATTTAATTTCCTGGATAGCAAAATCAAGATCCAAGAAGATCTTGACAGGCAAGAACAATGAGTTTAAAACCAACCCAATAAATATAAAAGAGATAAATCAAAGATTTGTATTTTTCTAAAAGTTCAAGTCTACAGGGACAGATGGGAAAGGCTGAGATGCTAGATATTGATGTAAACAATGTCATGACAATGACACAGCTTGGTGTGAGCTAATGGTGTACTAGGAATACCAAGTCAGGGCAGTCTTAGGTTCTTTCTGCACTATTCAACAATTTAAAGAAAACACTTTACATTTTGAAATAATTATAGACTTAAGGAAATTTGCAACAAGAATACAGAGAGGTCTCATGTACCTTTCATCTAGATTTTATCAGTGATAACATCCTATATAACTACAGTACATATTGAATCCAGAAAACTGATACTTGTGTACTTTACATGCCTTATATTTCACCAGTTTTCATATCCCCTAATTGTATGTGCGTGCGTAGTTCCATGAAATTTTGTCACGTATATAGATTCATGTATCTGTGACAGTTTTTAATTAGTATGTAAAGTAAGACTAGATTTATCTGTAGAAAAAGTTTGTTCCTCCATTTCAGGCAAATCAAGCCCAGGATTTTACAAGAGTAACATACCCCCACAATAAACCATGCATAGGGTGAACCTGCAAAAAGTACACTAATTGTACCTTAATCATGCTATATTTGTATTTTTTTTTTAAAGAGGGGTAGGGAAGGAGGAGGCAATGTTCTTTTTATTTGGCAGGGGGGCAGGTCAGGGAGGGAGGGGGGCAGGCGGGTCACTTCTATTGGTCTTTCATTTATCTATTTTCATCCATCTTTGTTCTTTGGCCCATGTAGGCTTCTCATCACAGTGGCCTCTGTTGTCACAGAGCACCAGCTCTGGGCACATGCACTGCAGAGTTCTGGCTTGGTAATTGAACACATTGGTCCAGCCGCTCCGCGGCACGTGGGATCTTCCCAGGCCAGGGATCGAACTGGCGCCCCTTGCACTGCAAGGTGGTGTCCTTACCCACTGGATCACCAGGGAAGCCCTATATTTCTATTCTTAAAGGTATATTTATGCTGTATGTTGACACATTATAGAATTGAAGGGAAATGGAACATTAAGCAGTGATTTTCAAAGGTCCTATGAAGATCTGTCATGCAACAAAGGTGTTAGACTTATTCTATGTCAGTACAAAGGCTGTTAAGAGAGGTTGGAGACAGTTAGAAGAAACTGACTCTTTGAGACTTTGACCCAAGGAAGTTTTTTCCAGCAAGGAGAGCTGGAAAACAACAGAATTTGGTTGTTCTGAGAGCAGTAGGTATTATTCAAACAGAGGCAGAGTAACCACATTTCAAGAGGGAGATTCTTAAAGGTTGGATTAAACAACCACTAAAGTTCTTCTCAACTCAGTCTCTGAGATTCTATAGTATATTCTAGAGTATATTCTAGAATATTCTAGGATTCTAGATTGTATTGATGTACTCTCTTAGAAGAAGGAAAAGAGAGAAAGGAGAGGTGGAAGGAAGTGCTGGTGGTCCTAGTGGTGTTCACATGGTAAAAACCGAAAGCACTATGAAGACCTATCTTTAAATGCTGTTTCTGTTGACCCTCTCCCATCAACTCTGTAGAGAGCATGAGTGGATTCAGCAATGGTGCCTATTAATTATGAAGACATAGATGTCTGATAGCTGTTTCTGTTACTTATCATTCTTTCTTCTTTGCCTTTCCCCTTCCTAAGTTGATAATACATGTTTCATCTTAAAGAATGCCATATCTAGTAGATGCTTGATCCTGTTTTGACTGCTTTGTTTCTAATCTAACTTGAATAGACCTAGGTTATTGGCTTGTGAGTTTACAGTTTTTAAGACATACATGTTTGTAGCTCATGAGGATTTAAGGAGCCTAGGAGTTGCCAAGAAGTGGCTACTGTCATTTTCTGAGACCTGGCATAGCTAGGAGCCTGTGTCAGAGTGAAAGACTGAAACTGTAATGGAGAATATTTCCTCTAAAACCAGTTTCAGGGAGAGAAGTGTTATCAAGCATATCTGTTTGAGTTTCATCCAATTTAATATTATGGGGCAATCAAACACAGGGACTGAAGTTGGAGATCTGTTTTTCACATAACAAGGAATTGAGAAGTAGTGATTGCCAGCTTTAGTTCAGTGGCTCTATCATGTTAGGGCTGTGTGTCTTCAATTTTCCTGCCTTTTCTCTCACGGTTGCATGAGGGCAGCTCCATTCAGCATGTTGTATTTAAGAGGGAAGAAGAGACAAGGGGAAAGGAGGAAAGGGAAACTGGAAGAGCTGATGTAAATTCTTCAGGAAATTCACATGCTTTCCCAGTGTCTTCCCTCATATCCTACAGGCCGAAACTTGATCATGCACTTGAACTGTGCACAAGTTCTGAGAGCAGTAGGTATTATTCAAACAGAGGCAGAGTAACCACATTTCAAGAGGGAGATTCTTAAAGGTTGGATTAAACAACCACTAAAGTTCTTCTCAACTCAGTCTCTGAGATTCTATAGTATATTCTAGAGTATATTCTAGAATATTCTAGGATTCTAGATTGTATTGATGTACTCTCTTAGAAGAAGGAAAAGAGAGAAAGGAGAGGTGGAAGGAAGTGCTGGTGGTCCTAGTGGTGTTCACATGGTAAAAACCGAAAGCACTATGAAGACCTATCTTTAAATGCTGTTTCTGTTGACCCTCTCCCATCAACTCTGTAGAGAGCATGAGTGGATTCAGCAATGGTGCCTATTAATTATGAAGACATAGATGTCTGATAGCTGTTTCTGTTACTTATCATTCTTTCTTCTTTGCCTTTCCCCTTCCTAAGTTGATAATACATGTTTCATCTTAAAGAATGCCATATCTAGTAGATGCTTGATCCTGTTTTGACTGCTTTGTTTCTAATCTAACTTGAATAGACCTAGGTTATTGGCTTGTGAGTTTACAGTTTTTAAGACATACATGTTTGTAGCTCATGAGGATTTAAGGAGCCTAGGAGTTGCCAAGAAGTGGCTACTGTCATTTTCTGAGACCTGGCATAGCTAGGAGCCTGTGTCAGAGTGAAAGACTGAAACTGTAATGGAGAATATTTCCTCTAAAACCAGTTTCAGGGAGAGAAGTGTTATCAAGCATATCTGTTTGAGTTTCATCCAATTTAATATTATGGGGCAATCAAACACAGGGACTGAAGTTGGAGATCTGTTTTTCACATAACAAGGAATTGAGAAGTAGTGATTGCCAGCTTTAGTTCAGTGGCTCTATCATGTTAGGGCTGTGTGTCTTCAATTTTCCTGCCTTTTCTCTCACGGTTGCATGAGGGCAGCTCCATTCAGCATGTTGTATTTAAGAGGGAAGAAGAGACAAGGGGAAAGGAGGAAAGGGAAACTGGAAGAGCTGATGTAAATTCTTCAGGAAATTCACATGCTTTCCCAGTGTCTTCCCTCATATCCTACAGGCCGAAATTTACTCTTCTTCCCACCATTTGGATCATGCACTTGAACTGTGCCAATTGTTTAGTGCTTTAACAATAACATGAGAGGAGCCAAGAGGGAGAAACAGAGTTATCTACATTGTGCAGATGGTTCAAGAACATTAACCGGTGAAATGGACTATGAATCTCAGAGATTTAGCCCAATGATTGTTCGTAGAGCCCTCCCTATATGCTCGTTTATATCTGGGATTAAGAGAAAGGAGGTGGGGCATGAGGAGTCTGGTAACGCTCCCCTGAACTGAAAGCATCTGTAGTATAGGAAAAGAAATTGGTCATAAAGTCTGTTTTTGTGATTTTGCTACAGTCCTTCTCTGGAAAACGATCAGGTTAGAGCCATTTCTTCATAGTCTGTCTTCTTTTTATTGTAAACAGGGTAAGACGACATTCTGGGCTATTGCACTGGAGCCCAATTATATTTCAGGAGATGGTCTTTCTCCCATTTGAGAGTTGTATTTCAGTAATTGAGACCAGAGCTTGACTCTTTGGGTCTACAATGTGACCAAATTAAATTAGGGATTTCATGGAAAGAACAATAAAAGCCCCAATTCTGTTACTATGCTATTTTCTTAATATGTCTGAGCATACAGATCTTGTAAGTGGTAATAGAAAACAGGTACTGCATTCTTGGACTGTTGAGTGCTGGTTTTAAACAATGTGTTTGGCTGCATAACTCTGGTTATTTTTAAGAGGACTTCGAGCTGCTGATGAGGGAGGTCTGAATTAGCCCCTCTTTATAAATGAGGCAAACCTCAAAGGTCAGGAGAATGGAGGAACTTGCCTGAAGTTTCTCGTCTAGAGCTGAGATTCAACGTGTGTCTTGTCATGGACCTTCCTCTTCATTAGGAGGATGCCCGATGCTGCTGCTCAGTCCACAAAGTGAGTGAATAGGGTGCAGGGAGGTAAAGAAACGAGGTGCAGACAGAAAGATTGTTCTGGAGGTCTGAGGTCACTGTGGTTTGATGTTGGTGCTTTGCCCTTGTGATTTAGAATACATATGTGACTGAGTGATTCAGGCTAGAGTCTGTGAGATCAGTCTTCCTGTGGATGTGGGTGCTGCCAGTCTCTTACTGCATCCCAACACGAAGGGCTCACTGGTCTCCATGTTTGCCTTCCTCCATGCCTACCAGGTCTTGGCCCGCCCTATCATATGGCCACCATTACATCCCTGGCCACTAGGGGCGCCCCAACCTGGCTGACCTGGCCTCAAGAGGGAGGACACAGCCCTGTTCTCTCTTAGTTCCCCAGCCCCAAGAGGAGAGTGAATATTTCCAAACAGCCTTTCGCTAACGTGGAGGAGGGATGTAAAAGGGTGGAAAAGCATAGAACGAGAGATGCTTCTAACAGGAGTACTTCTGACCACAGATGGACTTGGCTGGCACAGGCTTATTTTTCTTCATTTTTATTCTGTCTAAGGGACCAGGTTTCTACTCCAAAGCCTGTCCTTGGAAGGTTTCCTTTCCTGCCTCCCTTGTGGGTGCCTGTCCCTCCACTGTGGAGGTTCTGCAGGTGGAGTGGAGGAACTGGGCCAAGGCAAGGCTACATGTATTTAAATCACAATGAAAGGCTTTTCTTCATGGATGTAAAAGTTGGTTTTCCCATATGTTTAGAATGCCATGACTTTGAGTGTATATTACTAATATTGCTAAAACAAGAACAAAGTGCACAGAAAGGTTTTTATTTACATTCCTATTTACATCCCCAACTCTCTAGTGTCACATTTGACACTGCTCAGAACATACTATTATATACATATGTACATGTTATTGTTTAGTTGCTAAGTTGTGTTCAGCCCTTTTGTAACCCAATGGACTGTAGCCCACCAGGCTTCTCTGTCCATGGGACTTCCCAGGCAAGAATACTTGAGTGGGTTGCCATTTCCTTCTCCAAAGGATCTTTCCGACCTAGGGATTGAACCTGCGTCTCCTGCATTGGCAGGCAAATCTTTACCACTGAGCTATCAGAGAAGACAATATGTATACCCACACATATGCACACATGTATTTTATGCACATACATGTATCTCTGTGTTTGGGATGTAGTTGTTTAGAATACTGGAGTAATGGACCTTCATCCATTTGCTTTCAATTTAAGCAGTTTAGCTCATAATAATAGCTATTACCGTCAGTCAGAAAAACAGACCAACTTTTGGACATAGTAATTCATCCTTGGGAAATGACACCAAGGAAATCATTTAGAAGAAAAAGAAAGTTATAAAATATAGTGATTTCTTTTTAAACAAAATTTTTTTTCCTCACTAATAGTGTGTAAGCCTTTTTCACACCTGTTATCTTATTTCATCCTCACAACAGCCCCCTAGGACAGGGGGTTTTAGTTTTCCTCTCTATTTTAGAAATGAACAGACTTAGAGGGAACAGGCTTAGAGAGATGGTGTGGTTTCTTTAAGGATGCACAGTGAGAATCAGAGGTTGAGTTGGGAAGGTTTTTGCTTAGTTTGGGAAGCAGGAAAGATAACCCAGAAAGATAGGATGCTAGTCAAAAAGAGCCACAACAGATTGCTTGGATGTGCATGTGCTTTGGAAGAGAAAATGGGAAATCCAGGTCTTTAGATCTAAGTTCGGTGTTTTCTTTACCACACCATCACCATTCTCCGGCAGAAAGACTTTTTCATAGCCTGTGGTTTGGCAATTTGATGCATATCATGGAGGCTTTATATGCTCTAAATACAGAGACTATGAAACAGGATAGAAAGTATTTGTGGCATAATTTTTTTTAAAAATTTTGGCCTTCTTTATTGGTTTTCCATCTATCTACTTTCATCCATCTTCATTGCCTGGCCTGCATGGGCCTCCCACCTCAGCGGCCTCCCCCGTTGTGGAACACTGGCTCTGGGAGCATGCACCAGTCCAGCCATTCCACGGCATGTGGGGTCCTCCAGGGCCAGGGATCGAACTGGTGTCCCCCGCGCTGCAAGGTGGACTCTTTACTCACAGGACCACCAGGGAAGTCCTCGTGGCATAATTTAAGTTAAAAATATAGTTATATCCATAGTGTAATTATAAATGCATAATATCTATTGGGGGCTTCCTTGGTGTCTCAGATGTTAAAGAAATCCACCTGTAGTGCCGGAGACATGAGTTCTGTACCTGGGTTTGGACAATCCCCCTGAAGAAGAGAATGGAAATTCACTCCAGTATTCTTGCCTGGAGGATCCCATGGACAGAGGAACCTGCTGGGCTACAATTTATGGGGTTACAAAGAGTTGGACAAAGAGTAATGCATTTACATATGTATATTACACATCTGCATGTGTGTGTGTGCAAAGTCGGTTCTGACTGTGTGGAATCCTATGGACCGTAGCCCACCAGGCTCCTCTGGCTATGGAATTCTCCAGGCAAGAATACTAGAGTGTGTTGCCATTTCCTCCTCCAGGGGATCTTCTGGACCCAGGGATTGAACCTGCATCTGTCATATCTTCTGCTTTAGCAGGCGGGCTCTTTATCACTAGTGTCATCTGTTCAAGGATAAAAGATGGGGAAAGGAACATGGAAAAATAAAACTGGATGTCATTAAGGAGATTATAATTAAATTTTCATTTAATTTATGATATTTTATCTTTTGTATAGATAGAATTATTATATTTTAAAATCCAATTACTAATAAAAGTAAGCATTTATTGAGTGCAAGGATTTTACTGAGTGTGTTTTCATGCCTAATTCTATGTAATCACAATTCCATGAGGTAAATATTATTATGATTTCTACTTTGCAGATGAGAACCTTATGTTTTAGGATGACTGAATAGTTTTTCCAAGGTTATAAAGCTAGAAGTCACGATGGGGGCACTTGACTTTATATTCTGTGGCCTCTGGTCCCAAATACCAACAGTCCTTCAGTGTCTGTCCTATTAAGAGGACAGTCAATCATTAAATTGTCCAATTCATCTTATGTGTTGATGTGTCTACACAGACCCTTTTTTTTGTCTCAACCTGGAAGAGCTTTAGTTGATTGACAGGCACTAGCCATTCACAGAGTGTCTCATTAGAAACTCTCTGTGGGCCCTGTACACACACTAGATGAAATGTATGGAGGAATATAGATTTATAGCCTCCTTTGCAAAATACGGATCCAAAATAGCAGAGGCTGCTATAAGGGGATTCTGAATGTCTGAGTGTGTTGCCAACAACAGGTCCTCTATAGATTTGTTGGCAGTCTTGACTAGAGTTTTAGCTTATGTGTTAGGGATGGTTGAAGGGGTGGAGGATAAGTGCTGCATCTCCCATCCCAAGAACAGAGCTAACCCAAGGCTTTTGCTTAAATCTCTAGGAAGAAAGCCAATATTTTATTACCTTCCATCTGAAGTGGTAAGATCAACACCTCAGTTCTCAACTGTGCTTTGTCCAAACTTTAACTCTTTGCTGTGCAGAAAAGTCATCCTCCTCTCTGAGTTTCTGTGCTCTAAATTGGAATAGGATTATCTTCCTGAGACTTGAGTAATGAGTGCATTGTAGAAATATCTTTTCTTGTTGCAGATTTCTCTTTGAAAGAGAGATTTTCAAAAGATTTCAGAGGATGGAACACAAATGTTCTTTTTCACAGCCTTCGTCAAGAACTGGCCTCCCCAGGTCAGCATGGAGGTTTCAATCTGAAGGCTTCAGACACCCTTACTCCTTACTTTTCTTGTTTTCTCTTTCAGAGCTCATAGACTTTCAAGCACTTTGTTTTGGATCTTTTGGTCGGGTGTCCTGTCTTTCTTGGTTGAGTTGCCCTTCTTTCCAAAATAAGTGAAATACAATCACCCATCTCTGTCATAGACCCCTTTTGTTTGCCTCTCTTATTTTAAATCTTTCAATAAGTTCTTATTCTGGGATTTTTATTCTTTGGTGTGAGGTTGGTCCAGTATTAATGTTCCTCATCACTGTGCATGGGTGTCCCAGGTGGTGCAGTGGTAAAGAAAAGATGTGGGTTCGATTCCTGGGTTGGGAAGATCCTTTGGTATGGGAAACCGCAAGCTTCTCCAGTATTCTTGCCTGGAAGATTCCATGGACAGAGAAGTTTGGGGGTCTACAAGTCCATGGGGTTGCAAATATTCAGACATGACTAAGTGACTTGAGTGCATACACACACACACACACACACACACACGCACGCACGCACACTATGATAGCATCTGTTGTCTGAAAAATACATCTGCAAAAATTAATCTTCTCAACATCCATTACCCTGTGGGGACAATGAATAGTTGGCCAACGATAGGAGGGAGAAGGAAAATGATTCTTCTCTTTTCATAAGTGTCTTCAATCCTCAAAGCATATTTCCCACCATTAGCTAGAATACAGAGTTGGGGAGAGAGAGGAGATTTTGAGAGGAAATTCCTTTGTCACAAAATTCTTTGTTAAGTCACCCCCAGGTATTTTCAAAACTATTTTATTACCTTCCATCTGAAGTGGTAAGATCAACACCTCAGTTCTCAACTGTGCTTTGTCCAAACTTTAACTCTTTGCTGTGCAGAAAAGTCATCCTCCTCTCTGAGTTTCTGTGCTCTAAATTGGAATAGGATTATCTTCCTGAGACTTGAGTAATGAGTGCATTGTAGAAATATCTTTTCTTGTTGCAGATTTCTCTTTGAAAGAGAGATTTTCAAAAGATTTCAGAGGATGGAACACAAATGTTCTTTTTCACAGCCTTCGTCAAGAACTGGCCTCCCCAGGTCAGCATGGAGGTTTCAATCTGAAGGCTTCAGACACCCTTACTCCTTACTTTTCTTGTTTTCTCTTTCAGAGCTCATAGACTTTCAAGCACTTTGTTTTGGATCTTTTGGTCGGGTGTCCTGTCTTTCTTGGTTGAGTTGCCCTTCTTTCCAAAATAAGTGAAATACAATCACCCATCTCTGTCATAGACCCCTTTTGTTTGCCTCTCTTATTTTAAATCTTTCAATAAGTTCTTATTCTGGGATTTTTATTCTTTGGTGTGAGGTTGGTCCAGTATTAATGTTCCTCATCACTGTGCATGGGTGTCCCAGGTGGTGCAGTGGTAAAGAAAAGATGTGGGTTCGATTCCTGGGTTGGGAAGATCCTTTGGTATGGGAAACCGCAAGCTTCTCCAGTATTCTTGCCTGGAAGATTCCATGGACAGAGAAGTTTGGGGGTCTACAAGTCCATGGGGTTGCAAATATTCAGACATGACTAAGTGACTTGAGTGCATACACACACACACACACACACACACGCACGCACGCACACTATGATAGCATCTGTTGTCTGAAAAATACATCTGCAAAAATTAATCTTCTCAACATCCATTACCCTGTGGGGACAATGAATAGTTGGCCAACGATAGGAGGGAGAAGGAAAATGATTCTTCTCTTTTCATAAGTGTCTTCAATCCTCAAAGCATATTTCCCACCATTAGCTAGAATACAGAGTTGGGGAGAGAGAGGAGAGGAGAGATTTTGAGAGGAAATTCCTTTGTCACATTCATAAAATTCTTTGTTAGGGACGTTGGTACAGGTTCTTTATAAGATAAACTCTGTGGAGTATGCTTTGTTTAAGGACTTGAGTATGACCTTAATTCTAATTCTAGCTTTCCGTCTGATGTAAAATTATAGAATGTTAGGGGATTCAGACCTGGGAGATATAATCATTCAACATATTGACTTGACAGATGCAAAAACTAAGGCAGAGAAAGGTCAGTAATTTCAAGGTCACACAGGGTAAAACTAGTTGGTTCCTTGGCCTGCCCTTGGCCTCTCTGTTAGATAAAATGCCAGTCATCTTGATGGCCTTATGAGAGTGTATTAATTGATTGTGTAACTGGCTAGTGCTGGGCTTAGATTTGAGCTGTGCTCAGTGTCTGTCTGTGGTTTCTAAGAGAGGTGACGTTTACTTGCTGTAGTCAGCACAGCTGGTGTGTGGAAAAAAGATAGAACCACTCTTGTGCAAAAAGGCTCCCAGTACATTTGGAGAAAATGGAATATAGAATACATCATTTATCTTCAAAGAGAGTCAACGAATATTTGATTTAAATAAACACTCTATTACGGTGTTCACTGTAGCAAATTCTGTAATTATAAGCTTTATGGCAACTCCTATTACAAAATCATTTTCAGCCCTCTCCCAACTGTCTAAAAAGCCATAAACTGGATAGAAATTTTCATGACTGGACCTTGCCTGCTAGAGGATGGATAGTTTCTGGGAGCACAGAGAAGGGAAGAAAATCTCATTAGTTGCACGTTAGTTATTGTTGGATGGGAAAAAATGTAAGCATACTCCATTTCCAGTTTGCAAAGGAGTTGAATGTTTCTCTTTTCTGTATTGTGAAAAATGAGGTAGAAAGACTTTATTTTCAAAAGTGTAGAGAGTCACTAAGAAATGGGGGGAAAATTCTTTCCTGAGTTATTTCTAAGTATGTGTGGATGGGACTGCTCAGGATTTCAGCATCAATCTACCTCGCTAATATTTACATTTTAACAATTTCCTTTGCTCTGTTTTGGTCATTGTGTCCGTGGACTCCTAAATTTCTGGAGTTAGATAAAAGATTTGAAACCCTTGCTTGGAGGAGAGAGTTTCAGCATGCATCCTAGTTTATGACCTGGTCTCAAAAGTTAAATGGATCAAATTGGTTTCATACAAGATTGATACAGTGCCACATGCCAGCAGGTGACAAACACATTTTGAGGACACAGTTTTAGAACAGGATTGTAAATATCTAACACATTATTGACTGGGAGGTGGGAGAGGTTGAGGAGGGTTTGCATAAACTAACGTCTGGGGTATCAATATGTCTCCAGTCATTAATGTGTTAAAAATCATCCTTCATCCTGTCTTAAAATGTATCTTTTATTACTTAATCGTGAGCAGGCATCTTATTCCCAACTCACTCACATGAACGTCTTCTTTATATGTTCTGGATTTGATTCTGAATTCCTTCACCCCATCCTCCTGTGGATCTTGATTGCAAGTCATCTGTCAAGTCTAATGTCATTTACCTGGTTTCCTCTATTACCCCGAGTGTCTCCTGATTGTCTTAGGCTAAAAGTCTCTATTCTCAAAATTATTTGCCATAGTGCCAGATTAAAATACTAATAAATGCTTTATATGGTTCACAAATTGTTTCATATGCATCTCCTGTCTCCCTACCAAGATTGTAAGTGGTTTGGGGACCGTGATCATTTTCTTCTGTGTATCCAACCTTAATATTTAAGAGAATTTTAAGATGTAGAAAATGTTTAATCAACAGTTGTTGAGTTGTAATAGAGTATGTGTGGGAGTGTTGTCTATTCCTTACAGGTTGTAAGGTCTTTAAGGATAAATCTTTGAGTAATTTATCTTTTTTGTGCCTTACAATCATTTGACACTTAATAAATATTTGTTAAATGAATAACTTGTCATAAGTCTAACTTTTCAGAGTGGCCATTTGTCTTTAGTTTCTTGCCAAATCTCCAGGTGCTCAACACTCTTAAAGACATTGATGACTTCACTTCTGATGCAAGGTTTACATCATTACTGCTAATTTTTCTAGTGATCATAGGTACTTGGAATTCTTTTGGGATACTGTTGCTTTTCCTCTTTTACCCCTGTCTTAGCAAAAATTGTTTCTGTGGAAGATGCCCATTGTGCTATTTTCCTTCATCCTTCATACAGAAAGGTAAGAATTTGATACTGTTGTCCTACTGTGCATCCTGCTTCTTTGTGACTTTTTTTTTTTTTTTTAGTGTCCTTATTCTTTATTTGGAAGGAAGTGGGGATAAAAACATTGAAGAAAAGTATTCTCAAAACTGAATAGCCAGAAACAGAAATTCTGGTAGATCTCCGTCTGCCTCTATTCCTTCTCTAATGTTGTGGATCCATGACTATACAGTAGTACAGTGATGTCACCTTGGCCTACCTGTGTTATTTTACTTTATCACTAAGAACCATGGATCCCTTTGCCAGAGAACCTCAAGTCCCAGCTGCTCTGTTGGCCTAGTTAACCTTTCTTGAGAATTTCTTTCTATACTTTAAACTCATCAGTATTATTTTGTAATGTAATAATAAATTTATTTTTGAGTTGGATTCTATTATCCTCTTCTAGCTATTCCTTCACTAACGAAATTCTTAAAATATGATAGTTTACTTAGTTCCTTAGACATGCTAGCTATTCTGAAGTATCCAAATAGGAAGAGACACTTCATTTAGTTCTTCATTGAACAAAATGTCTCCTCTGTGATAATTTCATGACATGCTGCAAAAAGGATGAATCTCCTGCTTTCTGGACATCTGAAACTTAGAGGGTGTTCAGAACAACATATAAGTTGAGGCTCTGAGACCAGAAATAGGGGAGAGGCTGCACTTTGGGGTCTAGAGTCTCAGAGAGAAGAACCATCTGTGATGATTTTGAGTAATCTGAAAAGCCTTTCATAAGAGGAAAGCTTTTAATGAAGTCTTGATAGTTGAGTAGATGAAGAAATTATCTTTTTGTGCCTTACAATCATTTGACACTTAATAAATATTTGTTAAATGAATAACTTGTCATAAGTCTAACTTTTCAGAGTGGCCATTTGTCTTTAGTTTCTTGCCAAATCTCCAGGTGCTCAACACTCTTAAAGACATTGATGACTTCACTTCTGATGCAAGGTTTACATCATTACTGCTAATTTTTCTAGTGATCATAGGTACTTGGAATTCTTTTGGGATACTGTTGCTTTTCCTCTTTTACCCCTGTCTTAGCAAAAATTGTTTCTGTGGAAGATGCCCATTGTGCTATTTTCCTTCATCCTTCATACAGAAAGGTAAGAATTTGATACTGTTGTCCTACTGTGCATCCTGCTTCTTTGTGACTTTTTTTTTTTTTTTTAGTGTCCTTATTCTTTATTTGGAAGGAAGTGGGGATAAAAACATTGAAGAAAAGTATTCTCAAAACTGAATAGCCAGAAACAGAAATTCTGGTAGATCTCCGTCTGCCTCTATTCCTTCTCTAATGTTGTGGATCCATGACTATACAGTAGTACAGTGATGTCACCTTGGCCTACCTGTGTTATTTTACTTTATCACTAAGAACCATGGATCCCTTTGCCAGAGAACCTCAAGTCCCAGCTGCTCTGTTGGCCTAGTTAACCTTTCTTGAGAATTTCTTTCTATACTTTAAACTCATCAGTATTATTTTGTAATGTAATAATAAATTTATTTTTGAGTTGGATTCTATTATCCTCTTCTAGCTATTCCTTCACTAACGAAATTCTTAAAATATGATAGTTTACTTAGTTCCTTAGACATGCTAGCTATTCTGAAGTATCCAAATAGGAAGAGACACTTCATTTAGTTCTTCATTGAACAAAATGTCTCCTCTGTGATAATTTCATGACATGCTGCAAAAAGGATGAATCTCCTGCTTTCTGGACATCTGAAACTTAGAGGGTGTTCAGAACAACATATAAGTTGAGGCTCTGAGACCAGAAATAGGGGGAGAGGCTGCACTTTGGGGGTCTAGAGTCTCAGAGAGAAGAACCATCTGTGATGATTTTGAGTAATCTGAAAAGCCTTTCATAAGAGGAAAGCTTTTAATGAAGTCTTGATAGTTGAGTAGATGAAGAAAGGGGCAGGTGGAGGTTGGGGAAGACTACTGTAGACAAAGAAAGAACTGGAAGAAAACTCAGCAGATAAGAGTGCATGAATAGTTGAGCAAGATGAAGGCTGCAGGCTGGGGAAGGAGTCAGGGGCTGTTCTTTGGGCATATGACAGATAACAAAACAAAAGATTAAGACACTCTTTTTCCAAAGTAAAAAGTGATACTCATTCCTCTATTTTGTTTTTTGTGGCTGAAACGATTAGTGTAGCAATGTAATTAACATTGTTCCAGTAGATGGACTGAAAGTGCTTGGAAACAGAGCAGTGAATCACTGGACGAGACTGGTTTGCAGATACTCAATTAATCACTGGAGCTTTTCCTGACAGAGAAGTCTCCATGGAATACCAAATATTACAAAAACCTGAAGCCAGGGGTCCTAAGGTCTGACCTTGCTGTATGCTCTGGGGAAATAATTTCATCTTTCAAGGTCTTAACGTCTTCATCTGAAAAATGGAAGAGTTAGAAAGGAAAGCCTTTAAGCTTGTTATGGCTAATCCTATGATGCTAAAGGCCAGCATTTTTCAAGCTTCCTCTTACATGTGTTTCATCTGGGCATCTCTCTCCGGAGAGTCAATACTTTTTATTAAGACTCTTATACTGTCCCATTTTCCCCAAGGATTCTTCTGCAAGTAGTCCCTGATAAGAAATATTCAAGTCTTTCCAGACTGATCCAGCCTGTACTGACTTTGCCCTTTCCAACACCACTGATTCCTAAAGGACAAAGACCTGTCTTTGAGCTTATTTTTCAGCACTGAACTCAATGGAATGTTGGACATTTTCATTTCAGGAACTCTTAATTGAGACTTTCTGGGTGCCATGTACTGGAGACAAAGAGACAGTATTTCCCCTTAAGGAGCATTATCCATTGGGTAGGACATCCATGCAGATGAAATAGATACCTAGAAATTTGTCAGTTGATGGAATGGACATTCCATAGTTTTTCACACTTAGTGCCCTAAACATTTACCAAATTTCTCTAGTATACCATTAAATAACAGTTCTTCAATATCTTCAAAGGAATCTAAGGTAAGAGATGGGCGAAGATCATCTATCTATGTGCTAAGTCACTTCAGTTGTCCAGCTCTTTGTAACCCTGTGGACTGTAGACCCCTAGACTCCTCTGTCCATGGCATTCTACAGGCAAGAATACTGGATTAGGTTGCCATTTCCTTCTCTGGGGGATCTTCCTGACCCAGAGATCTAACCCAAGTCTCCTGCATTGCAGGCAGACTCTTTACCATCTAAGCTACCAGGGAAGCCCAAAGATCATACAGTCATTGTTAACTTATTGAGTACCCACAAAGTAAAGGATGGTTTGTAAATTCTTGGTACTAGTGTCCTCGTGATGCACTGGCCATAGATTAGATGCGTATTTAGTTGATTTCTAGAATTTCAGGTTGGAGTGCCTTGTTTTACTTTTTCCCTCTCCTCTGGCTTCTTTAATTTTTGTCCCTTTCTCTCTTTCCCTACTTTTTTCTCCCTTTCCCTACTCTTTGTCCAGTTTTCCCCCTGCCCCTATTGTCTTAATGGTACCCTTATTGGGGTTTAACTACGTACCTGGCATAGGTTATTATTTTACCTTGATCATTATTTAACTCCCCCCCCCAATTATATATATATATATATATATATATATATATTTTTTTTTTTTTTTAAAGAAAAGCCTTCTTCTTTGTGTCTGTGCCTGTTTTCTATTTTTATTTTGTTTACTCATTTTCGACGGTGCTTCATTGTCTTCATTGCTCTGTTCTGTGCGGGCTTTCCCTAGTTGAGCCCAGTGGGGGCTGCTCTCTAGCTCCAGGCTTCTCATTGTGGCGGTGGGCTCTCTTGTTGTGGAACATGGGCTCCAGGGAGTGGGCTTCAGCAGTTGTGGGATGCGGGTTTAGTTGTCCCTCAGCATGTGAGATCTTCTTGGACCAGGGATTCTTAACCATGTTCCCTGCATTGTAGGTGGATTCTTAATCACTGAACCACTAACAAGTTCCCCCAAATAATGTATTTATGGAGCGGAAACTGGTATTCATTGATGCTGGGTCATTAGGCTAAGGTTACCTAATAAGGAACAGAGCTTCAAGAAAATTCCAGGCCAATCTGATATTTCAAAGTCCAACTTATCCAACTTCTTTGCTAAGTCACTTCAGTTGTCCAGCTCTTTGTAACCCTGTGGACTGTAGACCCCTAGACTCCTCTGTCCATGGCATTCTACAGGCAAGAATACTGGATTAGGTTGCCATTTCCTTCTCTGGGGGATCTTCCTGACCCAGAGATCTAACCCAAGTCTCCTGCATTGCAGGCAGACTCTTACCATCTAAGCTACCAGGGAAGCCCAAAGATCATACAGTCATTGTTAACTTATTGAGTACCCACAAAGTAAAGGATGGTTTGTAAATTCTTGGTACTAGTGTCCTCGTGATGCACTGGCCATAGATTAGATGCGTATTTAGTTGATTTCTAGAATTTCAGGTTGGAGTGCCTTGTTTTACTTTTTCCCTCTCCTCTGGCTTCTTTAATTTTTGTCCCTTTCTCTCTTTCCCTACTTTTTTCTCCCTTTCCCTACTCTTTGTCCAGTTTTCCCCCTGCCCCTATTGTCTTAATGGTACCCTTATTGGGGTTTAACTACGTACCTGGCATAGGTTATTATTTTACCTTGATCATTATTTAACTCCCCCCCCAATTATATATATATATATATATATATATATATTTTTTTTTTTTTTAAAGAAAAGCCTTCTTCTTTGTGTCTGTGCCTGTTTTCTATTTTTATTTTGTTTACTCATTTTCGACGGTGCTTCATTGTCTTCATTGCTCTGTTCTGTGCGGGCTTTCCCTAGTTGAGCCCAGTGGGGGCTGCTCTCTAGCTCCAGGCTTCTCATTGTGGCGGTGGGCTCTCTTGTTGTGGAACATGGGCTCCAGGGAGTGGGCTTCAGCAGTTGTGGGATGCGGGTTTAGTTGTCCCTCAGCATGTGAGATCTTCTTGGACCAGGGATTCTTAACCATGTTCCCTGCATTGTAGGTGGATTCTTAATCACTGAACCACTAACAAGTTCCCCCAAATAATGTATTTATGGAGCGGGAAACTGGTATTCATTGATGCTGGGTCATTAGGCTAAGGTTACCTAATAAGGAACAGAGCTTCAAGAAAATTCCAGGCCAATCTGATATTTCAAAGTCCAACTTATCCAACTTCTTTGCAAAGTGGTTTTCTTTTATCAACTAAGTATGTCTGAAACTTTTCAGATAACCTCTGGAAAGTTATGATGACTGTGTCTTCTTTTATAACAGATACAATTATTTGAGAAACCAGTGGCTAAAACTTGCAAAATCTGCAAGAAAGAATTTCTGGGCCCTTCGGAGAATTTTTGCCAAGTACTAACATCTCCTCAAAGACAAGAAACAGCAATTATGATGAAAGAGACTAGAAAATAAGAGGAATAAACAATGTAGTGATTGGACTGGAAAAACCATGGCCCATCTTATATTTCCATTTTATAATGATCCCTAATCTTTCGGGGGTTTTTGCAGCATGCATGTTATCTTTAAACACTTTTTACATTTTGGTGTTTTCATTGCCTTTACAAGGACAATCATAATGAAGGGAAGACTCTTAGCTGCCATGAGTGGAACAATTAATTGTGTTTACCTGCTGATCCTCCAAACCCCTTCTTGCTTAGAAACAAATGGGTGAACCAACTTTGTGGTAAGGAGTTTTTAAAAATGTTATTTTCCTGGAAGCTGCTTAGAATGTGGTACTTAGGTTTTTTTTTTTTTTTTCATAGAGCTGAGCCTGAAAATAATAATATTAATTCTGAGTGAAATAGAATTCTTATTGCCATGTTAGTTTTATGCTGTGTAATATAGTTACCCAATCATGGCTTGGAATTAACCTTGGAATCATACCCAAGTTAAACTTGTTATTGAATCCCATTGAGTTTGACATTAATGATATGATAAGGAGACCAAGGGACCTGATTCATTGTCTTTTTCCTTATTTTATGAGGCTCTTACATCTGACAGTAAAATTTCCTTTTAATAAGGAAATAATGACCTGTCAGCTCCTTTGAGACTTAATCTAGAACACTTTTGAGTTTAGACGTATAGTGCTTAAGGTTTTTGTCCCTTGAGACCAGGGATTCTTAACCATGTTCCCTGCATTGTAGGTGGATTCTTAATCACTGAACCACTAACAAGTTCCCCCAAATAATGTATTTATGGAGCGGGAAACTGGTATTCATTGATGCTGGGTCATTAGGCTAAGGTTACCTAATAAGGAACAGAGCTTCAAGAAAATTCCAGGCCAATCTGATATTTCAAAGTCCAACTTATCCAACTTCTTTGCAAAGTGGTTTTCTTTTATCAACTAAGTATGTCTGAAACTTTTCAGATAACCTCTGGAAAGTTATGATGACTGTGTCTTCTTTTATAATAGATACAATTATTTGAGAAACCAGTGGCTAAAACTTGCAAAATCTGCAAGAAAGAATTTCTGGGCCCTTCGGAGAATTTTTGCCAAGTACTAACATCTCCTCAAAGACAAGAAACAGCAATTATGATGAAAGAGACTAGAAAATAAGAGGAATAAACAATGTAGTGATTGGACTGGAAAAACCATGGCCCATCTTATATTTCCATTTTATAATGATCCCTAATCTTTCGGGGGTTTTTGCAGCATGCATGTTATCTTTAAACACTTTTTACATTTTGGTGTTTTCATTGCCTTTACAAGGACAATCATAATGAAGGGAAGACTCTTAGCTGCCATGAGTGGAACAATTAATTGTGTTTACCTGCTGATCCTCCAAACCCCTTCTTGCTTAGAAACAAATGGGTGAACCAACTTTGTGGTAAGGAGTTTTTAAAAATGTTATTTTCCTGGAAGCTGCTTAGAATGTGGTACTTAGGTTCTTTTTTTTCATAGAGCTGAGCCTGAAAATAATAATATTAATTCTGAGTGAAATAGAATTCTTATTGCCATGTTAGTTTTATGCTGTGTAATATAGTTACCCAATCATGGCTTGGAATTAACCTTGGAATCATACCCAAGTTAAACTTGTTATTGAATCCCATTGAGTTTGACATTAATGATATGATAAGGAGACCAAGGGACCTGATTCATTGTCTTTTTCCTTATTTTATGAGGCTCTTACATCTGACAGTAAAATTTCCTTTTAATAAGAGGAAATAATGACCTGTCAGCTCCCTTTGAGACTTAATCTAGAACACTTTTGAGTTTAGACGTATAGTGCTTAAGGTTTTCATCATTTATTGCTGCACAATCTTTGTTATCCAGTCACTCAGTCATTTCCGACTTTTTGTGATCCCATGGACTGCAGCATACTAGGCTTCCCTGTCCTTCACTATCTCCTTGAGTTTGCTCAAACTCGTGTGCATTGAGTTGATGATGTCATCCAATCATCTCATCCTCTGTAGCCCCCTTCTTCTCCTGCCCTCAATCTTTCCCAGCATCAGGGTCTTTTCCAATGAGTGGACTCTTCCCATCAGGTGGCCAAAGTATTGGAGCTTCAGCTTCAGCATCAGTCCTTCCAATGAATATTCAGAGTTGATTTCCTTTAGGATTGACTGGTCTGATGTCCTTGCAGTCCAAGGGACTCTCAAGAGTCTTCTCCAGCACCACAACTTGAAAGCATCAATTCTTTAGTGTTCAGCCTTCTTTATGGTCTAACTCTCATGTCCACAATCTTAGTACAGGGCAATAAAGAGGAATGACTCTTCACCAGCCTGACTCCAGACTTCTTCCCAGAGCCCCTGCTTAGTGGCATCATCAACCACTGTGAAAGAAGCTGAGACCTTCCAATAGAGTCCCCAGAAAATGATGAAAGGGAAACATGTCTATAAATTGTGCTAAGGCTGTGATTTAAAGTAATATCATACCCTTTGAAGGATCTAAAATTGTGATGAATTATATCATGACCAACAAACATTTGTTCTTCTTTTACCATGTACCAGGCATAAACCACTAAGTATACAAGGATACAAGGTACTAAGGATACAAGAATTAATACAGCACAGTCCCTGTTTTCAGAGTTTCCTTATTCAACCAGAAATTGGGGGAGAATAAAAGTTTTCTAAAGAATTAGAACTGTAAGGGAAAAATACTGTTTGAATTTCTTTGTTAGTAAAATAATAAATTCAGATTTGAAATAGTCAGTTGTCTATTATTAGTAATTTTTTTGGCTACTATGTAATACCTTGGAATGGAGTTGTAAGATCACATAATGTGTATATTTTAAGTTTATGAGAAACCTCCAAACTTTACCAAGGTGGTTATCTCATTTAACATACCTATCTGAAATATGTGGGAATTCTAGTTGCTTCAATTTGTTGCCAACAATTGATATTATTAATGTTTTTTAATTGTATCCATTCTGGTACTAGTAGGTATGCAGAATTATTTCACTGGTATCTGATTTTACACTTCCATGTGACTGTTGATATCGAGCGCTTTCTCATGTGGTCATTGACTATTTAAGTAACTTATTTGGTAAAGTGTCACTTGGTGGTTATAAATTCTAATGTTTGATTTATTGCTATCAAGTTGACAGTTCTGAAATATACTCTGGATACATGTTCTTTGGCATATGTATGAACTCTGAGTATTTCCTCCCAGTCTGTGACTTATGTTTTCATTTTATCAGTGGTGATTTTCAACAGACAGAAGTGTTTGATTTTGATAAAGTTCATTTCATGCATTTTTTCTTTTTAATCTGATGTCCTTGCTGTCCAAGGGGCTCTCAAGAGTCTTCTCCAGCACCACAACTTGAAAGCATCAATTCTTTAGTGTTCAGCCTTCTTTATGGTCTAACTCTCATGTCCACAATCTTAGTACAGGGCAATAAAGAGGAATGACTCTTCACCAGCCTGACTCCAGACTTCTTCCCAGAGCCCCTGCTTAGTGGCATCATCAACCACTGTGAAAGAAGCTGAGACCTTCCAATAGAGTCCCCAGAAAATGATGAAAGGGAAACATGTCTATAAATTGTGCTAAGGCTGTGATTTAAAGTAATATCATACCCTTTGAAGGATCTAAAATTGTGATGAATTATATCATGACCAACAAACATTTGTTCTTCTTTTACCATGTACCAGGCATAAACCACTAAGTATACAAGGATACAAGGTACTAAGGATACAAGAATTAATACAGCACAGTCCCTGTTTTCAGAGTTTCCTTATTCAACCAGAAATTGGGGGAGAATAAAAGTTTTCTAAAGAATTAGAACTGTAAGGGAAAAATACTGTTTGAATTTCTTTGTTAGTAAAATAATAAATTCAGATTTGAAATAGTCAGTTGTCTATTATTAGTAATTTTTTAGGCTACTATGTAATACCTTGGAATGGAGTTGTAAGATCACATAATGTGTATATTTTAAGTTTATGAGAAACCTCCAAACTTTACCAAGGTGGTTATCTCATTTAACATACCTATCTGAAATATGTGGGAATTCTAGTTGCTTCAATTTGTTGCCAACAATTGATATTATTAATGTTTTTTAATTGTATCCATTCTGGTACTAGTAGGTATGCAGAATTATTTCACTGGTATCTGATTTTACACTTCCATGTGACTGTTGATATCGAGCGCTTTCTCATGTGGTCATTGACTATTTAAGTAACTTATTTGGTAAAGTGTCACTTGGTGGTTATAAATTCTAATGTTTGATTTATTGCTATCAAGTTGACAGTTCTGAAATATACTCTGGATACATGTTCTTTGGCATATGTATGAACTCTGAGTATTTCCTCCCAGTCTGTGACTTATGTTTTCATTTTATCAGTGGTGATTTTCAACAGACAGAAGTGTTTGATTTTGATAAAGTTCATTTCATGCATTTTTTTCTTTTTTAATAATTATGCTTTTTATACCCTATCTCAGATGTCTTGGTTTTATTCAAGGTCACAAAGATTTCTACTATGTTTTCTTCTAGAAGTCTTACCTTTTATATTTAGGTGTATGGTACATTTTTTATAAACATTTGTGTATGGCATGAGATAAGGATTAAGGTTAATTTTTATCCATATAAATATCCAATTATTTCAGCATCAGTTATTGAAAAGACTACCTTTTCTTTATTGAATTTCTTTGGTGTCTTTGTGGAAATCAAGTGACTGTATATGTGTGTATCTATTTTTGGATTCTTTATTCTAGTCTACTGATATATATATATACATATATATATATATATATCTTTATGACAATATCATACTAGCTTGAGTGCTGTAGATTTCTAAGTCTTGGTATCAGGTAATAATAAATCCTCTAATCTTAAAAAAAAGTTTTAAGAAAATTGTTTCAGGGCTTCCCTGGTGGTCCAGTGGGTAAAGAGTCTGCCTTGCAGTGCAAGGGTCACCAGTTCAATCCCTGGCGCAGAAAGATCCCTTGTGCTGCGGAGTGCCTGAACTGGTGTGTCCAATTATGAGCCAGCGCTCTAGAGCGTATGCTCCCAGAGCTGGTGCTCTGTAGTGAGAGGCCACTGCAATGGGTGGGCCACACAGGCCAAAGAATGAAGATGGATGAAAATAAATAAATAAAAAACCAATAAAAGAGGCCAAAATTTTAAAAAAGAGAATTGTTTCAATATTTATGGTTCTTTGCATTTTAAAATCAGCTTGGTTGGTCAGTTTCTACAGAATGCCTGCTGGCATTTTGATTGGGATAACATTAAATCTGTGTATTAATTTGTGGAGAGTCGGCATCTTACCTATATTCTATCTTCCAGTCTCTAAATATGGCATCTCTCCCTACTTATTTATTTTATTTTATTTTTTAAAAACTTTTAATTTATTTATTTTTGGCTGTGTCGGATCTTTGTTGATGTGTGGGTTTAGCTGCTCTGCAGTATATGGGATCTTCCTGGTTCAGGGGTCGAACCTGTGTCTCCTGCATTGGCAGACAGGTTCTAATCCACTGAGCCACAAGGGAAGCCCTCTCCCTACTTATTTAAATCTTTTTGGTTTCTTTCAGCAGTACTGTATCAGTTTTAGCTGAGGATCTTACATATATTTGTTAACTTCATTCATAAACATTTTGTGTCTGGGGATGATTGTGTATTTTATTTTTAAATTTCAATCACTTAATTGCTGGTATAACCACTATCTTGATTTTTGTGTTAACTATCTCCTTGTTTTTTTTTGCTAATTGTATCACCTAGTCAAGTATTATTAAACAATACGTGATTTAGTTTTGAAACACTGAGTAGCAACAACAAACAGAACTGTGCAAGGAAAAAGCAGCAGATGAAGGCTTTCAGAAGAGGATTGAACAGAGCTGCAGCTTCCGAAGAAATCTGAGAGCCGAGAGGTGCTCCTTTTGAGAGAGTGAATGAGCCAAGTCCTGAGAGATTCATTGAAATGCAAGATTCACTCTCCTTGGGCTCTTGGATCACTAGGTACTATGCCTCCAGCAGGACCATAGGCATAGGAAATGGGCTGCTTTTTTGTGATCTCCATGGCTCTCTAGAGTGTCCTGCAGAAAGATCCCTTGTGCTGCGGAGTGCCTGAACTGGTGTGTCCAATTATGAGCCAGCGCTCTAGAGCGTATGCTCCCAGAGCTGGTGCTCTGTAGTGAGAGGCCACTGCAATGGGTGGGCCACACAGGCCAAAGAATGAAGATGGATGAAAATAAATAAATAAAAAACCAATAAAAGAGGCCAAAATTTTAAAAAAGAGAATTGTTTCAATATTTATGGTTCTTTGCATTTTAAAATCAGCTTGGTTGGTCAGTTTCTACAGAATGCCTGCTGGCATTTTGATTGGGATAACATTAAATCTGTGTATTAATTTGTGGAGAGTCGGCATCTTACCTATATTCTATCTTCCAGTCTCTAAATATGGCATCTCTCCCTACTTATTTATTTTATTTTATTTTTTAAAAACTTTTAATTTATTTATTTTTGGCTGTGTCGGATCTTTGTTGATGTGTGGGTTTAGCTGCTCTGCAGTATATGGGATCTTCCTGGTTCAGGGGTCGAACCTGTGTCTCCTGCATTGGCAGACAGGTTCTAATCCACTGAGCCAAAAGGGGAAGCCCTCTCCCTACTTATTTAAATCTTTTTGGTTTCTTTCAGCAGTACTGTATCAGTTTTAGCTGAGGATCTTACATATATTTGTTAACTTCATTCATAAACATTTTGTGTCTGGGGATGATTGTGTATTTTATTTTTAAATTTCAATCACTTAATTGCTGGTATAACCACTATCTTGATTTTTGTGTTAACTATCTCCTTGTTTTTTTTTGCTAATTGTATCACCTAGTCAAGTATTATTAAACAATACATGATTTAGTTTTGAAACACTGAGTAGCAACAACAAACAGAACTGTGCAAGGAAAAAGCAGCAGATGAAGGCTTTCAGAAGAGGATTGAACAGAGCTGCAGCTTCCCGAAGAAATCTGAGAGCCGAGAGGTGCTCCTTTTGAGAGAGTGAATGAGCCAAGTCCTGAGAGATTCATTGAAATGCAAGATTCACTCTCCTTGGGCTCTTGGATCACTAGGTACTATGCCTCCAGCAGGACCATAGGCATAGGAAATGGGCTGCTGTGTATTTTTCGATTCAAAGATCTCCATGGCTTAAGTTCTCAGGCCTAGGTCAATGCAGAACATTTCTGTGGTCCAAAATGAGTGTCCTAGGCCGATCAGGCAGCAAGTATGGTGGAGAGGGCAAAGGATTTCATCAGCATGTGTTCAGGTCAAGACAGATACAGATTAGAATCTGGATCCGCCTTACTCTTGCATTCCGTTCTTAAAAGCATACCACAGTGGCCTTGTATTGTCAGTCTCCTAAGGCACTCTGCTCTGCTCTTGTTGTACTCCATGTCTGATATACACCAGTCATTCTGGGATGCTGCTTCAGTGTCTTCCTTCGGAATTCCCTGTATGCCTCTCTTGTATGCACTGCTCCATTGGTTTATTCTATGGTACTGTATTGGTACCATCTAGTTACATCTTGAGAAACAGAACATAAGAAGTAAAGTTTTTAAGACATTTCATGTCTTTAAATATCTTTATTTTACATCTTTGTACATCATTGATTATTTATATGTGATTGATATTTAGCTGGATAGACAATTCCAAGTTGGAAATCAGTTTCTTTCATAATTTTAGACTTTGCTACATTATCTTCTTGCTTCTAGTGTTGCTGATAAAGTTTGAAGCCATGTTCATCTTTTAGACTTTGTAAGTAACTTTTCTTTCTGGAAACTTGTAGAATATCTTCCTCAATCCCAGTGTCATGGTTTAGTTTTATCTATGGTGTTAGAAATTCAGTGGGACCCTTGGATTGGGTAGTTCACGTCTTTTCCATTCTGGAGAATTTTCTTGAATGATTTCATTGCTAATTTTCTCCTTTGTACTTTTTCTTCTCTGTTCTATCTTTTTACAATTTCTACAATTAGATTTTTGGATCTCCAGAATTTGTTCTTAATTTTACCTTTTTTCTCCTATTTTCGTCATTTCAATTTTTTTGTGCTCTAATATCTGGCACATGCTTGGAATGCGGTAGATAGTCTATATGTCTTTGTTAACAGAATTAGCCATTAGTGTTGTTGCTGAAATTTTTTTGACATATTCATTTTTGCTAGTTTTATATTGCTACCAAGACATGTGGCGCAAATATGTTTACTGAACCTTAATTATGCATTTGGAGATTACATATATGTATCACTCTCAGAGTTCATCATTTAATAGCAGAAGCAAATTTTGACAGAGTTTTTTTTCTTTTTCTTTTTTGGTTGCTCTGGGTCTTCAGTGCTGCACACAGGCTTTTTCTAGTCATACCGAGTAGGAGCTGCTCTTTGTTGTGGTACACCCGTGTCTCATTGCGGTGGCTTCTCTGGTTGCGGAGCATAGGCTCTAGGCATGTGGGCTCTGTAGTTATGGCATATGGGCTTAGTTGCCCCAAGGCATGTGGAATCATCTTGGACCAGGGATCCAACTCCTGTTGCCTGCATTGGCAGGTGAATTCCTGTCTACTGTACCACCAGGGAAGTTCTTAACCAATTACTGTCCTTATTAAAACAGAAGTTTAAACAAAATTTGGACATATGAATTGGCTAATGGATCTTTAAGTGGTAGATCTTAGAATCTCTTGTTCTTTTAACACAGATTGTAGTTGTAACCCAGATTTACATAAGGAAATACTTCTTAAAATTTAATATATTTTCAAGTTGCCTGGATATATTTTCAACATTCAGATTCTGAATCAGTAGGTCTAGAGTGGGACCTGAGATTCTGCATGTTTAAGAGTCTTGTGGGTTTCACCAATGCTGTTGATCAAAGATCACACTTTAACAAGGCTCTTAGGTATATTTGTTTTCACATTTAAAGTCACTTATGATCTTTTTGTCTATGTTCTTGTTGATTTTTCCTGGGAGCACTTTCTTAATAAATTTTCATCTCAAAGTCAGCTTCTAGGTCCTGAACCTAAAACATCAGCATCCTCTCTTTCTTATCACCTAAATGATAATCCAGTAAAGTAACTGGTGGATTTAGCATTTATCCCCCTCTTACACCATAAACAACCCTAATTCCCAATTTCTTCCAATAAAATGTTTGATGAATTCATATCTTTGGTTAATAAATTATATTCACCCTTTAGTGTTCTGTTTTCTATAAATGAATTTAGTAATAATTAAATAAGTCTATTGTTCCTTCCTTCTCCCTTACTCACACTGCTGCCTGAATTTATTTTAATCATTTTAAGAGCTCATTAGTTATATAGTTATGGTCTGTTCAGATACTAAGCCTTTTTTTTTTTGATCAGGATTTTGACTCTGTTTCTTAAGTCTAAGCAGGCATCCATGAAAGATCAGTTTGGCAGTGACAGAGCTCTTAGGGAGGGAAGTGATGGTTATTGTTCATAGAGGTGGACATGTTCCCACTAGAATCAGTATTAGTGATAGGCGTCCAGCCTTGAGAAGAGCGCTGACTCTTCCCAAGCACCTCAGATGAGGAAGATGCAAAGCTATTGAGTTCAGCCCTTACCGAGATTGCTTTCTTTCCTTGGGATGAAAAATGACCAAATAAGAGACATTCCAGCTCAAAACTGGGAAAAGCCACCAGTGAATTTATCTCTAGAAAAATTGTTTCCTCTGATTCCTAGTCCTTGAAGAACACTACCCAGTCTAAGGTCAGCTAAGAGATGGATGATTAAGGGTATTCTTTTCTGAAATTGATTTTAATCCACTCTGTAGCAGAAAACCCTATTTACTTAGATGAGTTTTGATTTGGAGGACATAGCTACTTGGCTGAAGTCCTGGCAGTGAGAGGTGAGTGAGAAGCAATGTGCAGTCACTGTCCATAAGGCCAATAGCAGCATGATAGGGTGTCTCAGCTGCTCCAGGTGTATGTGGGATGCAGGGCTAGGAGATATTTCTTAGTTTTAAGTCTCTTTTTGTCTATGTTCTTGTTGATTTTTCCTGGGAGCACTTTCTTAATAAATTTTCATCTCAAAGTCAGCTTCTAGGTCCTGAACCTAAAACATCAGCATCCTCTCTTTCTTATCACCTAAATGATAATCCAGTAAAGTAACTGGTGGATTTAGCATTTATCCCCCTCTTACACCATAAACAACCCTAATTCCCAATTTCTTCCAATAAAATGTTTGATGAATTCATATCTTTGGTTAATAAATTATATTCACCCTTTAGTGTTCTGTTTTCTATAAATGAATTTAGTAATAATTAAATAAGTCTATTGTTCCTTCCTTCTCCCTTACTCACACTGCTGCCTGAATTTATTTTAATCATTTTAAGAGCTCATTAGTTATATAGTTATGGTCTGTTCAGATACTAAGCCTTTTTTTTTTTGATCAGGATTTTGACTCTGTTTCTTAAGTCTAAGCAGGCATCCATGAAAGATCAGTTTGGCAGTGACAGAGCTCTTAGGGAGGGAAGTGATGGTTATTGTTCATAGAGGTGGACATGTTCCCACTAGAATCAGTATTAGTGATAGGCGTCCAGCCTTGAGAAGAGCGCTGACTCTTCCCAAGCACCTCAGATGAGGAAGATGCAAAGCTATTGAGTTCAGCCCTTACCGAGATTGCTTTCTTTCCTTGGGATGAAAAATGACCAAATAAGAGACATTCCAGCTCAAAACTGGGAAAAGCCACCAGTGAATTTATCTCTAGAAAAATTGTTTCCTCTGATTCCTAGTCCTTGAAGAACACTACCCAGTCTAAGGTCAGCTAAGAGATGGATGATTAAGGGTATTCTTTTCTGAAATTGATTTTAATCCACTCTGTAGCAGAAAACCCTATTTACTTAGATGAGTTTTGATTTGGAGGACATAGCTACTTGGCTGAAGTCCTGGCAGTGAGAGGTGAGTGAGAAGCAATGTGCAGTCACTGTCCATAAGGCCAATAGCAGCATGATAGGGTGTCTCAGCTGCTCCAGGTGTATGTGGGATGCAGGGCTAGGAGATATTTCTTAGTTTTAAGTCTCTGTTTGCATTCACTGAGTAGCCTCCCAGATAAACAATGAGAGCAGAAACTCCGTCCAGAATTTGGGCTGCTGATATACACAGACCCCTTCAACTGGATGTGGGAGAGGGATGGGGGTCTGGGAGTTTGGACAGGGAGGGCCATTGGGCAAACAAGACCAAAGAGGAGGAACATTGGTTTGGTGGCCAGTTATTCACCTGTGATATACCTGCTACCACTATGCAGGTACCCTCATGGCACCTGTGGGCTCAGGGACCCTCACTGTGTATAAATTGAGGGAAGGAAGTTGAGGGCATTGTGGGGTTCCAGAAAGGCAGCCTGTGCCTGTACCCCACCTCCCAATTTAAGTACATGTAAGTCAGAGGAAAGAGTAGCATCCTTACAGATGCTCAAGAGCATCGTGGGTTACACCTGGGTTTGAGGAGACACGTGGGAGTCTCATGGCTCCATTGCAGAGATGTCTCTGAAGGCCAGGAGGAGCTTTGACCTGCAGATTCCTGGCCCAGTTTATTCACACTCACAGGAGGAGGAAACAGAGTACCAGGAGGAACAATGACTTGGAGGTGTGATCCAGAGTGTCTTCTGGTTCTGGTGGAGGGGAGGCAGAGGAGTAGGAAAAGCTGGAGGTGGGAAGCCTAGAGAATGACTCTGGGAAATCTCCCTGGGAGGTGACCTGGACCTTCCAAGAATCCATGGATCTGAGAAGAGGGGGCAGGAGTAGAGGCAGGAAAGATGAACATTTTCCCACCTCTAAAACTGAGGCAAAAGCCACCAGTGAATTTATCTCTAGAAAAATTGTTTCCTCTGATTCCTAGTCCTTGAAGAACACTACCCAGTCTAAGGTCAGCTAAGAGATGGATGATTAAGGGTATTCTTTTCTGAAATTGATTTTAATCCACTCTGTAGCAGAAAACCCTATTTACTTAGATGAGTTTTGATTTGGAGGACATAGCTACTTGGCTGAAGTCCTGGCAGTGAGAGGTGAGTGAGAAGCAATGTGCAGTCACTGTCCATAAGGCCAATAGCAGCATGATAGGGTGTCTCAGCTGCTCCAGGTGTATGTGGGATGCAGGGCTAGGAGATATTTCTTAGTTTTAAGTCTCTGTTTGCATTCACTGAGTAGCCTCCCAGATAAACAATGAGAGCAGAAACTCCGTCCAGAATTTGGGCTGCTGATATACACAGACCCCTTCAACTGGATGTGGGAGAGGGATGGGGTCTGGGAGTTTGGACAGGGAGGGCCATTGGGCAAACAAGACCAAAGAGGAGGAACATTGGTTTGGTGGCCAGTTATTCACCTGTGATATACCTGCTACCACTATGCAGGTACCCTCATGGCACCTGTGGGCTCAGGGACCCTCACTGTGTATAAATTGAGGGAAGGAAGTTGAGGGCATTGTGGGGTTCCAGAAAGGCAGCCTGTGCCTGTACCCCACCTCCCAATTTAAGTACATGTAAGTCAGAGGAAAGAGTAGCATCCTTACAGATGCTCAAGAGCATCGTGGGTTACACCTGGGTTTGAGGAGACACGGGGGAGTCTCATGGCTCCATTGCAGAGATGTCTCTGAAGGCCAGGAGGAGCTTTGACCTGCAGATTCCTGGCCCAGTTTATTCACACTCACAGGAGGAGGAAACAGAGTACCAGGAGGAACAATGACTTGGAGGTGTGATCCAGAGTGTCTTCTGGTTCTGGTGGAGGGGAGGCAGAGGAGTAGGAAAAGCTGGAGGTGGGAAGCCTAGAGAATGACTCTGGGAAATCTCCCTGGGAGGTGACCTGGACCTTCCAAGAATCCATGGACTGAGAAGAGGGCAGGAGATAGAAGGACAGAGAGGGCGCTTCCCTGGTGGTCCAGTGAGTAAAGAGTCCACCTTGCAGTGCAAGGGGTACTGGCTCCATCTCTGGCCCAGGAAGATCCCACATGCAGAGGAGTGGCTGGACCAGTGTGTCCAATTACCAACCAGCACTCTGGAGCGCATGCGCCCAGAGCCGGTGCTCTGCAACGAGAGAGGCCACTGCGATGGGAGGCCCACACAGGCCAAAGAAAAAAGATGGATGAAAATAAATAAATGAAAGACCAATAGAAGTGGCAAAAAAAAAAAAAAAAAAAAAAGACAGACAGTGGACTTGGGGGAATTGCTAGGGAGACTGTCTGCTCAGAAGGGCAGGGAGGGTGCTGATGGGAGCCATAGGCAGGAGGAAGCCTAGGCAGGACATGACTGTGATCAGAGTTTGAGTGTTTTTCGAAATGGAAGAGGGAAGTGAAGTGACCTTAAAAGAAGAAAAATGATTGAAGGGTCTAGGCTAGAAAAAAACCCCCAAACAAAAGGATAACCGTAGGGAGTAAGAGGACAGAGTAAGCTTAACTAGTTTTAAATTCACATCAAATTGACTTGATTAACATGAGCATGTATGCATGAAATTTACAAAATCCTTATTGTACAACTCAAGATTCTGTCAGACTGTTGTAACATCTATGTGTCCAGGCCTCGGTTATCGTGCAGGGAATGTTTAGGGCGAAGGGAGAGGGGACATCTGTGGTTCTAAGAAGTTCTAGAGGTCTCAACTTCATGAAGAAAAAATTTCAATAAGTAGGTTTGAGTATTTCATAACATTGTATGGAAAAACCCAAATGAACTTTTGGGCCAACCTAATACTTACCGGATGTCCATCCCTGTGCAATATGTTGAAAATTCCAAGGTCTCTCTGAAAAGATTTTGTCCTGTAGAGATTCAAAGCTACCATGTGCTAGGATGATCAAAGGAGAGGGAGAAGGTTCCGTGTCACAGGCTGGTGGTACCCAGATTGATTAGGAACTATTAACAAGACACTTTTCTGGGTGTATTCCTTGCATATCTGGAAAGACGATTTTGACTGAATTATTTCAGACATATAAAGTAATGGTATGTGCCCACCACCCAAGCTAAGAAATAAAAATCAAAAACACAGATGAAGTCCTTTGTGTTTGAAGTTCCTGAGATAGCTCAATAAGTCCTGTAAAATCCTAACTAGGCAAACTTCATATAAGATGGGTCTTGGTTTGGGCTGTTATCACATGATACCATAGACTGAGAGGTTTATACACAACAGAGATTTATTTCTCACAGGGATGGAGGGGGAGGCGTCCAAGCTGAAGGTGCCCATAGATTCAGTGTCTACCGAGGGTCTTCTTCCAGGTTCTTGGGTGGCCATCCCCTCTTCTCGCTATATTCTCACATGGTGGAAGGGGTGAGGAAGCTCTTTGGAGTTTCTTTTAGAAGGGGAGTAGTCTCTCCTTTTAAAAAAAATTTTGGCCTCTTTCATTGGTTTTTTACTTGCTTATTTTCATCCATCTTCATTCTTTGGCCTTTGTTGGCCTCCTATTGCAGTGGCCTCTCTTGTTGCAGAGCACCAGCTCTGGGCGCACGCGCTCCAGAGAGCTGGCTTGTAATTGGACACACTGGTTTAGCTGCTCTGCGGCACGTGAGATCTTCCCAGGCCAGGGATCGAACTGGTACCCCTTGCACTGCAAGGTGGACTGCTTACCCACTGGACCACCAGGGAAGCCCTAATCCCACCCTTTAAAAAAAATATGTATTTATTCGACTGCTCCAGGTCTTAGTTGCAACACACAGGATCTTCAGTCTTCATCATGGTGTGTGATATCTTTTTAGCTGTAGCATGTGAGATCTAGTTCCCTGGCCAGAGATCAACTCTGGGCCCCCTGCACTGGGAGCAAGGAGCCTTAGCCACTGGACCGCTGACCCTATTTTTGAGGGCTCCACCTTCATGGCCTAATCTCTTCCAAAGGCCCCACCTCCCAATACCATCTCATCAGAGACTGTTTAAATGTATGAGTTTGTATCAGGACCTTAACATTTGCCAGCTCTTGGGATGAATTAAGATGGTGATGCATGGGGCTATGACATAAGGGTTAGTCCTAAGGACTAACCTGGAGAAACCTCCCTTTTAAAATGAAGTCCTGTTCTTTCAGCTCGGGATGTGGTGATCAGGAGACCTCCTGTGACACACCCAGCCTTGGGACTTGATTTCTTTCTGAATCTGAGGGCTTGGAAGAATCCAGGGCAGAAATAGGAGTGTAAAGGAGCATTTCATTATCCCAGAAGCAGGTTTAAGCTGCTCATCTCTGTTAGAGCACAGGCAATTCTGAAAGGAACAATTGTCTCTCTTTGAAGAAACTGTCAGTGGAAAAGCGTTTAAAAATAATTTCTTTGCAAAATGCATAATGCTCTTGTGCAGAACTCTCTGACATGGCTGTTTAGCAGCCTCTTCCATTTGTATGAGCTCTGGAATGTTAAAACTTCCTTGTACAGACTCAGAAAATAGGTTGCTTATTACACCATGCCTGTCGGTTTCCTTGTAAGGTACCTGTCCTGTCACGGTGGAGCTGCAGGCAAGGCCAGTTCAATGGGATGTGTGTGTTGCTGAGATTAGGGTCTTTACAAGTCCTGGGGCTTGAGAGTCTGAAAAGGAGGGATGAATTTTGTCTCCCAGCCACTGGGCGCACGCTCAGAGAGCTGGCTTGGAATTGGACACACTGGTTTAGCTGCTCTGCGGCACGTGAGATCTTCCCAGGCCAGGGATCGAACTGGTACCCCTTGCACTGCAAGGTGGACTGCTTACCCACTGGACCACCAGGGAAGCCCTAATCCCACCCTTTAAAAAAAATATGTATTTATTCGACTGCTCCAGGTCTTAGTTGCAACACACAGGATCTTCAGTCTTCATCATGGTGTGTGATATCTTTTTAGCTGTAGCATGTGAGATCTAGTTCCCTGGCCAGAGATCAACTCTGGGCCCCCTGCACTGGGAGCAAGGAGCCTTAGCCACTGGACCGCTGACCCTATTTTTGAGGGCTCCACCTTCATGGCCTAATCTCTTCCAAAGGCCCCACCTCCCAATACCATCTCATCAGAGACTGTTTAAATGTATGAGTTTGTATCAGGACCTTAACATTTGCCAGCTCTTGGGATGAATTAAGATGGTGATGCATGGGGCTATGACATAAGGGTTAGTCCTAAGGACTAACCTGGAGAAACCTCCCTTTTAAAATGAAGTCCTGTTCTTTCAGCTCGGGATGTGGTGATCAGGAGACCTCCTGTGACACACCCAGCCTTGGGACTTGATTTCTTTCTGAATCTGAGGGCTTGGAAGAATCCAGGGCAGAAATAGGAGTGTAAAGGAGCATTTCATTATCCCAGAAGCAGGTTTAAGCTGCTCATCTCTGTTAGAGCACAGGCAATTCTGAAAGGAACAATTGTCTCTCTTTGAAGAAACTGTCAGTGGAAAAGCGTTTAAAAATAATTTCTTTGCAAAATGCATAATGCTCTTGTGCAGAACTCTCTGACATGGCTGTTTAGCAGCCTCTTCCATTTGTATGAGCTCTGGAATGTTAAAACTTCCTTGTACAGACTCAGAAAATAGGTTGCTTATTACACCATGCCTGTCGGTTTCCTTGTAAGGTACCTGTCCTGTCACGGTGGAGCTGCAGGCAAGGCCAGTTCAATGGGATGTGTGTGTTGCTGAGATTAGGGTCTTTACAAGTCCTGGGGCTTGAGAGTCTGAAAAGGAGGGGATGAATGAGCAAGATTTAGTCTCCCAGCCATCTGTCTGCCTTTCCTTCCAGGAGTTCTGATGACTTAAAAGTTTTGTAAGGTCCTTAGAGCCTCAGAGATTCTAATGGAGGGGACCAGTGATCCTGGCTGATATGGTCCCAGTTCTGACTGTTTTAATCTGCAATAGGAGTGTATCTAGAAGTTTCCAGAAAGATTCAGCTACTCCAAGGACCATTAGTCAGTTTAATTGTTTGTCTAAATTCCAGAAACTATGGTGGCAGTAACAGCAGCCCACCATTACTGAGATTATAGAGTGGACTCAAACTTTTTTATATATTACTGTGTTGATTATTATAGCAAATCCCATTGGGCCAGCTTTATTTTCTCCATTTTAGAAACAGAGATAAAGCTGACTAACTTGCTTAAAGTCACACAGTCCATAAATAATGATGCTGGGCTTGAACCTGGGTCAATCTGGCCTCCAGGTCAAGGTCTTTTCACCATTCAATGATTCCCAAGTTAGTACAGCTTAGAATCACCTCCAGTGTGGTTCAAATGATCAGATCGTTGTGGGTAAGCCACCCAGCTCCTTTCTCTATGGAGTTCTCAAGGCAAGAATACTGAAGTGGGTTGCCATGCCCTCCTTCAGGGGATCTTCCTGACCCAGGGATCGAACCTGCATCTCTTATGTATGTCTTCTGCATTGGAAGGCTGTTCTTTACTTCTAGTGACATCTGAGAAGCCCAATGTGTTATAATATCAACCAAAAAATAGGCATCAGTTCTCACTATATTTTTTTGAGTCATCTGTTTTTTCTTCTTCTTTCTTTATTTTAAAATTGAAGTTGATTTAAAATTGCTGATTTACAGTGTGCTAATTACTACTGTACAACAAAGTGATTCAGTTACATATATATATATATATCATTCTTTAACTTTTTTTCATTATGGTTTGTCATAGGATATTAAATAAAATAATTTTCTGTACTATACATTAGGACCTTTCTGTTTATCCATTCTATATATAAAAGCTTACACCTACTAATCCCAACCCCCTAACTCCATCACTCCCCAAGATACCCCCCATCTCTTGACAACCATTAGTCTGTTCTCTTTGTCCATATGTCTGTTTCTTTTCTGTAGATGGATTCATTTGTGTCATATTTTAGCTTCCACATATAAGTAGTATCATATGGTATTGTCTTTCTCTTGGTGACTTACTTCGCTTAGTATGATCTCTAGTTGCCGCATTATTTTTGTTCTTTTATATCAATATGACTGTGTAATATTCCATTGCATATATATACCACATTGTCCTTATCCATTCCTCTGTCGATGGGCATCTAGGTTGCTTCCATATCTTGGCTATTGGGAACAGTGCTGCTATGAATGTTGGGGTGCATGTTGTTTTGAATTATACTTTTGTCCATCTGAACAATTTAATGCAGTAGAACAGGGGCTGTTTCCAGATATAATGATGCTTTTTTGGAGCTTAACTTGCTTAAAGTCACACAGTCCATAAATAATGATGCTGGGCTTGAACCTGGGTCAATCTGGCCTCCAGGTCAAGGTCTTTTCACCATTCAATGATTCCCAAGTTAGTACAGCTTAGAATCACCTCCAGTGTGGTTCAAATGATCAGATCGTTGTGGGTAAGCCACCCAGCTCCTTTCTCTATGGAGTTCTCAAGGCAAGAATACTGAAGTGGGTTGCCATGCCCTCCTTCAGGGGATCTTCCTGACCCAGGGATCGAACCTGCATCTCTTATGTATGTCTTCTGCATTGGAAGGCTGTTCTTTACTTCTAGTGACATCTGAGAAGCCCAATGTGTTATAATATCAACCAAAAAATAGGCATCAGTTCTCACTATATTTTTTTGAGTCATCTGTTTTTTCTTCTTCTTTCTTTATTTTAAAATTGAAGTTGATTTAAAATTGCTGATTTACAGTGTGCTAATTACTACTGTACAACAAAGTGATTCAGTTACATATATATATATATATCATTCTTTAACTTTTTTTCATTATGGTTTGTCATAGGATATTAAATAAAATAATTTTCTGTACTATACATTAGGACCTTTCTGTTTATCCATTCTATATATAAAAGCTTACACCTACTAATCCCAACCCCCTAACTCCATCACTCCCCAAGATACCCCCCATCTCTTGACAACCATTAGTCTGTTCTCTTTGTCCATAAGTCTGTTTCTTTTCTGTAGATGGATTCATTTGTGTCATATTTTAGCTTCCACATATAAGTAGTATCATATGGTATTGTCTTTCTCTTGGTGACTTACTTCGCTTAGTATGATCTCTAGTTGCCGCATTATTTTTGTTCTTTTATATCAATATGACTGTGTAATATTCCATTGCATATATATACCACATTGTCCTTATCCATTCCTCTGTCGATGGGCATCTAGGTTGCTTCCATATCTTGGCTATTGGGAACAGTGCTGCTATGAATGTTGGGGTGCATGTTGTTTTGAATTATACTTTTGTCCATCTGAACAATTTTTAATGCAGTAGAACAGGGGCTGAATTTGCCTCCAAGGGACTGTTTAGTGATGTCTGAGAGACATTTTTGGTTGTCCTTTGTGGGATGGTTGGGTCTTGCTACGGGGAGGCCATGGATCGAGGATCCAACATAGACAGAACAGCTTCACACAGCAAAGAATTATCCATTCCACACACTGGTAGCTAAAATGAAGAAACCTGGTACCCACAGAAGCCTATTGGGAGATAAATACACATTTCACACAGCAGTGGGGACGGGGAGTGGCAGCAGTTAGGGCTGGTTTGGGGTTCTGCTACCATTTAGGGTCCTCAGGAGTGGTTCTGAACGCTAGCTGTGATCCATCAATTCAGTGATGGGAAGCAGCCTTGCTCAAGGAAAGGAAGGGGAAGCTAGAGTCTAACCTACCCTTTTCTTACTTTCCTCAGGCTCCCCTCACACCCTTCTACCAAGGAAGAGATGTATGCCTGCCATGGGACCCAAATATCCTGAACTAAATGGAAGGGCTGTGGACAGGCTGCGCCTGGGGCTGGGGACAGCCACTTGGTGGTAGGTTGAGCCTTTCTTGGAATAGGTCCTTAGCCTGAAAGGTCCATGGAGAGGGGGTCAGGGCCAGCTCTGTTTTGCATCCACAGCTCCTACCACAGGTAGACACCTATGGGGCACCCGTTACATATCTGAATGAAAGGGTGCCCCATTGTGCTTGAATAATTCTTAGATGCTTCTTACCCTAGAACCTGAGGGTGGTTCCTGATTGAAGAGGAGGAAGGTGGCTGATGGAGTCAACAGGAACCGGCCTTCAGTGTTCTTCCTGTCTGGGCCTCCATCAGCCCCGAAGCCCTCCCCTTGTTCAGTGTGATGTGGTGGTGAGCGTGTGGGCTTTGCAGCCAGATGGACTCATGCCTGTTTCCCGGTTCCACTGTTTCTAGGTAGACCTTGACCAAGCAACTTAACCTTGGTGAGCCTGTTTTCTCATATGTAACTTAGAGACAATAGCAATTCTCTACTGAGTTCATAAAGTCTTAGAGGATAACCTGAAATAATGCATGAGGAATAGAGATGGCCAAGAGATCTGCTCAAGAAGCCTGTAGTTGGCGGGTCAGGTAGAAGGGTAAGCCAGGAGAGTAGAACAATGTAAGTATCATAGTAGAAATATACATGAGATAATAGAGAAAATACCTACATGGTGCCTGTGTTGGGCTGCACCCCACGTGCCTCCAAGGTGTGTATTTGCTCAGCTGCAAAACTGAAGAAAGAGCCCAGAGTCACCACAGAGGCATCAGTGGTTTAACGGATGGGGACACATGTCTGAAGCAAGATCCTGGAGTGAACCTTGCCATGTGCTTGTGTGATTGATGGCAGGCAGGACATAGCAGCTGTCTTCATTCTGGGGCAAGGCGAAGGGAAGATGGTCAATTAAATGAGAATTGACATCAGGTTGGCTCATTAGTTACTAGGGAAGCTAACAAAGAGGCATGTCCCTCGTGGCTCTCTTGATAAGAACCGTCACTGGCAGGTGCCGAGGTGTGTGTGTAGGAAGGTCAGTTAAGTGAGGAGCGTGCAGGTGAAGCAGGCACTGGTCGGGCACGGGATGTTCAGAGAACAAGAGAAAGTCATCTTGAGTGGCCTGACCACACAGCCTGGGACTTGGAGGGATTCAATAACGTGAATTCCATTCTTCTTATGAAAAATGTCTTGGGCTTCAGAAGAGGAGCCACGTGAAAGTGAAGCTCGGTATGTGCTCTGAGTTCTGGTGGCTGATGGAGATCAGACTCTTAAGGAACCTGGGCCTTCAGGGGGTGCCCCATTGTGCTTGAATAATTCTTAGATGCTTCTTACCCTAGAACCTGAGGGTGGTTCCTGATTGAAGAGGAGGAAGGTGGCTGATGGAGTCAACAGGAACCGGCCTTCAGTGTTCTTCCTGTCTGGGCCTCCATCAGCCCCGAAGCCCTCCCCTTGTTCAGTGTGATGTGGTGGTGAGCGTGTGGGCTTTGCAGCCAGATGGACTCATGCCTGTTTCCCGGTTCCACTGTTTCTAGGTAGACCTTGACCAAGCAACTTAACCTTGGTGAGCCTGTTTTCTCATATGTAACTTAGAGACAATAGCAATTCTCTACTGAGTTCATAAAGTCTTAGAGGATAACCTGAAATAATGCATGAGGAATAGAGATGGCCAAGAGATCTGCTCAAGAAGCCTGTAGTTGGCGGGTCAGGTAGAAGGGTAAGCCAGGAGAGTAGAACAATGTAAGTATCATAGTAGAAATATACATGAGATAATAGAGAAAATACCTACATGGTGCCTGTGTTGGGCTGCACCCCACGTGCCTCCAAGGTGTGTATTTGCTCAGCTGCAAAACTGAAGAAAGAGCCCAGAGTCACCACAGAGGCATCAGTGGTTTAACGGATGGGGACACATGTCTGAAGCAAGATCCTGGAGTGAACCTTGCCATGTGCTTGTGTGATTGATGGCAGGCAGGACATAGCAGCTGTCTTCATTCTGGGGCAAGGCGAAGGGAAGATGGTCAATTAAATGAGAATTGACATCAGGTTGGCTCATTAGTTACTAGGGAAGCTAACAAAGAGGCATGTCCCTCGTGGCTCTCTTGATAAGAACCGTCACTGGCAGGTGCCGAGGTGTGTGTGTAGGAAGGTCAGTTAAGTGAGGAGCGTGCAGGTGAAGCAGGCACTGGTCGGGCACGGGATGTTCAGAGAACAAGAGAAAGTCATCTTGAGTGGCCTGACCACACAGCCTGGGACTTGGAGGGATTCAATAACGTGAATTCCATTCTTCTTATGAAAAATGTCTTGGGCTTCAGAAGAGGAGCCACGTGAAAGTGAAGCTCGGTATGTGCTCTGAGTCCTCGAAGGAGGTTAAACAAATTTATATTTGATGGCCTCTATTGACTCCACACAATAGAGAAATATGTCATTTCCAGAGGGAAGAGTGGAAGTGGGGACTGGAGAGGGTGGTAAGAGTTTGGGAAGCTGATGTGGAAAACAGGAAGAGGGATCTAGTGGGAATGAGAAGGCACGAGCTAAGACACAGTTGAGAGAGAAATGATAAAGAGTACATAGGAAACAGTGTATTTTTATTTTCTGATTTTCTCCTACACTGTGGCTCCGTGGCTGGAAGTTTGGGCTGCCAAGAGGGCAGGGATCCTGATGGTGTGTGTGGGAACACAGGAATCTGTGGGGCCTGAGGTGGTGAACAGGGCTGTGAGTTGAGGAGGTGGGTGCAGACCAAGATGAGGAACCGAAGGCCTGGGGCTCTGAGGTGGGAGGCAGAGAAGCACTGCAGAAGGGCAGGAAATGGCTCAGACTAGAGGATCCAAATGAAACGGCTCGGACAAGAACATCGGCATTGGCTGTTTCTGCAGGAGCACGTGTTCTGGGTGATGAGAAACTCCAGAGAGGCTGTGTAGGTGGGTTCTTAGGAGAGATGGCGGTTCTTAGAGAAGAAGAGGATGAATTTTGTGCACATCAACTTTGGTGGGAAGTGAGGTGGACTGGAATGCAGTCCTGTAGAAAACTCTTGGCGCTTGTTACCATTTGAATCCTGTTCCCTTTGAAAGTTGGGCTTCACAGGTAACAAAGGGGTAAAGAATCCACCTGGCAAGGCAGGGAATGCTAGCGACGCAGGTTTGGTGCCTGGGTCAGGAAGATCCCCTGGAGTAGGAAATGGCAACCCACTCCAGTATTCTTGACTGGAGATTCCCAAAGACAGAAATGAAAATGAGCTTGTTAGGCTACAGTCCATGGAGTCTCAAAGAGTCAGACATGACTAAGCACACATTGCACCCTTTTGAAAGATATGTTGACATCCTAACCCCCCCACTCAGTGCCTCAGAACGTGACTTTATTTGGAAATAGGGTCATGGCAGGTGTTAAGGTGAGATGACACTGGCATAGGGCGGGCCCTTCATATGACTCATGTCGCTTTAAGAGAAGAAGAATTTGTGTGAAAACAGACACACAGGGGGCATGAAGATGATGCCACCTGATGACAGAGGTAGAGACGGCAGGGATTCACGCATAAGCCAGTGAACACCAGGATTGCTGGCTACCATCGGGCAAGGAAGGCGCCTCCTCCGCAGCTTTCAGGGGGAGCATGGCCCTGCTGTGTAACATGGGGCTGTCATTCGGCAACATCTGAAGTCAATCGGCAACCTCTGCTGATTGACGTCAGATGTTGGCCTCCAGCTCTGTGAGAGAGTCATTTTATGTTGTTTTAAGATGACTGGTTTGTAGGGCTTTATACAGCAGTCCTAAGACACTAATATATACTCCTTTCCTTTGATCCAGTGTCACTGATCCTTTAAAGCTACATTTCACTTCAGTGCCTCCAACAAGCCTCTCCACTCCTCTGGTCACACTGACCTCCCCTGCCTCCCTTCTCTGATTTCCAGCTACACTGGAAGTCTGGTCCAATTATGCATGAAATCAGCATGTGATTCCACTATGTTTTATGTGTTCCTTCAATTGGATTTAAGATTTGTCTTCACTGAGGTGTAGGCATCTTACCTTTCTGAATTTCTGGCACTGCCTCAGGGCTTCTGGTAGGCACTCATTGGTCACTTCTGAATCTCTTGCTGGCAGCTTTAGAGTGGCATCGAAAGTTGATCCTCATTTAGGTCACTTGCTGTGCACTTTTCTGGGGCACTATTATCCTACTGGCATTTGAATACTGATGTGCTATCTTAGCTCATTATGGAAAAGTATAAAACTGCATATCATCCAAAGAGTCATAATGTATTTTTTTTTATCATGAGAACAATTCAAATACAGGAATGCTCAACTGAAGGAAACCTCCATATACAACTGACGGGGAAGGGGAGAAAGACTTTTTTTATTAGCACAAAGGGTTTTTTTTTTTTTTCTCCCAGTTTTAAATACCTAATAGGACTTCATTGTTGGAGTGATAAAGAATCCATGGGCAATACAGGAGATGTGGATTTGATCCCTGGGTTGGGAAGATCCCCTGGAGAAGGAAATGGCAATCCACTCCAGTATTCTTGCCTGGGAAATCCAATGGACAGAAAAGCCTGGTGGGCTACAGTCCATAGGATCCCAAAAAGGTCAGACATGATTTAGTGACTGAACAACAATAAGATCACCTAATAAGGCTTACAAAATTTCGTCTTCTTATATGACTTTCAAAACTTTTTTCCTTTCTGTACCTATCACAATAAAATTTGATTTACACAACTTTCTGAGGACATGGAGACTGTTTCAACTAGTCACACTAAGGTGGAACAACACTTAGAAAAGCAAAGGCAGCACCTTTCTATGAAAGAGGTGCTGTGAATATTGTGAATCCCGGTGTGGTCTGTGCAGAAAACATCTTTGAAAGTTGATTTAAGATGGTAATAGCGACTGCCTCTGGGGAGGGGAATCTGGAAGTAGGAGGCAGGGGGAAGGAAGAAAGGGAGACTTTTATGCTAAGTTAAAAAAAGCATGTGTGCTCATCAAAGAGAGAGAAAGGGAGGGAGGAAGGAACAGAGGGAGAGAAGAGAAAGGAAGGAAGGAGAAGGGGAGAAGAAATATGGGTTGCTCAGACTAGGAGATGATCAGAAAGCACAGATAGGGTCCTAAGAAAGGCTATTCCATGCATGGATAGGGGGTAGTAGCCTTCACTCAGACAGTCAGGGAGAAGCACAACACACACCCACACCCACACTCGCAGACACACACACACATACCTCCACTCCCACCCCCACCACCCCAAGCTATTCTCATTAGACCTTCCCTGGGGTGAGAAGATGATGTCATTCTTGATGTCAGTCCAGCTACACAGGCAGGGTTTCTCTGCGGGCTTAATTGCTCCTGTCTGCCTCCAATCCACTCCCTGGGGCACCTCCATACCTTGGTCCCTTTGAATACCACAGACCTCCCTGTGGCCCTCTTCCCCTAGGAGAGTCATTTCCTCTGTCATTTCCCCTGCTCGGTGATTTCAAATTGCCTTTCTCTCTGTAAGGAATTGCATGCAGCAGGCGATGGGGACGGTGGTCACAATGGGCTCCAGTCTCCCCAGGTCACAGAGCAGCACAGAGCTGAATTCAGGTCACAGGAGCTGTTTGGCTGTGGCTAGACTCTAGAGCTCCTAACCCCTAACCCGTGCCCTTCTGCAGTCACACAGCCTTGACACTCAGATCACACACCCCGGTATCAGAGTCAACAGGAGCTGAACGGCAGTCAAAACTTGGGGTCAGACATGATTTAGTGACTGAACAACAATAAGATCACCTATCACAATTTCGTCTTCTTATATGACTTTCAAAACTTTTTCCTTTCTGTACCTATCACAATAAAATTTGATTTACACAACTTTCTGAGGACATGGAGACTGTTTCAACTAGTCACACTAAGGTGGAACAACACTTAGAAAAGCAAAGGCAGCACCTTTCTATGAAAGAGGTGCTGTGAATATTGTGAATCCCGGTGTGGTCTGTGCAGAAAACATCTTTGAAAGTTGATTTAAGATGGTAATAGCGACTGCCTCTGGGGAGGGGAATCTGAAAGTAGGAGGCAGGGGGAAGGAAGAAAGGGAGACTTTTCATGTTGTACTAATTTATGCTAAGTTAAAAAAAGCATGTGTTCTCATCAAAGAGAGAGAAAGGGAGGGAGGAAGGAACAGAGGGAGAGAAGAGAAAGGAAGGAAGGAGAAGGGGAGAAGAAATAAGGGTTGCTCAGACTAGGAGATGATTAAAAAACACAGATAGGGTCCTAAGAAAGGCTATTCTGTGCATGGATAGGGGGTAGTAGCCTTCACTCAGACAGTCAGGGAGAAGCACAACACACACCCACACCCACACTCGCAGACACACACACACACACACACCTCCACTCCCCCCCACCCCCCACCCCAAGCTATTCTCATTAGACCTTCCCTGGGGCGAGAAGATGATGTCATTCTTGATGTCAGTCCAGCTACACAGGCAGGGTTTCTCTGCGGGCTTAATTGCTCCTGTCTGCCTCCAATCCACTCCCTGGGGCGCCTCCATACCTTGGTCCCTTTGAATACCACAGACCTCCCTGTGGCCCTCTTCCCCTAGGAGAGTCATTTCCTCTGTCATTTCCCCTGCTCGGTGATTTCAAATTGCCTTTCTCTCTGTAAGGAATTGCATGCAGCAGGCGATGGGGACGGTGGTCACAATGGGCTCCAGTCTCCCCAGGTCACAGAGCAGCACAGAGCTGAATTCAGGTCACAGGAGCTGTTTGGCTGTGGCTAGACTCTAGAGCTCCTAACCCCTAACCCGTGCCCTTCTGCAGTCACACAGCCTTGACACTCAGATCACACACCCCCCGGTACATCAGAGTGACGGGCAGAACAGGAACTTGGCTGAAATGCTGTGAAAAGAGTGTTTGCGATTCCGACAGCAGACCTGAGTTATGGATAAGGCACCTTTGAAAAGATCACTGGTTAACCCTGCTAAAGGAACCGTTTCTGGATGACTCACTCATCGGCGGTCTGGTCCTTAGCACTCTGTGGACTGTGTCTGATGCATCGTTACATTCCTCCCAATGCTTGACATGTGGCAGGCTTGTCATAAATTTATGCTGAGAGAATGCACTGACTTATCATTTATATGGAAGGGAGACAGATAGTCCCTCACTCTAGCTTTACAACTAAACTAAATTCACTTGTAAGAAGAATCCAGATAAAAAGAGATGTGTGGAGGGAAGAGGGAAGGCTGAAACGGAGGGCTGTGTGAATCCATCTCCCAGTGTGTGTGTGTGTAACTACACATGGGCGCATGTGTAATGAAAAGGAGAGGAAGGCAGCTAGGCCTGGATGCTCCTGGGCCTGCCGGGCTGGTGGCATGGCGCTGCTGGGGAAAGACTGCAGCTCTGGAGGTGCGGGGGGAACAGACAGCAGGCCTGTGTGCTCTGACGCAGCTTGTAGGAGAAAAGAACACCAACTGGGATGTGAAACCGTCCAGGAACTGAGAGCTTGTGCTGAAAGGCCTGGGGATAGGGCCAGCAGAAGCGGGCACAAGTTGGAGACACACGGGGACATAGGTGCCCTGAGCGGCATGACCGTGTGCAGGGAGCTGGCCACCTCTCTCTCGACTGCTCCCCACTACATACTCCTCAGAGCCGTGAAGCAGAGATCTCCTGCTATGAGAGCCTGCAGTCTATTACAGAAAGGATTTCTGGTCCAAATGGAAGCCGGAGTTTCTCGCCCATCAGGACTCTGAGGTCCGTCATCATTTTCTTGACTTGTTGAGAATTTTAAAGAAAACCATTGTTCCCTCCGCCGGAGAGATCTAACCGAAGACTACCCAGACGCCCAGTGGGAGGGGAGCTTTTCTCTCTGTTCTCGTGTCCTCTCCAGGGACCCTCAGAAGAGTCTGAAGAAAGCTTTGGGTCCACCTGATCTAACCTTCATGTTTTACAAAGACTTCACGATGCCAAGAAAGGATCATGACTTACTCAGGGCCGCAAAACCAGCAAGAAGTGGATGCAGCAGTCAAAACCAGGTTTTCCTGTTTGAAGCTGCGTCAGCTTTCCAGCCCAGGCCACCTCACTAGGCTTCTGCAGGGCCTCCTGCCCTCAGTAACACCAGTGCTGGGCTGCAAAGCGTGGTCACCAGGGCCCTTAGCAGAGGGATAAACTGGGTTAAGATTTCCTTTGGGCTCTTTCTCTTGTTTTCTCCAAGCTATCTTTCATTTCTTGTTATGGCTACTATTCTCATTCTGTCTCCCTCTCTCTCCTGCAGTCCCTGGTGTCTGAATGCAAAGTGACTCTGTCCACCTGGCCAGCCTTCCCTCTTTCAAGGGTTCAGATGCCCAAGCATTGTTTCTTTCTCTGCAATTTGGATCTTGGGTAAGAACTTTTCTTTCTCCCCATCTGAGCTGCTCTCAGCTCCGCGGCTGAGTGGATCCCGTGACTGGAATAATCCTCTGGGTGGCATCGGTAAAAGTGAACGTGTTAGTCATTCAGTTGTGTCTGACTCTTTGTGACCCCATGGACGGCAGCCCGCCAGGCTCCTCGGTCCAGGGAATTCTCCAGGCAAGAGTACTGGAGTGGGTTGCCGTGCCCTTCTCTACAGGATCCTCTGACCCAGGGATCAGAGCCAGGTCTCCTGTATTGCAGGCAGATTCTTAATCGTCTGAGCCACCAGGGAAGCCTGGGTTGGATGGGTGACGGGTACTTAACCCCACCAGCGTCAAGCCTGTTGACCCAGCTGTGTCACTCGTGGATGCACTGTCTGCTTGGCTGGTGTCTCTTGCTGGGCATCTCCTCTCTGCCAGAAGAGCCAAGAGGGAGAAGACAGCAGCTCAGGAAAAGCAGTCAATGCCTGGTGTGGTTGATGCTGATGCAGGGGTGGAGGGGCGAGCAACATGAGATTCCTTTAACCCCCACTGAGCCTCTAGTGTTCCCTGGTTATGACCACCTGCTTCATATTTACACATGGCTTGCAGTCCTTCACTGAGCAATGTAATGAGTGCTGCAGACATTGTCTTACTCACTTCTCTCAGCCTAGGGTACAGGCATTATCCCCCATCTTGCAGATAGACCGAGGCTTAGAAGAAGGATCAAATACGCTGTTAGTAAGAAAAGCCAGAATTTATGGATTGATTTGATTGAAGTATAGCTTGATTTACAATGTTGTCTTAATTTCTGCTGAATGGCAAAGTGATTCAGTCATACATATATATATGTTCTTATATTGCTTTCCATTATGGTTTATCATAGGATATTGGATATAGTTCCCTGTGCTATGCGGTAGGACCTTGTTGTTTATCCATTCTTGATACACTAGTTTGCATCTAGTGCGTCTAGTTTGGGTTACCCCAAACTCCCCATTCTTCCCTCTCCCCTTACCAAACACTTGGCAATGACAAGTCTGTTCTCTATGTCTGTGAGTCTGTTTCTGTTTCATTGACCAGTTGTTCATTTGTGTCATATTTTAGATCCTACATATAAGTGACATCATATGGTCTTTGTCTTTTCTGAGTTACTTCACTTCGTATGATAATCTCTAGGTCGATCCATGTTGCTGCAAATGACACTATTTTTTCTTTTTCATGGCTGAGTAGTATTCCATTGTATGTATGTACCACATCTTCTTTACCCATTTCTCTGTTGATGGACTCCAAGTTTCTTCTCTACCTTGACTATTGTAAATAATGTTGAGGATCCAAGATTTCAACTGATGTCTCTCTGCTTTGAATTTTCTGCTTCCTGTGGCTCTGCATACCCCTATCTAGTGCTTTTTGTGTCTGCCCCTTCCTAGATTCCCATAAAAAGTTCTGCTTTTTAAAATCACTAGTGGTAACATTGACTTTCTGAGGATGAAATGATATAATCTTTTTTATTCTAATAAGAGCTTGAGCAAAGGAGAGACCTTCTGATTTCAGAGTGTGGGTAGCAGTGATGCTTAATACTAAGTTATGGGATCATCATCACCTCCTTGCCTGGCCTCTGTGCAGTGCTGGAGGGGAATGTGGGTTCATTAGGAAAAGCAGTCAGCCTCCTTTCCCCCCTGACCCCAATGCCTTCAATTTACACATGGCTTGCAGTCCTTCACTGAGCAATGTAATGAGTGCTGCAGACATTGTCTTACTCACTTCTCTCAGCCTAGGGTACAGGCATTATCCCCCATCTTGCAGATAGACCGAGGCTTAGAAGAAGGATCAAATACGCTGTTAGTAAGAAAAGCCAGAATTTATGGATTGATTTGATTGAAGTATAGCTTGATTTACAATGTTGTCTTAATTTCTGCTGAATGGCAAAGTGATTCAGTCATACATATATATATGTTCTTATATTGCTTTCCATTATGGTTTATCATAGGATATTGGATATAGTTCCCTGTGCTATGCGGTAGGACCTTGTTGTTTATCCATTCTTGATACACTAGTTTGCATCTAGTGCGTCTAGTTTGGGTTACCCCAAACTCCCCATTCTTCCCTCTCCCCTTACCAAACACTTGGCAATGACAAGTCTGTTCTCTATGTCTGTGAGTCTGTTTCTGTTTCATTGACCAGTTGTTCATTTGTGTCATATTTTAGATCCTACATATAAGTGACATCATATGGTCTTTGTCTTTTCTGAGTTACTTCACTTCGTATGATAATCTCTAGGTCGATCCATGTTGCTGCAAATGACACTATTTTTTCTTTTTCATGGCTGAGTAGTATTCCATTGTATGTATGTACCACATCTTCTTTACCCATTTCTCTGTTGATGGACTCCAAGTTTCTTCTCTACCTTGACTATTGTAAATAATGTTGAGGATCCAAGATTTCAACTGATGTCTCTCTGCTTTGAATTTTCTGCTTCCTGTGGCTCTGCATACCCCTATCTAGTGCTTTTTGTGTCTGCCCCTTCCTAGATTCCCATAAAAAGTTCTGCTTTTTAAAATCACTAGTGGTAACATTGACTTTCTGAGGATGAAATGATATAATCTTTTTTATTCTAATAAGAGCTTGAGCAAAGGAGAGACCTTCTGATTTCAGAGTGTGGGTAGCAGTGATGCTTAATACTAAGTTATGGGATCATCATCACCTCCTTGCCTGGCCTCTGTGCAGTGCTGGAGGGGGAATGTGTGGGTTCATTAGGAAACTTGCTTCATGAATGTTCAGCATTGTTCTCGTCTGTGATGAAGAGAATGGCTGGGGAAAAACCTACCCAGTTGGCTCTGGAAAGGCAAGTTGCTGGGTCAACCTGACATGGATGGCTGGGCTGATGGAGGTCAGCCAAAAGGGTAGCTCTGTCTCACTCTCCACGGACAAGGCCCTGGGACATGCTCAGAAGCTCAACAGGAGTAACCCTTGTGGAGCTTGTTGCGCCCTGTGAAGAACACAGGCTGAGAATCCAGAGACTCGAATTCCCCCATGCCATTGGAAATGTCCCCTTCTGGGCCTTGGTTAGACTGTATAGTCTTTCTATCTCTCATATGTCCAGATTTGTGTGAGAAAGATAGCTCTGGTCTGTCGTTCTCATCTGTGATATCATGGACAGAGGATCTTGGCAAATTATAGTCTACAGATTTGCAAGAGTCAGACATGACTTAGTGACTAACCCACCATCAACCTTCTTATCTGTGACATCACAGAAAAGGTATCACAGATAAGAAATATTAGATTCCACATACAGAACTGATCTACCTGCCTGTTCACAGATTAAGAAAGCTATGTGATTAATATCTTGTTGTTCAGTATCTCAATCATGTCCGATTCTTTGTGTCCCCATAGATGCAGCATGCCAAGCTTGCCTGTGCTTTACCATTTCCCGGAGCTTACTCAAACTGATTTCTATTGAGTCAGTGATGCCATCCAACCATCTCGTCCTCTGTCATCCACTTCCCTTTCTGCCTCCTATCTTTCCGGATCAGGGTCTTTTCTAATGAGTTGTCTCTTTGCATTGGGTGGCCAAAGTAATGGAGCTTCAGCTTTACCATCAGTCCTTCCACTGAATATTCAGGGTTGGTTTCCTTTAGGCTCCTTCTCCCCAGTGTTCTCAATAGGTTAAACTGTCTCACATGCTATTCTTTCTAAACCCAGACCCTCTACTGTCAAATACCAGAATTGATCAAACTCTTTGGATAGGGTTTGACTTGGTGGAGAGATTGGAGTGGAACTGCTTGGACCTGGGTGCTGTTCTCCATTCACACCATCTTCTCTAAAATGTCCCTTGTTCCTCAGGTGACCTGCTGAATCATAGCCAAATTATTCTACTTACACCAGTTATAACACAAGATGACGCAAAGCACATAGTTCTCATGTTGATGTTTATTAAAAGACTGGGTAAGTTGGGAATGGGGCTTCCATGGTGGCTCAGTTGAGAATCTACCTACAATATGGAAAACCTGGGTTCGATCCCTGAGTCGGAAAGATTTCCTGGAGGAGTGCCTGACAACCCACTCCTGTATTCTTGCCTGGAGAATGCCAAGGACAGAGGAGCCTGGCAGGCTATAGACCATGGGGTTACAAAGAATCGGACATGACCGAGGGACTAAACGGAAGTTGGGAATGACTAGAGTCCTTCTTGGGAACTGCTGGTGAACTTGACAAATCCTCTACTTTTCTCAAAGACTTTAAAAAACAAATCCTTTCTTTCAAGGACTGACAAGAAGCTAATAGTTCCACTTTAGCTTTACTTGAGAAATCTGTGATATCATGGACAGAGGATCTTGGCAAATTATAGTCTACAGATTTGCAAGAGTCAGACATGACTTAAAAAAGTGACATACAGAAATATTAAAATTTTCCACATACAGAACTGATCTACCTGCCTGTTCACAGATTAAGAAAGCTATGTGATTAATATCTTGTTGTTCAGTATCTCAATCATGTCCGATTCTTTGTGTCCCCATAGATGCAGCATGCCAAGCTTGCCTGTGCTTTACCATTTCCCGGAGCTTACTCAAACTGATTTCTATTGAGTCAGTGATGCCATCCAACCATCTCGTCCTCTGTCATCCACTTCCCTTTCTGCCTCCTATCTTTCCGGATCAGGGTCTTTTCTAATGAGTTGTCTCTTTGCATTGGGTGGCCAAAGTAATGGAGCTTCAGCTTTACCATCAGTCCTTCCACTGAATATTCAGGGTTGGTTTCCTTTAGGCTCCTTCTCCCCAGTGTTCTCAATAGGTTAAACTGTCTCACATGCTATTCTTTCTAAACCCAGACCCTCTACTGTCAAATACCAGAATTGATCAAACTCTTTGGATAGGGTTTGACTTGGTGGAGAGATTGGAGTGGAACTGCTTGGACCTGGGTGCTGTTCTCCATTCACACCATCTTCTCTAAAATGTCCCTTGTTCCTCAGGTGACCTGCTGAATCATAGCCAAATTATTCTACTTACACCAGTTATAACACAAGATGACGCAAAGCACATAGTTCTCATGTTGATGTTTATTAAAAGACTGGGTAAGTTGGGAATGGGGCTTCCATGGTGGCTCAGTTGAGAATCTACCTACAATATGGAAAACCTGGGTTCGATCCCTGAGTCGGAAAGATTTCCTGGAGGAGTGCCTGACAACCCACTCCTGTATTCTTGCCTGGAGAATGCCAAGGACAGAGGAGCCTGGCAGGCTATAGACCATGGGGTTACAAAGAATCGGACATGACCGAGGGACTAAACGGAAGTTGGGAATGACTAGAGTCCTTCTTGGGAACTGCTGGTGAACTTGACAAATCCTCTACTTTTCTCAAAGACTTTAAAAAACAAATCCTTTCTTTCAAGGACTGACAAGAAGCTAATAGTTCCCACTTTAGCTTTACGAGAAATGGAAAAAAAAGTTTGAGAAATGGGAAAAGGAAGCAGTAGAAAGTGAAGCCATGTTTAGACAATTCGACCCCATGGAAAGCCAAGGAATATTTATTAGGCTCCACCTGGTAAGTCATTCTGCTGCAGTATGTCTCTCAGTCCTACCAGAGGCCCCTGAACAGATAGAGGTAAACCTATTTTCCAATAGGGCAGAACTCTTCATTATAGTTTTAGTGCCTTGGATACTCAGGAGCTGCCCTAGCCAACCAGACTATAGCTCTAGAATGAAAAGTCATCTGCCTGGGAAGGCTTCTACTGTGACAGAACAGGGCTCAGAGCTTCCATTTAATAGTCCAGTTCTTCCTTCCAGGTGATGATGGGGAAGCAGATATTTCTCGACCATCTCAGTCCTTGGTCTTGAGCCCTGCATTTCTACCCTCTACTCTGGTCTCTCTAAATTATGCCATTCTAACCCCTCTGCTTATGGACTACCTTTGCAGATCCAAGCCCTGCAAAGCCAGACTCCCTCATCACTCTCTGCTTAGTTCAGCACAGGGGAAAATGAGTCAGAAGGACCTGCCTGTCCACCTAAAAAGGAAGGTTCACTCTGCCTGGTCTTTGGGCCTAGTTCTGGAGACTCGTGGCAGAAACTGAGGGAACGGCTCTTCATGTGGGTCTCTCTCTCGCTCTCCCTTGAACACAACAATGGCGTCAGGAGGGCCAGACCTTGACCGATTCTTCCTGTATTGAGACAGGGACAGACGTCCTCACCCTGCTTGAGAACCAGACATTCCTTATTGAGGTCTGTGTGTGGGTTGGAAAAGAGTTTCCAGACACGAGACAGAGTGAGGGGAAAGTAAAGTTTATTAGGGTGGGGGAAGGGAGAGTCACTGCCAGAACAGCGGGCCAGTTTAAGGGAGAATCGGTATTGTTAAAGTGGAAGACGCTGCTAGAACAGCAGGTCAGCTCAAAGAGAGCCAACGCTATCAGAACAGTGGGTTGGCTCAAAGAGAACCAATGTTAACAGGTCTTTGATTCCTTTTACAGCTAGGGTCTAAGGAGGGGCATAGGGGTCTTAAGGATCATTGCTGATTGGACGGTCTGCTGGGTGGGTAGAGTGATGACTACAGCATGCAGTAGGGCCCAAGGAGTGGCACTGGGGTCTTAAGGACTAGGCGGTGTACTATAGCCCCGGGGAGGGGAGGACAATAAGGGTCTTGCATTCCAAGACCCTCCTAGTTTGCCTTGTTCTTTCATCCTTGGGCACCACATTCCTGAACCTGTTACCTCCTTCTGTGCTAGTAACCAAAGTGAATGCATGCCCAGGTGTGTTATGGTTCTCAGGGATATTTACATTTTAGTATTCTCTTGTGTAAGGTTGGGCTTCCCTGGTGGCCCAGCAGTAAAGAATCTACCAACAATGCAGGAGACGTGGGTTCCATCCCTGGATCATAAAGAAAACAACCGCCCACACCAGTATTCTTGCCTGGGAAATCTCTCGGTCAGAAGAGCCTGGCAGGGGACAGTCCACAGAGTTGCCAGAGTCAGACACGATTTAGAGACTAAACGACAATGACAACGATGACAAATATATGGTTGGCACACTTTTTCCTTAAAGGGCGGATGACAAATGCTTTAGGTTTTGCAAGATGTATTGTCCTTGATACAGAAATATATAGACCTAAAAGGAAGGTTCACTCTGCCTGGTCTTTGGGCCTAGTTCTGGAGACTCGTGGCAGAAACTGAGGGAACGGCTCTTCATGTGGGTCTCTCTCTCGCTCTCCCTTGAACACAACAATGGCGTCAGGAGGGCCAGACCTTGACCGATTCTTCCTGTATTGAGACAGGGACAGACGTCCTCACCCTGCTTGAGAACCAGACATTCCTTATTGAGGTCTGTGTGTGGGTTGGAAAAGAGTTTCCAGACACGAGACAGAGTGAGGGGGAAGGAAAGTTTATTAGGGGGGGGAAGGGAGAGTCACTGCCAGAACAGCGGGCCAGTTTAAGGGAGAATCGGTATTGTTAAAGTGGAAGACGCTGCTAGAACAGCAGGTCAGCTCAAAGAGAGCCAACGCTATCAGAACAGTGGGTTGGCTCAAAGAGAACCAATGTTAACAGGTCTTTGATTCCTTTTACAGCTAGGGTCTAAGGAGGGGCATAGGGGTCTTAAGGATCATTGCTGATTGGACGGTCTGCTGGGTGGGTAGAGTGATGACTACAGCATGCAGTAGGGCCCAAGGAGTGGCACTGGGGTCTTAAGGACTAGGCGGTGTACTATACCCCCGGGAGGGAGGACAATAAGGGTCTTGCATTCCAAGACCCTCCTAGTTTGCCTTGTTCTTTCATCCTTGGGCACCACATTCCTGAACCTGTTACCTCCTTCTGTGCTAGTAACCAAAGTGAATGCATGCCCAGGTGTGTTATGGTTCTCAGGGATATTTACATTTTAGTATTCTCTTGTGTAAGGTTGGGCTTCCCTGGTGGCCCAGCAGTAAAGAATCTACCAACAATGCAGGAGACGTGGGTTCCATCCCTGGATCATAAAGAAAACAACCGCCCACACCAGTATTCTTGCCTGGGAAATCTCTCGGTCAGAAGAGCCTGGCAGGGGACAGTCCACAGAGTTGCCAGAGTCAGACACGATTTAGAGACTAAACGACAATGACAACGATGACAAATATATGGTTGGCACACTTTTTCCTTAAAGGGCCGGATGACAAATGCTTTAGGTTTTGCAAGATGTATTGTCCTGCAAAGGCAGCCATAGAAGATACAGAAATATATAGAAAATATATCAACGAGAGTGGTTGTGTTCCCATAAAACTTTATTTATGGGCACAGAAATTTGTATTTCATGTAATTTTCATGTGTTATAAAATATTCATCTTTTTGCTTTAAACTATTTAAAAATGTAAAGCTATACTTAGCTCTTGGGACATAGATAGTGGGCCAGATTTGGCCTATAGTTTGCCAGTCCCTGATTTAACTGAAAGCAAGGGACATCTGGCTGAAGCCTCCAGGCACCCCTGTGCACTGTTAGCCACAGCCTTTCTGGAACTTCAGTCCTTATGGGGCCACTTTAGATTAGGTCTGGGAGGCCTCACCAATGACAGGAGCTGGAGTTACCACTGTGGCTAAAGGGTGCCACACCACATGCTGTTCAGGCTCCTCTGTCTATGGGATCCTCCAGGCAAGACTATTAGAGTATTAGAATATTAGATTATATTAGAATACCAGAATTAGGATATTAGATTGCCATGCCCTCCTCCAAGGGATCTCTCCAACCCAGGGAGCTAACCCAAGTCTCTTATGTCTCTTGCAGTGATAAGTGGTTTTTTTTCTTTTCTTTTCTTTTCTTTCTTTCTTTCTTTTTTCTTTTTTTTTTACCAGTAGCACCACCTAGAAAACCTCAGTTGTGCCTTAAGTTGTCCCAATTCCTCAGCGAGTTTGTAGACTTTGTGGAATTACCTTTTTTTCTCTCCAGATCTGACTAGGTGTATGGATAAGCTTCCTGTTGTTTCCATAATAAATGAACGCATATTTAGCAGCTTAAAATAACACAAATTTATTATCTCATAGTTCTGTGTGTCAGAAGTCCAGATTTAGACTTTGTTGATTTGGGTTTCTATCACCTGCAACGTATAACATAACTACCCTGTAGTCTGTTTGTAAAGCCTCTACGACTAGACTGTACATTCTACAGGGACTTACAGGAATTGGTACCTTACATTTATCTTTCGTGGTAATGGGCATGAATAAGTGTGTGAATTATGAGGCATTGACGTACGGTGGCAAGATAACCGGTTGCAGGAGGGAAGCCATCTGAGCCCAAGAAGGGGATGGAGAAGCCAAACAGATGCAAAAGAACCAGCCCAGGAATATGGGTGCTCACCTGAGAAGCTGGAGCAGCAGAAGACTCAGGATAAGGAGGAGGCCCGTGCGGCTCTTACTCCACCATCCTCCCAGTTCCCATGCACGTCTGTCTGTCTGTCCAACTGTCTCCTTAATGGTAGTGAACACTTGCCTATCATTTCTAGGCACCCTTTGATTTTTTAGTGCCTACATTTCTGGTCTGGAAGTAGAGAAGGCTCAGGAAGTAGAGATGATCCAGAAAAGTAGGCGCTAAAAAAAGAAAAAAATCTAAGGGTGCCTAGAAATTATAGCCAAGTGTTCACTACTGTTGATGAGACAGTCAGACAAGTAGACAGACATGGAGGCCCCACCAGTGATAGGAACTGCTGTAGGCCTTGGTAATGTGCTTTCTTTCGCTCCATCCCTCTGTTTCCCTCCCCCGTGTCTGCCTCATACGCAGGAAGTCCCTGATTTCCCCTGTGTCAGCTGCACCCCGATCAGCCCTTATTGCCCACTTTCCCATCCCACCTAGAAACTTCCCTGGGTGACAGGAGCATTTATGAAATTATTTCTGTGGCTGAGGCTGAGGTGGTGAGGGGGGAGGCAGGCAAGGAAACATCTTTTTGGTTTGATACCATTGAGAAGATAAGGCTTCTCCACTCACGCTCTTCTCTGGTGCTCATGGTTAGTAGCTTGATTCAAGACCAAGTCCTATATCTGCCCTGAACCTCTGTGAGACCTTGGCCTCAATATTATTTGCATAATTGATAAAATATTATTGATTTTGTGTGGTTGCTTATGAAGATTCTGTGATATAAAATATCATTAAGTAATATAAAGCTTTATGAAATAATATAAAATATGTAAAGTTCTTATACCTAGGACCCAGGGAGCACTCAATAAGTGTAACTCATTCTTATTTTTTACTGTTTTATATTTTTATTATTTTTTTTCCCAAATCAGTGAAACTGTCCAGTATGCCCAGTTCCCAAAATGTTTTGCTGTGGCCCAGGTCTTAGGATGTATTTGGTAACAAGATGAAGAAATCTAAAATTTCTGGTCACTGTAACAGACAAATCTCATCTATGGAGGCAACTTTTGCACAGAGGCTGTGACTGAGAGGGGCAGGTTATCGTATGGATGTGGCTCATATGGAGAATTCTGGCAAGTCTCAGTGGAATCTGAAAGATGGACTTAAAGTTGCAAAAGATGGATGATTAATTCAGGGGTCTTGTGGGAAATTACTACTCTCTTAGTTTCCGGGTGCCAAGAAAGAGGATAAAAAGTAATTTTCAGTGCGAATAGGAATTTTTGTAGTCTGTGTGAAGAAAAGATTTTATCTTCTCTTGTATATAGCAGTCATTTTAAGATGAATTATTAGCTTTTACATCTCAATCTGATGTCACATAGTCCAACTTTATTGCTTTGATTTAATATTCTGTCTTACGCATGTTTCCAATGAGAAATCACAGAAGAATTATTGCTGTGGAGGAGGTTTCAAGATTTTCAAAGGATGAACAAGAAGGAGTTATAAAAAAAATGGGTTTCCAAGGGTTTTTTTTTTTTTTTTTTGAAGAGTTGTAGAGTTTTATTCTTTTTTCCAGAGCAGGATAGCTGCGGCTTTGGAAAGTTAGATCACTGTATGCAGATCTTTGATCACGTTAGTTGAAAGGGTTACCCATGTCCTTGAATTCCTTCATATATAGGCCAGTTTAACACATCCTGTGACTTCTCCCTATATTCTATTTATATCTGCATTTCACTTTTATTTTTTGATTCTAAACTACGTAGACGGAGGAAATATATAAATACATATACGTGTGTGTGTGCTAAGTTGCTTTAGTCATATCCGACTATTGTGACCCTATGGACCATAACCCACCAGGTTCCACTGTCCACTGTCAAATCCAGGTCTCCTGCAGTGCAGGAGAGTTGCGAGTTCTATCCCTGAATCAGGAAAATCCCCTAGAGGAGGAAAAAGCTACCCACTCCAGTCATTCTTGCTTGGGAAATCCCATGGACTGAGTCGCCTGGCAGGCTACAGTCTGTGGAGCTGCAAAGAGTTGGACACAATTGATCGACAGCATACGTGCACGCACACACGGACTGTCACACACATATACACATACAGCACATACATACACATATATAGATACATACGCACACACACACACACACACACACACATAAATACCATCTTTCTCAGTAGCTATCCAAAGGTTTTGTGTGCAACTACAGGACTTGATGAGTGGGTGAGTTTGTGGACAGGAAGCACAGTGGAAAGAGTGGTTCCAGAATTCTATACAAGATTGTCATTCGTGGTCTAGGTCTCATGTTATCTACTTCCTAGGTGCCTGGCCTTGAGTCTCAGTTTTCTGGTCATCCTGAAACTGGGTGATGTCACTGACTTTGTAGGCAAACTTAAAGTTCCACACATGATAGAGCCTGTTATCTGGGACGAAATAAGCCTCATGTTACATAAGACTTTTTTAAAAATGGCCATTTACAGTAATATGGATTTTTATATGACTTATGAAGTATTTTCATTTTCTCCCCATTACCCACCAGGTGGGAAAATCATCTCTTGTTTTTTTGAGAGTTTAAAGTTTCAGTGTATTCTATGTTCAAAGCAACACTGATGTGTTATTTGTATCATGGAAGAGTTGGAGAGGCTCTTTAAGGTTGCCTGAAGCCCTGCTCTTGATGCAGAAACTGAATGTGATTTCACGGAAGGCGGGCCAGTGGGCTTGGACCTCACAGAGAGGGTGGAATTGGCCAAGTGAGGAATTGAGAGGCGGCAAGGGTGTTGATTCTGGCAGGAGCACAGAGGTGGGAGAGAGGAGTGGCCGCATGGGAGTGGCCGCGTAGGGATGAGTTAAAGGGAAGAAGGAAATCACTAGGTGATTTAGAAATGATGAGAAGACAGGGTGGACGCATGAACCAGGGGGCCGCATTTCATGAGCCAGGAGCTATGCCAAGTCCACTGTCAAATCCAGGTCTCCTGCAGTGCAGGAGAGTTGCAGTTCTATCCTGAATCAGGAAAATCCCCTAGAGGAGGAAAAAGCTACCCACTCCAGTCATTCTTGCTTGGGAAATCCCATGGACTGAGTCGCCTGGCAGGCTACAGTCTGTGGAGCTGCAAAGAGTTGGACACAATTGATCGACAGCATACGTGCACGCACACACGGACTGTCACACACATATACACATACAGCACATACATACACATATATAGATACATACGCACACACACACACACACACACATAAATACCATCTTTCTCAGTAGCTATCCAAAGGTTTTGTGTGCAACTACAGGACTTGATGAGTGGGTGAGTTTGTGGACAGGAAGCACAGTGGAAAGAGTGGTTCCAGAATTCTATACAAGATTGTCATTCGTGGTCTAGGTCTCATGTTATCTACTTCCTAGGTGCCTGGCCTTGAGTCTCAGTTTTCTGGTCATCCTGAAACTGGGTGATGTCACTGACTTTGTAGGCAAACTTAAAGTTCCACACATGATAGAGCCTGTTATCTGGGACGAAATAAGCCTCATGTTACATAAGACTTTTTTAAAAATGGCCATTTACAGTAATATGGATTTTTATATGACTTATGAAGTATTTTCATTTTCTCCCCATTACCCACAAGGTGGGAAAATCATCTCTTGTTTTTTTGAGAGTTTAAAGTTTCAGTGTATTCTATGTTCAAAGCAACACTGATGTGTTATTTGTATCATGGAAGAGTTGGAGAGGCTCTTTAAGGTTGCCTGAAGCCCTGCTCTTGATGCAGAAACTGAATGTGATTTCACGGAAGGCGGGCCAGTGGGCTTGGACCTCACAGAGAGGGTGGAATTGGCCAAGTGAGGAATTGAGAGGCGGCAAGGGTGTTGATTCTGGCAGGAGCACAGAGGTGGGAGAGAGGAGTGGCCGCATGGGAGTGGCCGCGTAGGGATGAGTTAAAGGGAAGAAGGAAATCACTAGGTGATTTAGAAATGATGAGAAGACAGGGTGGACGCATGAACCAGGGGGCCCGCATTTCATGAGCCAGGAGCTATGCCAAGTGCTTTACTGAATGGTCATAAGAATTCCATTAGGTCCATGATAAGGAGGCTGTTCATGAAGGCCAGCTTGCCATTGTTATGTACCTAGGGTGTTTCTCCACTATTCTTCTGGGAAAACTGACAAAGGGGAACAAGTCAGTGACTTTCTAAACAGGAAGGGAGGTTGGGGTTGTTTCAGAAAGGCTTTGATGTCAGGGGAAGGGGGAGAGGCTCATCTTAGAGACAACAGAGAGACATTCAAAGTTTCCAGTTTGGGACTTGGGGAAATGAGGTTGAAGATACAATAAAAGAAGTGAATTAGGAAGCTTTAACCTAACAGTTGTAAATTCCTCTGCTCATCTTTGAAATGTGAGCTTTTCACTTTAGTTCCTGTCAGTCCTAATTTGTTTAGTAGGTTGTACCCTTTCTCCAAGGGGAAAGGAGAAAGGCAGAGTATCTAAGACTCTGTGAATCTACACTGGCACTTGTTAAAGGTATTGTTAGGAAGCACAGGAAGTTTTCCCAACATGCTGCTGGCAGAACCCCGAGCAGGGGAGGGCAGGCCAATGCTTTCTTAGCCACATGGAACAGCCTGTGCTCACGACAGCATTAGAAACACTCGTTCTGAATTTTTCATATCTTCCCCAGGCCAGTTTTATCCCCTCAAGCCACGGACTAACTCCAGAGCTGAGAAGTTTTTAGCTCACCATCAATTTCCTTGCTGTTGAAGAATAGAGATGTCATTGACGTTATTACATTATTGCCCACAAGAAGTTTAATATGAAATGGAATTATGTGACAGGACTTGACATCTATTGCCTTGAAAATTAACACCTCACCTTCACTCTGATGTTTTTATTTAATAAGTGCTTTACCTCATCATTGGTCTTTCAGCAGCACTGTTTCCACCCTACCGTGCAATTAGAGGAGCTGACTGCCTCATTAACCACAAATCCATCCTGGCATGGTCTCGCTTCCTCTTTCATACTTTGGGCCCATCGAGTTTCACATCTCCTGATGGTACCCCTGAACCAGGGGCCCGCATTTCATGAGCCAGGAGCTATGCCAAGTGCTTTACTGAATGGTCATAAGAATTCCATTAGGTCCATGATAAGGAGGCTGTTCATGAAGGCCAGCTTGCCATTGTTATGTACCTAGGGTGTTCCTCCACTATTCTTCTGGGAAAACTGACAAAGGGGAACAAGTCAGTGACTTTCTAAACAGGAAGGGAGGTTGGGGTTGTTTCAGAAAGGCTTTGATGTCAGGGGAAGGGGGAGAGGCTCATCTTAGAGACAACAGAGAGACATTCAAAGTTTCCAGTTTGGGACTTGGGGAAATGAGGTTGAAGATACAATAAAAGAAGTGAATTAGGAAGCTTTAACCTAACAGTTGTAAATTCCTCTGCTCATCTTTGAAATGTGAGCTTTTCACTTTAGTTCCTGTCAGTCCTAATTTGTTTAGTAGGTTGTACCCTTTCCCCAAAGGGGGAAAGGAGAAAGGCAGAGTATCTAAGACTCTGTGAATCTACACTGGCACTTGTTAAAGGTATTGTTAGGAAGCACAGGAAGTTTTCCCAACATGCTGCTGGCAGAACCCCGAGCAGGGGAGGGCAGGCCAATGCTTTCTTAGCCACATGGAACAGCCTGTGCTCACGACAGCATTAGAAACACTCGTTCTGAATTTTTCATATCTTCCCCAGGCCAGTTTTATCCTCAAGCCACGGACTAACTCCAGAGCTGAGAAGTTTTTAGCTCACCATCAATTTCCTTGCTGTTGAAGAATAGAGATGTCATTGACGTTATTACATTATTGCCCACAAGAAGTTTAATATGAAATGGAATTATGTGACAGGACTTGACATCTATTGCCTTGAAAATTAACACCTCACCTTCACTCTGATGTTTTTATTTAATAAGTGCTTTACCTCATCATTGGTCTTTCAGCAGCACTGTTTCCACCCTACCGTGCAATTAGAGGAGCTGACTGCCTCATTAACCACAAATCCATCCTGGCATGGTCTCGCTTCCTCTTTCATACTTTGGGCCCATCGAGTTTCACATCTCCTGATGGTACCCCCTGAACAGTCAGGGTGACCCTGTGCTAAAGTTGTTGGCAGCAGGCTTCTCTTTTTAATTCTATCATGCTGACCCTGAGCTGCCCAGAAATGCCCAACACAAAGCCCCCGGAAGCATGGGGTATTGACAGCTTGTTCAGCCTTTCTCGACTGATTTTGGAAACACAGTGCAGGCCCCTTCTCTTCATCTCTCCTTCCCATAGAGAATTTAGAACCACGAGGAATGTCACAGACCACTGTGGCCCAAGCACCAGCTGTCATGATACAGTAAACCTTCAGTTGATTCTCAGGGGTCACAAATACTACTCTCGTGAGAGAATGATTGAGAGGTCTTAACGCTGCACTGTTGAATACAGAAGCCACTTGTCACAGCGGGCAGTTTAAATTTAAATGAATTAACATTGAATATAATTGAAAATACAGTTCCCCAGTCCTACTAGATGCGTTTCAAGTGCTCATAGCCACACATGCTTAGTGGCTACTGTATTCAACAGAGTAGACAGAGAAAACTTCATCCTTATGGAAAGTTCTGTAAGACAGCATTGCTCTACACCATGTGTTCAGTATTGTTTGTTGTTTATTCTAAGTGGAAAGGCAGTGCCTTGGGAAGTAGAGCAGGGTGGAAAGTTGGGAGATCTTAGGACCTCTCATCCCTGGAAGGGAAGTCACCAGTCAGTAGGCATCTCCCTGGTGCCCAGAATATCAGTCTCCTCTGGTTAGATTGTGATACCTTTTTTGCCTGGCTGTGTTTTCCACAGACTTTCAGAATCAACGCTGCCTTACAGTGATGTAGAATTTCTAAGAGAACTTATATTCAACGGCTCAGGTTTCTAGTTTACCAAGTAGCTTCACATCCATTCACTTAAATGATGCTCAGGATAATTGTAAGGAAGGTAATGCTAGTCCCCTTTAAGAGTGTGAGCAAATGAATACTCATTAAGAGCAGAATAGTTATATAAATAATTAGCCATAAAAAACATATCAGAGGTACACCTGTTGATTTGGAGGGATTTCCCCGAGGTGACTTTGGTTGAGAAAAGGAGAAACGGAAAGCAGTGCACAGCATTATACTGGTTGCTTGGGTGTTTGCTTCCTGAGCCCTTCCTCATTCTTCCCTGGCTCTCTTCTGCACTGCAGCGTGGTGGAGACTTGAATATGGTCTTTTGCAGGCTCCTGTCCTTTGGCTTCTAGTTGAGTTCGGCCAGTGGGAGTCATGGTGGAGCTGCACGGGGAGTAGGCAGGCGCAGAGCCAGAGCGTGGGCAGCATCTTTGGCGGCAAGGATGTCTCCCCTCCATGGCTCTGGTTCTCACTGGATAGCCTGGTCCTGATGTCAGCTTCCACCAGGTGCCGTAGCTGTTGGAATTGATGACACTACCTCTGTCCTAAGCATCTACAGCCCAGGGCTGGTAGAGGTTCCCTGCTTTTGTGAACCTGTGGGCTGCCTCATCATTCTGTGCCTGATTTGTTAGGTCTCTCATCACCAGTGTGACCAGTATCCTGTATGAAATTCTCTCTCTCTGAACCACCTTAGAGCAGTTTCTGTTTTCTTACTGAGTCCTGACTGAGACACATATGATCTGTGTAAAGAATGATAATTCATGTAAAATGAGTGGGTGTGTATGGGATACGTGTGTATGCATGATTGTGTGCATATGGAGAATACCAGGAAAGGATAAACACTAGGTTGTTTACCTGGACTATGGGATGGGGGTGTCTGTGAGGGTGGAGGGGATGTGAGAGGGGAAGGATGAAGTTACAAAGAATGGAAAGTTAAAAAGTTAAAGAGAATGCATGATCTAGGGTTTTCCTGGTAGCCCAGTGGGTAAAGAGTCTGCCTTGCACTGCAAGGGGCACTGGTTTGATCCCTGCCCCAGGAAGATCCCATGTGCCGCCGAGCGGTTGGACCGGTGTGTCTAATTACAAGCCAGCGTTCTGGAGCACATGCTCCCAGAGCCGGTGCTCTGCAATGAGAGAGGCCACTGCAATGGGAGGTCCCACGCAGGCCAAAGAGTATAGATGGATGAAAAATAAATAAATAAAAAAGCAATAAAAAGAGGCCCCCCAAAACCCACTCAAAACTAAGAAGGCATGACCTAGTAACATGTATGCAAGCACATAAAGTCATGTGTATGTATGTTTGACTAAGCAAGATGATAAAACTAGTAGGAGTGATTTACTGACCTGTCTGTAGGTTGGAGAGTGGTAGAGCTGAAAACTCAACCCAGATCTTCTCACTCAAAATTTGGGTTCTGCATAGAGGCTGAGAACCCAGGCTCTAGAGCCAGACCACCAATGTCCATGACTGTGGCTCCATCACTTACCACCTGTACCCTTAGTGTGGAGTCCTCACTGGCAAAACAGGGGTCAGAGCAGTGACTACTTACTGAAATAATTAAATGAGTTAATATTTCCAATCAGTTCTGTGCATGGCACATAGTGGGTCCAACACCAGTGTTAAAAAGGGTGTTTCCCTTTATGTCCCTTAGTTGTATTCAATGCATCAAGACAGAAAATTGTTTCCATTGTTTTGAGTTTTGCCTTTGCATTTTGAGAAACAAGCAGTTAGAAATCTAATCAAAGGACTCAACCCAACATGAAGTAATGTGTCTGCCAAGGGACTAAAAAAACCCCAAAAAGACATTAGGATAGAAATTTCACTTTGGGAAATCTGTATCCGTGAAATAAAGCTAAGTATGGAAGCAGCTTTATATACAAATGTGTTTATTGCTATATTTTCATAATAGAAAAAGACTGGGAGCCACTTAAATCTCTCACCAGGAGGGATTAGTTAAGATAACTATTACATATTTATTTGATGGAATATCCTAAACTTATACAATTGCTTAAGAAAGTAGATAATAATAAGTTAAGTACTTTATATTATACTGTTATAAATGTTAAAATATATACATTATGATCATATTAAACAACGTTTGCATGGAAAAGGCTAGAATGACATACACTTTTGTAATGAAGGGAAACAATAATATTCAGTTTTAAGTCAAGCCGTCAGAGACTGATTTGAGGTGCAGCCTTTCTGGTTCCTGGCTGTGGAGATCCATCTCCAGGCCTCCCTGATGTATATGCCAGCCTTCACTTTGAGGGGATGGGAGGCAGTGCACTGAGCTGTGTGTCTTTTTCATGAGCTGAGCTTCATTGGAATCTGCCTGTGCAGGGGAACATCTGTCTGTTTCAGTCCAGTTCAGTTGCTCAGTCATGTCCAACTTTTTGCAAACTCCTGGACTGCAGCATGCCAGACCTCCCTGTCCTTCACCATCTCCTGGAGCTTGCTCAAACTCATGTCCATTGATTCAGTGATACCATCCAATGATCTCATCCTCTGTTGTCCCCTTCTCCCTTCACCTTCTATTTTTCCCATGTTCTTTTTTTTTTTTTTCTTTTTTGATTTTTGACCACTTTCATTGGTCTTTCATTTATTTCTTTTCATCCATCTTTGTTCTTTGGCCTGTGTGGACCTCCCATTGCAATGGCCTCTCCTGTAGCAGAGCACTAGCTCTGGGCGCGTGGACTCCAGAGCACTGGCTTGTAATTGGACACACAGGTCCAGTCACTCTGCGGCATGTGGGATCTTCCTATGCCAGGGATCGAACTGGCATCCCTTGCAGTGCAAGGTGGACTCTTTACCCACTGAACCACCAGGGAAGCCCCATCATGGTCTTTTAAAATGAGTTGTCGCTTTACATCAGATGGCCAAAGTATTGGAGCTTCAGCATCGGCATCATTCCTTCTAATGAATATTCAGGGTTGATTTCCTTTAGGATTGACTGGTTTGATCTCCTTGCAGTCCAAGGGACTCTAAAGAGCCTCGTCTAAGACCACAGTTCAAAGACATCAATTCTTTGGCGCTCAGCCTTCTTTATGGTCCATCTCTCAGATCCATACATGACTACTGGGAAAACCATAGCTTTGACTATATGGACTTCTGTTGGCAAAGTGATGTCTTTGCTTTTGAATGTGCTGTCTAGGTTTGTGATAGCATTTCTTCTATGGAGCAAGCGTCTTTTAATTTCAAGAAAGTAGATAATAATAAGTTAAGTACTTTATATTATACTGTTATAAATGTTAAAATATATACATTATGATCATATTAAACAACGTTTGCATGGAAAAGGCTAGAATGACATACACTTTTGTAATGAAGGGAAACAATAATATTCAGTTTTAAGTCAAGCCGTCAGAGACTGATTTGAGGTGCAGCCTTTCTGGTTCCTGGCTGTGGAGATCCATCTCCAGGCCTCCCTGATGTATATGCCAGCCTTCACTTTGAGGGGATGGGAGGCAGTGCACTGAGCTGTGTGTCTTTTTCATGAGCTGAGCTTCATTGGAATCTGCCTGTGCAGGGGAACATCTGTCTGTTTCAGTCCAGTTCAGTTGCTCAGTCATGTCCAACTTTTTGCAAACTCCTGGACTGCAGCATGCCAGACCTCCCTGTCCTTCACCATCTCCTGGAGCTTGCTCAAACTCATGTCCATTGATTCAGTGATACCATCCAATGATCTCATCCTCTGTTGTCCCCTTCTCCCTTCACCTTCTATTTTTCCCATGTTCTTTTTTTTTTTTCTTTTTTGATTTTTGACCACTTTCATTGGTCTTTCATTTATTTCTTTTCATCCATCTTTGTTCTTTGGCCTGTGTGGACCTCCCATTGCAATGGCCTCTCCTGTAGCAGAGCACTAGCTCTGGGCGCGTGGACTCCAGAGCACTGGCTTGTAATTGGACACACAGGTCCAGTCACTCTGCGGCATGTGGGATCTTCCTATGCCAGGGATCGAACTGGCATCCCTTGCAGTGCAAGGTGGACTCTTTACCCACTGAACCACCAGGGAAGCCCCATCATGGTCTTTTAAAATGAGTTGTCGCTTTACATCAGATGGCCAAAGTATTGGAGCTTCAGCATCGGCATCATTCCTTCTAATGAATATTCAGGGTTGATTTCCTTTAGGATTGACTGGTTTGATCTCCTTGCAGTCCAAGGGACTCTAAAGAGCCTCGTCTAAGACCACAGTTCAAAGACATCAATTCTTTGGCGCTCAGCCTTCTTTATGGTCCATCTCTCAGATCCATACATGACTACTGGGAAAACCATAGCTTTGACTATATGGACTTCTGTTGGCAAAGTGATGTCTTTGCTTTTGAATGTGCTGTCTAGGTTTGTGATAGCATTTCTTCTATGGAGCAAGCGTCTTTTAATTTCATGGCTGCAGTCACCATCCACAGTGATTTGGGGGCCTGAGAAAATAAGGTCTGTCGCTACTTCCATTGTTGGCCATCTATTTGCCACAAAGTGATGGGATCTGTCTGTTTAAGGGAAAACTGATTCTGGATTTGTGGCTTGGCCAGGGGAAGATTGCAGGGGAATGAAAAGAAAATTCTTGACTGTCTTGCATTCATCGTTCTTTCTCCCCACAATAAAGGTTTATCTCTGGGTCGTACTTAGCGGGCTAGTCAGATAAAACAAGCAGTCCCTCCTGGCATCAGCAATCCAGATGACCTTGATTAAATTTTGGATCAGAGAATTCTGGGGAGGTTTGGTGGTGCCCCCTCTCCAAGCACCTACAGTATTTTACTTTGTGCTTATATAATACCTTTGTTGCAACTTTTGAGGACAAGGCATGGGCAGTATGTTTTTTAAAAGTTTTTAAATTTACTTATTTTTAATTGGAGGATAGTTGTTTTACAGTATTTGTTGGTTTCTGCCATTCATCAACATGAATTAGTCATAGGCATATGCATGTCCCCTTCTTTTTATCTTTTAAGAACCATTTTTGAGATCTAATTTACATGTGTTTAACATGTACATCTCAGTGGTATTTATTATATTCACACAGTTGTGCAACCATCACTGCTAGTTAATTTCTTGCCACTTTCATTACCCCAAAGAAACCTTATTAGCAGTCATTCCATATTACCCCTTTCTCCACCCCTTGACCACCACTCATCTGCTTTCCATCCCTAAGGATTTTCCTATTTTGGAAATTTCAAATAAGTGAAAACATACAACTTGTTTTTGCATGCGATTGCATTCATTCCTGTTTTCACCAAGCTTAAAGTTGTTCAAGTAATCACACAAATAAATAAGTAATGGTAAACTATGGAACTTACAGGAAGGAAAATCAAGATCAAAGTTAACTTGTGGGGAGGACAGAAATCTCTCTTTGGTGAGGGAGCAGGTAGGGCTGGTCCAGAAGGATGCACCAACACTGGATATGGGAAGGATAGAAGGATTTAGGATTGGCATGTCTCGACAGTGGCAGGAATGCACATGTTCACGGTCATTTTCAGGAATGAGAAAAAGGCCATTGTGTCTGGGGTGTTGTGAACAGATGTGGATGATGTGTTTTGGGTGGTGAGTGAGGCAGGGACCAGGGCATAGAGCATGTTACAGGGCTTGTTAAGGGTTTTTCAATTTTATCTCAAGAGCAATAGAAAGTGATTAGATTGTTTTAAGTGGGGGAGAATGGGGATGTTCAGCTGCAGTTTGTTAGTGAAAAATCCCTCTGGGGCTTCCCTGGTGGTCCAGTGGGTAAAGAGTCCGCCTTGCAGTACAAGGGGCACCAGTTTTGTCCCTGGCCTGGGAAGGTCCCATGTGCTGAGGAGCCGCTGGGCCGGTGTGTCCAATCACGGGCCAGTGCTCTGAGCGCATGCACCCAGAGCTGTTGCAACTTTTGAGGACAAGGCATGGGCAGTATGTTTTTTAAAAGTTTTTAAATTTACTTATTTTTAATTGGAGGATAGTTGTTTTACAGTATTTGTTGGTTTCTGCCATTCATCAACATGAATTAGTCATAGGCATATGCATGTCCCCTTCTTTTTATCTTTTAAGAACCATTTTTGAGATCTAATTTACATGTGTTTAACATGTACATCTCAGTGGTATTTATTATATTCACACAGTTGTGCAACCATCACTGCTAGTCACTAATTTCTTGCCACTTTCATTACCCCAAAGAAACCTTATTAGCAGTCATTCCATATTACCCCTTTCTCCACCCCTTGACCACCACTCATCTGCTTTCCATCCCTAAGGATTTTCCTATTTTGGAAATTTCAAATAAGTGAAAACATACAACTTGTTTTTGCATGCGATTGCATTCATTCCTGTTTTCACCAAGCTTAAAGTTGTTCAAGTAATCACACAAATAAATAAGTAATGGTAAACTATGGAACTTACAGGAAGGAAAATCAAGATCAAAGTTAACTTGTGGGGAGGACAGAAATCTCTCTTTGGTGAGGGAGCAGGTAGGGCTGGTCCAGAAGGATGCACCAACACTGGATATGGGAAGGATAGAAGGATTTAGGATTGGCATGTCTCGACAGTGGCAGGAATGCACATGTTCACGGTCATTTTCAGGAATGAGAAAAAGGCCATTGTGTCTGGGGTGTTGTGAACAGATGTGGATGATGTGTTTTGGGTGGTGAGTGAGGCAGGGACCAGGGCATAGAGCATGTTACAGGGCTTGTTAAGGGTTTTTCAATTTTATCTCAAGAGCAATAGAAAGTGATTAGATTGTTTTAAGTGGGGGAGAATGGGGATGTTCAGCTGCAGTTTGTTAGTGAAAAATCCCTCTGGGGCTTCCCTGGTGGTCCAGTGGGTAAAGAGTCCGCCTTGCAGTACAAGGGGCACCAGTTTTGTCCCTGGCCTGGGAAGGTCCCATGTGCTGAGGAGCCGCTGGGCCGGTGTGTCCAATCACGGGCCAGTGCTCTGGAGCGCATGCACCCAGAGCTGGTGCTTTACAGTGAGAGAGGCAACTGTAATGGGAGGCCCACACAGGCCAAAGAATAAGGATGAATGAAAAATAAACGATGACTTAGAGGCCAAAAAAAAAAAAAAACATTAAAATCCCTTCTGGAGACTGCAGAGAAGGAAGACCAGATAGGAGAGTTTCTCAGAATCCAGGCCCAGGGGAGTGCTGATGGCTGTCGGATCAGTGCCGCAGTGGAGCAGATGGCTGGGTGGGAGGTTTACACTAGGAGGAGAGGCTGCAGGATTTGGTCATTGGTTGGATTTCAACCTGGAGGGAAAGAAAAGGGTCAGGATGACTCCCACGTTTTTGGCAGAAGGCACTGCCTGGATGAAAGGGCCCTTTACTGAAGTGGAAGAAGCTGGAGGAGAACTGACTGAAGGCTCAGGGCTGGATCAAGACTTCAGCTTTGGATGGGACACGCTTGAGAGGCTTGTGAGACGGAGCAGTTGATAACCGATAGCAGCTGGGTGGCTGATGGTTCTTTCTGAAGCTCAGAAGAGAGTCCTTGGCTGGAGATACCTCTTAGAGAGTCTTTGGTACACAAAGGGCTGAGGGAGGTTGGAGATCACCTAGGGAGTAAATGATGAGTGAGGAGTGAAGAGAGCCCAGGTCCCAGCCCTGATTAACTCTCTTCCTATGAAGGGAGAGATGAGTCGCAGAAAGTGAAGAGCTGGGTAAATCTCTCAGCACATGTTCACGGTCATTTTCAGGAATGAGAAAAGGCCATGTGCTGGGGTGTTGTGAACAGATGTGGATGATGTGTTTTGGGTGGTGAGTGAGGCAGGGACCAGGGCATAGAGCATGTTACAGGGCTTGTTAAGGGTTTTTCAATTTTATCTCAAGAGCAATAGAAAGTGATTAGATTGTTTTAAGTGGGGGAGAATGGGGATGTTCAGCTGCAGTTTGTTAGTGAAAAATCCCTCTGGGGCTTCCCTGGTGGTCCAGTGGGTAAAGAGTCCGCCTTGCAGTACAAGGGGCACCAGTTTTGTCCCTGGCCTGGGAAGGTCCCATGTGCTGAGGAGCCGCTGGGCCGGTGTGTCCAATCACGGGCCAGTGCTCTGGAGCGCATGCACCCAGAGCTGGTGCTTTACAGTGAGAGAGGCAACTGTAATGGGAGGCCCACACAGGCCAAAGAATAAGGATGAATGAAAAATAAACGATGACTTAGAGGCCAAAAAAAAAAAAAAACATTAAAATCCCTTCTGGAGACTGCAGAGAAGGAAGACCAGATAGGAGAGTTTCTCAGAATCCAGGCCCAGGGGAGTGCTGATGGCTGTCGGATCAGTGCCGCAGTGGAGCAGATGGCTGGGTGGGAGGTTTACACTAGGAGGAGAGGCTGCAGGATTTGGTCATTGGTTGGATTTCAACCTGGAGGGAAAGAAAAGGGTCAGGATGACTCCCACGTTTTTGGCAGAAGGCACTGCCTGGATGAAAGGGCCCTTTACTGAAGTGGAAGAAGCTGGAGGAGAACTGACTGAAGGCTCAGGGCTGGATCAAGACTTCAGCTTTGGATGGGACACGCTTGAGAGGCTTGTGAGACGGAGCAGTTGATAACCGATAGCAGCTGGGTGGCTGATGGTTCTTTCTGAAGCTCAGAAGAGAGTCCTTGGCTGGAGATACCTCTTAGAGAGTCTTTGGTACACAAAGGGCTGAGGGAGGTTGGAGATCACCTAGGGAGTAAATGATGAGTGAGGAGTGAAGAGAGCCCAGGTCCCAGCCCTGATTAACTCTCTTCCTATGAAGGGAGAGATGAGTCGCAGAAAGTGAAGAGCTGGGTAAATCTCTCAGGATGAGGAGAGGTGTGAAGAAGGGATGAAATAATTATTTGGGGTGATGGAAGAGCAAATGCATCACAGAGACTATGTAAAAACAAACAAACGAAAAACCAAAAGAAACTCAAGTCCTTTGCTTGTCAGTCACTCATACAAAGACTTCCCATTAGACGCCAAAATGGATAGGACATGATTCCTGTCCACAAGGTGCTCACTGGGGACACACCACAAATACTGCACATAATTTAGAAGTGATTCGTGCCCAAACAGAAGAATGCAGAGTGGATTATGGAAGAAAGGAGAGCCATCTAGAAGACAGGAGGGCCAGGCCCAGGGAGGCATTGGCGATGGCTACGGGAGCCCTCCTGGAGAAGAGCTGAGTGAGCTAACAGAACAGTAAGAGTCACACAAAAGCCTGGGAAGGTGAGAGATTGGGACAACCGGAGACACTCCAGAGGGTTCCAACAAGGGTGGGGTCTACTGTGGAGGCAGGCTGTGTAGTGGTAAGTGATGGGGTTGAGGGCTTGGACAGAGATCAGGTCATGGAGGCAGAGTGTGTTAGGGAGCCTAGATTGCATCCTGTGTGTGCAGGTGAGCGTACTGGGCTCTGGGAAAGGAGGCCGTTGGGTTTACCTTTTTCATGGATCACTCTGGCTATTGTGAGGAGAGATTTGAGAAAGTAGGGGGCACAGCCAGAAGGAGAGATCAATTGGAAAGATGCGACCCTAGTACTGTGAGAGATGGATCAGATGATCTCTACCCTCCTTGCAGCGTTCCATTGCTTCCTTGTGATTAAATGAATCAGGCAGGAACTTCCTGTTGGTCAGACCTGACTCATTTCCTAGTACTGTGGTTGGGGAGGAGGAATACCTACCCCTCTGAGGTTCCCAGTGAAAGACAGAGCCTTGCCTTCCAATTATCCCCTAATGGAGAAGTCCACCAAATAGGAAGCTCAGAAGAGAGTCCTTGGCTATACCTCTTAGAAGGGACTGGGGATGGAGTCCTAGGGAGTAAATGATGAGTGAGGAAAGAGCCCAGGTCCCAGCCCTGATTAACTCTCTTCCTATGAAGGGAGAGATGAGTCGCAGAAAGTGAAGAGCTGGGTAAATCTCTCAGGATGAGGAGAGGTGTGAAGAAGGGATGAAATAATTATTTGGGGTGATGGAAGAGCAAATGCATCACAGAGACTATGTAAAAACAAACAAACGAAAAACCAAAAGAAACTCAAGTCCTTTGCTTGTCAGTCACTCATACAAAGACTTCCCATTAGACGCCAAAATGGATAGGACATGATTCCTGTCCACAAGGTGCTCACTGGGGACACACCACAAATACTGCACATAATTTAGAAGTGATTCGTGCCCAAACAGAAGAATGCAGAGTGGATTATGGAAGAAAGGAGAGCCATCTAGAAGACAGGAGGGCCAGGCCCAGGGAGGCATTGGCGATGGCTACGGGAGCCCTCCTGGAGAAGAGCTGAGTGAGCTAACAGAACAGTAAGAGTCACACAAAAGCCTGGGAAGGTGAGAGATTGGGACAACCGGAGACACTCCAGAGGGTTCCAACAAGGGTGGGGTCTACTGTGGAGGCAGGCTGTGTAGTGGTAAGTGATGGGGTTGAGGGCTTGGACAGAGATCAGGTCATGGAGGCAGAGTGTGTTAGGGAGCCTAGATTGCATCCTGTGTGTGCAGGTGAGCGTACTGGGCTCTGGGAAAGGAGGCCGTTGGGTTTACCTTTTTCATGGATCACTCTGGCTATTGTGAGGAGAGATTTGAGAAAGTAGGGGGCACAGCCAGAAGGAGAGATCAATTGGAAAGATGCGACCCTAGTACTGTGAGAGATGGATCAGATGATCTCTACCCTCCTTGCAGCGTTCCATTGCTTCCTTGTGATTAAATGAATCAGGCAGGAACTTCCTGTTGGTCAGACCTGACTCATTTCCTAGTACTGTGGTTGGGGAGGAGGAATACCTACCCCTCTGAGGTTCCCAGTGAAAGACAGAGCCTTGCCTTCCAATTATCCCCTAATGGAGAGAAGTCCACCAAATAGGAAGCTTTCATTGCTATTACTGAGCAGACAGAATAATGGCAGATGCCCCTCCATTGTTCATTCTAGAACTTTCCTTTTCACTCCCAAATGCTTTGGGGATGTCTTTATATTAGTAGGCATAGATTTGCCTCTTTCTTATTATCTGCTGCCTGATTAAATTCTTAATCAGTGAATCTCAAAACATGATTTGTCCCGATCTTCTGTACATACTCAGGCATGCCTAACTATAACTTTGACTCATTTATTTCCAAGGCCAGGCAAATTCTAGTTTAAAAGGTCTGGCTATAGAGTGAATTCCTGTTCATCAGACTGCACGGTTTTGAATTTATCTTTCAGCTGTACATAGAACAATTCAAGCCTGGGTAGTCCCAGTCCTGGGGCTTCATAGGATCAGATCATATGTGCATTTCATTTTAGACAGTATAATTATTAACCACATTCTAAATAATTGTTTAAAATGTTAAGCCCCAGCAGGTAAGGAGAAAAGGGACCACCATCTCTTTGGCACTTGTTACAGGCCAGTAATTGCTTACAGAACTTCTCCACCTGTTATCTTGCTTCGCTGAGAGGATCTGTTTTCAGAGTAGGAGAGTCTTGTCTGGCTTGACCCGTGTTGCCCCACTGCATGGGCAGCATTGGCGATAATGAATGTGCCACTTTGGCCACTTCCTGCAGGCTTTAGGAGTAATGATGAACTGTACAATCAAGCAGGTATGTCTGGGAGGACCATCTAACAGTTTGGAGATGTTCGGTCACCACAGTTAAAGAATAGAAGTTGGGAATCCAGGTGTTTAGGATACTAAGTAATAGATACTGGAAGTGACAGGAAGCTAGAAATACAGATGAGAAAGGCAGATGACTTTTCGGACCCATGAGCTGGGCCCATGTGTCTTGGGGAGGTTAAATCAGTGAGATCCCCATCTTCAGAAAATGAAGGAAGGACCCTGAGCCCATTCCCTGGCTCAGAGTTACCAAGACAGCAACATTCAAACGAGTTGGAGCTAGCTTCTAGGTGAATCACTCTTCTCTTCCACTCATGGGCGAAGGACAGGCTTGCTGTTTCTGTTTGGTTTGTGGTTCTTGGAGTTTATGACAAAGCTGAGTTCCTTAGTCCCCTGGTCTCCCTTTCTTTAGCATACTCCCCCCACCAAATACTCCATAGCTGACTTGTGAGAGCCACACCTTTCCACAGTTCTGGTTCACCGTGGTGCTCCCTTAGAGTAGTTACCAAGGAGGAGTGCAAGGGGGATGGGTTGAGTCAACACCGGCTCCTGGAAGAGAGTCATCTGGTTTCCTGGGAGCTGTGCTGTGAACTCAGACATGTCCTCAAAATGAAGGCCGACCCTGGAAACATTCTCAGAGATGCATTCTCCAGTGGGGCCCCCACATTCTTCACGCAGCCTTGTTACTGCAAACCCATCTTGATCCTTCCTGCAAACTCCAGGGAGGAAAACAGCAGTTGAACAAGTTTTTCTGGAGCATTGATCACCTGTCTATGAGAAATCTATTGTTTGCTTGTTTGTTTTCCCGGAGAACTCTTGAGTCAGAAATAGTATGTCTTATTCCTTGAGACCTTGGGTTCTTGGAGTCAGACACATTTGCATTGAATCTGATGGGTCTTAGACAAGTTACTTAACTTCTTTAACCATAAATTTTCTCCTCTGTATAGTGAGAAAGGCACATATATATATATACTCATTGCCTTGTAAACCCTCAAGTTTAATGCCCACCCTTTATTCCAGGACCAATTTCTACTTTGAATCTCTTCTCTCTCATCTACTGTTTTGAGCCACATGGTAAACTCTAGAAGGATTCTGACTTTTCACCTTTCCTCCTTCTGCTCTAGAGTACCCTTCTGTCTCGAGCAGGGACAAGTTTGTTTACTTTCCTCTGGCCCCTACTTTGACTTTTCAAAGTGAAAGTCACCTCCCAAAGCAGGCAACTATAATCCAAATAAGAGAAAGCAAAATTTCCCAGTCACTGGAAGACTGTGTGCTGCCAGTTCAGTGGAAGTACTTGCTATGTCCCAGGGTGGGAACACTTTTCCCATGGGGCTATTACCAATAAGCCAGCATAGAGCAGAGGGCTATAGGAGAATACAGCTCTTCCAGACTCAGAGCAACATTAAGTTGGCTAGTTTATGAAACTTTCTTTCCCTGGGCAAGGACAGGCTTGCTGTTTCTGTTTGGTTTGTGGTTCTTGGAGTTTATGACAAAGCTGAGTTCCTTAGTCCCCTGGTCTCCCTTTCTTTAGCATACTCCCCCCACCAAATACTCCATAGCTGACTTGTGAGAGCCACACCTTTCCACAGTTCTGGTTCACCGTGGTGCTCCCTTAGAGTAGTTACCAAGGAGGAGTGCAAGGGGGATGGGTTGAGTCAACACCGGCTCCTGGAAGAGAGTCATCTGGTTTCCTGGGAGCTGTGCTGTGAACTCAGACATGTCCTCAAAATGAAGGCCGACCCTGGAAACATTCTCAGAGATGCATTCTCCAGTGGGGCCCCCACATTCTTCACGCAGCCTTGTTACTGCAAACCCATCTTGATCCTTCCTGCAAACTCCAGGGAGGAAAACAGCAGTTGAACAAGTTTTTCTGGAGCATTGATCACCTGTCTATGAGAAATCTATTGTTTGCTTGTTTGTTTTCCCGGAGAACTCTTGAGTCAGAAATAGTATGTCTTATTCCTTGAGACCTTGGGTTCTTGGAGTCAGACACATTTGCATTGAATCTGATGGGTCTTAGACAAGTTACTTAACTTCTTTAACCATAAATTTTCTCCTCTGTATAGTGAGAAAGGCACATATATATATATATACTCATTGCCTTGTAAAACCTCAAGTTTAATGCCCACCCTTTATTCCAGGACCAATTTCTACTTTGAATCTCTTCTCTCTCATCTACTGTTTTGAGCCACATGGTAAACTCTAGAAGGATTCTGACTTTTCACCTTTCCTCCTTCTGCTCTAGAGTACCCTTCTGTCTCGAGCAGGGACAAGTTTGTTTACTTTCCTCTGGCCCCTACTTTGACTTTTCAAAGTGAAAGTCACCTCCCAAAGCAGGCAACTATAATCCAAATAAGAGAGAAAGCAAAAATTTCCCAGTCACTGGAAGACTGTGTGCTGCCAGTTCAGTGGAAGTACTTGCTATGTCCCAGGGTGGGAACACTTTTCCCATGGGGGCTATTACCAATAAGCCAGCATAGAGCAGAGGGCTATAGGAGAATACAGAGAGATGCCACTCCTGAGTTCACTTTTTGATTTCTAAACCTAGGTCTGCCTAAGTCTAGTGAGAAATGAGAGAAAGAGCATGATCTACGGATGGCTAGCCAGAGAATGTTCCACGTGCTTTGGGACAGTACCTTATTCTTGCAAGGAATTGTCTCCAAGATTCTAGCTTTCTTCAATGGGCTAATCTACTGTTCTCTAAGATCAGTTGCTTCTGGAGATGAGATACATGATAAGAGCAGTAAATCCTTGCACCTACTATAAATGAGTACCTTGGTCAGAAGCAGTGTTGTAGGAAATATTGATGGTGACTAGGCATTCAGTAAGTTCAAGGATGATGGTGTTGGCAGAATGGTGACCGGCAAAGCATCCAAAGTCCAAAATGAGTATCTGTGCTGGTGACAATTCTGCGTGGCAGAGGGTCCAGGTGCTAAAACTGCCACTAGGTGGCAGTCTTGACTACAGGGGCCACGGTACTCTCTTGGGGGTTGCAGGGTTGGGCGCTGCTGCTGGCAAACTGGGCAGGAGGAATTGAACCACTAAGACGAATTTATACTAGGGTTCCTGTAACGGCTACAAGCCCTTTAGATAACGATAAAAGTCTATCACCCTTACTGATATATTCACCCTAGCAGGGCACGCTTTTAGTTGAGAATATTTATTATTCTCTGTCTTCACTAGCCAGAATATTTTTCTGACACCTAGAGTTTCAAAACAAGTTCATTTTTTAAAAAGAAAGTAGTATATTAGTTAAAACATTGGTTCATTTATCAATGGAAGCCTTTTCCCATTTTCTGTCTTCTCCTCCTGGCTCACCCCTAACCCTGATTTTTTTTTTGGCTACTCTGGGTTTCTTCTCTAGTTGTAGGGAGTGGGGCTACTTCTAGTTGAGGTCTTCGTCCTCCCTGGCCCAACGCTCACCCCTAACCCTGATTTTTTGCTACAACTATAATCCAAATAAGAGAGAAAGCAAAATTTCCCAGTCACTGGAAGACTGTGCTGCCAGTTCAGTGGAAGTACTTGCTATGTCCCAGGGTGGGAACACTTTTCCCATGGGGCTATTACCAATAAGCCAGCATAGAGCAGAGGGCTATAGGAGAATACAGAGATGCCACTCCTGAGTTCACTTTTTGATTTCTAAACCTAGGTCTGCCTAAGTCTAGTGAGAAATGAGAGAAAGAGCATGATCTACGGATGGCTAGCCAGAGAATGTTCCACGTGCTTTGGGACAGTACCTTATTCTTGCAAGGAATTGTCTCCAAGATTCTAGCTTTCTTCAATGGGCTAATCTACTGTTCTCTAAGATCAGTTGCTTCTGGAGATGAGATACATGATAAGAGCAGTAAATCCTTGCACCTACTATAAATGAGTACCTTGGTCAGAAGCAGTGTTGTAGGAAATATTGATGGTGACTAGGCATTCAGTAAGTTCAAGGATGATGGTGTTGGCAGAATGGTGACCGGCAAAGCATCCAAAGTCCAAAATGAGTATCTGTGCTGGTGACAATTCTGCGTGGCAGAGGGTCCAGGTGCTAAAACTGCCACTAGGTGGCAGTCTTGACTACAGGGGCCACGGTACTCTCTTGGGGGTTGCAGGGTTGGGCGCTGCTGCTGGCAAACTGGGCAGGAGGAATTGAACCACTAAGACGAATTTATACTAGGGTTCCTGTAACGGCTACAAGCCCTTTAGATAACGATAAAAGTCTATCACCCTTACTGATATATTCACCCTAGCAGGGCACGCTTTTAGTTGAGAATATTTATTATTCTCTGTCTTCACTAGCCAGAATATTTTTCTGACACCTAGAGTTTCAAAACAAGTTCATTTTTAAATAGAAAGTAGTATATTAGTTAAAACATTGGTTCATTTATCAATGGAAGCCTTTTCCCATTTTCTGTCTTCTCCCTCCCCTGCCCAACGCTCACCCCCTAACCCTGATTTTTTTTTTTTTTGGCTACTCTGGGTTTTCTTCTCTAGTTGTAGGGAGTGGGGGCTACTCTCTAGTTGAGGTGAGCAGGCTTCTTGTAGCAGTGACGTCTCTTGTTGTGGAACTCGGGCTCTAGGGCACATGGGCTTCAGTCGTTGCAGCCCATGGGCTCCAAAGTTGCAGCTCCAAGGCTCTAGAGCACAGGCTCCACAGTTGTGACTCACAGGCTTTGTTGCTCCGCAGCACGTGGGATCTTCCTGGATCAGGGCTGGAACCCGTGTCTCCTGCATGGGCAGGCGAATTCTTTACCATGGAGCCACCAGGGAAGCCCCACCCCGGATTTTTCACTTCCAACAAAGGAGGACATCTGTCCTACTATGTTTAGTTTTGTTGGTTTCAGCCACTGTTTGAGACCTCGTCTATGTTTTTTTTTTTTTTTTTTTTCTTTAAAGAATTGGTGACTGCGTGTCCTGATTTTCAGTCCTTCGGGTTGTAATTGGTAATCTAAAAGTCGTCATGAAGATTTTTCAATCATTTGTAGGGACAATGAAACATACTGATAAATCCAGTATATCAAATCACCAGGAGAATATGCACTTAGTTGTGTGACTTCGGATCAAGTCCTTTTTGCTCTCCGGGCCTCTGTTGTCTTAATCGTGACTTATGGATGTTGGTCTATGTCAGTGGTTCCAAATCTAACAGAAGGGACAACACCTTCAAGTGTTGTTAATATTCTCCTTGATATGGTTGAGGGTCAGTGTTATCTTTGTCGTCTTGAAATAAAACTCACAGGTAGCATAAGCCACCAATGTGTATAATCTTGAAACGTTTATAGAATATCCTGTGTGATATAGATCAATGAAAAAGAAGTTATTAATCATAGATTAATTGATGATGTATTTTAATATGTAAATTAGTGGTCACTGGTTATAACAAAAGAGAAATAGAGACATCAGACATTTGCATTTATTTGGAGAATTACTGAGAATGTAACGGCTACAAAGGCAGACAGAGTTGGTATGTGCAAAGGTAACTCAAAACGCCATGAGAAGTGTTGCTATTGACAATGTTATTCTGCAAATGATAAAGTTCTGCACATGATAAAGTTCTGAACTAATGTCCAAGTATACAGTCTTCCTTTGATTTACATGGCCATTGCATTCCTGACAACCAAGCACAAGCACTTTGTTTTTGTGTGTACTAGAGTCTCACTTTAGATAATTATGAATAAGTTTTGCTACATGAAATGAGTCTTAATTTTTTATCCAATGTGGCAATCTTTCATTAAAGCTTTTAGACTATTTACATTGAATGTTATTATTGGTAGGGTTGGGCTTAAACCTACAATTTTGCTGTTTATTATCTGCATTTCTTATTTGTTATTTGTTCCCTCTTTTCGCTTTGTCTATATTTGAGCTAACTGAGCACAATTTATGGTTCCATTCTGTCTCTTGTATTATCTTGTTAGCTATACCTCTTTTTTTTTTTTTAATGTCAGCTTTTGGGTTTATGGCACATATAAACCCCATGAGTGACACTCTGTCTTCAAGGAATGTCATGCAATTGTGTATGTGACACAACATCCCTGTTACAGGGAATTTTTATTTTTTATTTCTCTCTCTTGACCATACACGTGGCGTGCTAAGTTGCTATAGTTGTGTCCTGATTTAAAATTTTCCATACTGATAAATCCAGTATATCAAATCACCAGGAGAATATGCACTTAGTTGTGTGACTTCGGATCAAGTCCTTTTTGCTCTCCGGGCCTCTGTTGTCTTAATCGTGACTTATGGATGTTGGTCTATGTCAGTGGTTCCAAATCTAACAGAAGGGACAACACCTTCAAGTGTTGTTAATATTCTCCTTGATATGGTTGAGGGTCAGTGTTATCTTTGTCGTCTTGAAATAAAACTCACAGGTAGCATAAGCCACCAATGTGTATAATCTTGAAACGTTTATAGAATATCCTGTGTGATATAGATCAATGAAAAAGAAGTTATTAATCATAGATTAATTGATGATGTATTTTAATATGTAAATTAGTGGTCACTGGTTATAACAAAAGAGAAATAGAGACATCAGACATTTGCATTTATTTGGAGAATTACTGAGAATGTAACGGCTACAAAGGCAGACAGAGTTGGTATGTGCAAAGGTAACTCAAAACGCCATGAGAAGTGTTGCTATTGACAATGTTATTCTGCAAATGATAAAGTTCTGCACATGATAAAGTTCTGAACTAATGTCCAAGTATACAGTCTTCCTTTGATTTACATGGCCATTGCATTCCTGACAACCAAGCACAAGCACTTTGTTTTTGTGTGTACTAGAGTCTCACTTTAGATAATTATGAATAAGTTTTGCTACATGAAATGAGTCTTAATTTTTTATCCAATGTGGCAATCTTTCATTAAAGCTTTTAGACTATTTACATTGAATGTTATTATTGGTAGGGTTGGGCTTAAACCTACAATTTTGCTGTTTATTATCTGCATTTCTTATTTGTTATTTGTTCCCTCTTTTCGCTTTGTCTATATTTGAGCTAACTGAGCACAATTTATGGTTCCATTCTGTCTCTTGTATTATCTTGTTAGCTATACCTCTTTTTTTTTTTTTAATGTCAGCTTTTGGGTTTATGGCACATATAAACCCCATGAGTGACACTCTGTCTTCAAGGAATGTCATGCAATTGTGTATGTGACACAACATCCCTGTTACAGGGAATTTTTATTTTTTATTTCTCTCTCTTGACCATACACGCGTGCGTGCGTGCTAAGTTGCTATAGTTGTGTCCAGCTCTTTGTGACCCTGTGGACTGTGGCCTGCCAGGCTCCCCTGTCCATGGGATTCTACAGGCAAGAGTACTGGATAGGGTTGCCATTTCTTTCTCCAGAGACCTTCCTGACCCAGGAATCCAACCCAGGCCTCCTGTATCTCCTGTATTTCAAGCAGATTCTCACTGCGGAAGCCCTGCGCGTGCGTGTGTGTGTGTGTATAAAATTTATTTATTTAGTTACTTAGGTGTGGGTTTATTTTCTTCATCAAGTTTTGAAAAATTTCGGCTGAAATTTCTTCAAATAAATATTACCCTCTCCTTTAAGGACCTTAGTTATACATATTAGGCTGCTTACTAATGCTCTGGTCATTTTCTTTTCACTTTGTTTTTTTTGTACATTTTGTTCGGGACATCTTATATTACTGTATCTTCAGGTTCACTAATCTTTTCATCTTTAGTGTCTAAAATGCTGTTAATACTATTAATTTCATCCAGGGTACTTTTTCGTCACTGTCATTGCATTTTTCATCTCTAAAACTTTAATTTTGTTTTCTTTTTTAATATCTTCTGTGTCTCTACCTAACATGCTTAATCATCTTTATCTTCTTGAACATGTACGATACAGTTTCATGTTTTAATATTTGTGTTTACTAATTCTATAGTTCTGTGCAGTTTATGAACCAATTCCCACTGATAGATATTACTGCATATTTGATGGCCCATATTTACTCATTTCTTTGCATGCTTGGTAACTTTCAGTTTGATGCCATTTATTTGGAATGTTACCTTTACAGAGTACTGGAAGTCTTCATATTCTTAAATGAGTATTTAAACTTTGTTCTAGGATGAAACTAAATTATTTGGAAATAGTTTATTCCTTTTGAAACTTGGCTTTGGACTTTTGTTAGGGTTAGAAAAACTTTTGTCTCGAGGGCTGATTTTAGCCCATTACTGAAACAATACACGTTCTGGATACTGTGTACTCTGCTGAAATGCCCAATGAATTACAAAGACACTCCCTCTGGCTGGTGGGAGTAAGTGCTATTTCTGGACTGGTGTGAGCTTTAAGAATTGTTCCTTCTGCCTCATTCCCAGCAGTAGGTAACTTCCTCATATACATGCACTGAACTATTAATACATACTCAACTGAAGACTTCCCAGAGACCCTCTACTGACCTCTTGAGTTAGCTCTCGGTGTACTTTTATCTTATAAGGTGCTTTCCCAGGTGAAGTCTAGTGTCTCTAACTACCAGCTCTGTCTCCTCAATTCAGGGTGATCACCAGACTCCAACAAGGTTCTTCCTTTTTACACAGCAGTCTCAAAATTCCCTTCAATAATCTGTGGACACTCACAGGGTTTAGGTTATTTGTTTCCTCTCTCTCATGGATTACTATCCTTTGGTGACAAATTTTTTCATCATTTTATTGTGTCCATAATTTTTAAAAGACTGAAAGCAGAGTCTGTCTTATAATGATCATTTGGAATTAATTTATATTTTCTTTGTCACATAATATATGCTTAAAAAATATTTCATGGTTACTCTAGAAGGATCATATACTGTATTTTTGCAAGGTAACTGTTCAAATATCTATTCATGTTTGGTTTTTGTCTGCCCAGTCTATACTTTTTGGACATAAATGTGTTAAAATCTTCAGCTATAATATACTATAGACTTAGCTACTTTCTTCTGTAATTCTACCCATTGTCGAATTGTTATGTTAGATATTTATAATATAAAAAGATGTGTCATATTATTGATACATATCCATCTATGATTGCATACTTTCTTATAACATTTTTCCTTTCACCATTGGAAAACTTTCTTCGAGTTATTTTAGAATTTTTCCTTCAAATATTGCCACTCAAGTGTTTTAGGTTTCTGTTTGTTTTGTAATTGTCTTGTGTATCTTTTAAAAAATCTTTTCATTTACAGCTTCTCTCTGCTGCCTCCCCATCTTCATCTTCTATAGCAGCAATGATGTATCTTTTAGAAAGGTAAAATCTAATAATTTCCTTGTTTTAAACTCACTGAGTTTAATTGTTCTACTTATTATCACTATTAATGATTAAGACTTATTTCTGACATTAATGATCATGAGAGTGAATTTTCTGTTTTCTATGCTTACTTATTTTTCTTTTCCGATGCTGACTTCTATTTCGCTATTGCTTTTGTTTGTTTTCTCTTCTTTTTTCTACTGGTAAGAAGCATACATTCTATTTTTATATTTTCTGCTAGTTTTTCCTACTCACTCACAGCCGCTCAGACACTCATTTTCCCCTATCAATGTCTTAGGCTTTTCACTTACAATGTCTTCACCTCAGACAGAATAAGATCCGTGCAGACTTTCATCTCGTTTGGTGTCTTTTCCTGCTCCAGATCTCTTGTATGTATTATTTAAGATTTTATTTGTAGATATTTTATTATTTATTCTAACTACCAGCTCTGTCTCCTCAATTCAGGGTGATCACCAGACTCCAACAAGGTTCTTCCTTTTTACACAGCAGTCTCAAAATTCCCTTCAATAATCTGTGGACACTCACAGGGTTTAGGTTATTTGTTTCCTCTCTCTCATGGATTACTATCCTTTGGTGACAAATTTTTTCATCATTTTATTGTGTCCATAATTTTTAAAAGACTGAAAGCAGAGTCTGTCTTATAATGATCATTTGGAATTAATTTATATTTTCTTTGTCACATAATATATGCTTAAAAAATATTTCATGGTTACTCTAGAAGGATCATATACTGTATTTTTGCAAGGTAACTGTTCAAATATCTATTCATGTTTGGTTTTTGTCTGCCCAGTCTATACTTTTTGGACATAAATGTGTTAAAATCTTCAGCTATAATATACTATAGACTTAGCTACTTTCTTCTGTAATTCTACCCATTGTCGAATTGTTATGTTAGATATTTATAATATAAAAAGATGTGTCATATTATTGATACATATCCATCTATGATTGCATACTTTCTTATAACATTTTTCCTTTCACCATTGGAAAACTTTCTTCGAGTTATTTTAGAATTTTTCCTTCAAATATTGCCACTCAAGTGTTTTAGGTTTCTGTTTGTTTTGTAATTGTCTTGTGTATCTTTTAAAAAATCTTTTCATTTACAGCTTCTCTCTGCTGCCTCCCCATCTTCATCTTCTATAGCAGCAATGATGTATCTTTTAGAAAGGTAAAATCTAATAATTTCCTTGTTTTAAACTCACTGAGTTTAATTGTTCTACTTATTATCACTATTAATGATTAAGACTTATTTCTGACATTAATGATCATGAGAGTGAATTTTCTGTTTTCTATGCTTACTTATTTTTCTTTTCCGATGCTGACTTCTATTTCGCTATTGCTTTTGTTTGTTTTCTCTTCTTTTTTCTACTGGTAAGAAGCATACATTCTATTTTTATATTTTCTGCTAGTTTTTCCTACTCACTCACAGCCGCTCAGACACTCATTTTCCCCTATCAATGTCTTAGGCTTTTCACTTACAATGTCTTCACCTCAGACAGAATAAGATCCGTGCAGACTTTCATCTCGTTTGGTGTCTTTTCCTGCTCCAGATCTCTTGTATGTATTATTTAAGATTTTATTTGTAGGTAGTCAATATATATATATTTGTAGTTATTTATTTAGAGATTTCTTTCAATATATTTGTTTATACATCCCTTTGCTTCCCTTTGGATTCATTTTTGTTACTGCTAGAATAGCTTTAAGTGCTATAATGAGTGTATATGCTAAGTCTTGGCCAACTCTTTTGAGACCCATGAACTTTGCGACCCTCATCTCCTGTGTATCCTGCATTGCAGGCAGAATCTTTACCTTCTGAGCTATTGGGAAGCCCTTTTAAGTCCTGAAAATATCTGAAAATATTCTTATTTTACCCCCTGAAGGTAAAGTGAAAATAAAAGTTATTCTTTATTTTCCACTAAAAGTAATCTGTTGAGAGATAGATGTTTATCTAATTCTTATTTTGCTTTTTCCTTTTCTGTAAACTTTTCAACTTTTGATATAAATTCTGATGTACCTGGCTGTGGATTTGTTTATTTATTTCTATTTATTAAAAATATTAGCATATTGTTATATATCCTTTAGGCATTCTAGAGTCCCTTTCCATGTATAATTATTTTTAATTATTGGAAATTTCTCAGTTATTAATAGGTCTTCAATTACTGCCTCTTCTTTTTCTTGTCCTTTTGGGATTTTTTATAAAGTTGCTATTGGTTCTTCTAATTATTATCACTATTAATGATTAAGACTTATTTCTGACATTAATGATCATGAGAGTGAATTTTCTGTTTTCTATGCTTACTTATTTTTCTTTTCCGATGCTGACTTCTATTTCGCTATTGCTTTTGTTTGTTTTCTCTTCTTTTTTCTACTGGTAAGAAGCATACATTCTATTTTTATATTTTCTGCTAGTTTTTCCTACTCACTCACAGCCGCTCAGACACTCATTTTCCCCTATCAATGTCTTAGGCTTTTCACTTACAATGTCTTCACCTCAGACAGAATAAGATCCGTGCAGACTTTCATCTCGTTTGGTGTCTTTTCCTGCTCCAGATCTCTTGTATGTATTATTTAAGATTTTATTTGTAGGTAGTCAATATATATATATTTGTAGTTATTTATTTAGAGATTTCTTTCAATATATTTGTTTATACATCCCTTTGCTTCCCTTTGGATTCATTTTTGTTACTGCTAGAATAGCTTTAAGTGCTATAATGAGTATATATGCTAAGTCTTGGCCAACTCTTTTGAGACCCATGAACTTTGCGACCCTCATCTCCTGTGTATCCTGCATTGCAGGCAGAATCTTTACCTTCTGAGCTATTGGGAAGCCCTTTTAAGTCCTGAAAATATCTGAAAATATTCTTATTTTACCCCCTGAAGGTAAAGTGAAAATAAAAGTTATTCTTTATTTTCCACTAAAAGTAATCTGTTGAGAGATAGATGTTTATCTAATTCTTATTTTGCTTTTTCCTTTTCTGTAAACTTTTCAACTTTTGATATAAATTCTGATGTACCTGGCTGTGGATTTGTTTATTTATTTCTATTTATTAAAAATATTAGCATATTGTTATATATCCTTTAGGCATTCTAGAGTCCCTTTCCATGTATAATTATTTTTAATTATTGGAAATTTCTCAGTTATTAATAGGTCTTCAATTACTGCCTCTTCTTTTTCTTGTCCTTTTGGGATTTTTTATAAAGTTGCTATTGGCGTTCTTCTTCTTACCTTGTATCTCTTAATGTTGTTAACATACTTTTCACCTCTTTATTTGTTTCATTTTGTTTGTTTGTTTGTCTCTTGGCTTATAAATTTGCTCTTTGCCTATTCTAAGTCTGTCTTTCATTATGTACATTGAATTGTTTACTTTGATAAATACATTTCATGGACACTGTATTAGTTTTCTATCACTGCTGTGACCATTTAGCACAATCATAATGACACACATTTATTATCTTGCAATTTTTGTAGGTCAGAAGTCTGACTCAGGTCTCTTTGGGTTAGAACCAAGGTGTGGGCAGAGCTGTGTTCCTTACTGGAGTCTCTGGGGAAGAATTGTCCCCAGGCTCAAATAAGCTCCTGGCAGAGTTCAGGTTCAGGGGGTTGCTGGACTGAGATTCCTGGTTCCTTGCTAGCTGTCATCTGGGTATAGCTTTCAGGTTCTAGCGGCTGCTCACATGCCTTGACTCATGAGTTCCTTGGTCTATGAAATTAGCGGTATTGAGTCCTTGTCATGCCTCATCTCTCTCTCTCACACAGACTTTTTAAGGGCTGATTTTTAAGGGCTCGTATGATTAGATTGGGCCCACTTATATAATACAGAATAAACTTCCAACCTTAAAATCTATATATATTTTTTTTCTATAATATATTCTAATACATGACTTGGAAAACAATGGTCCTATGGTCATTTTTGTACCACCTGGAGTTTAAAATGGTCTTTCTTTTTCTTTTTTTTTAAAATTTGGCCTCTTTTTATTGATTTTTAATTTGTTTATTTTTCATCTATTCTTTTATTCTTCAGCTTTTGTGGTCCTCCCATGACAGTGGACTCTCTCATTGTAGAGCACTGGCTCTGGGTGCATGCATTCCTGAGCACAGGCTCCTAAGTGAACACACCGGCTCAGCCTCTCCACAGCATGTGGGATCTTCCCAGGCCAGGGATCGAACTAATGCCCCTTGCACTTCAAGGCAGACCACCCACTGCCATGGAAGCCCCAAAATCTGTATTCTATTTTTTATATATATAATAAAAAAATTTTTTTTGGCCTCTTATGGTTTATTTATTTATTTATTTTTACCCATCTTTATTCTTTGGCCTGTGTGGGCCTCCCATCTCAGTGGCCTCTCTCCCTGCAGAGCACTGGCTCTAGGAGCATGCGCTCCAGAGCGCTGGCCCATAATTGGACACACTGGTCCAGCTGTTCCCTGGTGTGTGGGATCTTCCTGGGCCAGGGATCCAACTGGTGACCCTTGCATTGTAAGGCAGACTCTTTACCCACTGGACCATCAGGGAAGCCTTCCAAAATCTATATTCTTAATCATATCTTATAAAGTCACTTTTGCTGAGTAACAACATAGTCAAGGAGAATGTCTGTCAGAAACCAGACAGAAAAGCTGTTAAATCTGGACCTGGGAGCCCAGAGCTGAGGGTGCTACTGAGTTTTTAGGGAGTTCTTCACCCTAGTTCACACTTTGGCCTTTCACAAGGTCCTAATCCTCTAGTAACTTTCAAAGGCTGGTTGGCTGGTTTGTGGCCAGACCCAGTTCCTTTGGTGTTATTGCTCTTTCATTCAGAATATATTAATAATAACATCACTAGTATCAATACCTTGTCTTTATATGCAGTTCAGTTTAGTCACTCAGTCTTGTCTGACTCTTTGCAACCCCATGGACTGCAGCACGCCAGGCTTCCCTGTCCTTCACCATCTCCCAGAGCTTGCTCAAACTCATGTCCGTTGACTTAGTGATGCCATCCAAGCATCTCGTCCTCTATTGTCCCCTTCTCCTTCTGCCTTCTATTTTCCCTAGCACCAGGGTCTTTTCCAATGAGTTGTCTCTTTGCATCAGTTGGCCAAAGTATTGGAGCTTCAGAATATTCAGGGTTGATTTCCTTTAGGACTGACTGGTCTGATCTCCTTGCAGTCCAAGGGACTCTCAAGAGTCTTCTCCAATACCCAGTTCAAAGGAATGATTTCCTCAGTGTTCAGCCTTCTTTATGGTTCAACTCTCACCCATACATTACTACTGAGAAAATGATACCTTTGACTATAGGGACTTTAGTTGGCCTTTACATTCAGAACTCTTCAAAATGTAAGGAGTGCCTAGTTTGCACAATACTGAATCTTTGCTGTAATGACAGTGTACACATTGCATTGCATTTCAAATTAAGTTATATGTTATTCCTCATAAGGCAGGCCAGCAATTTTCTCTGGATTTTCTTTGTCACATAATTGTTCATTCAGTCATTAAATTTTCTCACTTCCACCCCATCATTCTATCCTATCCCATCCCATCCCATTCCACCCCATGTTACAAATGTGTATTGGGTACCTCTTAAATGCCAGACCCTGTATGGACTGCTGATGCTACAAGAGGAAACTCCTATGTCTAGTGCTGTTTGGCGTCTTTGTAAAAGAGACATAAAGTGGCTGAGAGCAGAGACAGGGCTGGTTTGAGGGACAGCGGAAGGGACGCTTGAGGCATTCCTCCATTGTCAGCCAAAGTTAAGCTCTTCAGCTAGGCCCAGACATCCCTGCTTGGGCTTTTGTGGGCCTGACTGTCTGCTGATCTGCTTCCCCTGCTCTGAACTCCGTCTACCCGACAGGTGCTAGTGTAACCTTTCCAAGACAACATTTGTGTCATAGCTCCCTGCTGTCTTCTTTCTCTGCTGATCCTCCTGCTGAAAAAAGGCCATTTCAAGCCTTTCTGCTCAGGTTCTTCTCTTTGAAGAAAAGGATACCTGAAAAATCCCATGGCCTGAGGATAGAGCTCAATAGAGGAATTTTGCAGAATTGCAGAACAGAATCCTTGTGCTTTGTCTTTAAAAGATACAGGACTTATTTTTTTGCATTTCATAACATTGCTTCTGAATGTTTTAATGCAAATCATCTTAAAATAATTTTTGGTGAAAACTTTCAATTTCTGCACATACCCTACCATGGGTCTAAAAGAGTTGACCAATTAGAAATATGCATCTTCTTTGTTCTGTGGCTTCTTATAGCCTCTGACCACCCCCACCCCCGCCACCAGTGTATATTGCCGTCCTGGCTGTTTCCTTGTTTCTTCCAGACCCACCTTCTTCTCAGAAATGCCCGGTCATGGTGGTCAAGTCACACGCTCTGTGAGGGCAGTCAGTCCCTTGATCTTCAAGAGTATGATTTGCTATACACAAAGTCTCATCAGTGTGGGCAAATAAAGCTGTTTCCCGGTTTAGTCCCATTAGAGATGCAGGTTAGGGTACCAATGCCTTTTCTTCCTTCCTTTCCCAGCTTCCTCTTTTCTATTCTTTCTTTTGTTCTTTCCTTTCTCCTTCTTCTTTCCCCTCCTCCTTTTTACCAAAAACAATTAGGTATGAACATTTATTTCTTGATCAATTATGAAACTTTTCCTATGACCCTTCTTCCCATGTTCCATTTGTATTAAAGTGTAGGGTGACCATGCTTCCCAGGTTCCTAGGTATATATGTTGTCCTTATATAGTAATTACTCCTACACCTTTCACTCTCAAAAATGTCTGGGTTTGGACGATGAAAAATTGAACATTTTTACAACAAATGATCTTGCATGGCTGAGAGTTCGAAAAAAAGGGGGCCTGGTTTGAGGGACAGCGGAAGGGACGCTTGAGGCATTCCTCCATTGTCAGCCAAAGTTAAGCTCTTCAGCTAGGCCCAGACATCCCTGCTTGGGCTTTTGTGGGCCTGACTGTCTGCTGATCTGCTTCCCCTGCTCTGAACTCCGTCTACCCGACAGGTGCTAGTGTAACCTTTCCAAGACAACATTTGTGTCATAGCTCCCTGCTGTCTTCTTTCTCTGCTGATCCTCCTGCTGAAAAAAGGCCATTTCAAGCCTTTCTGCTCAGGTTCTTCTCTTTGAAGAAAAGGATACCTGAAAAATCCCATGGCCTGAGGATAGAGCTCAATAGAGGAATTTTGCAGAATTGCAGAACAGAATCCTTGTGCTTTGTCTTTAAAAGATACAGGACTTATTTTTTTGCATTTCATAACATTGCTTCTGAATGTTTTAATGCAAATCATCTTAAAATAATTTTTGGTGAAAACTTTCAATTTCTGCACATACCCTACCATGGGTCTAAAAGAGTTGACCAATTAGAAATATGCATCTTCTTTGTTCTGTGGCTTCTTATAGCCTCTGACCACCCCCACCCCCGCCACCAGTGTATATTGCCGTCCTGGCTGTTTCCTTGTTTCTTCCAGACCCACCTTCTTCTCAGAAATGCCCGGTCATGGTGGTCAAGTCACACGCTCTGTGAGGGCAGTCAGTCCCTTGATCTTCAAGAGTATGATTTGCTATACACAAAGTCTCATCAGTGTGGGCAAATAAAGCTGTTTCCCGGTTTAGTCCCATTAGAGATGCAGGTTAGGGTACCAATGCCTTTTCTTCCTTCCTTTCCCAGCTTCCTCTTTTCTATTCTTTCTTTTGTTCTTTCCTTTCTCCTTCTTCTTTCCCCTCCTCCTTTTTACCAAAAACAATTAGGTATGAACATTTATTTCTTGATCAATTATGAAACTTTTCCTATGACCCTTCTTCCCATGTTCCATTTGTATTAAAGTGTAGGGTGACCATGCTTCCCAGGTTCCTAGGTATATATGTTGTCCTTATATAGTAATTACTCCTACACCTTTCACTCTCAAAAATGTCTGGGTTTGGACGATGAGTTAAATCACAACACTACTGTCATGTGAACCAGTTGTTCCTACTAGATCTGTTGCTGGAGTTGGGAACATGGATGGATTCAGTTGGATGTGCACACACTTAATGGGTAGTGACTCCTCACCCCCTTCAAGCATCTAGCACTACATTCCAGAGTTACAGAGAATGGATGAATCAGTTCAAAATGATCCTTTCTCCATAGGCCATACTACTGAGGTTTTAGACTTGTGACTATACATACATTTAATCCCAACATTAATAGTTTAAAATATAGAAACATTGTATTTGTTACTATTGAGGATGGCTTAATGAAGCCCTTTCCTGTGTGACAAGTTATGCATAGTCCTTATCATGTTTTCTATTTCTTGATAGAAAGGGAGTTGGTTTTGCTAACATGAACAATAACCTAACAAATCACCACAATTTACAATAATTTGTAAAATTTTAAACAGTTTTCCTCCCATTGTCTCACACTCATGATAACCTTGAGGCAGAAACCACAAGTGTTTATTGTCACCTATTCTGTGGATAAAGAAACTGAGGCTTAGGGAATTTGCTGAGTTGCTTTTTGTCACATGGTAAGCTGGAAGCATATAGAGCTTCTAACACTGTGCTTTTTCTTTTTCTTTTTTTCAACAAGCCTAGGCTAAGCTGAGATAAAAGATAAACTCCTCAATTTTAGTAGCTGGAAAACGTAAAGACTTCTTACATAAAATCTGCCGTGAAATAGCCCCGATGCTTTCCTGTACTATTCAGTATTCTATCAAGTTTATGTTCTTTCCATTAGAGATGCAGGTTAGGGTACCAATGCCTTTTCTTCCTTCCTTTCCCAGCTTCCTCTTTTCTATTCTTTCTTTTGTTCTTTCCTTTCTCCTTCTTCTTTCCCCTCCTCCTTTTTACCAAAAACAATTAGGTATGAACATTTATTTCTTGATCAATTATGAAACTTTTCCTATGACCCTTCTTCCCATGTTCCATTTGTATTAAAGTGTAGGGTGACCATGCTTCCCAGGTTCCTAGGTATATATGTTGTCCTTATATAGTAATTACTCCTACACCTTTCACTCTCAAAAATGTCTGGGTTTGGACGATGAGTTAAATCACAACACTACTGTCATGTGAACCAGTTGTTCCTACTAGATCTGTTGCTGGAGTTGGGAACATGGATGGATTCAGTTGGATGTGCACACACTTAATGGGTAGTGACTCCTCACCCCCTTCAAGCATCTAGCACTACATTCCAGAGTTACAGAGAATGGATGAATCAGTTCAAAATGATCCTTTCTCCATAGGCCATACTACTGAGGTTTTAGACTTGTGACTATACATACATTTAATCCCAACATTAATAGTTTAAAATATAGAAACATTGTATTTGTTACTATTGAGGATGGCTTAATGAAGCCCTTTCCTGTGTGACAAGTTATGCATAGTCCTTATCATGTTTTCTATTTCTTGATAGAAAGGGAGTTGGTTTTGCTAACATGAACAATAACCTAACAAATCACCACAATTTACAATAATTTGTAAAATTTTAAACAGTTTTCCTCCCATTGTCTCACACTCATGATAACCTTGAGGCAGAAACCACAAGTGTTTATTGTCACCTATTCTGTGGATAAAGAAACTGAGGCTTAGGGAATTTGCTGAGTTGCTTTTTGTCACATGGTAAGCTGGAAGCATATAGAGCTTCTAACACTGTGCTTTTTCTTTTTCTTTTTTTCAACAAGCCTAGGCTAAGCTGAGATAAAAGATAAACTCCTCAATTTTAGTAGCTGGAAAACGTAAAGACTTCTTACATAAAATCTGCCGTGAAATAGCAGCTTCCTTCCATCTTGTATCTATGTCCCTTAGAACATTAGAATTCCAGGGTCACTGAAGCAGGAAGACAGAGCAATGGAAGAGGTCCCCAGCTCTTCATATAGGGTGATCCCAATTATCACTTCTCTTAGCTATTAGCCAGGAAAATTCTCATGACACCAAGCCAGGTATAAAGACTGGAGGCCATGGCAGATATGGTGACCCACCAACTGTTCCTGACACAGCTATGTACATATCAATCATCTGGGGAATCTTTAATAAATACACCTCTCAAGCAAAACACCATACTTTCTGAAATGTGCTTTAACATTCTATAGGGAAAAAAGTGAGGAGGACTGAAATAAGGACTGAAAGATGAAATAAAATTGGCAAAGTGCTGTTAACTGTTGAAAATGAGGCATGAATGCATAAATACATGAGAAATTACATTATTCTATTTTGGGGTATCTTTGAAATTTTTCTTTATAATTCTTTTTAATAAAAGGAGGAAAATTGATCCAGGGAGCCCTTATTCTGTTTATCTGAGATGAGACTTGACATGAGTATTTAGCAAACTTTTTCCAGGTTCTTCTGATGGTTAAGATACACTTTTGTGTGTGTGTGTGTGTGTGTGTGTGTGTGTGTGTGTATACATATATACATATATGGACTTCCCTGGTGTCTCAGACAGTAAAGAATCTGCCTACAATGTACAAGAACTTGGTTCAATCCATGTGTGAGGAAGATCTGCTAGAGAAGGGAATGGCTACGCACTCCAGTATTTCTTGCCTGGAGAATTCCATGAACAGAGGAGCCTGGGGGGCTACAGTCCACAGGGCTGCAAAGACTCAGATACAGTTGAGTGACCAGCACTTTTACTTTCACACAAATACATGGGCTTCTCTGGTATCTTAGCAGCAAAGAATCTACCTGCCATGCAGGAGACACAGGTTGGATCCCTGGGTCAGGAGAATCCCCTGGAGAAGGAAATGACAATCCACTCCAATATTCTTGCTCAGGAAATCCATGGACAGAGGAGCCTGGTGTGTTACCAGTCCATGGGGTCGCAAAGAGGTGGACACGACTTAGCCATCAAACCATTATTGGAATTTTAGTTCCTGAATAATTGATTTTTATTATTTGTTTTCTGATTCCATGTTGAGAATTCCTTTACATCGAGTCTTTTTGAAACTGGTGGTTCTTGATATTCTTAAAAGATAAATGTTCCTTTCCTGTGAAGAAATGGAAAAAGTAAATAAAACTCTACTAAGGTCAGAATATTAAATCCCCTCTGTCTCTGTGTTTGGAAATCAGAGGGTGTGGTTGATTTTAAAGGGCCACAGATGCTTTGCAGTGTCTGCCATAGAGGATAGGCCCTTTTTTTCATATAGAGGAATTCTTGACACCAAGCCAGGTATAAAGACTGGAGGCCATGGCAGAAACCCACCAACTGTTCCTGACACAGCTATGTACATATCAATCTGGGAAATCAAAAAAGGGAAAGGGGGCTGAAATAAGGACTGAAAGATGAAATAAAATTGGCAAAGTGCTGTTAACTGTTGAAAATGAGGCATGAATGCATAAATACATGAGAAATTACATTATTCTATTTTGGGGTATCTTTGAAATTTTTCTTTATAATTCTTTTTAATAAAAGGAGGAAAATTGATCCAGGGAGCCCTTATTCTGTTTATCTGAGATGAGACTTGACATGAGTATTTAGCAAACTTTTTCCAGGTTCTTCTGATGGTTAAGATACACTTTTGTGTGTGTGTGTGTGTGTGTGTGTGTGTGTGTGTGTATACATATATACATATATGGACTTCCCTGGTGTCTCAGACAGTAAAGAATCTGCCTACAATGTACAAGAACTTGGTTCAATCCATGTGTGAGGAAGATCTGCTAGAGAAGGGAATGGCTACGCACTCCAGTATTTCTTGCCTGGAGAATTCCATGAACAGAGGAGCCTGGGGGGCTACAGTCCACAGGGCTGCAAAGACTCAGATACAGTTGAGTGACCAGCACTTTTACTTTCACACAAATACATGGGCTTCTCTGGTATCTTAGCAGCAAAGAATCTACCTGCCATGCAGGAGACACAGGTTGGATCCCTGGGTCAGGAGAATCCCCTGGAGAAGGAAATGACAATCCACTCCAATATTCTTGCTCAGGAAATCCATGGACAGAGGAGCCTGGTGTGTTACCAGTCCATGGGGTCGCAAAGAGGTGGACACGACTTAGCCATCAAACCATTATTGGAATTTTAGTTCCTGAATAATTGATTTTTATTATTTGTTTTCTGATTCCATGTTGAGAATTCCTTTACATCGAGTCTTTTTGAAACTGGTGGTTCTTGATATTCTTAAAAGATAAATGTTCCTTTCCTGTGAAGAAATGGAAAAAGTAAATAAAACTCTACTAAGGTCAGAATATTAAATCCCCTCTGTCTCTGTGTTTGGAAATCAGAGGGTGTGGTTGATTTTAAAGGGCCACAGATGCTTTGCAGTGTCTGCCATAGAGGATAGGCTCTATTTCTCTATCTTTGATTTGAACAGGCTTTGTGGCTATTTTGACCAATAGAATGCAGCAGGTAGGATCCTGTGGGAGTTCTAAGCCTACGCACAGGCTTCTGTTCTCATCCTGTAGTAGTCTGTGTCCTGTGAAGAATCCCAGGCTCACTTGCTGGAGGTGCGTGACCCAGTCCACAGTCACACCAACCACAGAACGTGGGAATGAGGCCCTAGTACAGACAGCTGCTGTTAAACTCCCGGACACCTGCAGGTATCTGGGTGACCCTAAGTGAGACTAATCCAAGAACCACCCCTCTGAGCCCAGCTCAAACCATTGACCCACAGATTCATGAACAAATAAAGGAGTTGTTATTTTAAGTCACTAAATCTTGGAATGGCTTGTTATGCGGCAGAAGACAAGAGATTCGATAAGATAGTGTTCTACCTACAGGCCCTCAAGGCAATGGTTAAGATTCCAAAATCTGTTTTCTATTTTGGGGAATCTTTCTTCTATTTTCCCAGTTCTTGAAAATCTCTAGACTGAGCAATTTAGGGATGATGAGAAGTGACTTTCTGAAATCTCTGAGCTCAGAAAAAAAATTTATCAAAGTGTATTTCTCTCAGAGGAAATTGGTGTCCTTTATTCACTCAGCTTTAGTTTTGTCTGTTTTTATGACATCTGAATTTCATGAGGATGTGCTTTACTTTGCGGCTTGGAACAGAATTTACATTGGCATTGGGGGAGTTTTCCTGAGAGAAAAATTTCAAGGAAATACATACTGTAATTCAAGCGAAAGTGTGAGTTTCAAACCAGTGTGATTTTCAAAGCAACAGAGTTTTGCCACTGAAGCATTACCTTAGTCCCCAGATGCAATGGATGATATTTACTTCTTTTGGGATTAACCCAAGAACTCTACGAGGCAGGAGGTGTTTCCTACAGCGGTGATGAAAGTAGGATTGACCAAAGAAAACTCTTTCACTTGCACTAGTTTCATAGTATCACAGTTGGGAGAGGGATAATGTTCTGGAAGATTACACCAAGGACCTCGATTCTAATGAAGCAAACCTTCCTTTTCCTCTTAACCTTCTTCAGTGGATCAGACACAGAGAGGCACTGTTTTCTAACCACTCTGTTCTGAATATCTTTGCATTAAGAGAAGCTTAAGTAAGAAACTTGCATTCCAGACAAAGCTCCATAGATGTCCTGAAGCAGAGTGAGGTTGAATTCCTAAAATCCTGAACTACCCCCTGAGTCTGAACTACATGAATTCCTGAACTACATGAATTTCTGAACTAACCAGTGACTCTGAGCATCTTTGGGAATGCTTTGCTAACCTGCTGTTTTTAAGGTTAACATGTCTTTGCTGAGGATTGAATCCTGCCTATGAGAGCCTATCTAAAAAAGAATCATGAATTGAATGTGTCACTTTGGGGAGTACCTTTCATCTTCAGAATACTCACTGTATTTATCAGAGTTTACAGTATGGAATCTTTGACCCTTGGTCATCATTTTCAAAATATACTATAGCCAAGAATAACTTTTCTTTTTCCTTTCCTCAAGAGGCTATTTAGGTTTAAGGCTCAGATTTCCAAAATCTGTTTTCTATTTTGGGAATCTTTCTTCTATTTTCCCAGTTCTTGAAAATCTCTAGACTGAGCAATTTAGGGATGATGAGAAGTGACTTTCTGAAATCTCTGAGCTCAGAAAAAAAATTTATCAAAGTGTATTTCTCTCAGAGGAAATTGGTGTCCTTTATTCACTCAGCTTTAGTTTTGTCTGTTTTTATGACATCTGAATTTCATGAGGATGTGCTTTACTTTGCGGCTTGGAACAGAATTTACATTGGCATTGGGGGAGTTTTCCTGAGAGAAAAATTTCAAGGAAATACATACTGTAATTCAAGCGAAAGTGTGAGTTTCAAACCAGTGTGATTTTCAAAGCAACAGAGTTTTGCCACTGAAGCATTACCTTAGTCCCCAGATGCAATGGATGATATTTACTTCTTTTGGGATTAACCCAAGAACTCTACGAGGCAGGAGGTGTTTCCTACAGCGGTGATGAAAGTAGGATTGACCAAAGAAAACTCTTTCACTTGCACTAGTTTCATAGTATCACAGTTGGGAGAGGGATAATGTTCTGGAAGATTACACCAAGGACCTCGATTCTAATGAAGCAAACCTTCCTTTTCCTCTTAACCTTCTTCAGTGGATCAGACACAGAGAGGCACTGTTTTCTAACCACTCTGTTCTGAATATCTTTGCATTAAGAGAAGCTTAAGTAAGAAACTTGCATTCCAGACAAAGCTCCATAGATGTCCTGAAGCAGAGTGAGGTTGAATTCCTAAAATCCTGAACTACCCCCTGAGTCTGAACTACATGAATTCCTGAACTACATGAATTTCTGAACTAACCAGTGACTCTGAGCATCTTTGGGAATGCTTTGCTAACCTGCTGTTTTTAAGGTTAACATGTCTTTGCTGAGGATTGAATCCTGCCTATGAGAGCCTATCTAAAAAAGAATCATGAATTGAATGTGTCACTTTGGGGAGTACCTTTCATCTTCAGAATACTCACTGTATTTATCAGAGTTTACAGTATGGAATCTTTGACCCTTGGTCATCATTTTCAAAATATACTATAGCCAAGAATAACTTTTCTTTTTCCTTTCCTCAAGAGGCTATTTTAGGTTTATTTTTAAGTGATGCAAATAGTTCACATCTTTTCTAGTAAGAAAAGTCATGAATGGGAAGAAAGAAATTTATCAGGAGAGAAGGCTGAGCACTGTATGAGGGGTTGAATGAGTAAGGCAGGCGATTTATTCAAGCCAGGAAGCCTGCTGACAAAGAAAGTGCTTGAAAGAGCAGAGAAATCCAACAAGAGGATTTTGACGAGCTGCTTCTCTGTGCAGGGCCCTGAACCTGGGGCTTCTTTGCCTCTTAAAATAATGAGGCACAGCTTGTCCATCCTCCGGAACTTACAGCCTATGAAGGCATGAAAGACACAACGCGTCTGAAAAGTTAAGAGCAATGCAGCAGGGAACTACCAGCAGAGCAAACCGACACATCACGGTGGTGCATGATAAACATGAACTGAGTGTATAATGTAACGCTACAACTCAGATGCCACAGAGATCGTTGAAGGCTGCGCCTGGGGAAAGCTCACACATGTTATGAAGCTGGGGTGCATTTGAATCCTGAGGAATAGACAGGATTTGGAAAAGTTGAAAGGGATGGAGGAGGTAATTTATGTGAAAGAGAATAGAGAAATTGGTGTATGGGATGACAAAGGAAAGAGGCAAGGCAGTATACGACATGAAGCATGTTTTGTAGACACTGAGTAGAAGAGTTTAATTATCACAGAGTGAAGGTGTATGCTGGTAGATTTTGGACTGATAAGCTGTATTTGAACCTGATCATGGTTCACCTCCACAGTGGTTAAAGAGTTTGATCTATATTTTCTTGGTAATTGAGATCTTATATAAATCTTTGGACGTTTTCTAACATTTGTTAAGATGCCCAAAAGACTAAAGACTTTGTGGGGTCTTGATGAATGGACAGATACTTTCTGAAGGGTTATAAAGTGAAATCAGATATACCACTTTTTCTATCTTTGGATTAAAAAAGTGATTATAAACCCAGCCAATCTATTAATTAGGATCAGGATGAGACCCTCTCCAGACCAAAATATGAACTTGGTTGTAAAATCTAAATTAGGTTTCTCTTATATAAAACTGGGCAAAAAGAAATTGAACTTTAATCTTCACCATGCTCCTCCACCCAAACACATTTGTGTACACACACACACATGAACACAAAGGTGATATTGGGAAAAGAAATTTATCAGGAGAGAAGGCTGAGCACTGTATGAGGGGTTGAATGAGTAAGGCAGGCGATTTATTCAAGCCAGGAAGCCTGCTGACAAAGAAAGTGCTTGAAAGAGCAGAGAAATCCAACAAGAGGATTTTGACGAGCTGCTTCTCTGTGCAGGGCCCTGAACCTGGGGCTTCTTTGCCTCTTAAAATAATGAGGCACAGCTTGTCCATCCTCCGGAACTTACAGCCTATGAAGGCATGAAAGACACAACGCGTCTGAAAAGTTAAGAGCAATGCAGCAGGGAACTACCAGCAGAGCAAACCGACACATCACGGTGGTGCATGATAAACATGAACTGAGTGTATAATGTAACGCTACAACTCAGATGCCACAGAGATCGTTGAAGGCTGCGCCTGGGAAAGCTCACACATGTTATGAAGCTGGGGTGCATTTGAATCCTGAGGAATAGACAGGATTTGGAAAAGTTGAAAGGGATGGAGGAGGTAATTTATGTGAAAGAGAATAGAGAAATTGGTGTATGGGATGACAAAGGAAAGAGGCAAGGCAGTATCGACATGAAGCATGTTTTGTAGACACTGAGTAGAAGAGTTTAATTATCACAGAGTGAAGGTGTATGCTGGTAGATTTTGGACTGATAAGCTGTATTTGAACCTGATCATGGTTCACCTCCACAGTGGTTAAAGAGTTTGATCTATATTTTCTTGGTAATTGAGATCTTATATAAATCTTTGGACGTTTTCTAACATTTGTTAAGATGCCCAAAAGACTAAAGACTTTGTGGGGTCTTGATGAATGGACAGATACTTTCTGAAGGGTTATAAAGTGAAATCAGATATACCACTTTTTCTATCTTTGGATTAAAAAAGTGATTATAAACCCAGCCAATCTATTAATTAGGATCAGGATGAGACCCTCTCCAGACCAAAATATGAACTTGGTTGTAAAATCTAAATTAGGTTTCTCTTATATAAAACTGGGCAAAAAGAAATTGAACTTTAATCTTCACCATGCTCCTCCACCCAAACACATTTGTGTACACACACACACATGAACACAAAGGTGATATTCAAAATGTATAACATTCAGAAAGTAATAGAAAACATTTATGTTACAAAGATGTATGAAGTAGATGTGTTATTTTCTTTTTCCATAATCACAGGTTTCTATTTTGCTTTCTTGATTTTACAAGGTTTTTTTTTCTCATTATTTTTTTAATTTTTTGAAATATTTTTACAGAGTTTTGTTGTTCACATACATGTATGTTCCCAGATCGGTCATATGCATATCCCTGTCCCCCTTCCCCTTCTTCCCTCTCCCATTCCCCCCGCATCCCACTCCTCCAGGCCATCGCACCACGCCCCTGCAGGATCCCCCATTCCCACAGCGCAACGACAATAGCTATCTTTTTCACATAGGATAGTATCAGTTTCCAAGTTACTCCCTCTATTAGATGTGTTATTGCACTGCTTAATGAGTGATTTAAAATGGTGTGCAAATTGTTCATAAAATCATTCCAATAATTTCCAAATAATTTACTGATAAACAAAGATGGTGATTGTAATATTTGTTTGAAGTGATTATATTCCAAAAAAAATAATGACCATGAAGTGTACAATCTGGGCACAGTAAGTATGTTAATTTTCCAATATGATAACCAAGGATTGTCTTAGTTCAAGATGAGGTTTAATCCTTAAAGTGCTTGTGGTCACCAGCAGAAGTTGTAAAAGTACAGACCTTGGATCCTACTCCTGAGATACTGATTCAGCTGGGGAGAGCTCTGGAATCTTCATTTTTAGCAAATGCCTAAGGCATTTAACTGTCCATGTGACTCTGTGTTACTGTACATTAAGAAACACTGAACTTAAAGCTTTTAGTTTCAGGAGATTGTAATTGCAGACCTTTTGAATGAAGGAGAGAATAATTAAGGGTGTAGAATAGAGGGAAGATAAAGATGGTATTGCTATTTACATAAAGAAGTGAAAATGTTAGTGAGCAGCTTCTATCTTCCCAAGAACTGCTCTAATAAGCACAGTTTTCTAGAAGCTGTACAAAAGAGGAAGGCTATACTGTTAATTTCTCAAAAAGTTATGATCAAATTATGACAAGAGACAGCAGGCAGGGAGAGGGGGTGTCATCCTGCCAGGCTCTTACTTCCAAAACTATTATCATTATGAATGAAATGAACACACTGCCAATTCTGATTCTAGATCATTAACCAAATATTTAAATTTAATAAAATCCCTGACTAATCCAGACAATTGGCGGCCAACTAGAAACTTTCTCATCGAATTCTTACATTGTATTTACTTTCATAACATGCTGATAGTTTCCAAGTCAATTATCATACTAAGGAATACCACAAATGAGTCAGAAGAAACAAGCTTAATTTACGTGTAGCAATATGAGTGGATCTCAAAACAAAAGACTGAATTGAAAAAGTAAGATACAGAGATTGATAGTAAAATACCACTTATGTATATAATATGCACACACAAAAACAATGCTATTTTTCTATCCTGAGTACATACCTAAATAAAAATGTGAAAGCTGGAATGGGAGTATATGTGTTAAATAGACTAAAATGAGTGCCTATGTTTAGGAAATTAAAATTGGAGATAGATGATAAAGAGGAAAAACAAATCACACTAAACCAAACCAAACAAAACCAGGACCTTGCTACAAATCAACGATAATTGTGGATCTGAGTTGAAGAATATGATACGGACTCATTTTGGGACGTCTGAGGGACAAAAGAAAAAATGTTGAAGACTTAGTCTCTGCATAATTAATGGGATTGCAATTTAGTTGGAGTTATACATATGAAATAAATATGATATTCTAATAGAACCACAGTGGCTCAGCAGTAGAGAATCTGCCTGCAATGCAGGAGACACGGGTTCAATCCCTGGATCCGGACGATCCCCTGCAGAAGGAAATGGCAAATCTCTCCAGTATTCTTGACGGCGACAGAGGAGCCTGGTGGGCTTCAGTTCATGGGGTCACAAAAGAGTCAGTCACCAATGAGAGCAGATTGGCTTCCACCAGACAGATGAGAGGATAAAAACCAGGGACAGTATTTAGCTTTTTGTTTATCTGTTGCGGATGGTTCTGTTTATTCGTTTGATTGGTCAGGTTTGGGTTTTTTTTTTTTCTTTTTTCTTTTGTCTCTTCTTATTAAGTTTCTCTTCCCTTTTTAATTTCTTTTTTTTTTTTGATTTTTAATTATTAATTTTTTAAAAAAATTTAATTCTTGGAAACTTCTAATCTTCTTTCCTCTTTCCCACTGCTTCCTCCCTCTATGTTCTAAATCTAAAACTTTCTCCTATCTACCACTATCCCCTAGATAAATATTTCCTACCTTCCTGTCTCCACTATTCTCTTCCAGCTGCACTAAACAATACAACAAACTAATCTTGGCTACATAACCCTATAAAATCCTTCCAAGATGAATCTATTCCTTCTCATTACCCATACATTCTCCACCTCCTCACCCCCAACGCATGTCTTAGTTAAAAATTGCTTTCAATGAAACAGTCCAAGCCAGGACCTTGCCTAGGATCTATTTTTCCAGGCACTATTTTAATTAATTCAGAGCTTAACGGGCAAGTACCATCTTTGATTGTGTCCTTTGCCAGAAAAATTTCCTATGTTTTGTCACTGTAAGACTGGTTAGATGTGGTTATTGCTCTGTATGTATGTATATCTTATGACTATGTTAGAAAACATCTGCATGCTTTTATGACTGTCACCCACCAAGGACACGCCTCTTGCTCCTCAGATGCTAATATTTGAACTAATATCATGGAACACCATAGCAAACCAGACATAGAGCCTACACCCCCTGACCAATCATCAAACCAAGGATCCTCAGAGTAGAAGCCCTGATTCCAAGACCCCACACTATCAAAGAACATACAACACTAGAGATTGTTCACCTGTAAACAAGACCTAACACCACCCAAGACACAAACCATTGAACCCTTCTAGAAGGACAGAAACCCAAAGGAAAGGAGAATTCAACAAAGAAGCCTGGTGGGGAAAAGAACTCCATACACACAGACACCCACAAAGAAACAAAAACTAACCTAATAATGAAACGACAGAGAAACACTGCACAAATGAAGGACCAAGCTAGAGAATCACAGCTTCAAATGACTGAGGAGGAGATAGACAAATTATCTGAAAGAGAATTCAGAAAAACTATACTAATGAGGATGCAAAACACCGAAAACAGAATGTTAGAGGAAATTAGTGCATTGAGAAAACACATGCAGGAAATGAAAAATAAGCAAATAGAGACCACCAACTCAATTGCTGAACTCAAAAATACTATAGAAGTCTCAACAGTAGAGTATCGGAGGCTGAAGAACGGATAAGTGACCTGGAAGATAGAATGGTTGAGATAAATGCTGAGGAACAGAACAAAGCCCAAAGAATTAAAAGAACTGAGGATAGCCTCAAAGACCTCTAGGACAATATCAAACGCACCAACATTAGAATTATAGGGGTTCCAGAGGAAGAAGAGGGGAAGGAAGGTTACGAAAAAATTCTTGAAGAGGTTATAGTTGAAAACTTCCCCAGCATGGGAAATGAAATAGTCAACCAAGTCCAAGAAGCACAAAGAGTTCCACATAGGATAAACCCCAGAAGAAATACACCAAGGCACATACTAATCAAACTAACACAGACTAAATATAAAGACAGATTACTAAAAGCAGCTAGAAGCAAACAACAAATAACATATAAAGGAAACCCCATACATCTAACTGCGGATGTCTCAACAGAAACCCTGCAGGCCAGAAGAGAATGGCAGGACACATTTAAATGGCTAAAAGAGAATAACCTCCAACCAAGAATTCTCTACCCAGCAAGAATCTCATTCAGAATTGATAGAGAAGTCAAAAGCTTCTCAGACAGACAAAAACTAAAAGAATTCTGTACCACAAAACCAGCCCTACAACAAGTGTTAAAGGGCCTGATATAGCCAATAAATACAAGAGTAGAAGTAGCCCTACAAATCAAACCCCAAACTTCTAAGAAGATGACAATAGGAACATTTGTATCAATAATTACTTTGAATGTAAATGGATTAAATGCTCCAACCAAATGACACAGGTTGGCTGAATGGATCAAGAAACATGACCCATATATATGCTGTTTACAAGAGACCCACTTCAGACCTAGAGACACCCATAGACTGAAAGTGAGAGGCTAGAAAAAGATATTCCATGCAAATGGAAATCAAAAGAAAGCTGGAGTAGCAATCCTCATATCAGACAAAATAGATTTTAATGTAAAGAAGATTCTAAGAGACAAGGCAGGTCACTACATCATGATTAAGGGATCTTTCCAAGAGGAAGACATAACAGTCGTGAATATCTACGCACCCAACACAGGGGCACCTCAATACATAAGACAGATACTTTCAGACTTAAAAGAAGAAAGCAATAATAACACAATAATAGTAGGAGACTTTAACACTCCTCTCACACCAATGGATAGATCATCCAAACAGAAAATTAATAAAGAAACACAAGCCTTAAATGCCACACTGGACCTCATCGATATCTTTAGTACGTTCCATCCAAAAGCAGAAGAATACACTTTCTTCTCAAGTGCTCACGGAACATTCTCCAGGATAGACCACATCTTGGGCCACAAATCTAACCTCAGTCAATTCAAGAAAACTGAAATTCTATCAACCATCTTCTCGGACCACAATGCAATGAGACTAGAGATCAACTACAGGAAAAAAACCACTAAAAACACAAACACATGGCGATTAAACAACACATACCAAAAAAACCAACTGATTACTGAGGAAATCAAAGGAGAAATTAAACAATTCCTAGAAGAAAATGACAAGAACATATGACCGTGCAAAACCTATGGGATACTGCCAAAGCAGTTCTAAGAGGGAAATTTATAGCAATACAATCCCATCTCAAGAAACTAAGAAAATATGAAGCAGATGACCTAACCCTCCACTTAAAACAACTGGAGAAAGAAGAACAAAAACATCCCAAAGCCAGCAGAAGACGAGAAATTATAAAGACTAGAGCAGAAATAAATCAGAAAGAAATGAAAGAAACTATAGATGCGGATAGATAAAACAAAAGCTGGCTCTTTGAAAAGATAAACAAAATTGACAAGCACATGGCCAGACTCATCAAGAGAAAGAGAGAGAAGAACCAGATCAACAAAATAAAAAAATGAAAAAGGAGAGATTACAACAGATCATGCAGAAATCCAAAGGATTCTAAGGGACTATTATGAGCAACTCTATGGCAACAAACTGGACAACCTGGAAGAAATGGACAGTTTCTTGGGGAAGATCAATCTCCAAAGCCTGAGCCAGGATGAAATAGGAACTTTGACCAACCCAATCACAAGTTCAGAAATCGAATCTGTGATTAAAAATCTACCCCAAAATAAAAGCCCAGGGCCAGATGGCTTCACAGGCGAATTCTACCAAACATTTAAAGAAGAGCTAATGCCTGTCCTTCTAAAACTCTTTCAAAAAATTGCACAGGAAGGAAAACTTCCAAACACATTCTATGAGGCCGCCATCACCCTGATACCCAAACCAGGCAAAGACAACACAAAAAAGGAAAATACCACTCAGGAAATTCTAGATCCACATCTTGGGCCACAAATCTAACCTCAGTCAATTCAAGAAAACTGAAATTCTATCAACCATCTTCTCGGACCACAATGCAATGAGACTAGAGATCAACTACAGGAAAAAAACCACTAAAAACACAAACACATGGCGATTAAACAACACATACCAAAAAAACCAACTGATTACTGAGGAAATCAAAGGAGAAATTAAACAATTCCTAGAAGAAAATGACAAGAACATATGACCGTGCAAAACCTATGGGATACTGCCAAAGCAGTTCTAAGAGGGAAATTTATAGCAATACAATCCCATCTCAAGAAACTAAGAAAATATGAAGCAGATGACCTAACCCTCCACTTAAAACAACTGGAGAAAGAAGAACAAAAACATCCCAAAGCCAGCAGAAGACGAGAAATTATAAAGACTAGAGCAGAAATAAATCAGAAAGAAATGAAAGAAACTATAGTACGGATAGATAAAACAAAAAGCTGGCTCTTTGAAAAGATAAACAAAATTGACAAGCCCCTGGCCAGATTCATCAAGAGAAAGAGAGAGAAGAACCAGATCAACAAAATAAAAAAATGAAAAAGGAGAGATTACAACAGATCATGCAGAAATCCAAAGGATTCTAAGGGACTATTATGAGCAACTCTATGGCAACAAACTGGACAACCTGGAAGAAATGGACAGTTTCTTGGGGAAGATCAATCTCCAAAGCCTGAGCCAGGATGAAATAGGAACTTTGACCAACCCAATCACAAGTTCAGAAATCGAATCTGTGATTAAAAATCTACCCCAAAATAAAAGCCCAGGGCCAGATGGCTTCACAGGCGAATTCTACCAAACATTTAAAGAAGAGCTAATGCCTGTCCTTCTAAAACTCTTTCAAAAAATTGCACAGGAAGGAAAACTTCCAAACACATTCTATGAGGCCGCCATCACCCTGATACCCAAACCAGGCAAAGACAACACAAAAAAGGAAAATTACAGACCAATTTCTCTGATGAACTTAGATGCCAAGATCCTCAACAAAATCCTAGCAAACAGAATTCAACGACACATCAAAAAACTCATACATCATGATCAAGTCGGGTTCATCCCAGGCATGCAAGGATTCTTCAACATCCGCAAATCAATCAATGTGATACACCATATCAACAAACTGAGAGACAAAAATCACATGATCATCTCAACAGATGAAGAAAAAGCCTTCGACAAAGTACAACATCCATTTATGATAAAAACTCTTCAGAAAATGGGCATAGAAGGAACCTGTCTCAACAAAGTGAAAGCCATATATGAGAGGTCCATGGTGAACATTATCCTCAATGGTGAAAAACTGAAAGCATTCCCTCTAAGATCAGGAACAAGACAGGTGTGTCCACTTCCACCACTACTATTCAACATGGTCCTGGAAGTTTTAGCAACGGCAATAAGAGAAGAGAAAGAAATCAAAGGAATCCAGATTGGAAAGAAAGAAGTCAAGCTCTCTCTTTTTGCAGGCGACATGATATTACACATAGAAAATCCCAAAGACTCTATTACAAAGCTACTAGAGCTAATCAACGAATTCAGCTAAGTCGCGGGATACAAAGTCAACACACAGAAATCACTGGCATTCCTATACACAAACAATGAAAAATCAGAAAATGAAATCAAAGAGGCAGTCCCCTTCACCATTGCAATCAAAAGAATCAAATATCTAGGAATAAACCTACCCAAAGAAACAAAAGAACTGTACACAGAAAGTTACAAGACACTCATGAAAGAAATTAAAGAAGACTTAAACAGATGGAGAGATATTCCATGTTCCTGGGTCGGAAGAATCAATATTGTGAAAATGACCATACTACCAAATATCATCTACAGATTCAATGCAATAGCTATCCAACTACCATTGACATTTTTCACAGAACTAGACCAAGGAATAACACAGTTCATATGGAAACACAAAAGACCTCGAATAGCCAAAGCAATCCTGAGAAAGAAAAACGGAGCTGGAGGAATCAGCCTCCCCAATTTCAGACTCTACTACAAAGCAACAGTCCTCAAGACAGTATGGTACTGGCACAAAAACAGAACTATAGACCAATGGAACAAGATCGAGAACCCAGAGATAAACCCACGCACCTATGGGTACCTTATTTTTGACAAAGGAGGTGAACATGTAAAATGGGACAAAGACAGCCTCTTCAACAAATGGTGCTGGGAAAATTGGACAGCTACATGCAAAAAAATGAAGTTGGAACATTCCCTGACACCATACACTAAGATCAACTCAAAATGGATTAAAGACCTAAATGTAAGACCAGAAACCATCAAATCTTAGAGGAGAATATGGGCAAAACCCTCAAGGACATCAATCAAAGCAAGATCTTCTCTGACCCACCTACTAAAACAGCAGAACTGAAAAGAAAAATGAACATGTGGGACCTCATGAAACTTAAAAGCTTTTGTACAGCCAAAGAAATTACAAAAAAGCTGAACAGACACCCCACAGAGTGGGAGAAAATCATAGCAAATGAAACAACAGGCAAAGAATTAATCTCCAAAATCTACAAGCAACTCAGACAACTCAGCACAGGGAAAATGAACAACCCAATCCAAAAATGGGAAAACGATCTAAAGAGACGCCTCTCCAAAGAGGACATACAGATGGCCCAAAAGCACATGAAACGATGCTCAACCTTGCTTATTATTAGGGAAATGCAAATTAAAACTACAATGAGATACCACCTCACACCCGTCCGAATGGCCATCATCAAAAAATCTGCAGACACTAAATGCTGGCGAGGGTGTGGAGAAAAGGGAACCCTCTTGCATTGCTGGTGGGAATGTAAACTGATATAGCCTCTATGGAAGACAGTATGGAGATTTCTTAAAAAACTAAAAATAGAAGCACCCAGATGGAGAGATATTCCATGTTCCTGGGTCGGAAGAATCAATATTGTGAAAATGACCATACTACCAAATATCATCTACAGATTCAATGCAATAGCTATCCAACTACCATTGACATTTTTCACAGAACTAGACCAAGGAATAACACAGTTCATATGGAAACACAAAAGACCTCGAATAGCCAAAGCAATCCTGAGAAAGAAAAACGGAGCTGGAGGAATCAGCCTCCCCAATTTCAGACTCTACTACAAAGCAACAGTCCTCAAGACAGTATGGTACTGGCACAAAAACAGAACTATAGACCAATGGAACAAGATCGAGAACCCAGAGATAAACCCACGCACCTATGGGTACCTTATTTTTGACAAAGGAGGTGAACATGTAAAATGGGACAAAGACAGCCTCTTCAACAAATGGTGCTGGGAAAATTGGACAGCTACATGCAAAAAAATGAAGTTGGAACATTCCCTGACACCATACACTAAGATCAACTCAAAATGGATTAAAGACCTAAATGTAAGACCAGAAACCATCAAATCTTAGAGGAGAATATGGGCAAAACCCTCAAGGACATCAATCAAAGCAAGATCTTCTCTGACCCACCTACTAAAACAGCAGAACTGAAAAGAAAAATGAACATGTGGGACCTCATGAAACTTAAAAGCTTTTGTACAGCCAAAGAAATTACAAAAAAGCTGAACAGACACCCCACAGAGTGGGAGAAAATCATAGCAAATGAAACAACAGGCAAAGAATTAATCTCCAAAATCTACAAGCAACTCAGACAACTCAGCACAGGGAAAATGAACAACCCAATCCAAAAATGGGAAAACGATCTAAAGAGACGCCTCTCCAAAGAGGACATACAGATGGCCCAAAAGCACATGAAACGATGCTCAACCTTGCTTATTATTAGGGAAATGCAAATTAAAACTACAATGAGATACCACCTCACACCCGTCCGAATGGCCATCATCAAAAAATCTGCAGACACTAAATGCTGGCGAGGGTGTGGAGAAAAGGGAACCCTCTTGCATTGCTGGTGGGAATGTAAACTGATATAGCCTCTATGGAAGACAGTATGGAGATTTCTTAAAAAACTAAAAATAGAAGCACCCTATGATCCAGCAATCCCACTATTAGGCTTATATCCTGATGAAGTCAAAACTGAAAGAAGCACCTGTACCCCAATGTTCATTGCAGCTCTCTATACAATAGCCAGAACTTGGAAGCAACCTAGATGTCCATCGACGAATGAATGGCTACAGGAGCTCTGGTACATATATACAATGGAATACTACTCAGCTGTTAAAAGAAATGCAGAAGACTCAGTCCTAATGAAGTGGCTGGCTCTAGAGCCTATCATAAAAAGTGAAGTAAGTCAGAAAGAGAAAGACAAATACCGTATACTAACACACATATATGGAATCTAGTAGGATGGTCTTGATAACACACGCAGTGAACACATGGAAAAACAGACAGAGCATAGACATAGGGACATAGTGGGAAAGAAATAGGGAGGGGGAGGCATGGAGGGAGTAACATGGAAACCTATACTGTTATGTGTGGAAAAGATAGCTATTGTCATTGTGCTGAGGGAATAGGAGTGCTTACAATGGCTTGGGGTGATGGTCTGAAGGGGTGGGATGGGGCGAACTGGGGCGGGGTGGGGCCATGGATATGCATATGACTGATCTGGGAACATACATGTCTGTGAACAACAAAACTCTAAAACCTTTAAAATAAAGAATAATAATAATAATAAAAAAAGATGTTGCTAACTGTTATAGTAGATACGCTCCCAGCATCAGAGGCTGAAAACTCATATTGCAGTACAGTGATGGTTCTCCTATCAATCCGCTAGCTCTTCTCCACACAGTGATTCAGAGTTTAGTTTCCTTCAGTCTTGAATCTTTGCCATGTTATACATATAATTCTGAAATTTCTCTGGTGGTCTTTTCCATTCCAGCCAGCTGGAAGGTATAGAGAATATGGAAAACCATATTTGGAGAATTTTGATGGACCAAGATTGGAAGCAGCATTGCATAACTTCGTATCTCCATCCCATTGGCTAGAGCTCAAGACAGGACTAACAAGAAGGCTGTAAAAGGTAATTTTTCTGTATTCTCAGGGATGTGGGGAGGGTCTTCCATGTAACTCCTACTTATTTATTTATTCACATCACTCTTTTATTCATAAGACGTGTAGAAATGGGAAAAGTTGAAGTTCATAGGAAATATGGCTTTGACTTGATATGTTTGATTTATTTAATCCAAAGTTGAATCAAAGAACTTGGTTGTGTCCTTTTAAAGGCATAATGTTCTCATTAACTGATCATAAAATAAAGAAGGCTATATGAATAGAACAATTGTATGAATTGGAAGAGCTTGCAAGCCTTCACCTGAAAAATATTCTGGTATGTGGCCAACAGGGGCACTGATCAGCCTTGCCCCTCTCCTCCTTCTGCTGCCTTTTCTGACTTCTCTGAGTCAATAAATATCCAGACGTCTGAGTCTTCCAGTCTTGATTAAATTTTATAGATTTTACCCCTGACCTGCCCACAGGGAATAGCCTGGCCCTTTATGCCTTAGCTGATTTCCTTGGACTCCATTTCTTGACATCCTGAACTTCTTGTCCTAATTGCTTCAGCCCAGGCTGTGCTGGTATAAGATTTCTTTCCAACTTCTTTTGAGGCAAGGATCAGCTCCCTCCTAAGTAGCTAAATTCTGGGTCTTGGTATATCCTAGTTAGTATTACTTTGTTGCTATCTTCATCTTGTTGTAACTATGGCATACTAGTAGTTGGGATTTATACGTGAAATTCCCACAAAAGAGCTTACTATTTTATCCTGTATATATTTATCCTTGATGAGCTGAATGCTGAGTCATCTAGATTTTTCAGATAGAACTTTAGATCTGAATCATGTAAGGAGGTTCTCCTGGGGACATCTGCTCCAGTGTCTTTGCCGTGTGTATGAGAATTTGCACATCGTCTTTGGTAACCTGTCATAATATTGTGGAGAGAATGGAGTCAAGTTTCAACTCAGGTCCAGAAAAGTCAATGTGACTGAATATAGGCTTTTTAAATATATTTTTATTTTTTAAATGGTGGCCTCTTTTATTGTTTTTTTATTTATTTATTTTCATCCATCTTCATTCTTTGGCCTGTGTGGACCTCCCATCGCAGTCGCCTCTCTTGTTGCCGAGCACTGGCTCTGGGCGCATGCGCTCCAGAGTGCTGGCTCATAGTTGGACACACTGGTCCAGCTGCTCCGCAGCATGTGGGATCTTCCTGGGTCAGGGATTGAACTGGCGCTCCTTGCACTGCAAGGCAGACTCTCTACCCAGTGGACCAGCAGGGAAGCCCTGAATATAGACTTTTTTCCTTAGAAGAACCTGGGGTCTAAAATGTGTGCAGTTGGGTTATCAATTCATGATGCAAACACTGATAATATATGTTTAATCGCATTTTTACATAAAATGATTAATAATAAATAGTGCAATCAGTTCTTTGCCTTTGATTTGAAGGCCAGGTATTGGCCGATTACATCTGTGGGTCAGATTTGGCCCACTGCCTGTTTTGGGGTAGTGTTATTGGACACATCGATGGCTCGTACTTTCACGCCAAGCATAAAACCGATAAAAAAATTTTTTTTAGCCTGGCCCTTTATGCCTTAGCTGATTTCCTTGGACTCCATTTCTTGACATCCTGAACTTCTTGTCCTAATTGCTTCAGCCCAGGCTGTGCTGGTATAAGATTTCTTTCCAACTTCTTTTGAGGCAAGGATCAGCTCCCTCCTAAGTAGCTAAATTCTGGGTCTTGGTATATCCTAGTTAGTATTACTTTGTTGCTATCTTCATCTTGTTGTAACTATGGCATACTAGTAGTTGGGATTTATACGTGAAATTCCCACAAAAGAGCTTACTATTTTATCCTGTATATATTTATCCTTGATGAGCTGAATGCTGAGTCATCTAGATTTTTCAGATAGAACTTTAGATCTGAATCATGTAAGGAGGTTCTCCTGGGGACATCTGCTCCAGTGTCTTTGCCGTGTGTATGAGAATTTGCACATCGTCTTTGGTAACCTGTCATAATATTGTGGAGAGAATGGAGTCAAGTTTCAACTCAGGTCCAGAAAAGTCAATGTGACTGAATATAGGCTTTTTAAATATATTTTTATTTTTTAAATGGTGGCCTCTTTTATTGTTTTTTTATTTATTTATTTTCATCCATCTTCATTCTTTGGCCTGTGTGGACCTCCCATCGCAGTCGCCTCTCTTGTTGCCGAGCACTGGCTCTGGGCGCATGCGCTCCAGAGTGCTGGCTCATAGTTGGACACACTGGTCCAGCTGCTCCGCAGCATGTGGGATCTTCCTGGGTCAGGGATTGAACTGGCGCTCCTTGCACTGCAAGGCAGACTCTCTACCCAGTGGACCAGCAGGGAAGCCCTGAATATAGACTTTTTTCCTTAGAAGAACCTGGGGTCTAAAATGTGTGCAGTTGGGTTATCAATTCATGATGCAAACACTGATAATATATGTTTAATCGCATTTTTACATAAAATGATTAATAATAAATAGTGCAATCAGTTCTTTGCCTTTGATTTACGAAGGCCAGGTATTGGCCGATTACATCTGTGGGTCAGATTTGGCCCACTGCCTGTTTTGGTGAGTAGTGTTATTGGACACATCGATGCTCATACTTTCACATACTGTCTCTGGCTACTTTCACGCCACAGCAGCATAGCTGAATAGTTGTACAGAGACGGTGGGGCTTCCCAGGTGGCTCAGTAGCAGAAGAGTCTGCCTGTGAATGCCGGACACACAGGACACCTGGGTTCGATCCCAGAGGCAGCAACAGTCCCAGGAAGGTAATAAACATACTTACTGGAGTAAAGGCTGAAGGAAGTGTGGGGTTGCAAAAGAGTCAGACACACCTGAGTGCCTGAGCACACACACAGCAGAGACTGTTTGACTGTCACAGACTAACATATTTACTCTCTGGCCCTTTGTACAAAAAGTGTGCCTACCCCTGCTTCTTCCTGGTTCAGGAGAATATGCTGAAAGCACTTGTATGATTCCTAGCACAACATGTGGCTAGTGAATGGGAATTTTTGATCCCAGTTTTCTTTTGCTCAGATTGTCCCTTCTACCTGAAGAGCTTTGACTCTCCAGTCATTTATGCACTTATCCAACAGGCACCGCTCTAGGTGCTGGGTCAGCGAGGATCACACGCAGACTATGCTCTGTTGGGGCTCCTGTCCTTCTGGGGTGGGTAACCTAGGAGACGCGTCACCTCATGTCTTCTCATGATTCGCCTTGCAAAGGCAAATAAAGCAGTCCACAGGGTCGCGGCTTGTTTAATTCCTCTTCATCCTCTGAAGTCTTGCTCAGGCCCTTCTTCCTTCACGAGGTGCTCCTTGGTCTCCCCATCTGCTCTTTGGCTCTTTCCCTCCCTGTTAACTCACAGATCCCTTTATTTCGTGCTTTTCTGTGTCACCCTACTTTGAACTGGCATTCTTTGTGGATATTTTTCTTCTCAGCCACAGGTTGTGAGCCGTAGCAACAAGAGCCGTGTGACAGCTTTCTGTTTCCCAACAGTAACTAACACAGTGCCTGAAAATACATAGTAAATTGGTAAATACCCCCAATTAAGCCAGGTTCTGACAATGGAGACCTTTAATACACAACAATTTAATGCACCCCCCCCTCACAGTCTGTAGTCTTCTTGAGTTTGTGACCATCACTGTGATCCACCAGTCACTTACATGAGAGGAGAAAATTCCCACCATTTATCTAAAATTTTTAGGAGATAGGATCCTTTCAGAAATTAACTACATACATAGATCCATCTGGACTATAAGTTTTATCTTCTCTTTTGATATAGAAATCAGATTAAAATCTTAAATTTATCTGAATTTAAGATTTCCTCTAATCAGGGGAAAAAAAGTCCAACCAGTCAAGCAAATACAAGGGGGAAAGGGAAAAAGTTGCAGAAGCACTTACTAAATAGGTGATATAAAACGGCAAATTCTTGGCTTTTTGTTGCTGTATTAAGTCACTTGCTTACACCCCTCCCGAGTTCATGGGCTGGTCTGTTGAGAGGAAAACAGGTTACTTTGTTGGAAAGAAGCTAGTGTTGGAGGTTGCATTCATCAGTGCTTAGGGATCAGCCAATTTCTCCCCAGCGTGGGATGAATGGAGTTATTCATGAGAGGGCATCTGGGCAGGAAGTCCAGGTTGTGGCTAGCTGGGCTGGTTAGTGCCTGAGAGTGGAAGGGAAATCTGTCATCGGAATAAATGAGCATCAGCACAGTGAGGGCGAAGGCCAAAGGTGCTCGTGGAAGGTGAGTGAAAAGGCAGTGAAGAGCTGCAGCCTGTTAGCCATTAGCTCTCCAGGCGAAGCCATAGAGCTGAGCTGTGAGTTATGAACATCCTGAATCACACTCATCACAGAGGCCTCTGTGAAAAAGACCCAACTCTGTAACATTTGGCCTTTTAAGAGACTAATTTCATTACCGCCTCATTCTCTTTGGCATCATCACCAATGTCCCCAGTATTTCTCGGCACTGGGAGGAAAGAGACAGTATGGAGGTCTTATAATACCTAACAAAATCATACAACTCCTAGATGTTGTAGCCTCTATCTCAGGACACCCAAGTGTTACTAGACTAGAATGTCTACAAGCTTCTGTTGACGATGAGACTGTTGGTCAATTTGAGTCATGACCGCAGCCCATCTGCTGTGGACCTTGGATAAGATCCTTTCCTCTACCCACAGTGTAAGCCTTCCCTTTGAACTTGACCCATACTTCTTCCCACTGTGTTACAACCATACATCTTTGAAAAAAAATAATTAAGGACTTTGATCTCTGGAAATTCAATCAGTATTCTTGAGAACAACCTGTTTCCTGGGACAACCTACAGGGACCTGGACTAGAAAGTGGACCCTGGGATAAACAGTGTAGTGGCTGGTCAGGAGGTGGGCTTGCTTGCTCTGTAGCTATCTATCACTGTGTATTTAAAGTCTTTCCCTTGACCTAGATCCTCTAGATCCTCATGTTTTTGCATATAAGTATAAATATAAGTGCATTTATCTAATGATATAGATATACTGTTACAATAATAGCAACCATTTATTGAGTCCTTACTATATGTCTGACATGCTGCTAAACACTTAGAACATTATTTGATATATTTATATTCTGCAAAATAATTGCCATTACAGAGTTAGCTAACACCTCCATCATCTTACATAAACCATTTTTTATGATGAAAACATCAAATATCTATTCTCTTAGCAACTTTCAGGTATACAATGTAAAACTGTTACCCATAGTCATGCGTATACTATGCATTAGTGTCCCAGAATTTGTTTTATTACTTTGGTCATATTTCACATCTACCTCATTCTCCCACCTCCCAGCTCCTGGTAGCTATCATTCTACTCTGTCTGTTTCTGAGTTTAGCTTTTTTAGATTCCACATGTAGATAATGATATACGGTAAAAGAGAAAGCTCTGTCTGACTTTATTATTGTGTACTAATGATTAACTTAGCACAATGTCCTCTAAGTCCATCCAGGTTGTTGAAAATGAAAGAATTTCCTTCTTTCACATTATATATATATGCACACACACACTCAAGTATATATATACACTCAAATATATATATACACTCAAGTATTCTTGTCTGGAGAATCCCACGGACAGAGGAGCCTGGCGGATTGCAGTCTATAGGGGTTTCAAAGAGTCAGACAATGACTGAAGTGATTTAGCACACACATGAGGTAAGTGCTAATATTATTCCCATTTTATAGATGGAGAAAGTGAGGCTTAGGTTAAATATCTTTCTCAAACACTCATAACCTATTGGTGCCAGAATCTGCAAAACTAATTCCAGAACCCACGCTGTTAGTTTCTGCGTTATAATTGTCCATTTCACACAGCTAAAAAGTGAGAGAATAAAGGAGGTTCCAATCCAAGCAGCCTGACTCAGAGACATCACTCTTTTTTTAGTGCACTAGGTTTATATCTGTTTGTACATGTTTTCACCAGATGTGCCGAACTACATGGTGGATCTTTTTCTTCTTGGGGACAAGTGGACGTCAGAACTCGCAGCTTGATACTAAGTAACTGTGGACTTTACAGTGTAGGTTAGCTTTGTGCATTTATGAGAGGATGAGGCACAGTACAGAGATGTAGAAATAGTCATAGGCACTTTTAAAAATTTGCACTTGTAAACTGTGGCAGAGAGATTGCAGCTGCATCTATTCTGGACACTGCCAAGTTGTACTGACCTTTTTTAGACTATGTAATGGTAGACTCAGCTCTAGGTGGAAAAAGAAAACTGCAGTAAGTGGTGTGGTATCATTGCCAATTCTTTTTTGCCTCAAGTGATGAACTTATTACTGTTAGGTGTGATTTATGAATAACTGCAGGTTACCTTCAATGACTTTCCAGTTATCTGAAACGTTTCATATTTCAGGCTCATTCAGTCAGATCTGTGCTAAAATAATTTAACAGTAAGAGAAATTGTGAATTACAATCTTACTTGAAATATCTTCTATGTGATTAGCCAGAAGATAGGTCTTCTGTTTAGCTAACAAAGAAAAAGGAGTTTATAACACAGTATCTGGGATTTTAGAGCCCAGTGCTTCATAATTTTCCTTTAATATAAACAAAGTGAATCCATTGTCTGATTTAATAGTTTGCAGTATCAAAGAGGTGGCATATGCTATTTCCACAGCATTTGCCAGAGGCTTGTTTAGCCCATGTCTTAGTTAGAATCTAAAGTTGTACAGTGTAAATGACCAAGAAGACCCTGAGTGACATGATGGAGTGGGGTTCTTTAGATTCTGAATTCAGCTCTTGACCCTCAGCCCCCTGTTTCTTTCTATCTGTACCATCTGTGAACCTGTAGGAAGGCTGCTGAAACCTTTGAGGGAATGCTTTTGGCTGCTTTCCAGAGACATGGTTGATAGCACTTCCTGGCTGCCTTAGAGTTTGGTGGGGCCTCCTTGACTGGTTCTGGCAAATGCATTATGTCTGGAAGTGTGTGTGTCGTCATGGCCAGGGCATTCCACTGGCAAAGTGTCCCCCTCCAGACCTCTTCTTCCGTCGGCTGTGAACCAGCAACAGGCCGTCTACATCTGTTCTGTTAGCCTTGTTCCTAGAATGCGGACTTCATGGCACAATGCAAAATGCTGACACAAAAAGGATACATAACATAAGCGAAAGATCAATTTTTTAAAAAAGTACTAAACTGTGGGGATTTGTTTCCAGAACAGAAGCCAGCCTACCATGAGGCCAATATTCTCTGTTAGAATATTGTGTGGAATGGCTAAACCCAAGAATTATCATCAAGATAGTCTTGAATAACAAGGCGCTGGGATGGCAGGCTCTCCTCTCGTATTGAAATAAAGCATATTATTATAAAGCTGTGGTAATTAAACCAGCACAGTATTGTTAATATTATAAATAAAATGGCCGATGAAAGAAGAGTGAGAGTTCAGAGCAGTCTCAAGTTTATTGGAGAATTGTGTATTTGTTGCAGATCGTTAAGGAAAAATACAAAAGTCAAGAAATGGTGCTGGGGGAGTGGATGTTCCATGTGGAAAAAAATGAATTTAATTCTCTATCTTGTACACAAAAATCAATTTGCAAGTAGAGTAATTAGCTAGATGTGAAAGGCAAAATTTTTAAACTTTTTATGCATCTTCCAGTAGAGAAGGAATTTTTAAAAGAGAAAAAAATGGTTGATAAATTAGATTATATTAAAATTAAGAAACTAAAAGCCTTTGTCATATATGCATCCAACATAAGAGCACCTCAATATGTAAGACAAATACTAACAAATATGTTTACAATTATTATGTTTTCTTCTTGGATTGAACCCTTGATCATTATGTAGAGTCCTACTTTGTCTCTTATAACATTCTTTGTTTTAAAGTCTCTTTTGTCTGATATGAGTACTGCTACTCCAGTTTTCTTATGATTTCCATTTGCGTGAAATACCTTCTTCCATCCCCTTACTTTCATTCTTTAAGTGTCTCTTGGTATGAAGTGGGTCTCTTGTAGACAACATATATGGGTTTTGTTTTTGTATCCACTCAGCCAGTCTGTGTCTTTCAGTTGGTGCATTTAATCCATTTGCACTTAAGGTAGTTATCAATATGTATGATCCCATCACCATTTTGTTAATAGTTTTGGGTTTATTTTTAGTAGATATTTTTCTTCTCTTCTGTTTCCTGCCTAAAGAAGTTCCTTTAGCATTTGTTGTAAAATTGGTTTAGTGGTGCTGAATTCTCTTAACTTTTGCTTGTCTGTAAAGCTTTTGATTTCTCCATCAATCTGAATGAAAGTCTTGCTGGATAGAGTATTCTTGGTTGTAGGTTTTTCCCCTTTCATCACTTGGAATACATCATGTCATTCTCTTCTGGCTTGTAGAGCTTCTGTTGAGAAATTGACTGATAACCTTATGGGTTTTCCCTTGTATGTTATTTGTCTTTTTCCCTTTATCTTTGTCTTTAACTTTTGTCAGTTTGATAACCATGTGTCTCGGTGTGTTCCTCATTGGATTTATCTTGGCTGGGACTCTCTATGATTCCTGAACATAATTGACTATTTCCTTTCCCATGTTAGGGAAGTTTTTAGCTTTATGTCTTCAAATATTTTCTTGGGTCATTTCTCTCTTTTTTCTCCTTCTGGGACCCCTATGATGCAAATATTAGTGTGTTTAATGTTGTCCTAGAGGTTTCCTAGGCTGTCTTCGTTTCTTTTCATTCTTTTTTTTATATTCTGTTTTGCAGCACTGATTTCCACCATTCTGTCTTTCAGGTCACTTATCCATTCTGCCTCATTTATTCTGCTATTGATTCCTTCTAGTGTATTGATCATCTCCATTTGCTTGTTCTTTAGTTCTTCTAGGTCCTTTAAAAATGTTTCTTGCCTCTTTTCCATTTTGTTTCTAATATCCTGAATCATCTTCACTATCATTATTCTGAATTCTTTTTCTGAGAAGTTGTCTATCTCTACTTCATTTAGTTGTATTTCTGGGTATTTATATCATTTCTTCATCTGGGATGTAATACTATTTGTTTCATTTTAGGTAGCTTTCTTTGACTGTGGTGTTAGTTCTGGAAGCTGATGGGATTATAGTTCTTATTTCTTCCTTCTGCTTTCTGGAGAGGATAAGAGGCTTGTTTTCTGATGGGGGTGCTGGCACTGGGGGAAACAGTCTTGCTGTGGTGGGCAGGGCTTTGCTCTATAAAACTCTAATCCAATTATCTGGTGATGGGTGGGCTGTGCTCCCTCCCTGTTGGTTGTTTGGCCTGAGGCAACTCCGTTCTGGAGTCTATAGGCTTCTTTAGTTGGGTGACCTCCAAGTGGGCCCGTGCCATGACGCTGCTCCCAGTCCTGTTCCTATCAGTGCCCCTGTACCTGTAGCAGGCCACCGCCGACTCACACCTCCGACCCTCAGACACTCACAGGTAGGTCTGGCTCTGTCTGCTGTGAGGTCACTGCTCCTTTCCCCTGGGTCCTGGGGTACGAAAGATCCTGTTTGTGCCCTCCAGGAGTCTCTGAGTCCCTCAGTCTTATGGAAGCTCTGGAATCAAATCCCACTGAACTTCAAAGTGCAATTCCCTGGGCATTCCCAGTCCTTTGGCCAAATCCCCAGCCTGGGGAGCCAGATGTGAGAGCCTGGAACTCTCACAACAGTGCAAGAACTTCTTTAGTGGTACTGTTCTTCAGCTTATGAGTTGCCCACCCAGCAGGCATAGGGTTTGATTTTATTGCCATTGCTCCCTTCCTACCTCTACACTGTAGCTTCTTCTTCGTCTTTGTATGCAGGTTATCTTTTCTTGGTGAGTTTCAGGGTCCTCCTGTCGATGCCTGTTCAACTGCTAGTTGTGATCTTAGTGCTCTGGTGAGAGAAGACGAGTGTATGTCCTTCTACTTCCTATCTTAATCTCATCATACAATTTTTATTTGTTAATTATACTTCAGTGAACTTTTCGAGGTGGAAGGATGCATGCAAGACTATTCATAGCAATGCTGTAAGAACAAAAATACTAAAACAAGTAAAAAGTCCATTAACATGAACATGATTAATTGTGGAATGGCTTTAAATGGAATGTTATAAATCAGTGAAAAATGATTGTGTTATTCATGTGTCATATATGTTTGATTCATGTATAATTATGAATATATATTTGAATAATGAAAATACGTCATAGAATAATACATACCAGCATCAAACCATTTTAAAAATGCTTATTGAAAGAGAAGTCGGGGGGCTTCCCTGGTGCTCCAGTGGGTAAGGACACCACCTTGCAGTGCAAGGGGCGCTGGTTCAATCCCTGGCCTGGGAAGATCCCACGTGCCGGCAGAGCAGCTGGACTGATGTGTCCAACTACCCAGTCAGTGCTCTAGAGCGCATGCGCCCAGAGCCAGTGCTCAGCAGCGAGAAAGGCCATTGTGATGGGAAGCCTACATGGACCGAAGAACAAAGATGGATGAAAATAAATAGATGAAAGACCAATAGAAGTAGCAAAAAAAAAAAAAAAAAAGAACTTGAGGAATGAATGAGCAAGGGTAAGCACATGCAGATACATGATTTTGATAATACTCCAACCACTAAATGGATGCTACATCCATACGTTTGTCTTACTATAATATTTCTCCCTTACTTATGTGTCACATATGCAACTGACCTTTTTATATAAATTTTCCTAAATATCTTATATTTGTCCAGTGAAGTATTTCAAGAAGTATTCAGTGAAGTTTGAACAAAACAAACCTCTTTCCAGCAACACGTAACTTATTCATTCTCTAAGCGCTTCTTTTTTTTTTTTAAAAATTGACTTATTTATTTTTTGGGGGGGGCAGGTTGAGGAGGGAGGGGACGGGTGGGTCACTTCTGTTGGTCTTTCATTTCTCTATTTTCATCCATCTTTGTTCCTTGGCCCATGTGGGCCTCCCATCACAGTGGCCTCTGTTGTCGCAGAGCACCAGCTCTGGGCGCATGCGCCCCAGAGCTCCAGCTCAGTAATTGGACACACCGGTCCAGCTCTGCGGCACGTGGGCTCTTCCCAGGCCAGGGCTCGAACCGGCGCCCCTTGCACTGCAAGGCGGTGTCCTTACCCACTGGACCACCAGGGAAGCCCCTCTAAGACTTCTGAATAGTGTTCACAATTAGGGTTGCCTTTCCCAACATTTTTCATTTCTGATTTTGACATTCATGAGTGCCTCTGAAATCCTCAGATAGTGAATAACAGAAGAAGGGCCCTTTTCTGGCAACACATTCTTTCCTTCCTTTCCTTTTTCTTTATCCTATTTCTTTTCCTTTCCATTTAAAATATTCAACTCAGTTAGTCATAATTTGTTGCTTTAGAGTTACTGATTTTTCTTCCTTAGACACAGCATCATTTCTAAGACATTTGCCTCTAAAGTTGGTTAGCATGAAACACCTTTCTCAAATGATAGCTTGTCTTTTCAGTGTTTTCATTTAACTCTTCAGGTAATTCTTCCCTGCCTGTGTGTCAGTGCCTGCATTTCCCCTGGAGCCCCAATAACTGCAATAGCTCACATTCACATCCTATGCTCTACTTTCTACTCTTTTTTTTAAATATATAATTTTAATTTATTTGTTTTTCTATTTTCAGCTGTGCTGGGTCTTCACTGGTGCTCAGGCCTTGCTCTAGTTGTGGCAGCCTGGGACTGCTCTCTAGTTGCCATGCGTGGGCTCCTCTTGTTGCAGAGCATGGGCTCCCGGGTACCCAGGCTTCAGTAGTTGTGGCTCTGAGGCTCTAAGCACAGGCTCAGTTGCTGTTGCACGTGGGCTTAGCTGCTCCACGGCATGTGGGATCCTCCCAGACCAGAGAGGGAACCTGTGTCTCCTGCATTGGCAGGCGGATTCTTTACCACTGAGTCACCAGGGAAGCCCCTACCTTCTACTCTTATGTTACTTCCTTCATTCCTCACAGACCCTGCTAATTTATCCCCATATTGCAGATGAGAAACCTAAGGCATGAAGAGGTTAAAAATCACCAGTGGGGCCTCCCCTGGTGGTCCAGTGGGTAAGGACACCGCCTTGCAGTGCAAGGGGCGCCGGTTTGATCCCTGGCCTGGGAAGGGGCGCCGGTTTGATCCCTGGCCCACGTGCCGCGAAGCAGCTGGACCGATGTGTCCAATTACTGAGCCGGAGCTCTGGGGCGCATGCGCCCAGAGCCGGCGCTCTGGCGATGACAGAGGCCACCGCGATGGGAGGTCCGCAGGAGCCAAAAGAACAAGGATGGATGAAAATAGAGAAATGAAAGACCAATGGAAGTGGCCCACCCATCTCCCTCCCTCCCCACCCAACCCCCTAAAAGATAAAAAAAAAAAAAAAAAAATCACCAGTGGAAAGCTGAAATTCAAGCAGTCGAGTTACAGTTTGCATGTTTCTAATTAACTACCACATCATCACAATGCCCTTTTGCTTTTATATCAACCAGTCTTCTGTCAGAAGCAATAAAATTGTCTATTGCTTTAATAAAAAAATTTTCCACTGGGCATTTTCCAGATCACCTGTATTGAATTTATCTCTGGATGAGATGCTTGTGTTTACGGAGAGTTGCCTGGTTTTCATTTAACTCTTCAGGTAATTCTTCCCTGCCTGTGTGTCAGTGCCTGCATTTCCCCTGGAGCCCCAATAACTGCAATAGCTCACATTCACATCCTATGCTCTACTTTCTACTCTTTTTTTTAAATATATAATTTTAATTTATTTGTTTTTCTATTTTCAGCTGTGCTGGGTCTTCACTGGTGCTCAGGCCTTGCTCTAGTTGTGGCAGCCTGGGACTGCTCTCTAGTTGCCATGCGTGGGCTCCTCTTGTTGCAGAGCATGGGCTCCCGGGTACCCAGGCTTCAGTAGTTGTGGCTCTGAGGCTCTAAGCACAGGCTCAGTTGCTGTTGCACGTGGGCTTAGCTGCTCCACGGCATGTGGGATCCTCCCAGACCAGAGAGGGAACCTGTGTCTCCTGCATTGGCAGGCGGATTCTTTACCACTGAGTCACCAGGGAAGCCCCTACCTTCTACTCTTATGTTACTTCCTTCATTCCTCACAGACCCTGCTAATTTATCCCCATATTGCAGATGAGAAACCTAAGGCATGAAGAGGTTAAAAATCACCAGTGGGGCCTCCCCTGGTGGTCCAGTGGGTAAGGACACCGCCTTGCAGTGCAAGGGGCGCCGGTTTGATCCCTGGCCTGGGAAGGGGCGCCGGTTTGATCCCTGGCCCACGTGCCGCGAAGCAGCTGGACCGATGTGTCCAATTACTGAGCCGGAGCTCTGGGGCGCATGCGCCCAGAGCCGGCGCTCTGGCGATGACAGAGGCCACCGCGATGGGAGGTCCGCAGGAGCCAAAAGAACAAGGATGGATGAAAATAGAGAAATGAAAGACCAATGGAAGTGGCCCACCCATCTCCCTCCCTCCCCCCCCAACCCCCCAAAAGATAAAAAAAAAAAAAAAAAAAACACCAGTGGAAAGCTGAAATTCAAGCAGTCGAGTTACAGTTTGCATGTTTCTAATTAACTACCACATCATCACAATGCCCTTTTGCTTTTATATCAACCAGTCTTCTGTCAGAAGCAATAAAATTGTCTATTGCTTTAATAAAAAAATTTTCTACTGGGCATTTTCCAGATCACCTGTATTGAATTTATCTCTGGATGAGATGCTTGTGTTTACGGAGAGTTGCCTGGTTTTCAAGTATTGGATTGCTCTATCTGATCCAGAAATATGCAAACATAGCTAGTATAGCCTGCCAGACTAGTTTGGATACAAATAAAGTTCTGTTTCTTTATGAAAAACTCATCAAACTCAATTATCATTGCATTTGTAATGAACTTACCTGATTCAAAATTCTGAAATTACAAAGGAGACTATGCAGTCTGAAATATTTCCCTACTGCACTCTTTACCCAGATACCCCAATTCTCCCTACCACCCTGATTCTCCAATTTCTTGGATCCTGCGGAGAGAACTTTTTGAAAATGTATTTTTTTTGATTGGATGATAATTTCTTTTTATTACTGTGTTGGTTTCTGCCATACCTCAACACTAATCAGTCATAGGCATACATATGTCCTCCCTCTTGAGCTTCCCTCCTCCCTCATCCCACCCCTTCAGGCTGTTCTGAGCACCTGTTTGAACTTCGTGCATCATACAGCAAATTCCCATTGGCTACCTATTTTACATATGGTGTTTTTTAAACTTTTTTTTTTTAACTTTTTTTATTTATTGGCTGGGTTGATTCTTCATTGCCGTGCGTGGGCTTCTCATTGCAGTGGCTTCTCTTGTTGTGGAGCATGGACTCTAGGTATGCAGGCTTTGGTAGTTGTGGCTCACAGGCTCTAGAGGGCGTGCTTAGTTGCCTCATGGCAAGTGGTATTCTTCCTGGACAGGGGATTGAACCTATGTCCCCTGCATTGGCAGGAAGATTCCTAACCACTGGTCCACCAGAGAAACCCTGCATAGGGTGTTATGTTTCAGTGCTACACTCTCAATTTATCCCAGCCTTTCCTTCTTCCGCTGTGTCAACAAGTCTGTTCTCTATGTCTGTATTTCCACTGTTGCCCCGCAAATAGGTTCATTAATACCATCTTTCTAGATTCCATATAAATGCATTAACATACGATATTTGTTTTTCTCTTTCTGACTTACTTCACACTGTATAATAGGCTCTAGGTTCATCAATCTCATTAGGACTGACTCAAATGCATTCCTTTTTTATGACTGAGTAATATTCCATTGTATATATGCACGATAACTTCTTTATCTATTCACGTCGATGGACATCTAGGTTTCTTCTATGTTCTAGCTATTGCAAATAGTGCTGCAATGAACACTGGGGTATATGTATCTTTTTCAATTATGGTTTTCTAGGGTATATGCCCAGTAATGGGATTGTTGTGTCATATGGTAGTTTTATTCCTAGTGGTTTTTTTTTTTTAAAGGGAAACTCCATACTGTTCTCCATAGTGGCTATATCAATTTGCATGCCCATCAACAGTGCAAGAGGGTCCCTTTTCTCCAAACCCTCTCCAGTGTTTATTGTTTATAGATTTTTTTTTTTGTAATTTATGGCCCTTATAATTTATGGCTTTTTTTTTTTTGCCATTTTTTAAATTTTGCTTTTTTGCTTTTACAGAGTTTTGTTGTTTACAGATATGTATAATCCCAGATTAGTCCATGTGTATATCCCACCCTCCCGCCATCCCACCCCTCCAGGCCATCACATAACCCCCATGTATTTGTAGATGTGTTGATGATGGCCATTCTGACTGGTGTGGTGATATCTCACTGTAGTTCTGATGTGCATTTCTCTAGTAATGAGCGCTATTGAGCATATTTTCATGTGTTTGGCCATCTGTACATTTCTTTGGAGACATGTCTGTTTAGGTCTGCTCAGTTTTTGATTGGGTTATTTGTATTCCTGGTATTGAGCTGAATGAGCCACTTATATATTTTGGAGATTTGTTCTTTGTTAGTTGTTTCTTTTGCTATTTTCTACCATTCTAAGGGTTGTCTTTTCACCTTCTTTATAGTTTCCTTGGCTGTGCAAAAACTTTTCAGTTTCATTAGGTCCCACTTATTTTATGCACAAGTAAATATACATATTTTTAAAAATTATTTTGAATATGAAACATTCATTGTTTACTTCATGTCAGTGCTACACTCTCAATTTATCCCAGCCTTTTTTTGTATTTCCACTGTTGCAAATAGGTTCATTAATACCATCTTTCTAGATTCCATATAAATGCATTAACATACGATATTTGTTTTTCTCTTTCTGACTTACTTCACACTGTATAATAGGCTCTAGGTTCATCAATCTCATTAGGACTGACTCAAATGCATTCCTTTTTTATGACTGAGTAATATTCCATTGTATATATGCACGATAACTTCTTTATCTATTCACGTCGATGGACATCTAGGTTTCTTCTATGTTCTAGCTATTGCAAATAGTGCTGCAATGAACACTGGGGTATATGTATCTTTTTCAATTATGGTTTTCTAGGGTATATGCCCAGTAATGGGATTGTTGTGTCATATGGTAGTTTTATTCCTAGTTTTTTTTTTTTTTAAGGAATCTCCATACTGTTCTCCATAGTGGCTATATCAATTTGCATGCCCATCAACAGTGCAAGAGGGTCCCTTTTCTCCAAACCCTCTCCAGTGTTTATTGTTTATAGATTTTTTTTTTTGTAATTTATGGCCCTTATTATTTATGGCTTTTTTTTTTTTGCCATTTTTTAAATTTTGCTTTTTTGCTTTTACAGAGTTTTGTTGTTTACAGATATGTATAATCCCAGATTAGTCCATGTGTATATCCCACCCTCCCGCCATCCCACCCCTCCAGGCCATCACATAACCCCCATGTATTTGTAGATGTGTTGATGATGGCCATTCTGACTGGTGTGGTGATATCTCACTGTAGTTCTGATGTGCATTTCTCTAGTAATGAGCGCTATTGAGCATATTTTCATGTGTTTGGCCATCTGTACATTTCTTTGGAGACATGTCTGTTTAGGTCTGCTCAGTTTTTGATTGGGTTATTTGTATTCCTGGTATTGAGCTGAATGAGCCACTTATATATTTTGGAGATTTGTTCTTTGTTAGTTGTTTCTTTTGCTATTTTCTACCATTCTAAGGGTTGTCTTTTCACCTTCTTTATAGTTTCCTTGGCTGTGCAAAAACTTTTCAGTTTCATTAGGTCCCACTTATTTTATGCACAAGTAAATATACATATTTTTAAAAATTATTTTGAATATGAAACATTCATTGTTTACTTCATGTCAGTCACTATGCTAAACCCTTTTACTTAATCCTTTCAGTAGCTCAACCAGATAGATTTTACTATATCCATTTTGCAGATGAGAAAATTGAGGCACAGAATCACATATACTGTACAAAACATTGTTTATATTCGAACCCAGAGAGTCTGACTGCAGAGCCTATACTATTAACTAGTGCAATATATTGCTATGAAGCTTTTCATGAGAAAAATGAAATAAGCAGATTCTTTAAAGTTTATGTAGTCCACGCAGGGGACAATATCTCCATTTCTTTAGAGAGAATAACATATTGGACTTGTACATTTCTTTTTTACAACATCATTAGTGAGATATAATTTGTATACCATAAAATTTACCCTTCCATAAAATTTATCCATTTTAAATGTACAGTTTAATGATTTATAGTATATTCACTGAGTTGTGTAACCATCACCACAGTGTAAGTTCAGAACATTTTCATCATCTATAAAAGAAACTATACCCGTTAACAGTTGCTCTATCCTTGCTGCCCCTCCAGCACTAGGCAGCCACTGAGACATTTTCTGTCTCCGCAGATTTGTTCTCTCTGGACTTTCTGCATAAATGGGATTTATAGGAACAGAGTAGAATAGGTAGGTGGTGGTACAGTCCTAGTCAGGGTTGGTAAGTAGAAGGGTGAAACCTGAGAAATGTTGGGAAGGCAGTGAGTCAGGAGAGCTGCACCTTGTTCAGTAAAGCAGGCTTGACTGGGTAGAAACAGCTGATGAAGGAGGAGCTGGCGAGGAAGGAACTATTGATGTATGCCTTGCATCTGTGTCTACTTGAGGGGGGTGGTCCTCTACCATCCTATATATATGGCAGCCCACTCAATTGGAAGAGAGCAGAGCAGAGCTTTCCTGCCTGCCCGCTTGTACCACTTACAAGTACCCTATCCTAATAAGTCCTTTTCTTGTCTATCACTCTGCTTCTCGCTGAATTCTTTCTACTTTGAGGCAGGAAGAACCTGAGCCTCGGTGGGTCCAGACGTAGCCATGTGGGTTCAAGTCCCAAGCAGGGTTCGATCAGGTCTGGGCCGTGGGTTTAAGTCTCAAATTGAGGTAAAACCCTTTCAGAATCATACAGTACATAACCTTTTGTACTAAGTTCTTTCAGTTAGTATAATGTTCTCTAATTGTTCGATCCCTGACATGTTCTTTTAGCAGGGAATTAATATTTGTATCCTGTGGACTTTCCCCGTCTCCAGTTTCTTAAGCTGTTCAAAATTCTGGCACAGTAACTGGAGAACCAGTCCGTCCTGCCGATGCTTTGTGGCTCTGTTATCTGATGTTTCATTTGAAGACTAGTCTCGTGTGTTTCAGTGGACTCTTCTAGACCATGGAATGAGGCCTTCACTCACCCAGATTCTGTTTGGAGTGCCACATGCTTGATCTCTGGGATCTTCTTCTTGTTGATCACACATACATGCTTACCCATTGCTTTTTCAAAGTAGGAATCATGTCGGTTCAGCGAAGTTTAGAAGTGGGCTCCTAGGTTCAGCCTGGATCAGAAAATGTAGATTCCTCTGCGAGAATGGGGACACTAGTGCAGCCCCACGGGTGAGTTTACTTTTAGGGTCCTTGGAGTCTGCTTTGGCCAGTGGAACTTGGAACAGACTATCCTAGAGTACACTAATAGTCTTCCTTAACTTTGAATTTTAGGGAGCAGGTGTTGGGGGTCTTTGTCCCTTTCTTCTCAAAAAGCCTTGAGGAAAATAATTCAATTTGGTATACCTTTGCTGGGTCTAGCTGGAGCATAAAAATATCTGTTATATCTACTTCCGATCATTGACTGCCTATCAGATAAGGAAACTGCCCTTAAAATTCTTCATTGAGCAAGGAAGAGCATTTCCAAGGCCACTTGCTAGACCTGGCTATGCAGAGAAGTGTAACATAGCTTCAGCAACCCATTACACACGGCAAACATTCACATCTGATCAGTAGTTCCTTTTCATTATTTAAGAGACCATCTATTGCATCAGCTCAGTGCTCTTCAGTCTCCATTCACAGTTCTTGGACTTCAGAGTCGTGTTTGTGCATTTAAGATTTTTTTTAAAATATTTTTTTCTGCCATCCCTGACTCCAGTAGAACGTGCTATATCGTGTGATAGTTTCCATAGGTCACTGAGGCTCTGTTAAGTTTTTTTTTTTTTTCAGTTTTGGCCTCTTTTATTGGTTCTCTGTTTATTTATTTTCATCCATCTTTATTCTTTGGCCTGTGTGGGCCTCCCATTGCAGTGGCCTCTTGTTGCAGAGCACCAGTTCTGGGTGCGTGTGCTCCAGGGTGCGGGCTCTTTTTTTTATTTATTTATTTTTTTTACTTTTGCAGTTTTGTTGTTTACAGATATGTATGATCTCAGATTAGTCATATGTATATCCTCCCCCATCCCACCCCTCCAGGCCATTGCACAGCGCCCCTGCAGGACTGCTTTTTCTCACAGAGAGTGCTGGCTCTTAATTGGACACACGGGTCCAGTCTCTCCACGGCACTTGGTATCTTCCTGAACCAGGGATTGAACTGGCGCCTCTTGCGCTGCAAGGTGGACTCTTTACCCACTGGACCACCAGGGAAGCCCTTCCTTTAATTTTTATTGGAATATAGTTGATATACAATGCTGTGTTAGTTTCTGCTGTTCAACAAAGTGTATCAATTATACACATACCCACTCTTTTTTTTAGATTCTTTTTCCATATAAGGTCATCACAGAGTGCTGAGTAGATTTCTATATGCTATACAGTAGACACCTATTCATTATGTATTTTATATAAAGCAGTGCATATATGTCAATCCCAATCTCCCAGTTTGTGTTTGTGCATTAAGTGTGACAGTCTGGACTTGAAAACTTGCTCATGTTCATTCATTTTTCCTACCATTAAGCTAAATTCTCCTGCATCCCTTTCAGAGAGATGAATTGTCTTGCCTTTTGGGGGAGGTAGATTTGACATTCTGTGTATCCCATCAAATTTTTTTTTTTTGGATACAGTCAAGAGCAAGAAATTTAAAAGTTTAAAGAAAATTTGCAAAGATAAAGGGGAGAGGAATTTGCAAGAGATTCACTGACTGTTAAGTGTGCCTGCTGACAATGTCAGGCGAGTTGCTGCCAACTGTGGTGAGCACCTCAGGCTGCTGATCGGAATGCTGAAGCATTGCTTGCAGAAATTAGGAATCATCAGTATGGGTTTGGTTCTGACTGTGATGTGAAAGCAGGGAGCATCACTAGTTCAATAGGTCTAAATCTGGGATCAGCTATATTAGAATTCTGTAATATATGTTTGCAGTTGGAGAAGATTTCTCATACTAATTTGGTGAGTTCTTTTTCCCTTCTAGTTGTTGTTAAGGCATTACTTTTATTATAATAGATTCTAGCTAGTTTTTGAGAGCAAAATGAAGCCAGTAACTACAAAGGCAAGAAGTTATTTTTTCTTTAGGAAGAAGTAGATATTTCATATGTATGATTTATGATAGTGTATCATAAAAGATTACTATGTTGGCCCCAAACAACCCTCCATTGTCTGGTTCAGATTTAGAAAGAGTCGTACAGCAAACATGGAGGACTGTCACTAGGGAAGATTTAGATAGTCAGACTTTCTCTGTGCGCTTGACTTTCTCTGGTTACTTCACTTAGTATGATCATCTCTAGGTCCATCTGTGTTGCTGCACATGGCATGATTTCATTCTTTAAAGATTTATTTATTTGTTTATTTTGGGGGGATGAGGTGGGGATGGAGGGGAGCAAGTGGGCTACTTCTATTGGTCTTTCATTTGTCTGTTTTCATCCATCTTTGTTCTTTGGCCCGTGTGGGCCTCCCATCACAGTGGCCTCTGTTGTCGCAGAGCACCGGCTTTGGGGGCATGCACTCCAGAGCTCTGGCTCTGTGATTGGACACATTGGTCCAGCTGCTCCGCGGCACGAGGGATCTTCCCAGGCCAGGGATTGAACCGGCGCCCCTTGCACTGCAAGGCGATGTCCTTACCCACTGGACCACCAGGAAGCCTTGCATGATTTCATTCTTATGTCTAAGTAATATTCCATCATGTAAAATATACCGTGTCTTAAAAGTCATGTTTTTCTATTCACTATTTTTCTAGGTCACAGTTGTGGCTGAAATATTACTATCAATCTCAACAGACTTAGAATAAATAGAAGTTTAAAAGACTTAATTCAGTGACTATGTGAATAGAAAGCTTTGGGCTAGTTCATTATCCTGTCTTGAAGATAAGAGTATCAGATAAGAGATTAAAGGCTATTTATAAATCAATTGCTGTAAAATGACAAATGAAGCTCATGCTGATCGGAATGCTGAAGCATTGCTTGCAGAAATTAGGAATCATCAGTATGGGTTTGGTTCTGACTGTGATGTGAAAGCAGGGAGCATCACTAGTTCAATAGGTCTAAATCTGGGATCAGCTATATTAGAATTCTGTAATATATGTTTGCAGTTGGAGAAGATTTCTCATACTAATGTGGTGAGTTCTTTTTCCTTCTAGTTGTTGTTAAGGCATTACTTTTATTATAATAGATTCTAGCTAGTTTTTGAGAGCAAAATGAAGCCAGTAACTACAAAGGCAAGAAGTTATTTTTTCTTTAGGAAGAAGTAGATATTTCATATGTATGATTTATGATAGTGTATCATAAAAGATTACTATGTTGGCCCCAAACAACCCTCCATTGTCTGGTTCAGATTTAGAAAGAGTCGTACAGCAAACATGGAGGACTGTCACTAGGGAAGATTTAGATAGTCAGACTTTCTCTGTGCGCTTGACTTTCTCTGGTTACTTCACTTAGTATGATCATCTCTAGGTCCATCTGTGTTGCTGCACATGGCATGATTTCATTCTTTAAAGATTTATTTATTTGTTTATTTTGGGGGGATGAGGTGGGGATGGAGGGGAGCAAGTGGGCTACTTCTATTGGTCTTTCATTTGTCTGTTTTCATCCATCTTTGTTCTTTGGCCCGTGTGGGCCTCCCATCACAGTGGCCTCTGTTGTCGCAGAGCACCGGCTTTGGGGGCATGCACTCCAGAGCTCTGGCTCTGTGATTGGACACATTGGTCCAGCTGCTCCGCGGCACGAGGGATCTTCCCAGGCCAGGGATTGAACCGGCGCCCCTTGCACTGCAAGGCGATGTCCTTACCCACTGGACCACCAGGGAAGCCTTGCATGATTTCATTCTTATGTCTAAGTAATATTCCATCATGTAAAATATACCGTGTCTTAAAAGTCATGTTTTTCTATTCACTATTTTTCTAGGTCACAGTTGTGGCTGAAATATTACTATCAATCTCAACAGACTTAGAATAAATAGAAGTTTAAAAGACTTAATTCAGTGACTATGTGAATAGAAAGCTTTGGGCTAGTTCATTATCCTGTCTTGAAGATAAGAGTATCAGATAAGAGATTAAAGGCTATTTATAAATCAATTGCTGTAAAATGACAAATGAAAAAGAACTTTAGCCAGGTGGGACAGATGTTCTTTTGAAGCCATATCTGTAGGCATTCTGAATTATTAAATTAAATTTCTCACTATGTTATTTGCTGAAAATAAGGTAGGTCTCTTTTGAGGATCTGTCAGTTAAGTAAAAATCTTTATTTCTATCTTCTATGGAATGTAACCTTTAACCATATGGCTGTGATTATTGCAGAAATTTATTTTTTTGGTAAGAAATTCTGTTTACTGATTATAAGTTCAAAAACAAAATGTGTTTTATTAGAAAATATTATAGAAAATGAGTTAAATTACCTTGATTTTAATGTACACACTGATTATAAACTCCTTGTTTATGACATTTTAACTTCATTGTGTTACCTAAGTATATAAATGATAATAATTCACTGGTTAGTAAAAAGCATGAATATCCCATGCTTTGGCTTTTGTTCCTTTGTCCCCTTTAGCAAAACAAATGAGTGATTCAAACAGATTCATTTCTAATCACATTTGAAGTTTGCTTTGTTTTCCCATTGTTATTTTTAGTCCTCCCAAAACCTTCTTAGAAAAATGCCATACTGCCAGGGAAATTACTTCTGGGAAAACTGGGGCTTAGAAAGCTCTTGCTCCAAGGAAGCATAGGAACTGACAGAGCCAGGGATCAAGCCCAGATCTGTCTACCCTCACGGCCCAGCTCTTTTCAGGTGTCAACGACACAAATGTAGATCTTTTCTAGTAGGATCACAGGTCCCTAGGTCTCTAATTTTTTCTTTTTTGATCTGTTTTTTCTCTGTTGTTCATATTAGGTCATTCCATCATTCTTTTCAAAAATCACTCATTTTTTCCTTTGTCATCTCCATTCTGCTGTTAAGCTTGTCCATTCGGTTGTTCTTATTTGGATTATTATATAGTCTTCCTTTCTAAAATTTCCATTTGGTTCCTTTTTATGTCATCTCTCTTTTTTTTGACCCTTTCTGTTTTTTCTCTTGTTTCGAGCACACTTGCTGTTACTCAGTGAAACATTTATATGACGTCTAACTGAAGCGACTTAGCACAGCACAGTACATAGACCTGGTAAAGTTAATTAACTTCCCTATACTCTGTATTGTTTAATCTATGAAGTAGGAAAAATAAAAGTAATACTACCTATCCAATAGAGTTCTTATGAAGATTATGTGAAATAGTGCATAGAAAATTCATAACAATACCCAGCTAGAGTAAATGCTCAATAAACATTAGTAGTGACTCTTGTTATAGCTAAAGGTAGGAGAGAGCTTCCTCTTCTTTCTCATCCATAGTGATTGGGCTTCTCTGTTGGTATTTAGGCTTATTTATCACCTACCGTAGACTAATGGTAGGAACAATTTTCAGTCCCTACTATTCTCTTAACCCATCAGGCTAATTACCAGCCTTTAATGTATCACTTTACTCATCTTTCCTTCTTTGAAACATTTAAATAAATTAAATCTTAATAAATATACTTTGAGAACATTTTCATTTAATTGCAATAAGAGTACTAAAATGCATTAAAGAGAAGGGACCAGTGAAGAGATTTTTTTCCATTACTTGGAATCTAATACATTGTAACACAAAATAATTTTGATTGTTTCAAGCTTCATATTTGCCAAGTGGGTACCTTATAGAAAGGATGTATTTGACGAGGGCATTTTGTAAGCAATTCAGCCTGCTCAGCACAGTTGCTCCAAGAAGTTGCAATATTTTTCTCTTATTAGCAGACTGAGTTCATATTTTTATGGGAAAATTGGTAAACTTTCCTTTGTAGTGTCCTCTTAAGATGTATATGAACTGTATTTTAAAGTGGGCAGCCAGTAAGCTCATTGCATTTCTTTCTTCCATGTCTCTGACCCAGCTCTTTAAAGAAATGTAGCCTCAGCATGTCTCTTATCTTTTCCTTTAGCTGCTCGGCATCTAAGCAAAATTCTCCCAAAATACATCGGCGAGGTCGGTCTTGGGCACACTAATGATCTCTGTTATTTCTCTTTAATATGCACCTGTTTTGCCTGTCCACTGAACATAATCACTGGAAAAAACAGAGTCAATGATGGCAAAATAATAAAGAACCCTGGACTGTTGGAGGGGACCTTGGTCCTCAGCTGAGTTCCATCAGTTGCTATGCACCTGGGTGTCTTTTTTTTCTTTTCAGATATTTTCTTTCTCATCTGTAAAATGAGATAATGTTTAGAATCCATAAGATTAATATAGCTTATGGCCTAAAGATAACTTCAGTATTTCAATATCAAGATGAATTTGAATGTGACACTCCTTATTCCTAACTTAAAAATACTGAGTATAGTTTAATTCAAGTCTTGCCAATTGCAAGAACAGAAATCCATCAGACTAGTCCAGAGATAAAGGGAGATTATTGAAGGACTACAGGGAACTCTTCTGAAGGCATCCCAGAATAGGAAATGAAGTTCCACCAGGATACAGGGGAACTAGGGAGAGTCGGGAACAGAGCCGCCCCATTCCAGAGTTTCTCAGTGCCACCTCTTTTGGGCATTTGGTCTGTTCCTCTGCTTTCTACTGAAGACAGGTTGATTTCTTCTAATTAATTTTCATTTAATTGCAATAAGAGTACTAAAATGCATTAAAGAGAAGGGACCAGTGAAGAGATTTTTTTCCATTACTTGGAATCTAATACATTGTAACACAAAATAATTTTGATTGTTTCAAGCTTCATATTTGCCAAGTGGGTACCTTATAGAAAGGATGTATTTGACGAGGGCATTTTGTAAGCAATTCAGCCTGCTCAGCACAGTTGCTCCAAGAAGTTGCAATATTTTTCTCTTATTAGCAGACTGAGTTCATATTTTTATGGGAAAATTGGTAAACTTTCCTTTGTAGTGTCCTCTTAAGATGTATATGAACTGTATTTTAAAGTGGGCAGCCAGTAAGCTCATTGCATTTCTTTCTTCCATGTCTCTGACCCAGCTCTTTAAAGAAATGTAGCCTCAGCATGTCTCTTATCTTTTCCTTTAGCTGCTCGGCATCTAAGCAAAATTCTCCCAAAATACATCGGCGAGGTCGGTCTTGGGCACACTAATGATCTCTGTTATTTCTCTTTAATATGCACCTGTTTTGCCTGTCCACTGAACATAATCACTGGAAAAAACAGAGTCAATGATGGCAAAATAATAAAGAACCCTGGACTGTTGGAGGGGACCTTGGTCCTCAGCTGAGTTCCATCAGTTGCTATGCACCTGGGTGTCTTTTTTTTTTTCTTTTCAGATATTTTCTTTCTCATCTGTAAAATGAGATAATGTTTAGAATCCATAAGATTAATATAGCTTATGGCCTAAAGATAACTTCAGTATTTCAATATCAAGATGAATTTGAATGTGACACTCCTTATTCCTAACTTAAAAATACTGAGTATAGTTTAATTCAAGTCTTGCCAATTGCAAGAACAGAAATCCATCAGACTAGTCCAGAGATAAAGGGAGATTATTGAAGGACTACAGGGAACTCTTCTGAAGGCATCCCAGAATAGGAAATGAAGTTCCACCAGGATACAGGGGAACTAGGGAGAGTCGGGAACAGAGCCGCCCCATTCCAGAGTTTCTCAGTGCCACCTCTTTTGGGCATTTGGTCTGTTCCTCTGCTTTCTACTGAAGACAGGTTGATTTCTTCTAATTAATTTTGAATTTTTAACTCCCTTGTAATTCTGAGTTGTCTTGGCACAATGCCAATGCTGATTAAACTTTATGACCTTTTTGCTTTAAAATAATTTTTTTATTTTATATTGGTGCATGATTGATTTAGAATCTTGTGTTAGTTTCATGTGTATGGCAAAATGATTCAGTGATATATATACACATATCAGTTCTTTTTCAAATTCTTTTCCCATTTAGGTATTACAGAATATTGATCAGAATTCCCTGTGCTATGCAGTTGGTCCTTGTTGAGTGTCTATTTTATTTATAGTAGTGTGTATATGTTAATCCCACCCTCCTAATTTATCTCTCTCCCCTACTGTTCCCCTTGGGTAACCGTAAGTTTGTTTTCTAAGTTTGTATAAACTCTTTGATGTTTAACTAAAAGATCTCATACCTCCCATTATCCTGGTAGGGACAGAGTAGAATAGGTAGGTGGTTGTAGAGTCCTAGTAGGGGATGGTAGGTAGAAGGGAGACACCTGAGAAAGGTTGAGAGGCCAGTGAGTTGACGATAACTCAGAACTGCTCCTTGTTCAGTAAAGCAGGCTTGACTGGGTAGAAACAGTTGATGAAGGAGGAGCTGGCGAAGAAGCAACCAATGACGTATATCCTGCATCTGCGTCTACTTGAGGGGGACAGTCTTCTACCATCCTACATAAATTGCTGCCAACTCAATTGAAGAGAGCAGAGCAGAGCTTTCCTGCCTGCCTTTCCCCTAAAACCCCCAATAAACCTTTTCCTATCACTATGGCCTAAAGATAACTTCAGTATTTCAATATCAAGATGAATTTGAATGTGACACTCCTTATTCCTAACTTAAAAATACTGAGTATAGTTTAATTCAAGTCTTGCCAATTGCAAGAACAGAAATCCATCAGACTAGTCCAGAGATAAAGGGAGATTATTGAAGGACTACAGGGAACTCTTCTGAAGGCATCCCAGAATAGGAAATGAAGTTCCACCAGGATACAGGGGAACTAGGGAGAGTCGGGAACAGAGCCGCCCCATTCCAGAGTTTCTCAGTGCCACCTCTTTTGGGCATTTGGTCTGTTCCTCTGCTTTCTACTGAAGACAGGTTGATTTCTTCTAATTAATTTTGAATTTTTAACTCCCTTGTAATTCTGAGTTGTCTTGGCACAATGCCAATGCTGATTAAACTTTATGACCTTTTTGCTTTAAAATAATTTTTTTATTTTATATTGGTGCATGATTGATTTAGAATCTTGTGTTAGTTTCATGTGTATGGCAAAATGATTCAGTGATATATATACACATATCAGTTCTTTTTCAAATTCTTTTCCCATTTAGGTATTACAGAATATTGATCAGAATTCCCTGTGCTATGCAGTTGGTCCTTGTTGAGTGTCTATTTTATTTATAGTAGTGTGTATATGTTAATCCCACCCTCCTAATTTATCTCTCTCCCCTACTGTTCCCCTTGGGTAACCGTAAGTTTGTTTTCTAAGTTTGTATAAACTCTTTGATGTTTAACTAAAAGATCTCATACCTCCCATTATCCTGGTAGGGACAGAGTAGAATAGGTAGGTGGTTGTAGAGTCCTAGTAGGGGATGGTAGGTAGAAGGGAGACACCTGAGAAAGGTTGAGAGGCCAGTGAGTTGACGATAACTCAGAACTGCTCCTTGTTCAGTAAAGCAGGCTTGACTGGGTAGAAACAGTTGATGAAGGAGGAGCTGGCGAAGAAGCAACCAATGACGTATATCCTGCATCTGCGTCTACTTGAGGGGGACAGTCTTCTACCATCCTACATAAATTGCTGCCAACTCAATTGAAAGAGAGCAGAGCAGAGCTTTCCTGCCTGCCTGCTTGCACCTCTTACAAGTACCCTACCCTAATAAATCCTCTTCTTGCCTATCACTCTGCCTCTCGCTGAATTCCTTCTGCATTGAGGCAGGAAGAACCTGAACCTCAGAGGGTCCAGACATTGGGTGAGTGCTGGATTAAGTCCTAGCCACGTGGATTTGAGTCCCAGACAGGGTTTTGGCCGGGATTGAGTCCTGACTCTGTGGATTCACATCCCATGCAGAGTTTTGGCTGGAGTTAAGCCTAAGCCACGTGGATTGGAGTCCCAAACCAGGTTTTGGCTAGGTTCAAGCCCCAGTCACCTGGGTTCAAGTCCCAAGCAGGGTTCAATCAGGTCTGGGCCCTGAGTTGAAGTCTCAAATCGAGGTAAAACCCTTTCAATCCAAGTTCTTCAGACTGTTATAGATCTCCTTTTTTTCTACAGCCTAAAGAAGAGAGGGGCCACTTTGGGTCAGGCATCCATCCTGAGTCCAAGCAGTGGTGGCTAGGGGTCATGCAGTATTCAGAGGGTCCTTTCAGGGGCTGTGTAGGGCACGGAGGCATTGAGACAGTGAAGGGCATGCCTACTAGAGGCCTAAGGAAATCCAGTCTAGGGTCCCTGGAGCTTGAGTGGATCTTCATCTTGTTTATGAAATTCCACTGGAGAGTTTGGAGTCTCTCCAATGAGCCTCTAGTGGAATCCACTGGGGTTGGAAGACACCAGTGAGCCACCTAGTCAATCTGTTGCTCAGCAATACTCATTAAAGTCTCACACAGAGCGATGACATCTGTGTACTTGGTAATCGATGCAGAGTGCTTGGTGGGGAGCTTACCACTGAACACATGCTGTGTAACTGATGACTCCCCCTTCTCAGTTGTGTTGTAGAAATAAACTATCCTCTTTTCCAGTGATGTTGAGGGGAAATGATATGGATCTTTGGATTCCAAACAAGGGGTTGAATTTGGAGGTCATAAAAATCTCAGGTGTCTGTCTAGCCTTGTGGGGTAGGGGGAGGGCATGGATTGAATTTACACAGGATACAGGAGAAGGAGGAGTGGAGAATGTATTCAGGAACATAAAGAAGAAGAGAAGCCAAATGCTGAGATTTGTGGAGAAGAGAGCAGACCATTCTGGTTGGGGTAGGAAGTTTTCCAAGTAGACAGCAAAGGCCCTAATGCTTCAGAACGGAAAAACAACCCAGAGACTGTTCATGAGTTGGGTAAAAGGTAGAGCAGCTCCTTGATAGGCAGACTCTTAGATGTTCACTGAGCATGACTTGATTCAGAAATACTGTCAATGGCCCAGTTTGTCATGAGGTCCAGCACATATGACTCTTGATGAACTGACACTTAGATGACTTAGAGGCTCATTAGGCAAGTACTGAAAATGTATCTAAAGTACTACTTCTCAAAAGGAAGACTCCTTGAAGTAGATGCCAGTAGATGCCATGGTAGCAGATGAGAGCTGGCTAGTGGGCATATCTATGATCTAGAAAGTGGACATAAAGGGCAAGGGTGGATTTTTGCTGTGACTGTTCTGTTGAGAGCAAATAGATAGTATTGCTAAAAATCTTTTAAGAATGTAAAAGTGCATTATAAAGGCTTTCCAGATACAAAACTTATTTTTTCTTTTCTCTAAATTTCTTGATCGCTTGAAAGTCTTATGTGTCCTGAGTTTCACAGATGTTTATGTTTCTTACTGAATGTAGGATTCCCCGCCTTGGATAGAGATGGATTGTCACTGCTGGGTCATGCTGTTGTGGAACACGTGTAGTCCTGGGTATCAGTTATTCATTGTGGGGCAATTAAAACAATGAACATTTGTTCAGATACTGAGAATGAGGAATCTAGGAATGGCTTAGCTGAGTGGTTTTGGTACAGGGTCTCTAATAAGGTTGCAGTTAAACTGTTGGCCAGGACTACAGTTGTCTGAAGGTTTGGCTAGGGCTAAAGGATCCACTTTCAATCTCATTCACAAGGTTTTTCATGGTTCTTTGCTAGTTTTTGGGTGGAGACATCACTTCCTCATCATGTGGACCTCTCCTAGGTGGCTTGAGCAGCTTCCTAATATGACTTGAGAAGTGAGAGAGGGACAGTAAGAGCGAGAGACAGAGAAAGAGAGAGAGGACCCCCAAGATTGGAGCTAGAGTCTTTTTATCATCTAATCTTTTAAACAACATACCATTATTTCTGCTGACTACTGTTGGTCACACAACCCAATCCTGGAACAATATATATTCACCCAGGGACCAACTGGTTGTCTTGGAGGCTGGCTATCATGTCCTGAGCCTTTGAGTAAGATGGCTAACTTCTCTGAATCTCCTCTTCCCCTCAATTAAACAGAACAAAGACACGAGCTAGAGGTGCTGCCTTCATGGGGCTTTACTGAGGATCAAGAGAGGTGATGGATGAGGAAGCCCTTTGTAAACTGTAAAATCTACTGGATGAAAAGTTGAGTCACTGATCTAGAGGTGAGAACTAAGAGACAAAGACAGTGAAACATTCCAGTCCAGCAGAGGGGAATCCTGGGTTCTCTCCAGCCACACATCCTTCTCCTCACAGGCACCATAAGTACCCCCTGGAGCTTGGTACATTGAGACCATGCAGAATTTGGAGTTGGCATAATTTTTGTTTTTAGAATAGTAAACTTCATATTTCTAAGGAAAATAACTGGAGAAATAAGGCTTCCTGCAGGGTTTGAAAGGTTTGAGGCCATCAGCATGTTCTCACCATACAAATTGTTAACATGTCCATTGTCAATTAATTTAAAACATGTGGATTCAATTTTAGTGAAATGGTTCATCACTTGCAAAACTATTTTCTGGGTTCCGCTGAATGTAGGGACACTGAATAGTGTGATCTGATAAAAGTGCCCATGTCCTGAGCTCACATACCCCTTTTCAGGCCAGCATTAGAGATGAAATGGCCTTCCCCATTTCTGCAATTATTCCTCATTTGCATGTGTCAGCATTATCTCTTGACATGATCAGAGCTGAGTTTAAGTAGATACTTTTGACAAAAATGTGCAAGATTGATTAGGTAGTGGGTACACACCAGTCAGAATGGCCACCACCAAAAAAATCTACAAATAATACATTCTGGAGAAGATGTGGAGAAAAGGGTACTCTCCTACACTGTTGGTGGGAATGTAAATCGGTGCAGCCACCATGGAGAACAGTACGAAGGTTTCTTAAGAAGCTAAAAATAAGATTATTCTGTAATCCAACAGTCATACTTCTGGACATATACCCAGAGAAGACCATAGTCCAAAAAGATACTTGCACCCCAGTGTTCATTGTTGCTTTATGGAAGCAACATAAATGTTCATCAATGGAAGAAAGGATAATGAAGACATGGTACATATAGACAATGGAATGTCACTCAGCCATAGAAAAGAATGAAATAATGCCATTTGCAGTGATGTGGATGGACCTAGAGTGAAATAAGTCAGAGACAAGCATCATATGATATCACTTGTATATGGACTCTAAAAGATGGTACAAAGGAACTTATTTTCAAAGCAGAAATAGAGTCACAGATGTAGAAAACAAGTTTATGCCTACCAAAGGGGAAGGGGTAGATAAATTGGGAGATTGAGATGCATACTATGTATACACACTATATAAAATTGATCACTAATAAGAACCTGTTGTTGAGTGCAGGGAACTCTACTCAACCTCTGTAATGACCTATATGGAAATAGAATCCAAAAAGGAGTGGATATATGTTTAACTGATTCACTTCACTGTACACCCAAATCTAACACAACATTGTAAGTCAGCTATATTCCAATAAAAATTAATTAAAAAAAAGAAAGTGGAGGGAGTGGGCAATGGTAGACCAGGTAATTATATCAAAATAACCATTTTGTTCAAGCAGCTAAAATAGCCAAGACAGATCTAAAAGTCATTTTTAAAGTGTCAAGGAACTAAAAAGAGAACCAGGAGCTACAAACTATGATCTTGGCAGAGATGGGAAATCAGAAAGATGAGACCATCTTTTAAGACCACTTTATGTACGTGATCATGTGTAAAATAGTTAGGAAATTGTTAAGTAACACAGGGAGCCCAGTCTGGCCGACATGTATGCAGGAGTGAGCTGTGGAGAGGGGCGGGGGAGGAGGGAAGCTCCGGAGGGAAGGGAGAGTTGTTCACTTGTGTCCAGCTCTGCGGCCCCACAGAGTGTAACCCATAAGCCTCCTCTCTGTCCCTGGAATTCTCTAGGCAAGAATACTGGAGTGGGTTGTTATTTCCTTTTGGTAAAGCAGTTTTCCACCAGGTAAAGAATAAATAACATTAGAAAAACCACAAAGACCACTTTTTTCTTGAGGGCATTTTCTAAGTTTGAAGAAACGTGTTCTGTGGATTGATGCTCCTTTTTGACTCTCAAGTTCATTTCAAGGGACACAGTGCCTGAAAACTACTCATTCTACACTTCCTTGTCAGCTGCCATCCAGTTAGGTTCTGGTAATGGGAAACACTGGTGGAAAACTACAAGTAGAAGAAAGGAATGAGAATTGAAAAGTTAACACAAACCGAGAAAGTAAAAATCTGTCCCACCATTCACCAGGTGAATTCACTAACAGCCATAGATAGTGCCACTTGCAAAATCAGTAGGGAACAGCATTTCTCTAAGGGCATGCTGCCCTTGTAAAATGTCATAATGACTTTTTTCTTTAAGTGACTCCTGCTTTCTTGCTTGTGAATAATATTTTTTTCCCTCTGAAATCTTACATTACTTGAAATTATATCAGTAAGAATCAAACATCTTGCTTTTGCTCAAAGGATCTGAGCCACTTTGATAAAGAGAAGGAACCTCAAGACTAAGTCCATTTACAGACCTCAGGAATTCCAACTAAGAAATTAAATTAAAAACACCTGTACACCCAAATCTAACACAACATTGTAAGTCAGCTATATTCCAATAAAAATTAATTAAAAAAGAAAGTGGAGGGAGTGGGCAATGGTAGACCAGGTAATTATATCAAAATAACCATTTTGTTCAAGCAGCTAAAATAGCCAAGACAGATCTAAAAGTCATTTTTAAAGTGTCAAGGAACTAAAAAGAGAACCAGGAGCTACAAACTATGATCTTGGCAGAGATGGGAAATCAGAAAGATGAGACCATCTTTTAAGACCACTTTATGTACGTGATCATGTGTAAAATAGTTAGGAAATTGTTAAGTAACACAGGGAGCCCAGTCTGGCCGACATGTATGCAGGAGTGAGCTGTGGAGAGGGGCGGGGAGGAGGAAGCTCCGGAGGGAAGGGAGAGTTGTTCACTTGTGTCCAGCTCTGCGGCCCCACAGAGTGTAACCCATAAGCCTCCTCTCTGTCCCTGGAATTCTCTAGGCAAGAATACTGGAGTGGGTTGTTATTTCCTTTTGGTAAAGCAGTTTTCCACCAGGTAAAGAATAAATAACATTAGAAAAACCACAAAGACCACTTTTTTCTTGAGGGCATTTTCTAAGTTTGAAGAAACGTGTTCTGTGGATTGATGCTCCTTTTTGACTCTCAAGTTCATTTCAAGGGACACAGTGCCTGAAAACTACTCATTCTACACTTCCTTGTCAGCTGCCATCCAGTTAGGTTCTGGTAATGGGAAACACTGGTGGAAAACTACAAGTAGAAGAAAGGAATGAGAATTGAAAAGTTAACACAAACCGAGAAAGTAAAAATCTGTCCCACCATTCACCAGGTGAATTCACTAACAGCCATAGATAGTGCCACTTGCAAAATCAGTAGGGAACAGCATTTCTCTAAGGGCATGCTGCCCTTGTAAAATGTCATAATGACTTTTTTCTTTAAGTGACTCCTGCTTTCTTGCTTGTGAATAATATTTTTTTCCCTCTGAAATCTTACATTACTTGAAATTATATCAGTAAGAATCAAACATCTTGCTTTTGCTCAAAGGATCTGAGCCACTTTGATAAAGAGAAGGAACCTCAAGACTAAGTCCATTTACAGAGCTTCCGGTAATTGGTTGCTAGACACAGCATTCCACATCTATCTGCACTTTTTAGCTTCTGAGAAAACATGACCCTGAATCCACTTAACAGTTCAGACTTGTTTTGCTTTGAGCCTGTCCATACACCGCTTCTTTTAAGTTTCACCCAAACTTCACCTTTCCCCAGTTCTGTAACTTTGTCATTTCTGTCATTTGGTAAGATGTTCCATGGTTCCTGTGGTGTTTCCCTTTTGGTGTGGTGGCGGTTTAGTCACTAAGTTGTCTTCCCAACTCCTGCGAGCCCATGGACTATACAGGCTCCGCTGTCCATAGGATTGTCCAGGCAAGAATACTGGAGTGGGTTGCCATGCCCTTCACCAGGAGATCTTCCTGACCCAGGGATCAAATCCGGGTCTCCTCCGCATTGCAGGTGGATTCTTTACTGACTGAGACCCTGGGGAAGCCCTATAAGTCTGACTTAATAGAAGCATGGGTTTGCTGCCAGTTGTCTTATCCTGATGGGTTAATAGAGGAGAAGTCGTTTTCCCTCTTCTGGCAGTGATTGTAAGCCCGTATAACTTTGGTGTTGGTTTCTGCAGCATCAGTGGTGTTAACTCCCGAGCTTCTGATTGGAAGTGAGTTTCAGGAGCAGTGGCAACCACGTGGGTTAGTGGGCTCTCAACTAGGACACGGAACAGCTTCCTGATCTCTGGTGACTCACTCTTTTCCTTTTGTTCCTCTAGAAATCAACCAACTCTCTAACCAAAATTTACAACCAATTTAGGAATGAGAATTGAAAAGTTAACACAAAGGAAGTAAAAATCTGTCCCACCATTCACCAGGTGAATTCACTAACAGCCATAGATAGTGCCACTTGCAAAATCAGTAGGGAACAGCATTTCTCTAAGGGCATGCTGCCCTTGTAAAATGTCATAATGACTTTTTTCTTTAAGTGACTCCTGCTTTCTTGCTTGTGAATAATATTTTTTTCCCTCTGAAATCTTACATTACTTGAAATTATATCAGTAAGAATCAAACATCTTGCTTTTGCTCAAAGGATCTGAGCCACTTTGATAAAGAGAAGGAACCTCAAGACTAAGTCCATTTACAGAGCTTCCGGTAATTGGTTGCTAGACACAGCATTCCACATCTATCTGCACTTTTTAGCTTCTGAGAAAACATGACCCTGAATCCACTTAACAGTTCAGACTTGTTTTGCTTTGAGCCTGTCCATACACCGCTTCTTTTAAGTTTCACCCAAACTTCACCTTTCCCCCCAGTTCTGTAACTTTGTCATTTCTGTCATTTGGTAAGATGTTCCATGGTTCCTGTGGTGTTTCCCTTTTGGTGTGGTGGCGGTTTAGTCACTAAGTTGTCTTCCCAACTCCTGCGAGCCCATGGACTATACAGGCTCCGCTGTCCATAGGATTGTCCAGGCAAGAATACTGGAGTGGGTTGCCATGCCCTTCACCAGGAGATCTTCCTGACCCAGGGATCAAATCCGGGTCTCCTCCGCATTGCAGGTGGATTCTTTACTGACTGAGACCCTGGGGAAGCCCTATAAGTCTGACTTAATAGAAGCATGGGTTTGCTGCCAGTTGTCTTATCCTGATGGGTTAATAGAGGAGAAGTCGTTTTCCCTCTTCTGGCAGTGATTGTAAGCCCGTATAACTTTGGTGTTGGTTTCTGCAGCATCAGTGGTGTTAACTCCCGAGCTTCTGATTGGAAGTGAGTTTCAGGAGCAGTGGCAACCACGTGGGTTAGTGGGCTCTCAACTAGGACACGGAACAGCTTCCTGATCTCTGGTGACTCACTCTTTTCCTTTTGTTCCTCTAGCTATTCTAACATTTTACAACCAATTCTCTCATGATAACCACCCTGAAAGGAGTGGATCCTTTACCTTATTTGAGATTCTGAGCAGCACTCTGGCAGCCTTCTGGGATAAGAGAGAAAAACAGGAATCTAAGATCTGTCAAGGATTTCACCCTGGGAGCAAAGGCTAATCAAAGATAAAAGAGCTCTCCCAGCTTGACGTTCAGACCTCTGGGTATATCAAACACCTCAAGTCGTGAAATTGGATTAAAACGGTCCTGGACTAGTTAAGCACCCCTTCCCCACTGGCTCCTTATATTCATCAGTCAGTTTTGGAAGTTTTTTCAAGTACTTGCTTTTCTTTGAGAAGTAGTCATTTATTGTGTTACACATTCTCACTACATGTTTATGACTTACTCTTTCGCTTTTTTTCATCCTTTGTCTATCCATTTTTAATCTTGACTTATTCTTTTAACCTAATTTTCAGTTCAATAATTCTTCAGCTGTGTTTAATTTGGGATTAAAGCCACCTTTTGAATGACTTTTTGTTATTGTTTTATTTTTTAGTTCTAGAATTTCCAGGTGTTTTTTCTTCAAATCTGTTGTTACTTTTAAAATTTTCATTTCCTTGATAAATTTTTGGCCTTATCTGCATTTTTAATTTGTATGCTCTTTGTATATATATGTATATATGTATATATTTGATAGATATACTGAGAGAACTAAACAAATATGCTCTCATAATGGAAAATGATAAAATATCTCTTAGTAATTGATAGAAGAAACAGATAAAACTTAATATAGATTTGAACAGCACAACTTATGAAACTATTTAATTCCCATATATAGAACACTGCACACAATTGTAAGATGTTTATTATTTTTAAATTACACATAGAATAATTACAGAACTGACTACAGACCTATAGATTTATACATTCTCTAAAGAAGATATATATCAGAAACATCAGTTCTTCCAAATTGATATATAGATTCAATGCGATCACATTGAGAATACCAGCAAAGTGTTTTCCAGAACCCAACAACCTTGTTCTAAAATTTGTACTAAAATGAAAAGAATGAGAAAGAGACATTCTTAAAAAAGTGACCTATTCACTGAACATTTATTAATTTATAGTAATTAAGACTAGTGTAGTATTGGCAAAGGGGGCTTTCCAGTTGGCTCAGCAGTAAAGAATCTGCCGTCAATGCAGGAAATGAAAGATATGAGGATCTTTCCCCCGGGAGTAGGAAATGACAACCTGTTCCAGTATTCTTGCCTGAAACAGCCATGGATAGAGGACCTTGGTGGGCTCCAGTCCACGGCATGGTAGAGAGTCAGACATAATTGAGCACCACGCATAAAACGGTCCTGGACTAGTTAGCACCCTTCCCCACTGGCTCCTTATATTCATCAGTCAGTTTTGGAAGTTTTTTCAAGTACTTGCTTTTCTTTGAGAAGTAGTCATTTATTGTGTTACACATTCTCACTACATGTTTATGACTTACTCTTTCGCTTTTTTTCATCCTTTGTCTATCCATTTTTAATCTTGACTTATTCTTTTAACCTAATTTTCAGTTCAATAATTCTTCAGCTGTGTTTAATTTGGGATTAAAGCCACCTTTTGAATGACTTTTTGTTATTGTTTTATTTTTTAGTTCTAGAATTTCCAGGTGTTTTTTCTTCAAATCTGTTGTTACTTTTAAAATTTTCATTTCCTTGATAAATTTTTGGCCTTATCTGCATTTTTAATTTGTATGCTCTTTGTATATATATGTATATATGTATATATTTGATAGATATACTGAGAGAACTAAACAAATATGCTCTCATAATGGAAAATGATAAAATATCTCTTAGTAATTGATAGAAGAAACAGATAAAACTTAATATAGATTTGAACAGCACAACTTATGAAACTATTTAATTCCCATATATAGAACACTGCACACAATTGTAAGATGTTTATTATTTTAAATTACACATAGAATAATTACAGAACTGACTACAGACCTATAGATTTATACATTCTCTAAAGAAGATATATATCAGAAACATCAGTTCTTCCAAATTGATATATAGATTCAATGCGATCACATTGAGAATACCAGCAAAGTGTTTTCCAGAACCCAACAACCTTGTTCTAAAATTTGTACTAAAATGAAAAGAATGAGAAAGAGACATTCTTAAAAAAAAGTGACCTATTCACTGTCAAGATTTATTAATTTATAGTAATTAAGACTAGTGTAGTATTGGCAAAGGGGGCTTTCCAGTTGGCTCAGCAGTAAAGAATCTGCCGTCAATGCAGGAAATGAAAGATATGAGGATCTTTCCCCCGGGAGTAGGAAATGACAACCTGTTCCAGTATTCTTGCCTGAAACAGCCATGGATAGAGGACCTTGGTGGGCTCCAGTCCACGGCATGGTAGAGAGTCAGACATAATTGAGCACCATGCAAAACTCACACAAAACATTGGCAAAAGCCTTAAAAAAATCAACCAGTGGAATAGAAGGGATGACCCAGGAATTCATTGACTTTTGTATCTTGAGTTGTGACAAAGGAAACTGTAGAAAAGAACATATTTTTCAATAAATAGTTAGGGTAATTGGATATTCATATAGACAAAAATGAATATATTACATATAAAAAACTACTGTATGTAATTTTCATACTACATATAAAAAACTACTATATGTAGTTTTTCATACTACATATAAAAAACAATTCCAGGCATGTACAGACATAAGTATGAATGGCAAAACATAAGAGCTTTCAGAAGGCAACATAGATGAACATCTTTAAGACCTCAGGATGTGGAAAAGCAAGACTCAAAAATCTCTAACATAAAATGAGGAAGTGATATATCTGACAACATTAAAATCGAGACATTTTGCTCATCAAAAGACCAATAATGAGAGACAAAAGGCAAACTACAGGGCAGGAGAATAGTTTCGTAATGTGTCTGAGAAGGAAGAGATTTGTATCTGCATTCTGTTTCTAACTCCTTTAGATGAATAATATAAAATACACATTATCCAGTAATAACAGAAAAGTGGGGAAACACTTCAACTATAGTTTATTATCTAGCTTCTGCTATTAGATTGCCATCTTAGCTAGAATGGGACTGTTTTGTTTGTTTTGTGTTATGTACCTAAATGCCCAGGACAGTGTTTGACATATAATTGTTGCTCAATAAATATTTATTGAATATTCTCATTTAATTCTCTTAATAAACCCACAATTGGAGGACTGCTACTTTTCCTAAACTACAATGAGAAAGTAGAGGCTCAGGGAGATCAAAAAGGGCCCCCCTAGGCTCCTTCAATAGCAGTTAAGAAGGTCAAGACTCAAATTCATGCCTTTTTACGTCAGAAGCCCATTTTATTTCCACTGTATTGCCTGAGCTTATAGCCAGTCATGGGTAGCCAGGTGAGAGAACTTCAATATGCAGGCCCCAGGTAGCTTGTACTTTCACAAAAGGTTACATTAAGCCAACATAAGTGACTCAGAATCATCAGGATGGACATAATTTTCTTCATAGAAATTGCCAGATCCTGTTCATCTAGGTTAGTAGTTTTCCAATGATACGGTTCCATAAGAGGCAGGACTGGTTAGTCTCCAGTCCACAGACTGAAGGAAGAGGCTTTCTTCTCTGACTTGACCAGTTACTTATTTCTTAGGAGATAAGCAGGATGAACACTGCAATTTTATTTACCTGCTAACATTCAAAAGGCTCAGCTCAGAACTCTCTCTCCTTGTATTCTGTTAGTATTCTTTATTAGAGACTCTGGGCTCAATGTATCATGAATGCAAAGTGAATTGTTGAGATTATAAGAGCTCACATTGGGTTTACTCATTCTTAGATTTAAATAGTGTGATACAGGATAAAGACTCGTGAAAATGCCAACCATTTATCTTGAGTTCCATGTAGGTCAGTCAGATCTAACATCAGGCTGTAGCATGCTGGCCTCCAGGTCCAGGCCCTGGCTCAGAGGTCCCCAGTCTCCTGACCGACCACAAGATGGAGAAAGACTCCTAGGATCAGCCAACTGAATGAAAGGATATATGGAAGAAGGCAGTAGCAGTTTTTTATTTTCTCGAGGATATATATATATTTTTTTTTTTTTCTTGCAGCATTTCAGGGGAATTAGTGCACAGGAAGTTTGAGAGTCATGCAGAAAAGATGGTCCCTTTGTTGTCACAGAAATTCAAAGATATGACTGCCATTCTGAACTTCAAATCAGATCTGTTGCTTGATTAAAAACTAGGGTCCCTTTGTGTTTTTGTGTTTGCTCTTTCTCTTATACTGTCACTCCTTTCTCACTTTCTGTCATGGGTTGAATGATGACTCTAAAGATAAGTGTCTGTGTTCTAATCTGTGGACCCTGTAAAAAGTGAAAAAGTAGGCTTATTTGGAAAAAAGTTCTTTGCAGATGTAATTAAGCTAAGGACCTTGATATAAGATCACCCTGGATTAACCAGGTTGGCCCTAAATCGAATGACAAGTGTCCCTACTAGAGACACACAGAGGAAAAGACCCAGAGAGAAGGAAGTCATTTGAATAGAGGTAGACGCTGGACTGACAAAGCCACAGGTCCATGGATGCCTGCAACTACAAAGCTATGGCAAATTTAGATGGCATATTACAAAACAGATGTCACTTTGCAGATAAAGGTCTGCATAGTCAAAGCTATGGTTTTTCCAGTAGTCATGTACAGATGTGATGTGCTGCTGCTTAGTCACTTCAGTTGTGTCCAATGATACGGTTCCATAAGAGGCAGGACTTTGTCTCCAGTCCACAGACTGAAGGAAGAGGCTTTCTTCTCTGACTTGACCAGTTACTTATTTCTTAGGAGATAAGCAGGATGAACACTGCAATTTTATTTACCTGCTAACATTCAAAAGGCTCAGCTCAGAACTCTCTCTCCTTGTATTCTGTTAGTATTCTTTATTAGAGACTCTGGGCTCAATGTATCATGAATGCAAAGTGAATTGTTGAGATTATAAGAGCTCACATTGGGTTTACTCATTCTTAGATTTAAATAGTGTGATACAGGATAAAGACTCGTGAAAATGCCAACCATTTATCTTGAGTTCCATGTAGGTCAGTCAGATCTAACATCAGGCTGTAGCATGCTGGCCTCCAGGTCCAGGCCCTGGCTCAGAGGTCCCCAGTCTCCTGACCGACCACAAGATGGAGAAAGACTCCTAGGATCAGCCAACTGAATGAAAGGATATATGGAAGAAGGCAGTAGCAGTTTTTTATTTTCTCGAGGATATATATATATTTTTTTTTTTTTCTTGCAGCATTTCAGGGGAATTAGTGCACAGGAAGTTTGAGAGTCATGCAGAAAAGATGGTCCCTTTGTTGTCACAGAAATTCAAAGATATGACTGCCATTCTGAACTTCAAATCAGATCTGTTGCTTGATTAAAAACTAGGGTCCCTTTGTGTTTTTGTGTTTGCTCTTTCTCTTATACTGTCACTCCTTTCTCACTTTCTGTCATGGGTTGAATGATGACTCTAAAGATAAGTGTCTGTGTTCTAATCTGTGGACCCTGTAAAAGTAAAAAAGTAGGCTTATTTGGAAAAAAGTTCTTTGCAGATGTAATTAAGCTAAGGACCTTGATATAAGATCACCCTGGATTAACCAGGTTGGCCCTAAATCGAATGACAAGTGTCCCTACTAGAGACACACAGAGGAAAAGACCCAGAGAGAAGGAAGTCATTTGAATAGAGGTAGACGCTGGACTGACAAAGCCACAGGTCCATGGATGCCTGCAACTACAAAGCTATGGCAAATTTAGATGGCATATTACAAAACAGATGTCACTTTGCAGATAAAGGTCTGCATAGTCAAAGCTATGGTTTTTCCAGTAGTCATGTACAGATGTGATGTGCTGCTGCTTAGTCACTTCAGTTGTGTCCAACTCTGTGTGACCCCATGGCCTGCAGCCCACCAGATTCCTGCATTCATGGAATTCTCAAGGCAAGAATATTGGAGTGGATTGCCATGCTCTCCTCCAGGGGAATCTTCCCAACCCAGGGATGGAACCTGGTTCTCTGGCACTGCAGGCAGATTCCTCACCAGCGAGCTATCAGGGAAGCCCTATACACACACACACACACACACACACACACGCATGCACGCACGCATGCACACGCATGCACGCACGCACACACATGCACACATGCACGCACACACATATTTGAAACCCCATGGACTGTAGCCTACCAAGCTTCTCTATCCATGGAATTTTCTGAAAAAGAATACTGGAGTGGGTTGTCATTTCCTTCTCTAGATGGATATGAGAGTTTGACCATAAAAAGGACTGAGTGCCAAAGAATTGATGCTTTTGAACTGCAGTGCTAGAGAAGATTTTTGAGAGTCCCTTGGACTGCAAAGAAATCGAATCAGTCAATCCTAAAGGAAATCAACCCTGAATATTCATTGGAAGGACTGTTGTTAAAACTGAAGCTCCAATACTTTGGCCACCTGATATGAAAAGCTGACTCACTGGAAATGACCCTGATGCTGGGAACGACTGAGGGCAAGAAGAGAAGGGAGCAACAGAAGATGAGATGGTTGGATGGCTCATCAATTCAGTGGACATGAGTCTTAGCAACTTCCAAGAAACAGTAAAGGACAGGGAAGCCTGGTGAGCTACAGTTCATGGGGTCGCAAAGAGTTGGACACAGCTGAGCGACTGAACAACCTGAGGCTGGAGCAGACAAAGGACAGAATCTCTCCCAGAGCCTCTGCAGCAAGCCAGGCTTGCTGACAGTTTTATTTCAGATTCCTGGCTTTCAGAGTTTATATTGCTCTCTGCCACCTAGTTTGTGGTAATTTATTGCAGAAACCATAGAAAACTGATCCATCAGGCCATGGGGCTCAGACTCAGGCCTCAGTCAAACTTCATTGGTTTGTGTCCATTTTAGTCATGTACAGATGTGATGTGCTGCTTAGTCACTTCAGTTGTGTCCAACTCTGTGTGACCCCATGGCCTGCAGCCCACCAGATTCCTGCATTCATGGAATTCTCAAGGCAAGAATATTGGAGTGGATTGCCATGCTCTCCTCCAGGGGAATCTTCCCAACCCAGGGATGGAACCTGGTTCTCTGGCACTGCAGGCAGATTCCTCACCAGCGAGCTATCAGGGAAGCCCTATACACACACACACACACACACACACACGCATGCACGCACGCATGCACACGCATGCACGCACGCACACACATGCACACATGCACGCACACACATATTTGAAACCCCATGGACTGTAGCCTACCAAGCTTCTCTATCCATGGAATTTTCTGAAAAAGAATACTGGAGTGGGTTGTCATTTCCTTCTCTAGATGGATATGAGAGTTTGACCATAAAAAGGACTGAGTGCCAAAGAATTGATGCTTTTGAACTGCAGTGCTAGAGAAGATTTTTGAGAGTCCCTTGGACTGCAAAGAAATCGAATCAGTCAATCCTAAAGGAAATCAACCCTGAATATTCATTGGAAGGACTGTTGTTAAAACTGAAGCTCCAATACTTTGGCCACCTGATATGAAAAGCTGACTCACTGGAAATGACCCTGATGCTGGGAACGACTGAGGGCAAGAAGAGAAGGGAGCAACAGAAGATGAGATGGTTGGATGGCTCATCAATTCAGTGGACATGAGTCTTAGCAACTTCCAAGAAACAGTAAAGGACAGGGAAGCCTGGTGAGCTACAGTTCATGGGGTCGCAAAGAGTTGGACACAGCTGAGCGACTGAACAACCTGAGGCTGGAGCAGACAAAGGACAGAATCTCTCCCAGAGCCTCTGCAGCAAGCCAGGCTTGCTGACAGTTTTATTTCAGATTCCTGGCTTTCAGAGTTTATATTGCTCTCTGCCACCTAGTTTGTGGTAATTTATTGCAGAAACCATAGAAAACTGATCCATCAGGCCATGGGGCTCAGACTCAGGCCTCAGTAAAACCAGTAAACAGGACTGAAAGGGACCCAGTTACAGGGATGAGATCTTCCGAAGGGGATAAGGTATAAAGGAGAAGCAGCAGGTCAGCAGATGGTTGGTCAGGGGCTCATTGAGGATATAGACTAATTCTAGACATCCCACTGATAGAAATATGGTTTATGTTAGAACAACAAGCTAAATTATTTTTTATGAAAGCAAGCTTTATTCTCCAAACTTTGGGTTATCACCCCTTAGTTGATTGTGAAATCAATTAAGTGAGAGACAGTTTTATTTTTTTTAAATTTAAGGGTAATAGCTTTACGAGTTGTGTCGTTTACTGGCAACCATCAACATGAATCGGCCACAGGTGCACATACCTTCCCTCCCCCGTAAGCCTCCATCCTGTCTGTCTCCCCATCCCACCCCTCTAGGTTGCTGCAGAGCCCCTGCTTGAATTCCCTTAGTCTTACAGCAAATTCTCATTACTTATTTATTTTACATATGGTAAAGTAAGTTTCCATGTTGCTCTTTCCATACATCTCACCCTCTTCTCCATCCCTGCAGTGTCCATAAGTCTGTTCTCTATGTCAGTTTCTCCGTTGCTGCTCTGCATATAAATTCATCAGTGCCATCTTTCCTGATTTCATATATATGTGTAGTATACAATATTTATCTTTCTCTTTCTGACTTACCTCACTCTGTATAATAGACTCTAGGTTCATCCACCTCATTGACAATAATTTTTTTCATGTTTTTTTTTTCTTTTAAGAATGGAATAAAAAAAACATCAGGTTGCATCACACAGGGTTGGGATAAGGATTTATATCAGTCAAAAACTTTCAGCAAACAGATGACACTTAAACTGAATAACCTGAGTTAGTTTAAAGTTGAAAAATACTATTTGCAAAAGCAGCAAAAGATGGTACGACATTTGGGCCTAATATTAGTGGGGAGACCTTGCCATTCCGAGGCCTGAGGAGGTAAATGGAAAGAGCTTCTAGAATACTGTAAGGAGAGGGCTGCCTGAAATTTCAGATTCCTGGCTTTCAGAGTTTATATTGCTCTCTGCCACCTAGTTTGTGGTAATTTATTGCAGAAACCATAGAAAACTGATCCATCAGGCCATGGGGCTCAGACTCAGGCCTCAGTAAAACCAGTAAACAGGACTGAAAGGGACCCAGTTACAGGGATGAGATCTTCCGAAGGGGATAAGGTATAAAGGAGAAGCAGCAGGTCAGCAGATGGTTGGTCAGGGGCTCATTGAGGATATAGACTAATTCTAGACATCCCACTGATAGAAATATGGTTTATGTTAGAACAACAAGCTAAATTATTTTTTATGAAAGCAAGCTTTATTCTCCAAACTTTGGGTTATCACCCCTTAGTTGATTGTGAAATCAATTAAGTGAGAGACAGTTTTATTTTTTTAATTGAAGGGTAATAGCTTTACGAGTTGTGTCGTTTACTGGCAACCATCAACATGAATCGGCCACAGGTGCACATACCTTCCCTCCCTCGTAAGCCTCCATCCTGTCTGTCTCCCCATCCCACCCCTCTAGGTTGCTGCAGAGCCCCTGCTTGAATTCCCTTAGTCTTACAGCAAATTCTCATTACTTATTTATTTTACATATGGTAAAGTAAGTTTCCATGTTGCTCTTTCCATACATCTCACCCTCTTCTCCATCCCTGCAGTGTCCATAAGTCTGTTCTCTATGTCAGTTTCTCCGTTGCTGCTCTGCATATAAATTCATCAGTGCCATCTTTCCTGATTTCATATATATGTGTAGTATACAATATTTATCTTTCTCTTTCTGACTTACCTCACTCTGTATAATAGACTCTAGGTTCATCCACCTCATTGACAATAATTTTTTTCATGTTTTTTTTTTCTTTTAAGAATGGAATAAAAAAAACATCAGGTTGCATCACACAGGGTTGGGATAAGGATTTATATCAGTCAAAAACTTTCAGCAAACAGATGACACTTAAACTGAATAACCTGAGTTAGTTTAAAGTTGAAAAATACTATTTGCAAAAGCAGCAAAAGATGGTACGACATTTGGGCCTAATATTAGTGGGGAGACCTTGCCATTCCGAGGCCTGAGGAGGTAAATGGAAAGAGCTTCTAGAATACTGTAAGGAGAGGGCTGCCTGAAAGGGGGTGTGGTCTTCAGAGGAGGCAGGCAAATACCCAAGGCAAGCTGACAGGTGAGAGTATATATATATATATATAAAAAGGCCAAATCCCACTCCCCTCCCTCAGTCCTCATTTCCTGCTGGTGCCTCTCATTGGCCAAACCCACCCTTGGGTTGACAGCAAAGGAGTCGAGTCTGTGGATCCCGTGCAGGTGCATCTGCTGGGGAAGGATAGATGCTGGGCTAAAAGGGCAGGAAGAACGCATCTAGAATAGTCCTGTTTCTTGGTGCTCTTGTGAGTCCTCAGTGGCAGTAGAAAGTATTTTTCTTACTATCTGTTATGGTTAAAATGTTAAGAAAGACTGAGGTGACGGTTGGGATTGTTCTGGAGCTGCAAGCTTTCAGAAACTGTGGCCAGGCCAAGCCAGTGTGGAGCCTCTTCCTTGTAACTGCACACAAGAGCCATCCCTCCTCACAGGAACTGCCTGTGGCTCCTGCTGCACATGCTGGGCCTTGGTTATCTTTCCTTTAGCACTGCATGTTATGCTGGTATTTAAAATTCTTTCCTTCAGATATGGAACGCAAGTCTCCTCATGATATTCTAAAGTCCTTGAGGGCAGAAGCAGGATCATGGACTTCTTATGTAACCTCCACAGTATTCAGGGGAGAGTGAAGCTGGCCCTCCCATAGAAATTTAATTACACATGAACTGCAAGAGGCCAAACAGCCTCCTGGTCTTTCATTCAGACCTGGTTCTTCAGACCTTGGTTCATGCTGAGGAAACTATAATGATTTAAAATTAAAGCCTAATTTGCCCTAAGAAAAATTTCGTGTAACAGTCAGTAAGGACATAACTGAAAACCAGAACTTGTTTAAAGTTGAAAATACTATTTGCAAAAGCAGCAAAAGATGGTACGACATTTGGGCCTAATATTAGTGGGGAGACCTTGCCATTCCGAGGCCTGAGGAGGTAAATGGAAAGAGCTTCTAGAATACTGTAAGGAGAGGGCTGCCTGAAAGGGGGTGTGGTCTTCAGAGGAGGCAGGCAAATACCCAAGGCAAGCTGACAGGTGAGAGTATATATATATATATATAAAAAGGCCAAATCCCACTCCCCTCCCTCAGTCCTCATTTCCTGCTGGTGCCTCTCATTGGCCAAACCCACCCTTGGGTTGACAGCAAAGGAGTCGAGTCTGTGGATCCCGTGCAGGTGCATCTGCTGGGGAAGGATAGATGCTGGGCTAAAAGGGCAGGAAGAACGCATCTAGAATAGTCCTGTTTCTTGGTGCTCTTGTGAGTCCTCAGTGGCAGTAGAAAGTATTTTTCTTACTATCTGTTATGGTTAAAATGTTAAGAAAGACTGAGGTGACGGTTGGGATTGTTCTGGAGCTGCAAGCTTTCAGAAACTGTGGCCAGGCCAAGCCAGTGTGGAGCCTCTTCCTTGTAACTGCACACAAGAGCCATCCCTCCTCACAGGAACTGCCTGTGGCTCCTGCTGCACATGCTGGGCCTTGGTTATCTTTCCTTTAGCACTGCATGTTATGCTGGTATTTAAAATTCTTTCCTTCAGATATGGAACGCAAGTCTCCTCATGATATTCTAAAGTCCTTGAGGGCAGAAGCAGGATCATGGACTTCTTATGTAACCTCCACAGTATTCAGGGGAGAGTGAAGCTGGCCCTCCCATAGAAATTTAATTACACATGAACTGCAAGAGGCCAAACAGCCTCCTGGTCTTTCATTCAGACCTGGTTCTTCAGACCTTGGTTCATGCTGAGGAAACTATAATGATTTAAAATTAAAGCCTAATTTGCCCTAAGAAAAATTTCGTGTAACAGTCAGTAAGGACATAACTGAAAACCAGAACTTGTTTAAAGTTACTAGACTCATTGCAGCCTGTGCAGGATCCATCTTTGAATTCTTCCCCTTTAGACTTTGACCTTCTTTCTTCACCCCTAAACCCAGAGGTCATCCAGACTCTACCTTTCCAATTATATTTCTGAGACTCTCGGTTCTCCACAGTGCTGAAGTATTTCTGAGGAAGCTCGAATAAGACTGCCACTGAGTCCTAGTTTTTGACAGTCACCATTTGAGGCTCCTGAGGGGTAAGGTGGCCCCTGCACCCCAGCTGTCTCATCTTCAGGGCCACAAGGACTTCCTGTGATGCCAAAGACAATGGCAAGCGGGGCAGCTGAGGTTGAGAGAGGGAAGTTTAAGGATACAGATGTAAGGCTCTTCCTACCTCTTACATCTCTTCAAAGAAGCTAAGCTTGGTTTCAAACTTCTTCCTCTCCAATCCTTCATATCAGTCAGACACACACACCCCCAAGGGGATGTCAGTTCTACTAGAGGTGACCGACCACAGGTGGGGTAGGCACCAGCTGTCTTCACTGAAACCTTGGGTGAATGTGAAATCAAACCTGGCCTCAGGAAAGGTGCTCCCTGGTCATTTCTAAGCATTGCTTACATACAGATTGGTTTTCTGAAGAAGCAACATGGGTTTTAGTTGTTCTACACAGGAAGGAAGTGACATGCGGCTCAGGATACATGTTTTACATCCCTTACGTATAGAAAAATAAGATGTGAAGGATTTGAGAAACACAGTTTGCTTACAAAGTTTCAATGTGTGTATACAAACTCCATGCCTTCTTTGCCATCTGCTATCCTCAGTCCTCCACAGTGCTGAAGCATGAGTAAGAGTAAGAAGGTGAGTAAGAGGTTACTGACTATCATGGGCTCCATTCTGTCCCCTAGTCCTAACCTTGGTACCTGTGAATGTGACCTTGTTGGAAATAGGGTCCTTGAAACAGATGTGATTGAGTTAAGATAAGGTCATTTATGATGAGGGAAGACGCTAAATCAGTATGCCTGGGGTCCTCAGAGGAAGAGAAGAAGAGGCAGAGGCAGATGGTGTAGGGAGGCGCAGAGGAAGCCGGGTGACGATGGAGGCAGAGTGGAGAGGGCTGCTCCTGTAGACCGAGGAGCACTAGGGGCTGCCTGCCGTCACCAGAAGCTGGCAGACAGGTGTGGACCAGAGTCTTTCCTCAGAAGGAACTAACTTTGCTGACATCTTGATTTTCAGCTTCTAACCTCCAGAACCGACAGAGAATAAATTTCCATCTGTTCAAGCCACCCCTTTTGTAGTGTTAATATCAACACTTCATTATGGGGCCCTAGCAAACTCACACAGCACCTCTTTTTTTTAGCTAAGGGTTGTAAGGTGGCTTTAGCCACTACCAGCTTCTACAGAAATGTTATGATTTCTACTCTTTTTTAAAAAAAACCTTTATTTTACTTTTAACTTTTACAGAGTTTTGTTGTTTACAGATATGCATGTTCTCCGATTAGTCATATGTATATCCCCCTCTTCCCACCCCTCCTGACCATCACACAACACCCCTGAAGGATCCCCTTTTCTCACAGAGCAATGACTAGAGCTGTTTTCTTCACTTATGATAGTACAGGCCTTCATGCTACTTCCTTTACGCCTCCCACCCTCTGTTCCTTCCCCACAATGTCCATATGTCCACTGTCCATGTCTGTCTTTCCGTCGCTTCACTGTGTGTGCCAGCATCACCATCCTACTAGATTCCATATATATGTGTTAATATACTGTATTTGTCCTTCTCTTTCTGACTGACTTCACTTTTGTGATATGTTCTAGATCCAGCCACCTCATTAGGGCTGATTCTTCTGCATTTCTCTTTACAGCTGTGTAGTATTCCATTGTATATATGTACCAGAGATTCTTTATCCATTCATTTGTCGATAGACATCTAGGTTGCTTCCATGTTCTAGCTATTGTATAGAGAGCTGCAATGAACATTGGGGTACAGATGCTTCTTTCAGATTTGATTTCATCAGGGTATAAGTCTAAGAGTGGGATTGCTGGGTCGTAGGGTGCTTCTATTTTTAGTTTTTAAAGAAATCTCCGTACTGTCTTCCATAGAGGCTGTATCAATTTACATTCCCACCAGCAATGCAGGAGTGTTCGCTTTTCTCCGCACCCTCTCCAGCATTTATTGTCTGTCGATTTGTGGATGATGGCCATTCTGATGGGTGATTTCTACTCTTAATGGTTCAAATTGTTACATTGACTGCCGTCACCAGAAGCTGGCAGACAGGTGTGGACCAGAGTCTTTCCTCAGAAGGAACTAACTTTGCTGACATCTTGATTTTCAGCTTCTAACCTCCAGAACCGACAGAGAATAAATTTCCATCTGTTCAAGCCACCCCTTTTGTAGTGTTAATATCAACACTTCATTATGGGGCCCTAGCAAACTCACACAGCACCTCTTTTTTTTAGCTAAGGGTTGTAAGGTGGCTTTAGCCACTACCAGCTTCTACAGAAATGTTATGATTTCTACTCTTTTTTAAAAAAAACCTTTATTTTACTTTTAACTTTTACAGAGTTTTGTTGTTTACAGATATGCATGTTCTCCGATTAGTCATATGTATATCCCCCTCTTCCCACCCCTCCTGACCATCACACAACACCCCTGAAGGATCCCCTTTTCTCACAGAGCAATGACTAGAGCTGTTTTCTTCACTTATGATAGTACAGGCCTTCATGCTACTTCCTTTACGCCTCCCACCCTCTGTTCCTTCCCCACAATGTCCATATGTCCACTGTCCATGTCTGTCTTTCCGTCGCTTCACTGTGTGTGCCAGCATCACCATCCTACTAGATTCCATATATATGTGTTAATATACTGTATTTGTCCTTCTCTTTCTGACTGACTTCACTTTTTGTGATATGTTCTAGATCCAGCCACCTCATTAGGGCTGATTCTTCTGCATTTCTCTTTACAGCTGTGTAGTATTCCATTGTATATATGTACCAGAGATTCTTTATCCATTCATTTGTCGATAGACATCTAGGTTGCTTCCATGTTCTAGCTATTGTATAGAGAGCTGCAATGAACATTGGGGTACAGATGCTTCTTTCAGATTTGATTTCATCAGGGTATAAGTCTAAGAGTGGGATTGCTGGGTCGTAGGGTGCTTCTATTTTTAGTTTTTAAAGAAATCTCCGTACTGTCTTCCATAGAGGCTGTATCAATTTACATTCCCACCAGCAATGCAGGAGTGTTCGCTTTTCTCCGCACCCTCTCCAGCATTTATTGTCTGTCGATTTGTGGATGATGGCCATTCTGATGGGTGATTTCTACTCTTAATGGTTCAAATGTTACAACTTTAAATAGTTTACTGTATAGTATCATCCATCTTGCACATGTTGTACATTTAGCTCTTTATTGTAATACCCTGGTCTCTTCTGAAAAAAAAATGGGAAGGCTGGACCCAGTGCTCTCAGCGGTCCCTTTTAGCCCATCCTCTGTTTATAGCACCCTGCAGACAAACCTCTAGGGATGAAGCTTAGTACAAATAAAGTCAGCCAAGTGGAGAGTGACCTGTGTAGAATGGGACCTCCTAGAAACTGAAGATCATCACACACACACGGTCAGTGATGCTGCGGTCGTGGGGGAGTCACAGCTAAGGGAGAGGGTCTGGCAATGAGGCGTGCCCCATCCCCTCCAGGGAGGACAGGAAACAAAATGCAGGAACAGACAGAGGCACAAGAGAAACCCTTCTTCGGATGTGTTACCTGCTCCTCCCTGCAGGGCCAACAGGCCTGCATGCCACACTTCTTTAAAGAGGAGAGGACAAGATGCCTTAGAGAACCCCTGAGCCGGGCCTGGCCCAGCTCCACACCATTGTGCCTCTGAAAAGCTGCGCAGTTCCATGGGGGCTGCCTCCCATCACACAGATCTGGCTTGTTGGCTTCTGGTTTCTTTCTCTCCTTGTTTCTTTTTTGGAAGCTTCTCGCAGGATGGTTTGGCAGGCAGCTGGGGGCCTGCTGCGGTGGTCGTTGTGCTGATTGATTAAACACGATGGGCCACACCAGCCTGAACATTCCTCACTCTGATTGTCCTAAGGGTCGGGCTCGCTAATGAAGAGGCTCTGAGTACAGCCCGATCTCTGAGAGCCTCCTGTTGGCCCAGCTGGGGTGACACATCTGCTTTAAGTACATCTTGAAAAGCATGACAGAGTTCTCAGTGGGATTTGCTGCCGTGGGACTGGGACTTGCTCAGCCTGCTTGCTGGGAGGTGGAAGGTGATTCCACCCGCCAGATGCTGCCAGCTGAAACCACCTGCCGGCAAGCGATGTGTAAGAGCCGGCGTCTTAGCTCCTGACCTTAAGCTTGGGTGTTCCAAATGGGACCTAGTTTGGTTTTGGACCATTCTGATGGGTGATTTCTACTCTTAATGGTTCAAATGTTACAACTTTAAATAGTTTACTGTATAGTATCATCCATCTTGCACATGTTGTACATTTAGCTCTTTATTGTAATACCCTGGTCTCTTCTGAAAAATGGGAAGGCTGGACCCAGTGCTCTCAGCGGTCCCTTTTAGCCCATCCTCTGTTTATAGCACCCTGCAGACAAACCTCTAGGGATGAAGCTTAGTACAAATAAAGTCAGCCAAGTGGAGAGTGACCTGTGTAGAATGGGACCTCCTAGAAACTGAAGATCATCACACACACACGGTCAGTGATGCTGCGGTCGTGGGGGAGTCACAGCTAAGGGAGAGGGTCTGGCAATGAGGCGTGCCCCATCCCCTCCAGGGAGGACAGGAAACAAAATGCAGGAACAGACAGAGGCACAAGAGAAACCCTTCTTCGGATGTGTTACCTGCTCCTCCCTGCAGGGCCAACAGGCCTGCATGCCACACTTCTTTAAAGAGGAGAGGACAAGATGCCTTAGAGAACCCCTGAGCCGGGCCTGGCCCAGCTCCACACCATTGTGCCTCTGAAAAGCTGCGCAGTTCCATGGGGGCTGCCTCCCATCACACAGATCTGGCTTGTTGGCTTCTGGTTTCTTTCTCTCCTTGTTTCTTTTTTGGAAGCTTCTCGCAGGATGGTTTGGCAGGCAGCTGGGGGCCTGCTGCGGTGGTCGTTGTGCTGATTGATTAAACACGATGGGCCACACCAGCCTGAACATTCCTCACTCTGATTGTCCTAAGGGTCGGGCTCGCTAATGAAGAGGCTCTGAGTACAGCCCGATCTCTGAGAGCCTCCTGTTGGCCCAGCTGGGGTGACACATCTGCTTTAAGTACATCTTGAAAAGCATGACAGAGTTCTCAGTGGGATTTGCTGCCGTGGGACTGGGACTTGCTCAGCCTGCTTGCTGGGAGGTGGAAGGTGATTCCACCCCGCCAGATGCTGCCAGCTGAAACCACCTGCCGGCAAGCGATGTGTAAGAGCCGGCGTCTTAGCTCCTGACCTTAAGCTTGGGTGTTCCAAATGGGACCTAGTTGAGAATCTTTCTGAGTTGTCTGGGAGGACTCGAGGGTGTGACGTCTTCTTCTAGCAAGGTCAGCTCTTTGCATTCAGAGCTTGCTTCTAAAAGCTTTGGAACAGTGAGGGTGACCTGTACTTTCGTCTGTGCTCACTTCCTCGTCAGTGACCTGGAAGGAAAGTGACTGCAGTCGTTCTGTTATTTCACTCTCTGTCTCTGTTTCTGTCTTTCTTTTTTTTTTAATGGGGACTTTTTTTTAAAAAAGATTTTTATTTTATTTTATTTTATTTTGGGGGTGGGTTGGGTGGGGAGGGAGGGAGCAGGTGGGCCGCTTCTATTGGTCCTTCATCCGTCCATTTTCATCCATCTTTGTTCTTTGGCCTGTGTGGGCCTCCCATCGCGGTGGCCCCTGTTGTCACAGAGCATAGGCTCTGGGCTGTCACAGAGCACAGGCTCTCAGCATGCGCTTCAGAGCTCCAGCTCGGTAATTGGACACATCGGTCCAGCCACTCCGCGGTACGTGGGATCTTCCCAGGTCAGGGATCGAACCAGCATCCCTTGCACTGCAAGGCGGTGTCCTTACCCACTGGAGCACCAGGGAAGCCCTCTGTCTCTGTTTCTAACTCACTTGGTTATAATAGGCAAATGGAGATTGATTCTTTTTTAGCAAAATAAAAGGAATTCAAAATGATGACTAAACTATCTCCTTGTTTTTTTTTTAAAGTCTTGTGTTTCTATTTTAACTGTTTCCGCCTACACGTCATCTTCTGTGGGCTCAGAGCTGCCCATCCCATGGAATGTGCTTCTGCGCCAAGAAGAGGCACCCGAGAAGCTGAGCAGGAAACTCGCCTCCTGTTGCATGGACCCCAGACATGACTAGACAGACACCCACATTAGTGCTCCGCTTTGCTCTCCAGGGTTCCCAGCCTCCTTCTTGACCTGGACACTGACACCTGCATTCTCCCTTACTCAGAGTGAGCATCCTGTGTTTCTGACCATGGAGCTGCTTTGGCCTGTGGGACCAGGCTCCCGGGATGGATGACAGCATCCCGAGAGTTTCCCAGCCGCACAGGCACCAGGCTCTGCACAGACTCCTTTAGCAACGGCTGGGGTGGATGAATGGGAAGGCGGGCTCAAGGCAGCAGGCTGAAGTGTGGAGGAGTCTAATTTAGGAGGCCCAGGGACAGGAGGGAGGGACCCTGGTGGGCTTATAGAAGCCAGGGCTCTGGTGCCAGGAGGAACACGAGAGGAGAGCGCTGAAATCGGTGTGGGAAAGCCTTTGTTCAACAAGGCTTAATTTTAGCGGAAGAGATTACAACAGGCCAGTTAGGAGAACCTGGCCATGAGATGCCGCTGTCTCAGAAGCTGCTGTTGAATGATGCCCCCCAGTGTTACATGCTGAAGATTACCACTGACCCCCCCTGCCCCTCCCCTCAGATCTATAACTGTGACCTTAATTGGAAATAGAATCTTTGGAGATGAGATCAAAGTGGTATCGCACTGGGCGAAGGTGGGTTAAACCCAACGTGACTGATATCTGTGTTAGGAGAGGGAAACTTGGAAACAGGTACTCAGGGAAGAAGGCTGTGCGAAGATGGGGAAGGCATAGGAGTCATGCGCTTCCTAGCTAAGGAACATAAAGGAATGCCAGCAACCCCCAGCAGCCAGGAGAGAGGCATGGAAAAAATTCTCCTCTATAGTCCTCAGAGGGAACCAATGCGCTTTGATTTCAGACTTCTACTAGCCTCCAGAACTGTAGAAGACAATAAGTTCAGTTTTATGCCACCCAGTTTGTGGTAATTTGTTATGACATTGCTAGGAAGCTCAGTGACCAAGCTAATCTAATGTGGAACTCCTCAAGTGTTGGTCTGGTCCTTCTTATACATCCTCAGTGTAAGGGTTGGATGGGTTTATCAAAGATGGATAAAGGGCTGAACTGAAAGGGGTGTGGTTAGGGCAGTGGCTCTCAGCTGATACTTGAGGCTGGGTTGTTAGGAAGGGGTGTGTGTTCATATGTATCATCACCACCAAGGCTTTGTCACTAAACGGATGTGTGTCAAAATTACCAAGGTGGAAGCCCTTGTGAATGGGCTGGGGCCATGTGGTACACACTTTCTGTAGCCTGCTTCCCTGTCTTTGAAGTTACGGACTTAGAATTCCCCATCCTCCTACCTGAATTCCCTGACTTCTTCCCTACGCACAGGCCCAGAAACACGTCAGAAGAACACAGGGGCAAAGAGATGAGGAGATCCCTGCCTAGTTCATCTGATCCCAGTCTTAGGGAAATGCTAGATGATGTACGGAGGGAGGGACCCTGGTGGGCTTATCAGGGTTTGGGCCAGGAGGAACACGAGAGAGCTGAAATCGGTGTGGGAAAGCCTTTGTTCAACAAGGCTTAATTTTAGCGGAAGAGATTACAACAGGCCAGTTAGGAGAACCTGGCCATGAGATGCCGCTGTCTCAGAAGCTGCTGTTGAATGATGCCCCCCAGTGTTACATGCTGAAGATTACCACTGACCCCCCCTGCCCCTCCCCTCAGATCTATAACTGTGACCTTAATTGGAAATAGAATCTTTGGAGATGAGATCAAAGTGGTATCGCACTGGGCGAAGGTGGGTTAAACCCAACGTGACTGATATCTGTGTTAGGAGAGGGAAACTTGGAAACAGGTACTCAGGGAAGAAGGCTGTGCGAAGATGGGGAAGGCATAGGAGTCATGCGCTTCCTAGCTAAGGAACATAAAGGAATGCCAGCAACCCCCAGCAGCCAGGAGAGAGGCATGGAAAAAATTCTCCTCTATAGTCCTCAGAGGGAACCAATGCGCTTTGATTTCAGACTTCTACTAGCCTCCAGAACTGTAGAAGACAATAAGTTCAGTTTTATGCCACCCAGTTTGTGGTAATTTGTTATGACATTGCTAGGAAGCTCAGTGACCAAGCTAATCTAATGTGGAACTCCTCAAGTGTTGGTCTGGTCCTTCTTATACATCCTCAGTGTAAGGGTTGGATGGGTTTATCAAAGATGGATAAAGGGCTGAACTGAAAGGGGTGTGGTTAGGGCAGTGGCTCTCAGCTGATACTTGAGGCTGGGTTGTTAGGAAGGGGTGTGTGTTCATATGTATCATCACCACCAAGGCTTTGTCACTAAACGGATGTGTGTCAAAATTACCAAGGTGGAAGCCCTTGTGAATGGGCTGGGGCCATGTGGTACACACTTTCTGTAGCCTGCTTCCCTGTCTTTGAAGTTACGGACTTAGAATTCCCCATCCTCCTACCTGAATTCCCTGACTTCTTCCCTACGCACAGGCCCAGAAACACGTCAGAAGAACACAGGGGCAAAGAGATGAGGAGATCCCTGCCTAGTTCATCTGATCCCAGTCTTAGGGAAATGCTAGATGATGTAACAAACAAACCCCAAAATGTTAGTGTTTCACAGAATAACAGTTCTTTTTCTCACCAAGGTGTTAATAATAGTTCAGGAGTCCCAGAAGGGACAGCAAGCTGATTCGGGCACTGGGCTCCTCTATCTTGAGGGAACTCCTCCATGGCTGCTCTAGGCTGCTGGGGGAAGGGGATTTGAGAAAGTCCAATGTATGTCTCAAAAGCCATGGTCTGTGAGTTAAAATGTTCAGTTCATTTATGTTCTGTCGGGAAGGCAGACACATGGCCCTGCCTGGGAACAAGCTGGGCTGTGCTGGGAAGTGTGATGCCTGGCTGTGTCTCCCAGTCACGCTTCCACAATGGAAGGGCACAGTTTCTTGGTGGTCCCTGTCCATTGATATGATCTCTTATATAATTCTCAGAAATTTCACAGCATAGATCTCATAAGCTTCCTTCTACTCTTTATTTGAATTTTTATATAGGAGATAATAGAATTGGCAGCTGACTATAATAAAAGAGTGACAATTTTTTTTTTTTTTTCAAATAAGGTCTGTGTTTGAGTCCTGGCTGCAACATTTTATAATTGTGCAAATCTTGGGCAGTTTATCTAAATTCTCAGAGTCTCCACATCCAGATTTGTAAAATAGAAATAATAAAACATTTCTTTAGAGTGCAATGATTAGAAATGATAAGTATAAAGGACTTGTTTAATAAGTGCTTATTAAATGGTAGCTTTTCTTTTAATTTCAATACAGTTGTCAGTAATGGATTTTTAGAAGTTAACAGGCTACTATTAAACTAAAAATTTCCTTAAGTTTGAGATTTTTTTCTGTAATTTAAATGGGTTTCCACTTATTCATACAATTTAGAGGTAAAGATCTCTTGGATATCCCTGGATTTGATTTGTGGGGACTCGTGATTATTCAAGGCTTTGTCACTAAACGGATGTGTGTCAAAATTACCAAGGTGGAAGCCCTTGTGAATGGGCTGGGGCCATGTGGTACACACTTTCTGTAGCCTGCTTCCCTGTCTTTGAAGTTACGGACTTAGAATTCCCCATCCTCCTACCTGAATTCCCTGACTTCTTCCCTACGCACAGGCCCAGAAACACGTCAGAAGAACACAGGGGCAAAGAGATGAGGAGATCCCTGCCTAGTTCATCTGATCCCAGTCTTAGGGAAATGCTAGATGATGTAACAAACAAACCCCAAAATGTTAGTGTTTCACAGAATAACAGTTCTTTTTCTCACCAAGGTGTTAATAATAGTTCAGGAGTCCCAGAAGGGACAGCAAGCTGATTCGGGCACTGGGCTCCTCTATCTTGAGGGAACTCCTCCATGGCTGCTCTAGGCTGCTGGGGGAAGGGGATTTGAGAAAGTCCAATGTATGTCTCAAAAGCCATGGTCTGTGAGTTAAAATGTTCAGTTCATTTATGTTCTGTCGGGAAGGCAGACACATGGCCCTGCCTGGGAACAAGCTGGGCTGTGCTGGGAAGTGTGATGCCTGGCTGTGTCTCCCAGTCACGCTTCCACAATGGAAGGGCACAGTTTCTTGGTGGTCCCTGTCCATTGATATGATCTCTTATATAATTCTCAGAAATTTCACAGCATAGATCTCATAAGCTTCCTTCTACTCTTTATTTGAATTTTTATATAGGAGATAATAGAATTGGCAGCTGACTATAATAAAAGAGTGACAATTTTTTTTTTTTTTTCAAATAAGGTCTGTGTTTGAGTCCTGGCTGCAACATTTTATAATTGTGCAAATCTTGGGCAGTTTATCTAAATTCTCAGAGTCTCCACATCCAGATTTGTAAAATAGAAATAATAAAACATTTCTTTAGAGTGCAATGATTAGAAATGATAAGTATAAAGGACTTGTTTAATAAGTGCTTATTAAATGGTAGCTTTTCTTTTAATTTCAATACAGTTGTCAGTAATGGATTTTTAGAAGTTAACAGGCTACTATTAAACTAAAAATTTCCTTAAGTTTGAGATTTTTTTCTGTAATTTAAATGGGTTTCCACTTATTCATACAATTTAGAGGTAAAGATCTCTTGGATATCCCTGGATTTGATTTCTGGGGACTCGGAATGACTTATTCAAGGTCACAGAGGTAATTAATGGTAGAGACACAAGACTAAACCTAAAGTTTTTTCAACTTGCTGTTCAGTGTGCCATCCAAGTCCTCCTATTAAATTTACTGAAAATTGAGTACACCAGAATTGTAGATTCCAAATGAGAGCTTTTGAATGATACTTTTGTCTGGTTTGGCTGGGTATGATTTCTGGGCTAGCTCTCATTTTCCTGAATTCCCTGTCATCTTTAGTATTGTTATGCCAGGATTATGTTTACATAATGAATTTTGTTGTTTCTAGAGAGGTTGCTCCTATCTAGTCATTAAAGTGTGACTTTTGGGACATTTTCTCCTGAAATTAAAAAAAAGCAGTGCTTTAAAAGGACATGAAACCTGGCTTCTCTATGTGCCATATTTTACACCAATATTTTTCTTTTTACTTCTCCCTTTCCAAACCATTGTGCCTTCTTTCTTTCAGTGGTTTTCTAATGATTAAGGACATATCATCTCTGTATGATTGTGTGTATATAGGTATGTATTTTCATTTCATAAATACATTATCATATTGTACAGTGAAAATACCAAGCAATTAAGCAACATTATTTTAAGAGAGCTGAATTTCTGATGAACATTACTAAGCTATAATAAATATAGGCCTCTAGGTCTGACTCTGTGGTCATGTGTTAAATATTAGTAGGAAGAATGAGTAGTCTTAGCCGGGCATAGTAGCATATGATCTGGATCCAGAATGGCTCTTTCTCTTTTCTCTAAAGGATGGGGTCTTTGCCAACCCCAGTAGAGAGGACTTAACAACCAGGAATGAGAACTGCACTGTTTTGTACACCTGGAGGAGATCTGCTACAGTGCCTCTGTAAGCCGGGGAGCCTAGGTGAGGGTCCCCCACCTCACCAGACTCCACCAGGTCAAACACTCGAGGCTACAGGAAGATCCCAAAGGTTCTTTTTTCTTTTTTTTTTTTAAAGATTTATTTATTTATTTTGGGCGGGGGTCGGGTTGGGGAGGGAGGGGAGCGGGCGGGCCACTTCTATTGGTCTTTCATTTCTCTATTTTCATCTGTTTTTGTTCTTTGGCTCCTGTGGGCCTCCCATCGCGGTGGCCTCTGTTGTTGCAGAGTGTAGGCTCTGGGCGCATGCGCCCCAGAGCCCCGGCTCGGTGATTGGACACATCAGTCCAGCCGCTCCGCGGCACGTGGGATCTTCCCAGGCCAGGCATCGAACTGGCGCCCCTTGCACTGCAAGGCGGTGTCCTTACCCACTGGACCACCAGCCCCCCAAAGGTTCTTAGCTTTAGTGGCCTAGAGGGTGGAAATGACAGAGACTGGAACTGTCTCCAGCAGGATTAGTGCCTCTAGACACGCTTCCAAAGGGTAGTTAGACTAAGGCCTTGCATGGAGGATCTTCTGTGAGTGTTCCCCCTCCTATTTCTGTTTCTTCCCTGTTTTCATGCATCTCCTCCTTTAAAATTCATCAGTTTGTATCTGTTCATCCTCAGCTTTGGGAAAAGCCTTCTCCTTCCCACCTTCAGAAGCAAAGGAGGGGTCCTTGGTCCCTCTGTATCTTGTAAATTAGAAAGCTCCATTTTTGGTCCAGATATTAATAGAAGTGCCCTTTAACTGCAATAGACTGAGCAGAGTATGCTCTGGTCCCAGTAACTACAGCCCATTTCCTTGTTGTTTACCTAGGAAGCAATCTCATGTGGCCAGTGTGAGGGTTCTAGAAGGCAACACCATTTAATATCTCATGAAGAACAGAGAGTTCTAGAGGTAACATGGATTTCTCTTCAACTGTTTTGAAATATGCGTTGACCAAAAAAATTCATTTGGGTTTTTCTGTATGAGCTTATGGGAAAGCCTGAATGAACTTTTGGCCAACCCAATATTAAGTCTTTGTATCATTGTGTTAAAGACACTTCAACTTCTTCCTGCTTCTAAGTGACCCTCCAAGGGTTTCCCCATTGTACTTACTATAAATATCTGGCACATTCACCCAGAAAGTGAGGCACTAGTTTCAATTATTTCCCTCTATTCAAGTATTCCAATATCCTCAAATATGAGGATCAGCATCCAGGAGATTTCCAGTTCGTTCTTCTGCAAAAGAATACAAAAAAGTATAAGACATGCACTAATAACTTGAGTTTATAATTAGGTTGGAAAGCTGTATTGGTAAAAATCCTTAACTGCTCAAAAGACAGAAAGTCAACTGAAATGAAACACAGGTTTAATTAATGTAAGTGTGAAGTTCAAGGGAAGTATATTTAGCACCAGGCCTGGCTGGTGCGGAGGTATTGAGTGCTATCCTCTCTTCCTTATCTCAGTGAAACCCTTGCTTTGGATTTCGTCAGGTACTGGCATGACTGCTGGCAGTCTCAGAGCCAACAGTTGTTATAGGTCCTCAGTCCTCTTGGATGATGGCTCCAGAACTGATCCTGACTTAGTGTATTCTTAATTCTAGAACCATGCATTGGGGAGAGGGCCATTTTACTGATTTGATAAATCTGGGTCTTATGTCCCATTTGGGTGGCAGGACTAACCCACCTCAACCCAAAGGATGGAGCCGAATTACCTTAGAAAGTGGAAGAGGAAGTTTCTCTTAGGGAGAAGTGCGGTACAGATAACAAGTCTCCATGTGTCCACTCCAGGAATGGTCTATGGCATCCTAATGGGAAACATCTAAGAAACAATAATATGTGGTGTGTAATTAAACACTGAAATGCAGATCCCAGAAAGGTAGTATGCAAAGAGCTTCTAAGAAAAGAGAAAGTATAGAGAAATGAGGATTATCAGAGACTATTTCACACAGAGGGACTCTTCAACCTGGATTTTAGAGAATGGTTCTAGACCAATATTGGTTAATAAAAGAACCAAAGACACTGGTGGGAAAACAGAGTGGGGAAGCCTGACGTAGTGAGAGTTCACATCAAGGCAGCAGTGCGGCTCATCCCAGACAAAAGATGGTCTAAGGCAAAGCTCCCTACCTTGGCAGCTTATCTATCAGCAAGCTTACTTGTGATGGTTCACTCCTTTGTGTGCACTTGGCTTCCTTCAACAGAGTCAGAGCATTTCCCCATTGTACTTACTATAAATATCTGGCACATTCACCCAGAAAGTGAGGCACTAGTTTCAATTATTTCCCTCTATTCAAGTATTCCAATATCCTCAAATATGAGGATCAGCATCCAGGAGATTTCCAGTTCGTTCTTCTGCAAAAGAATACAAAAAAGTATAAGACATGCACTAATAACTTGAGTTTATAATTAGGTTGGAAAGCTGTATTGGTAAAAATCCTTAACTGCTCAAAAGACAGAAAGTCAACTGAAATGAAACACAGGTTTAATTAATGTAAGTGTGAAGTTCAAGGGAAGTATATTTAGCACCAGGCCTGGCTGGTGCGGAGGTATTGAGTGCTATCCTCTCTTCCTTATCTCAGTGAAACCCTTGCTTTGGATTTCGTCAGGTACTGGCATGACTGCTGGCAGTCTCAGAGCCAACAGTTGTTATAGGTCCTCAGTCCTCTTGGATGATGGCTCCAGAACTGATCCTGACTTAGTGTATTCTTAATTCTAGAACCATGCATTGGGGAGAGGGCCATTTTACTGATTTGATAAATCTGGGTCTTATGTCCCATTTGGGTGGCAGGACTAACCCACCTCAACCCAAAGGATGGAGCCGAATTACCTTAGAAAGTGGAAGAGGAAGTTTCTCTTAGGGAGAAGTGCGGTACAGATAACAAGTCTCCATGTGTCCACTCCAGGAATGGTCTATGGCATCCTAATGGGAAACATCTAAGAAACAATAATATGTGGTGTGTAATTAAACACTGAAATGCAGATCCCAGAAAGGTAGTATGCAAAGAGCTTCTAAGAAAAGAGAAAGTATAGAGAAATGAGGATTATCAGAGACTATTTCACACAGAGGGACTCTTCAACCTGGATTTTAGAGAATGGTTCTAGACCAATATTGGTTAATAAAAGAACCAAAGACACTGGTGGGAAAACAGAGTGGGGAAGCCTGACGTAGTGAGAGTTCACATCAAGGCAGCAGTGCGGCTCATCCCAGACAAAAGATGGTCTAAGGCAAAGCTCCCTACCTTGGCAGCTTATCTATCAGCAAGCTTACTTGTGATGGTTCACTCCTTTGTGTGCACTTGGCTTCCTTCAACAGAGTCAGAGCACTGTTTGTATTTGGGGGATCTGAGACCTACTAAATGGTAGAGGCTTTGGGGCCTGGAGAAGGAGTGGAGAGGCTTTAGGACTAACTTTCCTCATCAATGAAGTAGCAGACTGTGGAGAGAAATGGGGGAGGGTATCCTTTCCTCAGCCCCCTTCCTTTCCTGCTGATAGGCACCTGAAATTGCACCCAGAAGACAATGCTCACATAGTGGCTGATGTGCCCATTCCTGGAGAGAGGGGCTCTGTGACAGATTCTTTCACATGATGATGCTCATGAATGAGATCAGATTCTTGGAAGGTCAGATTGATAAGGTGCGAGCGTGCATGGTAAGTGCTTCAGTCCTGCCCATCTCTCTGGGACAGTATGGACTGTAGCCTGCCAGGCTCCTCTGTCCGTGGGATTCCCTAGGCAAGAATACTGGAGTGGGTGTTCATGCCCTCCTCCAGGGGATCTTCCCAATCCAGAGGTTGAATCTGCATTTCTTAGGTCTCCTGAGTTGGCAGGCAAGTTCTTTACCACAAGTGCCACCAGGGAAACCTGATAAGATGGGTAAAGGGTTGGAATGACATAAATCCCAGAAATGAAAGGTGGACGCCTGGGGAACAGATGAGTGAGATCAGAAAGAGGGAGGCACGTCAGTCAGGGGCAAACCACCGACTTCACAGGCCAGGGAGCTGGAGCTGGTGGCCTGGGGAGGAGAAAGAGGTACTGCACAAGTCCAGGTCCTTCTATTTTGTTATATGGTAGAAACTCATCTTACAACAGTGTAAAGCAATGCAAATATTTATTTGTAGGCAAATCATTGTATATGCTGAGAATGTATGTGTCTGCGTCGTGTCATGCTATATCGAGAGCTGTGTGACCTTTGCTCTTAGGGTCATATTCTGCTGAGGAGGAACGTCACAGTCTGATGGGTGTGTCCTCCCTCTGGTCCATAGCACATGGCTCAGGAGGTGAGCAGAGTAAGCAGGCAGCTCTCCAGAGCACTCCAGACTGCCCCCAGTGTGATCATGAGCTTATCTATCAGCAAGCTTACTTGTGATGGTTCACTCCTTTGTGTGCACTTGGCTTCCTTCAACAGAGTCAGAGCACTGTTTGTATTTGGGGGATCTGAGACCTACTAAATGGTAGAGGCTTTGGGGCCTGGAGAAGGAGTGGAGAGGCTTTAGGACTAACTTTCCTCATCAATGAAGTAGCAGACTGTGGAGAGAAATGGGGGAGGGTATCCTTTCCTCAGCCCCCTTCCTTTCCTGCTGATAGGCACCTGAAATTGCACCCAGAAGACAATGCTCACATAGTGGCTGATGTGCCCATTCCTGGAGAGAGGGGCTCTGTGACAGATTCTTTCACATGATGATGCTCATGAATGAGATCAGATTCTTGGAAGGTCAGATTGATAAGGTGCGAGCGTGCATGGTAAGTGCTTCAGTCCTGCCCATCTCTCTGGGACAGTATGGACTGTAGCCTGCCAGGCTCCTCTGTCCGTGGGATTCCCTAGGCAAGAATACTGGAGTGGGTGTTCATGCCCTCCTCCAGGGGATCTTCCCAATCCAGAGGTTGAATCTGCATTTCTTAGGTCTCCTGAGTTGGCAGGCAAGTTCTTTACCACAAGTGCCACCAGGGAAACCTGATAAGATGGGTAAAGGGTTGGAATGACATAAATCCCAGAAATGAAAGGTGGACGCCTGGGGAACAGATGAGTGAGATCAGAAAGAGGGAGGCACGTCAGTCAGGGGCAAACCACCGACTTCACAGGCCAGGGAGCTGGAGCTGGTGGCCTGGGGAGGAGAAAGAGGTACTGCACAAGTCCAGGTCCTTCTATTTTGTTATATGGTAGAAACTCATCTTACAACAGTGTAAAGCAATGCAAATATTTATTTGTAGGCAAATCATTGTATATGCTGAGAATGTATGTGTCTGCGTCGTGTCATGCTATATCGAGAGCTGTGTGACCTTTTGCTCTTAGGGTCATATTATGCTGGGGAGGAACGTCACAGTCTGATGGGTGTGTCCTCCCTCTGGTCCATAGCACATGGCTCAGGAGGTGAGCAGAGTAAGCAGGCAGCTCTCCAGAGCTCTCCAGCCTGCCCCCAGTGTGATCATGAGCTTTGTGGCTGTCTCCCGGTGGTGGTAGGGGTTGGGGGTGCTTTGGGGCTTGCTCTGGGCTGCACTCCCATGTTTATTTTGGGAGGAATGGAGACTCAGACCCCAGCATGACACTTGCATGACAATTTGATTTTAAAGGGGTTATAAATATGTAGCGCCTTGAGCAAGAAATCAAAATTCTTCAAGTATGGCTTATAATCAGTTACCAGCACCCTCCCCCTCTCTCAAATAAACTAGATTACATTTTAATGCAATTTGCATTAATGATTTCATTTTCTTTAAATGATTAGGATTTGCTTTGTTGGCATGTGAGGCACACTCCAAGGGTTGTCTGTTACAAAGTTGTGCCAAGAGCCCGTCTTCAGGTGTTCCTGAGTGAGTGTCGCCCACTGTGGCTTGTTGAGAGTTCATAGCCCTTTTCTCACTTTCTGAGACATTCTCTCCTAGTTCTTTTTATTATGAGCCTTTTATCCCTGATATCATGAAAAGAAACACTGGTAGAGCAGAAGGAAAAATAAAAGGCAGAAGGATGGGAGTAGGTATATTTTGCATGACTTTCTGGGATGGAGAATATAAAGTTGAGAGTTAGACGTAGGTGATTCAATTCAATTCCAAGATCAATTGTTTGCTACCTATCTTGGGAAAATTACCTAGCTTTTCTGAATCAGAGCTTCCTTATTTGAATAAGCATACTACTTTCTTCCTCATAGGGCTATTATGATAAAACACTGAAAAGACACCATATATAAAGTACCAAGCAGGTAGTAGTCACTTTTGAAGTGTTAGTTTCTTCTAAGAAGTGTTGGTGTCCTCCTTTATTTTAAGCAGAGGTGGAAGTCTTCTATCTTATGAAGGATATGCAACACTGACGTCATTTGGAGAAGCAGTCAGGATAGGCTAGACAGTGCTACAATAACAGATAATCCCTAAACCTCAGTGATTTATAAAGCAAAGGTTTGTTTTCGGTGCTACATGTTTACTGTGGGTCATTTGCATCTGTCTTTTTCACTGTGGGACCTAGGAGGACAGAACGGACTCTACTGGAATATGCTAGTCATGGGGATAGAGAGAAAGAAGCTTATGAACCACAAACTGCCTCTTTTACCCTCACTTTGCCCACATGTCATTGGCTAAATCAGGTCACATGGCTAAGCATGGTATTGATTGGGGTAGAGAAGCAGAATTCTTTATCTCTTTGTGACTAACGGGGCTCCTTGTTGAAAGTACAGGATAAAACTGAGGGCTGAACCAGAACATCACATATATGACAAAGATACATGTCATTTTTCTTGGTACACACATGACAAAGCCCTAATGAATCAAAGTCTTGCAACGAGGCCCATGAACACACATCTTTGCTACCTTCCACAAGTAGTTCTGGCGTGCGATGTCTGATTTGCAGTCACTGTCCTAGAAGGTTAAAGTTGACCTAAAAGTCAGGAAAAATAATAAGCTAATTAACTTTGAATGGAAGTGTTATAAAAGAGAGAACTCTACCTTTTTTTTCTATGTCTTACAAATCTCTCTCTCTTTCTTTTCCTGTTATACTTTTATTAAATTGCTCCATGGCCTCCTTATTTATAATTTAGGAAGCAGGTGAATTGAACACTTAATATTTCTCCAGAAAAAAAGAACTAGGTTGCTTTTCATTTGTAGGCATCCATTGATTTTCCAGTGGGTCAGTGGTTCACAATGCAAAACAGCATCACCGTCTTTGACTGAAATCTTTCTAGAATGTGTGAGGATGGATGCTGAGAGTCAGGCCTTGATTAACCTTCTGCTTTGGGTACTCACTGTCTGCTGCTGCATAGATGGTCTTCAGTTAGCTCTCCATTGCTTTGTGAATCAGGCCTATTGAGATTATCTTCCTGGAACACTCATTCTTCCTGTGGTGTACAGTAAGGCTATGAAAAAAATCCCTGGGCATGAGAGTGAAGGAGGAAGACACAGAAAAATGAAGAGGCAAAGCAGCAAGTCTTACCTGAGTGCCCTGACTTTAGATTGCCTTTGGGGCAGTGACGTTTCTTTAATTTTCATTAATCACATCTCAGACAAACCCTAAACCTCAGTGATTTATAAAGCAAAGGTTTGTTTTCGGTGCTACATGTTTACTGTGGGTCATTTGCATCTGTCTTTTTCACTGTGGGACCTAGGAGGACAGAACGGACTCTACTGGAATATGCTAGTCATGGGGATAGAGAGAAAGAAGCTTATGAACCACAAACTGCCTCTTTTACCCTCACTTTGCCCACATGTCATTGGCTAAATCAGGTCACATGGCTAAGCATGGTATTGATTGGGGTAGAGAAGCAGAATTCTTTATCTCTTTGTGACTAACGGGGCTCCTTGTTGAAAGTACAGGATAAAACTGAGGGCTGAACCAGAACATCACATATATGACAAAGATACATGTCATTTTTCTTGGTACACACATGACAAAGCCCTAATGAATCAAAGTCTTGCAACGAGGCCCATGAACACACATCTTTGCTACCTTCCACAAGTAGTTCTGGCGTCGATGTCTGATTTGCAGTCACTGTCCTAGAAGGTTAAAGTTGACCTAAAAGTCAGGAAAAATAATAAGCTAATTAACTTTGAATGGAAGTGTTATAAAAGAGAGAACTCTACCTTTTTTCTATGTCTTACAAATCTCTCTCTTTCTTTTCCTGTTATACTTTTATTAAATTGCTCCATGGCCTCCTTATTTATAATTTAGGAAGCAGGTGAATTGAACACTTAATATTTCTCCAGAAAAAAAGAACTAGGTTGCTTTTCATTTGTAGGCATCCATTGATTTTCCAGTGGGTCAGTGGTTCACAATGCAAAACAGCATCACCGTCTTTGACTGAAATCTTTCTAGAATGTGTGAGGATGGATGCTGAGAGTCAGGCCTTGATTAACCTTCTGCTTTGGGTACTCACTGTCTGCTGCTGCATAGATGGTCTTCAGTTAGCTCTCCATTGCTTTGTGAATCAGGCCTATTGAGATTATCTTCCTGGAACACTCATTCTTCCTGTGGTGTACAGTAAGGCTATGAAAAAAATCCCTGGGCATGAGAGTGAAGGAGGAAGACACAGAAAAATGAAGAGGCAAAGCAGCAAGTCTTACCTGAGTGCCCTGACTTTAGATTGCCTTTGGGGCAGTGACGTTTCTTTAATTTTCATTAATCACATCTCAGACATTCCTTTGACCAAGCAAAGGGTCTTGAGCCAGCACCTTGCCCACGTCCAACCAGGGAAAAGACCCAATCCCTATTCTACGCACGGTAGATGTTTGGCAGAGATATCTTACTGAGGTGGGGAGTGGAGAAAATGGCAACAAATATTTTCCTGGATCCAAAGAACACAGCATATCTCAAGGCTACAAAGGACTCTCGGTGGGATTATTGGAGTCATTGTGACTTCTCCCAGGTTGGTGCTTACTCTTCTCATGTCAGAAGAGTAAGGCTTACTTACGGGTTTGGCTTACTCTTCTCATGTCAGAAATTGAAAAAACTGAATTATAAAAGGTTTAAGCGAATGAATACTCAAATACTTTAGAAGTTGGAGGCATACCAGTTGCAGGACTTTGATCCCGCATGACTCTGTTCTTGCACTTTTCACCTTGACTGTCTTTGTGTGTTCAGATGCCTGGGCTGTGCCTGACAGGCCGACCCTGTGTCTTGGCAGAAGCTTTTTGCATGGAGGTGTCCGAGCAGCAGCGGGGTCCCTCAGCTCCCCGTGTGTGCTGTCAGGGAAACGGCTGACAGCTGGAATTGCACGGACTGGAATATTTCTTGTTTTAAGTTTCCCATTTTTGTTAAAATGAAAGTGCCTTTGGGAGGGGTCAAATCTCATTTTATGTGGGGCGTGTGTGTGTGTGTGTGTGTGAGTGAAAAGAAAATATATGCTGAGAAAATTATAATAATGCTATACAAATGCTTGCTTTTTTTTCCCCCGAGAGAGTGACATAGCTGGCTAGCTCTTCTGTAATGTAGATTCTTCACGGGAAAGTAGCTGCCCAAGGTCCACCCTCCACCATCCTCTCTTTTATCTAACTATAGCCACGCAAATGAGTTCTAGCCATTGAAATGTGATTGGAAATTGTCCAGCAGAGTGCCCTGCTTTGGTTCTGAATGCCAGGGGAGGACTCTCACTACATGGAGGAGAGCAAAGGTCATGTACGTTACCGGAATGAGCCGGGTGAGAGGAGAGTAATGATACACAAAAGCAAATTTAGTTCTAGCATTGATGTGAGTGAAATTGTCCAGCGAGTGCTGGGGCAGTGACGTTTCTTTAATTTTCATTAATCACATCTCAGACATTCCTTTGACCAAGCAAAGGGTCTTGAGCCAGCACCTTGCCCACGTCCAACCAGGGAAAAGACCCAATCCCTATTCTACGCACGGTAGATGTTTGGCAGAGATATCTTACTGAGGTGGGGAGTGGAGAAAATGGCAACAAATATTTTCCTGGATCCAAAGAACACAGCATATCTCAAGGCTACAAAGGACTCTCGGTGGGATTATTGGAGTCATTGTGACTTCTCCCAGGTTGGTGCTTACTCTTCTCATGTCAGAAGAGTAAGGCTTACTTACGGGTTTGGCTTACTCTTCTCATGTCAGAAATTGAAAAAACTGAATTATAAAAGGTTTAAGCGAATGAATACTCAAATACTTTAGAAGTTGGAGGCATACCAGTTGCAGGACTTTGATCCCGCATGACTCTGTTCTTGCACTTTTCACCTTGACTGTCTTTGTGTGTTCAGATGCCTGGGCTGTGCCTGACAGGCCGACCCTGTGTCTTGGCAGAAGCTTTTTGCATGGAGGTGTCCGAGCAGCAGCGGGGTCCCTCAGCTCCCCGTGTGTGCTGTCAGGGAAACGGCTGACAGCTGGAATTGCACGGACTGGAATATTTCTTGTTTTAAGTTTCCCATTTTTGTTAAAATGAAAGTGCCTTTGGGAGGGGTCAAATCTCATTTTATGTGTGTCTGTGTGTGTGTGTGTGTGAGTGAAAAGAAAATATATGCTGAGAAAATTATAATAATGCTATACAAATGCTTGCTTTTTTTTCCCCCGAGAGAGTGACATAGCTGGCTAGCTCTTCTGTAATGTAGATTCTTCACGGGAAAGTAGCTGCCCAAGGTCCACCCTCCACCATCCTCTCTTTTATCTAACTATAGCCACGCAAATGAGTTCTAGCCATTGAAATGTGATTGGAAATTGTCCAGCAGAGTGCCCTGCTTTGGTTCTGAATGCCAGGGGAGGACTCTCACTACATGGAGGAGAGCAAAGGTCATGTACGTTACCGGAATGAGCCGGGTGAGAGGGGAGAGTAATGATACACAGAAGTGGGTGACGGCAGGGACACAGGTCTTGAGTGTCAGGGGCAGTGATGTCCTGAGTGCAAGTGTAGGAGCTGGCTCTTGATGGGAGAAGAGATCACGGAAGAAGGAATAGAATGCAGTGGCATATTCAGGCGGCTTCACACTCTGGAGTCAGTCACACGCTGGGAAGGTGCAGGTGCTCCGTCTGAGTGCGTTCAGTCTCTCAGTGGCTTTGAAGGGGAAGCAAGGGCTGAGTGTAGGTTAGTGACCGGGGAGCAGTCTCTGGAGATCCAAAGACAGACAAAAGATGTAACTCCAGAAAGTATTAAAGGGAAATTGCTAGAGACGTTTAGTAGAATTGCTGGGCAGTGTCTCGTGTTTACTTGGGATTTATGTCGTTAGATGAAGATGACTTGATAGAATGATGCATGTGGTTTTTTCCTCCTGGAATCCTCAGGTGTTAGAGAGAAGGTTCAGGCTATGTAGATATTTTACTTTGTCAGGGATTGGGGTTTTCTAGACGTGTGTGAAGTGGGGAGGGACCAGTGCGTCTAAAGATGTTTTCAATGGAAGACTCAGAGAGGTTACTTGATTTACCTCAGATCACACAGCAAATTAATGGGAACAGCCCCAAATATAAACCCAGGTCTGCTATTCCCTCATTAGAAACACCTATCAGGGCTCTGACACTTTAGGTTGGGAACAGTGGGAAGGGAGACAGCGAGGGGAGTGGTATTTATCCAGACTAAAGTGTCTGATCTAATATTGTTATTTTGTTATTATTTTGAAATGAATTCTGTATTGAGAAGATTGTGTCAAATAAACCTTGACATTGTTTTTACGTTAACAAGTTGTGGTTTGTATTTAAGAAAATCATTCCTATGTATAAAAAAAAGTCAAGTTGCTCAGTCGTGTCAGACTCTTTGTGACCCCATGGATAAGGCGTGGAATTCTCCAGGCAAGAATACTGGAGTGGGTAGCCTTTCCCTTTTACACGGGATCTTCCCAACACCAGGATCGAACCCACGTCTCCTGCATTGCAGGCAGATTCTTTACCAGCTGAGCCACCAGGAAAGCTGATCCGCATGTATGTTTGTGGTCAATGAAAAAAGGCGTACCTTATCTGGGCGGGTGAATTAGAGGACTTGCCTGGAACCCTGGGCAGCCGTAGCCACACTCTTCATAGACACGGAGGCACAAAGGCATAACATGCTTTATGGGAAAACCCATGAAAGCTTCAAGCCTTCTGTAACACCGATGAAGAATAATTTAAATCATTCATATTGTGTTAGAAAATGTCAGTGGCTGTGAGCTAATTAATTTCAAATGGATTTTATTTGTATAAAATTGACATTTTATAAAGTGAATTTATTGCTCACAATCACCTCTTCAAATGTGAAATTATTGTGATATTAGCAGTAAATGTGCTCTGATTGAATCTATATCATTTAATCAAATATTCCTAAATTGAAATGCTAATCATGTCTTATAAGATTAAATAAAAAGACCCAGACGATGTTTTTCAAAGCGTCAACCCAGGAGAAGAAACTGGCGGCTTAATAGGAACATTTACTAAGTTGTTTGAGTGCTTAGACTCTGAAACCACCTGTGTTTGAGGAATCCCCCACTTCACAAATTGTGGCAGGAGGCAGAGTCCTCTTCCGGCTTGAGAAGGAGGAAGCTTAGCTGATTGAAAAGACCAGATACTTTCCCAGTCTCCTTTGCAGCTGCTGTGGGTTTGTGGTCTAGGCTCAGCCAAACAGACACTCCACCCCCAGACTTGAAATCTCCGCTAAGGAGGCAGCGGGAGGCAGTGGAGAAGCCATCCTAGCAGCACAGGTGGTGGAGGAAGCAAATCCAGGTCTAAGGTCAATGGCGGGGAGAGCGCAAGGTGGCGTCCAGCGTTCTTCAGTGGTAGCACAGGTATCCCTGCATGCCAATCACAATTAGGATGATGACACATCCTTGTTTGCTTGGGGCGGTCCCAGTTTATGCCTGTTGTCTTGTGACAACAGCATTCCCCTTAATGTTCAAATTTGTTCCAGTTTGTAAAGTTAACAATCTGGCCACCTCAGTCATGATCAAAATCCTTTAGGTCTTCAGCTTTCTCTCAGTGTTCCCTTTACTTCCTTGCGTTGAAATCAGGTTCTTTCCTGAGAACACTTCTTTATTTGCATCCGTCCTCAATAGTGAAAGTCTTAATTCCCACACTCCTCATTCTTTTGTACCTGGAGGAAGAGTATATGCCTTCCTGTCCTCCTTGCTTCCTGTTTCTACTTTCAAATCATTCCTTTCAAATATAATACCCCGACCACTTTCTCACCATCTATCACCCTTCTGGAGTCTCATTTATAGTCATTTATTATCATTATGGACTTAGATTCCACGGTTCATTATTGTCATCATTGCTTTGGGTGTACCACCGACTCTCCTGATCTTTCTCCTTCTTAAGTACCTGCCCAGTAAAACCTTCACCAGGACTCTACCCGGTGACAAGCTTGAGACCAGCTGAGGTAGAACCGGCCATGCTGTGACAGAAGCTTTTAATCTTCTACACTAGTAGCCCTTTCTTTCCTTTTTCCTTGGTAGAATCACACCTCAATTTTAGCTGGATTTATGATTTTTTTGTAAAAAATCCTGCCCTTTAAGATGACAGCAGAGCTGTTTTATACAGTTTTAGGGAAATATTCCCAAAGAAGAATATTCTCACGTGTGTGAGAACATCTTTAGTTTTTTCTCTTCCAGTGGGCTGGAACACAGATGTGAGGGCTGAAATCTGAGCAGCTGTTGTGGGCAATGTGGTCACATGTTAAGAGTGTAGAGTTTGGGTCCTAATACTCACAATGATCATAATGTGTTGGAAACTTAGACCCCCCCCCCCCACCATTTGTGGACTCCGTATTAGAGTAAAATGTACTTCTATCTTGGTGTGTTAGGCAGAAGAATGACTCTTGAAGATATCTATCCTCTTATCTCAAAAGCCTATGAATATACATTTATCAGTGCCATCTTTCTAGATTTCATATACATATGTTAGTATACAAAATGTATCTTTCTCTTTCTGACCTACTTCACTCTGTATAATAGGTTCTAGGTTCATCCACCTCATTAGGATGACTCAAATGCATTTCTTTTTATGGCAGAGTAATATTCCACTGTATATATATACCACAACTTCTTATTCTTTTAAATTTATTTTTGTTTTCCCTTTGCAGAATTTTATTGTTTACTGCTACACATAAACCTGATTCAATCATAGGTATACACTTGACCCCTCCCAGTTGAGCTTCCCTCCCACCTCTGTCACCATCCCACCCCTCCAGGTTGTTGCATAGCCGCTGTGCAAGTTCCCTTAGTCTGACAGCATATTCATATTGGTTGTCTCTTTTACATATGGTAATGTAAATTTCCACATCACTCTTTCCATACCTCTCGCCCACACCTCCCTCCCCTCAATATCCACAAATCCATTCTCTATGTCTGATTCTCCATTGCTGCTCTGCATATGCATTTATCAGTACCATCTTTCTAGATTCCATATATATGTAATAGTATACTATATTTATCCTCCTCTTTCTGACTTACTTCACTTTGTATAATAGGTTCTAGGTTCATCCACCTCATTAGGACTGATTCAAATGCATTTCTTTTTATGGCTGAGAAATATTCCATTGTATATATGTACCACAGCTTCTTTATCCATTCATTTGTTGATGGACATCTGGGTTGTTTCCATGTTCTAACTATTGTAAAGTGTGTTGCAGTGAGCACTGGGGTACATATGTGTCTTTCAATTTTGATTTCCTCAGGGTGTATGCCTAATAGTGGGACTGCTGGGTCATAGGGTGATTCTATTTTTAGTTTTCTAAGGAATCTTCATACTGTCTTCCATAGTGGCTGAATCAATTTACATTCCCACCAACAGTGAAAAAGTGTTTCATTTTCTCCACACCCTCTCCAGCATTTATTGTTTGTAGACATTTTGATGATGACTATTTTGACTGGTGTGAAGTGATACCTCAGAGCAGCAATGATGAAACAGACATAGAGGACAGACTTATGAACATTAAGGGGAGGGAGGAATGGATGAGTTACATGGAAAGAGTAACATGGAAACTTACATTACTGTTTGTAGAAGAGACTACCAACAGGAACCTGCTTTAAGACTAAGGGAACCCAAACAGGGGCTCTGTAACAATCTACAAGGGTGAGATGGGGAGGGAGATAATAGGGAAGTTCGTGTGTACCTATTGCTGATTCAGGTTGATGTGTGGCAGTAAACAACAACATTCTGTAAAATATAAATAAATAAATAAATTGATTGATTAATTACTTTTTAAAAGGCCTATGAATATGGTCCCTTACCTTGGCAAAAGGGATTTTGCAGATGTGATTAAATTAAGGGTCTTGCTGAGAAGACCCTGGATTATTCAACTGGCGCAATCTAATCACATGAGTCCTTAAAATTGAGAACTTTTCCCCATTATAATCAGCCAAGGGGTTGAAGATGGAAGGAGGGTCAGAAAATCTAGTGTTACAGGCTTTTATGAGGGAGGAGAGGACGAGAGAAGCTGGAAAAGGCAAGAAAATGGACTCTCCTTTAGATTCTCTGGAATTGAATGAGACCCATTAACACCTGATTTTAAAAACCCATTTTTGACTTTGGACCTATGAAATCATAAAATAATATATTCATGTTCTTTTAGGTTGGCAGTTTGGCAAAAAAAGGGTTAAAACACTCTGTATAATAGGTTCTAGATTCATCCACCTCCTTAGGACTGATTCAAATGCATTTCTTTTTATGGCTGAGAAATATTCCATTGTATATATGTACCACAGCTTCTTTATCCATTCATTTGTTGGTGGACATCTAGGTTGTTTCCATGTTCTAACTATTGTAAAGTGTGTTGCAGTGAGCACTGGGGTACATATGTGTCTTTCAATTTTGATTTCCTCAGGGTGTATGCCTAATAGTGGGACTGCTGGGTCATAGGGTGATTCTATTTTTAGTTTTCTAAGGAATCTTCATACTGTCTTCCATAGTGGCTGAATCAATTTACATTCCCACCAACAGTGAAAAAGTGTTTCATTTTCTCCACACCCTCTCCAGCATTTATTGTTTGTAGACATTTTGATGATGACTATTTTGACTGGTGTGAAGTGATACCTCAGAGCAGCAATGATGAAACAGACATAGAGGACAGACTTATGAACATTAAGGGGAGGGAGGAATGGATGAGTTACATGGAAAGAGTAACATGGAAACTTACATTACTGTTTGTAGAAGAGACTACCAACAGGAACCTGCTTTAAGACTAAGGGAACCCAAACAGGGGCTCTGTAACAATCTACAAGGGTGAGATGGGGAGGGAGATAATAGGGAAGTTCGTGTGTACCTATTGCTGATTCAGGTTGATGTGTGGCAGTAAACAACAACATTCTGTAAAATATAAATAAATAAATAAATTGATTGATTAATTACTTTTTAAAAGGCCTATGAATATGGTCCCTTACCTTGGCAAAAGGGATTTTGCAGATGTGATTAAATTAAGGGTCTTGCTGAGAAGACCCTGGATTATTCAACTGGGCGCAATCTAATCACATGAGTCCTTAAAATTGAGAACTTTTCCCCATTATAATCAGCCAAGGGGTTGAAGATGGAAGGAGGGTCAGAAAAATCTAGTGTTACAGGCTTTTATGAGGGAGGGAGAGGACGAGAGAAGCTGGAAAAGGCAAGAAAATGGACTCTCCTTTAGATTCTCTGGAATTGAATGAGACCCATTAACACCTGATTTTAACCCTTAAGACCCATTTTTGACTTTGGACCTATGAAATCATAAAATAATATATTCATGTTCTTTTAGGTTGGCAGTTTGTAATGCCAGTAATAGAAAATGGACACACTTGGTTTATACATTGTTACTTTGTGTTTGTGTATTACTCACAACTCTCTCTCTCTGTAAGTTGCTTCACTTATGTTTGACTCTGTGTGACTCCATGGACTGTAGCCCACCAGACTCCTCTCTCTATGGGATTCTCCAGACAAGAATACTGGAGTGGGTTGCTATACCCTCCTCCAGGGGAACTTCCCGACCCAGGGATTGAACCTGGTTTTTTTACATCTCCTGTGTTGGCTGGGAGATTCTTTACCACTATCGCCACCTGGAAGGCCCACTCACAGCTATACTTAATCTCAAACAATGTACATACTGAAAGATTTTAACTAAGATACACATCGAAGAATCCAAGACTGCTAGTCTTCAGGAGGTTTGTTGAACTACCCAGACATTGTATTGGGTTGACCAAAAAATTCACGTGGGCTTTTCCATACCATCTTACAGAAAAATCTGAACAAACTTTTTGGTCAACTCAATACTATATTTCCCCAACCACTCATACTTCCCATCTTTCAAATGTCATCTTCTCTATTCTTCAAACCACAGACATTTCTTCCCCATAATTTATACACAGCACCTTTGCTTCGTATTTTATTTAGAAAATAGAAACAGAGAAAGGGGAACCTCCTCATGCTCCCACTGCCATGTATGCTAACCTCACAGTTCACCCACTTGCTTAGCCATCTTTCCCTGTATAATAAATAATGTATTAATGCTTAGTTTAGACTCTTCACATGTGCACTCTATTTCATGCCCTAGCCCCTATGCAGAGATGTTGTTCCTTTAATCACACCATTTTTCTTGCTCCAGCATCATCAGTATTTTCTTTCTACTGCATTACTGCTGCTGTGCTTCCTGCTTTTACGTGGAAAGGGACAACTGAGGTAGGGGTGTGTGTGTGCGTGTGTGCGTGTGTGTGTGTGTACATGTGTGTGTAAGTGGATGAGTAGAAGAGAACTATCTATAAATCTTAGTATTTTTTCTCTGAGGCCTTAACTGTAAAATCAATTCATATCAACACATGTTTATTTATAATCTATAAAATGCATTTTCTTTGGTAAAGAGTTATGAGGTTATAAGGCAATATGTTTATCCGAAGTTCTAACTATTTACAGACGTTCTAAAATAAAACAGTGTTGCTTCCTGTCTCCGTGACTGTATCTGTCACTTTCAGCCTAAGTAACTAACTTTGGACTCCAAAATAGTTAAATGTATCTATTAGATAAGAGCTCTGTCTTTGAATTTATTAGGGTGTATCACACATGAATGCTACAACAGCAGGTGGCTACATGAAAGGGTGAGATCTGAGGGTAGGATCAGAGGTAGTTTTGATTCTTCTGGAGGAGCAGAGCTTGCCCTGTCCAGGCCTGAGTGTGACCGATGCTCAGCCATGAGTGGTTTTGGTTGCAATGCCGTGGTTTGGCTAAAACTGTTTGCAGTATAGGCAGGCATCCAGCATTGTTAGAAATGGCCATTGGTCCTGCAGAGAGGCTGCACCATTTTATACTCCCATCAGCCACTGAAGAGAGTTGCACTGATTCTAAACCTTGTTAAGACTTGGATTGTCAGTCTTTATAATTTTGAGGCTTTCCAGTGGGTATGTAGTGATGTCTTACTGTGATTTCTAATTGGCAGTTCCCTGATGAGCAATCATATTGAGCACTTTTTGTGGGTTTATTGGCTGTTACATGTCTTCTTTTGTGAAGTGCCTGTTAAAATCTTTTACCTATTTGATTGGGTTATTTGTCTCATTATTATTGATTTGTAGATGTTCTTTATTATTCTAGATACAAATCCTTTGCCCCATATAAACCAAGAGTACTTTGAATGCAAAAAAAGAACTTGATTAGTGGTGACCTAAGCAGTCACAATGTCAGTTATGGGATAAAAGGCCCAGAGCCAGGCCTCTCGTGGCTTGTGAAGCAGATCTGCCAGACTGCAAGCTGCCCATGGTGACAAGGTGGCTGCCGGTGCTTCAGGTGTTAGGTCTGTGTTCAAAGGCCAGAACCAGTGAGGCCACCAGGGAGGCAACATAAAAACATCCTTGTATGATCACTCCTTCTTTCAAGGGAGATAGAGCTGTCTCAGAAGTGTTCCCAGACTGCTTTGATTTCTAATTGGCCACACACAGAAGCAATAGAAAGCCTGGGAGATGAGTATTAGGCAACGGTCTATACACTAGTCATGACCAGTGGTATATGTAGTCATGATTGCATTAGGCAATCATGATTCATCCCCTGGGGCTGGGCATATTGCATGAGCACAGGTGATATTGCCTAGTTTTGTTTTTATTTGTTTATTTTATTTTGACTGCACTGGGTCTTTCTTGCTGTGCATAGGCTTTCTTTAGTTGTGGTGAGTCGGGGCTACTCATTATGGTGGTTTCTCTTGTGGTGGAGCACAAGCTCTAGGCATTCGAGCTCCAGAAGTTACAGCACATGGGCTCAGTAGTTGTTCCGCAGGGGCTTAGTTGTTCCTCAGCATGTACAACCTTCTCGCACCAGGGACCAAAGGCATTGGGGTTTTAGAAATGGCCATTGGTCCTGCAGAGAGGCTGCACCATTTTATACTCCCATCAGCCACTGAAGAGAGTTGCACTGATTCTAAACCTTGTTAAGACTTGGATTGTCAGTCTTTATAATTTTGAGGCTTTCCAGTGGGTATGTAGTGATGTCTTACTGTGATTTCTAATTGGCAGTTCCCTGATGAGCAATCATATTGAGCACTTTTTGTGGGTTTATTGGCTGTTACATGTCTTCTTTTGTGAAGTGCCTGTTAAAATCTTTTACCTATTTGATTGGGTTATTTGTCTCATTATTATTGATTTGTAGATGTTCTTTATTATTCTAGATACAAATCCTTTGCCCCATATAAACCAAGAGTACTTTGAATGCAAAAAAAGAACTTGATTAGTGGTGACCTAAGCAGTCACAATGTCAGTTATGGGATAAAAGGCCCAGAGCCAGGCCTCTCGTGGCTTGTGAAGCAGATCTGCCAGACTGCAAGCTGCCCATGGTGACAAGGTGGCTGCCGGTGCTTCAGGTGTTAGGTCTGTGTTCAAAGGCCAGAACCAGTGAGGCCACCAGGGAGGCAACATAAAAACATCCTTGTATGATCACTCCTTCTTTCAAGGGAGATAGAGCTGTCTCAGAAGTGTTCCCAGACTGCTTTGATTTCTAATTGGCCACACACAGAAGCAATAGAAAGCCTGGGAGATGAGTATTAGGCAACGGTCTATACACTAGTCATGACCAGTGGTATATGTAGTCATGATTGCATTAGGCAATCATGATTCATCCCCTGGGGCTGGGCATATTGCATGAGCACAGGTGATATTGCCTAGTTTTGTTTTTATTTGTTTATTTTATTTTGACTGCACTGGGTCTTTCTTGCTGTGCATAGGCTTTCTTTAGTTGTGGTGAGTCGGGGCTACTCATTATGGTGGTTTCTCTTGTGGTGGAGCACAAGCTCTAGGCATTCGAGCTCCAGAAGTTACAGCACATGGGCTCAGTAGTTGTTCCGCAGGGGCTTAGTTGTTCCTCAGCATGTACAACCTTCTCGCACCAGGGACCAAGCCTATGGCCCCTGCATCAGCACACAGAGTCCCAACCACTGGACCACCAGGGAAGTTACAGGTGGTATTATTTAGAAGAGAGGATGGGCTTTCCTGGGGGTCCAGTGGGTAAAGAGTCTACCTTGCAGTGCAAGCAGCACCGGTTCAATCCCTAGCCAGGAAGCATCCCACGTGCCTCGGAGCGGCTGGACCGATGTGTCCAATTAGGAACCAGGGCTCTGTAGCGCATGTGCCCAGAGCCAGTGCTGTGCAATGAGGGAGGCCACTGCGATGGGAGGCCACTGCAATGGGAGGCCCACACAGGCCAAGGAACAAAGATGGATGAAAATGAATAAATAAAAAACCTATAAAAAAAAAAAGAAGAGAGGAATGATGCTGGGTAGGCACTTAACATGGCAACATTAAAACCCCCAAACCTATGTGTTACTCCCTGGTGCAGTGAGGGATCCTTTGGGAAGTTTTGAGAAGTCTTGATAAGCGTGTGGACATTCTAGAGGTCTCATTAAAAAGTTAGAAAACCAAATAGTTTGACTTAAAGGCATAAAGCAGCAACAACAGCACAAACTTTCCTTGAATGTCTGATCTCAGAAAAGCCCTACTGGCTTAAAGAACTGAATTAAGTTGTTAGCTTTGATCACATTTTATTGCTGCAATAGGAAGTCAGGTTTCCTATCTACTTTGTCCAGGAGAACAAGGTCAGATGAAGTCCCATAGGAGAGTAAAGGCAAGTGGGGGTTAAGGTCTATGCCTTTGTCTTAATCTCCTTTGAAAGTGGAGCCTGAGGCAACGACATTTTAGGAAGTATTTGAGAAGCAATTCTAGGAAACAGGAGGGCACTGGAGAAAGACAATGCGGAAGCACATGAAGGGTTGGCCATTCCAGAGTGGCTGACCTGTGATTGTTCTGGGGGCCTCTGAGGAGCTGTACAAACTACAGGACAGATTCGTTCTCTAAGTGTGGCTCTGGAATGAGCTGCACTGGCATTACCGTGACTGTGTTATAAGTGCAAATTCATGGGCAACCACTTTGACCTCCTAAATCAGAACATCTGGTGCGGTGACACTGGCAGTCCAATGTACAACCTTCGCACCAGGGACCAAGCCTATGGCCCCTGCATCAGCACACAGAGTCCCAACCACTGGACCACCAGGAAGTTACAGGTGGTATTATTTAGAAGAGAGGATGGGCTTTCCTGGGGGTCCAGTGGGTAAAGAGTCTACCTTGCAGTGCAAGCAGCACCGGTTCAATCCCTAGCCAGGAAGCATCCCACGTGCCTCGGAGCGGCTGGACCGATGTGTCCAATTAGGAACCAGGGCTCTGTAGCGCATGTGCCCAGAGCCAGTGCTGTGCAATGAGGGAGGCCACTGCGATGGGAGGCCACTGCAATGGGAGGCCCACACAGGCCAAGGAACAAAGATGGATGAAAATGAATAAATAAAAAACCTATAAAAAAAAAAAAAAGAAGAGAGGAATGATGCTGGGTAGGCACTTAACATGGCAACATTAAAACCCCCAAACCTATGTGTTACTCCCTGGTGCAGTGAGGGATCCTTTGGGAAGTTTTGAGAAGTCTTGATAAGCGTGTGGACATTCTAGAGGTCTCATTAAAAAGTTAGAAAACCAAATAGTTTGACTTAAAGGCATAAAGCAGCAACAACAGCACAAACTTTCCTTGAATGTCTGATCTCAGAAAAGCCCTACTGGCTTAAAGAACTGAATTAAGTTGTTAGCTTTGATCACATTTTATTGCTGCAATAGGAAGTCAGGTTTCCTATCTACTTTGTCCAGGAGAACAAGGTCAGATGAAGTCCCATAGGAGAGTAAAGGCAAGTGGGGGTTAAGGTCTATGCCTTTGTCTTAATCTCCTTTGAAAGTGGAGCCTGAGGCAACGACATTTTAGGAAGTATTTGAGAAGCAATTCTAGGAAACAGGAGGGCACTGGAGAAAGACAATGCGGAAGCACATGAAGGGTTGGCCATTCCCGCGAGTGGCTGACCTGTGATTGTTCTGGGGGCCTCTGAGGAGCTGTACAAACTACAGGACAGATTCGTTCTCTAAGTGTGGCTCTGGAATGAGCTGCACTGGCATTACCGTGACTGTGTTATAAGTGCAAATTCATGGGCAACCACTTTGACCTCCTAAATCAGAACATCTGGTGGGGAGGGGACCAGGGTCTTGTACTTTAATAGACCCTTCAGTGATGCTTATTCATGTTAACATTTGAAAAGCAATGGTATGCCCCACACAGAGAGCATTCATTAATTAGCTCACATCCCCTAGTGGCCAAACCATGTGGAATTAACCTTCTACTTTAAGGTTGCTTGTGCACTAAGGCATTCCTCACCACTTGTCAGAAGAGTCCAGAGTGGAAAGCAAGAGTCTTAAGGGCAGCTGAGGCAAGGCCATCCATGAACACTCCCAACATGCTGGTTTCTAGCAGTGGCTGGGGTAGAAGGGGGACCACAAGAATGTGACCATTGCCATGCCATGCGTGGATCCTCAGTTGTGTCCAGCTCTTTGTGACCCCATGGACTATAGTCCACCAGGCTCTTCCGTCATGGGATTCTCCAGGCAAGAATACTGGAGTGGATTGCCATTTCCTACTCTAAGGGACCTTCCCGACTCAGAGATCAAACCCACATCTTCTGCATCGGCAGGCTGATTCTTTACCACCGTATCACCTGCAAAACCCAAAGAATGTGACAGGAGATCTGGGAGAGGAGAAAAGAATAGGTCAGTTTAGATCTGACAGCTCCTCTAATACTGGAAAGAGGAAGCCAGGAAATCACTTTGTAAAGCATTAAGCGCTTCATCAAGGGCCTTAAACTCCCAGAAGGAAGCACACTGTGTAATTGCATAGGACTTAAGTGTACAGAAAATGTTAACAAGACACATGAGAAACAGTAGCAGTTAGGCTGTTGTGTATCCTTGAGGCAGGTGGAGTGTTTCTATCTGTTGAAAGTGGCTTCAGTGATGTCTCCCTATTGGGATCAAGTTAAAGAGAATGGATTTTTCGCTGTACTGGGAAAGCTTCTGGAAGAAGATATTCATCACCTCTCCCTTGGTTTCTTCGGGATTTTAAACCTGTGCACTTTTCCATATGTTTTTATTCATGTCATCCTGGGAAACTTCCATTTCATTGCCACAAATTGCTTCCTGTCCAGTTTTCTCCTTTCTCCTTTGTCCTGAAAAATGTCATTGATCTGATTTTAATTATTTGAAGAAATGAGAAAGATAGCCTGTTAAGACTAGTTAGCATGGTTGGTGGAGTGGTGATGATTCACTGGGTGTGGAAGAGAGGGAGTTATCCCACAGGGCCTTTGTGAGTCATGTTTGCTTCCACCCAAGAAATGTCCAGATTGTATTCAGAAGTATCATTAAGCTTGGAGGCAATAACATGAGTTATGAAGATGGAGAGAGAGAACATATTTGCAAGCTTTTTCTACTGTGGGTGGGAGGTGCTTGAAAATTCAATTTAAAAGGCTATACTCACTGCAGTTTCAAATTTACCAAACTATGTGTGAGATTTCCCCGGGGAGAACTAGTCAACCTCTCCACCACCACCCTGCCCCACCCGCTTTTAGGGCTGCCGTACTAGGGCCCATCTCCTAAGCACCAGTCATGTCTGGTGATGACAGTGGTGTATCTCTGTTGCTGGAGACTGCAGGTGTCCCTGGCACGGGTCACAGCGTAGGCTTAGCATCTCAGAAAGCACTGTAGTGCTCTTCTAAGTTCCTTTGAAAGAAAAGATGGTAGAATTCCAGGAAGAAACAATTCTGCCTTGGAATAAAGCTCTTTAATTCATCTTCATAAAGTGTACCTTTTCTTGTGTTCCCACTCAGTTCTAGGCTCTGCAGTGATCTATTTTTTTTCTTTTTAATAATTATTTTTATTTTGCTTTTTAGTTTTACAGAGTTTTGTTGTTTACAGATATGTATTATCCCAGGTCAGTCATATGTATATCCCTGCCCTCCCCCAGTTCCCCCCATCCCACCCCTTCAGGCCATTGCACCGCGCCCCTGCAGGATCCCCTATTCCCACAGCGCAATGACAATAGCGATCTTTTTCACATATGATAGTCTAGGTTTCCATGTCACTCCCTCTATGCCTCCCACCCACTCTTCAGTGATCTTGAATAAAATAGCCCAGATGCTAGCCTATGCCTCTGCCCTGTGGATCTAGGCAAAATTAATCCCAAACTTTTACATTATAAGCCCCCAGTGATGACCATGGCCGCATGTGATTGATTCTAAACCATTAGAAAATTGTCCTAGAAAATGTCATTGATCTGATTTTAATTATTTGAAGAAATGAGAAAGATAGCCTGTTAAGACTAGTTAGCATGGTTGGTGGAGTGGTGATGATTCACTGGGTGTGGAAGAGAGGGAGTTATCCCACAGGGCCTTTGTGAGTCATGTTTGCTTCCACCCAAGAAATGTCCAGATTGTATTCAGAAGTATCATTAAGCTTGGAGGCAATAACATGAGTTATGAAGATGGAGAGAGAGAACATATTTGCAAGCTTTTTCTACTGTGGGTGGGAGGTGCTTGAAAATTCAATTTAAAAGGCTATACTCACTGCAGTTTCAAATTTACCAAACTATGTGTGAGATTTCCCCGGGGAGAACTAGTCAACCTCTCCACCACCACCCTGCCCCACCCGCTTTTAGGGCTGCCGTACTAGGGCCCATCTCCTAAGCACCAGTCATGTCTGGTGATGACAGTGGTGTATCTCTGTTGCTGGAGACTGCAGGTGTCCCTGGCACGGGTCACAGCGTAGGCTTAGCATCTCAGAAAGCACTGTAGTGCTCTTCTAAGTTCCTTTGAAAGAAAAGATGGTAGAATTCCAGGAAGAAACAATTCTGCCTTGGAATAAAGCTCTTTAATTCATCTTCATAAAGTGTACCTTTTCTTGTGTTCCCACTCAGTTCTAGGCTCTGCAGTGATCTATTTTTTTTCTTTTTAATAATTATTTTTATTTTGCTTTTTAGTTTTACAGAGTTTTGTTGTTTACAGATATGTATTATCCCAGGTCAGTCATATGTATATCCCTGCCCTCCCCCAGTTCCCCCCATCCCACCCCTTCAGGCCATTGCACCGCGCCCCTGCAGGATCCCCTATTCCCACAGCGCAATGACAATAGCGATCTTTTTCACATATGATAGTCTAGGTTTCCATGTCACTCCCTCTATGCCTCCCACCCACTCTTCAGTGATCTTGAATAAAATAGCCCAGATGCTAGCCTATGCCTCTGCCCTGTGGATCTAGGCAAAATTAATCCCAAACTTTTTACATTATAAGCCCCCCAGTGATGACCATGGCCTATGAATGGACGCACAGGATGGGATTTCCAAAGTCAGACTCATATCTGTTAGAGATCTTTCCTTTGGAATGTTCTTTCATCCATTAATGCATCCCTCTTTTCCCTGGCCTGTGGGATGTGGGCAGCGTTATCAGAACAGCACTGAATCTCATTCTTTCTGTTCCTTTTATCACAACTGAGGCAAGTCGATTTTTAAAATTGACTGTTCATTTACAAATGAAATAAACAGGAATATACAGGGAAATATTTCTGAAATTACCTTTTATAGACCACTTTTAGGCTTACATGTTCTTTCACCTTTCCCATCCTGTCTTAGGAAACAGAGTTTACTATGGGCTGGCCTCCTAGGCTGTTTTCCTGCACATTCATGGCTTCATCAAATGGTGCATGGGTCTAGCAGTGCAGCCTGGGCTCCTAGACTCAGAGTCACGGAAGCAGTGAGTAGCCCCACCACTGTTATTTGTCTAGGGCTACGGGGCTCACTTTTTAGAAAAGCAGAGGAACTAAAGGTCAAATTGCCAATATCCATTGGATCATACAAAAAGGAAGGGACTTCCTTCCCCCAGAATCGACATATTCTTCGTTGACTATGCTAAGGATGTTGACTGTGTGGATCACAACAAACTCTAGAAACTTCTTAGAAGATGTAAATACCAGACCACCTTACCTAGCTCCTGAGAAGTCTGTAATAAGAAGCAACAGTTAGAATAGGACATGGAACAATGGACTGTTCCAATTGGGAAAAGAATATGTCAAGGCTATATATTATCACCCTGCTTGTTTAACATATATGGAGAGTACATCATGTGAAATGCCAAGCTGGATGACTCACAAGCAGGAATCAAGACTGCAAGGAGAAATAAAAACCTGATATATGTAGATGATACCACCCTAATGGCAGAAAGCAAAGAGGAACTAAAGAGCCTCCTGATGAAGGTGAAAGAGGAGAGTGAAAAATATGGCCTAAAACTCAATATTTGAAAAACAAAGATTGTGGCATCCAGTCCCATCACTTCATGGTAAATAGATGGGCAAACAATGGAAACAGTGACAGACTTTATTTTCTTGGTCTGTAAAACCATTGTGGATGGTGACTGCAGTCGTGAAATTAAAAGACACTTGTTCCTTGGAAGAAAAGCTATCTAGGTCTTTTTTTTTTTAATAAAAAGCAGAAATATCACTTTGCTAGCAAAGGTTCAGATAGTCAAAGCTATGGGTTTTTTTTAGTAGTAATGTACAGATGTGTAACTTGGACCATAAAGAAAGCTCAGTGCCCAAGAATTAATGTTTTTGAATTGTGGTATTGAAGACCCTTAAGAGTCCCTTGGACTGCAAAGAGGTCAAATCAATCAATCCTAAAGAAAATCAACCCTGAATATTCATTGGAGGAACTGATGCTAAAGCTGAAGCTCCAATATTTTGGCCACCTGATGCTGAGAGCCAACTCATGGAAAAGACCCTGATGCTGCGAAAAACTGAGGGAAGGAGGAGAAGGAGGTAACAGAGGATGAGATGGTTATATAGCATTACTGTCTCAATGGACACAAGTTTGAGAAAACTCCAGAATATAATGAAGGAAAGGGAAGCCTGGCATGCCAAAGTCCAGGGGGTTGTAAAGAGTTGGACATGATTTATTGACTAAAGAGCAACAGGGCCCACTAGGAAGTTACCTTTCTAAAGAGCTGTCCCCTTTCCCTATTTGGAAATCTTTTGAGATTAAAGAAGTGAATTGTTTCCACATTTTGATGCTATTCTTCTTAAATAAAGGGAATCCTTTGGAACCTAAAAGAGGCCCAACAATTTAGTGTTTAAATTCTTTCTTTCTTAGATAACAATTTTTAAAAATTGTATTTATTTATTATTGGCTGTGCTGGGCCCTTGGATTTTTAGTTGCAGAGAGCAGGGACTACTCGGCAGTTGCTCACATCATGTGAAATGCCAAGCTGGATGACTCACAAGCAGGAATCAAGACTGCAAGGAGAAATAAAAACCTGATATATGTAGATGATACCACCCTAATGGCAGAAAGCAAAGAGGAACTAAAGAGCCTCCTGATGAAGGTGAAAGAGGAGAGTGAAAAATATGGCCTAAAACTCAATATTTGAAAAACAAAGATTGTGGCATCCAGTCCCATCACTTCATGGTAAATAGATGGGCAAACAATGGAAACAGTGACAGACTTTATTTTCTTGGTCTGTAAAACCATTGTGGATGGTGACTGCAGTCGTGAAATTAAAAGACACTTGTTCCTTGGAAGAAAAGCTATCTAGGTCTTTTTTTTTTTAATAAAAAGCAGAAATATCACTTTGCTAGCAAAGGTTCAGATAGTCAAAGCTATGGGTTTTTTTTAGTAGTAATGTACAGATGTGTAACTTGGACCATAAAGAAAGCTCAGTGCCCAAGAATTAATGTTTTTGAATTGTGGTATTGAAGACCCTTAAGAGTCCCTTGGACTGCAAAGAGGTCAAATCAATCAATCCTAAAGAAAATCAACCCTGAATATTCATTGGAGGAACTGATGCTAAAGCTGAAGCTCCAATATTTTGGCCACCTGATGCTGAGAGCCAACTCATGGAAAAGACCCTGATGCTGCGAAAGACTGAGGGCAGGAGGAGAAGGAGGTAACAGAGGATGAGATGGTTATATAGCATTACTGTCTCAATGGACACAAGTTTGAGAAAACTCCAGAATATAATGAAGGAAAGGGAAGCCTGGCATGCCAAAGTCCAGGGGGTTGTAAAGAGTTGGACATGATTTATTGACTAAAGAGCAACAGGGCCCACTAGGAAGTTACCTTTCTAAAGAGCTGTCCCCTTTCCCTATTTGGAAATCTTTTGAGATTAAAGAAGTGAATTGTTTCCACATTTTGATGCTATTCTTCTTAAATAAAGGGAATCCTTTGGAACCTAAAAGAGGCCCAACAATTTAGTGTTTAAATTCTTTCTTTCTTAGATAACAATTTTTAAAAATTGTATTTATTTATTATTGGCTGTCCTGGGCCCTTGTTGCTGAACGGGCTTTTCTCTAGTTGCAGAGAGCAGGGACTACTCGGCAGTTGCAGAGTGTGGGCTTCATTGCTGTGGTGTCTCTTCATTGCATAGAACAGGCCCTAGGGCACTCTGATTTCAGTAGCTCCTGCACCTGGGCTCAGTAGTTGTGAGGCAGGATGAGTTGCTCCCCGGCATGTGGGATCTTCCTGGATCAGGGATTGAACCTGTGTCTCCTGCATTAGCAGCTGGACTTTTTTTCCCCACTGAGCCACCAGTAATGCTCCTAGTGCTAAAATTTTAAAAATTACCCAAACACCCAGTGCTATGGTAGAAGAAATATTATCAGAGAATCCAAACATTACCATCTCTGAGCAATAAAATTATTCTGAAAGAACTTAAAAATAATTTTTTCTATTTTAAATCATTCCCTTATCATAATTCAAGATTTATTTTATAGCCTTATTTCCCCTGGGCTATGATTGATCCATCTATGATTCCACAATTGTTCAATCTGACAGATGTTTTGGCAGGCAGATACTGTCTTTGAGTAATAATTGTGAAAATATAAATTTATCCTTCTTGTTCCTTAAATCTATACAGAAAGTAAATTACCAATCTGGGCTAGATCTTAGCTCTGTTGAGCTACAAGTTTGGTTTAAAGTTTAGTTAAATCTAAAAGAATGCTATTGATGCTTGACAGAAAACAAAACTTTGTGAAGCAATTATCCTTCAATTAAAAAAAATTTTTTAAAAAGAATGCTATCAAAAGAAACCATTGCTTCTGGCAATAAGAATTAACACATATCCCCAATACCTTTGGGAGGGTTACTAAGTCATAGTGACCACATTCTTGACAACGTGAATTAACACAGGTGATCCTCTCTTTACAGTGTGTTTGGTTAAGAGGGAAAGTACCATGAAACATAAAGGACCGAGGTGCCTTCAGTTGGGTGTCTGCCTTTCTTGATGGGGTCTTCCCAGGAGATCAGGCTATCTTTAATATATAGTCATATCACAATGTACAATTGTATGGACTCCCTAAATATTATTCACATAGCCCTGACACTTCTCACTCTCCCTTAATAGTCTCAGAAAGCAACTTGGCCCCTTGCTAATTCATGACAGTGGTGATGAAGAAATGAATTTCTCTCTAGCATCTCAACCTGGGTATAAGATTTCTAGGAGCACATTGCTTTTCCTTAGATTCCAGTAGCTTAAGCAATTTTTCAGGTCTAGTGAATTTTGATGGAACATGATTTTTATGCTGAGCATTTCCTGTAAATATTTGATGGTGGCTTTGCTCTGGCCTCCCAGGGGGCTACGCAGGAGAGACGCCAGTAGTGGGAAGCTCAGACAAACCGGAATACAGCCTCCAAGGTGTCCAACCCATGAAGATATCAGGAATCCTAAATCGTATGGGCAAAAATCCATCACTCCCTGTAATCACCTCCCTATGGAAAGTGGGAGCCTTCAGGTAATAGGAAGGAAAGGTCTTGGAGGTCACCTGTGTATGGGTAATATGTTTCCACTAAGACCCTAGATGGTCTTGGTAGCATTGGGTTTATTCAGAATTGGCAGTCAGATTCCTGTCCCGTTCGTTTCCTGATTAGAACCAGGGTTTATTTTATCAGGGATGCCAGACTTTCTATAGATTGTCACCTATGGATTGGGGCATGTGGGAGGAACAGGACTAAGCTTCCTGCTGGCTCATGGCTTATTGGGATTGGGGCAAAGTTAGCTCTGTTGAGCTACAAGTTTGGTTTAAAGTTTAGTTAAATCTAAAAGAATGCTATTGATGCTTGACAGAAAACAAAACTTTGTGAAGCAATTATCCTTCAATTAAAAAAAATTTTTTAAAAAGAATGCTATCAAAAGAAACCATTGCTTCTGGCAATAAGAATTAACACATATCCCCAATACCTTTGGGAGGGTTACTAAGTCATAGTGACCACATTCTTGACAACGTGAATTAACACAGGTGATCCTCTCTTTACAGTGTGTTTGGTTAAGAGGGAAAGTACCATGAAACATAAAGGACCGAGGTGCCTTCAGTTGGGTGTCTGCCTTTCTTGATGGGGTCTTCCCAGGAGATCAGGCTATCTTTAATATATAGTCATATCACAATGTACAATTGTATGGACTCCCTAAATATTATTCACATAGCCCTGACACTTCTCACTCTCCCTTAATAGTCTCAGAAAGCAACTTGGCCCCTTGCTAATTCATGACAGTGGTGATGAAGAAATGAATTTCTCTCTAGCATCTCAACCTGGGTATAAGATTTCTAGGAGCACATTGCTTTTCCTTAGATTCCAGTAGCTTAAGCAATTTTTCAGGTCTAGTGAATTTTGATGGAACATGATTTTTATGCTGAGCATTTCCTGTAAATATTTGATGGTGGCTTTGCTCTGGCCTCCCAGGGGGCTACGCAGGAGAGACGCCAGTAGTGGGAAGCTCAGACAAACCGGAATACAGCCTCCAAGGTGTCCAACCCATGAAGATATCAGGAATCCTAAATCGTATGGGCAAAAATCCATCACTCCCTGTAATCACCTCCCTATGGAAAGTGGGAGCCTTCAGGTAATAGGAAGGAAAGGTCTTGGAGGTCACCTGTGTATGGGTAATATGTTTCCACTAAGACCCTAGATGGTCTTGGTAGCATTGGGTTTATTCAGAATTGGCAGTCAGATTCCTGTCCCGTTCGTTTCCTGATTAGAACCAGGGTTTATTTTATCAGGGATGCCAGACTTTCTATAGATTGTCACCTATGGATTGGGGCATGTGGGAGGAACAGGACTAAGCTTCCTGCTGGCTCATGGCTATGATGAGTGCTTGGGGGCTTATGAGTGAACTGGAGCGATGGAGGTGATGATGGGAAGGGATATTGGGACTCTCCTGGCCCTGGACCAGGAAGCTTCTCTCCTCTGCTGTTGGAGAGAAAACCACCACAGCCTCAGCTAACACGAATTCTACAAGAACTTTTATGTCAGCAGAAAAATTACTTGAATGCTGTTTTCTGTTTAACTTCTTGGCAAGCATCGCATTCTATTTTTTAAACATCATTTGTATCAATTTTATGAGTCTCTGAAATTTCTTGTTTTCAAACTCAGAGATTCTCTTAAAAATATTCACTAGCAGAAATAGTCCAAACCTAGTTTTACAGTATCATGGCTTAAGATTTTTTTTTTTTTTCAGACAAACTTTGAACTTCTGAAAGCTTAGTTTCATAGAAAATGTAAACACACTAGGGATCAAAAAACTGGGACAGAAACATGATAAATGAAAGTGAAAGTCAAGTCACTCAGTCATGTCCTACTTTGTGCATTGAATTCTCCATGCAAGAATACTGGAGTGGGTAGCCTATCCCTTCTCCAGGGGATCTTTCTGACCCAGAGATCAAACCAGGGTCTCTTGCATTGCAGGCAGATTCTTTGCCAGCTAGGTTACCATGATAAATATAAGATAACTATTATGCATCTTGAAGCTAGGGTATATTTTAACTCTAAGTGACTCTTATGAGGTGATACTTATAGAGAAAAAAAATAAATCCTGTTAGTTGAATCATCTTCATAACCAGTTGTGTGATCATTTTATCTGAGTCTTAATCATTTTTTATCTGAGTCTTAATCATTTTTTGAAAATTATGGGATGGACTATGAGATCATAAGGACTCCTTCTCTTCTTACTTACTGGAAATCTGGACAATACCTTTTACTTTGTATTTAAGATAACATAAATTTTGAAAAGACTTTACATTTAATTTAAACTTGAGAAAATAATTTGTTGTATTTAATACATCAATTTAATTTTAGTTGAACAAAACTTCTTAGCTAGGATATGTCCTTTTGATTTCCCATGACCTTTGCCTGAATAGTATATGATCAGGTGTGATGCTTTGTCGTGTGAATGAAGATGAAACAATGGTGTCATTAATTGCTTAGGGCTTCCTTCAAGTAAATTGGATGGTCCAGGGCTCATCCATACTGTTATATGGATAGCAATTTGGATGAGCCAAACTTAATTTAGCTTTTAAGTTAATTTTTAACTTTTATGAGTTTAACCCGCATAAAAGTTAATTAAAACCATCTATATAAATACAGTATTATCTGTTTCAGGTATACCCAGAGTGATTCACAATTTTGAAAGATTATATTCCATTTATAGTTATTATATTTCCTTTGTTGTACACTATAACCTTATAGCCTGTTTATTTTATGCATAGTAGTTTGTATTTCTTAATCCTCTACCACCATCTTGCCCCTCCCCCTTCCTTCCACTAGTAACTATGAATTCTCGTGAGTCTGTTTCTTCTTTTAAATTTTTCACTAGTTTGTTTTGTTTGTTAGATTCCATATCTAAGCAATACCATACCAATATTTGTCCTACTTTGTGCATTGAATTCTCCATGCAAGAATACTGGAGTGGGTAGCCTATCCCTTCTCCAGGGGATCTTTCTGACCCAGAGATCAAACCAGGGTCTCTTGCATTGCAGGCAGATTCTTTGCCAGCTAGGTTACCATGATAAATATAAGATAACTATTATGCATCTTGAAGCTAGGGTATATTTTAACTCTAAGTGACTCTTATGAGGTGATACTTATAGAGAAAAAAAAAAAAACCTGTTAGTTGAATCATCTTCATAACCAGTTGTGTGATCATTTTATCTGAGTCTTAATCATTTTTTATCTGAGTCTTAATCATTTTTTGAAAATTATGGGATGGACTATGAGATCATAAGGACTCCTTCTCTTCTTACTTACTGGAAATCTGGACAATACCTTTTACTTTGTATTTAAGATAACATAAATTTTGAAAAGACTTTACATTTAATTTAAACTTGAGAAAATAATTTGTTGTATTTAATACATCAATTTAATTTTAGTTGAACAAAACTTCTTAGCTAGGATATGTCCTTTTGATTTCCCATGACCTTTGCCTGAATAGTATATGATCAGGTGTGATGCTTTGTCGTGTGAATGAAGATGAAACAATGGTGTCATTAATTGCTTAGGGCTTCCTTCAAGTAAATTGGATGGTCCAGGGCTCATCCATACTGTTATATGGATAGCAATTTGGATGAGCCAAACTTAATTTAGCTTTTAAGTTAATTTTTAACTTTTATGAGTTTAACCCGCATAAAAGTTAATTAAAACCATCTATATAAATACAGTATTATCTGTTTCAGGTATACCCAGAGTGATTCACAATTTTGAAAGATTATATTCCATTTATAGTTATTATATTTCCTTTGTTGTACACTATAACCTTATAGCCTGTTTATTTTATGCATAGTAGTTTGTATTTCTTAATCCTCTACCACCATCTTGCCCCTCCCCCTTCCTTCCACTAGTAACTATGAATTCTCGTGAGTCTGTTTCTTCTTTTAAATTTTTCACTAGTTTGTTTTGTTTGTTAGATTCCATATCTAAGCAATACCATACCATATTTGTCCTTCTATGATTTATTTCACTTAGCATGATACCCTCCAAATATGTCCATGTTGTTTCAAGTGATAACAATTTAATTATTTTTTTATGGCTGAATAGATTCCATTATGGGTTTCCTAGGTGGCACGGTGGTGAAGAATCCGCCTGCCATGCAGAAGATGCAGGAAATGCTGGTTCAATTCCTGGGTGGGAAAGATCTCTTGGAGATAGAAATGGCAACCCACTCCAGTGTTCTTGACTGCAAAATGCCATGGACAGAGGAGCCTAGGGGACTAAAGTCCACAGGGTTGCAGAGAGTTGGATGTGACTGAGCACACAGAATTCCATTATACATATGTATATGTGTGTGTGTGTGTGTGGATACTACATATATATATATATATATATATATATATATATATATATATATATATATATGTGGTATGCATGTATACCACATCTTCTTTATCCTTTCATCTGTCAATGAACACTTAGGTTGCTTCCATATCTTGGCAGTTGTATTCAATAAATAATGTTGGTGTGAGCAATAAGGTACATGTATCTTTTCAAATTAGCATCTTTATTTTTTTCAAGATGTATCCCCAGGAGTGGAATTGCTGGGTCCTATGGTAGTTCTAGTTTTAGTGTTTGAACACACATCTCTAATGTTTTCCATAGTGATTGTACCAGTTTACAGCACCACCAGCAGAGTGCAAGAGTACCTTTTCCTCCACATCCTCGCCCACATTTGCTATTTGTGTTCTTTTTAATAATAGCCATTCTGACAGGTGTGAGGTGAAACTTCATTGTGGGATTTGCATTTCTTTGATGATGAATGATGTTGACTCTATTGGCCATCTGTACATCTTTGCAAAAATGTCTAGTCAAGTCTTCTTCCCATTTTTTATTGGATTGTATGTTTTTTTGATATTGAATTATATGACCTCTTTATGTATTTTCAATATTAACCCCTTATTCATCATATGATTTATAAATATTTTCTCCTATTCAGTAGGTTGTCTTTTTATTTTATCAATGATTTTCTTTGCTGTACAAATGCTTTTAAGTTTAATTGTGTCCTGTGTGTTTATTTTTGCTTTTATTTCCCTTGATTTAGGAGACAGATTAAAAAAATACTGGTATGATTTATGTCAAAAAGTGCTCTGCCAATCTTTTAAGAGTTTTATGGTTTCTGATCTTACATTTGGGTCTTCAATAAAATTTTGAGTTTAGTTTTGTATATGGTGTTAGAGAATGTTCTGGTTTCATTCTTTTACATGTAGCTGTCAAGTATTCCCAGCACCACTTATTAAAAAGACTATTTTTTTCTCCACTGTGGTTTTTTTCCCCCACCCACCAAGTAAATGAGGAAGTTGGATTATTTCAAAATTTTCCTAACTAAAGCTGTGTTTTTCAAAGAGTGTTGCACTTGAGGAGGTGTTAGGCTTATAAGGAAAAAGGGTTCCACCATCAAATGTTTGGGAAATGGTGTATGGAATAATGTTAGCAGGCTTCTTTACTACAGAATTTCTCCTAGTCTCTGCTATGCAGATGTGTTTTGAGTCTCTAATAAGGGAATCAAAATTAAGCTTTAATTTATTTGCAAATAATTTTTTGAGGAGTCTTCTATGATATTAGTGTTCACAAAAGGTCTTTCAGTTTCATGAATCTCATCAATCTAATCATTTTAGAAGACTTGACTGTCTGTTAAACCTGGTGAAGGTCTACATTCTCTGGGAAGGCATTCTGTCTTTCACTTTTTTTCAACAGGAAGCTTCTACTCCTCTCCGTGGAGAGGCTATAGTCTCTGATCAACTGAAAAGAGAATTATCAAAGAGAGTGCTTCTGAATAATTTGATGCACATTTCTTTGACTTTATTGATGCTCCCATCTCCACATAATGATTTTTCTTCCATTTTCTGAAATACAGTCTTATAAAAAAAAGTCAATATATGAAAATCCAAACTTATAAAGCATAAAAGATGAGATGAGAGCTATTTATATAACAAGAGATTCTTTACATTACAAAATGGTTTTTCCCAGAGTCTATTTTAGAGAGAAAAATTGGAGACACTGAAAAAAATTCAATGGTCTCACAATTTCCCTCATTATTTTCTCTTTGTTCACCATCTATTACCTTTTAATAATCTTACCTTTAAAGGGAGCTTCCCAGGTGGCACTCGTGATAAAGAACCTGCCTACCAATGCAAGAGATATAAGAGATGTGGGTTCCTAAGATCCCCTGGAGGAGGAAGTGGCAACCCACTCCAGTATTCTTGCCTGAAAAGTCCCATGGATAGAGGAGCCTGGTGTGCTGCAGTCCACGGCGTCACAAAGAGCGTCATGGCGTCACGACTCAGCGCACACTCAGCAACAGCAGCAGAAAGAGACGGGGACACTGGAGCTTAGTAGGAACACCTCAGGTACCCAGAGGAGTTCAGGTAGGAAGTGACAGAGCTGCCGCTGGACCTACTCACATAAGCATCACACTCCACTGATTGAAGCACATTGGCTTAAAATATCTATTCATATTCTTCAAGAACTGAAAGAGAGTAATGTTCCTTTTTGACTCCTGAATACCTCAGATTTGAATTTTCCTTCTAGAACTCCCGAGGGACTTTGGCTGTGTGTCCAATAAGACTGACTGAACAAGTCTCTCAAAATAGCTGGAAAAGGAGAAAACATAGGCAGGAAAAGGAAAGATCTCATGTCTCCACACCCAATGTGCAAGGAAAGTAGCAGAGTCCTTAAATGTTTTATTTTTGTATACGTATATATTTAAAGAGAGCTTCCCTAGTGACTCAGATGGTAAAGAATCTACCTGCAGTGCAAGAGACTGGGGTTTGTTAAGTGGATTGTGAAGATCCCCTGGAGAAGGGACTGACTACCCATTCCAGTATTCTTACCTGGAGAATTCCTCAGAAAAGTCTGGTGGGCTACAATCCATAGGGTTGCAAAGAGTTGGACACAACTGAAGCAACTTAGCATGCACACACACAATCTTTAAGAATATTCTCTTAGATGCCACTGTTTACCCACCAATGGGATTGATTTAGCCTTAGAAATGGCACCTTCCTCTTTCACATAAGTAGTGACCTACTCCCAAGATGCTCTGATGGTCAGGGAGGGCTTTCTCACCAGCTGGGGACCACTGCTTAGCAGTAAGCAAGCTCCAGCCAGAATCTAATTATTTATGTTCCCAGTGTTGCTTGGAGACTTATTTATTTATTTGTAGAAATTATTATCACTCAGTGGAAACAGATCTTTGGATATCAGTTTTTAATCAGGCATCTGAAACATATTTTTTTTGTTTTGCCAGCTGTCCAAGTTGCTGGGACTTTCCCCCTTGGCTGAGAAAATGGGTTCTACTTCAGACAGCCACAATGAATCAAGATGTGTACAAACCTGATTTTGAAGGTGTTTCCTGCCTTGTTAACCCAATCATTATGAAGACAAAGGAACAGTTGGATCATTGATATGTTGGCGAAAAACATTAGCTTTCTTGTAAGGGTGATTTGCCACTTCAGGCATAATTAGGCTAGTTAAACATACCTATGTTAAGTCAGTGGGCTGGGAATTCTATCCTTATCATGAATGATGTAGTTCAAAGAGACTGTCAGCTGTTAATGGAGATGCCCATTCACGGCAAGATAGTTCATATGGATTGCTGGATATTTTAATCTCTAGACCTCACCAACACAAATGTACCTCTAGAAGACCATCACCTCTAAAATATTCCTTTTGTCCATTTTTAAGTAGAATTTGACATCCTTGGTGACTCTTTAGGGGAGGAGAAATCAATTAAAACACCAAGTCCTAGGAGTAAATGTTCTTTTTCAGTTTATTTTGTGCTAGTTATTTGAGAAGAGAATGGAGTATGTATGTAGTAAGGGGTGGAGAGAAGGCCAGGACATCTTTGCATCCCCCAACCCAAACTGTCTGTAGCTCAAGCATGAGGGGAAACACAGGTGATGGAAGATAGGTGTGTTTGGTGAATTTCTTCTGTGACAGTGAAGCATAATGATCTGCCCTTGGAGCCGTGATTTCTGACCTTCTTCCTGGCTCTGCTTCTCAAGCCAGCTCTGTGATCGTGACTCTGTCAGTCTCTCAGTTTTCTCACAGGAAAGTGAAAATTCATCTCTGCTTCGCATGGATGCATGCAATGCTGTGCTTAGGAGTGTTCTAATAGGACGCTGTTTCTGAAAATTATAGATTGAGGTGATTAATATGGGCGAAGGTCATGGCTTTTTTCTTTGCCTCTTTGACATCTGACTTAAATGGAAGAGCACGGGTATTAGAATTGCACCCATCTGAGTATGAATTCTTGTTTTGCTAAGTACTCAGTTTCCTCATCTATAAAGCAGGGCTAATGATACCTATCTCATGGGATTACCATGAAGACTTGGCAAATTCTGCTACTTTTAGTTGCATCATCTGGAGTCGGGCCTAACAGTCTTTCCCTAGTATCTTTTCCTCTTGTGTGTTTGGTCAGTGGCAAATACAGCTTCATCAACTCTTTCACAAGTCGTTTTTGGCATTTAGTTGTTCAGTTGTTGCTCTAAAAGATAAACACTAAATTGTGACATTTTCACATTTCCTGTTACTCTGTTGCTTTGCTCAGTAACATATAAAGTCACTTTATCATGTCATCTTTTTGAAGACATTTAAAGCAGCAGTCCTGAGTCTTTTGGGGGACTGTTTTGTGGAAGACAATGTTTTTCACACATGGGGTTAGGGGAGAGGGGAGTGGGTGGCTTTGGGGTGGTTCAAGTGCAATACATTTTTTGTGTGTTTTATTTCTATTATTGTTAAATCAGCTCCACCTCAGATCATCAAGACATTACATCCTGGAGGTTGGGAACTCCTGATTTAAAGCAATAACTAAGGATCCTAGTTTAAGTTAAAATTGAACTGCAGTTTAAAACCCTAATAAGATATCAACAGAATGTAAAAAAAAAAAAGAAAAAAGGAGCTTTACTCCGCCTCCCCTGCCTCTTCCCCCAAGCTCACCTCAAGAACAATGAAAACCAACCAACCAAACAAAAGCTAAACACAGATCTGACAATATCAAATTTTGGCAAGGATGTAGAACAACTGGCATCTTATACACTGTTGGTGAGGATGTAAACTGACGAACTTTTTTTGAAAGCTATTAGATAGTACCTAGGAAAGCTGAACATATGCCTACCTTATGACCCATAAAGAAATATGTGTGTGCCCCAAAAGTGTACAAGAATATTCCTGACAGTTTTATTGATAACCACCAGAAACTATTATCAGAATCAACTGGGGTGTGTTTATACACTGGGACACTAGATAGTAATGAGGCAGCAGCAGTGGAATGCTTCCATGGTGCATGTGATGTTTTACATTTCAATCTCAAGAAGTGGTTAAACAGGAGTATTTATTTTATAAAAATTATCAAACTGCATTTAAGATCTCTGCATATACTTTAGCAGGGCTAATGATACCTATCTCATGGGATTACCATGAAGACTTGGCAAATTCTGCTCTTTAGTTGCATCATCTGGAGTCGGGCCTAACAGTCTTTCCCTAGTATCTTTTCCTCTTGTGTGTTTGGTCAGTGGCAAATACAGCTTCATCAACTCTTTCACAAGTCGTTTTTGGCATTTAGTTGTTCAGTTGTTGCTCTAAAAGATAAACACTAAATTGTGACATTTTCACATTTCCTGTTACTCTGTTGCTTTGCTCAGTAACATATAAAGTCACTTTATCATGTCATCTTTTTGAAGACATTTAAAGCAGCAGTCCTGAGTCTTTTGGGGGACTGTTTTGTCGAAGACAATGTTTTCACACATGGGGTTAGGGGAGAGGGGAGTGGGTGGCTTTGGGGTGGTTCAAGTGCAATACATTTTTTGTGTGTTTTATTTCTATTATTGTTAAATCAGCTCCACCTCAGATCATCAAGACATTACATCCTGGAGGTTGGGAACTCCTGATTTAAAGCAATAACTAAGGATCCTAGTTTAAGTTAAAATTGAACTGCAGTTTAAAACCCTAATAAGATATCAACAGAATGTAAAAAAAAAAAAGAAAAAAGGAGCTTTACTCCGCCTCCCCTGCCTCTTCCCCCAAGCTCACCTCAAGAACAATGAAAACCAACCAACCAAACAAAAGCTAAACACAGATCTGACAATATCAAATTTTGGCAAGGATGTAGAACAACTGGCATCTTATACACTGTTGGTGAGGATGTAAACTGACGAACTTTTTTTGAAAGCTATTAGATAGTACCTAGGAAAGCTGAACATATGCCTACCTTATGACCCATAAAGAAATATGTGTGTGCCCCAAAAGTGTACAAGAATATTCCTGACAGTTTTATTGATAACCACCAGAAACTATTATCAGAATCAACTGGGGTGTGTTTATACACTGGGACACTAGATAGTAATGAGGCAGCAGCAGTGGAATGCTTCCATGGTGCATGTGATGTTTTACATTTCAATCTCAAGAAGTGGTTAAACAGGAGTATTTATTTTATAAAAAATTATCAAACTGCATTTAAGATCTCTGCATATACTTTATACTTCATAAAAATTTTGCTAAATAAATAGTGATATTATTTTTAAAAAATTCACTGCCAGATGGCTGGAAAGTTTCCTTAAGCCACAATTAAGAGACATGTCACAATTTTAGAGATCCTAAAATAGAGATACAATAAAAATGCAACTTTTAATTCAGTACTCACATATTCATGCAATCGTACATTATTTTTATTCAGAAATAATTACCAAAAAATCCCCCCAGGGCTTTCTTGGTGGTCCAGTGTGTAAAGAGTCTGCCTTGCAGTGCAAACAGCACTGGCTCAGTCCCTGGCCCAGGAAGATCCCATGTGCTGTGGAGCGGCTGGACTGGTGTGTCCAATTAAGAGCCAGCGCTCTGGAGCTCATGCACCCAGAGCTAGTGCTCTGCAAGAGAGAGGCCGCTGTAATGGGAGGCCCACACAGGTCAAAGAATAAAGATGGATGAAAATAAATAAAATAAATAAATTAAAAAAACAATAAAAGATGCCAAAAAAAAGTCCCCCACATAGATATTTATGTGTACAAGTCAGTGAGTTTTGATACAGGTATATATTCAAGTAATGTTTATCTTGTCAAGATATAGAATATTTCCATCCCCGCTTAGGCTTCTTCCCAGTCCATTGCCCACCTCCTCTAGCCAGAGGAGCTTTGCCTTTTTTTAATTGTTGAAATATAGTTGATTTACAGTGTTTTCAGGTATACAGTAAAGTGATTCAGTTATACACATATATATGTTCTTTTACAGATTCTCTTTCAATATCAGTAATTACAAGATACTGAGTATGTCATACTCTAGGTCCTTGTTGTTTATCTATTTTATTCACAGTAGTAGTGTGTACCATTATTAATTATAGCACATCAGGTTAGCTTCACTTGTCCTTGAATAGAATACAGTTAGAATAGAAATAGAATAATACTGCCTATATACCCTTGTGGCTTCTTCAATTAACATTATGTTTTTTGATATTCATCCAAATTGTTGAATGCAGTGGTGATTAATTTTGAATTTAATGAATATAATATAATTTATTTTTTCATTTCCCTGTTGTTGAATATTTGGGTTATTTACAGTTTCAAGTTACTGATGAATAAAGCTACTATCAACATTTTTGTGTTTCAAGTTTTCCTTGAAATGTGTGTCCTAAGAAACCTTTACTTCTTCATAGGTAGTTTCCTATGGGTTCTTTCAGAAGCTTTATTGTGTTTTCTGTTATGTTTGTTAACTGTGATCTGTCTCAAAAATAATTTTTATGTATTGTGTGAGATGAGGATCAGGTTCCTTTTTATCCAGTTGTTCGAGCCGTTTGTGTTAAAAAGGAGCATTTTATTCCTCCATTTGATTATTTTGCATTGTCTGTTGAAAATCAATGAGCCATATATGTATAGATCTATCCAGGATTTTCTGTTCAGTTCTATTGACTTTTTTGCTTATCCTAATTCTCTTAACACACTGCTTTAGTTACTATAGCTATAGGATAAGTATTGAGATCATAGACTGAGTACGTATGTATTGATTTTTCTCATTAGGTAATACCAGTGCATTTATAGACCTCTGGACAATGAAGATAAGCTGCATACCAGTGTTCTATATGGTAAGTTGATTTTATGTTAGATGAGAAGTAATCACTCTGATTTCTGAAATCTTTTAGGCAGTATACCTTAAAACAGAGGCGTCTATGCTATTAAATAAAAATTTTGCTACTGTTTATCCTGCTTATGATCGGTAGTAAGTGAATTTCTTACGGCTCTGTTGACATTTCTGCCCTTTTCATGAAGTTGGTTCTTTGTACATTTGACCATATTAAACAGTGGCTTTAGGTACATGATAATTGATAAATGGGTTTTTATTTGCATTTTAGTCTCCAGTATCACTTTTAACGTACTTAGTTTACGTAAATAGTCCCCCTTTTTATTTTCTTCTTTTTTATGCTTCACTTTCTTCTGTTGCTTGTTTGTTTATTTGCTTATTTTTTTAAAAAAGAAAAGATGTGTTATAATCTCTGCCCCTAAAAGGGGGAGACCACATACCTGTATAACGTATGAAAATGCCTGGATAAAGATTAACCTTAAAATAATTAGGTGGTTTCATTTCTCTTTTATCAGTGGTTGGTTGAGATGTGGGAGTGTGTTGCTGTTCTAGGAAACGGGAGGGGACAGGGGATGAGTTCTGGAGCTGCGTGAAAGATTTTCTGGCTGATAAAATGATAAAAGATTGTAGCCAAGGTAACAGTTTTTGTCCTGCTTTTGCTATTTCTGGATGTTGTGACATCAGGTGGTTGTATCTGGAACTGTTGCAGCCATCTTGTGACCATGAGAATAGCTACAAGCTGATTTGCTGAATTAAGCAGAGTGAAAAGAAGAAGGAAGTCTGAATCCTCAAAGAGATGAGGGAGCTGAAAAATAATGTCTTAATCTGGTGGTCCAGTGGGTAAAGAGTCTGCGTTGCAGTGCAGGGGGCACCAGTTTGATCCATTCTAATGAATCCAGATGAGCGAATGAATTAATGAAGGGTGGGTGACTAGGTCATCTCTACCTCATCTTGATTCTTCCCCGACGGGCAACATCTTCTGGGCTAGGTTCCTTCACTCTGTGCCTGTGTATTTGCCTTTGTGAGAAGAGGGGAAATTTCAAGGGAAATTTTCGGGATGAGAGATTGTCAGGGGCAAGACTGGTGGCCACCTTCCGGCACTGCACTGCCCGACAGCCCCACCTTTGTTTCAGCGCAGACCAGCTTGTTGGCAGGCAGAGTAGGCAGCGTGGCTGTGCAAAGGTGCTGACGAGTGCAGGCGCCTCTCTCCTGATCCTAAGAAGAAAAGCCAGCTCAGGTTGCCCCAGGGAAACAAACACAGGAAGTCAGCAGTGCTCTCTTCTGGCTTGGCCTCTACCCTGCATACCACTCCCCCTGTTTCTGTTCCTCCTACCAGTTAACTGACTGGGATCTTGATGTCCTGTTTTGCATTCCAAAAGAGTAAATTAGAACGTTTAGCCAGCCCAAACTCAGCATAGAGCTATTCCTCCTCTCCTGTACTGAGTCTGCACTGAGTGGGCAGATTGTAGAACCATGCCCGTTTGTGTCCAACTCGGCTCTTTCCTAGCTGTGTGAGCTTGGACAAGTGTCACTACCTTTCTGAGCCTCAGTGATATTGTTAACGACATGGAAACACTAAAATCCACCTCATGTGGTTGACACAATAGCTAAGTGATGCCTAGAAGGGACCTGGCACCTCAGTAGATGGCAGGGAGCAGATGGTGGCCACTGGCCCCTTCACCTTTCCAGCGGCCTTTAAATTCACTCACAGCGTCATTTCTTTTCTTTCTTTTTTGTTTCAAAATCTTATTTTATTTGGAAATAATCTAGCTATTCAATAGACTTCTATCACTTAGTTTAGCACAACCTTTAGAAATTCAATTTACCCCAATCTGGAGACTATTTTAGACAGACATTCCTAAAGTATAATTATTCTTTTTTTTTTTCCTAAAGTATAATTATTCTTAATAGAGTTTATCTAAAAGCTCATATCTCATTTACCCCTTTGTTTTGTTTGTTTTTACAAATTTCTTCACTCGAGTTACTTTACTTGCTGACAGATTTGTAACAGATATAATATTTAACTTATATTAAGCCTAGGCTCAATGAAACTAGTACACTTAATGACTCTTAGACTTGTCTATATTAGATCAGCAAACAAATATTAATAGCAGGTCTCACAGTGTCATCTCTGTTCAAATAAATGGTCAGCCCTGTTGACAAGCATGAAACTAGGACCTGTGGGAAACAAGGCAAATGGGAAATGGGAGGCAAATGGGAGACAACAGTGAAAACATGAATACGCTCAGAAGCCTGCACCCATTTCAACAGAAACTGAAGCCTGTACGCTGTTCACGGACCAACGCGCTGGGGCTTGAGAGTCTGTCGGACCCACAGTGAGGTTCCTCTCCCACTGCGCTGACTGCTGTGGCTTCCCTCCGGGTGGGTGAGCCTGCAGGAGCCCGCTCTGGCTCGGACTACACCTCCCTAATGTGCAGTCTCAGCCTGGCTCTGGGGGAGGCGGTTTCCCTCCTCCTGCTTCTCGCTGCTGACCCCCTCCCCTCCTAAGTCTCTATGGCATCTGCCTCCCTTCATTCAGGGCTTGTCCAAAAGATACACAATCCCTGAGGTGTTCTCAGAGCACCCCTTTCCCAGGGTCAAATCCTCTCTTCCTCGTACTATCTACAGAGTGTCTCCAAGTGTTTTATGTGGTTCAATCAACCCACCCATGAGGTTCTAAGTCAGTTTTTGACAAGTAAAAGAATGAATTTTATATCAGAGATTCCCCAGTTGATGAATATACCTATTTTGTAGCCAAATTCCAGAACATAAGACAATTGTCTGGGTTCAGAATAAAACCCGGTAATAACTTTGTCCAAATCGAAAAATACTTGGGCCAAAAGGACCTGGCACGTGTGGCTGGCTCCTCTTGTGAGCAGAGGCTATTTACCCTCAGGTGTTTTAGAGTTCCCCCTCAAGGCACATCTGTGGAGCTAAACATGAGTTGTTTTCAGAAAGTTATTAATCTAGTGTAAAAGGAGTCACAGTCATGATTATCCTTTTACTTAAAACTTCATTCTCTAAGCAAAGTGATGAAGGCCATTATTAGCGGGACAAGATTTATTTTTAAAACACTGGCACACGGCCAACTTAGGTAGAGTGGAAATATTTTGCTTTAGCCATCCATGTGTATTTTTAATAAATAAAAAAAAATGTGTCAATAACTCAGTCGTGTCAGATTCCTTGTAGCTTTGCCAGTCCATGGAATTTTCCAGGCAAGGCTAGTGGAATGGGTCACCATTGCCTTCTCCAGGGGATCTTCCTGACCTTAGAAAAGAAATGCTGTAGAAATGTTAATTGCTGTGTCTGTATGTCTTACCAGGCTCGGTCAATTCCTAAAAAGCTGGGCTGATCTCTGTGAAACTGTTCCACTTTGGGGGGCTTACCAGGGGTCCTAATTATTAAGCTGTGATTGGCTCCCCGCCAACGCTGGGGCTTGAGAGTCTGTCGGACCCACAGTGAGGTTCCTCTCCCACTGCGCTGACTGCTGTGGCTTCCCTCCGGGTGGGTGAGCCTGCAGGAGCCCGCTCTGGCTCGGACTACACCTCCCTAATGTGCAGTCTCAGCCTGGCTCTGGGGGAGGCGGTTTCCCTCCTCCTGCTTATCGCTGCTGACCCTCCCCTCCTAAGTCTCTATGGCATCTGCCTCCCTTCATTCAGGGCTTGTCCAAAAGATACACAATCCCTGAGGTGTTCTCAGAGCACCCCTTTCCCAGGGTCAAATCCTCTCTTCCTCGTACTATCTACAGAGTGTCTCCAAGTGTTTTATGTGGTTCAATCAACCCACCCATGAGGTTCTAAGTCAGTTTTTGACAAGTAAAAGAATGAATTTTATATCAGAGATTCCCCAGTTGATGAATATACCTATTTTGTAGCCAAATTCCAGAACATAAGACAATTGTCTGGGTTCAGAATAAAACCCGGTAATAACTTTGTCCAAATCGAAAAATACTTGGGCCAAAAGGACCTGGCACGTGTGGCTGGCTCCTCTTGTGAGCAGAGGCTATTTACCCTCAGGTGTTTTAGAGTTCCCCCTCAAGGCACATCTGTGGAGCTAAACATGAGTTGTTTTCAGAAAGTTATTAATCTAGTGTAAAAGGAGTCACAGTCATGATTACCCTTTTTACTTAAAACTTCATTCTCTAAGCAAAGTGATGAAGGCCATTATTAGCGGGACAAGATTTATTTTTAAAACACTGGCACACGGCCAACTTAGGTAGAGTGGAAATATTTTGCTTTAGCCATCCATGTGTATTTTTAATAAATAAAAAAAAATGTGTCAATAACTCAGTCGTGTCAGATTCCTTGTAGCTTTGCCAGTCCATGGAATTTTCCAGGCAAGGCTAGTGGAATGGGTCACCATTGCCTTCTCCAGGGGATCTTCCTGACCTTAGAAAAGAAATGCTGTAGAAATGTTAATTGCTGTGTCTGTATGTCTTACCAGGCTCGGTCAATTCCTAAAAAGCTGGGCTGATCTCTGTGAAACTGTTCCACTTTGGTAGAGAGGATAAGCAGGCAAACTGGCTATCTCTAGCTCTTTGTGGATCCTAATTATTAAGCTGTGATTGGCTCAGCCACAGAGACAAGCACATAGTAGTTTCATTCATTCACTTACGCAATATTCACAGATCTATCACATGCCAAGCATTTTTCGAGGTGTTGGGCATTCAGCAGTGACAGAGAGACAAGCAAGTCTGCCTGCAAGAGCTGCCTTCTAGTTGGGGAGACAGACAGTATCACAGTAAGTGACATATGCAGGAATGTTGGAAGGTGACCTGAACTGGAAAAAAGGTGAGGATGGGGATGCAGGATGCAGTGCAAAAGGGGGTTGTCAGGGACATCTGGACAGAGATCAAAGGCTGTCAGGGGTCCAACTGAGGGAGGATGTGCTAAATGGGAATGACCAGAGGAGGTTCTGTTCACGTTTGAAGAAGAACAAGGAAACTAGCACATCTGGACCACCTTGAGCAAGGGAGCAGAAATGGGGATGAGCCAGAGAGGAATGGGGAAGCTGACCACTGGCCACTTAGCACCTGTACCCCATGGAAGAAACCATGGGCTCTTTTATGAGTGAAGCATCAAGCCAATCCAGAGGTTGATAGTGAAGCCACATGATAAGCTCACAATATAAAAGGACTCGAATTGAGTTCTTTGACAACCTGTGTTATTTTGGTCAAGACATATAATTCTAAAAAAAGATTTGCAGGCAATGACATCCCTGGGTATAGTAGGGAACCTGATGTAAGGTCAAGAAACTGGATACAAAGCTTTGTTCAAATGGTGTACCCTTTCACCTAGTTTATGGTTTCCTCTGCAAGGGTTGGTTGACCACAGAGCCTGTGATTCAGCAGCAGCGTGACTGGCCTCAGAGTGAGACCCTCAGTTCTAAGAATCAGTAATTTCTTTGTTCTTAAATTACCTGTAGATCTGTTAAGCTATAACCATTGATGCCGATCTGACTATAGATAAATGTACCTGCTTCACACTCCTTACTCTTTTGATCTCTGTAAATAGCGTTTACACTGTGAAGCAGGAAACTAAAAGAAAATACCCAAGATTGTGAAAAATGCTAGTATAGCCTATAAAAATATGTACCCTCCCTCAGTTCGGGGCTGCACACCCAGTCACCGATCGGTAATAAAGACTCCTAATTTGGCTTTTTTTTCCCGCTAAGAGTGGTCTCTGTTTCTTCTCAGCGCAACACTGAGGCAAATGAGGGCTGATTATAAAGCCTCTGCATTTTCCTGTCAGCAAGGCTAAAGGCCAAAGTCAAGGGCAAAAGAGTTTGAACCCTCAAACCATCTTGGCTGCACAAGGTCAAAATTCATCACCCCTCCCCCTCCTTTTTGCATCCCTGACTGAAATGTGGAATGGAAGCCGGTCAAGGAAGCCCAGCCTGGGAGGTTCATGCTGATGCCCAGATCCGCAGAGTTCTGGTCACAGCTGACCTCATCCTGGAAACACTGAGGCTAACATTGCCCCAATCATTTTTCTGAGCTTTTGGTGTTCATGCAATTCTTCATTTTATGGCTTGTGATCGTCAATTTCTTTGAGACCCGGAGCACTGTGTCTAATGGAATTTTTGAGAAGGATTTTAAAGTTTGAGAAGCAGCATGGGAGAGGTGGTTTGGATGCACAGTGTTGAAGTTAGAATCTCTAGGGTTTGAATTACTTACATGATGAAGACAGTAAGGTCATGAGCCCTGGCCAGACCTCCTAACAAGAGAGATGGGGCAGGATGGGGTCATGAGACAGAGACACATATACAGAGCTTCAGGAGATGGAGAAGGGGGAGCAGATGTATTGTATGAGATCAGCTCACCCACCTCCTGTGTCCCCTCAGAGGGTCCAGAGAGCATGCCCTTCACCCAGCCTGGGGGAGATGCATTTATGGGAGAGCCCCAGTGTTCTCTGTGTGCCCACAGGGGTCAGAAGTGATGGTGCAGACAGCTTACATCCAACAGGGCTCCCTGACTTCAGTGAGGATGATGAAATGCAGCCCCATGATGTGGTGCTGAGCAGCTAAAGACAAGATGGATGTGTTTACTGTAGGAGTTTGCAGAACCCAAATAGTAGTCAGAATAGTACAGCTTGTAGACCCATTGAACTGGCCAGTTGATGGGGATGTTCCTTGAGCAGAAATAGATGGGGCAGGCTAGTAAAGCCTTCCTTGACTTGCATAACTGGGAAAGCTCTAGCTCTGGTGAACAGAAGCACAATAGAAAGTAATGATCCCTCAACCCATTCTCAGACTTGAGTCATTTCACAGACACAAGCCTCTTGATGACAAAAGGGAGAGTAAGTCTATTTGGAAATTCTGTTGCAGAGCCGGTTTACACTGGATCTTCCTTCTGACCTTCACCAGACCCTGTGTGTTAGGGTGACTGTGCATAGGGCCAAGGGGTGTAAACAGATTGTTAGGGAACAGTGGACTCTGGAGTCCCAAAATGCCACTGTGGCCCACCAAACAGGTGATCAGTGGAGTCTGGCTCTGGTCCATCTCTGGTCCAGAGGGTCCCCAGACCCATTCTGTGGTTATTTCTCCAGTTCAAAAGTCAGAGTTGGAATAAAACATGACCCAGGGTCCCCACCTTGGTCAGAATCCTTCAACGTCTCTTCTGTTAAGGTTCCTGAAGGCCGTGCGTGCCCAGTGCTCAGGGCACTTCCTGTGCACAGTCTCAGATGGCCGTCTGAGGGTGGTGTCTTCGGGGCGTGATCACTCTGGCTACCTGGCTGGTTGCTCGTGGGGCTGAGCATAGTGTGATGGGCTGTTGCAGGACAAGGATGGGTTGTGAAGGTCAAGAAAGAGAAGTCTGGTTCCAGCTCTGCCATTAGTTTCCTGTGTGTGGCAGGACAGACCACTCTGTTTCTCTGCGCCTCAGTTTTCTCATCTTTAGGAGGAAGGTTTGGGCTAGAAGCCAGTGATGGTTAACCCTGGCAGCATGCTAGAATTCCCCATACATGTTAATACTAACACCACAGTGTCTCATCCGCAGAGGATATGTTCCAAGACCTCCAGAGGATGCTAAAAACTGGAGATAGACCTGAATCCTATATATACTATGTTTTTACCCCTGTACATACACATGTATAATAAGGTTTAATATATACATTAGGCACAGAGATGAACAGTAATTGTTGTTGAGTTGCTCAGCCATGCCCAACTCTATTGTGACCCCATGGACTGCAGCATACCACGAGTCCGTGTCCTTCACCATCTCCGGGAGTTTACTTAAACTCATATTCATTGAGTTGGTGATGCCATCCAACCATCACGCCCTCTGTCATCCCCTTCTTCTCATGCCTTCAATCTTTCCCAATATCACGGTCTTTTCCGATGAGTTGGCTCTTCACATCAGGTGCCACAGTACTGGGGCTTCCACTTCAGCATCAGTCCCTCCAATGAATATTCCGGGTTGACTTCCTTTAGTGTTGATTGGTTTGATCTTCTTGCAGTCCCAGGGACTCTTGAGAGGCTTCTCCAACCCTGTAGTTCAAAAACATTAATTCTTTGGTGCTCAGCCTTCTTTATGGTCCAATTCTCACATCCATACATGGCTACTGGAAAAACCATAGCCTTGACAAAATGGACTTTTGTCAGCAAAGTAATGTCTCCGTTCTTAAATATGCTTTTAATAATACTAATTGTTATTATTCTGACAATAATAAATAGTAAAATAGATTACTATAACTATATACTATATACTGTAATAAAAGTTTGAAAATGTGGTCTTTTTCTCTCAAAATAACCTACTGTGCTACTGAACTCAGCCTTCTTCTTATGTTGATGTGCGATGATAAAATATCTACTTGGTAAGATGAAGTGAGGTGGGTGACATAGGCATTAGGCTGTGGACCTTTGGACCACGTGTAGAAAGCAGGTCACCTGGAGCAGGGGAGCCTGGATCCAACCCTCAGAATGACGTGACTGCTTAGGGATTCCAGGCTGTACCGTGCAGCACTTCATCACAGTGCTCAGGAAGGCATATAATTTAAAACTTCTGAATTATTTAAATGGAACTTTCCATTTAATACTTTTGAACAATAGTTAACTGTGAATAACTGAAGATTAGGAAAGCAAAATCACGGATAAGGTGGGGGGAATACCATACCTAGACTTCACACTAGAAAATTTTATTTAATTGGTCTGGGGTAGAGCCTTACCACTGACTTTTTTTCTTTTTTTAAAGATTTTCTTTTTTTGCCTCTAACTCAGCATTTATTTATTTATTTAAAAATTTGGCCACTTTCAATGGCTTTTATTTATTTATTTTTATCCATCTTTGTTCTTTGGCCTCTGTGGGCCTCCCATTGCAGTGGCCTCGCTGGTGAAAGAGCACTGGCTCTGAGCGCATGTGCTCCAGAGTGCTGGCTCATAATTGGACACACCGATCTAGCTACACCGTGGCACGTGGGATCTTCCCAGGCCAGGGATCGAACCAGTGCCCCTTGCACAGCAAGGCGGACTCTCTACCCAATGGACCACGAGGGAGGCCCCATCATTTATTTTTCATTGATCTTTATTTTTTGCCATGTGTGGGCCTCCAATTGCAGTGGCCTCTCGTTGCAGAGCAATGTCTCTGGGTGCATGCGCCCCAGAGCGCTGGCCCCTAATTGGACACACCAGTCCAGCCTCTCATCAGCATGTTGGTTCTCCCTGGGCCAGAGATCTGCACTGCAAGGCAGACACTTTACCCACCATTGCACCAGGGAAGCCGCCTCTTTCTTTTTTTCTTTTCTTTTTTTATTCATTCTACTTGGATTCCAACTCATTCTCTTATTTATTTGGCCTTAGTTGCAACACACAGACTCTCTAATTGTGGCCCGTGGGCTTAGTTGCTCTCATGGCATGTGGAATTTTAGTTCCCTAACCAAAGGTCGAATTTGGATCCCCTGCATTTGAAAGTGAATTCTTAATCACTGGACCAGCAGGGAAGTCCTCAGCACTGATGTTTTTGACATCTTTGGCAATTCCAATGTGCATTCAAGATGAGCCTCAAGGGGGAAGAGCCACCCCTGAGGTCCCTTCCCCCTGTGACAAGCTGAGTCTCCACGATGTTTCTCCCCGAGAGAGAGAGAGAGAATCTGACACATTTGAAGTCAAAGCTCCAAAGGACCTTTAGAGAAGAAAAATCTGAAAATCCCTATTTCCCAAATTAAAATCTGCAATATTTCTCTTTTGAGGGAGAAATGTAACTGATCAGATCACAGAAAGGGTGGGTTGGAGAAGAGCCCAAATATTTGTTTCAGCCATTTCAGTGACAAATAGAGAGCTGCTCGAAGATTTGCCCATGGTGTCTGCCTGAGTGCTTCCTGTGCACCTTGTCGTGTCCCTGTTATCAATATACAGCTTCAGAGAGAGATCCAGACCCTTAGTTACTGATGGATGCTCTTACTTCTGTGTGTTATTCCTACCTTCATCTCTGCTAGCCTTTAAAAAGAGCTCCCACTCTATGAACAGTAAGACTGGATCCATTTTTTTTTTTTTTTTCAAATTTTGGCCTCTTTTTGATTGATTTTTAAATGTATTTATTTTTCATCCATTTTTACTACTCAGCCTGTGTGGACCTCCCGCTGCAGTGGCCTCTCTCCTTGCAGAGCACCAGCTTCGGGAGCATGTGCTCTAGAGAGCTGGCTCTCAACTGGACACACCCGTCCAGCCGCTCTGCAGCACGTGGGACCTTCCCAGGCCAGGGATCCAGCCGGTGCCCCCTGCACTGCATGGCAGACTCCTTACCCACTGGACCACCAGGGATGCCCCGGTTCCAGTTTTTGAGCTTGACTCAATCATCAGATAAGCTGTGTGACCGTGCAGAAGCACCTTTTTATCTTTGGGCCTCCATGTTCTCATCTTTTAAATGTGTAGCTCCTAAGAGTCTTACAGGTGAAATAACCTATGGCAATGAAGTTTTATGAAACCTTGCTTATCCATCCAGAATATTAAGCTGCCCTGCTTTTCTGAAGGAAAATGGATACCAAGTTGTCATCAACTGATTGTGCTTACTTGTAACAGAGGTGGGTTTGGAGAGGCCATCCTTCCAACTTGGTCAACCTCAAAAGAACGGTCAGCCTTTTCCAATGGCTCAGTCAACAAACCTAGCTTTGAAGCACTTAGAGCGAGCGCTGCTAGGTGGCGCCGTTTCCCCAGATTTCCAGGGAGTCTGTGTTTTAGCAGATGGCTGATGGAGAATTAACAATTAAAGTCCACAGTATCAGCAAGAGCCTGCAGAAAACGTTATACTCCAGAAACTACAGAGAGCCGAGATCACCCAAAGATGTGGTGCTGCCAGCCTGGTTCTCTACTGGCCAAGAGCGTGATCACACAGCCTGTCGTCCCATCCACATACGGGTCCCACAAACACGGGATGTTAATAACAAACGTAAATAAGGAATATTACAGGAAATGATTTGTATGCTTGTTTTCTTAGCCTTTTTACATTTTATTTTGGAAATTTTCCCTGGATATCATAGCTAGAAAACAAGTGCCACTCTGCAGGGGCAGTAAATCATTGTGATGTGGATTCACTTTCCAACAGCTTAACAAAGGAAATCAACTGAGATATGTGTGCTTTTCCCTGAATTCATACGGACGCTTATAGGGCCTCCTAAACAAGGGTGGCAGGGCTGCGAGGACAGGCAGAAAGGTTCTTGTGTTTTCCTGGCTTCTCCTTTTCTAGAAAAAGGCCATTTGTGTCAAGGCGGTAAGCTCTGATGCTATTGCTTTCTTCATCAAAGGCAAAGATATTCTTTGTCACACAAGGAGTTCGGGAAGGCAGGAAGAGGGAAGGGCAAAGAGGTCATTCGGCCCATGTTTAACTCTGTTTCTTGCATTTTTTCCCCCTGAATGATGTAAACCTCATCACCATTATTTCCGGCGATGCCTTTCCAGGGAAAGGCAAACTCCTCCTAGACAGCAGAATCTTCAGGGAGGAGGATGCCAAAGGCTTTGCTTCCTGTCTGTCCCCTGTTGACTTTTTTCTTGTAGAAATGACCCTATGGAGCGGCAGCGAGAGGCGCAGTGGCCCAGTAGGTTAGGAGAGCCACAGGGCGCTTCTCTGTTGCCGCAGGAACATGTTCTGAAACAGAAGCTGTCCGCTCCTCTAGAGCCCCGGCCCCGCCCCTCACGGGCTCCTGACCGCTCCCTCGCCCAGGGGCAGCGATTTGTCAAAAAGAAATTCTCAGCTGTTTTACCCTCCCCCTACCACGCCCTGTGTAGCTCGGGTTTGTAGTTTGTAGGCTGTGGAAACAGCGAAACCCATGCATTTTCTTCATGTTTCCCGTCTCGTTTAATTCCACCTTTCATGAATTCTTTGTGCACCTTGTTTAGGTTTAGAAAAAAGTTCCCAGTGCCAACTCCTCCGGTGTGCATCTAAAAAAAATCATTTTCCATCAGCAGCATCCACTACTCAGACTCCAGGTGGAGGGGGTCCTTGCAGGAGGGGGTTGGCGAGGGCCTTGCCACTGGAAGCAGAGAATCTCCCCTCCCAGCAGGGACCTGCGAGGCCACTTGACCCCAGGCGCCAATTACGGTCTTAACCATCCTCCCCCACTGCCCCTGGGCAGCTGGAAAGGAAGCCGCACACTGGGCCTTCCCACAGCGCCTTGCCAGCTCCCCGAGGCTTCCAGGCGATTGCCCATCTGGTGAGGCCCAGAGCGGGGACCTAATTAGGCGTCATCTGGCCACCTGAGAAGGCTCGGGGAGCCTCCGCTGGCTCCCCCTCCTCCAGGCAGGACTCCATTCTGCCAGCTGCAGGCCTTCGGAGCTCATTTGGCTGAGCAGCTGCCCTGGCTAATTAGTGGATAGCGGGGTCCCCAGGTGGCTGCCTCAGACCAGAGGGGATGGGCAGATAGAGGGCCAAGGGACCTAAAGGGACAGAGATAGGGACAATATGAGGCACGGTCAGAGAGGGCTGGGAGGGAGAAGAAACAGAGAGCATTAGATGAACATTGCAATTCAAATTTCATGAGCTAGAAGAACAGGCTGACCTGACCTGCAGCAGGAAGCTGGTCCCATAGGGGGACACATACATGAGAGAAACCCCTGCCCCCTCCTTCACCCCACTTCCCCCCACATCATGATATTCTCTGTTCCTGCTCTTCACTGGGCTCTTAGCACCAGGGCCTCACCTCTTAGTTCAGGGTCTAACCAGCAGTCTTTCACAAGGAGAACATGGCCTCAGGGCCCTACTTTTGGGGAAAGGCTGTGGGAAGAGGACATTGCTAAACTCAAAGTTATTCTTTGCTTTTGTTGGACTTCTAGACATGTGGGTGTATATGTTTTAAGAGGTATTTCATTCTTGTGTCTCTAAACCATGCGAGGAGTCCAGAGAATTGGGCACCCAGGCCCTGCCCATCACTTCTTGGGCATTTTCCCTTTGTGCCTTTGGGCAGTCACACCCTAAGGGTGAGACATTTGACAAATGTCAGAGTGACGGAATATTGGGACCAATTGAGGGGATGCAGATGGAAGGTAAAATCATCCACAAAGGGTTATGTTGCCCAAAGAGGCCCTGTCCAGATCACCGACGTCCTGCCGTCAGTTTGAACCTCCTCGCTGGAAAACGGGACTGAGTCACCGAAACACTTAATTCCTTGGTTTTCTCTCTTGTAACATAGGCTCATTTGAAGCAGCAAGATTCCATTGAATAGGGGGAGCATCCCTGTATTAGGTGTGTTTCCCCTTTCCTCCAGTGTTCTCATTGGAAAATGTAAGAGAAGGTTTCTTTTAGTGTGCTAGAAGTTACCATTTTCTCAATGTATTAGAGATTAGGATACTATGTTTCTATATTTGGCTTATCAGGGTTCAAAGAGGAATGACTTTCTCCCCACCAACCCCCAAAGCTGCCACCGTGCAGCTGTGCTCTGGGAAAGGGAAGCTGGTACATGGAGAAGAGCTGTTTCGAGACTCTGTGTGCCCCAGACAAGAGAAGGGCGGGCTGTACGGATGCGCAGCAAGAATCGGAAGGGTGGTAGGACTTTCAAGGTGGCAGGAAGATAATCTCATTCCGTTTTTGAAGGCTTGGCTGGTTTCCACATAACTGTGTGCCTTCCCATCCATATAAATCCAGGACAGACATGGGAAGCCTCAGACACAGAGATCTGGATCCATTCAAGAAGATGCACAAGGGTGAGCAACACTTTTCAGAACACTCAGGTCCTTTGATTCTGTTTGTTGAGGGCTGTGGTCAACTTTGGCTCCCCCAAAGGGCCTCTGGGCGTAAATCCCAGGGACACAGGGTGAAGCTGTAGAAGTAGAGGGAAGCAAATGAAGGAAATCTTCCTACTGGTGGGTGTTGCTTTCAGCTGGAAATGGTGGGAAGTTGAATTTTTCAGCCTTAGAGGATAGATCATTATTTTAAAGAATGTTGGGGCCAAAATGAATCTTAGAGGAATATTTTTTTCTTTTTAAACATTTATTTATTTATTTATTTTGGCGGGGGTGGGGAGGGGGGTGGGCGGGCCACTTCCACTGGTCTTTCATTTGTCTAGTTTCATCCATCTTTGTTCTTTGGCCCGTGTGGGCCTCCCATCGCGGTGGCCTCTGTTGTCGCGGAGCACTGGCTCTGGGCGCATGCGCTCCACAGCTCCGGCTCAGTAATTGGACACATCAGTCCAGCTGCTCCGTGGCACATTGGGATCTTCCCAGGCCAGGGATCGAACCGGCACCCCTTGCACTGCAAGGCAGTGTCCTTACCCACGGGACTGCCAGGGAAGCCCCTTAGAGGAATAATTGATATTCTTTTCTGAAGGTCACCAATCACCTCATCTTTGTCCTCCAGCTCCAGTAGAAAATGGCTAAATCGCTCTGACTTCACTCTGAACAACAGACTCTAGGTCCATCCACATCTCTGCAAATAACCCACATTTGTTCCTTTTTATGTCTAAGTAATATTCCATGGCATATATGTATCACAGTGTCTTTATCCATTTCTCTGTCAATGGGCATTGCAGTTGCTTCTGTGTTCTGGCTATTAAATACTAAATAATGCCAGCTCCTAAATAGTGCTGCAATGAAAATTGGGGTGCATGTGTCTTTTTGAAGTATAGTTTTTCAGGGTATATGATCAATAGTGGGGTTGCTGGGTCAGATGATACTGCTTTCCATAGTGGCTGTATCAGTTTACACTCCCACTAACTGCATGAGGGTTCCCTTTTCTCTGCCCTCTCCAACATTTATTGTTTGTAGAGGTTTTGATGATGGCCAGTGAGAACCTGCTGTGTAATACAGGGACCTCAGCCGGCTGCTCTGTGGTGACTTAGATAGGATAGGGGGTGGGCTTTGAGGGAGGTTCAAGGGGGAGGGGAAATATATCTATATGTATATGACTGATCCCCTTTGTTGTAGAGCAGAAATTTACACAACGTGGCAAGGGAACAAGACCCCAGTTATAAAAAAAAGAAAGAAAGAAAATGACTAACTCTTTAATTAAAGCCTATAGATTTTGCAGGAGGATTTTTGAGGCTCAAGAGTTGATCTGGCCCAGCCCGGTAAGCGCCTCTCCAGCATCTCAGATGAAAACCAATCCTCTGCTTGACTAGCCCCCAACAAAACTCACCAGGGCATTCCACTGTGGGCAGTTCAAGGATTTAGAGAATCGCTCCTCCCAGAAACCAGCTTCCTTGAAACTTCTGTTTGCTAATCCTAGTTCTGTCCTCCAGAGTTACACAGGATAAATATAATCCCCTTTTCAGATGAAAGCTCTTCAGATAGTTGAGGCTGGTGATCACATTCCCTGAGTCTTCCCTTGAACGAGACATGCATTCCAGGTACCACACAGTATCCACCTCCTGCTGTGGATGTCATCTGGGTATGAGCCAGATCCTGCCAAGAAGAAGACAGAAATCCTCTCAACATTTCCAATAGAGGGAAACTAACGCAGGAGCTTCTCACATAGCTATAGCAGGACAGAGAGGGCAAAAAGTAAATGTGAGATACCTCAGAAAAAGTAACTGTAGGAAGCAACTACCGTCCCTGAGAGGTAGTGCCTCAGAGACCAGAATCACAGAGAAGGGCGACCCAGGGAGCCGTGGGGAAGGTTCCATGGCCGAGTTGGAACCTCTGAAGGGGCGCTGTCTTACTGATGCTGGGAACTTCCCAGTCTATGTTGGCACTCTTACTGTGGTTGTAGCCAACTAAAGCAAGTGAGGCCAAACCTATATTCTTGAAAATGAGGGTTTGTCTGAAATTCAGTTCCTTATATGTGTGTGTATATATATATATATATATATATATATTTGGCCATTTCTACTGGTCTTTCATTTATTCATTTTCTTTGTTGTTTGGCCTGTGTGGGCCTCCCATTGCAGTGGCCTCTCTCACTGCAGAGCATCAGCTCTGGGCGCTTGTGCTCCAGAGCTCCAGCTTAGTAGTTGGATGCATCAGTCCAGCCACTGCGCGGCACGTGGGATCTTCCCAGGCCAGGGATAGAACTGGCACTCTTTGCACTGCAAGGTGGTATCCTTGCACACTGGACCACCAGGGAAGCCCTGAAATTCAATTCTTTCTTATTGCTGTTCAGTTGCTCAGTCATATCCGACTTTTGTGACTCCATGGACTGTAGCATGCCAGGCTTTGCCTCAGTTGGAGTTTCCCTCTCCAGCATCTCAGATGAAAACCAATCTGCTTGACTAGCCCCCAACAAAACTCACCAGGGCATTCCACTGTGGGCAGTTCAAGGATTTAGAGAATCGCTCCTCCCAGAAACCAGCTTCCTTGAAACTTCTGTTTGCTAATCCTAGTTCTGTCCTCCAGAGTTACACAGGATAAATATAATCCCCTTTTCAGATGAAAGCTCTTCAGATAGTTGAGGCTGGTGATCACATTCCCTGAGTCTTCCCTTGAACGAGACATGCATTCCAGGTACCACACAGTATCCACCTCCTGCTGTGGATGTCATCTGGGTATGAGCCAGATCCTGCCAAGAAGAAGACAGAAATCCTCTCAACATTTCCAATAGAGGGAAACTAACGCAGGAGCTTCTCACATAGCTATAGCAGGACAGAGAGGGCAAAAAGTAAATGTGAGATACCTCAGAAAAGTAACTGTAGGAAGCAACTACCGTCCCTGAGAGGTAGTGCCTCAGAGACCAGAATCACAGAGAAGGGCGACCCAGGGAGCCGTGGGGAAGGTTCCATGGCCGAGTTGGAACCTCTGAAGGGGCGCTGTCTTACTGATGCTGGGAACTTCCCAGTCTATGTTGGCACTCTTACTGTGGTTGTAGCCAACTAAAGCAAGTGAGGCCAAACCTATATTCTTGAAAATGAGGGTTTGTCTGAAATTCAGTTCCTTATATGTGTGTGTATATATATATATATATATATATATATTTGGCCATTTCTACTGGTCTTTCATTTATTCATTTTCTTTGTTGTTTGGCCTGTGTGGGCCTCCCATTGCAGTGGCCTCTCTCACTGCAGAGCATCAGCTCTGGGCGCTTGTGCTCCAGAGCTCCAGCTTAGTAGTTGGATGCATCAGTCCAGCCACTGCGCGGCACGTGGGATCTTCCCAGGCCAGGGATAGAACTGGCACTCTTTGCACTGCAAGGTGGTATCCTTGCACACTGGACCACCAGGGAAGCCCTGAAATTCAATTCTTTTTCTTATTGCTGTTCAGTTGCTCAGTCATATCCGACTTTTTGTGACTCCATGGACTGTAGCATGCCAGGCTTCCCTGTCCTCAGTCTTCTGGAGTTTGCTCAAACTCATGTCCATTGAGTTAATGATGCAATCCACTCATCTTGTCCTTTGTCGTCCCCTTCTCCTCCTGCTCTCCATCTTTCCCACCATCAAGGTATTTTCCAATGAATTGGTTCTTCACATCAGGTGGCCAAAGTATTGGAATTTCAGTCCTTGTAATGAATATTCAGGATTGATTTCCTTTAGGAATGACTGGTTTGCTCTCTTTGCAGTCTGAGGGACTCTCAAGAGTCTTTCCAGAGCCACAGTTTGAAAGCACCAATTCGCCAGTACTCAGCTTTCTTTATGGTCCAACTCTCACATCCATACGTGACTACTGGGAAAACTATAGCTTTGACTAAATGGACCTTTGTCAGCAAAATGTTGTCTCTGCTTTTGAATATGCTGTCTAGGTTTGTTACAGCTTTTATTCCAAGGGGCAAGTGTCTTTTAATTTCATGGCTGCAGTCACCATCTGCAGTGATTATGGAGCCCAAGAAAATAAAAGTCTGTTACTGTTTCCATTTCCTCCCCACCCCCCCATCTACTTGCCATGAGGTGATGGGACTGGATGCCATAATCCTAGTTTTGTTTTTTTTTTTTTTTTTTAAAGATTTATTTATTTATTTATTTTGGGCGGGGGTCGGGCTGGGAAGGGAGGGGAGCGGGCAGGCCACTTCTATTGGTCTTTCATTTCTCTGTTTTCATCCGTCTTTGTTCTTTGGCTCCTGTGGGCCTCCCATCGCGGTGGCGTCTGTCGTTGCAGAGCGCTGGCTCTGGGCGCATGCGCTCCAGAGCTCCGGCTCGGTGATTGGACACATCAGTCCAGCCGCTCTGCGGCACGTGGGATCTTCCCAGGCCAGGGCTCAAACCGGCGCCCCTTGCACTGCAAGGCGGTGTCCTTACCCACTGGACCACCAGGGGAAGCCCAATCCTAGTTTTTTGAATGTTGAGTTTTAAGCTGGCTTTTTCACTCTCCTCTTTACCTTCATCAAGAGGCTCTTTTGTTCCTTGTCACTTTCTGCCATTAGTGTGGTGTCATCTACAAATCTGAGGTTATTGATATTTCTCCTGGCAGTTTTGTTTCTAGTTTGAGCTTCATCTAGTCCAGTATTTCACGTGATGTATTCTGCAGAGAAGTTAAATATGCAGAGTGACAATATACACCCTTGATGTACTCCTTTCCCAGTTTTGAACCAGTTCATTGTTCCATGTCCAGTTCTAACTGTTGCTTCTTGACTTGCATACAGGTTTCTCAGAAGATAGGTAAGGTGGTGTGGTATTCCCATCTCTTTAGTTGGTCTATGCTTTCTTATTCTGCATAGTACCCTTTCTTCTGATAACCATGCCCTTCTTTTTCCCTTGGGAAAGTTGACCTCCTCTATCCACATGACCCCGACAGTTCTGATCAAATGGAAGGGGGCACATGAAACAACCTTTGAAATGTGGGCAGAGACACAGAGGGACCAATGAACAGTGGAACTGAAGCTATTGATGGCACTTCCTTATTTAAGCTGTGTCTGGGTTCTTTGTGAGCACCCTGGAGCTACTCTGAGCAGAGGCCTTCCCAAGACCTGTGGTTTGCCTACTCTGCTATTGAAAACATTACCCATAGCCTTCCTAAAAAATCCTTTCTGGCTTAGTCAGCCACAGTCTTATTTCTACTGCTTACAAACAAAGAACCTAGAATTGTACACAGTCTTTAGTATTCCCAAAAGCAAGAAGACAATATCTCTTTTGGTGGAGATCTATCAAATATTGACTCTAAAACCAGACTCCATCTTTCTGTCCTCACAAGTATTAGAAGCACAATGAATTATTGCCAACCTGAAAAGTAAATGTCTCAGAGAAAGCTGAGATATATCCTTATTTCTGTAGTGTTCCAAAATCTTTGATGCATATCAATGTATGAAAATCAGGTCTGGAAAGAGATTTTGTTTTGACTACTTTGATTTGGTCATATCAAAATGTGTGATTGGACACATCAGTCCAGCCGCTCTGCGGCACGTGGGATCTTCCCAGGCCAGGGCTCAAACCGGCGCCCCTTGCACTGCAAGGCGGTGTCCTTACCCACTGGACCACCAGGGGAAGCCCAATCCTAGTTTTTTGAATGTTGAGTTTTAAGCTGGCTTTTTCACTCTCCTCTTTACCTTCATCAAGAGGCTCTTTTGTTCCTTGTCACTTTCTGCCATTAGTGTGGTGTCATCTACAAATCTGAGGTTATTGATATTTCTCCTGGCAGTTTTGTTTCTAGTTTGAGCTTCATCTAGTCCAGTATTTCACGTGATGTATTCTGCAGAGAAGTTAAATATGCAGAGTGACAATATACACCCTTGATGTACTCCTTTCCCAGTTTTGAACCAGTTCATTGTTCCATGTCCAGTTCTAACTGTTGCTTCTTGACTTGCATACAGGTTTCTCAGAAGATAGGTAAGGTGGTGTGGTACTCCCATCTCTTTAGTTGGTCTATGCTTTCTTATTCTGCATAGTACCCTTTCTTCTGATAACCATGCCCTTCTTTTTCCCTTGGGAAAGTTGACCTCCTCTATCCACATGACCCCGACAGTTCTGATCAAATGGAAGGGGGCACATGAAACAACCTTTGAAATGTGGGCAGAGACACAGAGGGACCAATGAACAGTGGAACTGAAGCTATTGATGGCACTTCCTTATTTAAGCTGTGTCTGGGTTCTTTGTGAGCACCCTGGAGCTACTCTGAGCAGAGGCCTTCCCAAGACCTGTGGTTTGCCTACTCTGCTATTGAAAACATTACCCATAGCCTTCCTAAAAAATCCTTTCTGGCTTAGTCAGCCACAGTCTTATTTCTACTGCTTACAAACAAAGAACCTAGAATTGTACACAGTCTTTAGTATTCCCAAAAGCAAGAAGACAATATCTCTTTTGGTGGAGATCTATCAAATATTGACTCTAAAACCAGACTCCATCTTTCTGTCCTCACAAGTATTAGAAGCACAATGAATTATTGCCAACCTGAAAAGTAAATGTCTCAGAGAAAGCTGAGATATATCCTTATTTCTGTAGTGTTCCAAAATCTTTGATGCATATCAATGTATGAAAATCAGGTCTGGAAAGAGATTTTGTTTTGACTACTTTGATTTGGTCATATCAAAATGTGTGCATCAAAATACAAACACATCTTTTTTCATTACTTAGCAATGTGTCTGTTCTCTAAAATTCCCCCAAATTCTACAGCACTCATTGCCGTTGGGCGTGTGGACTTGAACTCATTTAATGGGCTTGGTGTTTTCTTATTATTTCATTGCCTATCTCAGGTTTCAATTTTCTACAAACCATATTTAATCGAGCCTTCCAAGTTTGAAGATCACTTTCCTCGATAGAGAAGCAAGATAGAAGCCAATTGTTCTGTTTTTTTCTCTTAGCTTTCAACATGACACCATCTGGCCCAGAGCATAGGGTTCTTCCTTTCTTTAGTCTTGTTCCTGATCTGAACTCACGCTAAAGCCAGTCAGTGCCCTGACACTGTCTTTTTAGGCCTTGGGGAAACTTTAGTTCTCTTTTTTCTTTTTGGTACATTATGACTGGTTAGTATTTCTCGATTATAAATCTGAGATCATTAGTTCTCTGCATAGATTTTGTTTGCTTCTTTTTTCTTTTTTTTGAAAGGCACTTTTATTGATCAATATCATTTGTTTTTATGGACTGAATATTGTTGTCTAAAACTTGTATGCGGAGATATAACTCTTAATGTGATGTTGTTTGGAAATGGAGCCTTTAAGGGGTGAGTCCCTGTGAGTGGGATTAGTGCTCTTATAAGAAGAGGTCAGAGAGCTAGATCACTTTCTTTGTGCCATGTGAGAATGTATCAAGAAATCAGCAGTCAGCAACTCGCACGAGGGTTCTCACCAGAATCTGAGCATGCTGACACTCTGACCTCTGACTTCCAGAGCTGTGAGAAAGTCATTCAGAAACAGAGAACTGTGAGAAACTCATCTTGTTTATAAGTCACCCAGTCTATGGTACTTTTCTTTAGCAGTTCAAAAAAACTAAGACATTAATGATTGTTCTGATAGAATTCTTTTCTATGAATCTTTCCTCTTTTAGAAATTTTACTTTTATCACATCACCAAGGAGTCATACCAACCCTTTCTACAAACTTTTATAAATTTCTTTTTTTCTTAAAGTCTAGACTTTATGTCTAGTTATGGCCAATGCTTCCTTCCTTCTTTGGCTGCTAATAGTTCTACCATGGCAACAGTCAATTTATCCGAATGTTCATTTGACTATACTAAGCTGGTCTTGCCTAGTAGTTGGCAAGAAAGTGGTATGTCATAGTTGAAAGGGACAGGATGGGGGTGCTTCTGAATTTGGCAGATCTGGGTTCAAATGTCAGATCTACTGATGATCTTGAATGATCTACTTGACTTTTCTGACTCAAGGGTTAATATGTCGGGTCATTTATACAGTTTTGCAAGGATGCTTGAAAAATCATGAAGAATGTGCAATGTCAATAGCCATTGTTATTACTGCTTGAATAATATTTTGATCTTCTGGGAATCTTCTTGCTGTAGCATATTTGCTAGTATATGCACATGATTGGTAGTGTGGTGTGAATAAGTTAAAACTACAGTAGGTAACATTAGGGTTGAAGTATAGACAAATCGGTGGCAAACAGTACAGTGGTTGAGCACATAGGTTCTGAAGCCGAACTATGACTCAGAGTTCTGCTGTGCTACGTATTAGCTTTGTGATCTTGAGAAAATGGCTGGAACATTTTGTGTTCTCATTTCTTTATCTATGAAACAACTCTAATTCATGGAGTTATTAGCTAAGATTTTTAACTCTTAATGTGATGTTGTTTGGAAATGGAGCCTTTAAGGGGTGAGTCCCTGTGAGTGGGATTAGTGCTCTTATAAGAAGAGGTCAGAGAGCTAGATCACTTTCTTTGTGCCATGTGAGAATGTATCAAGAAATCAGCAGTCAGCAACTCGCACGAGGGTTCTCACCAGAATCTGAGCATGCTGACACTCTGACCTCTGACTTCCAGAGCTGTGAGAAAGTCATTCAGAAACAGAGAACTGTGAGAAACTCATCTTGTTTATAAGTCACCCAGTCTATGGTACTTTTCTTTAGCAGTTCAACAAAACTAAGACATTAATGATTGTTCTGATAGAATTCTTTTCTATGAATCTTTCCTCTTTTAGAAATTTTACTTTTATCACATCACCAAGGAGTCATACCAACCCTTTCTACAAACTTTTATAAATTTCTTTTTTTCTTAAAGTCTAGACTTTATGTCTAGTTATGGCCAATGCTTCCTTCCTTCTTTGGCTGCTAATAGTTCTACCATGGCAACAGTCAATTTATCCGAATGTTCATTTGACTATACTAAGCTGGTCTTGCCTAGTAGTTGGCAAGAAAGTGGTATGTCATAGTTGAAAGGGACAGGATGGGGGTGCTTCTGAATTTGGCAGATCTGGGTTCAAATGTCAGATCTACTGATGATCTTGAATGATCTACTTGACTTTTCTGACTCAAGGGTTAATATGTCGGGTCATTTATACAGTTTTGCAAGGATGCTTGAAAAATCATGAAGAATGTGCAATGTCAATAGCCATTGTTATTACTGCTTGAATAATATTTTGATCTTCTGGGAATCTTCTTGCTGTAGCATATTTGCTAGTATATGCACATGATTGGTAGTGTGGTGTGAATAAGTTAAAACTACAGTAGGTAACATTAGGGTTGAAGTATAGACAAATCGGTGGCAAACAGTACAGTGGTTGAGCACATAGGTTCTGAAGCCGAACTATGACTCAGAGTTCTGCTGTGCTACGTATTAGCTTTGTGATCTTGAGAAAATGGCTGGAACATTTTGTGTTCTCATTTCTTTATCTATGAAACAACTCTAATTCATGGAGTTATTAGCTAAGATTTAAAAGAGTAAATACATGCGATTGCTTAAAACATTACCTGGCACATACCCAGCACTTAATAATGTTAGTTATTATTAGCATGCTGAAGATGGGTTGGATGAACCCTGAGACAGGGCTCAGGGTTCCTGGGCCAACCAGATTGTCTGGAGCAGGGCGAGGAACCCTTACAGATCTACAGAAAAGAACAAAAGAAAGCTACTGAAACATGTTGACAAGATAGCTGAGGATGATGTCATTCCATTGGCAAACATATTAGACACTTTTGGAGGGAGTTTTTACAGAGTCATGAGACTATAAGAGATGAGCTTCTAAGGGCAGCTGAAACCTGGCCATCAGTTTTGGGATGTCTCTTTCTGAATTACTAGAACCCCCGTTCCTCTACCCCTTCAGGAAACTGTATGTTCTCCACAATGGTGTGTCAGTGGGCACATGGGTGGGTGTTTATACTTCTTTATAAATCTCTCTCTTTCCTTTTGTTTGTTGGCAGTCAGGCCACCCAGCTTTTAAAACATGTGTGCTCATACTGTGTGATTAGAGTGAGGGAGAGTTTCAAAAAGGCAAGGCACTTAAAACAAGGTCACTGCCCCTCAGGACTCTTCCCTAGACTCTCAGGGAACAGAACATTGCTTGGAGTTGGAGTAAACATGTTTTTAAGTGTGAGAAACTTTCCTCAGGGAATGTGATTGTTTGCCAGAAAGAGACAGATAAGTAGTGATCCCTCTTCCTTCAATCTCATAGTTACTCAGAAAATTGACTCCCAAACTGATGACCTAATGTCCTTTCCTTTCAAAACATAGTCATGTGGGCACCCAAATGAATATCAAATCTTGGGTCATATATTGTCTAACTTTCCTCTTCCAGTGTGATGATCTCAGCAAATTCCCCAAATCTCCACCCAGTCTAGGTTGTCAGTGTAGCTTACAGAGAGTGGTTATAGAGAGAGCTGCTCTCATGGGACTATCAGGGTCTAAATCCAGCCTCTACTGTTTCCTAACTGTTATATCGTGGCCAAGTTTATGTCATTTAAAAACTGGGCATGGTAACAATAATACCTCACCTGAAATGTTTGGATAAGGATTAAAGGAGTTAACACTGTGGCTGGCACACGGAGAGTACCCAGCAAAGTGTGCCTTATCCTTGGAGGCCTATTGAAGAACTGGGGATCACAAACCAGGAAGCTTTTCTTTGTTCAGGAAGTCCTCTCTCTGTCACTCATAAGTATTCTTCTTCTTTTTTTAATATGTATTTATTTATTTATTGAGGCTATTCTGGGTTTTCACTGCTGCCAGGGGAGTAGGGGCTGCTCTCTAGCTGAGGTGAGCAGACTTCTTGTTTCGGTGACTTTTTCTTGTTGTGGAACTCGGGCTCTAGGGCTTATGGGCTTCAGGAGTTGCGGCACATGGGCTCAGGAGTTGCAGCTCTGAGGCTCTAGAGCACAGGCTCAACAGTTGAGGCTCATGGGCTTAGTTGTTCTGCAGCATGTGGGCTTTTCCCTAATCAGGGATTGAACTCATGTCTCCTGCATTGGCAAGCAAACTCTTAACCACTGAGCTACCAGGGGAAAACCCATAAATATTATTCTTATAAAAAGTAATATTTGAGGTGGATTTAGGGGAGACTCTCATTTGTTTAAACACAGGCTGTTCATAAGGGAGAATAAATACAAAATCATATGGGCTCCTCAGAGCTTACTCAAAATACTATTTCTCCATCAGCCTCTCCAGCAACTCTGAATTGTATGAAAAAAGTGAAAGTGTTAGTCACCCAGTCATGTCCCTGACTGTGTGACCTCAAGAACTGTTGCTCCTCTGTCCATGAAATTCTCCAGGCAAGAATACTAGAGTGGGTAGCCATTCCTGTCTCCAGGGCATCTTCCTGACCCACTGAATTGTCCAGTGAGTCCCATTCTGGTTGCCCACTGCACGTGTGGCCCAAACCTTATTTGTATCAATTAATTTACATCAGATTTTATATTTTTATTTACTGTTCTATCTGAATAAACCTTATATCCTAAAGTGTTATGTCTGATCACTGGAGGCAATATATGCTCAGTGTTTTTTAATGTAATGAATGAATTCTCTTGTATACTTGTTTCCTAACTGTTATATCGTGGCCAAGTTTATGTCATTTAAAAACTGGGCATGGTAACAATAATACCTCACCTGAAATGTTTGGATAAGGATTAAAGGAGTTAACACTGTGGCTGGCACACGGAGAGTACCCAGCAAAGTGTGCCTTATCCTTGGAGGCCTATTGAAGAACTGGGGATCACAAACCAGGAAGCTTTTCTTTGTTCAGGAAGTCCTCTCTCTGTCACTCATAAGTATTCTTCTTCTTTTTTTAATATGTATTTATTTATTTATTGAGGCTATTCTGGGTTTTCACTGCTGCCAGGGGAGTAGGGGCTGCTCTCTAGCTGAGGTGAGCAGACTTCTTGTTTCGGTGACTTTTTCTTGTTGTGGAACTCGGGCTCTAGGGCTTATGGGCTTCAGGAGTTGCGGCACATGGGCTCAGGAGTTGCAGCTCTGAGGCTCTAGAGCACAGGCTCAACAGTTGAGGCTCATGGGCTTAGTTGTTCTGCAGCATGTGGGCTTTTCCCTAATCAGGGATTGAACTCATGTCTCCTGCATTGGCAAGCAAACTCTTAACCACTGAGCTACCAGGGAAGACCCATAAATATTATTCTTATAAAAAGTAATATTTGAGGTGGATTTAGGGGAGACTCTCATTTGTTTAAACACAGGCTGTTCATAAGGGAGAATAAATACAAAATCATATGGGCTCCTCAGAGCTTACTCAAAATACTATTTCTCCATCAGCCTCTCCAGCAACTCTGAATTGTATGAAAAAAGTGAAAGTGTTAGTCACCCAGTCATGTCCCTGACTGTGTGACCTCAAGAACTGTTGCTCCTCTGTCCATGAAATTCTCCAGGCAAGAATACTAGAGTGGGTAGCCATTCCTGTCTCCAGGGCATCTTCCTGACCCACTGAATTGTCCAGTGAGTCCCATTCTGGTTGCCCACTGCACGTGTGGCCCAAACCTTATTTGTATCAATTAATTTACATCAGATTTTATATTTTTATTTACTGTTCTATCTGAATAAACCTTATATCCTAAAGTGTTATGTCTGATCACTGGAGGCAATATATGCTCAGTGTTTTTTAATGTAATGAATGAATTCTCTTGTATACTCTGTTTGGCATATAAAGAACAGACTGTTCGGTGTAATTTTTAAAAATACATAAGCACTGAGCTAGGCTCCTCACCTTATTTTGTTCTGTTACCCTATGCAAGTTCTCTCATCTCTCTAAACCTTAATCCAGAATATAAGAATGATTGAGAGGAAGGAAATGACATAAGCCACATACTAAAGTGCTCAGGTGAAAGTAGATGTTGGACTCATATGAGCCAACCAGGTGTTGACTCATAGCCAGTATCGGTGGACACCCTCCCATCAGTGCGATGACCTTGATCTCCACCCACCCCCGTGGTCCTTAATAAACTAACACTCAATCAGTGATCAGTTTCTGATACTTTTTTGTTTTTTTAATCAGCTGTGGATTTTGCTTGGACTCCCAAGACCTTTTTAGAACCATTCTCAACTTTCAGGAGCTGTTAATCTAAATAAAGTATACATACTTCCTGATTGCTTTTAAATGCAGATTTCAAAACTCTATCATGGATGAGTCTGATTATTTAATTTTGAGAAGGGACTCAGGAATCTTTATCTTCAGCAAGGGCTAGGTGATGGTACCAGGTACCATTTACTTTGATATAAATGCAGCAGAAGCCATACTTTGAGAAGTTGCTAGAGAGGTTATTATGTCCTATAAGCTCTTTATCTAGTCCATCCAAACATCCTTTCTTCATCAGGGCTTCTTGACCATGATGCACACTTGGGATTCAGGGCTTCTGTGAGCTCCCTGAATTTGAAGGCAAGTCATGTGTGTGTATGCATCCTTTGGAGAGAAATGTGACCTTTGCTTTCATTTTACATATGTCCTTTAAATTTTTTTTTTCTATTTTTTCTTTTTTTTGGGCCATGCCATGTGGCATGTGAAATCTTAGTTCCTGGACTGGGGATAGAACTCACACTATCTGCATTTGAAGTGTAGAGTCTTAACTACTAGACTGCCAGGGAATTCCCTACATATGTTCTTGAACCCTTAATCCCACTGCTCACTCCCACCAAAGCTGTAACCAAACAACAACAAAAAAGAACTGTATCCAAGCTGCAGGCTGTTTTCCACCCCAGTCCTCAGGGTCCTTCTCCAGTGACTGACTCAATAGAGGAGCTGTGAGAACAACTAGTAAAGCCTCACGGATTGATCTTGCCCCCAAAGCTCATTTTTGTTTTCTTTAGTTAATTAATTAGTTTTTGTCTGTGCCGGGTCTTTGTTACTATGTGTGGGTTTTTCTCTACTTGCAGGGAGTGGGGATATTCTCTAGTGCAGTGTTCAGGCTTCTCTTGTTGCAGAGCAGAGGCTCTAGGGCACATGAGCTTTAGCAGTTGTGGCGTGTGGCTCAATAGTTTCAACTCCCAGACTCTAGAGCACAGGCTCAATGCTTGTGGCACTTGGGTTTAGTTGCTTCGTGGTTTTTGTGCCATGTGGGATCTTCCCAGGTCAGGCATTAAATGGAGTCTCCTGATTGGCAGATGGATTCTTCACCATTGAGCCACCTGGGAAGCCCCTTGTTGGTTTTTATTGCCACAGATGGTCTTCCTTGCTGGGCACAGTTGTATTTCACAGATGGGGGCAGAGCATGTAAATAGGGCTTATCTGGCTTCTCTTCAGCTTTTTTTCTGAGCATCTTGTGCCCTGTTGAGCACAGGTCCTGGAAGAACCCAGCTCTGGTTCTTGTGTGGGCTTGCAAGGTGCCTAAAGATGGTAATCTACCAGGTATTCTCTATATTGAGTGTTATTTGTCAACGTTTACGGTCAGTAGTTCTGTTTGTCACAAGAAATGCATAGAGTGCATTCGCCCATGGAAGGGGTGAATAGGCAGACTTGGTAACGAGGCCAGTGGTTTCTAAGGAGGAGGAAGAGGAGGAGGAACAAACATTTTTTTTGGCCACTTCTATGGGTCTTTCATTTATCTATTTTCATCCATCTTTGTTCTTTGGCCAGTGTGGGACTTCCATCGCAGTGGCCTCTGTTGTTGCAGAGCACTGGTTCTGGGCGCATGCGCTCCAGAGCTCCGGCTCGGTAGTTGGACACATCCGTCCAGCTGCTCTGTGGCACATGGGATCTTCCCAGGCCAGGGATCAAACCGGCGCCCCTTGCCCTGCAAAGGGGTGTGTCCTTACTGACTGGACCACTAGGGAAGCCCTGAACAAACATTTTCTAGCCTAAAATGTTTGCACGTGATAAAGATCTACTCTGAAACTACCTTTATTGTCTTATGAAGGCAAACTATTTTAAATTGGAATGTCTCATCTAGTCTAGATGGCTAGAGACCATCTTCTGGCTAATCTTATGTTAATGCTGTGGGTATGGGTCTAGTAAGTCTTTTACATTCTTAAGATCTTCTTTTGATCTATCTTTAATAACCGATTGGAAAGTACAAGATACCTTGTTTAAACTAGCTTCTAGAGGTACTCTTCTATCCGCCTTCCAGTTCCTTTAGCTGGAAGCTTTCTCTATCTCTTTTTTCTTTAATAAACTTTTCCTGCATGAAACTCTGAGTGACCAAAGCCAAGTCTTTTTGATACCAATGTGAAATCTTCTCCTTTGGAGGGAGATCAAGAATCCGACCCTGTTCACGGTAAGCTATCTTGTCATCTTCATCCCCAGGGGTCTAAATCATCTACCCTGTGGAAAGACTGAGCCCCCTTGTTGCCATGGTTGTTCTGTCTCTGGGGAATCTGGCCACACTGCCTTGGGCACTAAAGTTAAATCTTGTGAGATTTTCCTTTTATCTTACCAGGGAGCACGGTACAAACAAACTGGATCCCCGGGGAAATGGGAAGACCTTGCTCAGCCTGTGCTCACAGTCCCCTAATTTCCACATTCTCTGCTCTAAGCTTGTGGGGTGTGACCCACCTTGACCCTTGATCATTTAAGGACCTCATCTCCTAAGCTGCTCTCTTGATAAACATCACAGTCATCCATCTACCACCACAACCAACACCTGATTCGCTAGTAGTGAGAATCCTGTTTCCCCTGTGATGACCTACACAGGTCTACACTGTCCCAGACTTTGGGGCATCTCTTAATAGCTCAAGGGTGTTTGCTAATGATGCCTGTAGTATGTGTTCTTCTTCTGGGCAGACCCTCTTTGTCTCGGACTTTAGATCTGCTGATGTCTGGGTTTTTGCTGTGGCACATCGGGGATCTTCCCAGGCCAGGGATCAAACCGGCGCCTTGCCCTGCAAAGGGTGTGTCCTTACTGACTGGACCACTAGGAAGCCCTGAACAAACATTTTCTAGCCTAAAATGTTTGCACGTGATAAAGATCTACTCTGAAACTACCTTTATTGTCTTATGAAGGCAAACTATTTTAAATTGGAATGTCTCATCTAGTCTAGATGGCTAGAGACCATCTTCTGGCTAATCTTATGTTAATGCTGTGGGTATGGGTCTAGTAAGTCTTTTACATTCTTAAGATCTTCTTTTGATCTATCTTTAATAACCGATTGGAAAGTACAAGATACCTTGTTTAAACTAGCTTCTAGAGGTACTCTTCTATCCGCCTTCCAGTTCCTTTAGCTGGAAGCTTTCTCTATCTCTTTTTTCTTTAATAAACTTTTCCTGCATGAAACTCTGAGTGACCAAAGCCAAGTCTTTTTGATACCAATGTGAAATCTTCTCCTTTGGAGGGAGATCAAGAATCCGACCCTGTTCACGGTAAGCTATCTTGTCATCTTCATCCCCAGGGGTCTAAATCATCTACCCTGTGGAAAGACTGAGCCCCCTTGTTGCCATGGTTGTTCTGTCTCTGGGGAATCTGGCCACACTGCCTTGGGCACTAAAGTTAAATCTTGTGAGATTTTCCTTTTATCTTACCAGGGAGCACGGTACAAACAAACTGGATCCCCGGGGAAATGGGAAGACCTTGCTCAGCCTGTGCTCACAGTCCCCTAATTTCCACATTCTCTGCTCTAAGCTTGTGGGGTGTGACCCACCTTGACCCTTGATCATTTAAGGACCTCATCTCCTAAGCTGCTCTCTTGATAAACATCACAGTCATCCATCTACCACCACAACCAACACCTGATTCGCTAGTAGTGAGAATCCTGTTTCCCCTGTGATGACCTACACAGGTCTACACTGTCCCAGACTTTGGGGCATCTCTTAATAGCTCAAGGGTGTTTGCTAATGATGCCTGTAGTATGTGTTCTTCTTCTGGGCAGACCCTCTTTGTCTCGGACTTTAGATCTGCTGATGTCTGGGTTTTGTGTTGCAGAGTACTGGAGAGGAGGGGCATAGAGGGGGGCATGGGGTCCTGGTGTGGCCCAGCAGCTCCATATGGATGGCCCTGGTGATCTCCAAGTCCACCCAAGTCCCTCTTTTTGTCCTTCATGATGAAACCGTTCCTGGAGATGCCCAGCATTGGTTCCTGCACTGTTAGTGTCTCGCTGGCTGATGAAAATGGTCTGGGGATGGCAAAGGGCCTTTGGCATTCACTGCCATCCCTCCGAGCACTCTGTTCTCCTGCCTAGTATTCTGTATGAAGAGCTTAGCAGCACCGGGCTCTAGACGAGAGCAGCAAATATGGTGACAGAAAATGCAGGCAACTGTAGATGGCAGGAAGAGTTTCCTTGAAATTCACAGGAGCAGTTGCTTCTCCTGGTGGGCTTTTATTATTGAATTCATTTCCATCATTTGACTAGATAGGTCTGTCCTCATACTCACTTAGCATGTGCTAAAATCATCTTGCTTTTAATATCTGAAACAAAGAGCTGTTCATTATACCAATTATAAATATAGACAGATGGTCCCATGTGTAATTTTTAACTCAGTTATTGGATGTAGCCTTTGTATTTGTGGGGAGGGAATGCTCACCATCTCATACAGAAAATGGTACATTTCTGAGCTTTTCAGCTCTTGCCAGTTGTTTTCATAATGTGATAAGGTAAACCTTTTGGAGGGCCCCAAATGATTAATCCTTAATTTGATTTCAAGTATATTATCCTTATCTTAGGCCCAGAGGTCCTGAATCTAATTCTTATTAGACAGCTACTACAACTCAGCACCTTTACACTATCATCTCTGCTCCCACCCTCTGTAGATTTGTGATTTCTTTTTCATTTCCAATTTCCAATAAGAGGAATCAAAGTTCATCAGGTTCTTTGGAAACTGAACTCAGATGAGTCGTATACCTTCTGCACCCCACAACCAGAGCAGACATTTTCAGGATCATTATCAGTGGCAGCATTCCGATGATCACCCTCACCATCCTGCTGTATGGTTATTACTGTCGATATTGATTAATTTCATGTATGGCAGAAATGGTATCTTATATCTTTTTACTATTTCTAGTTCAGGAATCCTGGAGCCACCATATTCTTGAGTGTCCAGGGACACAGGAAAGTCATCCACCCTACCCTCTGCTTTTCAGAAAAGAAATGTTCAAACCATACAGAAAGGCTTTATTTTCAAGCAAATTATTTGTGTGTGGGGGATGAGATTGCTAGTGAAAGGAAAATAGACACGAACAGGATGTTAAAGTGAGATGCCCTCTCTTTTTGCATAGGGTCTTTAGTTGGCAATAAAAGACCTTCAGTGCTGTGGGGGAAAGGCCAGCACAGGTGGTTTTGTGAAGCCAGCGATAATCTTTCCGTTGAAGAGAGATGTGCAGTGAACCTGATTATTTCTCAAAGAACTGTCATTTTCCCAAGAGCTGGCATTTTCAGCCTCTTGAAGAACACCAACACTGTCATCACAACCTTAGCTTGAACGATCAATCAGGGTTTTGAAACATTAAACTCGAATACATAATTTCAAAGGGGATAATTTTAGCAAAATTCACCCTGAACTGAAACAGCTTCAGTCAGCCCTTCTTCACCAAGAGGGTCAGTGCTCTTCTTGGCACTGACAATTGCCTCCCTGCACTCACTCCATTCTCCCTCTCAGCCAGAGGAAATGAGGCGCCAGACCCTAGATTTATGAGGCTCCCTGAAATGAATACCCAGAAACCTTCCCAAAGAGGCAAATAGAGGATACTTGGGGGAAGTGCTTTGCAAGTTGCAGTCTAGAATGGGGTAATGTAGGTAGAAAAGGTGACGTGGACGTGATCTCTGACTCTGCTGAATATCATAAATGATACAGCTTCTGCTCTGGAAACCTCACGAACCAGTTTAAATTTAAATTCATTAGCTACATTATCTTGGCTAATCACACAGCCCTTAATTTCTTCTTAGCTAGCCAAGGGGAAATTTGTGTTGTAGCAAACAGTGTTTGTTGCACCTAAATAGAAATCTATAATTAGGCTCCGTTTGGATCTCAAGAGAACACCACTTGGAACTTGGGGCATGTTTCCATTGCCTGTGTTTGGTAATCTAGGTCCCTGTCTTCCGGGTCTATTATACGAACTAACTACTGTTTTTGTTTCTTTTTCTGGTAATTGCTTGTGCTACAGTTGGCGGCTGTGTCCTGTCCAGAGTTACAAATGCTCCTGTGCAGCCACTGTCTTGTCAGATGTTAACCAACTTGTCCTGCCACAAAGGGAATTGCAATGAGAAACCCTAGCCCCGCTGCCGACCACATCCTGTTCTGACTCCTGACCAGCCTAAGCTCAGCTGTGGTGACAATAGGGGAATCCTACACGAATGTCCTGCAGCCCAACTTGATCTGCCCTTGACCAAAAGGAGTGACTGAGAAAAGAAAGCAGCTCCGACAGCCGGGACCTCACCTGGCCCCATCAGGGAGGCTGTGGTGTCGCTGGAAGCTTTCTGTAGCTAAACTGTGGTGTTCTCCAGCTCAACAGAAACAATTTCAAAGAAAATGTGCATGAGGCAAGGCCACTCAGACAAGACGCAAGCACGATCATTCCATAGCTGAGTCTGAACACAGACAAAAACATAAATAATGTCCCTAAAACAAAAATGACCATCACCCGTTCTGATGGGTGGCATAAGCCCGATTTGTCTTTATTGATCGTGGCTTGTAGCCTCACTCCATCCTGCTGGGCTTCCAGGTGGGAATTATGAAGCTGTCCAGTCATGGAGGCGCTCCCGCTTCTCAGCAGCACCCAAAGGAAAGCCCCGTTCCCGTGCATAATCCCCACACCACCTATAAGGAGCCCAAGTTGTGTAGCATGGGCCTTCTGACACCCTCCCCCGAGGGCTCTGCAGTTCCCTGGCGCGTGGTCTGCCTTGTGTGTCAGCACAGCTGGCGTGGCTCAGCTGCAGGGAGTCCCTGGTGCTTGGAGAGCATCCGGGTCCCCTGTTCTGTCTCACGTCTCGGTCAATGTCACGCTCATCTCCTTAATCCCTCTGTATACGCAGGATTCATGACGACATATTTGGCATCTCCCTCTCAACTTCACAGTGCACCAATCACAAAACCTGATGAGTTTACCTCATAAACAGCTTTCTTAACCAGTTCCTTCTCTACACCTGCAAAGAAACCTCAGTGGCCCGAGACAAGCCTCTCTCATTTTGTCTACTTGAAACCATCTCTCAGCTAGTCTCCTGTAGGTCCCTCCCCTTTAAACAAAACCCTTTCTTTTAACAAAACAAAGTTTTCTTCCTAACACTCTGAAAACTTCAGCTAGCTCCTGTGCAGCCACTGTCTTGTCAGATGTTAACCAACTTGTCCTGCCACAAAGGGAATTGCAATGAGAAACCCTAGCCCCGCTGCCGACCACATCCTGTTCTGACTCCTGACCAGCCTAAGCTCAGCTGTGGTGACAATAGGGGAATCCTACACGAATGTCCTGCAGCCCAACTTGATCTGCCCTTGACCAAAAGGAGTGACTGAGAAAGAAAGCAGCTCCGACAGCCGGGACCTCACCTGGCCCCATCAGGGAGGCTGTGGTGTCGCTGGAAGCTTTCTGTAGCTAAACTGTGGTGTTCTCCAGCTCAACAGAAACAATTTCAAAGAAAATGTGCATGAGGCAAGGCCACTCAGACAAGACGCAAGCACGATCATTCCATAGCTGAGTCTGAACACAGACAAAAACATAAATAATGTCCCTAAAACAAAAATGACCATCACCCGTTCTGATGGGTGGCATAAGCCCGATTTGTCTTTATTGATCGTGGCTTGTAGCCTCACTCCATCCTGCTGGGCTTCCAGGTGGGAATTATGAAGCTGTCCAGTCATGGAGGCGCTCCCGCTTCTCAGCAGCACCCAAAGGAAAGCCCCGTTCCCGTGCATAATCCCCACACCACCTATAAGGAGCCCAAGTTGTGTAGCATGGGCCTTCTGACACCCTCCCCCGAGGGCTCTGCAGTTCCCTGGCGCGTGGTCTGCCTTGTGTGTCAGCACAGCTGGCGTGGCTCAGCTGCAGGGAGTCCCTGGTGCTTGGAGAGCATCCGGGTCCCCTGTTCTGTCTCACGTCTCGGTCAATGTCACGCTCATCTCCTTAATCCCTCTGTATACGCAGGATTCATGACGACATATTTGGCATCTCCCTCTCAACTTCACAGTGCACCAATCACAAAACCTGATGAGTTTACCTCATAAACAGCTTTCTTAACCAGTTCCTTCTCTACACCTGCAAAGAAACCTCAGTGGCCCGAGAGACAAGCCTCTCTCATTTTGTCTACTTGAAACCATCTCTCAGCTAGTCTCCCTGTAGGTCCACAGCTTTCTCCAGCGTTTTCCACACTGCAGCCAGAGTCACCCTTTCTAATCTGGAATACTAAAAAGTCATGTGGAAAGCACTTTAAACTTTCTAATGCTCTATTCATAAAGCCACTCTTAAAACAGCTGAAAAGGTCGTGAGACGTCTGACCAATCCCTGCTCTTCAGCGTCCTCTCATGTTATTCCCCCTGTCTTTCTGGTCCAGAAATTGACCTTCTCGGATTTCCTTGATCATTGCATGCTTCCTGCTACCACAGGGCCTTTGTGCGTGCCACCTCTCTGGATATTCTCTCTTCTCCTTCACTTAGTAGACTTTCCTTTGCCTCAGACCTCAGTTGTGTCTCCAGTTAGCCTCCTAGGACTCCTGAGTCAGCTCATCTTATTTATATCTCCTAGCACACACAACTGCCATGCTAGCACTTATTATAGGCATAATTTTATTTGTATTGGTGTGATTCTTTCACTAATACCTATCTCCTCCAGAAGACTCCTTATACCTCGTAGGTGTTTAATAAACACATATTTGTGCCATGAATGATGGGTCCCTGGCCTCCACTGGTGAGCTGCTTATTTTGAACATGTCATTTAACCTTCTTAACTGTCTTAGTCTCCTCCAACTGCCATAACAAACTGTTAATACAAGGCTGGGGGTGGGGCTTAAACAATAGACATTTATTTTCTCACAGTTCTGAAGGCTGACATCAAAGATCACGGTGCCAACAGGTTGATTTCTGGTAAGGGCTCTCTTCCTGGCTTGCAGATGGTCACCTTCTTACTATGTCTGCACATGACTATCTCTCTGTGCATAGAGAGAAAGAGAGAGAGAGAAAGAAAGAGAAAGATTACTAGTGTCTTTTCCTTCTTTCATAGGATATCAGTCCTTTAGGGGTTAGGCCCTACCCGTATGACCTCATTTAACCTTCATTCCCTCCCTAAAGGCAGCCCAGCTGCATTGGGCTTCAACATATGCATTTGGGGGAGGGACGTTGTTTAATTCATAACCTTAACTCTTGGAGTCCTCAACTGGAACTGGAATAATTACGAAGGCCTCTTCCCTGGCAATGTTTTGAAGGCAAAATAGAATCCTGTATGTGAAAGTCCCTTAGTCCATACAAAATGCTAACCCATGGGAAGAGGTGGGAGTTCCCTCTAGATACCGTCTAGAGATAGGTTATAGATAAGGAAGCTTGTACCTTATCTGTATAAGATAGGTGGGTGTAAGATAGGCGGGGGTGAGGATTGTTTTAGTTTAATATCAGAAACATAATAGGTGGAATTGAGGTGTTTGATAAAGGGCTAGGTTTTTTGGAAGCATGTATATCCTCACTCGTGGATTACTATAGGACATTCTATGAAGTGAGAGGTTTGACCAGGATTCTTCCAAATTCTCCTTGAATTTCAAACTTGTGCCTTAAACTGTGTTGTATGTTACCTTTATTTTATAAGGGATGGACTCTGAACTGATCTTCTACATTAGAAGCTGGTGAACTTCTGGAAAATGATAGCTAGTGAATAACTATTTTAGGCTTTGCAGGCTATGTGGTCTCCTTTGCAGCTACTCACTTTTGTCATTGTAGCAGGAAAGCAGCCTTTGACGCTGAATAGATGAACACTTGTGGCCCCGTTATGATAAAACTTTACTTACGAGTACTGAAATTTGTATTTCATATGATTTTCTTGTGTCTTGAAATATTCTTCTTTTGATTTTTTCACCATCTATTTAAAAATGTTAAGCCCATTCATCTCCAGCGAGCATACAGAAACAGGCAGTTGGCTGGATTTGACCTGTGGGCCATTGTTTGCCAACCTCTGATATTGCATATCATTGACTGAGAACTTAAAATACCATTACTTCCTGGCTGTCCTTAGATCATCAATCTGTACTAGTTTTCAGGCCTGGTTGGAAGCCTCTCTTCTTCTCTAATTTAACTCACTGTCTAGGCAGAACATTTACTAGTGTCTTTTCCTTCTTTCATAGGATATCAGTCCTTTAGGGGTTAGGCCCTACCCGTATGACCTCATTTAACCTTCATTCCCTCCCTAAAGGCAGCCCAGCTGCATTGGGCTTCAACATATGCATTTGGGGGAGGGACGTTGTTTAATTCATAACCTTAACTCTTGGAGTCCTCAACTGGAACTGGAATAATTACGAAGGCCTCTTCCCTGGCAATGTTTTGAAGGCAAAATAGAATCCTGTATGTGAAAGTCCCTTAGTCCATACAAAATGCTAACCCATGGGAAGAGGTGGGAGTTCCCTCTAGATACCGTCTAGAGATAGGTTATAGATAAGGAAGCTTGTACCTTATCTGTATAAGATAGGTGGGTGTAAGATAGGCGGGGGTGAGGATTGTTTTAGTTTAATATCAGAAACATAATAGGTGGAATTGAGGTGTTTGATAAAGGGCTAGGTTTTTTGGAAGCATGTATATCCTCACTCGTGGATTACTATAGGACATTCTATGAAGTGAGAGGTTTGACCAGGATTCTTCCAAATTCTCCTTGAATTTCAAACTTGTGCCTTAAACTGTGTTGTATGTTACCTTTATTTTATAAGGGATGGACTCTGAACTGATCTTCTACATTAGAAGCTGGTGAACTTCTGGAAAATGATAGCTAGTGAATAACTATTTTAGGCTTTGCAGGCTATGTGGTCTCCTTTGCAGCTACTCACTTTTGTCATTGTAGCAGGAAAGCAGCCTTTGACGCTGAATAGATGAACACTTGTGGCCCCGTTATGATAAAACTTTACTTACGAGTACTGAAATTTGTATTTCATATGATTTTCTTGTGTCTTGAAATATTCTTCTTTTGATTTTTTCACCATCTATTTAAAAATGTTAAGCCCATTCATCTCCAGCGAGCATACAGAAACAGGCAGTTGGCTGGATTTGACCTGTGGGCCATTGTTTGCCAACCTCTGATATTGCATATCATTGACTGAGAACTTAAAATACCATTACTTCCTGGCTGTCCTTAGATCATCAATCTGTACTAGTTTTCAGGCCTGGTTGGAAGCCTCTCTTCTTCTCTAATTTAACTCACTGTCTAGGCAGAACATTTACTTTATTGTTTCCATCAGTTTAATTTTACAACTGGCTGTGAACACAATTACTTATCCACTTGCCAGTTTGCAGCAGCTGATGTAGGGGTCTTAAGCCAAACCTGGCCTTTCCACACTCCCTCTGCTTCTGGGCAGCCTTTGTCCTGCCATATTCGCCAGGCCCCTCAGCCGCTGCGCATGCCAAGCCCCCAACCTGTAAACCAGCCTCTTCCAATAAGTATTTCCAATCTCTGGATTTTAAAAATACCCCAGTGCCATATTTAGATTCAATTACAAAGCATAGACATGCATGTAGAAGAAGAGTAAAAAAAAAAAAAGTGACTGATGATTCATTTATGTGTTCATTCCATCCAGCTTTAATCATGTCTCATACATTGTATTCATCCTTACAAGAGAGATTTTGATCATGTACAAGATACAAAAGAAGAATGAGACAATGAGGATAAAAAAGATGAGCAGACATAGACTCTTTTAAAAGATAGCATGGGTGTTTAGTTGTGGGGAAGTCAGACATTTTTAAAAAATATGTCAATTCAGTGTGAACAATGGCATAACATGGGCGTGGACCAAGTACCTTAGGACTAGTTATAGAAGGCTTCAAAGGTGGCTTATGATTAGGCTCTGAAGGACGAGTGGTCTGTCAGAGAGAAACTAGGAGCGCACATTTTAACGCAGTAGACAGGACAGCCCCCTTAGTCTCCCAGCTCGTGCTTTTCGTCTACCCCCAGTCTCAATCCTATCTCCACTCCACCCATAACTCACTTGCCACCTTCTGCTGCTTTCCTTCCGTGGTCAGCCTTTCCTAGCCAGGCTGGTCCACAGTGAACTTGACTGACTGTGGAAGGCATGATAAAACTTTACTTACGAGTACTGAAATTTGTATTTCATATGATTTTCTTGTGTCTTGAAATATTCTTCTTTTGATTTTTTCACCATCTATTTAAAAATGTTAAGCCCATTCATCTCCAGCGAGCATACAGAAACAGGCAGTTGGCTGGATTTGACCTGTGGGCCATTGTTTGCCAACCTCTGATATTGCATATCATTGACTGAGAACTTAAAATACCATTACTTCCTGGCTGTCCTTAGATCATCAATCTGTACTAGTTTTCAGGCCTGGTTGGAAGCCTCTCTTCTTCTCTAATTTAACTCACTGTCTAGGCAGAACATTTACTTTATTGTTTCCATCAGTTTAATTTTACAACTGGCTGTGAACACAATTACTTATCCACTTGCCAGTTTGCAGCAGCTGATGTAGGGGTCTTAAGCCAAACCTGGCCTTTCCACACTCCCTCTGCTTCTGGGCAGCCTTTGTCCTGCCATATTCGCCAGGCCCCTCAGCCGCTGCGCATGCCAAGCCCCCAACCTGTAAACCAGCCTCTTCCAATAAGTATTTCCAATCTCTGGATTTTAAAAATACCCCAGTGCCATATTTAGATTCAATTACAAAGCATAGACATGCATGTAGAAGAAGAGTAAAAAAAAAAAAAGTGACTGATGATTCATTTATGTGTTCATTCCATCCAGCTTTAATCATGTCTCATACATTGTATTCATCCTTACAAGAGAGATTTTGATCATGTACAAGATACAAAAGAAGAATGAGACAATGAGGATAAAAAAGATGAGCAGACATAGACTCTTTTAAAAGATAGCATGGGTGTTTAGTTGTGGGGAAGTCAGACATTTTTAAAAAATATGTCAATTCAGTGTGAACAATGGCATAACATGGGCGTGGACCAAGTACCTTAGGACTAGTTATAGAAGGCTTCAAAGGTGGCTTATGATTAGGCTCTGAAGGACGAGTGGTCTGTCAGAGAGAAACTAGGAGCGCACATTTTAACGCAGTAGACAGGACAGCCCCCTTAGTCTCCCAGCTCGTGCTTTTCGTCTACCCCCAGTCTCAATCCTATCTCCACTCCACCCATAACTCACTTGCCACCTTCTGCTGCTTTCCTTCCGTGGTCAGCCTTTCCTAGCCAGGCTGGTACACAGTGAACTTGACTGACTGTGGAAGGCAGGTGCTATAAGGAAGGGCTTGAAAGCGAAGCCAATCACTTTCCACTTGAGGTCATAGAAAGGTTTCTGACCGGAGATGCACCTTGAGGTATACTGTAGAATGCTCTTCCTGGTCACGGTATGTAACCTGAGTTGGAGGGAAGAGGCTGGGTGTTGGAATGCCACCTGGGAGACTTTGCTGGGGAGGTCCTTTCTGCCTCCCACGGCACGATACAGGCGCCGCATCGAGTGAGCAGTGGCCTGGTGGGGAAGGGGCCTCTGCAGCCTCCACCGCAGCTGCGGTACTGTCTGGAACCAGGCAGAGCCTTGGAGGAGATGCTTAGCTCGCTGCTCTCTCAACCTCCTGGGAAGAGCCTGGAATCACTTAGCAATCAGGAAAACTTGGCCAGTGTGGCAGATGGGCTTTCGCTTGGCCTGAGGTTGAAAATGAGGTAGGCTGCGATCCTGCTGAGCGGGGACAGGAGAGCGAGGCCCCCGGGAAGGATGCAGAGAGAGCTGCCAAGGTGCATGTCAGGCAGCACTCACAGAGCTCCAGAAGCCTGAGCCAAGAGGAGGAAGTGATAAGTAGATACACGGCTCCCTGCAGACCCTGGCAGGTAGAAGAGTGTTATCAGGAAGCACCCTTTTCTCACCGTAGAAGGAAATTTGTTATTTGCCAGGTCCAGATATTTCGAAAGCTGCTAGCCTTGAAGGTATCATAAAAATTAAGATGTCAAGTGATGCCAACATGGCCGCTGAATGGATAAGCAGATTGTGACATTGTTTCTAGTTCCCTGGGAGACAGTGGGGGAAAGCGGGGGTCGTCAGACCTGGCTCCAGCCCAGCTCATGCCCCCAGGTGGCTGTGACCCTGGGCAGATCACTGACCCACCAGACCTCAGTGTCCTGCTCTACTCAGGGGAGCGGGGCTTCCATCTCTAACTCTGTTTTCCTATTACAATTCAAAACATGATGGTTGTGTGTGTGTATTTGAAAGAAATTATCAAATTTAAAATGATGGTAGAATCCAAATGACTGTTAGAAAAAAATTAGCACAACTCATTTGGAAAGCAATTGAAAACTATGTCAAGAGCCTTGAAAATGTTCATACCCACTGACTTGATGGTTTATCTCCTAGAAAACTACTCTAAAAAGTGTTCTGAAATTCAGGCAAAAAAAAGATATTAACTGCACTGTTATTTTTAGTAGTGAAAAATCATCTAGGATTGGACAGAATGTTTAATTGATAATCTGTGCTCCATACAATGAATTTTGTAGTCATTAAAAATGATTATTGAGCATATAAAATGATAATTTTAAGTCACTTAAATGGTAATAAGGAAATGATTGAAATTATTGAAGTAAGCAGGGAAAAGTTTATATTATAATATTAATTTTAAAAAACCCTAGAGTATAAAAACTGTAATCTAAATTATATAAAAAGGCATAAACATATTGGAAGAAAATATTCATTTAAAATGTTTGGAATCACTTAGCAATCAGGAAAACTTGGCCAGTGTGGCAGATGGGCTTTCGCTTGGCCTGAGGTTGAAAATGAGGTAGGCTGCGATCCTGCTGAGCGGGGACAGGAGGCGAGGCCCCGGGAAGGATGCAGAGAGCTGCCAAGGTGCATGTCAGGCAGCACTCACAGAGCTCCAGAAGCCTGAGCCAAGAGGAGGAAGTGATAAGTAGATACACGGCTCCCTGCAGACCCTGGCAGGTAGAAGAGTGTTATCAGGAAGCACCCTTTTCTCACCGTAGAAGGAAATTTGTTATTTGCCAGGTCCAGATATTTCGAAAGCTGCTAGCCTTGAAGGTATCATAAAAATTAAGATGTCAAGTGATGCCAACAGGGCCCGCTGAATGGATAAGCAGATTGTGACATTGTTTCTAGTTCCCTGGGAGACAGTGGGGGAAAGCGGGGGTCGTCAGACCTGGCTCCAGCCCAGCTCATGCCCCCAGGTGGCTGTGACCCTGGGCAGATCACTGACCCACCAGACCTCAGTGTCCTGCTCTACTCAGGGGAGCGGGGCTTCCATCTCTAACTCTGTTTTCCTATTACAATTCAAAACATGATGGTTGTGTGTGTGTATTTGAAAGAAATTATCAAATTTAAAATGATGGTAGAATCCAAATGACTGTTAGAAAAAAATTAGCACAACTCATTTGGAAAGCAATTGAAAACTATGTCAAGAGCCTTGAAAATGTTCATACCCACTGACTTGATGGTTTATCTCCTAGAAAACTACTCTAAAAAGTGTTCTGAAATTCAGGCAAAAAAAAGATATTAACTGCACTGTTATTTTTAGTAGTGAAAAATCATCTAGGATTGGACAGAATGTTTAATTGATAATCTGTGCTCCATACAATGAATTTTGTAGTCATTAAAAATGATTATTGAGCATATAAAATGATAATTTTAAGTCACTTAAATGGTAATAAGGAAATGATTGAAATTATTGAAGTAAGCAGGGAAAAGTTTATATTATAATATTAATTTTAAAAAACCCTAGAGTATAAAAACTGTAATCTAAATTATATAAAAAGGCATAAACATATTGGAAGAAAATATTCATTTAAAATGTTTGGGGATTATTGATTTAATTTCTTTTCTCTTTGTTCTCTTCTAATATTCTGTAGTAAGCTTGCATTATTTTCATTACATCAAAAACTGAATTAACTCAAGTTTATGATCATTAGTTGGTAGTAAATATCAAGATACTGTCAAAAAAGAAATGGAAAAACCACAATTATAGAACTTTACTTGTGACATGATATGAAATGATGTGCATGGAGCCCCTTTGTACATGGGTTAGTAAAAAGACCCCTGAACTCATAATCAAGCTCTAATTCAAATTGTTGTTATACTTCCCAGCTGTGTACCCTCTAGTGACAAAGTTCCCTCTCTGAATCTCAGGTGTGTCCTCTGTAAAACAGAAATTCAACAAACATTTATTGAATATCTACCATAGGTTAGGTACTTGTGAAATGCAGTAGTGGTACAGAGCTAAAGAAAATATGAAAACAAAAAGTCAGGTCACTCAGTCATGTCTGCCTCTTTGCGACCCATGGATGAACCAGGAAAGAATCCTGGAATGAGTAGCCTATCCCTTCTCCAGGGGAGCTTCTCAGCCCAGGGTTGGAACCCAGGTATCCCACATTGCAGGTGGATTCTTTATCAGCTGAGCTACCAGGGAAGCCTAAAAAATATGATTCGTACTACTGAACGATTCATAAATGAATGGGCTGAGTCTTTAAGCTCAAGAAATGAATGGAAGTCAAACGGGACCTTACAGATAGAAAGAACAAGAAACTCACTTGTAGGGACCTACTAATTTCATGAAGTTTCATGAAGGGAAATGACCTGGCGGCAGGACAAAGCAGGAGCACAGTCTTAGCATCATGGGTCCGTGTTCAAATTCTGCTTTGTTTTTGACTTCCTGTGTGGCATTAGGAAAGTTGCTCAACCTCTCTGTGCCTCAATTTTCTTCACTGTAATGTAGAGATGATAGGACTTATTTCTCATGAAAAGTATATGACAAAGCTGTATCTGTCTCTTCAAAAAATATGTATTGAATACCTGGAATGTGCAAAATGTAGGGACAGATTCTGAGAATATATAATCCAGACAGACACTTTCTCTTGCTCTTTCATCTAGAATAAATATTATTAGTATTAATCATATAGTTCTTGGAGAGATAATCTCACCATTTTCTGTGAGCCAAGTGGCCCCATCAGTTTTCATTACTGCAGTGGTTTTCAACTTATGGCACATCAGCCGTCACGATATAGGTGGTTGATTTGTTGTTGGAAAATGTCCCTTCAGGTGTCCTGTGATGCCCCTTCATCCTTGACGCCCCACGGAATCTCCTGGAGGGAGAACAGATGTGGCGTGGATGAACTGCCGTGGGGAGGACGGGATTCCTCATTGGCCTGTGGAAATGGGGGTGCTCCCAATTCCGGGAAGCCAGGGCCAGCTGTCCCCCAGCCCAGAATGGGAGTGATGGAGGAAGGGAAGGAGCCAAAGGAACACGTCTTCCAGAGGGCTCCTTAGAGAAGCGGGAAGTAATCATGGCCCGTGTCTCAGCAACCACAGGGGCAGGAGGAGGCCGGGAGGGGAAAGCCTGGTTAATTACAGAGCAGATGCCCAGCTGCACCTTGAGGTGAATGCATTAAGGTCGGGGAGCTGTCATCTCACTCACCCCCTTATATTTATTCACAGACCCCTGGGCACCCAGCTGGGGCCGCTTTAATGTGGATTCTGGCTCAGTTGGAGAGATCTGCAAGTTCAAAGCCTGCTCCTTCTTTCCAAATGGGCTCCCCTCCCGCCTTCCCTCCCTCCCTTCCCACCCCACCTGCTTTCCTGCCAGGACGCGCCACACAGCATCCCTCGGTGCTGCCTCTCCTCGCCTGCACACAGCCGGAATTGTTCTGCCTGAACTGGTTTAGAAAGGAGAGTTTCAGGCCTTCAGGCGAATTGGAAGAGGGGGCTTCCAGACCTCCTCCGGTCCCCCAGCCCACTCCGCCTTCTCTCCTGGACCTGCCCACAGCGGAGGCAGCAGACCCGGGGTCAGATAGTGCCCTGAGGGGAGTCTTCAAAGCCCTGCTGTTCCTGGAGAAATGGAATCAGGCAGGAACTGAGACAAAGAGCAGAGGCCCTGGTGCTGTGTGCCCAACACCACCCCTGTCAGCTTGACACTGTGCGGTGGGCATACTGGCCACATGGGGACAGAAAACAAGTCGGGGACCTGGGTTGTCCTGGTTCGTCTCTTGTCTCCTCATGGTCTTTCCCATACACGTCCCAGGCTGCCAAATGGAGATAAAACTTGCAAAACTGGAGAGGGGAATTGGATTTTCACGTGTGTCTTCCTGCATTTTCCAACATGACTCCATCCCCCTCTGGGACGAAAGAGAGTCAACTCCCCTGGCACCTCTCATCTCCCTTCCCACTGAGTTTGTCCCTAAATTAGATCTTGCTTTATTTGTGAAGATCCTTTTGCTCTCTGGGTAGATTGTCCATTTCTGGAGCGACGATGCCCACTTGAGAGCCACTCTGAGTTAATCTGGTGAAACAGTAGCAGTGGTGAGCTTTTCATACAGCCTATCTCGTTCTCCAAGTGCTTGCCCTGAGGGTAACATTTACAGCCGGTAAAGCCAGCGGCCCCTGGTTATTAGGCACAGCCATCGTCTCTGGCCTGTGTGTGCGTCGTCAGTCAGTCAGTTGTGTCCGGCTCTGCGGCCCCGTGGACTGCCGCCCGCCAGGCTCCTCTGTGCGTGGGATTCTCAGGCAAGAAGACTGCAGCAAATTGCCATTTCCCTCTTCAACAGTCTCTGGCACAAACATTCCAAAAAATGGTTGAAAAGATGATTACATCTGTCTTATATTTTACCCATAGAGTGTAAATCAGTGACCATTTTTCCTGCATAAATGAAATGGTTGAATACTTTGAGTAATTTAGACTGGATAACACAGATGAACTCACTGGAAATGAAGTATTTAATGCATCACTGCCTTCAGCACTGTTATGCTGTTATTATTCTCATTATTTCAAGATGGGGGCTGTCAATTAGATTCAGAAGCGACCTTTGAAGTCACCTAGTCCAGTGTCCTCAAAAAAATAGCTCTTCAGCTTGGCAATCACTGTGGTAAGATGCCATGTCAGTGTATAAGGCAGCTTATAAGGAATATGAAATCCCTGTGAGGTGCTTGCCATGCTGGAGAAGAAGCCTAGGGTCTTGAATAATGGGGTCTGTCTGGCCTGGTGCTCTGAGATCTGTAACCTGCCATGACACCACTTAGGGCCAAGGCTGCAAATTGGTTCCTCAAAAGTTGAGTCCCATCTGCTGAGGAGTTTCTTTTGGCCTGTTTGGAATTTAATTTTTTGTATGAGTCAACATTCAAAGATCAGGAGAGTTCACTTAAAGAAAAAAAAAAGACAGAATTAATTTGCTTTACTTTGAGAAGTGTAAGCTTTGTGAGCTTGTGGTTATACGAGGAAGCAATTGCCTGGGAAAACTGGGTGAGCTCTGGTTTGCCACAGTCCCCAGCCCTCCCTATTGCTTCCCTGTTCCTAAGACCAGATCCCAGTTACCACTTACCTGCAGGTTCATTTTTATTTTCTCCTTCTTTCCCTACTTCCTTCTTCTCTCCCTCCCTTCCCCTTCAATGCCCATGTTTCATTCTTTTTCTTCTGGTCAAAATGGGACAACAAGAGACAGACTAATGTTATTTACCCTTCCCAATGCTATGCATGCACCTTCTGCTTTCCTTCCGTGGCCTGCGTACTCACATGACTTGTTCCATGGCTTCCTTGCCCCTGGACTGTGAATCTCAAGCAGTCATCTACTGTCTTGCCCATGACTAGCAAGTTGGTGTCCACATTCAGTATATGTTATTGGTCCCACAAATATGAAGAACCAAAGGAAAAGTCATCTTGCACTCTCTGCATTTTTAAATTAATTTTTTTCTTTTGCCACAATTCCTTATGGCCTTTTTGGTACAGAATCTGGGTGACCTTAGAGCGAGTTGGTGCTGAGGCAGAGGTGGCTGAACCCTTATGGGTTAGAGGTAGGCTTGCAGGAAGTCGCAGTGGGCTTGTAGGGAAAATACCTGAACTTTAGGAACAGCACTCAGCACTAGTGATTCTGATAATTCTACATACACTTCTTGCACCAGAAGCAGTGATTGTGCGTCCAGAGAGAGCAAATGGGCCAATTTCAATAAACCAACAGGCTTCATTGCTTCTACAAGCAATGGTAGAAATCCCACCATGCTAGGCTGTTGGCAGGTTTTTCCTAGGATTCAAAAGTCACCTGGGAATCATCTCTAATCCTTTCTGATATAGCACATGCCTTCCACGCTTCCCTGTGTGCTTCCCTCTCCCCAGACCCTGCTTGTCTAAAACTGCCTGTTTCAATCGTGGCTTTATCAGTCTTCACACTGACACATTTGGTACCTTATTCTTGTCAAAATCTTTCACAAAACCACTGTCTCAGCTCCGTGGGTGCTCTTCCCACTGCGCACAGCACTTCTTTAATGCTCCCATTTCTCTGATGAGAGCCACCCTCCGCCCTGCTTTCTTCATCTGTTTAATTTATTTGCTGTGCACTTTGAACCCTTCCCTTGGAAGACATGACGTAATACCACCCCTTTCTATTTAAACTGTTAATTCAGGACGTGTTTGAAATGTACATTATTCATGTGTTATTCATGGGCATTATTGGAGATCAGTGTGTAAATCAGCATTATTGGGAACCCCAGAGACTGCCCCAGAATCCTGGGTACTTCCACATTGCATCATATCATTTCCTGAAGAGCAGACTTACTCTGCTTGATGGGGAAAATGACAGTTTCATGCAACTGCCAAGAACAATCATGCCTTTGAAAGAGATCATGCAGCCATTTACTTGCCATCTGATGCACGTATTTCGGTCAGGCTGGGGAAAGTCCTCAGCTAAATTTGACTCATGTGGTTTTGAGAACGTATTCAGATCCACACTTTGGCCTGGATCTGCAGAAGTCAAGGGCTTCCCTGGTGGCTCAAAAAAGGCTGAGAGGAAAGCACTCTCTGCATTTTTAAATTAATTTTTCTTTTGCCACAATTCCTTATGGCCTTTTGGTAAAGAATCTGGGTGACCTTAGAGCGAGTTGGTGCTGAGGCAGAGGTGGCTGAACCCTTATGGGTTAGAGGTAGGCTTGCAGGAAGTCGCAGTGGGCTTGTAGGGAAAATACCTGAACTTTAGGAACAGCACTCAGCACTAGTGATTCTGATAATTCTACATACACTTCTTGCACCAGAAGCAGTGATTGTGCGTCCAGAGAGAGCAAATGGGCCAATTTCAATAAACCAACAGGCTTCATTGCTTCTACAAGCAATGGTAGAAATCCCACCATGCTAGGCTGTTGGCAGGTTTTTCCTAGGATTCAAAAGTCACCTGGGAATCATCTCTAATCCTTTCTGATATAGCACATGCCTTCCACGCTTCCCTGTGTGCTTCCCTCTCCCCAGACCCTGCTTGTCTAAAACTGCCTGTTTCAATCGTGGCTTTATCAGTCTTCACACTGACACATTTGGTACCTTATTCTTGTCAAAATCTTTCACAAAACCACTGTCTCAGCTACGTGGAGTCTCTTCCCACTGAGCACATCTCTTCTTTAATGCTCCCATTTCTCTGATGAGAGCCACCCTCCGCCCTGCTTTCTTCATCTGTTTAATTTATTTGCTGTGCACTTTGAACCCTTCCCTTGGAAGACATGACGTAATACCACCCCTTTCTATTTAAACTGTTAATTCAGGACGTGTTTGAAATGTACATTATTCATGTGTTATTCATGGGCATTATTGGAGATCAGTGTGTAAATCAGCATTATTGGGAACCCCAGAGACTGCCCCAGAATCCTGGGTACTTCCACATTGCATCATATCATTTCCTGAAGAGCAGACTTACTCTGCTTGATGGGGAAAATGACAGTTTCATGCAACTGCCAAGAACAATCATGCCTTTGAAAGAGATCATGCAGCCATTTACTTGCCATCTGATGCACGTATTTCGGTCAGGCTGGGGAAAGTCCTCAGCTAAATTTGACTCATGTGGTTTTGAGAACGTATTCAGATCCACACTTTGGCCTGGATCTGCAGAAGTCAAGGGCTTCCCTGGTGGCTCAGAGAGTAAAGAATCTGCCTATAACGAGAGAGACTTGGGTTGGGAAGATCCCCTGGAGAAAGGAATGGCTACCCACTCCAGTATTCTTGCCCGGAGAACCCCATAGACAGAGGAGCCTGGTGAACTGCAGTCCACGGGGTCTCAAACAGTCGGACACAGCTGAGTGACTGACACTTACACTTCAACAGAAATCATGGGAGAGTTATAACTATTAAAGAAAAGTTCCATCCTTTTGGTTTAGTGGGGATGGAAAGGCTGCTGTAGAGAATGTCTCCAGTCTAAGGATACACAGGACCAGCAAGAGGGATGGGAAGGGTCACCAGGGGAAGAGAAGTGTAGCTTGGGCGCCCAGCCTCTCTTTCTGAGTTTGTCTTCTCTGTTCAAAGATCCCTCCATCCTCTGAACACCTCTTGTCTTAGCGACAGTAATCCGTATCATGAGCTATAGAACTTGACCACACTGCTTCTCCTAGGAACACTCGCCTAGTGTATCCAGTTGAGATATTCCTGTTGATGGAAGTCAGTGGTTGTGAGTCTTAGGTGAGAAAACATTTGAGGGACAAGATGGCTTTCCTAGAGTTGCTCTAAATCTTGTTTTGTATATGACCTAGATCTCATCTAAACTTTGAGAAGGCAACCCCTTTTCTGCCTTGTGGGGATAACAGGCTCTGTGCCAAAGTAACTAGACCCTCTGCCTCCAGTTTCTCTGCACTAGTTTTCCACAGGCTTCACTAGTCCCCAGGGATAAATTAGGGATTTTGGAAAACACTCACTCTGTGAGGCTTCTGGATGAACTTTTTTACTCACGCGCCGGTTGTATTCTGAAGACTATTAAAGTTGATTTGCTCCTAGAGGCCAAAGTGACATCATAAAACCAGCTTCTTTATGCACTTTATTGGTGATGGGCAGATTTCTCTCACCTCTGCCATGGTTCTGGCTTTATTCTATCCATAGATACTCTTATGTAAACAGTTTTCATTGAAAGACTTTGGTAGAGGGGAAAAAAGTGAATGACTCCCTTAGAGGTGTAAAGGGGAAATTAATTTTTTGTATGCATTTAGCTCCTCACAGTAGCATCTGAAATTGTCAGAGCCCACTAAACCTAAAAGTTTTGGTCATTTATTCGTAAATAGAATAAACATTTGTGAATATTTACTCAGTATCAGCACTATGCTAGATGCAGGGATAAAGCAAACTGTGTGTTTGTGTGCTCTCCCTTGTGATTGTGCTCAGTTGCTCAGTTGTGTCCAACTCTGTATGACCCCATGGACTCTAGCCCACTTGGCTCTTCTGTCCATGGTATTTCCTAGGCAAGAACACTGGAGTGGGTTGCCGCTTCCTTCTACAAGGGGTCTTCCCGTCCCAGGAATCAAACCCGCATATCCTGCATTGGCAGGTGGATATTTTAGCCACCTGAGAAGCCCATGTACCCTCCCTAAACACAAACAAATGCACACAGGTGTTACAGGGCATTAGTGCAGCAGTTACGGCTCAGTGTGGGAGGAGGACTAGGATGCACAGAAGCTGAGAGTGTTCAGGAGTAAGGAGAATAAAAGCGCCCAGCTCAGGGCTGGTGGGACATGACTGGGGAGATGAGCCAAGGGAACCAATCCTCGAGTTGGTTCTTGAAGGATGATGAAGATCTCTCAATGGAGAGGAGAAGGTGGTCAGCGCAGAAGATCTGTGAAAAGGCACAGAAGCAAGAGGGAAAAGGCTGCTTGTGGAAATGGGGATGGCTTCTGGAGCTGGGACGTCTGAAGCACACAGAGATTCTAGCAGGAGAAAGGGGCAGAGGAGAAACCTGGATCATACGAGGTTTCAGGTGTGCCTTGCTGAAGAGTGGGCACCTGTCTTTAAAGTGGCACTCCCACTCTGTGAGGCTTCTGGATGAACTTTTTTACTCACGCGCCGGTTGTATTCTGAAGACTATTAAAGTTGATTTGCTCCTAGAGGCCAAAGTGACATCATAAAACCAGCTTCTTTATGCACTTTATTGGTGATGGGCAGATTTCTCTCACCTCTGCCATGGTTCTGGCTTTATTCTATCCATAGATACTCTTATGTAAACAGTTTTCATTGAAAGACTTTGGTAGAGGGGAAAAAAGTGAATGACTCCCTTAGAGGTGTAAAGGGGAAATTAATTTTTTGTATGCATTTAGCTCCTCACAGTAGCATCTGAAATTGTCAGAGCCCACTAAACCTAAAAGTTTTGGTCATTTATTCGTAAATAGAATAAACATTTGTGAATATTTACTCAGTATCAGCACTATGCTAGATGCAGGGATAAAGCAAACTGTGTGTTTGTGTGCTCTCCCTTGTGATTGTGCTCAGTTGCTCAGTTGTGTCCAACTCTGTATGACCCCATGGACTCTAGCCCACTTGGCTCTTCTGTCCATGGTATTTCCTAGGCAAGAACACTGGAGTGGGTTGCCGCTTCCTTCTACAAGGGGTCTTCCCGTCCCAGGAATCAAACCCGCATATCCTGCATTGGCAGGTGGATATTTTAGCCACCTGAGAAGCCCATGTACCCTCCCTAAACACAAACAAATGCACACAGGTGTTACAGGGCATTAGTGCAGCAGTTACGGCTCAGTGTGGGAGGAGGACTAGGATGCACAGAAGCTGAGAGTGTTCAGGAGTAAGGAGAATAAAAGCGCCCAGCTCAGGGCTGGTGGGACATGACTGGGGAGATGAGCCAAGGGAACCAATCCTCGAGTTGGTTCTTGAAGGATGATGAAGATCTCTCAATGGAGAGGAGAAGGTGGTCAGCGCAGAAGATCTGTGAAAAGGCACAGAAGCAAGAGGGAAAAGGCTGCTTGTGGAAATGGGGATGGCTTCTGGAGCTGGGACGTCTGAAGCACACAGAGATTCTAGCAGGAGAAAGGGGCAGAGGAGAAACCTGGATCATACGAGGTTTCAGGTGTGCCTTGCTGAAGAGTGGGCACCTGTCTTTAAAGTGGCGTGGAGATCGCTGCAGATTGAAGCAAGACCGCATGCTTTGAGAAGACCACTGTGACGTGGCAGTGGACACTGAATTAGAGGACAGGAGATGAGAATAAGGAGACTAGATTTGATGCTGGGACCTTTTCCAGGTGGCAAAGGCTCAGGAAAGAGGGTGGCATGGGGGCTGGGAAGGAGGGGATAAACCAGAGGGTCCCTGATGTGAGAACACTAGCGATGATACTGGGGGAGGCAGAGGATGGTTCTCAGGCTTCAGATGTGGTGACCAGATGGTTAGTGGGCCATTCCTGAGATACAGAACTTGAGGGAAACCTTCCTTTAGCAGGAAGAATATGTATCACCTCTGGGAACTATTCTAAAGCAGGATAGCTTGTATTAAGAAAAGGGAATTTTTAGAGATATAAACAGCACACAACAGTGAGTACAAATTCTAGCCTCAGTGGGGTAGCGCATTTCAGACAGTGTCTCTGCCCGGGAGACGAGGACCAGTGATATTGAAGGCGGTGACCTTGAAACCTTGTGAGTCATTATCAAGGCTGAAAGACTCAATTATTTGCCTTAAGAAGGAGAGTAAACTCAGGTATTTGAATTTATTCCCTTTGCATGCTGCTCATTTCGAGTCTGTTTATAGATTAGGACTGTTCAAGATAAGATGTTTCTGAGGAAAGCAGGAGAGGTTGGAGCTCCTTAGGCACTGGAGTTGAGTGGACACTGCCATTTGTTGATAAAATACCATGAAAGTTTGGGGTTCTTTCTACTGAGGACGAAAACATTGAGCTCATTCCTTTTGGGTGGTATAAAGAGTGTGCCTTCATAACTTGTAGAAGTATTTCTGCAATAAAACTTAAACAAGGTCCATTAATCATTATTTCTAGGATGGTAACAGCAGTCATGAAGTCATCCAAAATTTTTAATGGGGGAATATTTGTCTTCATCCCCAAGGCCACAGAGTCATCCTTTAAACGGCTTTGAGGTGTCTCTTTTGTTTTAACTCCTCACCCTGACCTCCACTTTTTTGTGTGCCTGGACCATGGTGGGTCTTCCCCGTGGCCTTTCCCTGTAACGCCCTGTCCTCTCAGGCCCATCTTATGTGTACCCCTGTTTGCTCATCTGTACACAAGATATACCCTAACTTTTCCAGCCCCCCACCTCCCCACCGATTCATACATCTAATGCTCTGATGGAACAACATCACCACAAGGGCCACCCGAGGCATCAATTTCCTAACATATCCAGAACCAGACTGCTGATTTTGTCCCCAGGCTGCTCTTCCTGCCATCTTCCCATCTCAGTGAATGACAGTCCCATCCTCTGGTAGCTTGTTTCAGCAAGCTCTGTTAGCTCCATCCAGGTCCTGACCACCTGTCTCCACCTCTACCCTACTATCCTGACAAATGTCATTCTCATTCATCACCTGGATTGTTCATGAAAGCCTACTACTCGGTCACCTGCTTCTACACTTGAGCCAACAGAGTGTTCACGGCAGAAGGGCCATGATGATCCTACTACTGTCTATGATTGAACCCTTTCTTTGATCTTCTCCTGCAGTCCCTGTCATACTCAGAGGAAATCTAGTGTCCTTGCAGTGGGCTGGTGGCCCTCTTCATCTGGTATCTGGTCACAGTACTCATTTCATTCAGTACCAGTCTCTCCACTTACTGAGTGTGTTCTGACCACACCAACGACCTTCCTTCCAAAGTTTCCAAATTCCATCTTGTTCAAGTTTGGCCATACTGTGCTCTCCTGAGTCCGTCTCACTTGCCCTGCTCTTCCTTCCTTCCAAGTTCGCCTCAAGCTCACTTCCTCTATGAACGTAACGTGCCCATGACACAATGAGCTTCCTTTTTTCCAAATCCCTGTGCCAATTTTTGACCCTGTACCCACCTCCTCACTCATGACAAACAACAGCCTGGCATCCTTATTTGAGTGATGCAGCTGAGTTCAATGCAGCCAACATATGGGATGAGGACCATTTCTTTTGTTTATATTTTCTGCAGACCTTCGGCATGGCATGCCTGTGAATAAATCTCTTTTGGATTCGGGTAGACAGTTCACATTACTATACTGAGCTAGGACAGAAGGTGCAGGAGAACTGACGGGTAGATCCCTTAAATGTCATCTCTGATTTACTGAGCAGTGACAAGGACTGAACCATGAATGCGTGTAACAGTGTGGACAAAGCGCAGGGGTTAAGTGAAAGAAACCGCACCCCAAAGGATTCACATGTGAGTCTATTGATGTGACATTCTGGCAAAGGCAAAATCACAGGGCTGGAGAACAGACCACTGGTTGCCAAAGGGTTGAGAGTGAGGAAGGCTCAAGGCCATGGCAGGAAGGTATGTTGGCATGATGGATCTGTTCTAATACAGTTGTGGTGGTGGGTTCATAAAAAGTGAAGTCTGATCATTTGCTGAGAACACATTTAGAAAATACACAAAAAATAGACCACTGATTAGCACATTCAGCTTTTAATAAATGTTTCCATTTTGGGTGCTCAGTTGTTCAGCCATGTCCGTCTCCTTGTGGCCCCAGGGACGGTAGCCCACCAGGCTCCTCTGCCCATAAAAATTTTCAGGCAAGAATACTGGAGTGGGTTGCCTTTTCTTCCTCCAGGAGATTGTCTTAAGCCAGGGATCAAACCCGTGTCTCTTGTATCTCCTGTATTGTCAGGTGGATTCTTTACCACTAGTCCTAAGTGGGGAAGAAAGGCCATTTTGTAGAAAATGGGAAATATACCATTACAGTGTAGTTAGTTATCTGTGGAGTATTATCTGGACAAAACGCAAAATTGATTGCAAAATGTTTTTCAGTTTGTGAATACACACTTGTATTTCTGCTTAATGGAGATATTATCTTTGAAAGAATAAAAGAAAAATTTGTGAAACATCATATGTGCTAATTATTTTAAAGAATACACATAAAAGTAATTGCAGTTTGTAAAATGTTCTGCTGTCCAGAGAAAATATGCTGTCATTGTTGTAGTGAAAGGGCAAAAAGAGAAGTTTGGATACATACACCTACACAAATAGCTATCATCTCACTTTTCAGAGATAACAGCTGTTAAGGGAATTGAGTTTGAGCCTAGATGTGTTGTATACTTGCACTTGTGAGTTCTTATAATAATCCCATGAGGAAAACAATCTTATCGCCACGGGCTAGATAAAAACGATGAGACCCAGAGAGGTTAAAGGAACAAAGGGCCAGTTAGTGGCTGTGCCAGGATCACCCCGGGCCTGTCTGGCTCTTACACTTGACACACAGACACCCGATTGTCCAGCTGCACAGATGGAAGGCAGCCAAAGGAGCCTTCAGCCTGGCCACTATTGAGAGACCTTCTTCTGGCCGCGGGACCTGGAACCCGAACACTTCTGCCCCATCGGTGACCTCCGTTTGGTCAGGGTGCTGAGGAGGCTATTCCTTTGCAAAGACAGCAGACTGCAAGTCCTATCTCGCTCAGCTGCGGCACCAGCTTGAAAACAAACAGCCTCTGAGGGGGCGGCTCTGTCAGGAAGATAAATGCTGTCTCCCTGATCTCCAGCTCCTCGGTAGCGGCAGCTGCTAGACGGAAAGGCTTTGAAGACTGATCTCTGGAGTCTGGCGCCGCCCCTTCTGGAAGTCTTGCCTAGCCAGGTAGATTCGCAGGACAAATGTGAAGTCCCTGTCACAGGCTCGGACAGAAAGGAAGATGCATGACTTGTACAACTTTTCCAGGGAGATCCTTAGAAAACTGCCCCGTCTGTGCACGCGGGATTCTCCCTACCATGATTATAGCTACCCACCCCAGAGTATACAAAGTTCATTTACAATGAGCTGCATGGACAAAGGGAATCCCTGAAGGCAGTGAAGTCATAAGAAGGAAGCGCGTCAAGTCTCCCTCATGCAGGAGACGCAGGTGATAGGCGTCGTTTGGGATTGTGTGGCTGTGTGTGCAGATGTTTGTGGTGTGCCAGTGCACAGCATCACGCTCGCCCTCTCAGGAACCCTCTCCCTCGTGTCACTTCCCTACTCATAGCAAGAATCCTCAGAGAGTGGGGACTCAGGCGGCGTCCCCCGGTCTCCATGTGCTGGAAAGTGGCCTGAGATCTCACACGAGACGGGAGCGGAGACGGAGCAGAGAGGGTCATGCTCAGTCTTCGCCCAGCCTCTCGCGTTGAAGGATCCAGCCTAGTGTAGTGGCAGATCTCTCCACTAGGTGGCACTCTGACTTCAGCTTTATTTTTGTATCGCTCCCTGCTGTGGAGGGGCACAAGACTTACCTTTTGCTTCCCAGCTCAGGTACTGAATTAATGTATTTTCATGTCTGTCTTCTATACATTTATAATTTATCCTTTCCCTCTGGGACTTTCACAAAGGTTACTTTAAGGGTATAGCTGTTATAAGCTGAGTGGGAAGGGTCATTTCATCATCATCACACACACACATAAACACACACACACACACACCCCACTTCTGTCTTAGGGGTGAAAAAATGAAAGTGCAAGTTGCTCAGTCATGTTCAACTCTTTGGGACCCCGTGTACTGTAGCCCACCGGGCTCCTCTGTCCATCGAATTCTCCAGGCAAGAATACTGGAGTGCGCTGCCATTTCCTCTTCCAGGGGATCTTCCCAACTCAGGGACTGACCCCAGGTCCCTGCATTTTTGCAGACAGATTCTTTACTGCCTGAGCCACCACAGAAGCATGCATCTTGCCACATTTTTCTTCTCCAGTTTTCCTTATTTCCTCCCTTGTTCCTCCCTGCAGTCAAAATGGTGTGATCAGCTAGCATAGTCTGGTTTACAGAACCCTGCTCAGGATTACCTTTTCAGTATTCATGTCCATTACATGGTGGTGAAGGCTTGGATATGCACCCTGCTCCCCCCCCCCCCCCCCAAATAAATAAATAACCTTGCCCCTGAGTCTTGAAGATCAAAGACCAGACACAAGACGATGATGGATGATGGTAGACTTGTCTTTGGGAAAGGACATTAGAATCGTATGTGTCTGGGATGTTGTGACTGCATTTCGTCCAGCCATTCTCTGTGGGGAAGCGGAGACTCTAGAACTGTGCTGGCTAAGGTTCTTGGAAGCCTCTATTAATATTACTGCACATTATTTAGTTATTAGAGTTTAGGACAAAGATGTAAGATATGGTCTCTGTCCTCAAAGAATCCAATCTACTTAGGGAGATAAGAAATGTGGCCATTTCAATAGTGTTATTGGAGTAAGACAGTCTCAGCTGAGAGTTTCCTGTCAACAAATTTGCTCTGAGAGTTCCTAAAGCCCATCCCTGGCAGATTCTGAGTCCTGGGAGGTTGGGGCAATGAAGGGGAAGGGTCAGCGTAGGTGGGCTTTGATAGGATTAAGGTGATAAAGGGGGTGTGAGAGGGCATACCCTGGGAAGCAGGGGGAATCTTGCACGAGAGACGCAGGCATAGACCTGCAGAGCCACGGAGAGTCACATCTCAGCTACTTGGTGCCTTCAATGATATATCGTTCCTTTAAAAGTTCTATTTTATGAAAAGACCAAGCTACAGTAAATTCCTCCAATCGCCTACCACATGGAATGATGATCTCTCCAAGCTCAGCAAAATTATTGATCTTTAAAGCAGTGTCTATTCCTATTCTTATTAAGTATTGAGGGTGACCTCATTCATTCAACACATGTTTATGGAGTACTTGTATTGTGCTGGATGTTTTGAGGGAAACCGAGATATATTGAGCAAGATTGTTTTCTCTGGAGCCTTCTTGCTAGGAGGGAAGACAAGAAATGTGCATATAATAACTATAATGTCTGAAGAAAGAATCTCAAAGGTAAGTATAGAAAAATATTGTAGGAGTTAAGAACAAAATGGTATTCCACTGTGGGTTCATTGGTGGGATAAGTTCATGTAAAGATGAGGGAGGGGAAGGGTGTTTCTCATGAAGGAAAGGGCAAGTACAGAATAAAGAGATTAGAAAGAAAGAACTAAACGGGAACACACATAGAGAAACAGAGCGGTAAGGAAGTATGTTGAAAACAGAGGCTAAGGCCTGGCGCCTGTCAGTCTTGTATGGCAGGTTAAAGAACATGAACCCAGTAGGAAGTTACTGTATAATTTTGAGTACATGGATAAAGTGATATTTAAAGAGGCCTGTGTTTCAAAAGATTAGCACCTGACACCAACATCTATGGTGGACTGGCCAGGGGAGAGGAGAGAAGTGAAGGGCTTCTTAGCTCCAGAAGGAGTATGATTTCAGAAATGTGGCCATTTCAATAGTGTTATTGGAGTAAGACAGTCTCAGCTGAGAGTTTCCTGTCAACAAATTTGCTCTGAGAGTTCCTAAAGCCCATCCCTGGCAGATTCTGAGTCCTGGGAGGTTGGGGCAATGAAGGGGAAGGGTCAGCGTAGGTGGGCTTTGATAGGATTAAGGTGATAAAGGGGGTGTGAGAGGGCATACCCTGGGAAGCAGGGGGAATCTTGCACGAGAGACGCAGGCATAGACCTGCAGAGCCACGGAGAGTCACATCTCAGCTACTTGGTGCCTTCAATGATATATCGTTCCTTTAAAAGTTCTATTTTATGAAAAGACCAAGCTACAGTAAATTCCTCCAATCGCCTACCACATGGAATGATGATCTCTCCAAGCTCAGCAAAATTATTGATCTTTAAAGCAGTGTCTATTCCTATTCTTATTAAGTATTGAGGGTGACCTCATTCATTCAACACATGTTTATGGAGTACTTGTATTGTGCTGGATGTTTTGAGGGAAACCGAGATATATTGAGCAAGATTGTTTTCTCTGGAGCCTTCTTGCTAGGAGGGAAGACAAGAAATGTGCATATAATAACTATAATGTCTGAAGAAAGAATCTCAAAGGTAAGTATAGAAAAATATTGTAGGAGTTAAGAACAAAATGGTATTCCACTGTGGGTTCATTGGTGGGATAAGTTCATGTAAAGATGAGGGAGGGGAAGGGTGTTTCTCATGAAGGAAAGGGCAAGTACAGAATAAAGAGATTAGAAAGAAAGAACTAAACGGGAACACACATAGAGAAACAGAGCGGTAAGGAAGTATGTTGAAAACAGAGGCTAAGGCCTGGCGCCTGTCAGTCTTGTATGGCAGGTTAAAGAACATGAACCCAGTAGGAAGTTACTGTATAATTTTGAGTACATGGATAAAGTGATATTTAAAGAGGCCTGTGTTTCAAAAGATTAGCACCTGACACCAACATCTATGGTGGACTGGCCAGGGGAGAGGAGAGAAGTGAAGGGCTTCTTAGCTCCAGAAGGAGTATGATTTCAGAAATTGGCATTTACTCATGTGTGTGTATGCTCAGTCACTCAGTCATGTCCAACTCTTTGTGACCCCATGGACTGTCGTCTACCAGGATCCTCCATGGGATTCTCCAGGCAAGAATACTGGATTGGGTTGCCATGAACCCCACCAGGAAATCTTCCCAACCCAGGGATCAAACCTGAATCTCCTGCATTGGCGGTCGGATTCTTTACCACTGAGCCACCTGGGAAGCCCCATTGACTGGTGTCATTATGGAAATTATCAATATAACAAAAGCAAAATTAAAGAAATAGTGCCCTGGAGATTATTTTTGGCAAAACTAGGACACATGTATAATTCATAGGCTCGAAAGTATGTGGGTCACCAAAGTAGCTGCGAACAGAGAAAAATGATGCAGGAAGTGAAGAGAGAGGCAGGGGGATGGATGAGGTGGCAACTGTGTCAGAAAGCACCGCGTTTCCCAAAGGGACGGCCAGCGGTTACCCTGCTCTCTGGGTAGGTTGGAGATTCGAGCACAGGCTCTCATAGAAAGGATTTGGTAGAGAGAATTCCAGGATGGGGACTTCATAAAGAACTGAACCAAAAGCTGTATTTGCAGGACGTGTCTTCTCTGTTATGTCACAGATTGTGTTGTGAATCCCCACTAGCTTCTCTGTTATCATAAAGGGGTACTCCTTCCTCCAGTAAAGTCACTTCTTGCAAATGACCGGCCCAGGGATTCCATGATGAAAAGATTAGCAAGTACTAAATCAATGCAAAGTTACTTTAAGACTAAAAGAAGCAAAAGAGCACCAAAACTTTCTAACAAATGATGAACATGCACCAGAAAAATGTTTTCATAAAATAGAATAAAATCGTGACCAAATATTTTACTACATTTGAAAAAAAAACAAAAAGAAGGGGCTTCCCTGGTGGTCCAGTGGGTAAGGACACCGCTTTGCAGTGCAAGGGGTGCCGGTTCAATCCCTGGCCTGGGAAGATCCCACGTGCTGTGGAGCGGCTGGACTAATGTGTCCAATTACCGAGCTGGAGTTCTGGAGCGCATGCGCCCAGAGCCTGTGCTCTGCGACAACAGAGGCCACCGCGATGGGAGGCCCACACGGGCCAAAGAACAAAGATGGATGAAACTAGAGAAATGAAAGACCGATAGGAGTGGCCTGCCCACACCCCTCCCTCCCCACCCCCACCAAAATAAATAAATAAAATTAAAAAACAACAACAACAACAACAAAAAAAGAAGTCTCACAAAGCAATGACCTCTACAAACAAAGAATTCAGCATAAATATAAGAACTTTGGAGAGAGATGATCGGAGAGTACGAGAAGACAAGACATGAGAGTAAGACCTTAGGAGAGAAGTGGGAACAGACAAACAGCCATCACAGAAATGAAGACAACATTGTAAGAAGCACAATGAAGAACACGCCTGGTGGAGAACATGCTGATAAACCTAGAGGAAGAGAGGAGAAAGGTCACAAAAATGAATACAACTCTAAACAATGGCTGAGAGTTAGACATGGGGTTGTAACTAGAGGGGAATGGCAGAGGGATTCAACGTTTACATAACTGCAGTCTCTGAAAATCAAAGTACAATGTGGGAAACATTTAAAGCTCATAATTTAATAAAAGTTATTTAAATTTAAAAAAGCAGACGCCTAAATTAAAAGTTTACAGCATGCAAAATGACACATCGACCTAGAATGGTCAGTATGGATACAGGGTCACAAGTACATTTTTAGATGGAAAGAATGTAAAACATTTTCTGAGCATCTAGGCAAATAGATCAAAGCAATAAAAGGAATAAAATTTAGACAGGTTTAAAATTTGGCTATAGCAAAGTGCCATTTCAAATGACGCAACACTTAAAAAAAAAACTTCAAAGAAAGAAAGGAAGAAAGTATAAGTCAAGAATTTTCTACACAGCCCAACTGTCCTGTAAATGTAAAGGTTGTATACAAGACGATAAACATGCAAAAACTAAGAGAGCCTAATTTTTATAAGCCCTTTTCAAAGAAACTTTTGTAAGATAAACTTACCTTAGTTAAAAGATAACTAGGAAAATTACAATGAAAAGTAGGACAAAGTGAATGTATTTCACTCTAGAATTAACACTAGTACATGTTTGGAGATTAGCACAATGATATGAGTCTTGTCTTCTGACAACATAGAAGTGTTACAGCTAACAAATATTTAGAGAAAGTTTTGAAAGAAGGTGGGCAGTGGAATAGTTTTACTGATTGTCTTACTAAGTAATCGTCAATAGTCATTTTTTTTTTTGAAGCTTGATACTGAATTTTTATTGGGATATCTTTTACGTCATAAGTCTTTCCTCTGCATCTTCCCAAACTATGCTAAAATCTTCCTAGTATGATTGGCAGTTGATGGCATGGGCCTGAATGATAGTCAATAGTCATTATTAAAGCTGCCTATTAGAAAACTGACATAATTAGATGTACAAGAGTAAGCGTTAAAAGAAGATAACATTATTAACTAAAAGCACAATGAAGAACACGCCTGGTGGAGAACATGCTGATAAACCTAGAGGAAGAGAGGAGAAAGGTCACAAAAATGAATACAACTCTAAACAATGGCTGAGAGTTAGACATGGGGTTGTAACTAGAGGGGAATGGCAGAGGGATTCAACGTTTACATAACTGCAGTCTCTGAAAATCAAAGTACAATGTGGGAAACATTTAAAGCTCATAATTTAATAAAAGTTATTTAAATTTAAAAAAGCAGACGCCTAAATTAAAAGTTTACAGCATGCAAAATGACACATCGACCTAGAATGGTCAGTATGGATACAGGGTCACAAGTACATTTTTAGATGGAAAGAATGTAAAACATTTTCTGAGCATCTAGGCAAATAGATCAAAGCAATAAAAGGAATAAAATTTAGACAGGTTTAAAATTTGGCTATAGCAAAGTGCCATTTCAAATGACGCAACACTTAAAAAAAAAACTTCAAAGAAAGAAAGGAAGAAAGTATAAGTCAAGAATTTTCTACACAGCCCAACTGTCCTGTAAATGTAAAGGTTGTATACAAGACGATAAACATGCAAAAACTAAGAGAGCCTAATTTTTATAAGCCCTTTTCAAAGAAACTTTTGTAAGATAAACTTACCTTAGTTAAAAGATAACTAGGAAAATTACAATGAAAAGTAGGACAAAGTGAATGTATTTCACTCTAGAATTAACACTAGTACATGTTTGGAGATTAGCACAATGATATGAGTCTTGTCTTCTGACAACATAGAAGTGTTACAGCTAACAAATATTTAGAGAAAGTTTTGAAAGAAGGTGGGCAGTGGAATAGTTTTACTGATTGTCTTACTAAGTAATCGTCAATAGTCATTTTTTTTTTTGAAGCTTGATACTGAATTTTTATTGGGATATCTTTTACGTCATAAGTCTTTCCTCTGCATCTTCCCAAACTATGCTAAAATCTTCCTAGTATGATTGGCAGTTGATGGCATGGGCCTGAATGATAGTCAATAGTCATTATTAAAGCTGCCTATTAGAAAACTGACATAATTAGATGTACAAGAGTAAGCGTTAAAAGAAGATAACATTATTAACTAAAAGCACATGGTCAAGAAACATGAAATGCTCTAATTTTATCATTTCTCAGAATAAGGAATTGATATGTACTATAAAGAAATGACTAAGGGATTACATGTAATTATAAATAAAAATTTTATATATCAGAATAAATGTGACCAAAATCCAAGCAAAGAAATATATCACATAGTTAAGGAGAGAGAAAAACACAAAATAAAATTCAAGTCTGTAATGAACATAGTTCTCGTATTAATATAAATGGGCTTTAATCACTTACCAAAAGAATTCTAAATTGGTTCAGAAAAAAAACAAACCAAACTATATGGCATATAGGAAGCATATGAAAACAAAGTAATTTAGCAAAGTTGAAAATAAGAGATAAGCAAAAGTAAAGAAATGCAAAAATGAGATACAGTCCTTCCCATAACAAAAAATAAGTCCTCCAAAAACAAACAAAAAAAGGAAGCAATCAAGCAAGAGTCATGATCTTAATATTATAAATTAGAATTCAGGCACAAACAAAGAATTAAATAAGATAAAGAAAGACAGTTCAGTCTTGTAGTGTGCAACTCGTATAAGTTTTTAGTAGTTATGCTGTGTACACATGAAATGTCATGGCATCAAAATGGATAAAGCAGAAATTACAAGAGATAAAAAGAAAAGGAGCAACATGATTTGTCAGGGACCTAGCTCACCTCTTTCCATCTTTGGTTGGACAAGTGAACAAAAACATTGAGAAAAACAAAGTGATATGATTTAGTTTGATGAGATGGATATAGTTCAAACTCTATATCTTGAGAATAGAGAATACACATTTTTTCTCATATGCCTATAAGATAGCCACGCAAATTGACCCTAAACTGTCTTAGAGAAAAATCTCTGTACTTTCAAGAAAGCAACACAGACACATTCCTTCCACCTTGCTGACTTCTTATTTACTAGAAACCACTGGTTACCTGCCTCTCAAACTGAAGAAGGGAAATGAGCGTGGCAGAGGTCCACCTTTTCTGAATGCCTCGGCCTGGAAGTGAGCAGTTGATGGCATGGGCCTGATTAGAAAACTGACATAATTAGATGTACAAGAGTAAGCGTTAAAAGAAGATAACATTATTAACTAAAAGCACATGGTCAAGAAACATGAAATGCTCTAATTTTATCATTTCTCAGAATAAGGAATTGATATGTACTATAAAGAAATGACTAAGGGATTACATGTAATTATAAATAAAAATTTTATATATCAGAATAAATGTGACCAAAATCCAAGCAAAGAAATATATCACATAGTTAAGGAGAGAGAAAAACACAAAATAAAATTCAAGTCTGTAATGAACATAGTTCTCGTATTAATATAAATGGGCTTTAATCACTTACCAAAAGAATTCTAAATTGGTTCAGAAAAAAAACAAACCAAACTATATGGCATATAGGAAGCATATGAAAACAAAGTAATTTAGCAAAGTTGAAAATAAGAGATAAGCAAAAGTAAAGAAATGCAAAAATGAGATACAGTCCTTCCCATAACAAAAAATAAGTCCTCCAAAAACAAACAAAAAAAGGAAGCAATCAAGCAAGAGTCATGATCTTAATATTATAAATTAGAATTCAGGCACAAACAAAGAATTAAATAAGATAAAGAAAGACAGTTCAGTCTTGTAGTGTGCAACTCGTATAAGTTTTTAGTAGTTATGCTGTGTACACATGAAATGTCATGGCATCAAAATGGATAAAGCAGAAATTACAAGAGATAAAAAGAAAAGGAGCAACATGATTTGTCAGGGACCTAGCTCACCTCTTTCCATCTTTGGTTGGACAAGTGAACAAAAACATTGAGAAAAACAAAGTGATATGATTTAGTTTGATGAGATGGATATAGTTCAAACTCTATATCTTGAGAATAGAGAATACACATTTTTTCTCATATGCCTATAAGATAGCCACGCAAATTGACCCTAAACTGTCTTAGAGAAAAATCTCTGTACTTTCAAGAAAGCAACACAGACACATTCCTTCCACCTTGCTGACTTCTTATTTACTAGAAACCACTGGTTACCTGCCTCTCAAACTGAAGAAGGGAAATGAGCGTGGCAGAGGTCCACCTTTTCTGAATGCCTCGGCCTGGAAGTGGCACAACACATTGGTTCACCTTCAGGGTGGCTGGAAAATGTAGTCCCTCACTAAGCAGCCAGCAGTCAGGAGCAGCCTGGGAACTGTTTTGGTAAACAGCTAAGCATCTTTGAAACACTTATCTCCTTGTATAGGAAGGCTATATATTATAAAAACACTAATTCTCCCATGTTAATTTTAGAATTTAATGTAATCAACATTCCAAATGGTTTTTAAAGTACAGAAGGTGTTTTAAAGCTCATGTGAGAAACTGAAAAGTAGATATAGCCAGAGAAACTCTGAAAACAGAAGATAAATGAGGTATAAACAGTTTTGCCAAGTATCAAAATGTCTTAAGGTCCCAATGATTAAAATAGTAGATACCAATGCATGAATTGTTGAGTAACTCAAGAAAATTGAAAACACAAAAATACTGAGTTGGTCACAAAAGCTCCTTTGGCTTTTTTTTAAAAGTACACATAAAAGACACATTTTTCACTTTCATCAAGAACTTTATGGAACAACATATTCACTATTTCATTCCACTATCCTCTGCCATTTTTCAGGTAACTTCACAATTCCATCTTTCCAAAACTTTTTATCTTTTTGAGCAAAGAACTATTCTGGGTGCCTTTTACAGTCTTCCAAGTTATTGAAATTTTTACCATTAAGAGAATTTAGTGAAGAGTGAAATAAATGGGCATCTGAAGGTGCCATGTCTGGTGAATAGGGCAGACGAATCAGAACTTCCAGCCGAATTGTAACAGTTTCTGCCTGTTCATCAAAGAAGCATGCAGTCTTACAGTATCCTGATGGAAGATTATGCATTTTCTGTTAACTAATTCTGGATGCTTTTCGTCAAGTTCTGCTTTCACTTGGTCTAACTGGGAGCAGTACTGGTTGGAATTAAGTGTTTGGCTTTCCAGAAAGAGCTTTCAATAGAGGACTCCCTTCCAATCCTACTGTATATACATCACCTTCTTTGGATGAAGACTGACCTTTGGTGTGGTTGATAGTGGTTCACTTTGCTTGCTCCAGGATATCTTCCACTCCACATTACTGTACAGCATCCCCTTTTCATCGCTCATCACAATTTGTTTTTAAAAATGGAACGTTTCGTTAAGCTTAAGCAGAGAATCACATGCGGAAATACCGTCAAGGAAGTTTTTTGTTTTGCTTAACTTATATGGAACCCAAACATTAAAGTAATGATCCAAATGATTTTCAGCGTTTGTGTATTTTGAGTCAGTTATCTCTCTTGTGGAATAACGGAGATTGTTTTCGATATCTCAATTTGATTGCTATCAGCTTCAACTGGTCTGCCTGATCGTGGAGACTCATCCAGAGAGATCGCTAGCACAGAACTTCGCCAGCTACTCCTGACACATTGATCAGTCACAGAGCCTTCTCCATATACTGTACAGATCTTTATGTGTGTGTGTGTGTTTCAGCTGCATTTTTACCTTTCTTGAAATAATAACGCATAGTTTGCTGAGAATGTTGCTTTATTCCCCCATCTTCAATGTTAAAATGACTATACAAAAGTTCACTAATTTTGATGATTTTTTAAAAATGCACACTGATATGACAGTTGTCAAAACACCATCTAACAAAGCTTTTTGAATAAAATTAAAGACAAGTAAGTTCTACTAGTGGGTTTTCTGATTACTCAGTGGTAAAGAACTCACCCGCCAATGCAGCAAACAAAGGTTCGATCCCAGGTCTAGGAAGATCCCTTGGAGAAGGAAAGAGAAACCTACTTAAGTGTACTTGCCTGGAAAATCTCATAGACAGAGGAACCAGGAGGGCTATAGTCATGAAGTCACAAAAGAGTCAGACACAACTTAGCAACTGAACAACAAAGAAAAGCATTCTCAGAGCTGTGTTATAGAATAAACTAAACAAACCTTTTGGCCAGCCCGGTAGCTTAAAATAAGTCAGAACAAAGGGAGGATCTAACAAGTCAGGGGAAAAGATAGAAGACCAAGATAAACTCTAAGATTTAAGGATACGGGATAAAAGTATAAAAATAAAAAATAAAATGTAGGAACATTGTAAATCTTAGTGTGGGTAAGATCTTTCTAATTGTAACCCAATATTCTTGAAGTCCTAAAAAAAGCTTTGGTTAATTGGCCACATAACAATGAAAGAGTTCTGCATGGCATTTGGGGTCTCCTACTACAATACCCTTTGTTTTAGATCTAAACAAATTATTCAGTTTAATTGAAGTGACAGCATTAGAACATACAGGACAAAGTTTACAAATGAAGAGTCAATAGCAGGTACATTACCACTGCCACTTTGTTGACAGTTCTACCATTAATTGTAAGCTCAGAGAGGTGCATCATTTTTTAAATACAATTGTCAATATCTATGACATGTAGTTGAACATAAATAACATAAATACTTGGATTATCGAGAGTAACACAGATGTCCTATGCTAGTTCAAATCTAAGATGAATGACTATCTAAGAGTTGATCATTGACAGCATACTTACTGGTATCAAAAGATTGCAGTAATGGTTTGTGCACCACTTATTGAAAGATTAATTCCATTCTAAATCTTATCCAAAAGATTATATCAGTAATAACTTAGCTCTAGACTAAAATTGTCAGAACATTTGTCATAGACATTTACCAACCACTAGATGCTTTTTTTTTGTTAAGTTGTCTTTATTGATATGTACAGTTGCTCAAAACACCATCTAACAAAGCTTTTTGAATAAAATTAAAGACAAGTAAGTTCTACTAGTGGGTTTTCTGATTACTCAGTGGTAAAGAACTCACCCGCCAATGCAGCAAACAAAGGTTCGATCCCAGGTCTAGGAAGATCCCTTGGAGAAGGAAAGAGAAACCTACTTAAGTGTACTTGCCTGGAAAATCTCATAGACAGAGGAACCAGGAGGGCTATAGTCATGAAGTCACAAAAGAGTCAGACACAACTTAGCAACTGAACAACAAAGAAAAGCATTCTCAGAGCTGTGTTATAGAATAAACTAAACAAACCTTTTGGCCAGCCCGGTAGCTTAAAATAAGTCAGAACAAAGGGAGGATCTAACAAGTCAGGGAAATGATAGAAGACCAAGATAAACTCTAAGATTTAAGGATACGGGATAAAAGTATAAAAATAAAAAATAAAATGTAGGAACATTGTAAATCTTAGTGTGGGTAAGATCTTTCTAATTGTAACCCAATATTCTTGAAGTCCTAAAAAAAGCTTTGGTTAATTGGCCACATAACAATGAAAGAGTTCTGCATGGCATTTGGGGTCTCCTACTACAATACCCTTTGTTTTAGATCTAAACAAATTATTCAGTTTAATTGAAGTGACAGCATTAGAACATACAGGACAAAGTTTACAAATGAAGAGTCAATAGCAGGTACATTACCACTGCCACTTTGTTGACAGTTCTACCATTAATTGTAAGCTCAGAGAGGTGCATCATTTTTTAAATACAATTGTCAATATCTATGACATGTAGTTGAACATAAATAACATAAATACTTGGATTATCGAGAGTAACACAGATGTCCTATGCTAGTTCAAATCTAAGATGAATGACTATCTAAGAGTTGATCATTGACAGCATACTTACTGGTATCAAAAGATTGCAGTAATGGTTTGTGCACCATTTATTGAAAGATTAATTCTATTCATAATCTTATCCAAAAAGATTATATCAGTAATAAGCTTAGCTCTAGACTAAAATTGTCAGAACATTTGTCATAGACATTTACCAACCACTAGATGCTATTGTTGAGTGTTTAGTGTATAGAAGAATGAGTGGAGTTACGTTCTATTGACTATTTACATTTACACACTGTGCACACCCACAAGCCCACTCACGTGTATACACACAATACTCCTCAATCTGCTTTAGGCTGAAAAGGACTAGTAATGTCCACAGCAGGGAGAAATAATAAGAGCATATTCGTGAATCTGATTTCTGTTTTTAGTTCTATTGTGAAGGATAATTGTTTGTTACCATAAATAACAGCCTATGCCTTGGTTGCAGTTTTCAGTGTGGAGAAATATTAAGTGTTTCTATTCCTTCTGTGAAATCCAAGTTAATGCTGAATAAATCTAGTACAGTATCACTTAATATCAGGCACTAATTATTTAAGTGGACACAGAAGACTTTATTTCACCCAAATACACAGCAAACAGAGTGGCCCAAACCACTGGTTCTTTCACCCGAACATTGTCCGTCTGGAACAATTAGAAAAGATGAGCCTATTTGAAAAGGGCCTGTTGTCATTTCTCTTCAAGATAGAAGTGAAAGTCACTCATTCATGTCCGACTCTTTGTGACACCATGGAATTTTCCAGGCAAGAATGTTTTAGCAGGTTGCCATTCCCTTCTCCAGAGTATCTTCCTGACTCAGGAATCAAACTGGGGTCTCCTGTATTGCAGGTCAATTCTTCACCAACTAGTGACCAGAAAAGCCCTCTTTTAGATGACGGACCCTTAAATCAAATTCCGGAGTTTTACTTATTTATTTATTTTTTATTTATGCTTTTCAGGATTACAAATTTGGTCCAAATATGTCAATTCTTTCTAAAAAAGATTTTTCTTTGGAGTAAACAAGTGGGCAGAATACCAAGCAATCCTGTTGAAACTGTTGCTTGGTCATTAAATAAACATATTAATGGTCCCTTTCCACCATAGATTTTAGTTCTGCTGGAGCTGATGACTGTAATATTCAATTTGTAGTATCTAATATTAACACCATAGATCTTTCAGAAGTGGCTTTGAAATTTTATTTTATTTTTTGGGCCAGACCACGCAGCCTGTGGGATCTTAGTTCCCTGACCAGGGACTGAACCCGGGTCCTTAGCAGTGAAACCTCAGAGTCCTAGCCACTGGACCCCCAGAGAATTCCCAAAAAACTGATTTTAACATGGAATATCTTCTAAACACATAGTCTTCTAGAATATTTTAGAACCTGAGGACTCCAGGAGCTCCACCCTGAAGTGGCTGACACCCTCTTCGCCTCTGCTTCGTGCTGGTGGCCTCTTGGTCTGCTGACACGGCCCGCTGCTAAGGAGTTAAACCTATTGGCACGTTTGCCATCGCCCTGCCTAACGGTCCCTTCAGCAAGCCACAAATCTTCCATGCTCTGGATGACAGCTAATGCACTGTAAAAGTCTTGCACCAATATTTCTACTCCATCTGCAAGCTTGAAGGAGGCACGTTTGTTTTTCACCCTCAAAAAGGTCCAACTCTGTTTCTTACTCAGGCAAAGGGGATTTGCTTGCACAGACCTCCTTTTATTTGGGAGGGCATCTTTTGAGCTTGGAATTCGATTCAGAAAATCACAAGCTTCTAATTATTCCTGGGATGTTTTATGTGCCTAGATGGGAAAAAGTTTTATGGCCTAATAGCAAGGAATGAAAAACTTTGGGTGTTTCCAGGCAAGAATGTTTTAGCAGGTTGCCATTCCCTTCTCCAGAGTATCTTCCTGACTCAGGAATCAAACTGGGGTCTCCTGTATTGCAGGTCAATTCTTCACCAACTAGTGACCAGAAAAGCCCTCTTTTAGATGACGGACCCTTAAATCAAATTCCGGAGTTTTACTTATTTATTTATTTTTTATTTATGCTTTTCAGGATTACAAATTTGGTCCAAATATGTCAATTCTTTCTAAAAAAGATTTTTCTTTGGAGTAAACAAGTGGGCAGAATACCAAGCAATCCTGTTGAAACTGTTGCTTGGTCATTAAATAAACATATTAATGGTCCCTTTCCACCATAGATTTTAGTTCTGCTGGAGCTGATGACTGTAATATTCAATTTGTAGTATCTAATATTAACACCATAGATCTTTCAGAAGTGGCTTTGAAATTTTATTTTATTTTTTGGGCCAGACCACGCAGCCTGTGGGATCTTAGTTCCCTGACCAGGGACTGAACCCGGGTCCTTAGCAGTGAAACCTCAGAGTCCTAGCCACTGGACCCCCAGAGAATTCCCAAAAAACTGATTTTAACATGGAATATCTTCTAAACACATAGTCTTCTAGAATATTTTAGAACCTGAGGACTCCAGGAGCTCCACCCTGAAGTGGCTGACACCCTCTTCGCCTCTGCTTCGTGCTGGTGGCCTCTTGGTCTGCTGACACGGCCCGCTGCTAAGGAGTTAAACCTATTGGCACGTTTGCCATCGCCCTGCCTAACGGTCCCTTCAGCAAGCCACAAATCTTCCATGCTCTGGATGACAGCTAATGCACTGTAAAGTCTTGCACCAATATTTCTACTCCATCTGCAAGCTTGAAGGAGGCACGTTTGTTTTTCACCCTCAAAAAGGTCCAACTCTGTTTCTTACTCAGGCAAAGGGGATTTGCTTGCACAGACCTCCTTTTATTTGGGAGGGCATCTTTTGAGCTTGGAATTCGATTCAGAAAATCACAAGCTTCTAATTATTCCTGGGATGTTTTATGTGCCTAGATGTGTTTTATGAGCTTAACTATATTGCAAGCTCTTTTAACTGAGCCTATGACCTTAAGCAAGTTACTTAACCTCTCTGGGCCTATTTCCTCCTCTGTAAAATGAGAATTCTGTATCTCAACAAATTTCCTTAAGAGATCAAATGAGAGAGTGGTTAGTGTGTTTCTAGAAGATTATTTAAATTACCCGATTAAACATATTAATCATCAACCTGTTTTAACCATATTAATAATATATGTATATATGTGTGTATAAATTTAGATATAAATATATGTATATTTTTATAAATACGTATTTTTATGCCCTTTAAGCAGGTTCTACAGGTAAAACTATTTTTGAAGATTAAGCAAATGAAATATAATTTGACATGAGAAAGCAACTGTTCAGCAACAAGAGTAATAACACATTTTGAAAAGCATCTTTTGCATATTCTGGAATAATTTTTACATGCATGCCCTAGTGAAATTATATTTTGCTTTAAATTTTGACTGGAGTCACCTCACAAACTCTAATGTCCTTCCAAATTATGTTTTCAGTTGAACTCTGTTTAGTATTTACCAAAATGGTATCATTTGAGATGCTGGTAATTTATTCAATTTCTAACTTACCCTTAGGAAATCTTAGAAAGAATTCTGGTCCTTTCAGTTGCTCCTCCATTTCTCAGCATGGCATCACCAGGTACCAAGTTCTGAGCACTAGGTGTGTTGGTAGGTATTGTTTCTTTTAGGCGATTGTAACTAACAAGAAATATATTTGTATGTAATAACATGTATCCTTCGCCCCCCAGGAGTTAAACCTATTGGCACGTTTGCCATCGCCCTGCCTAACGGTCCCTTCAGCAAGCCACAAATCTTCCATGCTCTGGATGACAGCTAATGCACTGTAAAAGTCTTGCACCAATATTTCTACTCCATCTGCAAGCTTGAAGGAGGCACGTTTGTTTTTCACCCTCAAAAAGGTCCAACTCTGTTTCTTACTCAGGCAAAGGGGATTTGCTTGCACAGACCTCCTTTTATTTGGGAGGGCATCTTTTGAGCTTGGAATTCGATTCAGAAAATCACAAGCTTCTAATTATTCCTGGGATGTTTTATGTGCCTAGATGTGTTTTATGAGCTTAACTATATTGCAAGCTCTTTTAACTGAGCCTATGACCTTAAGCAAGTTACTTAACCTCTCTGGGCCTATTTCCTCCTCTGTAAAATGAGAATTCTGTATCTCAACAAATTTCCTTAAGAGATCAAATGAGAGAGTGGTTAGTGTGTTTCTAGAAGATTATTTAAATTACCCGATTAAACATATTAATCATCAACCTGTTTTAACCATATTAATAATATATGTATATATGTGTGTATAAATTTAGATATAAATATATGTATATTTTTATAAATACGTATTTTTATGCCCTTTAAGCAGGTTCTACAGGTAAAACTATTTTTGAAGATTAAGCAAATGAAATATAATTTGACATGAGAAAGCAACTGTTCAGCAACAAGAGTAATAACACATTTTGAAAAGCATCTTTTGCATATTCTGGAATAATTTTTACATGCATGCCCTAGTGAAATTATATTTTGCTTTAAATTTTGACTGGAGTCACCTCACAAACTCTAATGTCCTTCCAAATTATGTTTTCAGTTGAACTCTGTTTAGTATTTACCAAAATGGTATCATTTGAGATGCTGGTAATTTATTCAATTTCTAACTTACCCTTAGGAAATCTTAGAAAGAATTCTGGTCCTTTCAGTTGCTCCTCCATTTCTCAGCATGGCATCACCAGGTACCAAGTTCTGAGCACTAGGTGTGTTGGTAGGTATTGTTTCTTTTAGGCGATTGTAACTAACAAGAAATATATTTGTATGTAATAACATGTATTCATAGGCCAGGAGAAGGGAACGGCAACGTACTCCAGTATTCTTGCCTGGAGGACCCTATGGACAGAGGAGCCTCGTGGGCTACAGTCTATGGGGTTGCAAAGAGGCAGACATGACTGAGCAACACACACACACACACACACATTCATAGGGCTCCTTATAAATTTTTCAGTGTCTAACACTTTGTTACTATTTTAAGGTAAATGTAAATCCACACTGACATCTCTAATACTAACCCATTACTACATGGGTCATTCTAGCCTTTGCTTATTTGTAACTGTTCATTACAGCGGTGAGAAATACGGCTCCCGCCATCTGCCATTCACACTTAATTGTTCAGTCTCAGTACACATGTATAGCAGAGTTGGAGTCATTAACCCCTATTCCTGTGGGAAAAACGTTGTCAACTAGGATTCAGGCTTATATACAGTTTCTTCCGCCTCTAGTCTTATGATCTCTGTTTATTTCCAACGATGCTTAAGTCAGTACCTTTTATGCACCCCCTTCAGAGGTTATTTCATGTGTTAGGTGGTTTTTTACACATTCTGAATTTCCTCCTGTGATCTCTTGGACCCCTTAATGGTTTTTAAAATTGGTCTTTATTTAATTTTATACTTTAAATACTGTATGATGAATCCAAATACTGCGACTACCTGTACATTTGTATCCCGAGCTTGTTGGTCTTTTCCAAACTCATATACATGTTATAGTTCTTTACCTGAAAAATCAAGTACAAGGCATATGCTCTCTGTAGTAAGTAGTGCTCTTAGTTGTAGAGAAGAGAATCCACTCTAGGTAGTTAGAGTTGTAATAATAACAGTATTTAAAAGCACCAACAGGGCTTCCCCTGGTGGTCCAGTGGGTAAGGACACCGCCTTGCAGTGCAAGGGGCGCCGGTTCCATCCCTGGCCTGAGAAGATCCCACGTGCCGCGGAGCGGCTGGACCGATGTGTCCAATCACCGAGCCGGAGCTCTGGAGCACATGCGCCCAGAGCCAGCGCTCTGCAACAGATGCCACCGCGATGGGAGGCCCACAGGAGCCAAAGAACAAAGACGGATGAAAATGGAGAAATGAAGGACCAATAGAAGTGGCCCGCCCACTCCCCTCCCCCCACCAACCCGACCCCCGCCCTAAATAAATAAATAAATAAATCTTTAAAAAAAAAAAAAAAAGCACCAACAATCATAATAAGACTAGTAGTAATGTGTTTACTATGTTCCAGGCTGTGTTCTAAATGCTTTGTGTGTGGAGGAGTATGTTTGTGCTCAGTTGCTCAGTCACGTCTGAGTCTTTGTAGCTCCATGAACTGTAGCCCTCCAAGCTACTCTGTGGAATTTTCCAGGCAACATTACTGGAGCAGGTTGCCGCTTCCTACTCTAGGAGATCTTCCTGACCCAGGGATCAAATCTGTGTCTCCTGCATTTGCAGGTGGATTCTTTATCACTTCGCCACCTGGGAAGCTTTACATGTATTAATTTCTTTGTACCTCACTACCTATTTGCGCCATAAGATAAGGAAGTTCTTCATGTTGTTTAGTAACTAAGTCGTGTCTAATTCTTTGCAACCCCATGGACTGGTAGTACACCAGGCTCCTCTGTCTTCCATTATCAGATAAGGAAAGTGACGCATAAAGCCATTAGAGAACTTGCGTCAGTCACACAGTAAGTGACAGAGCTGGAGTGGGACCCTAGCCTGCTTTCTCTAACTCCTGGAGTCATTGGAAGGGCCAGTCTAGGCTGGTTTCTAGAGTAATTCTTGGAAACACCCTGCAGAAGTGTCCTGGCAAGTGAGGTGCGGCCACTGCTGCTCCCAAGCCCACACTGTCCAGCTATGCTGCTACTGTCCCCCTTCCAATCCCAGAAACATCTGACTTTGGCCACCACTCCAGGCTGCAAAGTGGAAGTTCCATTCCTGCCAATATCCCTGCTTGCAAATCCAAGGCTCTGAAGGTGGTTCTGGTTGCAAGGACCCACCTCGCATTTGTGACCATTAATATAACATTAGTGTAGCAGCAGGTATGGGGACGTGTTTATTGTGTCCAATCACCGAGCCGGAGCTCTGGAGCACATGCGCCCAGAGCCAGCGCTCTGCAACAGATGCCACCGCGATGGGAGGCCCACAGGAGCCAAAGAACAAAGACGGATGAAAATGGAGAAATGAAGGACCAATAGAAGTGGCCCGCCCGGTCCCCTCCTTCCCCAACCCGACCCCCGCCCTAAATAAATAAATAAATAAATCTTTAAAAAAAAAAAAAAAAGCACCAACAATCATAATAAGACTAGTAGTAATGTGTTTACTATGTTCCAGGCTGTGTTCTAAATGCTTTGTGTGTGGAGGAGTATGTTTGTGCTCAGTTGCTCAGTCACGTCTGAGTCTTTGTAGCTCCATGAACTGTAGCCCTCCAAGCTACTCTGTGGAATTTTCCAGGCAACATTACTGGAGCAGGTTGCCGCTTCCTACTCTAGGAGATCTTCCTGACCCAGGGATCAAATCTGTGTCTCCTGCATTTGCAGGTGGATTCTTTATCACTTGCCACCTGGGAAGCTTTACATGTATTAATTTCTTTGTACCTCACTACCTATTTGCGCCATAAGATAAGGAAGTTCTTCATGTTGTTTAGTAACTAAGTCGTGTCTAATTCTTTGCAACCCCATGGACTGGTAGTACACCAGGCTCCTCTGTCTTCCATTATCAGATAAGGAAAGTGACGCATAAAGCCATTAGAGAACTTGCGTCAGTCACACAGTAAGTGACAGAGCTGGAGTGGGACCCTAGCCTGCTTTCTCTAACTCCTGGAGTCATTGGAAGGGCCAGTCTAGGCTGGTTTCTAGAGTAATTCTTGGAAACACCCTGCAGAAGTGTCCTGGCAAGTGAGGTGCGGCCACTGCTGCTCCCAAGCCCACACTGTCCAGCTATGCTGCTACTGTCCCCCTTCCAATCCCAGAAACATCTGACTTTGGCCACCACTCCAGGCTGCAAAGTGGAAGTTCCATTCCTGCCAATATCCCTGCTTGCAAATCCAAGGCTCTGAAGGTGGTTCTGGTTGCAAGGACCCACCTCGCATTTGTGACCATTAATATAACATTAGTGTAGCAGCAGGTATGGGAGACGTGTTTATTGTGTTAGGGTCATCTTGTTCTTAGTGTTGTTCAAAGGGGATAATTAGCTTCACAATCAGCCAGGCAACAAGAATATAAAACATAATGTAGTTTTAAAAATTAAGACTTTGTTTCTTTAGAGTGGTTTAAGGTTCACGGTAAAATTGACAGGATGGTACAGAGATTTCTCATATACTCCCAGGCCCTACGCATGAATAGCCTCCTTCATATTAACATCCCCACCAGAGTGGTGCATGTGTTAGAGGGGATGGACTTTCACTGACATATTACAATCACCCAAAGTCCATAGTAACATTACAGTTGACTCTTGTGTATTCTGTAAGTTTGAATAAATATTTAATGACATGTATCTATCATTATGGTACCATGAAGAGCATTTTAACTGCCCTAAAATGCTCTGTATTCTACTTACTTATTCTACTTATTTACCCAAACTCCTAGTAACCACTGGTCACTGATCTTACTATCTTCATAGTTTTGCCTTTTCTAGAATATCATATAGATGGAGTCATAAAGTACATACCATTTTTATATGGGCTTCAGTCATTTAGCAAAATGTATTTAGAGTTCTTTCGTGTCTTTTTGTGGCTTCGCAGCTCACTTCTTTCTAATGCTGAATACTATTCCATTTTCTAGATGTGCCACAGTTTTTTTATCCATTCCCCTACTGCAGCACATCTTGATCTTGGTTGCTTTCAAGTTTTTGCAGTTACGCGTAAAAGTGCCATAAATATCTGTGCAATTTGTTTGTGAACCTAAGTGTTCAACTCCTTTGGGTAAATACGAAGGGTTAATTGCTTGACTCTGTGGTGAGAGGACATTTCGTTTTGTGAAAGACGACCAAATCGTCTTCCCAAGTGTCTGTACCAATGTTTATTCCCATAAGCAATTTAGAATATTTCCGGTTGTCCCCATCCTTGTCCCATTTGTTGTCAGTGGTCTGGATTTGGCCATTCTTCAGGGTGCGTAGTAGCTGATTTAATCTGCATTGCTGTTTTAATTTACATTTCTCTGATGACATGATATTGAGCATATTTTTAAATGTTTATCTTCCCTCTGTGTATCTTTTATGATGAGGTATCTGAAAATCTCTGGGCATTTTTAATTGGATTACTTGTCTTTATATTGCTGCATTTTTAAGAACTCTTTTACCGTTTTAAATAACAGTCCTTCCTCAGAAATGTCTTCTGCAAATATTTTCTCCTAGTACATGCTTGGCCTCTTATTCTATTGATGAGTCTTTTGCAGAACAGAAATTTCTAATTTTAATGAAGTCCATGTTATCAACTCTCTCTTTCATGGATTATACCTTTTTTCATTTAGTCTTTTGCTTATGTTGTCTCCTGGGAGTTTTAAGTTTTTCTATTTTACATTTAGATCTACGATGTGTTTTGAGTTAATTTTTGTGAATAGAATAAAATTTGCGTCTAGGTTAATTCTTTGCTCTATTGCATTGCCTTTGCTCCTTTGCGAAAAAGCAGTTGACTCTGTTGATGCGGGTCTATTTCTGGGTGCTCTGTTCTGTTCCATTGAGCTGTCTTCCCATTCTTCCATCAACATTTCATGGTCTTGATAACTGTAGTTATGAAGTAATTTTGAAGTTGGGTAGTGCCAACTTTGTCCTTTTCCTTCAGTGTTGTTTTGATCATTCTGGGTTGTTTTCCTTTCCACATAAACTTTAGTTTCTCAGTATTCACAAATGACTCGAAATTTTTATTGGGATTGCATTGAATCTGTAGATCAAGTTGGAAAAACTGACATTTTGACATTGAGTCTTCCTACTCATATGGAATCTCTCTCCATTTATTAATATTTTATTTTTCTTTGATTTCATTCATCAGAGTTTTGTAACTCCCTTCATACTGAGCTTGTACATATTATGTTAAATTATATCTAAATATTTCCCTTTGGGGGGTGTGCTAATATAAATTATATTGTATTTTTTTTTAAAAAAACTGGTTGTTTTTAGTTCTCAGAGCACTAGTTCTAGATGAGGAAACTGAGGTACAGAAGGAGGTAAGATAATTTTTCCAGTGTCACACAGATAGCTACTAAGTGGAGAAACCAGGTTTTGTACCCACACTATCTGTTGTAAGAATTTAAGCTCTTAATCACTCAGCAATCTTGCCTCTCTGAAACAATACGCTTCTATGTATTCTAGATAGTGGTAGTGAAAAATGATGTCTGGAGAGGCGAACTGGTGTTTTTCTGTTACATTTACTCTTAGTTGCTTAACTACTTCAGCCAAGACCTGTCTCCCAAGCTTGTAGGCCAGCACTATCTCCCAGACTCAGCACTGCCCTCATCCTGGCTGCTGGACCTTCTAAGTTCAAAAGAATGCCCAGGGTCTCTGAGGACAGATGGAGATCATGGAGAGGGCCTCTGGCACTTTCTTGGCCACAGTGGCCTCCTGTTTCTGCAGCTCTGACCATGTTCTATGAAGCATTTAAATACTGATTTCAAAGTGCTTTAAAATGGTAAAACATCATCATTACTAACACTAATTCTGTTAACAGTGGTCCTGAATCATTCCTTAATACATGAGTGAACAAAATGGTTCATGAGCTGGGCTATCATTTGTCCGAGTCCTCTCATGGCCAGTCTTGAGTTTGCTTCCTGGAAGACATAGATGAAACTACCACAGAATCACATACAGAGAAAGAAGTGAATGGTCTCATGAGATTTGCTCTTCCTTAGTCCCTGTTTGAGACTTAGAAGTCAGCTGGGAGTAAGAGTTTGCTCACTTGTCCATTGGTCCCTGGACTCACTCTGTAGTTGGCTTCTACCTAGTGGTTATGCTTGAAACTCAAGTTTCAAGAATAATTCTACTTAGTTTATAAAACCTGAAACTGAGTCTTTTCTGATCCTGCTGAGCTGTGTGGTCTTTTTTCTTCTGGACAGGGAATTGAATGTTCCTTTTGGGTGCTCTTCTCTTTCTCTGCTGGGATGGGAGTGACTTTGATTGGAGTCTTTCCTGGGGAAGCATCAGCAACAGAACAGCCGTCGGGCTCTCCTAGGCTCTGTCCTCACCCGGTTCCTCACACTGCTCCTGGTATTGCCATCAATTTAGCATTTGTTAGCATTTTTAAAAGTGTATTTGTCAGATTGTCAGTTTTTATTGTTTAATGTTTATTGAAGTATAGATGATTTACAGTAGTTGCATTAGTTTTTGCTGTACAGCAAAGTGAATCAGTTATGCACATACATATATCTACTCTTTTAAAGATTCTTTTCCCATATAGATCATTATTTGTGCTCTATAATAGGTATTTATTAGTTATCTGTTTTGTAAATTGTCAGTTTTTTTAAAGACAGTTCACACTCACAAAAGTGTCTGTGCTTGTATTAGTTTGGAAAACACTGATGCACAGTCATGTCTTTTACCATACCTAGGGCCTTAAAATCCCATAGAAAACAGAGGCTGTTTATTATTTGCCATTATTTATTTAATCCAAGACTCTCAAAACCTATTTAGCATTGAAACACATTTTTTTTTTTTTTTAAAGGAACAGTTACCAACATCCTGGTTTCCTGCGGTTAATGAATCTCACCTTCAAAACTTACTCCCACCTCACTCTATACTGGAGATGAGGCACCTTCTCATTCTTGGCTCTGCATGGAAAGATTTCTTTTTTATTCCAGATACCTAGCTGTCCCCAAACCAATTAAATCCAAATCACCGGGGGTCGTAGCAGGCATCAGTACTTTGTGAAGGTTCCCACCCAAGTAGTTCCAACGCAGGGTCAAGGTTGAGACCTGCTGGGTTAGAGGAAATCACTTTGGCAGTGACATTCACTGCCACAACCTGCTAAGGTCAGGTGAGTTAGCCTTTCACTTAATAAGGCCAGGCTTATGATTTCACAAGAAATACAAAGAACATAAAATGTTCATGTTGACTAAGTGGAAATGTCTGCAGCAGCAAATGCTTCTATGTGGAATTCCCAGAAGACCCAATGGCAAAAGATCCTCCTGCCAATGCAGGAGATGCAGGTTTGATCCCTGAGTTGGCAAGATCCCCTGGAGAAGGAAATGGCAACCAACTCTAGAGTTCTTGCCTGGGAAATTCCATGGACAGAGGAGCTTGGCAGGTTACAGTCCATAGGGTTTCAAAGAGTTGGACACGGCTGAGCACACGCACGTCACTATTGCACTTAAGCATGCATTCCAAACACTTTTTACATTTGATTCTTATTAATACTTATCCTATTTAACTCTCTAGACTACTCTATGGTGAAACATTTTAAAACATTATTTTATAGATGAAGAAACTCAACTATGAAGGGGGTTTTAAGTTATTTAATGGAAAACCCACCCAGCAATGAAGTGGGAAACCAGGATTGGAACTGGAGTGATCTTACTCTCAAGACCCAGTCTAAACCCTTTTGCTAGGGTTTCCATGACCCTCTGGGGGAGATGAGACTGCTTGCAAAAATTTTAGGAAAACATCATAGCAGTTCATCCAGGAGCCCCAACATATGCTCCCGGCCCACTGCTGGTCTTCTTCTCCATCCACCAGGCAGAGCTCAGACTCTGTCCTCACACGTGCAGCCAGCCACCCAGAGACTGGAGGTCAGCCTTCTCCTGGGGAGTCAGCAGAGCACTGTGTAGGACCACAAAGCCCCTGATAGTTAGCACCTGCCTCGGGCTGACGTATTAGTAAGAAACCTGGAATCGGGGGTGTGGGAGAACTTGATTCATTTGAGAAGGGGGAGGGGCGTGGGCAGCAGATCTACTCTGTAAGGACAGAGAGAGGATGCCAGGAAGAAGGGGGAAGGGGAAGAATTGGAGCCACACAGTGGGATGTGTCAGAACAACCTGGCACACTTCCTGAATCTTCCTGCAGTGAGGGTTCAACTCTGTCCTGGGGGAGAGACGGTGAAGTATATCTAGAGCAGGGAGGGCATCCACGGGTTCCACAGTCTAAAGACTTTGAAGGACAAGTCTTGGGCTGTGAGGTGGAGCTCTCTGCAGACAGCTACCTGTCAACCAGGAAAGATCAACCTCCCAACTGCCCTCCACCTAGAGAGAGAACTCGAGCACCAGAATCACCTGGAAGGCTCCTTACACAGCAGCTTCCCACCCCCAGAGAGTCTGATTCCACAGGTCTGAGTAGGGCTGGAGATGTTGCATTTCCAGTAAACTCTCTGGCGATGCTCAGATAGGCACGGGAACTGTCAAGGTGGAGATGCCACTTCAGGGTGGGGTGCAGATGAGCGGTCTGCCCTGAGATAAACTTTGGAAAGAGCCTCTCGCGTTCAGTCCTACTCCACGCCTCTTCTGACTTTCCCAGAAGGAGCCTCTCTCTTCATCTCCGACATCAGCCCACCCTCCGGCTCATTATTACAACCCTCAGCCTCGCAGGTCTCCAAACCAACTGGAGTAAAATCTTACCCACCCAGCAATGAAGTGGAAACCAGGATTGGAACTGGAGTGATCTTACTCTCAAGACCCAGTCTAAACCCTTTTGCTAGGGTTTCCATGACCCTCTGGGGGAGATGAGACTGCTTGCAAAAATTTTAGGAAAACATCATAGCAGTTCATCCAGGAGCCCCAACATATGCTCCCGGCCCACTGCTGGTCTTCTTCTCCATCCACCAGGCAGAGCTCAGACTCTGTCCTCACACGTGCAGCCAGCCACCCAGAGACTGGAGGTCAGCCTTCTCCTGGGGAGTCAGCAGAGCACTGTGTAGGACCACAAAGCCCCTGATAGTTAGCACCTGCCTCGGGCTGACGTATTAGTAAGAAACCTGGAATCGGGGGTGTGGGAGAACTTGATTCATTTGAGAAGGGGGAGGGGCGTGGGCAGCAGATCTACTCTGTAAGGACAGAGAGAGGATGCCAGGAAGAAGGGGGAAGGGGAAGAATTGGAGCCACACAGTGGGATGTGTCAGAACAACCTGGCACACTTCCTGAATCTTCCTGCAGTGAGGGTTCAACTCTGTCCTGGGGGAGAGACGGTGAAGTATATCTAGAGCAGGGAGGGCATCCACGGGTTCCACAGTCTAAAGACTTTGAAGGACAAGTCTTGGGCTGTGAGGTGGAGCTCTCTGCAGACAGCTACCTGTCAACCAGGAAAGATCAACCTCCCAACTGCCCTCCACCTAGAGAGAGAACTCGAGCACCAGAATCACCTGGAAGGCTCCTTACACAGCAGCTTCCCACCCCCAGAGAGTCTGATTCCACAGGTCTGAGTAGGGCTGGAGATGTTGCATTTCCAGTAAACTCTCTGGCGATGCTCAGATAGGCACGGGAACTGTCAAGGTGGAGATGCCACTTCAGGGTGGGGTGCAGATGAGCGGTCTGCCCTGAGATAAACTTTGGAAAGAGCCTCTCGCGTTCAGTCCTACTCCTACGCCTCTTCTGACTTTCCCAGAAGGAGCCTCTCTCTTCATCTCCGACATCAGCCCACCCTCCGGCTCATTATTACAACCCTCAGCCTCGCAGGTCTCCAAACCACCCTGTGCATCTTGCCAGTAGAAACGCTTGCTTTGTTTTGCTGAAAATCTCTTCCGTTTCCAAAGGAGTGCAGGAGGACTCTGCATCACAGGGTGCTCGTCCCTCCTAAGAGCCAGTCTGACTGTCTCCAGTTCAGAGTTAAAGGTTCAGAAACCAGCACCTCTTTCCAAGGGAACGTTATTCTGGATTTTATCCCAGATTTAGGGCCTGGGGTTTAGTCATATTCCGCCCCCTGAAGTTCAGAAGGATTATGCAAATAAGGCCCCACAGCCTGCCTGGAGCAACCCAGAGTTCCCCCAGGCAAGTATGCAAATGTGACCCCGCTCACAAAAGCAAAGTCAAAGCCAACTTCATTTGTTCTGTGCGACGTCTCTCCACCTGCCCTCTTACCTCAGTCACCCTGCCTGGGAAAGACACGTGTTTGGTTTTCTGCTTCAAGTGTCTATAATGACGCTCACGCAGGCAGCTGCTAGTTAAGAATCATGCTATGTTATTGTTCCCTACACTGTACTATACACAAAAAAACATATGTCAGTGGGCTTTGAAAGCAGGCAGGAGGCCTGAAGGAGCTAGCTTCAAACGGGAGGGGTGGCATGGGAAATCTGCACCCTTACTCATCATAGAATTCCTAATGTGCGGTTTATCATTCAGGATGCGCTGCCTTTCAGAGGCAATTCAACGCAGACAGACAACCTGAAATTCAAACAAAGAAACAAACGATTGAAGGGCATATCCTTTGCCTTTCCCTTGTGGGACTGGTGACTTGGACCAGTGTCCCATAAGACTGAAAGTTGAATGAGAGGTAAAGGGGTGGCTGATGCCCAGCTGATTTGTATATTTGCAGCTTGAACTGTGTTACAAATTCAAGCTGGTGCCCACTTCCATCAGCATGTGGTCACTTGTATTCCGAGAGACATGAAAAAATACATACGAAGGGTCCAACTACTCCTTTGGCCCTCCGTGAGGCTCTGTGCCTACATATCTTACTCAATCCTTGCATGAATATCAACAAGGCAAGTTTTACTAGCTCCATTTTCTAGTGGAAGAAGCAGAAGCTTAGAGAGCTCAGGCAACTTACTCAAAGTCACAGCTAGTGAGCTGCAGAGCCTGGGCTCGAGGTCCTGTAGATCCCAGGCCATGGCTGCTGCCCTGTGCTAAGTGGTCTTGCGGGGAATGTCCAGTTCTGCAATGTCTTTTCCTTTCCCAGTTGCCTCCAGGTTCCTTAAGCTATCCTGGCCCCTACAGAATTCTTCCAGAATGCCAGGTCCGGCTTTCATGCCCAGTGCTGCTTCTTCGTTTTCCCTTGGGGCTCTGCTTATGAATCGGAATGCTTGTGCCTGCACTGTGGAGGAGGGCTTTCATTACTGGTGACTGGTAGTAGCATAAAGAATGACCTGTGGAATAAGGTCTTAGAGGGATCAAGAGAGGAAAGAACGTGGAGCCCAGAATCCCCTGAGGTAAGAATCTTGTTCTCCTCTGAGAAGAGGGAGGAGAAAAGTTGGAACAAAGGCAGAAGTTGTTGCTGGGAAAGGTGAAAAAAGAAGTTGGTCTAGTTCAGCACTTAATGGTCTCTGTTTTCCTGGAGGTACTAAGAGCCGCTGTTTTGTGTGGTATCTCCTTTCAGGTCTCATTTAATTTGAATGTCTGTCTTTAGCCTGGACCAGTATTTTGAGCAAGATAGACTTTTGAGGGCTCTTTGCTACATTTCATGGAAGCCAAGCTGCAAGTTCTGATTTCTCCCACTTAGTGGACTGAAAATTACCCTCTCATTCAGGATGCGCTGCCTTTCAGAGGCAATTCAACGCAGACAGACAACCTGAAATTCAAACAAAGAAACAAACGATTGAAGGGCATATCCTTTGCCTTTCCCTTGTGGGACTGGTGACTTGGACCAGTGTCCCATAAGACTGAAAGTTGAATGAGAGGTAAAGGGGTGGCTGATGCCCAGCTGATTTGTATATTTGCAGCTTGAACTGTGTTACAAATTCAAGCTGGTGCCCACTTCCATCAGCATGTGGTCACTTGTATTCCGAGAGACATGAAAAAATACATACGAAGGGTCCAACTACTCCTTTGGCCCTCCGTGAGGCTCTGTGCCTACATATCTTACTCAATCCTTGCATGAATATCAACAAGGCAAGTTTTACTAGCTCCATTTTCTAGTGGAAGAAGCAGAAGCTTAGAGAGCTCAGGCAACTTACTCAAAGTCACAGCTAGTGAGCTGCAGAGCCTGGGCTCGAGGTCCTGTAGATCCCAGGCCATGGCTGCTGCCCCTGTGCTAAGTGGTCTTGCGGGGAATGTCCAGTTCTGCAATGTCTTTTCCTTTCCCAGTTGCCTCCAGGTTCCTTAAGCTATCCTGGCCCCTACAGAATTCTTCCAGAATGCCAGGTCCGGCTTTCATGCCCAGTGCTGCTTCTTCGTTTTCCCTTGGGGCTCTGCTTATGAATCGGAATGCTTGTGCCTGCACTGTGGAGGAGGGCTTTCATTACTGGTGACTGGTAGTAGCATAAAGAATGACCTGTGGAATAAGGTCTTAGAGGGATCAAGAGAGGAAAGAACGTGGAGCCCAGAATCCCCTGAGGTAAGAATCTTGTTCTCCTCTGAGAAGAGGGAGGAGAAAAGTTGGAACAAAGGCAGAAGTTGTTGCTGGGAAAGGTGAAAAAAGAAGTTGGTCTAGTTCAGCACTTAATGGTCTCTGTTTTCCTGGAGGTACTAAGAGCCGCTGTTTTGTGTGGTATCTCCTTTCAGGTCTCATTTAATTTGAATGTCTGTCTTTAGCCTGGACCAGTATTTTGAGCAAGATAGACTTTTGAGGGCTCTTTGCTACATTTCATGGAAGCCAAGCTGCAAGTTCTGATTTCTCCCACTTAGTGGACTGAAAATTACCCTCTCTGAGAAGAGGAGGCCAGTCAGCTTCCCTAAGGGAATTTATAAAGGGACTTAGAGAAGTTATTTCGATATTTTGAACTCCAACAAGTGTACTTCATGCTACCAGGAAGGGACACAATGTGTCCTGACGGTTAATAACCATCTATGAGGAACCAACTTTAAAAAAATCAGCCATTTGGGGTAAAATATCCTTTAGAAATATTTCTAAAACCAGGCAAACAGAGAGATACTTATGATCTAATTTGTATGTAGAATCTAAAACAAACAAACAGAAACTCCCTTGAACTCACAGATACTAGGAATAGACTGATGGTTGACAGAGGTGGGAGGTGGGCGAGATGAGAGAAGGAGTCAAAAGGTGCAAATTTCCAGTTATAAACAACTCAGTCATGGGACTGTAAGGTACAGCATGGGGACTGTAGTTAACAGTACTGTACTGTGTCCTGTACTTAATAATACTGTATTGTGTACTTGAAAGCTGCTAGAAGAGTAGATCTTAAAAGTTCTCATCACAGAAAGAAGTTATTGTATCCGTATTTAGTGATGAGTGTTACTACTTACTGTGACCGTTATTTCACAGTTTATGAAAGAAAGTGAAAGTCAAGTCTCTCAGTCATATCTGACTCTTTGCAATCCCATGGACAAGCCATGAAATTCTCCAGGCAAGAATATTGCGGTGGGTAACCTATTCCTTCTTCAGGGGATCTTCCTGACCCAGGGCTCAAACCCAGGTCTGATACATTGTAGATGGATTCTTTACCATCTGACTCACCAGGGAACCCAATATATAAATATCTAATCATTACATTGTATATCTGAAACAAACAAAATGCTGTATACTAATTGTACTTAATAAATTAATAAAAATAATTTCTCAAAGAATATATATGAATATTATGTAGTGTTAAGTAGAAAAAGCAGGCAACAAATCTGTATGTATGCTTTGATGCCAATCTGTTTTTTAAAATAATTTTAAAGGGAAAAGTGAATATAATCTAACTGTATATCAGTAGAATGAATAAATAAATGAGGGTATTGTCATGCAATGGAAAAATATTTCTAAAATACACTGAAGGCTTTGCTTTCTCTTGAAGGGAGCTCAGTGAACATGAATGAACATTTTCTTGGTTCATTTTATAGGCCAAAAAGTGTTAGTCGTTCAGTCATACCCAACTCTTTGTGACCCCATGGGCTGTAGCCCGCCAGGCTCCTCTGTCCATGGAATTCTCCAGGCAAGAATACTGGAGTGGGTAGCCATTGTCTTCTCCAGAGGGTCTTCCCAACCCAGGGCTCAAACCCAGGTCTTCCGCACTGTAGACAGATTCTTCACAATCCAAGCCCTTAAGGAAGCCCCATTAAAGGTCAAACATTCTCTTTATATTCAATAAAAATTTCACTTTGCTGTGATGTTAAAAGGACCTCTAGGGTATTAAAGTTTCAGGGTTGCTGGGTCTTCCACTAAATGGCTCAGGGATATGCAATAATTTTTGACTCTGTGTCAGGTTTTGTACTTTTTCTGCCTTCTCCCCACCGTCATGCTCTGTGTACTGTGCAAATACGTGTGCATGTCTGTACAGATAGAGAAATCTACATAAAGCAGGTCACTATAATTTTAATAGCAAATTATTATTGCAAGTATTGTTTTTCTCATTGTACATGAGCTTCATGGTCTCGTTTTTTCATCTTTCTTTAAGCAGGTACAATCATAGTTACAAAAAACCCAAAGATTGTTTACAGACTGGGGATTATGTAACTTTTTAATTGCTTTTCCTTTGGTACCAACATTAGAGGCCACTGTTTTTCTTTGAATAGCACCAAGCCATCATGCTTGGTCAGTAATCGATTTTGTAATCAGTCCTTCTGGTAGCACTTTAAATTAATGTTCTCACATATGGATTTAATTAGAATTTAATAAGACAGTGCATCATGTGTAAAAATCACATGATACTAGAACTATATTTACTGAAGATTAACCACCACGGAGATACAAATCTATTATGTAGAAATCCTAATAAATATTTCTTAGAATGTTAAATTGTATGTAAACACTGTGTATTGCTTCCAGTAAGTTTAGATCTTCAGTTTCATTTGTTATTCCCTCTTCTAAGTAAACATAGCTGTTTACTACAATTAAATTCATTTTTGTCATCTACAGTTGGTTCAGCAAAACTCAGAGTCAGGGAAAAAGTATCTTCAGACTTAATGTAAGGCAGACTTCCTCATTCACTAAGTTTGAGGTGGGCTCTGAGACTGTGTTTCTAGCAAATTTTTGGGTGATGCTCCAGGTTTGGGGACGCCTTGAGAAGTACTACAGTCAAGTGTTGTCTTGTTTTAAGATGAAAGGAAGACTTTGGTTTCCTCTGTCCTAATTTATTGTCTAGCCTTAGCTAAAATCTGCTGTAACAAGTTAAGGATGGCCACACATTCTTTGTAACTGTCCTTGTTGGGAGGTGGGTTATTTCTCCTTCCCTTTAATTGGGGCTAGTCCTGTGATTGTTTACTCAACAGAATGCAGAGTAAGTGATGCTTTAATATGAGGAGGAGCTTCTATTTCCTCCTTCTTTGGCCCCACTTCATCATCTGCAAGTTAGCCCAAGCAATGACCTCCACATGGATAAGGGTCAAGGCCACTATTCAACAGCCTCAACTGAGCTCCCAAGCAACAGAGAGAACCAACTGACCAGTCAGGAGAGGGCGCCATCTTGGAAGTGAAGGTGCCTCAGTTTATACAAGTTGGAGCAGAGGCAAACCATCCCATTCCTTCTGTAACTGTGGTTTAGATACTAGTTGTGTCCAACTCTTATGAATTCACGGACCCCTGCCAGGCTCCTCTGTCTATGGAATTCTCCAGGCAAGAATACTAGAGTGGATAGCCATTCCCTTTTCCAGAGGATCTTCCCGACCCAGAGATCAAACCTGGGTCTCCTGCATTGCAGGCAGATTCTTTACCATCTGAGCCACCAGGAAAACCCTAAAACATAAACAAGTCTTTCTGAAAAAAAAAAAAAAAGGTGAAAAGATTCAGGCACAAGATAAGGGTTAAAATCCCCATAGCTCTAAATTAAAATTGTCACTATGATCTCAGGACGTGACTATTCCCTTCAGAGTCTGTGTTGTAACATCTTAAGAATAATGTCAACCAAATGAATTGTGAATGTGCAAAGTTCATTTCAGAATTTTGCTTTTCCATTTTCCCAGTCCTTTTAAAGTTTGATTTTAACATGGGAGCAAAGTAAGCAACTGTCAATGAGGACCTCATTTCAGGGTGTGGAGAAAGTCCTTCCATCTCTTAGCATATGAGCCCTGGGTATATTTTCATAGATGTGTATTTTCATAATTGTGACTCAATTCCTTTGTCTTAAACAAATGAGGCTTGCCTGTTAAAATGCAAGAGAAGTACTACAGTCAAGTGTTGTCTTGTTTTAAGATGAAAGGAAGACTTTGGTTTCCTCTGTCCTAATTTATTGTCTAGCCTTAGCTAAAATCTGCTGTAACAAGTTAAGGATGGCCACACATTCTTTGTAACTGTCCTTGTTGGGAGGTGGGTTATTTCTCCTTCCCTTTAATTGGGGCTAGTCCTGTGATTGTTTACTCAACAGAATGCAGAGTAAGTGATGCTTTAATATGAGGAGGAGCTTCTATTTCCTCCTTCTTTGGCCCCACTTCATCATCTGCAAGTTAGCCCAAGCAATGACCTCCACATGGATAAGGGTCAAGGCCACTATTCAACAGCCTCAACTGAGCTCCCAAGCAACAGAGAGAACCAACTGACCAGTCAGGAGAGGGCGCCATCTTGGAAGTGAAGGTGCCTCAGTTTATACAAGTTGGAGCAGAGGCAAACCATCCCATTCCTTCTGTAACTGTGGTTTAGATACTAGTTGTGTCCAACTCTTATGAATTCACGGACCCCTGCCAGGCTCCTCTGTCTATGGAATTCTCCAGGCAAGAATACTAGAGTGGATAGCCATTCCCTTTTCCAGAGGATCTTCCCGACCCAGAGATCAAACCTGGGTCTCCTGCATTGCAGGCAGATTCTTTACCATCTGAGCCACCAGGAAAACCCTAAAACATAAACAAGTCTTTCTGAAAAAAAAAAAAAAAGGTGAAAAGATTCAGGCACAAGATAAGGGTTAAAATCCCCATAGCTCTAAATTAAAATTGTCACTATGATCTCAGGACGTGACTATTCCCTTCAGAGTCTGTGTTGTAACATCTTAAGAATAATGTCAACCAAATGAATTGTGAATGTGCAAAGTTCATTTCAGAATTTTGCTTTTCCATTTTCCCAGTCCTTTTAAAGTTTGATTTTAACATGGGAGCAAAGTAAGCAACTGTCAATGAGGACCTCATTTCAGGGTGTGGAGAAAGTCCTTCCATCTCTTAGCATATGAGCCCTGGGTATATTTTCATAGATGTGTATTTTCATAATTGTGACTCAATTCCTTTGTCTTAAACAAATGAGGCTTGCCTGTTAAAATGCAAAGAATGATGCATGATTTAACATCTTAGTGCTTACTGGCCATTACCATAGCTTAAAATCTGTGTTCTCTTCCTCAGGCCTAAGAGTGGGCATGTCCATCTTCTTCCCACTGGGCAGGCATGGCCTGTTACCACAATCAGGAACCTGTGAGTATTTGTGTAGACTGTTTTCTTTTTTAGTACAGAAGCAAAGTTACAATTCTTAAACCTGTAGAAGATTTTCTTGAAAGAAGCAGTGAGCTTGAAAATAGATTTACTCATGGAATAAAGGTCATACTTCAAAGATTTACATTATTGATCAAGAAACTTACATCTAACCTTAAAAATTTATGCCCATGAACACTATTCTTAGCAATGATTACTTTTGTAGGTACAGCCTACAATTTATTCAACATCTCTAGTTTATACAAACAGACAGTGGAGTATCAGTTTCAATGTGATTTTTCAATCAGGAAAACAATAAATTGTGCTTTGGAATATGTTCCTACTGTAAAAAGCAAAGCAGTATTCTTATAATAAGGGATTTGATTCAGTTGAACAAATTATTGCCCAGAGTGGTAGACACTCTGCTGTGCACTGCAGGGGATTGAAGGATCTCAATGATTTCAATGAAGCCTAATAGGTGTAATAAAACAGAATAAAATGGCTTCAATCCTAGGCAGACTACTGGCAGCATCAGAAAAGAGATGCAAAGTTCTCCAAGGAAAAACTGTTAAAATAGGGTTAAAATCTCCATAGCTCTAAATTAAAATTGTCACTATGATCTCAGGACGTGACTATTCCCTTCAGAGTCTGTGTTGTAACATCTTAAGAATAATGTCAACCAAATGAATTGTGAATGTGCAAAGTTCATTTCAGAATTTTGCTTTTCCATTTTCCCAGTCCTTTTAAAGTTTGATTTTAACATGGGAGCAAAGTAAGCAACTGTCAATGAGGACCTCATTTCAGGGTGTGGAGAAAGTCCTTCCATCTCTTAGCATATGAGCCCTGGGTATATTTTCATAGATGTGTATTTTCATAATTGTGACTCAATTCCTTTGTCTTAAACAAATGAGGCTTGCCTGTTAAAATGCAAAGAATGATGCATGATTTAACATCTTAGTGCTTACTGGCCATTACCATAGCTTAAAATCTGTGTTCTCTTCCTCAGGCCTAAGAGTGGGCATGTCCATCTTCTTCCCACTGGGCAGGCATGGCCTGTTACCACAATCAGGAACCTGTGAGTATTTGTGTAGACTGTTTTCTTTTTTAGTACAGAAGCAAAGTTACAATTCTTAAACCTGTAGAAGATTTTCTTGAAAGAAGCAGTGAGCTTGAAAATAGATTTACTCATGGAATAAAGGTCATACTTCAAAGATTTACATTATTGATCAAGAAACTTACATCTAACCTTAAAAATTTATGCCCATGAACACTATTCTTAGCAATGATTACTTTTGTAGGTACAGCCTACAATTTATTCAACATCTCTAGTTTATACAAACAGACAGTGGAGTATCAGTTTCAATGTGATTTTTCAATCAGGAAAACAATAAATTGTGCTTTGGAATATGTTCCTACTGTAAAAAGCAAAGCAGTATTCTTATAATAAGGGATTTGATTCAGTTGAACAAATTATTGCCCAGAGTGGTAGACACTCTGCTGTGCACTGCAGGGGATTGAATGATCTCAATGATTTCAATGAAGTCTATTTGGTGTAATAAAAACAGAATAAAAATGGCTTCAATCCTAGGCAGACTACTGGCAGCATCAGAAAAGAGATGCAAAGTTCTCCAAGGAAAAAACTGTTAAAATCCAGTTGGAGAGACAGAAAAACCTTCTTAAAGGATTCAGGGTAAGGATAACAATAAAAGCAAAACTCCCCTGTACTAATATAACACTTTATACCTTATATAAAGGATGAAATTGTTGGATGGCATCACCACCTGCATGGACATGAGTTTGAACAAACTCTGGGAAATAGTGAAGGGCAGGGAAGCCTGGCATACTGTGGTCCAAGATATGATAGAGTTGGACACGACTTAGCGACAGCACACCACCAACACTTTATAGAGCAATTTTACATATACCATCTTATTTGATTCTTGAAATATGTAGGGCAATCATTCTCAAAGTATGTTTCCCTAGCAGCATTAATATCTCCTGGGAGCTTACTAGAAATACAGGGTCTCAGCTTCCACTCAATCAGAAACTTTGGGAACGGTACCCACTCAGCAACCTATTTTCACAGGCCCTCCTCCTGATTCTTACACCTGCTAAAGCTTGAGAACCAGTGATGTAGGGTTCTTTCAATTTCACTATGTCCTTCTGATTCCACATGCAATAAGATTAAGAATTATTGAAGTTGGATTTTACCAAGTTTCTAGAACTGTACCAGGAAATCCAATTCCAAAGTTATGTATTCTTTTGAATTGCCTCTTGAAGAATGGGTAGGATTCTCACAGTGAGGATAGTTCATGTCAGGGGTATGGAGGAAGCTGGGATTCTTTTGACTGTATGGTAAATTATCTTTGAGATTCTGAAAGAGGTATTTTAGGAAAAGTAGATTTTAGATTCTTTTCAGGAAAACAATAAATTGTGCTTTGGAATATGTTCCTACTGTAAAAAGCAAAGCAGTATTCTTATAATAAGGGATTTGATTCAGTTGAACAAATTATTGCCCAGAGTGGTAGACACTCTGCTGTGCACTGCAGGGGATTGAATGATCTCAATGATTTCAATGAAGTCTATTTGGTGTAATAAAAACAGAATAAAAATGGCTTCAATCCTAGGCAGACTACTGGCAGCATCAGAAAAGAGATGCAAAGTTCTCCAAGGAAAAAACTGTTAAAATCCAGTTGGAGAGACAGAAAAACCTTCTTAAAGGATTCAGGGTAAGGATAACAATAAAAGCAAAACTCCCCTGTACTAATATAACACTTTATACCTTATATAAAGGATGAAATTGTTGGATGGCATCACCACCTGCATGGACATGAGTTTGAACAAACTCTGGGAAATAGTGAAGGGCAGGGAAGCCTGGCATACTGTGGTCCAAGATATGATAGAGTTGGACACGACTTAGCGACAACACACCACCAACACTTTATAGAGCAATTTTACATATACCATCTTATTTGATTCTTGAAATATGTAGGGCAATCATTCTCAAAGTATGTTTCCCTAGCAGCATTAATATCTCCTGGGAGCTTACTAGAAATACAGGGTCTCAGCTTCCACTCAATCAGAAACTTTGGGAACGGTACCCACTCAGCAACCTATTTTCACAGGCCCTCCTCCTGATTCTTACACCTGCTAAAGCTTGAGAACCAGTGATGTAGGGTTCTTTCAATTTCACTATGTCCTTCTGATTCCACATGCAATAAGATTAAGAATTATTGAAGTTGGATTTTACCAAGTTTCTAGAACTGTACCAGGAAATCCAATTCCAAAGTTATGTATTCTTTTGAATTGCCTCTTGAAGAATGGGTAGGATTCTCACAGTGAGGATAGTTCATGTCAGGGGTATGGAGGAAGCTGGGATTCTTTTGACTGTATGGTAAATTATCTTTGAGATTCTGAAAGAGGTATTTTAGGAAAAGTAGATTTTAGATTCTTTTCTGGAAGAAATATGTCTGTGGATATTTATTTTCCTCTGAATTTCTTATTATATAAATACAGAATTTTAAAATCATAATTCTTGCTATTTCATTTGGGTTGAAATTCATTTTCTCCAAATGTGTTTGAGTGTTTGCAGGCCTTATGCTTAGGTTTCTTTTTCTTCTTTTTCTTTTCACTGTGTTACTTTGAGAATTAACGTTAATAATCAGAGACTGATCCCATTTCTTCCTTTACTTCAAAGGAGGACACATTTTTTTTTTTTTTTAATTTATTTTGGGCAGGGGTCTGGTTGGGGAGGGAGGGGAGCAGGTGGGCCACTTCTATTGGTCTTTCGTTTTTTCTATGTTCATCCGTCTTTGTTCTGTGGCTCCTGTGGGCCTCCCATTGCAGTGGCCTCTGTTGTCGCAGAGCACCGGCTCTAGGCGCCTGCACTCCAGAGCTCTGGCTCGGTAATTGGACACATCAGTCCAGTGGCTCCGCGCACGTGGGATCTTCCCAGGCCAGGGATCGAACTGGCGCCCCTTGCACTGCAAGGCGGTATCCTTACCCACTGGACCACCAGGGGAAGCCCAGAGGACACATTTTTATTTGTAAATTACTCATAAGAAGAGATCAGAAGCTCTTGGTAGGTTCCAACACATGCAGGGCTGTTTTTGCTCCTTGTCTTCAATTAGTGGAAATTAGATGAGACCAGCTTCAGGCAGATGGAGGCAGGCATTGCTAATACCCATTGGAGATATTCCACTATTCCTCATGGCATCGCAAACTCTGAGACTCTTCTGGCAGATTTAGCTTCCAACTTGAGGTTTCGATAATTAAGACTTCTAGAACTGGGTACCAGGAAATCCTGAAATTTTCCAAAGTCCTTCTGATTCCACATGCAATAAGATTAAGAATTATTGAAGTTGGATTTTACCAAGTTTCTAGAACTGTACCAGGAAATCCAATTCCAAAGTTATGTATTCTTTTGAATTGCCTCTTGAAGAATGGGTAGGATTCTCACAGTGAGGATAGTTCATGTCAGGGGTATGGAGGAAGCTGGGATTCTTTTGACTGTATGGTAAATTATCTTTGAGATTCTGAAAGAGGTATTTTAGGAAAAGTAGATTTTAGATTCTTTTCTGGAAGAAATATGTCTGTGGATATTTATTTTCCTCTGAATTTCTTATTATATAAATACAGAATTTTAAAATCATAATTCTTGCTATTTCATTTGGGTTGAAATTCATTTTCTCCAAATGTGTTTGAGTGTTTGCAGGCCTTATGCTTAGGTTTCTTTTTCTTCTTTTTCTTTTCACTGTGTTACTTTGAGAATTAACGTTAATAATCAGAGACTGATCCCATTTCTTCCTTTACTTCAAAGGAGGACACATTTTTTTTTTTTTTTAATTTATTTTGGGCAGGGGTCTGGTTGGGGAGGGAGGGGAGCAGGTGGGCCACTTCTATTGGTCTTTCGTTTTTTCTATGTTCATCCGTCTTTGTTCTGTGGCTCCTGTGGGCCTCCCATTGCAGTGGCCTCTGTTGTCGCAGAGCACCGGCTCTAGGCGCCTGCACTCCAGAGCTCTGGCTCGGTAATTGGACACATCAGTCCAGTGGCTCCGCGGCACGTGGGATCTTCCCAGGCCAGGGATCGAACTGGCGCCCCTTGCACTGCAAGGCGGTATCCTTACCCACTGGACCACCAGGGGAAGCCCAGAGGACACATTTTTATTTGTAAATTACTCATAAGAAGAGATCAGAAGCTCTTGGTAGGTTCCAACACATGCAGGGCTGTTTTTGCTCCTTGTCTTCAATTAGTGGAAATTAGATGAGACCAGCTTCAGGCAGATGGAGGCAGGCATTGCTAATACCCATTGGAGATATTCCACTATTCCTCATGGCATCGCAAACTCTGAGACTCTTCTGGGATATTCTAAGGATTTACCCAGCTTCCAACTTGAGGTTTCGATAATTAAGACAAAGATCTTTGAAGGTTGAGGCTTAAGAAGGGAAATTATCCTGTGATTACTTTACCAGAACCCTTTTAATATAGGATAAAATGTGGCTTGATTTTCAATTTGTATGTTGATCTTGACTTTTATCAGTCATTATAATACATTTATAATTTTTGCTTGTTTCATAAACTTTTAAATAACATACAGTAAAATTAACTCCTGGTGGTACACAGTTACATGAGTTTTGACACATGTGTGTCACTGTGAACCACCCTCACAATCATGATATGGAATAGCTCCATCAGTTCAGATGTTCCCTCTCACCCTCCCTTTATGTTCAGCCTTCTGCGCCATTCCCAGTCCCTGGAAACCGGGACTTTTTTTTCCCCTTGGAGGACTCTTTTTTTTTTCTTTTTTTATGTATAAATGGATTCTAGAAATTGGTGTCAATAGTACACTGCATTTGTATAGCACTTTTGCTTTGGGTAGGTATAATTCAGCACATGTAGTTTTCATGTTATAAAGCTGTGGTCATTGTAGCCCTGACTTAGTGTTGCAATCAAAAGAATATAGAAGAACAACCAAAAGTAGTTTTAAAATAACTCCACTTCTTTTTAATTTTTATTTCTTACAATATTTTGTTGTTTACTGCTAAACATCAACATGAATCAGCCATAGGTATACATATGTCTCCTCCGTCTTGAACTTCCCTCCCATGCCCCTCCCCATCCCAGCCCTCCAGGTTGTAACAGAGCCCCTGTTTGAGTTCTCTTAGTCTTACAGCAGATGCCCATTGGTTATTTATTTTACATATAGTAATGTAAGTTTCCATGTTACTCTTTCCACAGGTTGTCTTTTTGTTTTGCTGATGGTTGCTTTTGCTATGCGAAAGCTTTTAAGTTTACTTAGGTCGCATTGGTTTATTTTTTCTTCTATTTCTTTTTTCCCTTTGGGGGACTGATTCAAAAAAATATTTCTACTATTTATGTCAAAGAGTGTTTTGCCTATGTTCTCTTCTAAGACCTTTATGGCTTCATGTCTTATACTTAGGTCTGTAAGCCATTTTGAGTTTATTCATTGTGGTTTTGATTTGAATTTATCTAATAACAAATGATGTTGAACACCTTTTCAGGTACTTATTTGCCATTTGTACATATTCTTTGGTGATGTATCTGTCAAAATCCTTTGCCCAACCTTTATTATATATTTTTTTTTGTAGTATTAAATTTTAGAAAGGTCTTTATATGTTCTGGATACATATCCTTTATAAGAGAATTTTTGCAAATAATTTTACCAGGTATTTGAAGATTTAACATTTTCCTTTCTCTTTGCTCTCTGATATAGTACAAGCTTCACTGCCTAGTCCTGAGCTGCAATACTATTGTGTAAACGTGTCTGCATTATGAGATGAACTTCTGCATTATGCGAGAATCTCCTGTGATCCTGTAGGGAGAAATTTTCCCTGAAGACAGGGAAAGAAATATTATGCAAAATGGTTGTAGTTAGATTGAGTAAATAGAACGACTGGACTAGGAAAATAGAGATATAAACTCCTGAAAAATTAGTAGAGTGTCAACCATTTATGGGCCATCTCTTAAATGTTATAAATACTACTGATGCAATTGATTGAATTTCTCATTTGGGATTATACATACTGGCACAAACTAATTTTTAAGAAGACCCCTCCACAAATCCAAAAGTAGTTTAAAATAACTCCACTTCTTTTTAATTTTTATTTCTTACAATATTTTGTTGTTTACTGCTAAACATCAACATGAATCAGCCATAGGTATACATATGTCTCCTCCGTCTTGAACTTCCCTCCCATGCCCCTCCCCATCCCAGCCCTCCAGGTTGTAACAGAGCCCCTGTTTGAGTTCTCTTAGTCTTACAGCAGATGCCCATTGGTTATTTATTTTACATATAGTAATGTAAGTTTCCATGTTACTCTTTCCACAGGTTGTCTTTTTGTTTTGCTGATGGTTGCTTTTGCTATGCGAAAGCTTTTAAGTTTACTTAGGTCGCATTGGTTTATTTTTGCTTCTATTTCTTTTTCCTTGGGAGACTGATTCAAAAAAATATTTCTACTATTTATGTCAAAGAGTGTTTTGCCTATGTTCTCTTCTAAGACCTTTATGGCTTCATGTCTTATACTTAGGTCTGTAAGCCATTTTGAGTTTATTCATTGTGGTTTTGATTTGAATTTATCTAATAACAAATGATGTTGAACACCTTTTCAGGTACTTATTTGCCATTTGTACATATTCTTTGGTGATGTATCTGTCAAAATCCTTTGCCCAACCTTTATTATATATTTTTTTTTGTAGTATTAAATTTTAGAAAGGTCTTTATATGTTCTGGATACATATCCTTTATAAGAGAATTTTTGCAAATAATTTTACCAGGTATTTGAAGATTTAACATTTTCCTTTCTCTTTGCTCTCTGATATAGTACAAGCTTCACTGCCTAGTCCTGAGCTGCAATACTATTGTGTAAACGTGTCTGCATTATGAGATGAACTTCTGCATTATGCGAGAATCTCCTGTGATCCTGTAGGGAGAAATTTTCCCTGAAGACAGGGAAAGAAATATTATGCAAAATGGTTGTAGTTAGATTGAGTAAATAGAACGACTGGACTAGGAAAATAGAGATATAAACTCCTGAAAAATTAGTAGAGTGTCAACCATTTATGGGCCATCTCTTAAATGTTATAAATACTACTGATGCAATTGATTGAATTTCTCATTTGGGATTATACATACTGGCACAAGAACAATCATATTTGTATGTATACAGGAGACCATATTAAGCGCCCCAAACTGTCATTATGTAGGCACTGTTGTTCTATCATTGTATTATGTTAAGTCACTGTTAATTTAGAATGTTAGATTTTGATATGGATGAGTTTCACCATATTTTTCCACCTGTAAAGATACAGATGACGATGTGGAGTAAGATCGAACAATGAACAATGGTTTCTTTGTGAAGCATAAATGCTTCATGTTTTTGTAAGACCATTTGTATAACTACCTCCCTTGGCCATAGCACTACCTGAATAGTGTTCAATCAGATCTGGTCTTGGAAATAACTGGAGTAAGGCTGCACAGTGTTGCTATCAAATAGCGGGTGTAAGCAACAAACTTCAATGCCTGAGAGGTCGTATTTGTCTTTCCCAGCTAATCCCAGTGGTACCAATGATTTTAGTCAAGTCCAGTAACCATTTCTCACCAAACTCATGTCTGACTCTGTGTGACCCCATGGACTGTAGCCCGCCAGGCTCCTCTGTCCATGGGATTCTCCAGGCAAAGAATACTGGAGTGGGTAGCCATGCCCTCCTCCAGGGGATCTTCCCGACCCAGGGAGGAACCCTCATCATGATCCTGCATTGGCAGGAGGGTTCTTTGCCATCAGTATCACCTGGGAAGCCAGGAGGCTGGCACTAAGCAGTGAGTATGGTGCCCCCTACTGGTCATTTCTATGCCATGCTCGGTGCACTCCCTGGGCATCTGCTTGTCCATTCAACTCAGTCTTTAGTCCAGTCTTAGTCATGCTTGTATGACTGGACTTTTTGGTGCATGTGTTTCTTGGACCAGAGTCTTGCCCTCACCTGAAGCTAGATGGAGAGTGAACATGCTGTGCAGTTCTTACCAGGCCACCCCCCCGCCCCCGCCCCCATGGCTGGTTCCTGCAGGCTGTTGGTAACTGGCTTAGATTTTTGCCTTTCTGTCTCCATTCCAGGACCTGCAGAGGGGTCTTCATTTAGACTGTGGGGTCTTACCTCATCTAATGTCTGCCCCACATGAAAGTTAGTATCTATACATGAGTGTTTGACCAACTTCTTTTTCCCCTGTGGATCAGCTGTTTGTAGCTTTGCCAAGACTAAATCACTAACCAATTACACAAGAGGATATTTATTACATTTAACTGAAGGAGAAAATGTATCTACATGGATACATTATGCATCAGCAAAAGCGCTGACTAAGCTGAGTCATTGAATGATTTTTTTCACCATATTTTTCCACCTGTAAAGATACAGATGACGATGTGGAGTAAGATCGAACAATGAACAATGGTTTCTTTGTGAAGCATAAATGCTTCATGTTTTTGTAAGACCATTTGTATAACTACCTCCCTTGGCCATAGCACTACCTGAATAGTGTTCAATCAGATCTGGTCTTGGAAATAACTGGAGTAAGGCTGCACAGTGTTGCTATCAAATAGCGGGTGTAAGCAACAAACTTCAATGCCTGAGAGGTCGTATTTGTCTTTCCCAGCTAATCCCAGTGGTACCAATGATTTTAGTCAAGTCCAGTAACCATTTCTCACCAAACTCATGTCTGACTCTGTGTGACCCCATGGACTGTAGCCCGCCAGGCTCCTCTGTCCATGGGATTCTCCAGGCAAAGAATACTGGAGTGGGTAGCCATGCCCTCCTCCAGGGGATCTTCCCGACCCAGGGAAGGAACCCTCATCATGATCCTGCATTGGCAGGTGGGTTCTTTACCATCAGTATCACCTGGGAAGCCAGGAGGCTGGCACTAAGCAGTGAGTATGGTGCCCCCTACTGGTCATTTCTATGCCATGCTCGGTGCACTCCCTGGGCATCTGCTTGTCCATTCAACTCAGTCTTTAGTCCAGTCTTAGTCATGCTTGTATGACTGGACTTTTTGGTGCATGTGTTTCTTGGACCAGAGTCTTGCCCTCACCTGAAGCTAGATGGAGAGTGAACATGCTGTGCAGTTCTTACCAGGCCACCCCCCCGCCCCCGCCCCCATGGCTGGTTCCTGCAGGCTGTTGGTAACTGGCTTAGATTTTTGCCTTTCTGTCTCCATTCCAGGACCTGCAGAGGGGTCTTCATTTAGACTGTGGGGTCTTACCTCATCTAATGTCTGCCCCACATGAAAGTTAGTATCTATACATGAGTGTTTGACCAACTTCTTTTCCCCTGTGGATCAGCTGTTTGTAGCTTTGCCAAGACTAAATCACTAACCAATTACACAAGAGGATATTTATTACATTTAACTGAAGGAGAAAATGTATCTACATGGATACATTATGCATCAGCAAAAGCGCTGACTAAGCTGAGTCAGTGTTCATCACCCCGGCCATCCCTTCTTCTACCACTGGTGTATATAGTACAGGTGGTCCAGAACAGGACCACAAAAGGGCAGTCAGGGCTACATACCTCTGCTGAGTTGACCTCTTGCAACTACAGATCATTTTCTCCTTCAGGCTAGTGTTATGGCTTTTGTTTTCACTCACGCTGAGTCTTGGCAATTTAGTTATTGCTCCATCTGAGCAAATGATCCATATATTTCTCAAATCATTTGACAACAAAGATGAGGTAATAAGGACAATACTGGTTGTATTTCAGACACCAAGTAAAATCTGGGATTATTACAGGTATTGAGTTTCAAAACAAGTATGATTATTGATATCACACAAAGTTTTGGGCATTCTTTTCCTTTAAAAATAATCTTTCATTGATACTTTTTCATGATAGCTCCCTCTATGAGAGATAGATTCTTTTTTCTCTTTTTTGAAATCCTACTTGGATTCCTAAAGGGTATAGTGGATATATCTATTTAGGTACATGCAGAATGGTTCAGTGGTAAAGAATCCACCTGCGATGCAGAAGACACAAGAAATGCAGATTTGATTCCTGGATTGGGAAGATCCCCTGGAGGAAGGCATGGCAATCCACTTTGGTATTTAGCAAGGAAAATCCTGGGACATTGGAGAATGGAGAGCTACTGTCCATAGGGATCCAAAGAGCTGGAAACAGCTAAGCATGCATGTAGAATGGAAGAATGCGTGTATGTGCATTTGTGTCACATGTTAGAAAGAGCTTGAAGTCTGCTATAGGATCTTAAGGCATAGTCTTGAGACTGTCCAGGGAATCATATTGTCCTACAGTCTTCCTCCAGGTCCTCATTGGATATAGCTATTGGCTAAGTTGGAGCCAAGGCTGACCAGACTTGTTTGCATACCCTGATATGGACCACTCACTGATCATACCCACCACGGTAAGCTAGAGCTGGGTTGGTGTTCCCAGGCCTGTCTCTTCCTACCTCCCTTCTTCCTCTACAAGCCTCTGTTATAAGCACACATCCTGGCAGGTCTCACAACTCGGGAAATAACCGCTAATTACACAAGAGGATATTTATTACATTTAACTGAAGGAGAAAATGTATCTACATGGATACATTATGCATCAGCAAAAGCGCTGACTAAGCTGAGTCAGTGTTCATCACCCGCCATCCCTTCTTCTACCACTGGTGTATATAGTACAGGTGGTCCAGAACAGGACCACAAAAGGGCAGTCAGGGCTACATACCTCTGCTGAGTTGACCTCTTGCAACTACAGATCATTTTCTCCTTCAGGCTAGTGTTATGGCTTTTGTTTTCACTCACGCTGAGTCTTGGCAATTTAGTTATTGCTCCATCTGAGCAAATGATCCATATATTTCTCAAATCATTTGACAACAAAGATGAGGTAATAAGGACAATACTGGTTGTATTTCAGACACCAAGTAAAATCTGGGATTATTACAGGTATTGAGTTTCAAAACAAGTATGATTATTGATATCACACAAAGTTTTGGGCATTCTTTTCCTTTAAAAATAATCTTTCATTGATACTTTTTCATGATAGCTCCCTCTATGAGAGATAGATTCTTTTTTCTCTTTTTTGAAATCCTACTTGGATTCCTAAAGGGTATAGTGGATATATCTATTTAGGTACATGCAGAATGGTTCAGTGGTAAAGAATCCACCTGCGATGCAGAAGACACAAGAAATGCAGATTTGATTCCTGGATTGGGAAGATCCCCTGGAGGAAGGCATGGCAATCCACTTTGGTATTTAGCAAGGAAAATCCTGGGACATTGGAGAATGGAGAGCTACTGTCCATAGGGATCCAAAGAGCTGGAAACAGCTAAGCATGCATGTAGAATGGAAGAATGCGTGTATGTGCATTTGTGTCACATGTTAGAAAGAGCTTGAAGTCTGCTATAGGATCTTAAGGCATAGTCTTGAGACTGTCCAGGGAATCATATTGTCCTACAGTCTTCCTCCAGGTCCTCATTGGATATAGCTATTGGCTAAGTTGGAGCCAAGGCTGACCAGACTTGTTTGCATACCCTGATATGGACCACTCACTGATCATACCCACCACGGTAAGCTAGAGCTGGGTTGGTGTTCCCAGGCCTGTCTCTTCCTACCTCCCTTCTTCCTCTACAAGCCTCTGTTATAAGCACACATCCTGGCAGGTCTCACAACTCGGGAAATAACCGATCAAATCATCCTTCAGCCTCAAGGAGGGGGCATACCAGTAATCCATTTGATACCATCCATTTGATCGCCTATTATGACAGTCGTGAGATCACCGGTAGCAAAGCCTGATTTGAGCTCAATTTCCTTTCTTTCATACCTTCCTCCTCCTCCTCCTTTTCTTCTAGGGAGATTATTTTCAGAAATATATACATATTGCATTAGAGTCAAACAAATTGAAAATCCTTGCAAACTGTATTTTTTCCCCTCATTTAAAATGAAAGTGGATTTAATAAAATCCCTGAATATATTTAGAGATTCACTATTTTCTTCAATAGTAGAATAACAATGAGAAAAATGAGTCAGCTCTTTAGGTGCTAAAATGCTTGTATCTGGGCATATTTGCGAAATAGGAAGACAGACACAGTCTTTAACTAGATGAAAGCCAAGGAGGACGGTGGGGACTTAGGGTGACTTGTTACTCATGGATTTACAGAAATGTCATCTGGGTTTCTAGTTATACATTCAGTTTCTCTGGCTTCTCCTCTAAAGACTTTGGGCTGAAAATCTACCATCTGAATTTTTTGAAAACCAGCGCCCCAGATGATTCCGAGGGTCCATCAAATTAGGGAAACGCTGTCCAAAAAGGACTCAAGCCTGAATTTCCAGAGTCGTGGTGGTTTGTCGAGACGGAAGGATCATGGGCATCCCTACTTCCTTCATTTTTCAGGCACCAATAAGGGGACACAGGGGCACCTGGGCCTCACTCAGATTGTCCTGCTTTTTGGCAGAGACGTGGTCTAACCTGGATTCACAAACTCCTGGCAAGGTGCTGAACGTCGTTTGTGCCTGGCCATCTTTCCTACCTGAAGATCACCCAGATGGGCCCACATGCTCAGTGCATTTGTGGAGACAAAAGGAGGACCAAAAGTTTAAATCTGAAATAAATCTGAAATAAATTTCCTTTCCAGTAATTTCCAGCAGACAGAGTGGAGCATGTTCTGCACCTAGATAATAGGGTCCCACCTGGAGAGCTCTGCTCGGCCGCACCCAGAGAGAGTTGGTGCTGGCAAAGTTCAGTCCAGTCCACATCTTTCTAGTGAGTGCCTCTCTCCTTTGTGTTTGTATCGAGGCTATTAGTCCAATTTAGATTGTGAATTTTCTGGGTAAGAATTATAGCTGATTTTGTGGTCTATACACAGCCAAGGATGAGTTCTTAGGACATGGAGAAAATTATACAAGATTAACTTTTTCTATTCTTTTGGTGTCTTAAGAATGGCTTTAACAGAGTTGAAGCAAAAATTTAAGAGTTAAGAGAATTAAGTTAAAAAGTATTTTCTCAGAGAAGTTCTGGTATCTGTAAATTATTGTAAGACTATCTGGTTTCTTTAGTGAAGTAGCTCATTTGCCTTAAGGGTTTGTATAAAAATTAGGGAAAACATAATTTACTGTTTGTGGAAAAATCTATTTATTTTTCTGAATGCATCTATGTCTTACACACATGGTATAAATGTCAAGTAATGGGGCTATTCATTTATTTTTAGCTAATGAACCTAAGTTTCCATCCCCATCAAAGATGTATGCTAAGAAGATGATTTATAAGTCATATTTTTAAAGAACCTACCTTATTTTAAACTCCAAAGTCTTTAATTCTGCGTGACACTTCATGTTGATACTCGGAATCCAGATGACCTTTGAAAGATTTCCAAGAATCAAATTTGCCTGAGAATACGTAAGTTTAAAACACTGAAATACATGTGTCACATGTATTGGTCACATAATATTCCTTCAGTCAACCCAGGCTTTCCTAACAAGATTCCATAGACTGTATAAACTTCATACAACAGAAGTTTATGTCCCACAGTTCTGAAGGCTGAGGAGTCCAAGATCCAGGGGCTGGTAAATCTGGTCTCTGGGGAGGGCTGTCTTCCTGGTTGGTCGATGGCTGTCTTCTCATTAATTCATGCACATAGAAAGATCATCTGTCTTTTCATTCAAGAACAGTAATCCATCCTCATGATCTGATCACCTCCCAAAGGCCGCACCTCCTAATACCATCACACTGGGCATTGGGGTGGAGGGGGGCACAAACATTCAGTTCTAAGAATCCTACCAACGGGAGCCCATTGGTAACAATATAAAAAACTGTTCCTATTCTTGTTTAATTGCTAAGTTGTCTCTGACTCTTTTACAACCCATGGACTGTAGCCGGCCAGGCTCTTCCATGGGATTTTCCAGGCAAGAATACTGGAGTGGGTGGCCCTTTCCTTCTCTAGGAGATCTTTTTGACCCAAGGACCAAACCCAAGTCTCCTGTATTGGCAGGTGGATTCTTTACCGCTGCACCACCAGGGAAGACTGAACTATTCCTAGGCAAACATGATCAGGTTTACATGTATGTAAGGCAGCACAAAAGTGACTATGAAACCTGGAAAGAAATGCTCACACATTTATACAGGAATTGGAGGAAAGAATAGGTAAAACATCTCACTTCTCTGAGAGGCAAGCCAGTGCACCTTGTGATTATCTCCTGTGCCCAAACCCAAACAGTGACTTAGTGAGAGACCTTGTAATTTACTGTTTGTGGAAAAATCTATTTATTTTTCTGAATGCATCTATGTCTTACACACATGGTATAAATGTCAAGTAATGGGGCTATTCATTTATTTTTAGCTAATGAACCTAAGTTTCCATCCCCATCAAAGATGTATGCTAAGAAGATGATTTATAAGTCATATTTTTAAAGAACCTACCTTATTTTAAACTCCAAAGTCTTTAATTCTGCGTGACACTTCATGTTGATACTCGGAATCCAGATGACCTTTGAAAGATTTCCAAGAATCAAATTTGCCTGAGAATACGTAAGTTTAAAACACTGAAATACATGTGTCACATGTATTGGTCACATAATATTCCTTCAGTCAACCCAGGCTTTCCTAACAAGATTCCATAGACTGTATAAACTTCATACAACAGAAGTTTATGTCCCACAGTTCTGAAGGCTGAGGAGTCCAAGATCCAGGGGCTGGTAAATCTGGTCTCTGGGGAGGGCTGTCTTCCTGGTTGGTCGATGGCTGTCTTCTCATTAATTCATGCACATAGAAAGATCATCTGTCTTTTCATTCAAGAACAGTAATCCATCCTCATGATCTGATCACCTCCCAAAGGCCGCACCTCCTAATACCATCACACTGGGCATTGGGGTGGAGGGGGGCACAAACATTCAGTTCTAAGAATCCTACCAACGGGAGCCCATTGGTAACAATATAAAAAACTGTTCCTATTCTTGTTTAATTGCTAAGTTGTCTCTGACTCTTTTACAACCCATGGACTGTAGCCGGCCAGGCTCTTCCATGGGATTTTCCAGGCAAGAATACTGGAGTGGGTGGCCCTTTCCTTCTCTAGGAGATCTTTTTGACCCAAGGACCAAACCCAAGTCTCCTGTATTGGCAGGTGGATTCTTTACCGCTGCACCACCAGGGAAGACTGAACTATTCCTAGGCAAACATGATCAGGTTTACATGTATGTAAGGCAGCACAAAAGTGACTATGAAACCTGGAAAGAAATGCTCACACATTTATACAGGAATTGGAGGAAAGAATAGGTAAAACATCTCACTTCTCTGAGAGGCAAGCCAGTGCACCTTGTGATTATCTCCTGTGCCCTCATGAGAGACCCTATGAATTCTGGAGACATGTGTTTACAGTTGTGAGAGTCAGAAGACCTGTAATCTTGCTTTGTAAAATCAAAAGTTCTGTGCTATCTTGTTTTTAAGGAGAGATCCTAAAGAGGTGATGGCAGGAAGATAGCGTTCTTCCAAAAAAAATTCCACTTTACCCTCACACCTGCCCTAGCCAATTCTGTGAGTAATGTTCTTGCTGTAATTTGAGCAATGATTATGCAAATTGAAGAAAACTGTTACCTACTAGGGTGATTATTTTAAAAAATACTAGTTTGATGTAAAGGTCTCAGTATGTTTACATAAAAAAAAAATTAGTCCCAGTTCCATTTTGCATGTGGGTTGAATATCCAACTGTGAAAGCTCGTTTAAAAAGTCATTTTACTGAGTCACTTATTGAGTGAAAACCCGAGGGAGGAGGTAATTAAGAAGGAGGAGTTGGAGACACTGAGAGAAGATGAACTGATTTGCTCACAGAAAGGAGACCCAAACGAGGACTTGCCAGAGGGGCCATGGAGGCCCTGAGCCTCAGATGCCTGGGTGTCCCCTGGGTTGTCTTAGAGACAGCGGGGAGGGAGACACAGCCCCAATACTGAGGAAGTGCTCCTTTAGCATTTCAAAGTGGTGCTTTTGATTCCTTTGCAGCGGAGTGGAAGCTATAAGGTACCAAAGTTGATGGGAACAGAAGAGGTAGTGAATTAGCCAACAGATAGTGAAGACTAAATGTTTCCTAGGCAAAAATTGGTATGGGAGGAAGACTTGTTTCACGAGTTATTGTTCAGCTCTTTAGACAGCTCGCTCCAGGATGGAGATGGTTTGTATCTGTGCTGTCCAATATGGTGACTGCTAGCCACATGGGGCTCTTGAGTCCCCAAAATGTGTTAGTGAAATGGAGGAATTGAATTTTCAATTTTATTTAATTTTAATTAATTAAAAAAGCCACATGGGTTCAGGTACTACCATATTGGATAGAATTTATTTTAATTAAGAACTATAGTACTTCTATAGTTATATGTCTATTACTTCTATAGTATTTCTGTCACTTCTATCATTGTAAAGTGTAGGCGCTTTTTTCTTAATAGTGAACTTTGCTACTGTGTTTCTTCTTTTACACTGCTGCATTTGTTTTTAGTTGAAATGTAATTGACCTGTAACCCTATGTTAGTCCAGGTATATAAAGGAGGGATTCAACATTTCTATACAGTACAGAATGATCACCATGGTAGAGTTGCCACTTGTCACCAAAGTTATTACAGTGTTATTGACTGTATTCCCCATCCTATATGTTTTATCTGTGTGACTTTTTGAGACCCCATGGACTGCAGCACGCCAGGCTCCTCTGTCCTTCACTGTCTCCTGGAACTTACTCAAATGCATGTCCATGGAGTCAGTGATGCCATCCAACCATCTCAGCCTCTGTCAAATTAAGAGGAAGTTTGTACCTCTTAATTTCCCTCATCTGTTTGATTTATCCTCTTCCCTTTCTCCAGTCACTTGCTTTGTTTCCTGTCTTTATAAAAGTCTTCTCTGTTTTTTTTTTTTTTTTTTAGCTTCCAGATATAAGTTAAATCATTATGTTTATCTTTCTTTGCATGACTTATTTCACTTGATTGTTTTCATCATTAAAATACCCAGAAGTGAAAATAAAAAAATTAAAAAAAAAAAAAAAAACAACAGAAGTGGAATTCTTGGGCTGTATGGTAGTTCTGTTCTTAATTTTTTAGGCACCTCCATACTGTTTTCCATAGTGGCTGCACCAGTTTACATTCCTTGCAACAATGCACACTGTTCTTTTACTAAGAGCATAGGAAGCATGAATGTCTTAAGCTTTTTTATTTTTCTCTTTGCTTGTCCCCTGTGTTTGCAGCGTGACAGGCAGTAAGAGAACCCTCATCTTCCAGGAGGGTATTCAAGGAAAGCCCAACTGCCCGGTAGTCCCGGCTGATGCCCTTTTAGGACTCTGTGGTCTCCACCCTGACCAAAAGCTGTGGGAGTAGACATGTGGTACCTGGCAGAGGCACCAGCAGGCCAGCTTAGTGTCAGCCACTGCCTCTTGTGTTCTCTTTTTTCTGAGAGACACCGACTGAGGGAGAAATCATGCAGCACCTCATGGTGTTCTGGCATGGGAGGTTCACTGTTGACACCGGCACATGTGTTGTGGGGGCTGCCTTTAAGGAGCTGCACCTGGGCCAAGGCTGGGGGAGGACTTACCTCTTCAGATATGTTTCTTTACCCTAGTCCCCAAATGCTGGCTCTTTTCTCTTCATTTGTGAGATTTAACATCTCTGTCTACTCAGGGCCTAAACAGGTGGAATGTAGGAAGCAAAATATAATTGCTTTCACTTCAAATGTTGGTGCTTTTACTTATATTCCTGAGATCAGCTCAAAGGACAATCAAGGATGCTGTGACAGAGGCTGAGATGGTTGGGTGGCATCACTGACTCCATGGACATGAATTTGAGCAAACTCCAGGAGACGATGGAGGACAGAGGAGCTTGGTGTGCTGTAGTCCATGGGGTCTCAAAGAGTCATACATGACTTAGCAACTGAACAGAAGCAACAAATTTGACGGAGAGATATAGTAACAGTCATCTTAATCTCCTCTAGAAATTGGAAAAGACCTTTTCTTGAAATGTTCTTAGGTTGCCACCTGTAGTGAACCCTACAGTAGAAACGGTTTACGGGACTGTAGCACCACTTTGTGCCATTTCTTTAATGGCATCAGAGTCTTGGTTAGAATCCCCTGTGCCAGGACTCCAGGCTCAGTGCTGGGAAATAAATTCAGTAAATACAACTTCAGTCACTTAGAGAGTCCATGAGCTTCAAAGGTGCCTTTTGCACTCAATGAAACTCCTGAACCAGAGGCGTTCTATTTGCCCTTTTCCACCTGAAGTAAAGGAATCTGGCCAACTGGAAATAGCCCCCTTCTGATCACTGTTGCTTGTTAGGACTGCGATGAGCTTCTTGGGAATTCCACTGAAATTCTGCTGAAAAGATTTTTTTGGGCCCAGCGTGACAGGCAGTAAGAGAACCCTCATCTTCCAGGAGGGTATTCAAGGAAAGCCCAACTGCCCGGTAGTCCCGGCTGATGCCTTTTGGACTTCCCCCTGACCAAAAGCTGTGGGAGTAGACATGTGGTACCTGGCAGAGGCACCAGCAGGCCAGCTTAGTGTCAGCCACTGCCTCTTGTGTTCTCTTTTTTCTGAGAGACACCGACTGAGGGAGAAATCATGCAGCACCTCATGGTGTTCTGGCATGGGAGGTTCACTGTTGACACCGGCACATGTGTTGTGGGGGCTGCCTTTAAGGAGCTGCACCTGGGCCAAGGCTGGGGGAGGACTTACCTCTTCAGATATGTTTCTTTACCCTAGTCCCCAAATGCTGGCTCTTTTCTCTTCATTTGTGAGATTTAACATCTCTGTCTACTCAGGGCCTAAACAGGTGGAATGTAGGAAGCAAAATATAATTGCTTTCACTTCAAATGTTGGTGCTTTTACTTATATTCCTGAGATCAGCTCAAAGGACAATCAAGGATGCTGTGACAGAGGCTGAGATGGTTGGGTGGCATCACTGACTCCATGGACATGAATTTGAGCAAACTCCAGGAGACGATGGAGGACAGAGGAGCTTGGTGTGCTGTAGTCCATGGGGTCTCAAAGAGTCATACATGACTTAGCAACTGAACAGAAGCAACAAATTTGACGGAGAGATATAGTAACAGTCATCTTAATCTCCTCTAGAAATTGGAAAAGACCTTTTCTTGAAATGTTCTTAGGTTGCCACCTGTAGTGAACCCTACAGTAGAAACGGTTTACGGGACTGTAGCACCACTTTGTGCCATTTCTTTAATGGCATCAGAGTCTTGGTTAGAATCCCCTGTGCCAGGACTCCAGGCTCAGTGCTGGGAAATAAATTCAGTAAATACAACTTCAGTCACTTAGAGAGTCCATGAGCTTCAAAGGTGCCTTTTGCACTCAATGAAACTCCTGAACCAGAGGCGTTCTATTTGCCCTTTTCCACCTGAAGTAAAGGAATCTGGCCAACTGGAAATAGCCCCCTTCTGATCACTGTTGCTTGTTAGGACTGAGATGAGCTTCTTGGGAATTCCACTGAAATTCTGCTGAAAAGAGGCAAGAGCAGTGAGAACTCCTCTGGAGGCAAGGAGCTTCTGAACGCTGCCTCTGATCTCAGCGAGCTGCGCTCTCTACTGCTTCTGGGAGTTTATGATCAACCTGAGCCTGACTTCTGTTAGTGGATTTATCCTCTATGTGTGTTCCTCCCAGGTTTCTATGTCCTTTTATTTCCTGCCTTGTTCTTGACCCGGTCCCATGGTTCATGCCCTGGAGTAGCCTTGTCCTGACAAGTGCATCTTATTCCCTGACTCTGAATAGGGTCCACTTATTCCGAATTCTTTCTCTAGGCTCCAACCTGCCTCTCTGCAACCACCCTGACCTGTCTATCTCTGCCAGAAAAAGGGAAGATCCTGATAGCCTTTCCTCAATTCCCATCCCTATAAATATTTTTCTGACACTTTTCTGAATGCAGAGGGAACGTGACTTCCCTGTAACTCAGTCCCTCTGTTGTCCCTGCTCCGCCACTGGTCCAGGGGAGAGAAGACCAGACTTGGACTGGGGTTGCCAGGGATGGGGGGTACTTGGGCACAGGCTCCTAGCATCCTGGGATCATAACACAGTACAGTTTTGTTGAATAAATGGTAATGAGGGTTCTTATTTGTAGCTAGTCTCATGCTTCCCCCCCAGACACTTTCATATACCTTGTTCTGTGCCTCCCTCCACCTGAAATAAAGGAATCACTAGGTCACAAAGCAGGACAGGAGGTGAACAGAAACAACCCGGGTATTTGCCTTCACTGAGTCTAGAGGCCTCACACTGGCCCGTTTTTTTTGAAAAGTTATACTTCTACTAGTTTCCATGTTTCAGCCAGCATCATCACAGTTCTACTTGGTTGCCACCTGTAGTGAACCCTACAGTAGAAACGGTTTACGGGACTGTAGCACCACTTTGTGCCATTTCTTTAATGGCATCAGAGTCTTGGTTAGAATCCCCTGTGCCAGGACTCCAGGCTCAGTGCTGGGAAATAAATTCAGTAAATACAACTTCAGTCACTTAGAGAGTCCATGAGCTTCAAAGGTGCCTTTTGCACTCAATGAAACTCCTGAACCAGAGGCGTTCTATTTGCCCTTTTCCACCTGAAGTAAAGGAATCTGGCCAACTGGAAATAGCCCCCTTCTGATCACTGTTGCTTGTTAGGACTGAGATGAGCTTCTTGGGAATTCCACTGAAATTCTGCTGAAAAGAGGCAAGAGCAGTGAGAACTCCTCTGGAGGCAAGGAGCTTCTGAACGCTGCCTCTGATCTCAGCGGAGCTGCGCTCTCTCTACTGCTTCTGGGAGTTTATGATCAACCTGAGCCTGACTTCTGTTAGTGGATTTATCCTCTATGTGTGTTCCTCCCAGGTTTCTATGTCCTTTTATTTCCTGCCTTGTTCTTGACCCGGTCCCATGGTTCATGCCCTGGAGTAGCCTTGTCCTGACAAGTGCATCTTATTCCCTGACTCTGAATAGGGTCCACTTATTCCGAATTCTTTCTCTAGGCTCCAACCTGCCTCTCTGCAACCACCCTGACCTGTCTATCTCTGCCAGAAAAAGGGAAGATCCTGATAGCCTTTCCTCAATTCCCATCCCTATAAATATTTTTCTGACACTTTTCTGAATGCAGAGGGAACGTGACTTCCCTGTAACTCAGTCCCTCTGTTGTCCCTGCTCCGCCACTGGTCCAGGGGAGAGAAGACCAGACTTGGACTGGGGTTGCCAGGGATGGGGGGTACTTGGGCACAGGCTCCTAGCATCCTGGGATCATAACACAGTACAGTTTTGTTGAATAAATGGTAATGAGGGTTCTTATTTGTAGCTAGTCTCATGCTTCCCCCCCAGACACTTTCATATACCTTGTTCTGTGCCTCCCTCCACCTGAAATAAAGGAATCACTAGGTCACAAAGCAGGACAGGAGGTGAACAGAAACAACCCGGGTATTTGCCTTCACTGAGTCTAGAGGCCTCACACTGGCCCGTTTCATACTCTATTTCTGAAAAGTTATACTTCTACTAGTTTCCATGTTTCAGCCAGCATCATCACAGTCTACTGCATTTCCTAGCTAAGAAATATGACTCATCATCTATTCCTCTCTCTTGCTGCCCACTCGCACCCATCAGTCACCAAGTCTCATTGATTTTATCCTGTAAATATTTTTCCAGTCTGCTCTCCTTCTGCTTCCTGGAGTGGTAGTAAGGGTGTGCATGTGTGGGTGCTGAGTAGCCTCAGTCGTGTTGGACTCTTTGTGACCCTATGGACCATTGCCTGCCAGGCTCCTCCATCCACGTAATTTCCCAGGTAAGAGCCCTGGAGTGGGTTGCTGTGGCCTCCTGCAGGGGGTCTTCCTGACTTGGGGATGGAGCCATGCCTTCTGTTTCTCCTGCCTTGGCAAGCAGAGTCTTTACCATTAGTGTCATCTGGGAAGCCCAGCAGGGTGTAATTCTGGTCTTTTCCTTATATTTCTTGGACAATTAAAATAGACTCCCAATGGAGTCTTCCTCCATCACACCTACTCAACAAATGTAATACATGCATTTGCTTTCAGAGTAGCCAAAATTTTCTTCTAAAACCTATCTTTCAAAATTTCCCTTCCTGTGATAAAGCTTATATAGCCAGCTAGGTAATGTTTCAACTCCTTTGCAAGGTTCTCTCAGACCTTATTTACAACCTCTCTTCATCACACAGCCTAGACTCCATCAAACAATCTTTTTAGAGACTTCCAAACCTTCCTGAGCCTTTGTGTAAGCTTTATTTTTTAAAACCAAAAGGCCTACATTTTGGCCAAAGGACTTCTCTTAAGACTTCAAGATGCAACTGAAGATGCATCTATTTTCCTCTGAGTATCTGTCTTTATTCCCTGCCTCAGACACCATGGCTTACCTTGTTCTGTGCCTCCCTCCACCTGAAATAAAGGAATCACTAGGTCACAAAGCAGGACAGGAGGTGAACAGAAACAACCCGGGTATTTGCCTTCACTGAGTCTAGAGGCCTCACACTGGCCCGTTTCATACTCTATTTCTGAAAAGTTATACTTCTACTAGTTTCCATGTTTCAGCCAGCATCATCACAGTCTACTGCATTTCCTAGCTAAGAAATATGACTCATCATCTATTCCTCTCTCTTGCTGCCCACTCGCACCCATCAGTCACCAAGTCTCATTGATTTTATCCTGTAAATATTTTTCCAGTCTGCTCTCCTTCTGCTTCCTGGAGTGGTAGTAAGGGTGTGCATGTGTGGGTGCTGAGTAGCCTCAGTCGTGTTGGACTCTTTGTGACCCTATGGACCATTGCCTGCCAGGCTCCTCCATCCACGTAATTTCCCAGGTAAGAGCCCTGGAGTGGGTTGCTGTGGCCTCCTGCAGGGGGTCTTCCTGACTTGGGGATGGAGCCATGCCTTCTGTTTCTCCTGCCTTGGCAAGCAGAGTCTTTACCATTAGTGTCATCTGGGAAGCCCAGCAGGGTGTAATTCTGGTCTTTTCCTTATATTTCTTGGACAATTAAAATAGACTCCCAATGGAGTCTTCCTCCATCACACCTACTCAACAAATGTAATACATGCATTTGCTTTCAGAGTAGCCAAAATTTTCTTCTAAAACCTATCTTTCAAAATTTCCCTTCCTGTGATAAAGCTTATATAGCCAGCTAGGTAATGTTTCAACTCCTTTGCAAGGTTCTCTCAGACCTTATTTACAACCTCTCTTCATCACACAGCCTAGACTCCATCAAACAATCTTTTTAGAGACTTCCAAACCTTCCTGAGCCTTTGTGTAAGCTTTATTTTTTAAAACCAAAAGGCCTACATTTTGGCCAAAGGACTTCTCTTAAGACTTCAAGATGCAACTGAAGATGCATCTATTTTCCTCTGAGTATCTGTCTTTATTCCCTGCCTCAGACACCATGGCTTACCCTGTGTGCCACAGTCCTGTGTATACTCTGTGCCTTTTTCTCTTATCACCGGCTGCTCTGTGCACTGTTCTTTATGGCTAGCTCTCAGCCAGTGAACAGGGTGAGGACTAGTTCTTCATCCTGCAGCTCCTGTTTTCCACTTAGTGTGTTTCTTGCTATCATATCAGTCTTCAGTGTTATAATCAGAGTTATAATGCTCAGTAAATATTAATTTTCTTGTCTACTCCAAAAAAGTAAAAATGACTGTCTGCTATGTAGGGATTGCTGTGTTCTATGTGCCTTATGGAGTACTGGTATTCTTGTGTCCATAGTTTTTACAAGGACACTGAGACCTCTTCTTTATTTGCCTTTTCTTCTGTGATATTACAAAAGGAGTCAGCAGTCAATCTAAGAAATTAATCTGCCATAAATTATTTATGGATTCTTTCGGGTGATTGTGTTGCCCCTTTTCAGGCATGATATATGCTCTTCATTAGGGACCTTCCCATCTTTTCCCTCAAAGAGTGACACTAGTGGTTAGATAGCGTGGGTCATTGGTGTGCTGGAGTCAGATAGTACTGGTTCCTGAGAGTCCACTGTTAAATTTCATGAATTTTGCTAGCTGGTTGCTAAACTCAGTCTGTTTTAAAAATTGAATTATGTAAATTGAAAAGACAAATGAAATTTTAAAAGCTGGTAAAAGCTCCCCATTTCCTGATTATTTTGCTACATTTTACTAATATTTTAGGTTACACATTTATTGCATCTGTGTGGTATAAATATTGTAAGAGTGTGTATTGCTGTACCCACACCTTTTCCCGCCTCCATATTTAGTGACATCACAGTGGTAACTTAAACTTGGCCATGATGAGAGTGAGTATTTATATCATAGGAATCAGAAAACACTACAAATCGAGGTTTTTACCCCTGCCTCTCCCCTGGTTATTAAACCTTTTGATGGGAGTGTATTCAAAGATGGTGTACAGTCTTTGCTACTGTACACCAGTATGGCCATCAAATGGGCCTTGCAAACATGCATGCTAAGTCACCTCAGTTGTGTCCAACTCTTTGTGACCCATGGACTGTAGCCCACCAGGCTTCTCTGTCCATAGGATTCTCCAGGCAAGAATCCTGTTGTGCTGCCATTTCCTTCTCCAGGCGACCTTCCTGACCCAGGGATTGAACCCGTGTTTCTTACCTCTCCTGCACTGGCAGGTGGGCGCTTGACCACTAGTACCTCCCTGGGAACAAGTTTGGCCTTAATGATTGATAAATTATAGGAACAATTCTGTACTGGTTGGCAATAAAACCTGTTGCTCCAATATACGCAAGGTCCCCCAGAAGACTAAGCCATCCAATTCCTTCAGTGGATCCAATCCTTTCAGTCCTATCCATGAGCCAGCCATTGACGGATCATTGCCTGGGTCAGCAGGCACTTCCCAGACTCTGCTTCTGCACCAAGCCTTCAGATTGCTACTATTTCAGGCACAGTGAAGGGACAGCCCATTTTAGGTGGCCATATCCTTCATTGTTTGTCAAATTATACCAAGTAGATGATTACTTATTCAACCGTATGTGACACCAGCCTGAAAACACCAATCTTCATCCTCTCTGATGGAAACGGCCCCTGATGTCATGGAACAGCCTGTCCCAAGCATTACACATCACAGTGGGTCATTGTTTTCATCCAACAGTTTGACTCCCAGCCTTGGCTGCACATTTGAGTCTATTGAGGAACCCCTAGAAAAAAATTCTAACTCTCAGGCCCTAGTTAACTCAGAATATGCAAGGGTAGGTAAGTGAGAAATGATTGCTGTGACATAATTAAAAAGAAAAAAAAAAGAAAAGAAACAACTCACTGAGTGATTCCAAAAAACAACCACTGATGCAAAATATAGGATGAGGTAAGAGATGAATAGACTACACATCTTTGTTGGAGTTCTACCGTTCAATAGCTATGTAATAATGGGTGGTTCAGTTAAGTTCTCTGAGTCTTGAGCTCCATATCTGTGCAATGGGAAGATTGATAACCTTCCTCAAAGAATGCTGTACAAATTACATGAAAGTGTAAGGGGGAGCATTTTCTGAATGGCTAAATGGTAAACAATGTAAGTGATTTTGGCTCTTGTGCATAATCTTACAGCCAAGTTCCATATACCAGTGTTAGAATGGTTTCTTAACACTAGTCAGAAATCCTCTGCCCACATCTGGGGAGATGCATAGTGCTAATAACTATAAGCACATCTGATATAATTGTGGGATCTGCTTTAAATGCACATTGTCATCCAATGCTATTTTTGAAGGCCAGCCGAGGTTCTGGCCTGGGTAATGTTCCAGGGAAGAGAGCTCCAAAGGTTAATTACAGCTGATGATTGATAAATTATAGGAACAATTCTGTACTGGTTGGCAATAAAACCTGTTGCTCCAATATCAAGGTCCCCACAAGACTAAGCCATCCAATCCCTTCAGTGGCTCCCATCCTTTCAGTCCTATCCATGAGCCAGCCATTGACGGATCATTGCCTGGGTCAGCAGGCACTTCCCAGACTCTGCTTCTGCACCAAGCCTTCAGATTGCTACTATTTCAGGCACAGTGAAGGGACAGCCCATTTTAGGTGGCCATATCCTTCATTGTTTGTCAAATTATACCAAGTAGATGATTACTTATTCAACCGTATGTGACACCAGCCTGAAAACACCAATCTTCATCCTCTCTGATGGAAACGGCCCCTGATGTCATGGAACAGCCTGTCCCAAGCATTACACATCACAGTGGGTCATTGTTTTCATCCAACAGTTTGACTCCCAGCCTTGGCTGCACATTTGAGTCTATTGAGGAACCCCTAGAAAAAAATTCTAACTCTCAGGCCCTAGTTAACTCAGAATATGCAAGGGTAGGTAAGTGAGAAATGATTGCTGTGACATAATTAAAAAGAAAAAAAGAAAAGAAACAACTCACTGAGTGATTCCAAAAAACAACCACTGATGCAAAATATAGGATGAGGTAAGAGATGAATAGACTACACATCTTTGTTGGAGTTCTACCGTTCAATAGCTATGTAATAATGGGTGGTTCAGTTAAGTTCTCTGAGTCTTGAGCTCCATATCTGTGCAATGGGAAGATTGATAACCTTCCTCAAAGAATGCTGTACAAATTACATGAAAGTGTAAGGGGGAGCATTTTCTGAATGGCTAAATGGTAAACAATGTAAGTGATTTTGGCTCTTGTGCATAATCTTACAGCCAAGTTCCATATACCAGTGTTAGAATGGTTTCTTAACACTAGTCAGAAATCCTCTGCCCACATCTGGGGAGATGCATAGTGCTAATAACTATAAGCACATCTGATATAATTGTGGGATCTGCTTTAAATGCACATTGTCATCCAATGCTATTTTTGAAGGCCAGCCGAGGTTCTGGCCTGGGTAATGTTCCAGGGCAGAGAGCTCCAAAGGTTAATTACAGCTGATGCTCCTATGTCATTTCCAATGCAGAGTTGTTACGTGTCAGCAGCTATCACCTTGTCTTTTCATGGAGCAGGAAATCCAACCACCCCATGACCTTTGATTCTCTTCCCTTTATTTTAGGAGCAAAGACACCTTGGCTTCCAGGATTAGACAAGTAGAAAACTGTGAAAACAATGTTCCAATCCCTTTGTTTGCAAAAGTATGCAAGATCCTGGCTAGATGCTTATATGTCTCAGAATAACAGATGAGAAGTCTCATTATTAAACTTCAAGACTAGCCTGGCTAGAAACTCGACCTTAATCTGCTTCTTTCAGGTACTTAAGTTTCAGGACAGTAGAAATTTGGCCTGACTGAAAAACCTAAGAATACCACAGCTGATATTCAAGAACAAGCTGTTGTGTGTAGGAGCACCAGATGTCCTGACATCAGGAAGCGGATGTCCCAGATCTGAGAGGAACTGTGCAGGAAAGAACCAACTGACAAGAATTTTTTCTTTTTCTTTTTTAATCAATTCTGATTTTCTGATTAATGAATGCTTATAGTAAAAAAAAAAAATCAACACACAGAGAGATAATACATCCATAATTATACCTAACAGATCATTATTTTTCTTTTGGAGTATATTCTTTGAATATTTTTTTGGCAGAATTTCTGCTTATCACATGATTTTCATTTTTTTTTCAAATAACAAAATGTAAGACCAAACGTATTGATATCATCCTTTTTTTTCTCTTTGTATGTGTGCGCCCCCCACCCCTTCCACACACACAGTTTGCTAAGCATTGTGGAGGCATTGTGCTACTTGCTAGCTTTTGATTAGAGCCATTTTGAAAATGGACATTTGCTCTCATTATTATCACAGACTCCCTCGTTGGCATAGATGGCCAGAGTTCATCTAAAAGCTCTTCTTTACCAGGCAGGTCCCAAGTTTACATCCATAATAATCCTATAAAATGCCTTGCAGTATTTGCATCACCCTTTGTTCTTATCCTGGGAAAATAAATGAGGTTAAAAGTATCTTCACTTTAAATGATACTAGCCAGAAAGCAGATCTACCAGTAGCTCTGATCATCTGACTTGGTCCTGGCCTGCTGTGAAAGGAACTAACAGGAGCAGGAATGGGGAGAGGACTCCTGGGACATGCGGCCAGCACCACTGATGTCCATCCAACAGCAGATATTCCTCGGCTGGTTGGAGGAAGGTCAGCTGCCCTTGTGGCTTCTTTTAGCAGCCAGAGGAAAAGGTCTACATAAGCAGCCAGGCCCAGCCAGAAGGGTCAAGGCAGAGCATCAACGGGGTCAGCCTCTGCCCGTCCAAATGGAATAGAGGAGACTCTTCAATTTCAGATGTTGTTAGGATTCCCAAAGTCCAGTGGTGCCTCCCTCAAGTCTGTCTCAGCCTGCCCACATTCTCCCGTGTGGAATTCCATCCCATCCCCATCCCAGCCCTCAGCAATTGCTCCCTGTTCAAAACCTAAGAATACCACAGCTGATATTCAAGAACAAGCTGTTGTGTGTAGGAGCACCAGATGTCCTGACATCAGGAAGCGGATGTCCCAGATCTGAGAGGAACTGTGCAGGAAAGAACCAACTGACAAGAATTTTTTCTTTTTCTTTTTTAATCAATTCTGATTTTCTGATTAATGAATGCTTATAGTAAAAAAAAATCAACACACAGAGAGATAATACATCCATAATTATACCTAACAGATCATTATTTTTCTTTTGGAGTATATTCTTTGAATATTTTTTTGGCAGAATTTCTGCTTATCACATGATTTTCATTTTTTTTTCAAATAACAAAATGTAAGACCAAACGTATTGATATCATCCTTTTTTTTCTCTTTGTATGTGTGCGCCCCCCACCCCTTCCACACACACAGTTTGCTAAGCATTGTGGAGGCATTGTGCTACTTGCTAGCTTTTGATTAGAGCCATTTTGAAAATGGACATTTGCTCTCATTATTATCACAGACTCCCTCGTTGGCATAGATGGCCAGAGTTCATCTAAAAGCTCTTCTTTACCAGGCAGGTCCCAAGTTTACATCCATAATAATCCTATAAAATGCCTTGCAGTATTTGCATCACCCTTTGTTCTTATCCTGGGAAAATAAATGAGGTTAAAAGTATCTTCACTTTAAATGATACTAGCCAGAAAGCAGATCTACCAGTAGCTCTGATCATCTGACTTGGTCCTGGCCTGCTGTGAAAGGAACTAACAGGAGCAGGAATGGGGAGAGGACTCCTGGGACATGCGGCCAGCACCACTGATGTCCATCCAACAGCAGATATTCCTCGGCTGGTTGGAGGAAGGTCAGCTGCCCTTGTGGCTTCTTTTAGCAGCCAGAGGAAAAGGTCTACATAAGCAGCCAGGCCCAGCCAGAAGGGTCAAGGCAGAGCATCAACGGGGTCAGCCTCTGCCCGTCCAAATGGAATAGAGGAGACTCTTCAATTTCAGATGTTGTTAGGATTCCCAAAGTCCAGTGGTGCCTCCCTCAAGTCTGTCTCAGCCTGCCCACATTCTCCCGTGTGGAATTCCATCCCATCCCCATCCCAGCCCTCAGCAATTGCTCCCTGTTCGGTGGCCCTGAGGCTCCTCTCTTCCCAGTTCCTCTCTTGGTTCCCATGCTGTCAGAGAGTGTCCCCAACAATGGATAGACATTTCTTAGGAGGATTGAAGGTGATTGATTTTCCTTTAGGCTTGATGCCTTATTCACATATAGTTTTTCACTAGCTATGGATATGTATTTATTTAATCACCAATTAAAAGAGATTTACAGGACATCCATTAAATGCTTTAGGGGAATACAGAGAATTATAGGACGTGGTCTTAATCCTAAAGAAGCGTCTCTTCTGGAGACACAAAGCTGATGCCTTTGCAACATTTCAGAGTGGCTGAGGCAGAATATGATAGGTTTACACAGTATTCTAAGAATGGACCAGAACAGAGGAGAACTGATAAAAACCAAAGACATCTGTAGAGCTTCTTTCCAGAGGTGGAGATTTGTCTCAGCTTTCCTGGATGGCTGAAAAAGGTTTGGATGGACTGAGGTAGAGGGACAGGTGAGATATATGTTCCTTATGTGGTCAGGAGTAATGAACAGGCTGAATTCGTGAGAAGGGGGCTCAGAACTAAGGTGGAATGCTGCAGTTGCCTGTGGGTGCTGTTAAGTTAGCAAATGCGGCTCCAAAGTTAAATTCTGCAAGGCTTGACCTTATTCCTCCTGAATTTTCTTCATTATAGGTCAGTAACTCCAGATCAGTGATGGCAATGGTGATGACCGGTGAAAGCTTGCATAGCTATTTGATATAGTCTGGGAAAGTCTGTAGGGTAATGAAGACACTGTTAATTTAATTTTCCAATAAGAGTCCTGACTTGCATGGAATCAGCCCACTTTCTCTCCCTTGGATCAACTGTTCATGCTATTTGATGTGCAGGTGTTTGCTTTTAGCAGCCAGAGGAAAAGGTCTAAGGCCAGCCCAGCAATCAACGGGGTCAGCCTCTGCCCGTCCAAATGGAATAGAGGAGACTCTTCAATTTCAGATGTTGTTAGGATTCCCAAAGTCCAGTGGTGCCTCCCTCAAGTCTGTCTCAGCCTGCCCACATTCTCCCGTGTGGAATTCCATCCCATCCCCATCCCAGCCCTCAGCAATTGCTCCCTGTTCGGTGGCCCTGAGGCTCCTCTCTTCCCAGTTCCTCTCTTGGTTCCCATGCTGTCAGAGAGTGTCCCCAACAATGGATAGACATTTCTTAGGAGGATTGAAGGTGATTGATTTTCCTTTAGGCTTGATGCCTTATTCACATATAGTTTTTCACTAGCTATGGATATGTATTTATTTAATCACCAATTAAAAGAGATTTACAGGACATCCATTAAATGCTTTAGGGGAATACAGAGAATTATAGGACGTGGTCTTAATCCTAAAGAAGCGTCTCTTCTGGAGACACAAAGCTGATGCCTTTGCAACATTTCAGAGTGGCTGAGGCAGAATATGATAGGTTTACACAGTATTCTAAGAATGGACCAGAACAGAGGAGAACTGATAAAAACCAAAGACATCTGTAGAGCTTCTTTCCAGAGGTGGAGATTTGTCTCAGCTTTCCTGGATGGCTGAAAAGGTTTGGATGGACTGAGGTAGAGGGACAGGTGAGATATATGTTCCTTATGTGGTCAGGAGTAATGAACAGGCTGAATTCGTGAGAAGGGGGCTCAGAACTAAGGTGGAATGCTGCAGTTGCCTGTGGGTGCTGTTAAGTTAGCAAATGCGGCTCCAAAGTTAAATTCTGCAAGGCTTGACCTTATTCCTCCTGAATTTTCTTCATTATAGGTCAGTAACTCCAGATCAGTGATGGCAATGGTGATGACCGGTGAAAGCTTGCATAGCTATTTGATATAGTCTGGGAAAGTCTGTAGGGTAATGAAGACACTGTTAATTTAATTTTCCAATAAGAGTCCTGACTTGCATGGAATCAGCCCACTTTCTCTCCCTTGGATCAACTGTATGTATTTTAAATGTGGGTGGTTATGGGCTTGAATGGACTCACCTGGACTCTTACCTAGCGCCTTTACTGTAGCAGCATGGTGTGAACCAGCTGTTCAGTGGATTAGCCCAGACAGAGGTAAGCGGATATTAGTGGTTCAGGGCTCACGCAAATCGATCAAAACATGCATAGTCCCTGTACTTCCCCCCTTCTCCTCCAGCCTCCTCTTCAGGCTGCGGAGAGACAGAGAAAATTAATGATATCTTTGCTATGAATCTTCTAGCTTCTTTGCTTTTAGACAATTCAAGGGTTGAGTCTCTCTTGGTATTTAAACATTAGGTTACCCGTCTTAATCTCTTGGGCCTGCAATGGACTAGAATAGACTTTGAGAATATCTAGTTCATCCCTTTCATGCTTCATATGAGGGAACTGAAGACCTGAGAAAGAAAGCAACTTCTTATGTTTCCTTAAGAAGTGGCTGAGTGGGCTCAAGCCTCAACGGCCTGTTTCTGATTCACTGTGTGACTTCTGCCTTCAGCCACCACCCATCTGGCTGCCCATCTCAATCATGACCACTTGCCATGTAAGTGTGTAAAAATATTTATATTATAAAATCAAGTGACTGATAATCACTCCATGATAGTGTAACTATGATTAAGATTTTGATTTATATCTCTTCAAACTTTGTATGGTTATTGGTTGCATAACATATATTTTTTATTTCTTCTGTAATCTTTTTTTCTTACCTACATTTATCATGAGCATCTTTTCGTTTCACCAGATATAGAATAGCATCTGTACTTTTAAAGACTGCATTGCAGTTTGATTTTATGGATGAACTGTAATATTTGGATACAATTTCCTACTGGTATACATTTAACTGATTATTACATTATTTTAGCAGATGTCAGTTAGAAATCTAAGTAAATTCTGCAAGGCTTGACCTTATTCCTCCTGAATTTTCTTCATTATAGGTCAGTAACTCCAGATCAGTGATGGCAATGGTGATGACCGGTGAAAGCTTGCATAGCTATTTGATATAGTCTGGGAAAGTCTGTAGGGTAATGAAGACACTGTTAATTTAATTTTCCAATAAGAGTCCTGACTTGCATGGAATCAGCCCACTTTCTCTCCCTTGGATCAACTGTATGTATTTTAAATGTGGGTGGTTATGGGCTTGAATGGACTCACCTGGACTCTTACCTAGCGCCTTTACTGTAGCAGCATGGTGTGAACCAGCTGTTCAGTGGATTAGCCCAGACAGAGGTAAGCGGATATTAGTGGTTCAGGGCTCACGCAAATCGATCAAAACATGCATAGTCCCTGTACTTCCCCCCTTCTCCTCCAGCCTCCTCTTCAGGCTGCGGAGAGACAGAGAAAATTAATGATATCTTTGCTATGAATCTTCTAGCTTCTTTGCTTTTAGACAATTCAAGGGTTGAGTCTCTCTTGGTATTTAAACATTAGGTTACCCGTCTTAATCTCTTGGGCCTGCAATGGACTAGAATAGACTTTGAGAATATCTAGTTCATCCCTTTCATGCTTCATATGAGGGAACTGAAGACCTGAGAAAGAAAGCAACTTCTTATGTTTCCTTAAGAAGTGGCTGAGTGGGCTCAAGCCTCAACGGCCTGTTTCTGATTCACTGTGTGACTTCTGCCTTCAGCCACCACCCATCTGGCTGCCCATCTCAATCATGACCACTTGCCATGTAAGTGTGTAAAAATATTTATATTATAAAATCAAGTGACTGATAATCACTCCATGATAGTGTAACTATGATTAAGATTTTGATTTATATCTCTTCAAACTTTGTATGGTTATTGGTTGCATAACATATATTTTTTATTTCTTCTGTAATCTTTTTTTCTTACCTACATTTATCATGAGCATCTTTTCGTTTCACCAGATATAGAATAGCATCTGTACTTTTAAAGACTGCATTGCAGTTTGATTTTATGGATGAACTGTAATATTTGGATACAATTTCCTACTGGTATACATTTAACTGATTATTACATTATTTTAGCAGATGTCTGTTTATTGCCTTATGACAAATTCTAAGTTGCTAGGTCAACTTGTGTACTTTTTTTAGACTTTTTTGATATATGTTACCAAATGTCCTCTGGTTGGGACAATTCACAATCTTACCAGCTGCATAGAACATTCTTTCCTTCACCTTCATAAACAGCAGACATGAACATTTTCACTCTTGTTTTACAACCTGATAAGTAAACCACTTTATATTCTTTCTGTTTTCATTTGTATTCTTTGATAACTGGTGAAATTAAACATTTTTTTCCCATAAATTCACAGACTGTTATTAGACAAAAATATTTTCTTGAAGCTAATATACTCAGCTTTTCCAAAACACACTGACCTTCATGGATCCAATTAAAAGAGTAGTAAAAGGATGAGCTAACTGGTTTATTAGACCCAGTACACACGAGCTGAACATTATGTACTGCATTGCCCTTCAAGATTCTCCAGAACTAAAAACTAAGCAGAAACAAATGAACCCACAAAGACAGGAAAGTGCCTTTGTAGTCTTAAAGCTGTGCAGACATTGATGTACCTCCAGAAGTTATCAGTGTCCTAGACTGATACCTTTCTGGCTGTTGTTTTACTATTGTTGGAACATTAGCAACTACAGCTTAAAACTTGACCAAGTTATATGGAAGCCCTATTGATATAGGTTTATTTTTTTGTTAATTTTTTTGTCAACGGCCTGTTTCTGATTCACTGTGTGACTTCTGCCTTCAGCCACCACCCATCTGGCTGCCCATCTCAATCATGACCACTTGCCATGTAAGTGTGTAAAAATATTTATATTATAAAATCAAGTGACTGATAATCACTCCATGATAGTGTAACTATGATTAAGATTTTGATTTATATCTCTTCAAACTTTGTATGGTTATTGGTTGCATAACATATATTTTTTATTTCTTCTGTAATCTTTTTTTCTTACCTACATTTATCATGAGCATCTTTTCGTTTCACCAGATATAGAATAGCATCTGTACTTTTAAAGACTGCATTGCAGTTTGATTTTATGGATGAACTGTAATATTTGGATACAATTTCCTACTGGTATACATTTAACTGATTATTACATTATTTTAGCAGATGTCTGTTTATTGCCTTATGACAAATTCTAAGTTGCTAGGTCAACTTGTGTACTTTTTTTAGACTTTTTTGATATATGTTACCAAATGTCCTCTGGTTGGGACAATTCACAATCTTACCAGCTGCATAGAACATTCTTTCCTTCACCTTCATAAACAGCAGACATGAACATTTTCACTCTTGTTTTACAACCTGATAAGTAAACCACTTTATATTCTTTCTGTTTTCATTTGTATTCTTTGATAACTGGTGAAATTAAACATTTTTTTCCCATAAATTCACAGACTGTTATTAGACAAAAATATTTTCTTGAAGCTAATATACTCAGCTTTTCCAAAACACACTGACCTTCATGGATCCAATTAAAAGAGTAGTAAAAGGATGAGCTAACTGGTTTATTAGACCCAGTACACACGAGCTGAACATTATGTACTGCATTGCCCTTCAAGATTCTCCAGAACTAAAAACTAAGCAGAAACAAATGAACCCACAAAGACAGGAAAGTGCCTTTGTAGTCTTAAAGCTGTGCAGACATTGATGTACCTCCAGAAGTTATCAGTGTCCTAGACTGATACCTTTCTGGCTGTTGTTTTACTATTGTTGGAACATTAGCAACTACAGCTTAAAACTTGACCAAGTTATATGGAAGCCCTATTGATATAGGTTTATTTTTTTGTTAATTTTTTTTGTCAACACCTAGGTTATATTACCCTGTTTGCAATCATTTGAATGCTACCCACTTTGCCAGCTATAGCCCATAGCAGCTGATCAGCAGTTTCCTAAACACTCTTAACTTAGGTATATGCAAAATAATAGCCACTCAACTTGGTCCAAGTAGATTTTTCTTACTTAGCCTGGATATCATTCTCTATCAGTCCCTTTGGAGATGTATATGTGTAAATATGCAGGTGTGTTTATCTATACCTGCAGGCTTATTTCTGTAATACAAACGTCTCTCAAATGCTTTTGGAACTTCTTGTTGAAACATGATTCCTTTTCTCTTCAGAAACCAGGGCCTTCCTCTTTTGGGTTTCTAGCACCTTTCTCTGGAGCCTAATAACTATTAATATTTCTCTAGTACAGTTCTGGGGCTTCTCAGGTGGTCCAGCAGTAAAGAATGTGCCTGCAGTGCAAGAAGTGCAGGGGATGCAGGTTCAGTCCCTGGGTTGGAAAGAGGAGGGCATGGCAACCCACTTCAGTATTCTTGCCTGGAGAATCCCATAAACAGAGGAGCCTGGTGGACTGCAGTCCGTAGGGTCACAAAGAGTTGGACATGACTGAAACGACTTAACAAACAGTTTTGAGATTGTCTTGTGCTTTATTCCATAAAGGCCTGTCTCCATGATTAAGTTATGGGTCTCTTGAGAACAAGGAATTTTATTTCTTTTTATAATACCTGGAATTCAGAAGCTGATTAATAAATAATACTTGAACAGTTCAATTGGATTCTCAGTGGCAATTGCATAAGAGGTAAAGGCAGGTCTTCAGAAGAACTAGAGGCAAATTCAAAGTTGCTTGAAAGAGTCAAGTTTCTGGAAAGAGAGTGGTCAAATTTTATCTACTCTAGTCTTCACTTATGTCTTAAGTTAGTTGTATGGGCTATTGGTCCCTAGGCTATTGAATTTAACATACTAGCAAAATTTCAAAAAGTGATATTTGGCAAAATAACAAAAAGCATAAAAGCTTTTCTTATAATTTTTTGTAAGGAATTTTGATATCTCCAATGGAAAAGAAAGAAAAGGATTTTTTTTTTTTTTTTTTGAGAACACATTTAGTTGATGAAGAGCTCTACATTGTCTTTGTTGTTCGGTTTTCTTATCAGATTTGTGAGGACTTCATTACACAGTAGCACCAGTGTGGAATCTAAAATAAATGATAAAAATGAATGTATTTTCAAAACAGAAATAGGCTCACAGACATAGAAAATAAAGTAATAGTTACAAAGGGGAAAGGGGGTGATAAAGAGGGATAAAGTAGGAGTCAGATTAAAATATACACACTACTTTATATAAAATAAATAACAAGGGCCTATTGTAGAGTACAGGGGGCTGTACTCAATATCTTATAACAACCTATAATGGAAAATAATCTAAAAATTATATAATATATACATGTATATTATTTGTATAAAACTGAATCACTTTGCATCAGAACCTAGCACAATGTTGTAAATCAACTACATTTCAATAAAATTATTTTTTAAAAGCCCCCAAATAAACTAATTAAAAAGGAAACTACTCCTGGGCTCAATATTTGGAATGAGCAAAGACACACTAATGGAATGTGGAGGGGTCTCCCCCAATAGGTGGGTCATTAATCCTCTTTCTGGCCATGCGGATGAATGCCAAGAGGAAGATGAAGGTCTTTTGGTCATCATGAGGATCCTGTTCTAATTATGGAAAAAGAGCCAGTGTTAGTGTGAGAGTTTCATTGTTGTTGTTTTGTTTTAAAGAAATGAAGGGACCCACTTGGAATATATGCCGGATGGGTCTGTGACAATAAGCAGTGGCCTCTAGGCTCCTCCCCTCTGCCGTGACCTCAGGAAGGCACCTGTGCAGAAGAGACCTAGAGATGTTCCACAGTTACCTGGCTTCATTACCACGCTGGTCTCCATGCAAAGGCCAGACTGGCGGTCTGCCAGGTGTGATTCCAGCCGTGTATAAAGAAGCATGGCAGATGGTGCAGGCCCAGCTGCTGCTGGAACGGTCCACCCCTCTCCTGGAGGCTTGACGAGATGCCTGCTGCCTGTCCCTTAAAACTCCTTCCTCCCATTCCCTCAGGGAAAAGGTTTCTAGAGCAGGAGCTGTCTTTTCCATCCCTGCTTCAATGAATGAAGTTTCTCCTCTGTGGTACAGGAACCCAGTTCTGTTTGACTGGCATTGGTGACTCCAGGCAAAGGACCCATTGGGTCACCGGCCCACTGGAGATCAGCAACATTTTGTTATAGCAACCCAAGCTAAGAGGCATGTTTCCACATAAAATCATGTCTGTGGGTAGATATCATTATGCCCATTATATGGATAAAGAAAACGGAGACTCAGGAAGTTTCAGTAAATAGCCCTGGCCAATGATCAAATTCCAGGTCTGAAAGTCAAGTGCAGGCAGGTGTCTGATGCTAAGCCCAGGGCTTCCTTCAGTAAGACACGAATCTAATTCTTTCCCCAGGTGATGGCATGATTTTTTTTTTTTTTGCTTTAATTTTACTTTTTATTTTTACAGAGTTTTGTTGTTTACAGATATGTATAATCCCAGATTGGTCATATGTATATCCCTGGCCCCATGCCAGTCCCCCCAACCCCATCCCCCTGGCCATCGCACAGCAATCCTGCAGGATCCCCTATTCCCATAGCACAATGACAATAGCTATCTTGTTCACATATGATGGTATAAGTTTCCATGTTACTCCCTCTATGCCTCCCACCCACTGTTCACGCCCACAATGTCCATATGTCTGTTCTCCATGTCTGTTTTTCCATTGCTTCACTGCATGTGTTATCATTATCATCTTACTAAATTACATATATATGTGTTAGTATGCTATACTTCTCTTTCTCTTATTTCACTTTTTATAATAGGTTCTAGATTCATCTATCTCATTAGGACTGATACTTCTGCATTTCTTTTTACAACTGAGAAGTACTCCATTGTATATGTATATATATACCAGAGTTTTTTTATCCATTCATTCATCAACAGACATCTAGGTTACTTTCATGTTCTAGCTATTGTGTATAGCGCTGCAATGAACATTGGGGTACAGGTGTGATAGAGTGATTTTACTTCTGGCTCCTCATTAATTACGTATGTATGCTGAAGTGAGTAATGCTAACCTCTCACTCATTCCCCCCAGGTGAAATCCCTTAAAACTCCTTCCTCCCATTCCCTCAGGAAAAGGTTTCTAGAGCAGGAGCTGTCTTTTCCATCCCTGCTTCAATGAATGAAGTTTCTCCTCTGTGGTACAGGAACCCAGTTCTGTTTGACTGGCATTGGTGACTCCAGGCAAAGGACCCATTGGGTCACCGGCCCACTGGAGATCAGCAACATTTTGTTATAGCAACCCAAGCTAAGAGGCATGTTTCCACATAAAATCATGTCTGTGGGTAGATATCATTATGCCCATTATATGGATAAAGAAAACGGAGACTCAGGAAGTTTCAGTAAATAGCCCTGGCCAATGATCAAATTCCAGGTCTGAAAGTCAAGTGCAGGCAGGTGTCTGATGCTAAGCCCAGGGCTTCCTTCAGTAAGACACGAATCTAATTCTTTCCCCAGGTGATGGCATGATTTTTTTTTTTTTTGCTTTAATTTTACTTTTTATTTTTACAGAGTTTTGTTGTTTACAGATATGTATAATCCCAGATTGGTCATATGTATATCCCTGGCCCCATGCCAGTCCCCCCAACCCCATCCCCCTGGCCATCGCACAGCAATCCTGCAGGATCCCCTATTCCCATAGCACAATGACAATAGCTATCTTGTTCACATATGATGGTATAAGTTTCCATGTTACTCCCTCTATGCCTCCCACCCACTGTTCACGCCCCACAATGTCCATATGTCTGTTCTCCATGTCTGTTTTTCCATTGCTTCACTGCATGTGTTATCATTATCATCTTACTAAATTACATATATATGTGTTAGTATGCTATACTTCTCTTTCTCTTATTTCACTTTTTATAATAGGTTCTAGATTCATCTATCTCATTAGGACTGATACTTCTGCATTTCTTTTTACAACTGAGAAGTACTCCATTGTATATGTATATATATACCAGAGTTTTTTTATCCATTCATTCATCAACAGACATCTAGGTTACTTTCATGTTCTAGCTATTGTGTATAGCGCTGCAATGAACATTGGGGTACAGGTGTGATAGAGTGATTTTACTTCTGGCTCCTCATTAATTACGTATGTATGCTGAAGTGAGTAATGCTAACCTCTCACTCACAGTTTGCTAATTTGTGAATGGGAATAATAGTATTTGTAATTTATATTTCACGTATGTGGAAGCAATTTATTTCCTTTGTGCAGGCCCCTTGCTTCCAGATTCCACACCCTGGGGAATCTGGGGAGTCCTGGGGAGCCCAGGAAATGTCACTTCTTCCCCTCCCTCCAGAAAGTAGGCGGGGTGATGAGGAATTGGTGCTCTCAAGTTGTGGTGCTGGGGAAGACTCTTGAGAGTCCCTGGGGCAGCAAGAAGATCACACCAGTCAGTCCTAAGGGGAATTAACCCTGAGTATTCATTGGAAGGACTGATGCTGAAGCTGACGCTCCAATACTTTGGCCACATAAAGCAAAGATTTCACTCATTGGACAAGACCCTGATAGTGGGAAAGGTGAAGGGAAAAGGAATGGGGGAGACAGAGGATGAGATGGTTAGATACGATCCCTGACTCAAGGACATGAATTTGAGCAAATTCTGGGAGATAGTGAAGGACAGGGGAGCCTGGCGTGTTGCAGTCCTTGGGGTCACAGAGTCAGATATGACTGAGTGACCGAACAACAACTACTCAGTGTTCTCACTGTAAAACCAAGCAGAATCCTGTGGGGCTCCTGGGCCAAAAGCCTTTCTGTGGCTCCCATTTCTTGTTTGTAGGAAATAGGCTTCACTCAGCCTCCATGACTTCCCTGAGTTCCCAAGGGCAGGTTCAAACAGTCCCTAACTAAGGAGGGAACAATGAGTGTAGAGAGAGACTAGACAGGAGGAGGAGCAGTGAAGAAACAATAGGACAGCCTAGGGCAGGATCCTGCTTCCCCTCTCAAGGTATGGCTCAAAGCCAGAACAATAGCTTTGAGCTGTGTTAAAGATGCAGTCCCTGGGATCTCAAGAGTCTAACTATAGCACCACCACCACAGATAACTGAAACTCCGGCCAGCTGTGAGAAGTTAACTGTATACTGCCCAAAGCATGGAGACACCAGGCAGTTTGGAACTGGAAGGTTCCTGATTGCTTTTCAGTCGCTAAGTCATGTCAGACTCTTTGCCATGGATGGCAGCACACTGGGCTTCCCTGTCCTTCACTGTCTCCTGGAGTTTGCTCAGACTCATGTCCATTGATTCAGGGATGCCATCCAACCATCTCCCCCTCTGTCACCCTTTTCTTCTCTTTCCCACTATTTTTCCCTCGCATCAGGGTCTTTTCCAGTGACTTGGATCTTCACCAAGCTGTCAAGAGATGTCCACGTGCTGCTCACCCCTTCCCCTTAGAACCATTGCTATAGTACTCCTCACTAACCCCTCCAGGTCCAGCTCTGCTTTTCCAAGCAGATGATGGTGGCTTAGAATAAAGTAACAGGAGTGAACCTAGAAAGACATGCTCAGAATTTCAAGATATATTTAGAATAGAGAGAAATATGATCAGTAAATTTCCTTGTTGGTTACATGAATGAAACTGACTCATAGAGCTTTTGCTTTATTGAACGAGTGTGGGGGTTGAGAAAGGAAGTGCCTGTGATGTTTTGGTGAATGTACAGTGGCCCCCAGACTGGAGAAGGGGCTGCTCACTTGTCCTTCTGGCATATTTAGGCATTTCCTTACCAGGGGCTGTGATGGTTTAACAAGAGATACTTGTGACTTTGCAAAATGCCACACTTTAGAAGCAGTCAGTACTAGTCAAAAAACCTGGATATTTATCTGTTTTCAAGTCTTTTGTAGACAACTATGTTTGAGGTAGCCCATCACTGAAAGCAAGATAAAAATGGATTGATCAATCAAGGTCAACAGAGGAATAACTCCTTGTACATTTCATTGTACGTTTCCATCACTAGAAAGCCAAAATAATGAAAAGAGCAGACATTACATCATTTCTCTGATGTCTTAGGGGTCAAAGATGATTGATACATAGAAATATTTTTGTAATTTTGAACATTTCTTTTTTTTAAATCCCCATCTTCCTTATATTGGAATATAATCTGAGTAGTGGCAGAATGCCATGTTGATTGTTCTGGGTTCTTCTTTCTTAACCATGAAGTTAGGGATTTATGCACAGCTAGCATATAATAGATATTTTGTAAATGAATGAAATCATATTCTGCAGTTGTTTCTTCACACTATCGTATTCTCTAGTTCTAATATTCCATTCTTTCTTGTATCTATTGGATCATATAAGCCCAAACTACAATTACCATTATCTTTGTCTTTGATATTAACTCTTTTTAGTCTTATATTTTCCCCCAGAGTAAAACAAATTCTAGCTTTTCTAGCATATTAATTGTCTATCTCTGCCCTGATTGTATGTTTCTTGATGCAATATGATATGTAACATCCTATGTGCAGGGGACAGATGGTGGTTATAATTAGGGATACAATAACAATAATTTTTACTCCCCTTCCACTTCTCCATATGAGAATACACTGTGCTAGTTTGAGTTACTGTTCCCAGCTACTCTCTGCCCTCTCTGTAACTTATCGTCTAATGTTCATGGCCTTCCAGTGGGAGGAGGAGTCACTTTCTCACTTCTTTGCCATCAGACATGGCCCTGTGACCTGATTCGGCCAATGGCATGTGAGCAGACATGACATAAGCCGATCAGAACCTCTAAAAGCCATCTCAGGGTTTACTAATCAATGTTATTTTCCATGAACAGAATGGGGATACTTCTTCAGCTTATATCATTCACTCAGTGGGGATGACGGCAGCCTGAAGGGGGTAAAATTGATTTTGAGGAGGCCAAAATAGCAATCTTGCTCTTTTTACATACAAATATCCATCCAGTACCTGAACAGATTTAGGAAAGGTTGGGATGCACTGGACTTGATCCTTGGGATGGGAAAGACGAATGGAGCAAAACCATGGAGCCGACCAATCCAACAGCTGAGGTGTAACCTCAATAAGAAATAAACCCTGGTGGCTATAATCCACTCAGTTTGGAGTGGTTTCTCTGACATACTCTAGTGGAAGCACTCTGGGAAATCCTCATGGGCTCTAGCCCTGGTAGTTTGGTCAGGCTTTGGTACATCATTTCTCTGATGTCTTAGGGGTCAAAGATGATTGATACATAGAAATATTTTTGTAATTTTGAACATTTCTTTTTTTTAAATCCCCATCTTCCTTATATTGGAATATAATCTGAGTAGTGGCAGAATGCCATGTTGATTGTTCTGGGTTCTTCTTTCTTAACCATGAAGTTAGGGATTTATGCACAGCTAGCATATAATAGATATTTTGTAAATGAATGAAATCATATTCTGCAGTTGTTTCTTCACACTATCGTATTCTCTAGTTCTAATATTCCATTCTTTCTTGTATCTATTGGATCATATAAGCCCAAACTACAATTACCATTATCTTTGTCTTTGATATTAACTCTTTTTAGTCTTATATTTTCCCCCAGAGTAAAACAAATTCTAGCTTTTCTAGCATATTAATTGTCTATCTCTGCCCTGATTGTATGTTTCTTGATGCAATATGATATGTAACATCCTATGTGCAGGGGACAGATGGTGGTTATAATTAGGGATACAATAACAATAATTTTTACTCCCCTTCCACTTCTCCATATGAGAATACACTGTGCTAGTTTGAGTTACTGTTCCCAGCTACTCTCTGCCCTCTCTGTAACTTATCGTCTAATGTTCATGGCCTTCCAGTGGGAGGAGGAGTCACTTTCTCACTTCTTTGCCATCAGACATGGCCCTGTGACCTGATTCGGCCAATGGCATGTGAGCAGACATGACATAAGCCGATCAGAACCTCTAAAAGCCATCTCAGGGTTTACTAATCAATGTTATTTTCCATGAACAGAATGGGGATACTTCTTCAGCTTATATCATTCACTCAGTGGGGATGACGGCAGCCTGAAGGGGGTAAAATTGATTTTGAGGAGGCCAAAATAGCAATCTTGCTCTTTTTACATACAAATATCCATCCAGTACCTGAACAGATTTAGGAAAGGTTGGGATGCACTGGACTTGATCCTTGGGATGGGAAAGACGAATGGAGCAAAACCATGGAGCCGCGACCAATCCAACAGCTGAGGTGTAACCTCAATAAGAAATAAACCCTGGTGGCTATAATCCACTCAGTTTGGAGTGGTTTCTCTGACATACTCTAGTGGAAGCACTCTGGGAAATCCTCATGGGCTCTAGCCCCTGGTAGTTTGGTCAGGCTTTGGTACAGCGTCTGGTAATACCTCTTTTTCAGGAAGCTCTCCTGGTCACCCTGGTAAATATTCAGGTTGGGGCCAGAGATGCTGGAAAGGTCAACGTTCTACAATTCACTGGTGCAATTCAACCATCTAAGTAAGTCTGTCTTAGATGTAACACGTGGTACTGAGAGCTACTTCAAAAATATCACCTCAGGCTTATAGCAAACCCTAGGTGATAGGAAGTGACCAGCAGCCAAGAGGTACTATGGGAAACCCACTTGATATTGCTACACCATGTCTCCAGGCAATATTCCGCATGCTTGTAGTTTTGTTGTTTGGTGGAGGGAGGTGTGCAGCTGGTTTGGGAATTTGACTGCAGAACACACGATGCTTGATTTTCACCTCAGTCTTAGTCCTCCACCTTCTGGATTGCATCCTATCTACGAAGACTGCCACCTGGAAATGGGAGCCTTGCCTCTGGTCTCGGCTCCCTCTGCATTTGTCGTCCACTGCTGTACCAATTTACATTTCCACCAACAACACAGAGGGCTCCCTTTTTTCCCACGGTCCCTCCATCATTTATTGTTTATAGATGAAATCAGCCTTCTTTTCTTACCATTTTGATGCATGAATGACCAGAACTAGACACCAAGGTATAGAACAATGTTACTATGATGGGGAGATTAATGCATTTTTGGCTGAAAGTCCACTTCATTGTGTTTGTCCCTTTTAACCTCTTAGTTGTATGTTTTTAATGACTTCCTTGGTCTGTGGATATTTGAAACATTAACATAATTATCTATGTTAACATATTGTTTTTACCACCTGCTGGGGATGAAACACTGAAACTATCACTGGTAACTCATTAACAATAACACTAGTCACTCATTAACAGTGTTGACCCAATTACATGTTGTGTATCCCAGAGACAAATGACTGTAATTGTAACCCAAAAGTGATTTCATAAACACTTTGATTTCTTTTTTTTGAAATGCAAAGTGGCATGCATTTGAATTTTCCACATAAATACAGGTTTCAATGAAAGAGAATCATTCAACCAAATAAAATAAAAATTCAATCTAAAGAGAGGCCATTTGGAATCAATTGGTATAGCGCACATTCTCCTTTGAAGGATCAAAACACTTTCCTTGCTGGGTGCAGAAATTAAACAAGTTAGTGACAATGAAAGCCAGACATCTGGTAAGTGACATATACCCTGGCTATCAGCAGGTAGTGATTTTCTTTTGGAACCATTCAGAGTATTGTCTGTTGCCTGGACAATGGAAATGTGATGAAGCATTGATACAATCTGCCTAGAGGTTTTAAAGTTCCATTGAAGAGATGGAAAGCCAGGGAGATTTGTGTGGGGGGAAAATCCATTATATATATACATATATATGTAGGCATAAATAACTATGCCTCTACTGCTCATGCGGAAGAGATCTGTATAAATAGAAGCAAATGTAGTGTGATGTATTTCAAGAGCAAAGGGATGATCTTTCAGCAAGACAATTACTAGGATACAAAATTAGGCAAAGATAGCCCAGAGAAACCTGCAAGAGACAGCTCTGAGAAACAAAATCTTTGCTAAAGTCAAGATGTTAAAAGCTGAGACATTTCTTTAATACAAGCAGTCTCCTCCAGAGCCTTTTTCCTGTTAATGGAAAAATACTGCCAGAGGCACTGGGCCGAGGGAGGGAGAGCAAGGAAAAAGAGCAGGTGCGCTGGAAGCTCGCTGCCCAGAAAACCAAGTTCCAAGGTTTCTTAGAAAGTACCATAAATAAATAAAGGCACTAAAGTGTAAAAAAGAGAAAGTCTCTGTTCAAAAAATGTTTAATGCAGTGGTGGTGGTGCCTCATTTTGTTCTTTAACAGAGCAGCATGGTTGGTAAAATGCTCTATTTTAAACATTAAATTTAAAACATTAAAATACCCAAACACATACAGTGTTGGAAACCTCCCAGGTTCACTGTTGTGAATGTTGGAGGAGATGTTCCAGAGGTGAGCATGCCTGCCTCCCAGGAAACCATCCTTCTTAGGCATTAACATGAAACACCAAGGATAAAATAGCTTTTCACAATTTTGTCAATTATGTTTCAGTATACAGAAAAGTAAAAATCAGATAGCTTTGGTAAACACTTTACCCAAGGAACGAATAAAATCCTATGAATGACCTCCCTTCCAGGCTCAAAGAATGTTGGAAGTGCACCAAGTTCTGACTCGGACACTTACAAACGGAATGATGTCCTTTGAATTACTCACTCAAGTTTCCTTTTCCTGGTTTTAACTCCTTTTACCCTCCAGGGATGTGTGTGTGCTCCGTGGTGTCTGATTCCTTGTGATCCCACAGACTGTAGCCAGTCAGACTCCTCTATTCATGGGATTTTTTAGGCGAGAATACTGGAGTGGGTTGCCATTTACTTCTCTAGGAATTGAACCCGTGTCTCCTGCATTGTCAAGTAGATTCTTTACCACTGAGCCACCTGGGAAGCCTGTTACTCTCCCTACAAGCATCATATGCTGCAAGAACTGGCGAACACACCCAAGGGAAGTGTCAGTGCCATCTCAGGGAAAATGGGCAAAGCAGAAACGGATTCTGGCGGGAGGCACACCCTGGGAGCCGCATGAAACTCCGCGGCAGGGCTGGGGAGCTTGACTGCCTAGAATGTGCTGAGTTTGGGAGTTAATCTGATCCAGTGAATCAATTGTAATTGACTTATGTCCCACAGATTTTTGCCAATTCTGCAGGAATCTTTGATGGAAAGTCATTGGGACATTATGCAGTTTCTTAACACGTATAATCTTAAGGAAAATATTTCTTTGCTGGCTTTCTAAAATGAGCCCCCTTCAGCCTCTTTTCTTCCACATTGCTGATGTATCTTTAACAATTTGTAGAAAAGCACATCTTAGCCCCCTGCCATCTTAAATGTGTCATTTATTAACTTATTTCAGTTTTACAACAAAACTCAGATACAATGTTTTGTGCATTTAAAGTGTAAAAGAGAAAGTCCCAAATACATAGTTCTTTAACAGAGCAGCATGGTTGGTAAAATGCTCTATTTTAAACATTAAATTTAAAACATTAAAATACCCAAACACATACAGTGTTGGAAACCTCCCAGGTTCACTGTTGTGAATGTTGGAGGAGATGTTCCAGAGGTGAGCATGCCTGCCTCCCAGGAAACCATCCTTCTTAGGCATTAACATGAAACACCAAGGATAAAATAGCTTTTCACAATTTTGTCAATTATGTTTCAGTATACAGAAAAGTAAAAATCAGATAGCTTTGGTAAACACTTTACCCAAGGAACGAATAAAATCCTATGAATGACCTCCCTTCCAGGCTCAAAGAATGTTGGAAGTGCACCAAGTTCTGACTCGGACACTTACAAACGGAATGATGTCCTTTGAATTACTCACTCAAGTTTCCTTTTCCTGGTTTTAACTCCTTTTACCCTCCAGGGATGTGTGTGTGCTCCGTGGTGTCTGATTCCTTGTGATCCCACAGACTGTAGCCAGTCAGACTCCTCTATTCATGGGATTTTTTAGGCGAGAATACTGGAGTGGGTTGCCATTTACTTCTCTAGGAATTGAACCCGTGTCTCCTGCATTGTCAAGTAGATTCTTTACCACTGAGCCACCTGGGAAGCCTGTTACTCTCCCTACAAGCATCATATGCTGCAAGAACTGGCGAACACACCCAAGGGAAGTGTCAGTGCCATCTCAGGGAAAATGGGCAAAGCAGAAACGGATTCTGGCGGGAGGCACACCCTGGGAGCCGCATGAAACTCCGCGGCAGGGCTGGGGAGCTTGACTGCCTAGAATGTGCTGAGTTTGGGAGTTAATCTGATCCAGTGAATCAATTGTAATTGACTTATGTCCCACAGATTTTTGCCAATTCTGCAGGAATCTTTGATGGAAAGTCATTGGGACATTATGCAGTTTCTTAACACGTATAATCTTAAGGAAAATATTTCTTTGCTGGCTTTCTAAAATGAGCCCCCTTCAGCCTCTTTTCTTCCACATTGCTGATGTATCTTTAACAATTTGTAGAAAAGCACATCTTAGCCCCCTGCCATCTTAAATGTGTCATTTATTAACTTATTTCAGTTTTACAACAAAACTCAGATACAATGTTTTGTGCATTTCACCGAGGAAGCCAAGGACACTGAGACATAGTTGTCAAGCAACTCCTTGCTAAAGCAGGAATAGAGTAAACCAAGAAGTGGACGTTTTTCTACTCTGCCCTATTCTCACAACACTGTCTGTCTTCCAGGGACCCAGCATGACTCTGGACAGTTTCATACTCAGAAAGAAGTGTTGATTCAGATAGAAATGTGTCATATAACTAACACCTTGTGTCATACTCGGCGTGACTATGTTGCATTATGCTCTCCCTGCCCTGAAGTGGGGTTTATTTTCATTTTTGCTCTTGATAAAAGAAATGTTTTCATGTTGAGATGTGGGGAAGTCATTCTGGCCTATACAGGAGTTAACTTTAATTTTGTGCTAACTGAAGTAGTCTGTTTCTTGGCTCTCAAACACAGATTGTATTTCTGCTTTAATTATTAAAGAAAAGGGCACATTGACTAGAAATAAAGAATGTCCATGCCAAATAAAGATCACATGCCTCCATTCCTGGGACACTGATGCTGGTTCTCCTTTGATGAGAAAACCTCCTTTCCTGGTATCAAGGCCACACTGACTCTCTGTGCACATGTTGTTTCTGATCCTGAAGCCTTGAATATATCCCTGACTTGTTTGATGTTTTGTTCAGACAAGATAGAAAACTGTGTTGAAAACCACACATTTCCAAAGCAGTTCTTCAGGGTTATCTGCGAGGCTATTTTCTAGCCAGTAGCCCTCCCTTTGCTCAAATAAAACTTTCAGGGCTGGGGAGCTTGACTGCCTAGAATGTGCTGAGTTTGGGAGTTAATCTGATCCAGTGAATCAATTGTAATTGACTTATGTCCCACAGATTTTTGCCAATTCTGCAGGAATCTTTGATGGAAAGTCATTGGGACATTATGCAGTTTCTTAACACGTATAATCTTAAGGAAAATATTTCTTTGCTGGCTTTCTAAAATGAGCCCCCTTCAGCCTCTTTTCTTCCACATTGCTGATGTATCTTTAACAATTTGTAGAAAAGCACATCTTAGCCCCCTGCCATCTTAAATGTGTCATTTATTAACTTATTTCAGTTTTACAACAAAACTCAGATACAATGTTTTGTGCATTTCACCGAGGAAGCCAAGGACACTGAGACATAGTTGTCAAGCAACTCCTTGCTAAAGCAGGAATAGAGTAAACCAAGAAGTGGACGTTTTTCTACTCTGCCCTATTCTCACAACACTGTCTGTCTTCCAGGGACCCAGCATGACTCTGGACAGTTTCATACTCAGAAAGAAGTGTTGATTCAGATAGAAATGTGTCATATAACTAACACCTTGTGTCATACTCGGCGTGACTATGTTGCATTATGCTCTCCCTGCCCTGAAGTGGGGTTTATTTTCATTTTTGCTCTTGATAAAAGAAATGTTTTCATGTTGAGATGTGGGGAAGTCATTCTGGCCTATACAGGAGTTAACTTTAATTTTGTGCTAACTGAAGTAGTCTGTTTCTTGGCTCTCAAACACAGATTGTATTTCTGCTTTAATTATTAAAGAAAAGGGCACATTGACTAGAAATAAAGAATGTCCATGCCAAATAAAGATCACATGCCTCCATTCCTGGGACACTGATGCTGGTTCTCCTTTGATGAGAAAACCTCCTTTCCTGGTATCAAGGCCACACTGACTCTCTGTGCACATGTTGTTTCTGATCCTGAAGCCTTGAATATATCCCTGACTTGTTTGATGTTTTGTTCAGACAAGATAGAAAACTGTGTTGAAAACCACACATTTCCAAAGCAGTTCTTCAGGGTTATCTGCGAGGCTATTTTCTAGCCAGTAGCCCTCCCTTTGGCTCAAATAAAACTTTTCTATTGCTATTATTGATTGCTTACTGATTATTTCCACCAACACTGCCCAGTGTCAAAAATTTGGTTAGATAGCTAGCTACGATTTCTACAAAATGAAGGTAAATGGTAAGTCAAAGACATTATGAGAGTATTTACATACTTTCGCTAATAGCAGCACAGTAGCAAGCATTTATTTCATGATGTTCAGACTTTGGTTAAATTTTCTTTCTCTCTCTGTGACACACACACCCACCCACACACACACACACACCCTATATGGGACACTCACCTGCTGAGTATGAAGCGATTCCTGCCTTCTTGGTTTGACTATGAAGGTTTGTAACAGGGGTAAGGAGATGACAGCATCAACTTTGGGGTTCTAATGGATCACAGATCCCTAGGTGTGAGGTAAAAGGAGGTTTTTCGGATTCAGGGTCAAGATGTCTTGACTTCATGCCTTGTAATTATTTTTAAAACAGTACTGTGTAGCAGGGACTCCTCACGAGAGGGACATGCAGTTTCACCTTTTCTGAATATATTGGAAGAGCAGTTAAAAGAAAATCTGGAGACCAGTAATGTTGATGTAGAATTCTAATCATTGCTTTTCCCTTCTCCCCTCTATGCTTCCTCCCAGCCCTCCCCTACAATCAATCTCAAAGTCGATCCATAAGATCTTGTTTCACCCACCAAAAGAAAGGTCTGACTTAACAGTCTAAAGCACAAAAAGAAGTTTTGCAGGAAAGACAAACATAAAAACTCCCACAAATTTTAATTCACGAAATAAAATTCTGTTGTCAGAATTCTGATGATTCTGCAGTAGAAGGAGAAGCTGGCCAAACTATATCTCTGTATAGCAAGAAATATCACACCAAATGAAGATACCAGAATGAAATATCTTTTTACCCCTGGCAATGGTGAGAATCAAGATCGTATGTGGATGTTATATATAGTGTGTATGTATGTAGGCAGTTTGGGTGCTAGTGGTAAAGAATCTGCCTGCCATGTAGGAGATGCAAGAGATGCGGTTTTGATCCCCAGTTTGGGAAGACTGCCTCGAAAATTCCATGCATAGAGGAGCCTGGTGGGCCACGGTCCATAGAGCTGCAATAAGTTGGACGTGACGGAGCAACCAAGCACACGTGTATGAAGTGTAAGGTGTCAACAGTCTTTTGTATCTGTGACCACACACTGTTTTGTAGGTTCTGTCATTTGATTTCCTGTTTTCTACGAAGAATACCTACACAGTTCAGGGGCACTCAGATGTTCAAGACAAATGATAATGGTCTTTATGATGATGAAAGGTGCTTTCAAAGTTTGTTTATTGACCCTCCCTAAACTCATTTTTGGAAACAGCATTGTAAGTTTTCACTCTCTCCTTTATCCAGCTCTGAATCTATGTGATTCAAGTGTTGCCAACCAGATAACATGACTCCTGTTTATCCATTGAGAATGTATCAGGAATTTAAAAAAATACAATTATCTCAAAAAGGATACATTTGCCTTTTTGAAGTTCTGGCACCAAGAGGAGACCAAGCCTAGGGCTGTGCATGGTCATCTTGGTCAGTGACACAACACCGACAGTCTTTCTGTACATCAAGCCATCAGAGGGGACAGAAAATAGGAAATGGAGAGAGGCAGACTGTCTACATTGTGACCTTTGTGTGCCTAAATGGAAACGTATAGGCCAGAAGCTGTCTCCGTTAGAAGGGCTTCCCAGGTGGTCCTAGTGGTAAAGAATCTGCCTGCCATTGCAGGAGACATGAAAGACTCTGCTTTGATCCCTGGGTCAGGAAGATCCCCTGGAGGAGGGCATGGCAACACACTGCAGGATTCTTGCCAAGAAAATCCCATGGACAGAGGAGCCTGGCGGGCTATAGTCCATAGGGTTGCAGAAAGTCAGACTTGAAGTGACTTAGCAGGCATGCATGCATGTCACCTTGAGGCAAAAGCCGAGCTTGGGAAATAAACACGGTTAGAGAAGGTCCTGGGGGGAATGTGGCCGCTGATTGACCTGTGAGCTGGACCTCAGCAATAGGCGGCTCCTCCTCCCCTCCCGCCCTTTGAATGTATGTTCTGCCCACAGTTTCCACAATGGGAGCCAGTTTCAAGGACACAGTCTTGACAGAGCAGTGTGTTGCTGAGACCGTCTGGACTGAATATGTGAGGGAACCCTGTTCAAGCCTCTATACAAACTCAAGAGTTTAGCAGGCAGGCACCCAATACCAGCCTCGTATGACAAAAGTCTCCTTGCTTTTTAAAACCAGCAACGAAGCCCAGTCTGTAGTGATGAGACTTTTTCATCAACCTCTCCTTACTCTCTGTGTTTGGGACCCAGTTTCAAATTTCAGGCAGGGAAATCCACCTTTGTGTAAAGGAAAAGAGGCCTTTCTCTCTGGGTGGGTGCAGCTCACGCCAGAATACTTGATTTTGAGAGTGGGCTGGGCTGGGTATGAACATGCAGTGTACACACTTGAATACTTGCATGCAATGGTGAAATCTCTTTTTTTCCAATTAAACATTTATTTCATTTCTTGCTTTTACAGAGTTTTGTTGCTTACAGTTATGTCTAATCCCTGATTAGTCATATGTATATCCCTGGCCCCCTCCCTCCTCCACCCCCTCCCAGTCCTCCCCATCCCATCCCTCCAGGCCGTCACACAGCACTCCTGCAGGATCCTCTATTCCCACAGCACGATGACAATAACTATCTTTTGCAATCTTTTGCCATTTCTTGCATCCCTGGATCCAGCCATTCCTTCAGCCATTATATCCTGGGACTTGGCCATTCCATGAGTCAGCACTTTCCCTTACTGCTTCACGGAAGTGAGCAGTCAGTAGCAGTCAGCAGCAGTCAGGTGAGTCTAGCACTCAGTAAACGGAAACAGAGCTGCAAGTGTCAAATCTCACAATGAGAAGCTGGTGGAGTCAGACAGGGTCTGGCCTGGAAATCTTCTCTGTCAAGATGTAGCTAAGAAAATGGTTAAAATATGGCTTATTGGGCTTCCCTGGTGGTCCAATGGGTAAGCACACTGCCTTGAAGAGCAAGGGGCGCTGGTTCGATCCCTGGCCTGGGAAGATCCCACGTGCCGCGGAGCGGCTGGACTGATGTGTCCAATTACCGAGCCAGAGTTCTGGAGTGCATGCACCCAGAGCCGGTGCTCTGCGACAGCAGAGGCCACCGCGATGGGAGGCCCACACGGGCCAAAGAACAAAGATGGATGAAAAATGGACAAATGAAAGACCAGTAGAAGTGGCCCACCTGCTCCCCTCCCTCCCAACCTCCCCCAAAATAAAATAAATAAATAAATCTTTAAAAAAATATATGGCTTATTGAATCTCAGGACTCAGAGAATGGTTTCTATTAAGGTTCACATTTTAGAGCTTAGGTAAAATTAGTCTGTGGTTTTAATTTTGCTTCACTTCCTATTAATAACATTTTAATGCAAAGATTATGTCTTGTTTGCAAAATGAATTGGGAAGAATTTCAATTGAAATGGAATCGTCTTACCTTTAAATGTATGATCAGACTTACCGAGACAACTGCCTGGGACTAATCTTTATTGAATTAATTCATTGAAAACTATTTATTTCTTCCATTGTTACTGCTCTACTCAAATCCTCTACCCGTTATTAAGTAAATTTTGCTTGCTTTTATGTTTCTAGAGAATTTTCATCATTTCTGATGTCATGTACTTAGCCTTTTACTTATTTCTTGATGAATACCTGGCAGAAGATACATATATTTTCTCATATAAAAGCAGAAAAAAGATGTGATTTTATTCATTGCTAGACAGGTACTTGTGAAATATTTCAATAAGTCATTAGACTTTTATGGTTTGGTGCTTTTCCATGTGAGCTTGTGCACTTCGTAAGTGAACAACATAATACCACTTGGTAGGAGATGAATACAAACTATATGAGTATCTCATCAGTATACTTCATATCACCACTTCTTTGGTAGCTTGATATATCACTAGAAGTTGAAAACAGGAGAACTTGTTACATATTTGATCCATTTTTTCTTTTTCTAAATTGAGGTGAAACGGACATAGAACACTGTAAATTTCAGGTATATAACATTATAGTTTGAGATTTATATACGTTACAAAGTGATCACCACTAAAGGTCTAGTTATCATTCGTCACTATTATACATTTTAAAGTCCCGGTATCTCATATTTAAAAAAAGAATTAGAGCGTTTTGTCAGAAGTGTCCGCGCCACGAGGCCCCGCTGCTTTTCCTACAGGCTGTGTCTAAGCTAACGAAGCTGCCCACGGGAAAGCTGCCGGGAGGCCACCAAGCAGGAGGTGGCTCCCTCTTCCAGCAGCTGAGAAGGTGCTGGAATGTGACATCGCCAAGAGCTACGGCTTTGTGCACAGAAAGGACCAGACAGCCGCTGACGATGCCATCCGCACCCTGTGCACTGTAAGCTGCGGAGGGTGAACAAAAGAAAAGAATTTACACTATTTATCGCTTTAATATTCTATTGCTTTGTTCTTTTATCCTTATGATTTCCTCATTTCTACTGTTCTTGGATTCCGTTGTAATATTTCTAATTTCAAGAGTTGATTTTATTCCTTCTTTACAAAAAATGAAAGCATTAAGGCTGTAGACATTTTTCCCCAGTATAGCTTTTGCCGTATCACTTAAATTTTGTTAAGTCAGTCCTAATATCATTACGTTTTAAATAGTCTGTGAATGCAGTTTAGTCTTTTTTTGAATTAGAAGTAATTTAGGAGTGTGTGTTTCCATGTCATTGAATGTGATCATTTCTTGTTATCATATAATTTAACTACATTGTACTCATGATACATAAGGGTCCCAATATGTAATATAAAAACAAATTAGGAAAGAGTTTAGTCACATAATAAGGGAATTTTACTGAAAAAACAGGATGGGACTGACTATCTGATTTTTAAGAGCTACTTTTTAAAAAGACAATTTTACCAGATTTTATAGGTGAATCCAGGGAGGGCATGGCAACCCACTCCAGTGTTCTTGCCTGGAGAATCCCATGGACAGAGCAGCCTGGCGGGCTAAGGTCTGTGGGGTCACAGAAAGTCGGACACAACTGAAGCGACACAGATCCGTCTACCAAATATTTCCACCTTTTTGCTATTCTCGTAATCTCCATCCCTGACACTTATCACAAATACCTAAATCCACTAGAGTCACTAATAAACAAAGATCTAGGCCAGACTTCTGAGGTTTGCTTTTGTAGGGTTTGCTTTCTTATTTTGATTGCCCATGATCCGTATCACAACTGATTAGATCACTTCAATCATTTCAAATATTTTTGAGTCCCTAAATCTTCAGTTCATGAAGATCCTCCCTATACCACCTAAACCTAAAGTTATACACATTTATATCTCAAGTAAAGAATGAGTTGCTTAAGTTGATTTTTTCTGGACGTTTAAAAAACGTGATTGGATAATGACAAAAATGTATTTATCTTTTAAATTAAAAAAATTATGGCCGTTTTAGGCTTGTTAAATTGATGGTGCAAAATAATTATGGACCCAGCTCTTCCTTATCTCTCTGCTCTTACCTAGTCTTCAAATTATCACTTATACAATTTGCCATCTCCTCCCCCCACCATGTTTGCAGAAATATTCTGGCAGCTCTGCGTATGACATAACCTGCACAGTAATGCTCAAGGAGAAGAAAACCTTCTTTTATAAGAAGCTTTCCCGGAATGTGACTCGCAGATTTTCCCTTATGTCTCTCTGTTTAGAATTGTGTCACATTTCCTTTCCTAAAGCACTCACAGGCAAAGTGAATGAGAAAGTGTTGAAAGTCAGTCTTGTCCAAATCTTTGTAACCCCTTGGACTGCAGTCTGCCAGACTTCTCTGTCCATGGAATTCTCCAGTATTCACTGGAGTGGGTTACCATTTCCTTCTCAGGGGATCTTCCTGACCCAGGATTGAACCTTGACCTCTTGCATTGCCGCAGGACTCTTTACTATCTGAGCCATCAGGTAAAGGGAATAGGTTACACGTACTGTCTCAGAATAATCAGTATTCCTTTCCTTAAATGAGGAGGGGGAGGGGAAGTTGGTCTCCCCTGAGCCCTGAGCAGGTTGATACTTTAATGAAATCAGGGTGGATTATCAAGGAAAAAGAAAAAATGGCTGTTGTTTAAACAAACGAGTGATGCCAGGAAAACTTATTTCCCATCAGGAGGTCTTGAATGAACAATGGATAACAAATAGACTGTTCTTAAACCAGGATGACTCTGAGAATGAAGGTTTCTCAATAAGAAAAAGAGGAAAATGAAACAGATTTCAGAATACCTTGCTCCTCAATAAAGTTTGCTCCATTTCTCCATCTTAGGTATTAGGTCTCTTTAATGGTAAACAACAGATAGTTCAGTTTTGACTTGGCCCAGTTTGGGAACTTTTGTCTTTAGTCGGGGAATTGGACCAAATTTGATATACTGAGATCGTTGCTATATTTGTTTTACTCTTTATTTCTTTTAATATTTTTTTCTGCTTTTGAAAAAAAATTTCTATAGTGTCTTTTCTTCTTTTCTCACTTTTATCTTTCTGTTGTCTTTATTTATTGTATTATTCTGGAGCTTTCTTTATTCCTTCAAATGTCAAAATCATAAGGGAAATACAAATGTGTGAAAAGTTTAACACAATTTTTAGTCATTGATCCCCACCAAATATATTAATAGTGTGGGAGTATTTTGATTAATTTTTAATAACCTTGTCATCTTTTTCAATAACAGCTTTATTTAAATATAGCCCACATAGTTCACTCTTTTATAAGAAGCTTTCCGAATGTGACTCAGATTTTCCCTTATGTCTCTCTGTTTAGAATTGTGTCACATTTCCTTTCCTAAAGCACTCACAGGCAAAGTGAATGAGAAAGTGTTGAAAGTCAGTCTTGTCCAAATCTTTGTAACCCCTTGGACTGCAGTCTGCCAGACTTCTCTGTCCATGGAATTCTCCAGTATTCACTGGAGTGGGTTACCATTTCCTTCTCAGGGGATCTTCCTGACCCAGGATTGAACCTTGACCTCTTGCATTGCCGCAGGACTCTTTACTATCTGAGCCATCAGGTAAAGGGAATAGGTTACACGTACTGTCTCAGAATAATCAGTATTCCTTTCCTTAAATGAGGAGGGGGAGGGGAAGTTGGTCTCCCTGAGCCCTGAGCAGGTTGATACTTTAATGAAATCAGGGTGGATTATCAAGGAAAAAGAAAAAATGGCTGTTGTTTAAACAAACGAGTGATGCCAGGAAAACTTATTTCCCATCAGGAGGTCTTGAATGAACAATGGATAACAAATAGACTGTTCTTAAACCAGGATGACTCTGAGAATGAAGGTTTCTCAATAAGAAAAAGAGGAAAATGAAACAGATTTCAGAATACCTTGCTCCTCAATAAAGTTTGCTCCATTTCTCCATCTTAGGTATTAGGTCTCTTTAATGGTAAACAACAGATAGTTCAGTTTTGACTTGGCCCAGTTTGGGAACTTTTGTCTTTAGTCGGGGAATTGGACCAAATTTGATATACTGAGATCGTTGCTATATTTGTTTTACTCTTTATTTCTTTTAATATTTTTTTCTGCTTTTGAAAAAAAATTTCTATAGTGTCTTTTCTTCTTTTCTCACTTTTATCTTTCTGTTGTCTTTATTTATTGTATTATTCTGGAGCTTTCTTTATTCCTTCAAATGTCAAAATCATAAGGGAAATACAAATGTGTGAAAAGTTTAACACAATTTTTAGTCATTGATCCCCACCAAATATATTAATAGTGTGGGGAGTATTTTTGATTAATTTTTTAATAACCTTGTCATCTTTTTTCAATAACAGCTTTATTTAAATATAGCCCACATAGTTCACTCTTTTAGCATATATATTTCAGTGGTGTTTAGCATATTCATAACATTGCGTATTGATCACTCTTGTCTAGTTCCCCAAAGAAACCCCATATCCATTAGTCACACCCTTTTCCCTTTTTCTCCAGCCCCTGACAACCACTACTCTTCTTTCCTTAAGATGAGCCTCTTCTGGACATTTCTTACGAAAGCAGTCATACAGCATGTAGTCTTTTGTGGTGTGTTTTACTAGCGTAACTATCAGGAGTTATCTGTGTTTTAACATGTGTCATAACATCACTCCTTTGTGTTGTTTAGGCAGGGATATGCATGCATTTGAAGTGGACTCAGCATCTGGATGTAAATATTCACTGAATTCATCTATCGTCATTCCCATACCCTTAACTGTGCCTGACTCTCCCTGAACAATGTCTGCTTTACTTTTAGAGGACACATCTTCCCTCTTCTGCCAGCACTGGAGAGGTTAGAAGCATCTAGCTGCTGGATTAGGGGCCAGAGTTGAGGCACTCACAGCTCCTGGAACAAACTTACAATGAAGGCTTCTCTCTGAAGCCCCGCCTCCACTGCTAGGCCAGAGGCTCCAGGTGCTTCAGGTACTTAAATGAGATCATCAGGTGTTAAGAGTTAAGGTATCAGTTGGGCTGTTTTTGAGCTTTCCTCACTGCTGCTTTGGGATCCAGCATGCGAAGGTTTGGTGAGTAGGTTGGCTCTTTTAAATTTATATTTCAGTTTAAACAATTGCACTGCTGTTTTATTCTTTTATCTTTTCTTACTTCTGGTCTTACGACGGAAATAAAATGCATTCCTGTAGTCTCAGTCAAAATTCAGAAGGGAGCAAAAGTAAATGCCTGTTTTCCCTCTGCCGTCTTCATTCAGAAGTCAGAAGTGTCTTTTATCAGATTCTCTCTTTCCTGAAGCAAAGTCAAGCTGTGCCCTGTGAGTTTTTCCTGCTCTAATTTATCCACTTAATAATTAGTGTCAGTGCCTCTGACATTCTGGTTTTACATTTTCTGACTGTCTTGGTTTCCAAAGGTGTGGTGAATCTTTTTTAAAAATTGTCTTTAGTGATAAGCAGATAGTGTGTTGGAGTCTGCTAGTCTGAGACCCCTTTGGACCATGCACCATTGATTTGGTTTAGAAAAGTGTGTGACTTGATGGACTGAGAAACTAAAACGGAGGATGCTGGGTTTGGATATTATATTCCTTAAGAGAAAAAGCCTTCTACCATATTAGAAAGACTTGTCCTATTGAAGTATATCCAGGGCATCACTTATCCTGGTGTTCAAAGAGTGTGCTTAGGCAGCAACATTTTTGAAGAGTTTCTTTTATAGCATAAACTCCTCCTAGTGAGATATCTATAGAGACTTTATCATTTTCACTCCTTAGTTAATAGCAGTCTATTCCAAGATTCTAAAATGCTATCAATAAGATGATGGGTGCAAAAGGCATAACAGTCTCTGACCTCTTCTTTAAGTATGGACTCATAAACCGACTACCTCTTGGAAGTCTGATCTGTATTTCAAAAGAGAAGGCTTAATTAAATCCTCCTGCTTACTCCTTCCCAGGTTGTTTCTATCGTGGTAAATGACTCTGCCATTTACCCCATTGCATGCATGCTAAGTCACTTCAGTTGTGTCTGATTCTTTGCGACCCTATGGCTGTTGCACACCAGGCTTCTCTGTCCATTGGATTCTCCAGGCAAGAATTCAGGAGTGGGTTTCCATGCCCTTCTTCAGGGGACCTTCCCCACCCAGGGATGGAACCTGCATCTCCTGTGTCTCCTACATTGGCAGGCAGGTTCTTTACCACTAGTGCCATCTGGGAAGCCCATGTAATTAGGTGCTTTGGTTAGTAGGTGGGGGCTCTTTTAAATTTATATTTCAGTTTAAACAATTGCACTGCTGTTTTATTCTTTTATCTTTTCTTACTTCTGGTCTTACGGAAATAAAATGCATTCCTGTAGTCTCAGTCAAAATTCAGAAGGGAGCAAAAGTAAATGCCTGTTTTCCCTCTGCCGTCTTCATTCAGAAGTCAGAAGTGTCTTTTATCAGATTCTCTCTTTCCTGAAGCAAAGTCAAGCTGTGCCCTGTGAGTTTTTCCTGCTCTAATTTATCCACTTAATAATTAGTGTCAGTGCCTCTGACATTCTGGTTTTACATTTTCTGACTGTCTTGGTTTCCAAAGGTGTGGTGAATCTTTTTTAAAAATTGTCTTTAGTGATAAGCAGATAGTGTGTTGGAGTCTGCTAGTCTGAGACCCCTTTGGACCATGCACCATTGATTTGGTTTAGAAAAGTGTGTGACTTGATGGACTGAGAAACTAAAACGGAGGATGCTGGGTTTGGATATTATATTCCTTAAGAGAAAAAGCCTTCTACCATATTAGAAAGACTTGTCCTATTGAAGTATATCCAGGGCATCACTTATCCTGGTGTTCAAAGAGTGTGCTTAGGCAGCAACATTTTTGAAGAGTTTCTTTTATAGCATAAACTCCTCCTAGTGAGATATCTATAGAGACTTTATCATTTTCACTCCTTAGTTAATAGCAGTCTATTCCAAGATTCTAAAATGCTATCAATAAGATGATGGGTGCAAAAGGCATAACAGTCTCTGACCTCTTCTTTAAGTATGGACTCATAAACCGACTACCTCTTGGAAGTCTGATCTGTATTTCAAAAGAGAAGGCTTAATTAAATCCTCCTGCTTACTCCTTCCCAGGTTGTTTCTATCGTGGTAAATGACTCTGCCATTTACCCCATTGCATGCATGCTAAGTCACTTCAGTTGTGTCTGATTCTTTGCGACCCTATGGCTGTTGCACACCAGGCTTCTCTGTCCATTGGATTCTCCAGGCAAGAATTCAGGAGTGGGTTTCCATGCCCTTCTTCAGGGGACCTTCCCCACCCAGGGATGGAACCTGCATCTCCTGTGTCTCCTACATTGGCAGGCAGGTTCTTTACCACTAGTGCCATCTGGGAAGCCCATTTACACTATTGCTTAGGCCCAAATCGTAAAAATTTTTGTAGGATGCCCAACCATCCTGCTTTGATTGAGAGTTTTCCCCAGACATGGGCCTTTTTGGTTTTAAAACCAGGAAAATCTCAGGCAAACTAGGATGAGCTGAATCCAAGGCATTATATACATGTGATGGTTTCTCGACACTCTGATATTCTAGATACTCACAGTATGATAGAGGTGGCATTTTAATGTAGTGGTGAACCACAGTCTGGTTCCCTGTCCCTTTTGTAATTATAAAGCCTAAATTGGAGGTGTTGAAAAAAATTGGAACTTCATGCTGAGAAATAGCAACCACATATTGTTTAGTTTCTTCAGAGTGACTTGATACTTTGTTCTATGAATCTGTTTCTAGTTTAATAGAATACTATCTGCTTTCCCTAGCACATCCCTGTATGTTACTGGAGTTATAATTGGGTTAGGATTATCCGTTTTCATGTGGTTACGTGATAGCAATAACAACCACAAACATGTGTTTCAGTCAAATCTTTTGTTTTATGGTGACAGAAATTCAATTCCAACTGGCTTAAGCCAAAAAGGGAAATTATTGATAAAAAACTCATTCATGAAAAAATTCTGAGTGCCAGGTTCTCTTTTAGGCACAAAATAAGACAATAAGAGAAAGTGAAAAGGCCTCTGATGCCATGAAGCTGGGTATTCTGAGGGAGGGAGCAAGAGTGGGGGCTTCAGCTGAAGAAAAGAGCAGAATCCAACACTGAGGGCTTCAAGATGACAGGCTGGGGGAGAGGGGACAGTACCTTCCTTGAGGCTTTGTGAGGCCGTGCCTTGGAGGTGTGGCTGGCCATCATCATGGGTACCTGGACAAGAGTTACCTTGAGTAGAGAGTTACCTTGAGAGCTTGAGCAAGGGACTCTCTGTGAAGAAAGTCAAGCCACGTGAAAGGCTGTTCAGCATCACATGGACAACAGTTGCCTTGGCAGTAAGCCAGGCTAGTGAGATTCTGCTTTAGACAGCACAACAGAGATGGACAGATGGTCAAACCTGGGTGTCAGTAGTGCACCTTGGGGCTCCAGCAAAAATAGCTGCTCTTGCAACTTCAGTCTAAAAGACCTCTTTTGGAAAATTGGGTGAATAATGCTGGGGATGCTTGTGGGATACCAGGCAGGGTCAGGGTTGAGTGAGATTTGACTTGATCAAGCAGAGGCATGGGCATTGCCAATGCCTTCAGGATATGATGGAGCAGTTTTCACCCGGCTCACTGGCATCCCTGCTCTGTGATTTGGTCCACTTGTGGGCATGCCAACATTGTTTCCATATGTCTTGGGATGAGCAATGCAGTCAATGTCCTTCACGTTGGGGTGACCTTGGTGTCAGGGGCTACTTTTCCCCGAAGATGATGGAGAATGATCAGGAGTGAGTGTGTAATTGGCAAGCTCTTCATTAGAGATATGCATGATACAGATCAACTTTCAGTGAATCTCTTTTCTGCCAGCAGAACCTTTCTATAGCATCATTGAAATAAGGTTTGCAAACTGTCTCCTATGGTATGTTTGCCCTGGTACTGGATATGGCCTCATGCACAACTGAACATGTCCATCCCTCAGGAAACTACTCAGTGTGTCTCCATTACTAGGAAGAACTGTGTATCAAAGGACTGTCTAGTTGAGTTACCATCAACAGCCCCAGGATTCCATTGTAGTTTCCCTAATGTCTGGCAGCATAGAATTTCTGACCTTCAAATTCCTGGGAATGGTGGTGAAACATTTGACATAAAAAAGTAATGTGGCCAAGGAATTCAAATGCAATTATAAAATATGGATATTTAGAATGTGATTATTAGAAATAATCACATTTTTGTTTGGGTGACTTTACGCTGTGTTTATAGTAGTGTGCGGGCATGGGTGCTTCAGTCACATGCCACTCTTTGTGACCCTATGGCCTGTAGCCTTCCAGGCTCCTTTGTCCATGATTCTCTAGGCAAGAATACTGAAGTGGGTTTCCATGCCCTTCTCCAGGAGATCTTCCCAACCCAGGAATTGAACCCATGTCTGTTATATCTCCTGCACTAGTGGTGGGTTCTTTACCACTAGTGCCATGTGGGAAACCTCCGTACTAGTGTAATTACTTTATATTGCTTCTATATGTTCTGGTGCTTGCTTTTTATTTTGGTACCAACAGTAAGGAAGTTCTTAATGGCACCCTTGATTATATCTGTTGATGACCAACCTGCCAAGTTGAGGTATTGCAGTGGCTGGGTTAGAATGGTAGGTAAGGACTGGATGGACACTGCTGGGCCTGAGGTGTGGCACCCCACACTGCTGGGTGAGCTGTGGTGGCCCTGGATGGGCATCTGGTATTGGAAGCAGGGACCTGTCTAGATCAGAGTAAATCAGAAAGTTTACTCTGCACGGCTGTCTGGCAGAGGTGGATGGGGGAAAATGGAGCTCTGGAGAAATCCATAAGAGCAGAGCCCAAAGCTGCCAGCAGTGTCAAGTCTGTTGGGCTTAAAGGCCAAAGATCAACACAGGTGACTAAGATAGCAGAGTTAGGAACTCACGTAAAGACCAGGCATTAGTTCAGAATTCCAGCAGCAGGCAAGGTCGTCTTTCTGAACCATTTAGCTTTGACCAGGGGCTTCCTGATTAGTGCAGCAGACAGTCAACCTGTATGTCCAGCCAAGTAGACATGCATTTGTTTATACATTCATTCAGTGCTGTTTCAGATTCAACACTTGGTACAAGAGATATTGGCCTAGCTCTCACAAAGCTTATAGTCTGCTGGGTAAGGATGACCCTTTTAACACTGAGTAATGAGGGTGCTATAAGAGCAAATCCCAGACAGGAAATGAGAGTGAAGGGGAGAAGAAGAAATGCTGCTGTCATCTGGGCCATGTGTGTCCCTCAGTTCAGTTGAATTGCTTGATGGTTAAATAGTTGTCCTGTTCCTGGGGTCCCTGAACACTCCTAACTGAGGCCGCTTGAACCAGTAAGTCACTCCTGTCTGCAAGTGGCTATTGAAGGGGCCGGGAACTGGTTTGGCCCTGCCTCGCCATTTATCACGAGGCTGTTAACACTGTGGTCCCACAAGAGCAGGGCTTTGACCTCTCTGCTCTGTGACGGCCTCTCATCCTGCCCTAGTTCTTCAGGACCTGGTTGTCTTATTCCCAGCAAAGGCTTCCCAGCCCCGAGTGTCTGTTCTCCCAAAACAGCACCTCTGCCCATGGATCAGACTCGAGAAGCAGGTCACCAGCATCAACTGCTGACTCTCCCTCGTGCTGCCCACAGACTCACCTGCAGCTGGGCCCCTGGGTGCGTCTCCTCTCCCCCTTCCCACTTGTCAAATTCATCATTCCTGCTGCTGCTTTCAGATGGATTACCAGGCCTGGGCACAAATTTGTCTTTTTTATTCATGTATCTCAAATTTTAATCTTTAGCATAAAATCCACTATTGGTCAGTGTGTGTGTGCTCAGTTACTCAGTCATATCAGACTCTTTGTGGCCGCCATGGACTGTTGCCTTCCAGGCCCTTCTGTGCATGGAATTTTCCAGGCAAGAATACTGCAGTGGGTTGCCATTTCCTACTCCTGGGGATGTTCCAACTCAGGGAATGAACCTCGGTTTCTTGCGTCTCCTGCATTGGCAGGCAGATTCTTTACTATTAGCCCCTCCTGGGAAGCCCTGTGTTACCAGATCTAAACATTTCTTGGAATGGACCATCTTTGGTAGGGCCTGTCTGTCTACCTCCCTGGGCCCTAGCTCTGGGAGTGCCGCTTTGACCTCAAATCATTTATGAAAAAAATGCATATGGATGAGATTTCCAGCCTGGTACATTCAATTGCATATTTTCTCTGGGCATGACTTAGCTCTTCTACTTTGGACAGAACAACTAGCATTTGTTTATTTCATTTCTTTTTAAGCATCTCCAGGACCCATATACTCTAGAAAATGCAATGCAACAGAAAAATTTTCTAAAATAAAAGAAGTAGTGTTTTTCCCTGACTGAACCTGAGTCTTAATAATGTATGTTTTACATTTTAGCTTTTCTAGTGTAAAAACTGGAAAAATAAGGAGAAAATCTTAGAAGCTGTATGAGAAGAAGGGAGGCCCTTTATTTCCTTTCTTTTTGCCTTGTACTTAAATGCTGAATTCCTCAGATTTTACTTGATGAGGACATGTTTTTTCCAAATCCAATTGATGGTTATAACTACAATAAATGCTTGGTACTTATTTGTTAGAATAGATCTTCTTAGTACATCTTCCCAGCCCCGAGTGTCTGTTCTCCCAAAACAGCACCTCTGCCCATGGATCAGACTCGAGAAGCAGGTCACCAGCATCAACTGCTGACTCTCCCTCGTGCTGCCCACAGACTCACCTGCAGCTGGGCCCCTGGGTGCGTCTCCTCTCCCCCTTCCCACTTGTCAAATTCATCATTCCTGCTGCTGCTTTCAGATGGATTACCAGGCCTGGGCACAAATTTGTCTTTTTTATTCATGTATCTCAAATTTTAATCTTTAGCATAAAATCCACTATTGGTCAGTGTGTGTGTGCTCAGTTACTCAGTCATATCAGACTCTTTGTGGCCGCCATGGACTGTTGCCTTCCAGGCCCTTCTGTGCATGGAATTTTCCAGGCAAGAATACTGCAGTGGGTTGCCATTTCCTACTCCTGGGGATGTTCCAACTCAGGGAATGAACCTCGGTTTCTTGCGTCTCCTGCATTGGCAGGCAGATTCTTTACTATTAGCCCCTCCTGGGAAGCCCTGTGTTACCAGATCTAAACATTTCTTGGAATGGACCATCTTTGGTAGGGCCTGTCTGTCTACCTCCCTGGGCCCTAGCTCTGGGAGTGCCGCTTTGACCTCAAATCATTTATGAAAAAAATGCATATGGATGAGATTTCCAGCCTGGTACATTCAATTGCATATTTTCTCTGGGCATGACTTAGCTCTTCTACTTTGGACAGAACAACTAGCATTTGTTTATTTCATTTCTTTTTAAGCATCTCCAGGACCCATATACTCTAGAAAATGCAATGCAACAGAAAAATTTTCTAAAATAAAAGAAGTAGTGTTTTTCCCTGACTGAACCTGAGTCTTAATAATGTATGTTTTACATTTTAGCTTTTCTAGTGTAAAAACTGGAAAAATAAGGAGAAAATCTTAGAAGCTGTATGAGAAGAAGGGAGGCCCTTTATTTCCTTTCTTTTTGCCTTGTACTTAAATGCTGAATTCCTCAGATTTTACTTGATGAGGACATGTTTTTTTCCAAATCCATATTGATGGTTATAACTACAATAAATGCTTGGTACTTATTTGTTAGAATAGATCTTCTTAGTACATCTGTATGTGAAGAATAATGAACAGGTTCTTGTCTAGAGAATAGCCTGTTGTTTTAACTGCCAGATTTTGATATATTTGGTAACAAGGAGAAATGACTGCAGTGTCTCTCAATGATATGGGCTTCCTTGGTGGCTCAGTGGTAAAGAGTTCACCTGCAGTGCAGGAGACCTGGGTTTGATCCCTGGATTGGGAAGATGATCTGGAGGAGGGAATGGCAACCCACTCCAGTATTAATGCCTGGAGAATTCCATGTGTAGAGGAGCCTGGTGGGCTTAAGTCCATGGGGTCACAAAGAGTTGGACACAACTGAGCAACTAACACACATACTCAAATGATGTATGTGCTTGGTCACTCAGTCGTGTCTAACTCTTTGTGACCCTGTGGACTGTAGCCCAACAGGCTTTCTCTCCATGGGGATCCTCCAGGCAAGAATGCTGGAGTGGATTGCCATTCCCTCCTCCAGGGGATCTTCCTGATCCATGGATTGAATCCAGGTCTCCCGCATTGCAGGCAGATTCTTTACCATCTAAGCCATGAGGGAAGCCCATGAATACTGGAGTAGTAGGTAGTCTATCCCTTCTCCAGGGAACTTTCCAACCCAGGAATTGAACCAGGGTCTCCTGCGTTGCAAGTATATTCTTTACCGCCTGATCCACCAGAGAAGTCCCACAAAATAGTAACTGATGGGAAAAAATTCTCTGCCCAAGGGAGATGTCAAGCAATTTTGCTTACCTTTTTAGGATCTTGATAAAATTATATGTTCTTTAAGAGTTTTGATAGTATAGAAATGCTATTTGAAATTTAAATTTATGTATCCTATGTCATCTCAGAACTCTCAAATGCATGCATTAATAAAGACATTGCCATAAAAAGTCCCTTATTGGAAAGCTACCTGAGTAACTGGCAGAGAAAGTGCAAAACCTCTTTGGAAGGAAGAAACCTTAATCTGGGCTTCATAGTAGTCTCACAGGCAAATCATCACCGAGTATGAGGTCACAATTCATAATTATGAGCCACATAAGGAAACAATGCTTCGTAAGCTAGAATCAGTAAAAGCAATAGTTAAGTTAAACTCTGTCTGGTCTCTTCCCTCAATAAAATACTTCATTTAATAAGTATCAGAGAGTCTATTAAACTTGTGGAAAGTTAACAGATGTAAAAAAGGGCATCAAAAATATGAAGTGCAGGATGCTATATTGTTGGGAATAAAAACCAAAATGATTTAAAAAAGAACCAGATTAGATTTTAGAAATGAAAAAAAAATTGAAATAGATCTGCTTTAAAGCTTATCCACTGACTTAAACTAAAATACATGTCTGAAGAATTTACATATTATAGCTCATAGGAAAGTAAGAAGATAATGCTATGAAAGATAAAGAGGCCTGGATAAAAGAAGGTCTAACATCTATTAATAAGAGTTCTGAAAGGAGAGAATGCCAGGGACATTCCAGGATTAGTGAAAGACATTAATCTGTACATACCACAAGGAATCTGCAGAGCATCAAAAACGATGAAGATCTTAGAAGCAACCAGAGAAGAGAAATGTTGGTTAATTAGAGTATGACGCTGTAACAGTTAACATGGCCTTTGAAAATTAAATACCACAGAAAAAAAGACACACTTCTACAATTCTGTATGAGCAAATTTTAAAATCGCTTGATATTTTACAAAATTTTTTCAAACTTAAGCACACACATGGGGAGCCACATTGGAAGCTATTCACTGAGAAAAAAGGCAGAAAGCCACATGCCAATGCAGACACAACTCTTTCTTCTTGTTATGGAAAGAATGTCTGATTGGATTCAAAGAATATAATCACAAAATAGAATCCGTTATCACTGAATACTTGGATGATACATTAGAAAATGTTGCTGATGTTTTGAAAACACAAATTTTTAAATGTAGACCACAGGAGGTTTTCTCTGATTGAGAAAAGATTGAGGGAAAGATTGAGGGCAGGAGGAGAGGGGAATAACAGAGGACGAGATGACTGGATGGCATCACTGAGTTCATGCAGATGAGTTTGAGCAAACTTGGGGAGACAGTGAAGGGCAGAAAGCCTGGCATGCTGCAGTCCATGGGGTTGCAAAGAGTCAGACATGACTTAGCAACTGGAAAACAACAAAAACAATTGCTGTATAGTTGAAGGAAAGTATATGCATTTTTTAGCAGGTCTGTGTTCAGGTTATTTGCTTGAATAGGAAAATAAATAAATATTGAAATAGTGAATAAATAAATATTTAAATAGATGAAGGACTGATAAGGATTCCAAAAAGAAAGGATAATCTAGAGGAGATGAATTCTTCAAAGTATGAATTTGTTTAATGTTGATTAGTATTTTATCAGATAGCCAAGTGTGATCATTGATAGAACAGCTACTTCAAGGGGAGTAAAAGTGGGTTGAGTTCTAGGTCCAGAGAACCCTGCATGTGAATTCTGTTAACTCCATGACTTAAAGACAGAACATTCCAGTGAACAGGGCAAAACCTGAGGTGCACAAAGTTGTACAATGTCATCAAGACAGTTAGTCTTAAATGGCAAGTCCTTTAAAATTGTCTAACAAACACCATATAATATAATAACACCATATTGTTTGTCTAACAAACACCATATAATATAATAATATAACATGTAATATATGTGTTTACCATGAAAATCTTTTGTATCACACAGAGTGATTTATGGTTACCTTATGGCAAATTATCTGGCTTATCCTACTTACAAACAGTATATATGTATGTATGTTCTTAGACATGTTCTAGATTGACTGGCACTGTCTGTGGTGATCAGGTGACCAGTGCTGTCTTCATGGAATTGAATGGTGTTCTACTAAGCAGATAAAATTAAAATGAAAAACTTCCCTGTTAGTAAGGTGATTTTTTAAAAAAAACAATGAATAAGAAAGTATTTGGGTTCCCCAGGTGGTGCTAGTAGTAAAGAATCTGCCTACCAGTACAGGAAATATAAGAGACCTGGGTTCAGTCCCTGGATCTGGAAGATCCCTGCAAGAAGGCATGGCCACCCACACCAGTATTCTTGCCTGGAGAATTCCCATGGGCAGAAGAGCCTGGTTGGGTTGCAAAGAGTCAGACACAACTGAAGTGACTTAGCATGTATACAAGAAAGTAACTGTCTCTCCCCACTCAAATATACAAAGACCAGAAAAATCACCACTGATAACATCACCAGTTTGTGAATGAGTCAATTTAAAAGCACTTTGAAAGAGCTTTTTGTTTGTTACTATTTTTTCTATAAATGATGTCATCATTTAGATGTACCTATGTTCCTAAGTATAGGAATGGCTTTCTAATACATGACCCAGTGATATGTTTCAGAGTACCTTGAACACATTGGTTTAAATATAGAAAATATTAGATATGTAGAACGTAAAAAATTAGTTGTAAGAGCAACTGGTTGATATCAGAAGAAATAGAAATCTATTAACTGAATAGTTGGTGGATAGTGTCGGGGTGGGGTGGGGGAGGAGAACAGTTATTAAATGCAACCCATGGTATAGTTCTTTTTTCATCTAAATGTATATAATCTTGACGTTACATCACTTTCAACTATGGAGCCATTGGAACAGGTATTGAAATAAACTGATCTTAGATCTAGACTGTTAAGTCTCTGTGTTACAAAGTATACATTGAGATCTTAAAAATATAATGAAGTCTATTCAGTCACATTGCTTTCTCTTTGGAGTAAAAAGGCTTGATATTTTACAATATTAATTCTAAATACTGCAATTTCCACTTATTTTTGAATGTTTTCTAAGTAAATGTATTAAGATAACTATGTATGTATGATTTAGGGTTGGTAAACTTTTTTTTTTTTTGACTGAAATTGACACATCTTTAGATCAGAGGCTAAGTGACAGAGCAGGGAAAATATTAGCTGAGATATGTGGTTGCCAGTGGAGATTTCAGAGAGATGTGGCAGTGAGAAAGAGAGTAAGATTTAGAAGGCATTAGGGTTAAAATAACTGCAAATAGATCAGTTTTCCCAGAGAAAAGGGGAGAAATCAATAAGCAGACTTTTTGTATCTACTGTGTGCTCCACTTCTGTCTTAAGAGACATTGGGCCATAGAAAGTCCTGCCTCTAAGGAACTAGAGTCTTTCACCCAGTTATTTGTTGTGTACATTTTATGGGCTTTTATTGCTGGTGAGCATATAGGCTTTCATGGAACTTTCCATGTATGGAAGGAGATAACATAAAAAACAAATGATAACTGTAGACAGTTTATTATACTCAGCAGTAAAGAATTTGCCTACCAATGCAGGAGATGCAGATTCAATCCCTTCATCAGGAAGACCCTCTGGAGGAGGAAATGGCCACCCACTCCAGTATTCTTGCCTGGGAAATGCCATGGACAGAGGAGCCTGGCAGGTTGCAGTTCATAGGTTTGCAGAGTTAGACATGCCCGCGCACTCATCCTTACACTAAGAGAAATTCAGAAAAAGGTTGACTTTTGCCAACTGGGAACTTTGTGAGATTTGTTACATCACTTCCTGCTGCTCTTATGCTGGTTCCAGGTCTTTCAAGAGTCAAAGCTTTGCATACTCTATTATTTTGACAAAGATGTTGGGACATCTGGTTCTTTCTCATATCTTAAGTCTCATTTCAAATGGAAATTCTTCACAGAGGCCTCTGAATATCACTTGTAGGGAACAATCACTCCACTGAAATCAAATGTTTTATACCATAGGTGATGCTCTTTATAGCAATTTTTGTAGCTAACTATTGCATATTAACTTTTCCTGTTTCTTCTTTCTCCTTCCCCCACCCTCAATTACAATGTAAGCTTAAAGCACCAGTGTATACCTAGTTACACTTAGTACATAGTATAGGAGTTTACAATGCAGTAGCAATTATTTATCAAACAAGTGAAAGAAATAAAAATTAGAATTGGATCATGGAGGGTTGAGTCTGGGTTGATGTTGTTTAGTCACTAAGTCATATATGACTCTTTGTGGTCCATGGACTACCACCCACCAGGCTCCTCTGTGCATGAGATTTCCCAGGCAAGAATACTGGAGTGAGTTGCCATTTCCTTCTCCAGGGCATCTTCCGGACTCAGGGATCGAACCTATATCTCCTGCATTGGCAGGGGGATTCTTTACTGATGAGCCACCAGGAAAGTGCAGAGTCTGGTTAATGATGGTAAATAAAGATGAAAAATCTAATGGGAAATAAAATGGAGTTGGGCCATTTATGAAAGTCCTGCCTCTAAGGAACTAGAGTCTTTCACCCAGTTATTTGTTGTGTACATTTTATGGGCTTTTATTGCTGGTGAGCATATAGGCTTTCATGGAACTTTCCATGTATGGAAGGAGATAACATAAAAAACAAATGATAACTGTAGACAGTTTATTATACTCAGCAGTAAAGAATTTGCCTACCAATGCAGGAGATGCAGATTCAATCCCTTCATCAGGAAGACCCTCTGGAGGAGGAAATGGCCACCCACTCCAGTATTCTTGCCTGGGAAATGCCATGGACAGAGGAGCCTGGCAGGTTGCAGTTCATAGGTTTGCAGAGTTAGACATGCCCGCGCACTCATCCTTACACTAAGAGAAATTCAGAAAAAGGTTGACTTTTGCCAACTGGGAACTTTGTGAGATTTGTTACATCACTTCCTGCTGCTCTTATGCTGGTTCCAGGTCTTTCAAGAGTCAAAGCTTTGCATACTCTATTATTTTGACAAAGATGTTGGGACATCTGGTTCTTTCTCATATCTTAAGTCTCATTTCAAATGGAAATTCTTCACAGAGGCCTCTGAATATCACTTGTAGGGAACAATCACTCCACTGAAATCAAATGTTTTATACCATAGGTGATGCTCTTTATAGCAATTTTTGTAGCTAACTATTGCATATTAACTTTTCCTGTTTCTTCTTTCTCCTTCCCCCACCCTCAATTACAATGTAAGCTTAAAGCACCAGTGTATACCTAGTTACACTTAGTACATAGTATAGGAGTTTACAATGCAGTAGCAATTATTTATCAAACAAGTGAAAGAAATAAAAATTAGAATTGGATCATGGAGGGTTGAGTCTGGGTTGATGTTGTTTAGTCACTAAGTCATATATGACTCTTTGTGGTCCATGGACTACCACCCACCAGGCTCCTCTGTGCATGAGATTTCCCAGGCAAGAATACTGGAGTGAGTTGCCATTTCCTTCTCCAGGGCATCTTCCGGACTCAGGGATCGAACCTATATCTCCTGCATTGGCAGGGGGATTCTTTACTGATGAGCCACCAGGAAAGTGCAGAGTCTGGTTAATGATGGTAAATAAAGATGAAAAATCTAAGGATGGGGAAAAATGGCTTCAGCAAAACTGCGATCATGGAGTCATGTGAGATAGGCTTGGAGGACAGATTAGGGTCAATTTAACTTAAGCAGAAGGCTTGGGAAGTGTAATGACTGGGCAGACCATGAAACAGGAAAGGCAAGCCAGGATGTGGGAGATTTTGAATGCCAGCCTAAACACATTACAAGGCAATTTGGACTTCATCCTCTCTATGGTCATCAGGGAGTCAGTAAACTTTGATGGAAATTATAAATTTGAAAACTCAATCTGACATTTCCTCTGACATTGATTAACTGAACACATTGCCACTCCTTGTTGTTTAAGAGTTACTGCAGAGAGTTCTGTGCAGACAGTGCTGGAGAGAGTGTCAGCTGAATGCATGTAGCAGTGGGGAAGAGACATGACCACTTGCAGACAGAACTTCAAGTTCAGTGAATTCCTGAATAGACAGGAGGTGGGTGGTATACTTTGAATTCAGGATATAGGTCTTCATTTCCTTTTCACCCAAGTGTGAGTGTATTGCGTCCAACTTTTTGCAACCCCATGGACTGTAACCCATTAGGCTCCTCTGTCCACCAAATTTCCCAGGCAAGAACATGGGAGTGAGTTGCCATTTCCTCCTCCAGGGAATCTTCCCAGCTGAGGGATCAAACCCACATCTCTTGTGTCTCTTGCATTGGCACATGTATTCTTTGCCAACTGCACTGCCAAGGAAGCCGTCTCCCAAGTATACCCTAGACTAAAAGGCTTTATAAGAGGCTGGATGCTGGCTCACTAAGTTATAGACTACTAATCTGGATAAATGCAGGTTCTGCCAATTACTTGGGATGATGGGCAAGTTGCAGTAACTTTCTCAGCCTCAACTTCCAAAACCAGAGAATGGACAGAGTGATAGCCTCCTTGTCAAGATGAGAGAGACTGTATCTTTATCACAGACATGCTCTTACACTCTATCCCTAATCGTTGGCTCTACCCCACTCCAAAGGCAGCTAAACCTAGGCTGGAAATGTTCTTTATTTGGCATTCACACAGCCTGACTGGGAAACCTATTCACAGCTTTGTCTATAGTCATGACAGTATTGTCAATTCTCTCCAGGTCTATAGTTAGACCCTTCCTATCATTTGCATCTCTGAACCTGTCAAAATCTTTTGTTAGGAACAGGATATTTGGTGACCAAAGTATTTGAATGCTTTTTAAAGATGGACTTGCATTTTTCTTACAACCACATAGTCCTAGAAAGCATTTTCCAAATAATAAAAGAATCATCTATAAGTGTTTTTTGGTTTGTTTATAACTTTATTTTTAAAGATCTTAAATTGAGGCACTATAGTTAGAAGCCAAAATTATCTGTTTCCTGGGTCTACCTCTGGAGACCCTTGACTGATGGCCTGGGACATTCAAGGCCTTATATTCCTCAGCTGTCAATTTAGAAGTTGGACTAGATAATTTTTAGAATGTCTTCCCCTTGTGAGACTGCAGGCTTTTTGGAAAAATTGTACCCTCCTAAATTCTGTGACAATTACTGCAAAATAGAGGCTTCCGTCTGGTATGGGAGGTGAAACCATGTGACCGGTAAGGTCCTTTTAATTTCCAAATTTTGTGACTAAATGGATTCAGTAGATTCTCACAGATAATAGCTACTTAAAGATATTGACATCATCCACTTATCCATGTTAGTAAAACTCTTCATTTCAAAGCTTATAAATATTTCAGAAAACATGCCAGAATTCCATGTCTCCATCCCATCCTGCTTAGATCATCCTTAGGTAATTGTCCCTTTAAAGTCTTCATGACCTCTGGATAAAGAAAGTTACCCAAAGGCACATGTATTCTTTGCCAACTGCACTGCCAAGGAAGCCGTCTCCCAAGTATACCCTAGACTAAAAGGCTTTATAAGAGGCTGGATGCTGGCTCACTAAGTTATAGACTACTAATCTGGATAAATGCAGGTTCTGCCAATTACTTGGGATGATGGGCAAGTTGCAGTAACTTTCTCAGCCTCAACTTCCAAAACCAGAGAATGGACAGAGTGATAGCCTCCTTGTCAAGATGAGAGAGACTGTATCTTTATCACAGACATGCTCTTACACTCTATCCCTAATCGTTGGCTCTACCCCACTCCAAAGGCAGCTAAACCTAGGCTGGAAATGTTCTTTATTTGGCATTCACACAGCCTGACTGGGAAACCTATTCACAGCTTTGTCTATAGTCATGACAGTATTGTCAATTCTCTCCAGGTCTATAGTTAGACCCTTCCTATCATTTGCATCTCTGAACCTGTCAAAATCTTTTGTTAGGAACAGGATATTTGGTGACCAAAGTATTTGAATGCTTTTTAAAGATGGACTTGCATTTTTCTTACAACCACATAGTCCTAGAAAGCATTTTCCAAATAATAAAAGAATCATCTATAAATATTTTTTTTGGTTTGTTTATAACTTTATTTTTAAAGATCTTAAATTGAGGCACTATAGTTAGAAGCCAAAATTATCTGTTTCCTGGGTCTACCTCTGGAGACCCTTGACTGATGGCCTGGGACATTCAAGGCCTTATATTCCTCAGCTGTCAATTTAGAAGTTGGACTAGATAATTTTTAGAATGTCTTCCCCTTGTGAGACTGCAGGCTTTTTGGAAAAATTGTACCCTCCTAAATTCTGTGACAATTACTGCAAAATAGAGGCTTCCGTCTGGTATGGGAGGTGAAACCATGTGACCGGTAAGGTCCTTTTAATTTCCAAATTTTGTGACTAAATGGATTCAGTAGATTCTCACAGATAATAGCTACTTAAAGATATTGACATCATCCACTTATCCATGTTAGTAAAACTCTTCATTTCAAAGCTTATAAATATTTCAGAAAACATGCCAGAATTCCATGTCTCCATCCCATCCTGCTTAGATCATCCTTAGGTAATTGTCCCTTTAAAGTCTTCATGACCTCTGGATAAAGAAAGTTACCCAAAGTGTGCTGAACACTGTGAAACTCAAGTTTCAGGATATTTATTCAAATATTTAGTGACTTAGTGTCCTTGGACAAATGGACTTAACATAGATGGAGATACTAAAGCTCAAAAGGTTTTCAAATATAACATAAAATGGTAATGGCTTGTTAAAGACATACCTGGCTCAGGGTAAGGAGTAGACTCTGAATATAAACGTGTCTCCACAAGGATGACAACAGCTGAAGGAAGAGATTTGCTCCCTAAATTGCTTGCAAGTTGGAAAGAGTGGGGGTTATGTAAGCTTCAGAGTAGTCCTGTCTATGGTTAAGCTGGGGTGTGGGTGCTAGTTAGATTCAGGTGGAATGTTTGTTTCCATTTTATTGGCACATTAAAAAGCTTGTCCTTCAACATTTGTCCTGTTTATCCCTTAGTTTCTATCAAATGGTGGCTGCCTTTAGAAGAAGATGAGTGAGCTCCTTGAAGGTCCTTGTGTAAATTCATCTCTCTTCACCATTCCATTGCCTGACTCAGTGCAGTGTGTTGCATCTTGATACATGTATACCTGATGAATTGAAATTTAATTTTAATGACATGTGGATAAGTATAAAACAGTGAAGTGAGCTATCATCTGAAGATCATTTGCTGTATGGCAAATACAGAGCCAAGTATGTCAATACTTGCTCAGTCCTGTCTGACTTAAATGGACTATAACCTGCTGGGCTCCTCTGTCTATGGGATGTCCCAAAAGTGGGTTCCTCAGCTGTCAATTTAGAAGTTGGACTAGATAATTTTTAGAATGTCTTCCCCTTGTGAGACTGCAGGCTTTTTGGAAAAATTGTACCCTCCTAAATTCTGTGACAATTACTGCAAAATAGAGGCTTCCGTCTGGTATGGGAGGTGAAACCATGTGACCGGTAAGGTCCTTTTAATTTCCAAATTTTGTGACTAAATGGATTCAGTAGATTCTCACAGATAATAGCTACTTAAAGATATTGACATCATCCACTTATCCATGTTAGTAAAACTCTTCATTTCAAAGCTTATAAATATTTCAGAAAACATGCCAGAATTCCATGTCTCCATCCCATCCTGCTTAGATCATCCTTAGGTAATTGTCCCTTTAAAGTCTTCATGACCTCTGGATAAAGAAAGTTACCCAAAGTGTGCTGAACACTGTGAAACTCAAGTTTCAGGATATTTATTCAAATATTTAGTGACTTAGTGTCCTTGGACAAATGGACTTAACATAGATGGAGATACTAAAGCTCAAAAGGTTTTCAAATATAACATAAAATGGTAATGGCTTGTTAAAGACATACCTGGCTCAGGGTAAGGAGTAGACTCTGAATATAAACGTGTCTCCACAAGGATGACAACAGCTGAAGGAAGAGATTTGCTCCCTAAATTGCTTGCAAGTTGGAAAGAGTGGGGGGTATGTAAGCTTCAGAGTAGTCCTGTCTATGGTTAAGCTGGGGTGTGGGTGCTAGTTAGATTCAGGTGGAATGTTTGTTTCCATTTTATTGGCACATTAAAAAGCTTGTCCTTCAACATTTGTCCTGTTTATCCCTTAGTTTCTATCAAATGGTGGCTGCCTTTAGAAGAAGATGAGTGAGCTCCTTGAAGGTCCTTGTGTAAATTCATCTCTCTTCACCATTCCATTGCCTGACTCAGTGCAGTGTGTTGCATCTTGATACATGTATACCTGATGAATTGAAATTTAATTTTAATGACATGTGGATAAGTATAAAAACAGTGAAGTGAGCTATCATCTGAAGATCATTTGCTGTATGGCAAATACAGAGCCAAGTATGTCAATACTTGCTCAGTCCTGTCTGACTTGTCAACCCATGGACTATAACCTGCTGGGCTCCTCTGTCTATGGGATGTCCCAGGCAAGAATACTGGAGTGGGTTGCCATTTTCTTCTCCAGGGGATTTTCCTGACCCAGGGATCGAACCCAGGTCTCCCACGTTGCAGGTAGATTCTTTGCCTTCTGAGTCACCAGGGAAGCCTTCAGTATTAAGATATCACACCCATTCCACGCCATGAGGGAAGACTTCTTGTCACCCACTTCTTAAAAATGAGGAAACTAGGAGAGGTTAAGTAGGTGTTTTAAAGTCCAAACCTGCCAAATATGGTCGGGACTGGAGCCATGTCCTCTTGACTGCCACACTACAGCCACACTGGCGTCTTCAGTCTCAAGTGTCCTGCATGATTTCTTCTTCCAATGGACTACTAGTCTCCTTTCAAAGACTCAACTCAAAAGGCTGTTTCTTTGTCAGTCTTGGACCCCTTTTATTTGTGAATCTCATTTGCAATCCCATCTTAAGGTCTTACGGACTCATCCAACAATTATCTTAATGCTTACTTTATGTCAAGCACTATGCAAGTCTAACGAGAGAGGAAGCTCTTAACCAAATCATCACCTAAATGAATGTAATATTTGTCTGTTGTGAGACAGAGGTTCAAAAAAAATGTACTGTTCGATTCACCACTAAAGGATGAGTAACAGTTGGAAGATGAAATGGGTGAGGGCAGAAGGATGGGCATGCTTGTTTGAATACCTTGTTGCAGGGAGCAGAGTTCAGGGCATTGCATGATGAAAGGGAGGCGGGATTCCTGGCCTAGGGTGAGGCTTGAACCATGGAATGACATCATCTGGTCTGTCTCCAGTCCATAGGGCTGGGGAGAGTGCCTGTGGCTGAGCGATGTGAAGGTAGTCACCCAGACAATGATCTAGATTATAGAGTGGGGGTGGCAGGAATGGTAGCTGCTCCAGACAAATAGATGTACACACCGTAAAGAGGTTACATTCATAGACATGGTGAGAAACCAGATTTAGGGAGAAAACGGTTGACCCCCATTAGGACACTGGTTTGTGTAACTGGGCTGGTGATGAGATAAAGAATACTAGAAGAGGACCCTCTTATTTTTAATTTTCTTTTACAGATGATGATTCATGCTCCCAAAAAACCTAGTCCTGTCTGACTTGTCAACCCATGGACTATAACCTGCTGGGCTCCTCTGTCTATGGGATGTCCCAGGCAAGAATACTGGAGTGGGTTGCCATTTTCTTCTCCAGGGGATTTTCCTGACCCAGGGATCGAACCCAGGTCTCCCACGTTGCAGGTAGATTCTTTGCCTTCTGAGTCACCAGGGAAGCCTTCAGTATTAAGATATCACACCCATTCCACGCCATGAGGGAAGACTTCTTGTCACCCACTTCTTAAAAATGAGGAAACTAGGAGAGGTTAAGTAGGTGTTTTAAAGTCCAAACCTGCCAAATATGGTCGGGACTGGAGCCATGTCCTCTTGACTGCCACACTACAGCCACACTGGCGTCTTCAGTCTCAAGTGTCCTGCATGATTTCTTCTTCCAATGGACTACTAGTCTCCTTTCAAAGACTCAACTCAAAAGGCTGTTTCTTTGTCAGTCTTGGACCCCTTTTATTTGTGAATCTCATTTGCAATCCCATCTTAAGGTCTTACGGACTCATCCAACAATTATCTTAATGCTTACTTTATGTCAAGCACTATGCAAGTCTAACGAGAGAGGAAGCTCTTAACCAAATCATCACCTAAATGAATGTAATATTTGTCTGTTGTGAGACAGAGGTTCAAAAAAAATGTACTGTTCGATTCACCACTAAAGGATGAGTAACAGTTGGAAGATGAAATGGGTGAGGGCAGAAGGATGGGCATGCTTGTTTGAATACCTTGTTGCAGGGAGCAGAGTTCAGGGCATTGCATGATGAAAGGGAGGCGGGATTCCTGGCCTAGGGTGAGGCTTGAACCATGGAATGACATCATCTGGTCTGTCTCCAGTCCATAGGGCTGGGGAGAGTGCCTGTGGCTGAGCGATGTGAAGGTAGTCACCCAGACAATGATCTAGATTATAGAGTGGGGGTGGCAGGAATGGTAGCTGCTCCAGACAAATAGATGTACACACCGTAAAGAGGTTACATTCATAGACATGGTGAGAAACCAGATTTAGGGAGAAAACGGTTGACCCCCATTAGGACACTGGTTTGTGTAACTGGGCTGGTGATGAGATAAAGAATACTAGAAGAGGACCCTCTTATTTTTAATTTTCTTTTACAGATGATGATACATAAAGTGGAAGGATCTCATTAGTTTACCAACTGCATTCATTAGGACAGGTGATATAGGCAATCCTGCAATTGGTTTGTGAGCATTTGGGGTCCAGGCAACAGTTTTTATTTTTACTTAGAACCCCAGAGCTTGGCTCATACGTTGATTTGTCTGTCTAATAGTGTGGCTTTCCTTTAAAAATGTGTAAATAAAGTTAAATACAGAAATATTAAAAATAAAAAATTAAACACCAATAAGAGCACCAGTTTCAGAAAGTATGCACAGAGGTCTTATCATCTCTTGTTAATTTGAGCCATACAAGTTTAATCAAACTTGATAATTCCCTTCAAATTGATAATAAGCTAGGTTTTTTTTTTTTTTTTTTACTTTTAATTCAGAATACTTATTCTGAAGTAAAAACTTTTCCTAGGGTTAGAGCTGGTTCTTGGCTGTCTTCCTCCATCCCTTTTCAACTTTTGACTTCTGGGCTTTTGACTCAGGTCCTCTGAGCATGAAGATGAAAGACTGCATTTTCCAGTCCCATTAACTTCTGTGAGTAAAGCTCATTTCTTGATTCTTTGGGATTCTGTAGCAGGGAAAGGGTTCTATCTGCCTTTTCAGTCTTTATTCACCAGCTATGCACTGGAGACAAGAGAGGAGCAAGGAAGCTGCAGTGACAGGACCATAGAGCACCAACCTGACTTTGCAGAGTACTTATTTGGGATGGGCAGAAGTTCAGGGCATTGCATGATGAAAGGGAGGCGGATTCCTGGCCTAGGGTGAGGCTTGAACCATGGAATGACATCATCTGGTCTGTCTCCAGTCCATAGGGCTGGGGAGAGTGCCTGTGGCTGAGCGATGTGAAGGTAGTCACCCAGACAATGATCTAGATTATAGAGTGGGGGTGGCAGGAATGGTAGCTGCTCCAGACAAATAGATGTACACACCGTAAAGAGGTTACATTCATAGACATGGTGAGAAACCAGATTTAGGGAGAAAACGGTTGACCCCCATTAGGACACTGGTTTGTGTAACTGGGCTGGTGATGAGATAAAGAATACTAGAAGAGGACCCTCTTATTTTTAATTTTCTTTTACAGATGATGATACATAAAGTGGAAGGATCTCATTAGTTTACCAACTGCATTCATTAGGACAGGTGATATAGGCAATCCTGCAATTGGTTTGTGAGCATTTGGGGTCCAGGCAACAGTTTTTATTTTTACTTAGAACCCCAGAGCTTGGCTCATACGTTGATTTGTCTGTCTAATAGTGTGGCTTTCCTTTAAAAATGTGTAAATAAAGTTAAATACAGAAATATTAAAAATAAAAAATTAAACACCAATAAGAGCACCAGTTTCAGAAAGTATGCACAGAGGTCTTATCATCTCTTGTTAATTTGAGCCATACAAGTTTAATCAAACTTGATAATTCCCTTCAAATTGATAATAAGCTAGGTTTTTTTTTTTTTTTTTTACTTTTAATTCAGAATACTTATTCTGAAGTAAAAACTTTTCCTAGGGTTAGAGCTGGTTCTTGGCTGTCTTCCTCCATCCCTTTTCAACTTTTGACTTCTGGGCTTTTGACTCAGGTCCTCTGAGCATGAAGATGAAAGACTGCATTTTCCAGTCCCATTAACTTCTGTGAGTAAAGCTCATTTCTTGATTCTTTGGGATTCTGTAGCAGGGAAAGGGTTCTATCTGCCTTTTCAGTCTTTATTCACCAGCTATGCACTGGAGACAAGAGAGGAGCAAGGAAGCTGCAGTGACAGGACCATAGAGCACCAACCTCTGACTTCCTCCCCAGCAGAATGTCTATCAGTTACTTGATTCCACTTTCTTTAGTGAAGATGCTGCATCGGCCTCCTCCCATTTGAATTGACTCGGGGTCTCCACATCCTCGATCCTCTCTCCCTCATGTGTGCATCTCCTCATGAAGTGCGGAATAAATGTGATCGGTATCCCATTCTCATCTTTATAGTCATTTACTAATTCATTTCAGTAAGGGGAGGACAGTCACATACAGCCCTTCCTCCGGGGCATGTGTTCATTTAAAGCGCCTGTCAATACTGATGGGGAGAGAGGTTCTCTGAGAAGAGTGCTACCGATTTTGAAAATCATTGAGGGTAATCAGGGGGACAGTGTGGTGGTTAGAAATGGCTTTTTATGCCTGAATGAGATGAGAAAATCTTCCTGAGAGCTGTCAGATGATGGATAATTTGAAACCCCTTGAAATTATTTATTGGAAACAGCGATGAAAAACTCAGCCACAGTTTTCAGCTTGACAAGAAGGGGTTGTTTCATATTTTAAACATTCAAAGGAAACAGCAGGAGAGCTGTCATTAAGAGATCAGTGAATCAAGCCAATGAGTGAGATAATTGTTCACCAAGAAGAGACAGTTGAATTTTTAATGCTTCCTTAGTGATGAAGGGATGAGGAGGGGATGTATTGCTGGCTGGTTCCTAAGTAAGCTGCCTGAAGAAAGTGGGTTTGGGTGATAGAAAGCAGGAGACAAGTGTCTTTGGGAATCTGGAAGATGAAAACAGTCCTGGATCTCTCTTCTGATGGTTGTGCCAGATAAAGCTGTGATAATCTGTTGGTGTTTATCTGCCTGTTCCAGTCAAAATGAAGAGCTACTTGGGAGAGATTCTGTGTAAGAGGCCTTGGAGAGACAGCCTGATCTGAACACTGCTAATGGGAGGAGCTCTGGTCATTTGAGTGGAACCAGAGACAACTCAGAGGGGCCAAACAGTGAAACAGAGCGTCAGCAGCAAAACCCAGGAGAAAAAGTATTAGCGGGAGGTTCAGGGGCAGTTGGTCCAATGCTGGTGGACTTACTAGACAGATCTCCTATCCTGAGCTGGAGAAGCTCTTCTGGGAGTGGAGGAGCACTGGGACTTGGAAGAGCTCTCAAAGAAACAACCTTGTTTTCCTCCACTGGGGTTCAGAACCAGCTAAAAAGGAGTCAGGAGATACATATTTTCGGTTTTCTTTTTTTTTGACTTTTTAGAAGTATAGTTGATGTACACCTGTCATTTATATTGTATAATATAGTGATGCATAATTTTAAAATTCTTTGATCTTTTATACTTAAAATAAAATACTGGCTATATTCTCTATGTTTGTATAATATAACCTTACTATATTTTATACAGAATAATGTACCTCTTAATCTTCTACTGTTATGTTTCTCGCCCCTCCTTCCCTTCCCCACTGGTAACCACTAGTTTATTCTTTGTTTTTTTTTTTTTTTTTTTTAAAGATTTATTTATTTATTTATTTTTGGGCGGGGGTCGGGTTGGGGAGGGAGGGGAGCAGGCGGGCCACTTCTATTGGTCTTTCATTTCTCTATTTTCATCTGTCTTTGTTCTTTGGCTCCTGTGGGCCTCCCATCGCGGTGGCGTCTGTTGTCGCAGAGCGCTGGCTCTGGGCGCATGCGCTCCAGAGCTCCGGCTCGGTGATTGGACACATCAGTCCAGCCGCTCCGCAGCACGTGGGATCTTCCCAGGCCAGGATCGAACCCGCGCCCCTTGCACTGCAAGGCCACTAGTGTCCTTATCCACTGGACCACCAGGGGAAGCCCTAGTTTATTCTTTATGCCTGTTTCCTTTTCGTTGTATTTACTAACATGCTAAGTGACAGAAGACTGTAGACAGAAGACTTGTTCCAGGAAGGAAGCTATCAAGGAAGCTACCATAGATTAGATGTGTACAGTATGAACTAGGTGTGTAGACAGGGAGGAACCTAGCAAAGTTTGTTAGAATTCCTCTCTGGGTAGCAATGTCACTGGTCCAATAAATATTTGTTTGCTAATTCTCTGCTTTTCATCTCCAGGTGAATTGCCTTTCTCCTCTTTGAAGCCTCCAAACCACTACTGCCAATAGCATCTTTTGTCTTTAACTGAAGATGCTATTTAAGGTAACAGTTTCAGTTCTTTCCGCAAGAAACACAACCTTTCTGGGCTCTCCCATGTATCCATGTTATTCAACTTCGGTGTGACTTTTTCCCTGTCAATCTGTCTGATGTTGATTTAATTCTCAGGCCTGCTGAAGAATCTAGAAATGTAGAGGAAAAATTCTTCCGCCCCAGGAAGGGTGAGAGGTGTGCCATGGAGTTAAGCTCCAATGTCCAGCTTTGACTCTGCTTTGAGGAAAAAAAAAGGTGTAAAGTGTCCTGGAGATAAGTATTAATCTTGAGATGCAAGTGCACTTGGTCCCTGACTGAACATAGAGATGGAGAGCATCCTTCCTGTTTTGGAGAGCTGTGGGCCTCAATCAGGAGGACCCTTCAGGACTGGGGTGGTGGTGAGGAGGCACGTAGGGCACCTCTCTAAGGGATGCCTGGGCACTGGCAAGTGACACGAGGAGAGGAAACAGTGCTGTTCATTATTCCTCTCCCCTTTTGGAGTCTGCATGATGCAGCGATTAGACAGGATCTGAAACCAGACTGCCCTGTGGGGCTAACTCCTCTTTCACTTGCTTTCTGTGGCCAGATCTGTGACTTCTCCTTGCAGTTTTTACACACATGAAAGATGATGATGATACTTATCTCATGAGATATGTCAGGATCATTGAGCAAACCTGTTTCTCTCTCAGCGTTTCCTGGTGTGTGGGTAGCACTGTGTTTGTTATAGGTGTTGCTGTCATTCTATCCCTATTGGCACTCATCAGGGTAGAACTTAAACTCTTCCCAGGAAGAATTGCCTGTCACCATTGGCAAAGTCAGACCTGCACTTACTTGGGGAAGAGCTGTGCATTGGGTGTCGATGATTCTAGTGCCAAGGCATGTGTTCTGCTATTGCAGCTGAGTGTGGAGGGCCCTGCGGCCACCAAGGATGAGCCTTCATCCTGTTCACTAGTTGTTACCCTCACTACTCAGAGGATGCGAAGTCATGGGGTGACTCTCATTTTCTTACTTTCTATATGACAGGGATCAGAAAAAAGGGGAGTGCACGCAGAACAAGTTATTTCTGATTGCTGTCAGTTAAAGGTAGGGGAGATGTCTGGGGTTGGGGTAAAGGGCTTTCCAAAGAAATCTGGCTTCTCTCTTCCTTCTCTAGGCTGGGCAGCTACAAGGGCTTGCAGGGTGGTACAGTGCAGCCCAGTCATCATAATTGGGTTGCAATTGGCTATTGCAAGTTTCCTATAATCTTCTGACACCCCCAACATCCTTAGCATTGAAACCAGGTAGATGGTTTTAGATTCACTAAGGAAGAAACCAAATGACCACTTCAGAGGAGATGATGCATCATTTCACATTGCATCTTCCCAACCAGAGGGTGCAGCTCAGGATGCTCACGCTCACATGGTTCCCCTTCCACTAATAATTAGTTGAATCTGAGTAGTGAAAGTCGTTGCTTCTGGGTGAAGAATTTTTTCCTTTGTATTTTCCAGTTAACCAGTTGCCATTTTTATAGTAAAGGATTTAACTTTACCCAGAGTTTGCCCTGGCCTTTCAGAAGATAATCCCTAAACTCTTAGAAAGTCACACTCAATAGTTTGAAAGTATAATACAAGTGAGGGGCTCACCTCATAATACTGTCTAATAATGAGATCTAGAGTAGGGACTTCAGGTCATACAATATTAGCTTGACTTCTAGAGAGGTTGTAAACTGAGATCAGAGACTTGCACAGTGAACTAAGCCTATGCCATGGAGCCCAGTGAAACCTCTGGCTACCCAGTCTCAGGTGAACTTGCCTGATTGGTGATGCTCCAGGTATATTTTCACCACAGTCATGTTGTCAGTCCTCATTGCTGGAGAAGGTAGTGCTGCCCATGGCTCAGCTGGGAGATGACAGGTGGTAACTTAGTGTTGGAAGCTCTCTAGACTTTGCCCTGACGTGTCCCACCCATTTGGGTTTTTGGTTTTTTTATCTGTGCCTTAATTGTAATAAACCATAACTGCAAGAATAAAGCTTTCAGTTAGTTTTATGGGTCTTTATGACCAGTTGTTGAATCCCAGTGTGCTCTTAGGAACCCCTGAGCTTGTAGTGGGTGTCAGAAGTGAAGGCTATCTAATATGACAGGGATCAGAAAAAAGGGGAGTGCACGCAGAACAAGTTATTTCTGATTGCTGTCAGTTAAAGGTAGGGGAGATGTCTGGGGTTGGGGTAAAGGGCTTTCCAAAGAAATCTGGCTTCTCTCTTCCTTCTCTAGGCTGGGCAGCTACAAGGGCTTGCAGGGTGGTACAGTGCAGCCCAGTCATCATAATTGGGTTGCAATTGGCTATTGCAAGTTTCCTATAATCTTCTGACACCCCCAACATCCTTAGCATTGAAACCAGGTAGATGGTTTTAGATTCACTAAGGAAGAAACCAAATGACCACTTCAGAGGAGATGATGCATCATTTCACATTGCATCTTCCCAACCAGAGGGTGCAGCTCAGGATGCTCACGCTCACATGGTTCCCCTTCCACTAATAATTAGTTGAATCTGAGTAGTGAAAGTCGTTGCTTCTGGGTGAAGAATTTTTTCCTTTGTATTTTCCAGTTAACCAGTTGCCATTTTTATAGTAAAGGATTTAACTTTACCCAGAGTTTGCCCTGGCCTTTCAGAAGATAATCCCTAAACTCTTAGAAAGTCACACTCAATAGTTTGAAAGTATAATACAAGTGAGGGGCTCACCTCATAATACTGTCTAATAATGAGATCTAGAGTAGGGACTTCAGGTCATACAATATTAGCTTGACTTCTAGAGAGGTTGTAAACTGAGATCAGAGACTTGCACAGTGAACTAAGCCTATGCCATGGAGCCCAGTGAAACCTCTGGCTACCCAGTCTCAGGTGAACTTGCCTGATTGGTGATGCTCCAGGTATATTTTCACCACAGTCATGTTGTCAGTCCTCATTGCTGGAGAAGGTAGTGCTGCCCATGGCTCAGCTGGGAGATGACAGGTGGTAACTTAGTGTTGGAAGCTCTCTAGACTTTGCCCTGACGTGTCCCACCCATTGGGTGGTGTTATCTGTGCCTTTACATTGTAATAAACCATAACTGCAAGAATAAAGCTTTCAGTTAGTTTTATGGGTCTTTATGACCAGTTGTTGAATCCCAGTGTGCTCTTAGGAACCCCTGAGCTTGTAGTGGGTGTCAGAAGTGAAGGAGCTTTGTGGACTCTAACTTTGCATTATTACCATTTTGGTCAAAGTCTCATTCTTATTTAGGGGGTCATTTGCTTCTGCTGTGGCAACACCTCATTGCAATTTAATTAAAATATTTTCCAAATTGTGGAGACGGGTGAACCCTTCTTGATCTCTGATGCATTATGGGATATGCCTACTAGTTATATTCTATCCAATTCAGTTAAATAAATCACCTACTGTTTTGACTTTTTTTTTTTTCCTATCAGATGGATCAGCAGAGTTCCTGACTTCAAGGAACTTCTCAGTTTCTCCCAAAACAGAAGGTGAAAATGACCATGACATGAATAAATTCTAGCTAGTCTGTAGACTTAGATGAAGAAGAGAGATTATAGCATATTAGAAGGTTCAGCACTTGAGGCCTTGTAATTATGTCCTGAAATTATGAAGATTCTTATATTTTAGAGATTATATGGATTAATCATATAGAAAGGGGAACAAAAAACATTTTAAAAATCAGCGTTTTTCCAAATATGATCTTTATACATAACTCAGTCAAATGAAGTGCAAGTTGCTCATTCAGGTCCAACTGTTTGTGACCCCATGAACTGTAGCCTGCCAGGCTCCTCTGTCCATGGAATTCTCCAGGCAAGAATACTGGAGGGGGTAGCTGTTACCTTCTCCAGAGGATCTTCCCAACTAGGCCATCAAACCCACATTTACCACATTGCAAGCAGATTCCGACCCACGTTTTCCTAAAGGGTTTGGGGGGACAGTGAAACCTATGCCTGGCCTAACCCAGTCTCAGGTGAACTTGCCTGATTGGTGATGCTCCAGGTATATTTTCACCACAGTCATGTTGTCAGTCCTCATTGCTGGAGAAGGTAGTGCTGCCCATGGCTCAGCTGGGAGATGACAGGTGGTAACTTAGTGTTGGAAGCTCTCTAGACTTTGCCCTGACGTGTCCCACCCATTGGGTGGTGTTATCTGTGCCTTTACATTGTAATAAACCATAACTGCAAGAATAAAGCTTTCAGTTAGTTTTATGGGTCTTTATGACCAGTTGTTGAATCCCAGTGTGCTCTTAGGAACCCCTGAGCTTGTAGTGGGTGTCAGAAGTGAAGGAGCTTTGTGGACTCTAACTTTGCATTATTACCATTTTGGTCAAAGTCTCATTCTTATTTAGGGGGTCATTTGCTTCTGCTGTGGCAACACCTCATTGCAATTTAATTAAAATATTTTCCAAATTGTGGAGACGGGTGAACCCTTCTTGATCTCTGATGCATTATGGGATATGCCTACTAGTTATATTCTATCCAATTCAGTTAAATAAATCACCTACTGTTTTGACTTTTTTTTTTTTCCTATCAGATGGATCAGCAGAGTTCCTGACTTCAAGGAACTTCTCAGTTTCTCCCAAAACAGAAGGTGAAAATGACCATGACATGAATAAATTCTAGCTAGTCTGTAGACTTAGATGAAGAAGAGAGATTATAGCATATTAGAAGGTTCAGCACTTGAGGCCTTGTAATTATGTCCTGAAATTATGAAGATTCTTATATTTTAGAGATTATATGGATTAATCATATAGAAAGGGGAACAAAAAACATTTTAAAAATCAGCGTTTTTCCAAATATGATCTTTATACATAACTCAGTCAAATGAAGTGCAAGTTGCTCATTCAGGTCCAACTGTTTGTGACCCCATGAACTGTAGCCTGCCAGGCTCCTCTGTCCATGGAATTCTCCAGGCAAGAATACTGGAGGGGGTAGCTGTTACCTTCTCCAGAGGATCTTCCCAACTAGGGGATCAAACCCACATTTACCACATTGCAAGCAGATTCTGACCCAAGTTTTCCCTAAAGGGTTTGTGGAGGGGTGGAAGCTCCCATTGAAGGTCTGATTGGGAAGAGTTTTATACTTCTTTCTTCCTGGCTTCATTAGAAGCCCTCTGATTTTCTAAAACATCTATTTTATAAATGATTTCATTTTTTAAAATAAAATAGCTTCCTATAAACACACACATATATGTCCAAATATACACATACATATCCAGATACCTAGCAATTCTTTCATCTCATCTGCTTTGTAAGGGAAGAGCTTTGAAGGAAGAATGCGATTTTCAGGGCTATACAGGAAGATCTGTCAGTGAGGAACACAACCAGTGATGAAGGGGAAGAGGTGGCAGCAAATCTGACACCACCAAAGGCTGAATTAGGAAGCAGAACCAGGGAGGGGGGCCCAAGATGGTGGAGGAATGAGAGGAAGATTTCACCAGCTCCTCAACAGAATCACCAGGAGCTAATCAAGAAATGGAAAAACACTTATAAAGCAGCCTCTAGACGACAAAAGAAAGCAGAACCAAAGATCATGTGGAGGTGACTGGGTAATTCTGTTCACAGCCACTGAGAGGGCAAGAGCCTGCTGTGCGTTAAATGACAAGGTTAGTTTTATACAGGTTGAGGGTAGGATGGCAATAGTGCCAGTGGGCAACTGGAAACATGGGATAGAAATTACATACTCAAGTACACCCTGGAATCCATTAGGAAAACCAATGTCATTAAATAAAAAAAAAATTCCACCCAGGAGACAGACCCTTTAAAATTTCATAACTAATAATGCACTTGAGCAAGTTGCTCATTCAATTGAAGATTCTTATATTTTAGAGATTATATGAGTTAATCATATAGAAAGGGGAACAAAAAACATTTTAAAAATCAGCGTTTTTCCAAATATGATCTTTATACATAACTCAGTCAAATGAAGTGCAAGTTGCTCATTCAGGTCCAACTGTTTGTGACCCCATGAACTGTAGCCTGCCAGGCTCCTCTGTCCATGGAATTCTCCAGGCAAGAATACTGGAGGGGGTAGCTGTTACCTTCTCCAGAGGATCTTCCCAACTAGGGGATCAAACCCACATTTACCACATTGCAAGCAGATTCTGACCCAAGTTTTCCCTAAAGGGTTTGTGGAGGGGTGGAAGCTCCCATTGGAGGTCTGATTGGGAAGAGTTTTATACTTCTTTCTTCCTGGCTTCATTAGAAGCCCTCTGATTTTCTAAAACATCTATTTTATAAATGATTTCATTTTTTAAAATAAAATAGCTTCCTATAAACACACACATATATGTCCAAATATACACATACATATCCAGATACCTAGCAATTCTTTCATCTCATCTGCTTTGTAAGGGAAGAGCTTTGAAGGAAGAATGCGATTTTCAGGGCTATACAGGAAGATCTGTCAGTGAGGAACACAACCAGTGATGAAGGGGAAGAGGTGGCAGCAAATCTGACACCACCAAAGGCTGAATTAGGAAGCAGAACCAGGGAGGGGGGCCCAAGATGGTGGAGGAATGAGAGGAAGATTTCACCAGCTCCTCAACAGAATCACCAGGAGCTAATCAAGAAATGGAAAAACACTTATAAAGCAGCCTCTAGACGACAAAAGAAAGCAGAACCAAAGATCATGTGGAGGTGACTGGGTAATTCTGTTCACAGCCACTGAGAGGGCAAGAGCCTGCTGTGCGTTAAATGACAAGGTTAGTTTTATACAGGTTGAGGGTAGGATGGCAATAGTGCCAGTGGGCAACTGGAAACATGGGATAGAAATTACATACTCAAGTACACCCTGGAATCCATTAGGAAAACCAATGTCATTAAATAAAAAAAAAATTCCACCCAGGAGACAGACCCTTTAAATTACCTCAATAAATGCTTGAAAGATGTGTTTTAAGTGCATTTGAGTTGTACTACCTATGAAAGATGACTTACTGACACAGATGCAATTTAAAATCTCATGTTTTAATAGGAGTGTTAACACTTTTGGCTGCTTCTTACCTGGGAGAGATGAATCTTCATAAAATACTGTTTTGATAATATCAGTTCCCTGATCTAAATGTTTAGTAGCTGTTTGTGCTCAGATCTGCCAGTATTAGGGAAGCTTCCTTCCCAGGGTGAGGTTTAGTTCAGTTCTTTGAACTGCAGAGGGGGAGAATCACAGGAAACCAAGACAAAGACTGGTCAGAATGGTTTCAGATCCCTCTCCTTTGTATCAGAAGGAATGCAAAATAATGTCAAGGTATTACCTATTCTGCTTCCCAATGGAGGTAAACATCTTTAGTTCAAATGGTCCTGAGCCCTCCCTGTCTTTTCCACTCTTCCCGTCTCCCTGGCCAAAAATACTTGTTTCCTGATTGGGGACAAGGAGTGTACTGATAACAGAGATGATTTCCACATAGCTTGTATGAGAATTCTGTATACCAAAACTTTACCAGAAAGGATAATTAGCTTCCCTGAGCAAACAAACAAACAAAAGACTGTAGCCAGTACCCAAGCCTGTATTAACCTTCCCTCTCCTCCTTTTGAGGGGAATCCAAAATCTACAGAATACATAGAAAAAAGGTTTTGACTGTGTTATTTGTCCTCCATTGGTGTAATTATGCTAGTGTTAAATGGAAAAGAAATGGTGAGCTAGGGTTTAAACACAGTGTGTTCTAAGTGTCCTCACAGAGTTCTTTCTTAACTTTAAGAAACTCTGGATTCCTTTGTTTGTTGTGAGAGATAAATAATACATGTTAAACATTTAACCAGTGTGTTTTGTTGTCACAATTCCCTTTAGTGCACTTGCAACTCTGGACACCTCTTGCAGTTTTAGAGCAAGGATGTCTGCGAAAGGAACAAAGATATCAAAGCTTAGCTTCAGTGCCTCAAAACAGGTTCCTTAAGTGTGCTATAAAGAGAGCAGGCATAGAGAGGGGATTCTGATGAAAAGAGCCAGACTTCTGATTATGAAAAATTTCACTGTGATCTCAGAGCATGAAATATTATGAATAGCTGGGAAGTTCTGATGAATTACCAGTCTGCCTTAGTCATTTGTATATACAGATGGAAGGACACGTATGTGAAGATGAAGAGGCATCATAAGGAAATTGAAGAGCAGTAGTCAGAGAAGGAAACACACTCATGGATTCATTTCTGGGAATTAGTTCTGAATGAAGGAGAGCTTTGGGGCTCACAGTGGCAGAGGTTCATGAACTTCCCTCTCATGTCATCTTATTGTTAGTATAAAGGTTGCATGAACAGTTAAAAAGAGAAGGAAGTCCCGTGATTGATCAACGACCCTTATCAAGAGTTATCACATAATACCATATCTCGTTAGAAGGAAGAAACCTTGTGTGACAGTGGGCATGTAGAAACTTGGAATAAACCTAGATTTCTAGGCTCCTTTGGGAGCTGGGTGTCGACAGGTCAGGCAACTAAGTTGCTATCAGGGAAATTAAGTGGCAGAGGTGGACACCCTTCTTGGAGGAGTCCTTTAGGAGAAAGATATTTCCCTTCTTGCTATAGCGTATCTGGAGACCAGGTTGGTAAGTGTGGTGGTGTCATGAGAAGGAGTCCTGTCCCCAGCACTAACCCCTGAGCTGCCAACGTTTACATGGCAGGGAAAGAAATCTCTACTGTTTAAGCTACTGTTATTTTGGATTTTTTGTTGCAGTTAATGAATAAAGTTAGGTCTTCTACATGATGTACTCAGTTTCTTAAACTTCAATTGAAAATACGCTAAGTCATTTATGGATCTCAGGTCAGGATCATGTGAATCTAAATTACATTTTATCTGATGCCTTGAAAGATGTTACAATCAAGATAATCAAATAGACTGTTCTCATGGACTCTTCTCACTCAACTTTGAGACTTCATGAGCAGCCCCACCTCTCTCACCTTATATCTCAGTCATTTAGGGATGTTTCTTGATGACAGAGGAGCTTCCCTGCTGGCTCAGGTGGTAAAGAGTCTCCCTGCAATGCGGGAGACCTGGGTTTAATCTCTGGGTCGTTAAGATGCCCTGGTGAAGGAAATGGCAAACCACTCCAGTATTCTTGTCTAGAAAATCGCATGGACATTGGAGCCTGGCGGGCTACAGTCCAAGGAGTTGCAAAGAGTCAGATATGACTGAGCGACTAACACACACACTTGATGATAAATGACAGAAGCAGTGGCCTCATTGCTTTTATTAAGGAGGGACTTTCTCAAGGTCCTTACTGTCCCATTCTAAAAGTTGCATCCTCTGACAATGCAATCTTGGAAGGATTGTCCTTCCCACCACAAGTATTAGTGGACATATAGCTGTGTTATAGCAAGTAGCACAAGAAGAAGTTTGTTGGCAGGTCCTGAAAAAGATTTCCCTCCCTGGAAAAAAACATAAGGAAAGTCTTCCTAATCATCCCCTCCAACCCCACCCGTATCACTTCTTTTCTATTTTTGAAAGCAGTTATGTATGGATACAATGCTTAAAACCATTATAAATCCTCTTGAGCTTTCTGAGATCAACACAGATTCCCCCCTTCCCCACCTTCCGCCACCTTACCCAGCAGAAATATCCAGCTCTGACACCCTTCTTGGAGGAGTCCTTTAGGAGAAAGATATTTCCTTCTTGCTATAGCGTATCTGGAGACCAGGTTGGTAAGTGTGGTGGTGTCATGAGAAGGAGTCCTGTCCCCAGCACTAACCCCTGAGCTGCCAACGTTTACATGGCAGGGAAAGAAATCTCTACTGTTTAAGCTACTGTTATTTTGGATTTTTTGTTGCAGTTAATGAATAAAGTTAGGTCTTCTACATGATGTACTCAGTTTCTTAAACTTCAATTGAAAATACGCTAAGTCATTTATGGATCTCAGGTCAGGATCATGTGAATCTAAATTACATTTTATCTGATGCCTTGAAAGATGTTACAATCAAGATAATCAAATAGACTGTTCTCATGGACTCTTCTCACTCAACTTTGAGACTTCATGAGCAGCCCCACCTCTCTCACCTTATATCTCAGTCATTTAGGGATGTTTCTTGATGACAGAGGAGCTTCCCTGCTGGCTCAGGTGGTAAAGAGTCTCCCTGCAATGCGGGAGACCTGGGTTTAATCTCTGGGTCGTTAAGATGCCCTGGTGAAGGAAATGGCAAACCACTCCAGTATTCTTGTCTAGAAAATCGCATGGACATTGGAGCCTGGCGGGCTACAGTCCAAGGAGTTGCAAAGAGTCAGATATGACTGAGCGACTAACACACACACTTGATGATAAATGACAGAAGCAGTGGCCTCATTGCTTTTATTAAGGAGGGACTTTCTCAAGGTCCTTACTGTCCCATTCTAAAAGTTGCATCCTCTGACAATGCAATCTTGGAAGGATTGTCCTTCCCACCACAAGTATTAGTGGACATATAGCTGTGTTATAGCAAGTAGCACAAGAAGAAGTTTGTTGGCAGGTCCTGAAAAAGATTTCCCTCCCTGGAAAAAAACATAAGGAAAGTCTTCCTAATCATCCCCTCCAACCCCACCCGTATCACTTCTTTTCTATTTTTGAAAGCAGTTATGTATGGATACAATGCTTAAAACCATTATAAATCCTCTTGAGCTTTCTGAGATCAACACAGATTCCCCCCTTCCCCACCTTACCCAGCTTTCTGATCGCCTTAGATCCCAGATCCACAAGCAGAAATTATCCAGCTCTACTGGGAGTTTTTGTAGTACCATTCAGAGGTATCAATAAATAAGCCTTATTTAATGGAAAGATAGCTTTTGAGAGAGGTAGGAAATCTCCCTTCTTATAAATACTGTCAAAGGTCCCTTCAAGAGAGGTGGGGAAAACTACCAAAAATTAGATCTTCCTTTGTGTAGACTGAGATGATATGTAGAGATTACTATGAGACCGCATTGTGTAGTATGGAAAACAAGAACTAGAGCCAGTTCTTGTTCTAACAAGACTGAATTCCAGTCTTCAAATTTTCTGAGATTTTTTTTTCCCTTAAAATTTAGGAGCTTAGAATAGATACTCCTTAGGTTTTTTTTTTTTTTTTTGGGGGGGGGCGGGGGGGGGGCGGGGTGGGGGGGGAGAGGGGTGGGCGAGCCACTTCCATTGGTCTTTCACCTATCCATTTTCATCCATCTTTTGTTGTTTGGCCCGTGTGGGCCTCCCATCACAGTGGTCTCTGTTGTTGCAGAGCACCAGCTCTGGGCGCATGCACTCCAGAGCTCCGGCTCGGTGTTTGGACACATTGGTCCAGCCCCTCCGCGGCATGTGGGATCTTCCCAGGCCAGGGATCGAACCAGCGCCCCTTGCACTGCAAGGCGGTGTCCTTACCCACTGGACCACCAGGGAAGCCCCTCCTTAGGTTGTTTTTAACTCTAAATCAATTGTCTCATCCTAGTCTATTTTATTGTCTGTCTTCCTTTAAGGCATCAGGTAAAATGTAACTTGGATTTTTAAGATACAGTTTCCAAAAATTACTGAAATATTTGCTTATTCTTTATGAATCCATTCAGCCATTTATTCCTTTTGAAAACTTTAGATATTATTGGCGTAACATTCTACTAGTCATAGTGTGAAACACAATGATTTGGTAGATGTGTATACTGAAAAATAGTTGCTGCAATAAATCTGTGAAAAATGCTGTAAGAATTTTGATAGAGAAAATAGTTGCTGGATATTTTAACAATATTCTTCCAATCCATGATTATGAAATAAATCCTCTTGAGCTTTCTGAGATCAACACAGATTCCCCCCTTCCCCACCTTACCCAGCTTTCTGATCGCCTTAGATCCCAGATCCACAAGCAGAAATTATCCAGCTCTACTGGGAGTTTTTGTAGTACCATTCAGAGGTATCAATAAATAAGCCTTATTTAATGGAAAGATAGCTTTTGAGAGAGGTAGGAAATCTCCCTTCTTATAAATACTGTCAAAGGTCCCTTCAAGAGAGGTGGGGAAAACTACCAAAAATTAGATCTTCCTTTGTGTAGACTGAGATGATATGTAGAGATTACTATGAGACCGCATTGTGTAGTATGGAAAACAAGAACTAGAGCCAGTTCTTGTTCTAACAAGACTGAATTCCAGTCTTCAAATTTTCTGAGATTTTTTTTTCCCTTAAAATTTAGGAGCTTAGAATAGATACTCCTTAGGTTTTTTTTTTTTTTTTTTAGGCGGGGCAGGGGGAGGGTCGGGTTGGGAGGGAGAGGGGTGGGCGAGCCACTTCCATTGGTCTTTCACCTATCCATTTTCATCCATCTTTTGTTGTTTGGCCCGTGTGGGCCTCCCATCACAGTGGTCTCTGTTGTTGCAGAGCACCAGCTCTGGGCGCATGCACTCCAGAGCTCCGGCTCGGTGTTTGGACACATTGGTCCAGCCCCTCCGCGGCATGTGGGATCTTCCCAGGCCAGGGATCGAACCAGCGCCCCTTGCACTGCAAGGCGGTGTCCTTACCCACTGGACCACCAGGGAAGCCCCTCCTTAGGTTGTTTTTAACTCTAAATCAATTGTCTCATCCTAGTCTATTTTATTGTCTGTCTTCCTTTAAGGCATCAGGTAAAATGTAACTTGGATTTTTAAGATACAGTTTCCAAAAATTACTGAAATATTTGCTTATTCTTTATGAATCCATTCAGCCATTTATTCCTTTTTGAAAACTTTAGATATTATTGGCGTAACATTCTACTAGTCATAGTGTGAAACACAATGATTTGGTAGATGTGTATACTGAAAAATAGTTGCTGCAATAAATCTGTGAAAAATGCTGTAAGAATTTTGATAGAGATTCTATTGAATCTGTAGATTGCTTTGGGTAGTATGGATATTTTAACAATATTCTTCCAATCCATGATTATAGATTATCTTTCCACTTATTTCTCTTTCATCAGTGTCTTAAAATTTTCAGTGTGCAAGTGCACGTAATGTGCAAATAGTGATGATTTTATTTTTCTGATATGGGTGCCTTTATGTCTTGCTTATGTACTGTGGCTGTGACTTCCAGTACCGTATTGAATAAAGGTGGTGAGAGCAGGTATCTTTGTCTTATGTTTGAACTTAAAGAAAAAGCTTTCAGTTTTTCATTACTGAGTTCTGCTTTAGCTAGGGACTTGTCATATATGACTTTATTTATTACATTGAGGTATGTTTGAGGGTTTTTATGGTGAATCGCTGTTAAATTTTGTCGATGCTTTTTCTGCCTCTATCGAGATGATCACATTATGTTTATACTCTTTTTAATGTGATATATCACATTGATTTGAAGATGCTAAACCTTTCTTGCCTCCCTGAAATAAATCCCACTTGATCATGGTGTATGATCCTTTTAATGTATTGTTGAAGTTCAGTTTGGTAATATTTTGTTGGGGATTTTTATATCTATATTCATCAGAGAGATTGGCCTATAGTCTCTTGTATTGGCTTTATTTGATTCTGGTATCAGGGAAAGGCTGGCCTCATAAAATGAGTTGGGGAGTTTTTCTTTCTTAGGTATATTTTTGAGACTTTGAGAAAAATTGGTGTGAATTCTACCAACATTTAAGGAATTAATTACCTGAGTCATCTGGTCCTGGAATTTTGTTTCTTAGGAGGTTTTAGATTACTGATTCAATCTTCTTACTATAAATTAATGTCAGTTCAGATACTCCGTTTCTTCATGATTCAGTCTTGGTAGGTCTTGTGTTTCTATTAATTTATCCATTTCTTCTAAGTTGTCCTACCTACTGGCATATAATTAGTCATAGTCTTGTCTTACAATCCTTTGTATTTCTGTGGTATCAGTTGTAATGTACTTTCTAGAAACTTGTCAATTTTATCTTTTTTTTTTTTTAAACAGCTGTTAGGTTTTTTTTTTTTTTTTTTTAAATTTTTATTTATTTTGGGATATTCTGGATCTTCATTGCTGCCAGCGGTTTCAGAGAGTGGAGGCCACTCTCGGGTTGAAGTGAGCAGACTTCTTGTTGCAGTGACTTCCCTTATTGTGGAACTCGGGCTCTAGGGCACATGGGCTTCAATCAACAGTTGTTGCTCCAAAGCTCTAGAGCATGGGCTCAATAATTGTGGCTTACAGGCTTAGTTGCTCCACAGCATGTGGGATCTTCCTGGATCAGGGATTGAACTGGTGTCTCCTGCATTGGCAGGCGAAGTCTTCACCACTGATCTACCAGGGAAGTCCAGCTCTTAGTTTTATTTATCTCTTTTATTGTCTTTTTAGTCTCTATTTCAGTTATTTCTGCTTCATTCTTTCTTTTCTTCTAATAAATTTGGCCTTAGTTTGTTCTTCTCTATTGTCTTTAAGTACAAAACTTGGTTCTTTATTTGATAACTTTCTTGGATTTTTTTTCTTGTTTCTTATTGTAGGCATTTATCATAATGAACTTCTCTCTTAGAAATGTGTTGGCTGCACCCTACAAGTATTCCTGTCTTCTATTTCCATCGTCACTTGTCTTAAGATACTCATGATTTCATGTTTTTAAATGTGTGTGACCCCTAAAGGAAGATGGTTACTTGTTAGACTTTTATTGTGATTCTTATATTACTTAGTGCTATTCCATAGACATACTCTTGTGCTTGGCTTTCCGAGTAACTAAACATAGTTTTCTCCCAATATCGTCTATGAAATGTCTGATAATATAATTATTTTTAAGTATACAATATAGAATAGAGTCAGGAAAATTAAATTAGAGAAATGTAGTGGAAGTCCTGGATGAGATTTATCAGTGAAAGAGAAGAGTAACTTTCTTGGCATTGGTCTGAGCAGTGCTATTTTAGGAATATGACACCCTAACTATAGGCAACAAAAGAAAAAGGTAGACAAGTGGGATTGCATTAAATTAAACAGGATCTGCACAGCAAAGAAAGCCATCAACAGAATGAAAGACCACATATGAAATGAGAGAACATATTTGCAAATCATGTATCCAATACGTGGTTAATACCCAAAATACATGAGGAACTCATGCAGCTGAATAGCAAGAAGCCAAATAATCCAATTAAAAAATGGGAAATGGACCTAAATAGACATTTCTTAAAAGAAGACATACAAATGGATACCAGGTATTTTAAAATGCTCTGTGCTTAAATCAGGTAATTGCAAATCAAACCAAAATGAGATATCACCTTAAACCTGCTAGAATCCTGTTATCAGAATACTATATAGAATACTATATATACACACACACAGTGAAATACTATTCAGTCTTAAAAAGAAGGAAATTTTGTATTTTTGTTGATGTGGGTGAAGTTGGAAGACATTCTAATTGGACTGAGACACAGACAAATTTAGCATGATCTTACTTATGTATGTTATATGTGTTTGAGTGCTCAGTCATGTCTGATTCTGCAACCCCATGGACTATAGCCCACTAGCCTCCTCTGTCAGATAAAAATAATGGAGTGGGTTTGCATTTCCTACATCACGGGATCTTCCTGACCCAGGGATGAACTGCATTGCCTGCATTGATAGGCAGGTTCTGTACCACTCTGCCACCAATGTGTTTTTATGATCTCACTTATATATGGAATCTAAAATAGACTCACATGTTGGATGCCAGGGACTGAAGGAAGGGTGGAGAAACTGGGATATAAAGGATATAGTGTTAGTTATGCAAAATGAATAACTTCTGGAGATCTAATGTATAATGTTGTGACTATAGTTAACAATAATGTATTGTGTACTTGGAATTTGCTACAAGGGTCCATTTTAAGTGTTCTCACCATGCTCAAGAGAAGGTTATGACTCTCAGAGGTGATGGATATATTAATCAGCTTGATTGTGGGGATCACACGATGGATACATGTAACCAGCTATCAAGTTGTACACTTTAATTTTTAGTTGTCAGCTATACCTCAATAAGGCTAAAAGGGAAAATGTTAGCTATCCACATGCTCAAATCTCATTGTTCTGGATACCAGAAATGATGTTAAAGTAAGCATTTGTCTTCATTATTTTCATAAGCATTGCTGCTAATGTTACTTACACTGTGTGTTTGAGACAGAAAGCTGGGAAGGTAGGGGATCTTGAGTAGCTTTGTGAGCAGCTGACAGCCATTTCTGAGCTCTTCATCTGTGAAACAATTCTTTCACTGAGAGGGAATATTGACTTTGGAGGAGCCTGTTAAGATGTTCTCTTTGCATATGACTTTTTCCATAAGGAGGAATAGGATAAAAGCATCCCTTCTAATAACTTTTTTTCTTTTTTTTTTAGCTGTCTATTCCAGGGCACATTCTGCAGTTCTTCAAATTAGCTGTCATAATAAAAATATTTCACTCTAGGGACAATTAGCACCATCATGTCAAGACATATTTCTCCTCCCAACTCCCTCCTATGGCTGTTGAGAGATCATAGAACAAGAGAGAGAGGTATATTCTGTAGAACAGTGTTTTGGATCCTGACAGCATGAGGCCCTGCTCCCTCCAGCCTTGAGGACAGGTCACCAGTGGCTGTGGGTGCCCCCTTTTAAAAGCTACTTGAGTTGGCAGATGTTGTTTATTGGCATTCTGGAAGCAGTGCTGGAGGAGATACCATCATTCATGTTGCAGTGTGTTGGGAGCTGAAAGACGGATTGTGTCTGGACATCCTGTGGTGGGAACTATTCTTAGGTCTTTGGACAGCCTCAGGATTTAGAGCCTGCATCTTTGGCAAAATAAATAATGCCACTGTGATTTTAATAAAATCAGAGGTTCTTTGTATACACCATGTTTTCTCATCTCTTACTAATGTAGAAGGTGCATGCCAAGTTTTGACAGGGAAAAGCTAGGGAGAAATCAACAACAGACTAATAATTCCCCTGTGTCTGTCAGGGCTGTTTAATGTTTTTGTTTACTTAAATTTTTATTTCCTGAAGTTGTTGGTTTTCATTTAATTTATGGAAATGTCCCCAAGGACCCAGAGAGCGCCATATTGGATGGGATATTTCATAAAGATGGGGTCTCCTATGAGAATGGCTTTTTGCCCAACCTTATGCTTCTAATATTTTAATCTCAGAATGAATAGGAGAGAAAGGTTCAGTTCCTCCCCCAAATGAGATGTTCCAACGCTGCCCTTTGTTTTTGTTAAAGGTGAGAAGGTAAAATCACACAAGACCCATTTTCACATATCTAGCTACATTTCTTACATTTTGTTGTCCCTTAATTTAAAACCATAGACTAAAATGCCTGTATAAGTACTTTTCTGAGCTCTTCATCTGTGAAACAATTCTTTCACTGAGAGGGAATATTGACTTTGGAGGAGCCTGTTAAGATGTTCTCTTTGCATATGACTTTTTCCATAAGGAGGAATAGGATAAAAGCATCCCTTCTAATAACTTTTTTTCTTTTTTTTTTAGCTGTCTATTCCAGGGCACATTCTGCAGTTCTTCAAATTAGCTGTCATAATAAAAATATTTCACTCTAGGGACAATTAGCACCATCATGTCAAGACATATTTCTCCTCCCAACTCCCTCCTATGGCTGTTGAGAGATCATAGAACAAGAGAGAGAGGTATATTCTGTAGAACAGTGTTTTGGATCCTGACAGCATGAGGCCCTGCTCCCTCCAGCCTTGAGGACAGGTCACCAGTGGCTGTGGGTGCCCCTTTAAGAGCTACTTGAGTTGGCAGATGTTGTTTATTGGCATTCTGGAAGCAGTGCTGGAGGAGATACCATCATTCATGTTGCAGTGTGTTGGGAGCTGAAAGACGGATTGTGTCTGGACATCCTGTGGTGGGAACTATTCTTAGGTCTTTGGACAGCCTCAGGATTTAGAGCCTGCATCTTTGGCAAAATAAATAATGCCACTGTGATTTTAATAAAATCAGAGGTTCTTTGTATACACCATGTTTTCTCATCTCTTACTAATGTAGAAGGTGCATGCCAAGTTTTGACAGGGAAAAGCTAGGGAGAAATCAACAACAGACTAATAATTCCCCTGTGTCTGTCAGGGCTGTTTAATGTTTTTGTTTACTTAAATTTTTATTTCCTGAAGTTGTTGGTTTTCATTTAATTTATGGAAATGTCCCCAAGGACCCAGAGAGCGCCATATTGGATGGGATATTTCATAAAGATGGGGTCTCCTATGAGAATGGCTTTTTGCCCAACCTTATGCTTCTAATATTTTAATCTCAGAATGAATAGGAGAGAAAGGTTCAGTTCCTCCCCCAAATGAGATGTTCCAACGCTGCCCTTTGTTTTTGTTAAAGGTGAGAAGGTAAAATCACACAAGACCCATTTTCACATATCTAGCTACATTTCTTACATTTTTGTTGTCCCTTAATTTAAAACCACAGTAGACTATCCAAAACACACTGGCCAGTCATTAGGGAGAAATTATTTATACCCTGATATAATTTCTTATGGCATTTTGAACTTAGTCATTTTAACAGTACCTTTAAATATTTATTTGGCTCAGAGGTACTCTTTTCTTTAACTTCCTCTCCGAGGATCTGGAAAACTCAACAAGCCATTATTTATGACCTTGATTTAAATATGATCTCCTTTAAGGTTCTGGTATTTTAAACCTAGAATTTGGCTGTGTTTGCATGGGTGAAATAGCTATGCAGTGCACTGAGGTATTTAAAAGAGAAAGCGACCGCCTAGTAAGTGTTCTATAAGATGCCTAGATATCATGGATCACTGGAGGCCTGAGCTCCGCTCCCTCTTCCAGTGCCCTCAACCCCTCCCCCGGTTCCAGTTAAATATGCCCAAACAGAACTGTGATCAAACACAAAGATACATCTTTATAACTTCTTGGAATCTCACTAAAAACAAATGATAAATTAAAACAATTACAATCCTGAAAAACAAAGAGAGGTGAAGAACAACAAAAGCGTCAGTCTTTCAGAAGCAGAGTAGTCTATGGCTGTGTGGTGACTGAGCAGGCCCTGGCAGGATGTCCGCCAGCAATGCAGGAAGTGAAGCACAGTTTGCTTTGTATTGCAAACCCTAAAAGGCACATCAGGTACCCCTGAAAGTGAGATTGAAAATGGGAAGATTGGCCAGAAGCCTGAAGAAGTAGTTTAGATCCCACATCGTTAACTCTTCCCATCTGGAAGACTTCCCTCTTCAACCTCAGGTATAAGGGTAGAGGTTGACTCTGCTGGGAACACATCACTTGAAGGTAGTGGTAGGATGTTGAAAAATACCGGATAATGTAGAAGTATTGTTAGGAATCTTAAAATTCCTAAATTCTTCTCTATATTAGGCTCCCTCACTGCAGCTAGACTAATTCCCTTTGAGCAGAGGTTAAAATGTTCTTGGATCTGATTAATGCAAGGCAAAATAATGAAAGATCTAATTATTTAGTTTCTGAGTGACCCACACTTTGGTATGAAAGGCTAGCCAAGATCATCAGTCATGTTTCTTGTAAAGCCAGCCTCACATGGCAGATGGCAGACACAGACACATAAGCAAACTTATAGAGAAACACAATCTCAAAGAACTGGAAGGTACATCATATATGACCCCAAACAAGGTGCCATTAAAAACAGTTTTTTTTCAGAGAAAAAATATCTGCACTCATTTAAAACTCAACAAGCCATTATTTATGACCTTGATTTAAATATGATCTCCTTTAAGGTTCTGGTATTTTAAACCTAGAATTTGGCTGTGTTTGCATGGGTGAAATAGCTATGCAGTGCACTGAGGTATTTAAAAGAGAAAGCGACCGCCTAGTAAGTGTTCTATAAGATGCCTAGATATCATGGATCACTGGAGGCCTGAGCTCCGCTCCCTCTTCCAGTGCCCTCAACCCCTCCCCCGGTTCCAGTTAAATATGCCCAAACAGAACTGTGATCAAACACAAAGATACATCTTTATAACTTCTTGGAATCTCACTAAAAACAAATGATAAATTAAAACAATTACAATCCTGAAAAACAAAGAGAGGTGAAGAACAACAAAAGCGTCAGTCTTTCAGAAGCAGAGTAGTCTATGGCTGTGTGGTGACTGAGCAGGCCCTGGCAGGATGTCCGCCAGCAATGCAGGAAGTGAAGCACAGTTTGCTTTGTATTGCAAACCCTAAAAGGCACATCAGGTACCCCTGAAAGTGAGATTGAAAATGGGAAGATTGGCCAGAAGCCTGAAGAAGTAGTTTAGATCCCACATCGTTAACTCTTCCCATCTGGAAGACTTCCCTCTTCAACCTCAGGTATAAGGGTAGAGGTTGACTCTGCTGGGAACACATCACTTGAAGGTAGTGGTAGGATGTTGAAAAATACCGGATAATGTAGAAGTATTGTTAGGAATCTTAAAATTCCTAAATTCTTCTCTATATTAGGCTCCCTCACTGCAGCTAGACTAATTCCCTTTGAGCAGAGGTTAAAATGTTCTTGGATCTGATTAATGCAAGGCAAAATAATGAAAGATCTAATTATTTAGTTTCTGAGTGACCCACACTTTGGTATGAAAGGCTAGCCAAGATCATCAGTCATGTTTCTTGTAAAGCCAGCCTCACATGGCAGATGGCAGACACAGACACATAAGCAAACTTATAGAGAAACACAATCTCAAAGAACTGGAAGGTACATCATATATGACCCCAAACAAGGTGCCATTAAAAACAGTTCTTTCAGAGAAAAAAAATATCAGACACTAACACATATATATGGAATCTAGAAAGATGATACTGATGAAGTTCTTTGCAGGGCAGCAGTAGAGGCACAGACACAGGGAAAAGACTTACGAACATTGTGGGGAGTAAGGGGAGGGTGGGATGTATGGAGAGAATAACATGGAAATATACATTACCATATGTGAAATTGATAGCCAGTGGAGTTTACTGTATGACTCAGGGAACTCAAACCATGAGTCTGTAACAACCCAGAGGAGTGGGATAGAGAAGGAGGGGGGTTCAAGAGGGAGCTGACCTATGTATGCCTATGACTGATTCATGTTGATGTTTGGCAGAAAGCAACACAATACTGTAAAGTAATTATCCTTCAATTAAAAATAAATAAAAACAAAACAAAACAATTCAGAGGTAGCTATGGTTTTGAAAATAAAAAATAACAGGAATGAACAAACATCAATAGAAGCATGAGATAAAGTTGAGAAACTCTTAGGAAATAGTGCCTTAAGACGGATACTAACAAAGATTCTTAAATGGTGAGAAACAGTGAGAAAAGTAAGATCATTCAAATGGGCCCACTATCTGGCTAACAAGATTTAGACAGGGAGAAGATGGAAACTAATGAGAGCAAATTATCAGAAATAATTAAATTTTCTAGGACTGAGGAACCTGAGTTTCCATATTTAAAGAGATCACCAAGTACCTAGCAAAATTATATGAAAATAGGTAGCAGGGCACATCATAGTGTGATTTCAGAACATGAAAAGCTATGCTAAAATCCTAACTTTTTTTTTTTTTTGGCCACCTCTATTGGCCTTCCATTTATCTATTTTCATCCATCTTTTTTCTTTGACCTGTGTGGGCCTCCCACGCAGTGGCCTCTGTTGTCGCAGAGCATCAGCCTCCAGGCACATGCACTCCAGAGCACTGGCTCAGTAGTTGGACACATCGGTCCAGCTGCTCCGCAGCATGTGGGATCTTCCCAGGCCAGGGATTGAACTGGCATCCCTTGCACTCCAAGGCGGTATCCTTACCCACTGGACCAGCAGGGAAGCCCCAAATCCTAACATTTTTAAGAGATAAAAAACAAGTACAAATACAGAAACCAAACAAAAGCATTCGTCCACAAAGGATCAGAAATTAGAACTAAATCGAGCTTGCCCATCTCAACAATTCAGGCCAGAAGACTTAAATTTCTCTGTTCCAAGATCCTCAAGTGAGTAGAAACTGACATTTTTCAAATATGCCAGGTCTTAAAATTGTTTACCGTGCTTTATTAGTTAGAAAGTTACTAGTATTATCCATCTCTATGATATATGTAGTAAGCACAAAAGAGAATATGCTATGAAACAGAATAAATGCACAATAAGTGAACAAAACACAAGCTAGATTTCAATCACAGGCCAATGAATTTAAATTATTGCTTCAGGGGCAACCAAAGACTTCTGAATTCACTGCAATAAGGATCTTTTATTATTATTATTATTATTATTATAACACTCAAATTCACTTCTGGGGCTTCAAGAGAGCCTTAAAGTTGTATGTCTGTCTTGGATGTTGCGGAGAATCTCTGCACACCCTTCTCAGACACCAACAACTGAAGACTGAAGACCACAGGCTGTTCAAATCTGGGAAGTCTCCTGGTCAACCAGCTGAGAGTTCAGAGGTTGATCTACAACATCAGAACCTTTACTGGTCTCACTTTCCAGCCTTCTTCCTTTAGAGTGTTATCCTTGACTCCATAGGCAGCAGTCTTCCCGTTGTTTGTGTGTCCTCAGTACCCAGTTTTTATGAAAGCACTTGAAAAGTTGGTTCTATGCGGCCTTAAAAAGCAGGGTCCTTAAAGCCACTTCCCTTTCTTGGGAATTGTGTTAACTAGCTTTTTTTTTCCCTTAATGTATCTTTAAATAGGATAAAAAGAATTGAACCACATATTCTCTAAGATTCCTCTAGTATTAGTATGCTCTATTTCATAATTCTATTCATTTCCCAAATTTTATGGTATTTCAGTGCTTAGGGAATAAAAATGAGGATATTTTATCGTTTTGCTGGCCACCTAGGAAAGATGATAAAAATAAGGCAGAGTGGGGAAAAAGAATTGGAATTTTTTTCCCCACAGAATTATATGTTGATGAAAAGGCATCTTTTTTATGAACGTTTACTTAAGAGCCCAGAAATGTTTGGGGAATATTACATACTATCACTAATCTTTAAAACATCTCTTTAGAGTAATTGCTGCTGTCTTCATTAGCCATTCTTAAAAATAGCAGAATATTCACTTTTTATACATAAACACGCACCATCAGTCAAATTATACAGAAAATTCTAAATTTGCAAAATAAATTGAAGATTAAATTGAAAAGCCCCAACTCCTGTCCATCCAAAAACCCACTCATCAGAGCAGCCATGGTTTCCTAGGTGTTCTTTTCTATTCTGAGAGAGTAAATGGCTAAAAACAGAATTGCTGGATGAAGAACATCTAGATTTTAATGTTGATAAATAGGACCTGTTTGTCTGAGGGCCCAGCAGGAAGGGCAGGTTAAAAATCCCGAGGTTGGAGATACATGGAACCATAGTTCATACTCCATTCACAGCTCACTCGGCTTACTGTGCTCAACTGGCACACAATACAGGGGCACAATACAGGAGGGGCAACATGACACTTTGTGGAGAAGTTTGGGAAGGGGGTGTCTCAACGGGATCTGTGGTCTCTGGTCTGGAGTGTGACCTAAAGTAATACTCTTCATTTATTCCTCTAAGGCCCTTGTGCTACAGTGTACATTTCAAAACAACTAACAGGTAAGTTCACATTGGCCACTGTGACTCCATTTTTAACAGCATGTCTTAACATAGTTTAAATCTTCTAAGTTTCACACAAGATGAGTAAGAATCGTAATGAGAAAGAAAACATGTCATAACAAGGCCATATTATTCTCCTAAAATGTTATGGTAATTTATACTTCCACCAACAGGCAAAAAAAAAATACTTTATGACAAATCTATTTTCTTTTATGGTTTATGACTCACAGTATAGTCAACACTGAATATCATTAAACCTTTACAATTTAAAGCAAGTGAATAGAAAATGTAGTTCAATTTTTAAAATTTTTGATGCTGCACAAGTTTCTTATTCAGTGGACAATTGCATTTCTTTCTGTGAAATACCTTCTGTATACTTTTTTTTTTTATTGAGTTATTCTTTGTTTTCTTGATTTATGAAAGCTCTTTACACGTTACAACCTTAGACCCTTTTCTGTCATATGCATTAAAAATGTTTCTCAAACTTGTTTTACCTCATTTACGGACATTTCCCCCAACCAGTATTTTAGACATATTTCATAGCATCTCTTTAAATGATGAAAGATTTTCCCCTGACCAAAATGACAAAAATTTCAATCAAGCGTTCGTATATTTGCTTTTAAGTTTGCATCTCTGATTTATCTGAAAAAGCTTTTAGAGATTTCCAGGTAAGGAATAAGGTTGAGATCCAACTGAAGTTTTAATTCCATCTCCCATTGAGAGCTGGACAAGTGTTCACACATAATTTCTTGAGTTGTTTTCTCACTGATATTTAAAAATCATCTTTACAGTGAGTTCCTATGTCCATTTTGGATAATTTCTCGACTATTCACACTCGCTTATTTTAATTCTGTTCAATTTATGTTTTCCTGAGCCAGCACTAAATTATTTTTATATTATTTTAACTTTAAAAAGATTTTATTTTTGGATAAAAGAGTCCAACTCCTTTTTGGCCTTATTTTTCTGGTTTGTCTCACATTTACTAAGTGCACATGCTCATTGTGTTTTATGCTTCTAACGTACTGTCAATATAATATTTTAATTTCTTGTTCATTTGAATCAATAGTCATATGTAAAAATGATAAGAATTTTTTATTGAAAGTGAAGGCAGTTTTATTTACCCAGTTTTGGTATCAGTCTTATTCTACTTTTACAAGAAACATTTGAGCCTTTTTCCTATCATAGGAATAACTTATTCCCACTGTAAAAATGACAAAACTGAAACTTTAAGAAGTAACTTGATTTCTAATATAATTCTACAGTGGTAAGAGAAGAGAATCTGTATGATTTCAATACCTTTAGACTGTGAAAGTTTTGCATCTTGTTTTATGTTCCTGGCTATGTTCTAGCATCTCTTAGTTCATTGTCTATGGGAACTTGAATAGAATTTGTATCCTACTATTGTGTGAATGTTGTATAAATCTTAATTATGTTGAATTGGTTCACAGTGCTTTTCAGCTCTTCTATATCCTTCTACTTCTCTCTATATTCATTCTATTAATTTTTGGGAGTTTGATATTGAAACTCAAACTAAAAATCTTAATTTAGCTACTTAAGAAGTAACTGTAATATATAGTGTGACTATATGTAACTTGATTCTGTATTTTCCAAGTCTCTTGTAAATGAGTTATCACACTTTCATTTAAAAAAAAAAAAAAACTAAAAAAAATTGGTGGGAAATAAAAGTAACTTGTCCAAGGTCATACATCTTTTAAAGAATGTAGCTATAATTTTCACCCACTGAATTGGGTGAGTAGAGACTGGAGCATTTGCTCTGAAATGAGACACTAGATATTAATAACATTCCTTAAATTTACAAAATTTATCCCATGTATAGCTTGTATATAAATAATCATAATAAATTTATATGATCATATCATAGTTTTCAAATAATGTTCATGCCCATTTCCCTTCTAATACAGGGAGAAAATTAAAGCTCCCATAGCACTTGAGTCAGATCAGAGCTAGAAAACCCAACATGGTAATAACTCAGGTGCATCCTTTCTGTGACTCGAATCATCTTCCCTTAGAATTAGCTATAGTCTTTTGCACTCAGAAGAATATGAGATTTATTTTTTTGGTTTCCAACTCCGGCCTTATTTTGGTTTGTCTCACATTTACTAAGTGCACATGCTCATTGTGTTTTATGCTTCTAACGTACTGTCAATATAATATTTTAATTTCTTGTTCATTTGAATCAATAGTCATATGTAAAAATGATAAGAATTTTTTATTGAAAGTGAAGGCAGTTTTATTTACCCAGTTTTGGTATCAGTCTTATTCTACTTTTACAAGAAACATTTGAGCCTTTTTCCTATCATAGGAATAACTTATTCCCACTGTAAAAATGACAAAACTGAAACTTTAAGAAGTAACTTGATTTCTAATATAATTCTACAGTGGTAAGAGAAGAGAATCTGTATGATTTCAATACCTTTAGACTGTGAAAGTTTTGCATCTTGTTTTATGTTCCTGGCTATGTTCTAGCATCTCTTAGTTCATTGTCTATGGGAACTTGAATAGAATTTGTATCCTACTATTGTGTGAATGTTGTATAAATCTTAATTATGTTGAATTGGTTCACAGTGCTTTTCAGCTCTTCTATATCCTTCTACTTCTCTCTATATTCATTCTATTAATTTTTGGGAGTTTGATATTGAAACTCAAACTAAAAATCTTAATTTAGCTACTTAAGAAGTAACTGTAATATATAGTGTGACTATATGTAACTTGATTCTGTATTTTCCAAGTCTCTTGTAAATGAGTTATCACACTTTCATTTAAAAAAAAAAAAAAACTAAAAAAAATTGGTGGGAAATAAAAGTAACTTGTCCAAGGTCATACATCTTTTAAAGAATGTAGCTATAATTTTCACCCACTGAATTGGGTGAGTAGAGACTGGAGCATTTGCTCTGAAATGAGACACTAGATATTAATAACATTCCTTAAATTTACAAAATTTATCCCATGTATAGCTTGTATATAAATAATCATAATAAATTTATATGATCATATCATAGTTTTCAAATAATGTTCATGCCCATTTCCCTTCTAATACAGGGAGAAAATTAAAGCTCCCATAGCACTTGAGTCAGATCAGAGCTAGAAAACCCAACATGGTAATAACTCAGGTGCATCCTTTCTGTGACTCGAATCATCTTCCCCTTAGAATTAGCTATAGTCTTTTTGCACTCAGAAGAATATGACAAGTTTTTCCACAAAGAGAGTCAACATATTTTGGTTGAAACTTCACGTTGTCAGAGAGGCAGCTCTGCCACCATTAGAGCTTTTAAGCAAGGATGAGATAATCACAATAATTATCTTCCATTAGCAAAATGATCTGGCACCAGATTCTTCCTCTGGTTCTCACAGCCTCCCTTCTGGAGCGAAGAGCATTTAAAATGGTCTTCAAGGACATTTGCAGTGGAGAATAATCAGAAGTATGATAATGAACTAGAGGTGGGTAAATTAATCAAAGGATCAGGAGGAATGAAGGACCCCAAATCAGAAGACTTTGCTAATTTGATCAAATATAACCTAGTGTCTGTCTTTTCAGAGGATTCACTTTAGGCCAGCCTTTTAATTAGTATGCTTGTATCATAGCATCAGTAAGGCACCAAACATTTGGATGAATCAATTCAGCATTTATCCGCCTAATTCATTTCCCCTTAAGGGTAGTAAATAAGGCTTATAAAATTATACTCATTGCTTTAATTCAAGGTTTAATGTAAACACAAAGAATCTCCTATGGGGAATTCTAAAAGTATTCATAACCTTTGGGTAGGTCTTTTCTCTCTTTTACTCAGATATAATTAGCCACTGAATCTTAAATGTTTCCATTTGGTGGCTCTTATATTTTAAAATCACCATCTCGATCAACACCACAACTATAGTCAGCATCATCATCATCTTTACCATCATCATTTTCTACTGTGAGGAATGTTATTCTGAGTTTTTTGAAGGAAGTTGCAAAGAAAACTGAAGCCCATGCTTGCCCATACAGTGTTTAAAACAAAAGGGGAAAGTATTAATATATTATCATGCTGATAAAATTGTCAGTAAATGCAAATGACATACATCCTAAAATAGTCATCCACGACACAGACAAAAGGAATGCTAGTGAAAAGCAGGTCTCCAAATTCACTAGACTCGCCAGATTGTCTGCTCCAAGAATGTAGAGGCCATGTCTGCTTTGTCTACCAGTGGACACCCGCTACCACATGCAATGTCTAGCATTTGGCAAGGGCTCCAAAACTATTCATTGAAATGAAAATTGGGGCACAGTTAAATAGAGGTTTAGCTATAGTCATTGAGGGAAATATATTTGTTTCTAGACTTTTCTTGGAGCTTAGCTTAGATGGTAAAGAATCTGCCTGCTATGCAGAAGGCTTGGGTTCAATCCCTGTGTCTGGAATATCCACTGAAGAAGGAAATGGTCCATGAACAGAGGAGCCTGACGGGCTGCACTCCACGTTAGTTGCTTCATTAGTGAAGCGACTAACACTTCAAGAATTTACTATGCACTGAAATCATCTACAATCTTTAAAAGTTCTTGTGGCTGGTTATCCCTGTCTTTCTGATTTAATTGGTATTAGGTACAACCTTCTCAACTTAATTTGTTAAATCTCCTGGATGATTTTAATTTAATTTTTGGAAATCACTGTTAATACAATTAAAATCTAATGTTGCACACAAGGCAGTCATAGCTATGATCTTATTAAACAATCGGTCAACTATGCAGACACTTACTTAGCACCCATTAAGCACAAAGGATTCTATGTGGTGGTAGGGAGTCTGGAAAACATGTAGCATGATTTCTGGAGCTTCTCATTGATCTAGGAGACAAATGAAAGCACACCACCCCAAAAACTTGTTAAATAAAATAGTGTGACAATGTAAAATATATTACAGAATTGGCATATGATTTTCAAATGAATCAACAAATAGTCAGAAGCTCATAGAAAGAAGAGAACATTCCTTTTGAGGTTTTCAAGGAAGACTCCACAGAGGAAGGGACTTTTAAGCTGGGTCTTGGACTAAGTGTATGAGAATAAAACATATTCCGGAATAGAGAAGAACTCAAAGTTAGGGCAGGCTTCCCTGGTAGCTCAGACAGATGGTAAAGAATCTGACTGCAATGCATCCTGGTATTCTTTGTCTGAAGAATTCCATGGACAAAGAAGCCTGGCAGGCTACAGTCCATGGCTTCCCAAAGAGTTGGACATGACTGAGCAATGAAGTGTTTGTTTCACTTTTGTCCATTCAAAGTCAAGGCACCCAAAGAATGCAAGAAATGATACTGTCTCAGGGGTGATAGTTTAAAAACATGGCTAGTTAGATAATTGAAGGGTCTCATTGTTCATAGGTTACTATGGGTCATTAGAAAGTTTCCATAGCTATGTCAGTGTGGCCAACAACCGATATTGTGGTGTCTCATAGAGTTTAAGTACTTACTTGGGAACTATCACTCATACCCAATCTGAAAAGTCTTAATTGAGTATTAACAAGACAGTGAAGAAAGGAAACTTTCAACAGAGTAAAAGAAATAGACCATTTCTAACAGAGGTAAAGGTATGAACAAGGAGGGAGTGGTTGGGATGAGGTCATTGGTCATGGAAACTGGATTTTCTGGATGGGAAAGAATCAAGAGATGGGGAGGGTCCAACTGAGATATCTTAATAACTTAGGCCTGTCTTGCACCCTCTGCCTTTCCAGATGGCTATTAGCTGTCAGGCAAGATTTAACCCAAGGGTCAATAGGGCTTAATTATAGCCTTTGTTAAAGTCTTGATGACTTGCTATTTATTTTTAATAAGCTTGTCATTCATTATGTCTCTTACTTAAATGTCAAGATGGTGAGGGAATATTGCCTGGCTTCTCTCTCCTGTCATTACTGTCAACCAGTCATTACTGGAACCCTGTTCCTTTTCCACTGCTTTCGAAATTCTATTTCTGGTGAAATAAAAGGACAGTAGTTTAAGACTGCTGCTTAATAGAGAATAAATGGAAAAGAATTAGAAAAATGGAGGCAGGGCTATCTCTGGGGTCTGCTAATTTAAGCACTTGCCTTCAGGGGACCCTGAGTTTATAAACAGATGGAAAGAAGGGAGGAGGTTGGATTAGCTAATTAGTGCTAAAAAAGATCCAGCATTTATATATAAAATGTTTAGTCGAAAAGTTGTTCTCCCTACAAGTAAGAAGATGGCCTGCCTCTCCTCTGCTTTGCACTTTATTTAGTCAGCCTTTTAGAAAATTTCCTCTTCCACGTTTGGGGATTATGTTAGCAGGGTAGAATGAGGGATGCTCAAGGAAAACCCAAAGAAAGTTGGACATGACTGAGCAATGAAGTGTTTGTTTCACTTTTGTCCATTCAAAGTCAAGGCACCCAAAGAATGCAAGAAATGATACTGTCTCAGGGGTGATAGTTTAAAAACATGGCTAGTTAGATAATTGAAGGGTCTCATTGTTCATAGGTTACTATGGGTCATTAGAAAGTTTCCATAGCTATGTCAGTGTGGCCAACAACCGATATTGTGGTGTCTCATAGAGTTTAAGTACTTACTTGGGAACTATCACTCATACCCAATCTGAAAAGTCTTAATTGAGTATTAACAAGACAGTGAAGAAAGGAAACTTTCAACAGAGTAAAAGAAATAGACCATTTCTAACAGAGGTAAAGGTATGAACAAGGAGGGAGTGGTTGGGATGAGGTCATTGGTCATGGAAACTGGATTTTCTGGATGGGAAAGAATCAAGAGATGGGGAGGGTCCAACTGAGATATCTTAATAACTTAGGCCTGTCTTGCACCCTCTGCCTTTCCAGATGGCTATTAGCTGTCAGGCAAGATTTAACCCAAGGGTCAATAGGGCTTAATTATAGCCTTTGTTAAAGTCTTGATGACTTGCTATTTATTTTAATAAGCTTGTCATTCATTATGTCTCTTACTTAAATGTCAAGATGGTGAGGGAATATTGCCTGGCTTCTCTCTCCTGTCATTACTGTCAACCAGTCATTACTGGAACCCTGTTCCTTTTCCACTGCTTTCGAAATTCTATTTCTGGTGAAATAAAAGGACAGTAGTTTAAGACTGCTGCTTAATAGAGAATAAATGGAAAAGAATTAGAAAAATGGAGGCAGGGCTATCTCTGGGGTCTGCTAATTTAAGCACTTGCCTTCAGGGGACCCTGAGTTTATAAACAGATGGAAAGAAGGGAGGAGGTTGGATTAGCTAATTAGTGCTAAAAAAGATCCAGCATTTATATATAAAATGTTTAGTCGAAAAGTTGTTCTCCCTACAAGTAAGAAGATGGCCTGCCTCTCCTCTGCTTTGCACTTTATTTAGTCAGCCTTTTAGAAAATTTCCTCTTCCACGTTTGGGGATTATGTTAGCAGGGTAGAATGACAAAGAGGAGAGAAGACGATTGGGCAGTGGATGTGATAGAGCGCCAGTCTCTCCCTCATTTCCTTTAAGGCAAGCTGAGCTGGGAGGTTGGGAAAGGGTGTTCTCAATTCAGTGGGACCAACACATTTTGTGTAAAAGCCATAGGATACATGTTCTAGGTTTTGTGGACACCTGTAGTTTCTGTGAGGCAGCCTTTTCTGTGTTACTGGTTTGTTTTTCTCTAGCCCTTGAGAAATGTAGAACAAAAAAAGTGTTTTTTTTTAATTTGTTGTTGTATTTTGCTTATGGGCTCTACCAAAGGAGGAATGTGCCTCTATTAGGGGGTATATTCTCTACATTGGCTTTCTTTTTTTTTTTTTCTTTTTGGTGTAGAGAAGGCTCTGCATTTGCACCACTCCACAGGTCTGAGAAAGTAGAGAATGACTGGTTATCAAGATGGAGGAACACATTCCCTTTGCTTTCTGAGCTACAAGTGCCTTTTCTTTTCTTCTTCCTTTCAGAAACAGGAAGAGTTCCTTTCTGATTTTCATTGGAAAATATCATGTGAAGCTTATCTATTTAAACTGCTTTTGGTTGATCTGCTATGCTAACTGGAATTGAAGTGCATCACGTATGGACTGAATAAGAGATAGCTCTCCTCAAGTGCTTCCATATGCCTTGTTCTAGAAGTTATACATATATTTCCCTTAAACTTCTATACAGCCCTAAAAACACCTGGGGCATGGCAATAGCTAGTAAGCTAGGTGGATTTTTTAGTTTAATTTAAAAAGGCGGGCTGCTGCTTAATAGAGAATAAATGGAAAAGAATTAGAAAAATGGAGGCAGGGCTATCTCTGGGGTCTGCTAATTTAAGCACTTGCCTTCAGGGGACCCTGAGTTTATAAACAGATGGAAAGAAGGGAGGAGGTTGGATTAGCTAATTAGTGCTAAAAAAGATCCAGCATTTATATATAAAATGTTTAGTCGAAAAGTTGTTCTCCCTACAAGTAAGAAGATGGCCTGCCTCTCCTCTGCTTTGCACTTTATTTAGTCAGCCTTTTAGAAAATTTCCTCTTCCACGTTTGGGGATTATGTTAGCAGGGTAGAATGACAAAGAGGAGAGAAGACGATTGGGCAGTGGATGTGATAGAGCGCCAGTCTCTCCCTCATTTCCTTTAAGGCAAGCTGAGCTGGGAGGTTGGGAAAGGGTGTTCTCAATTCAGTGGGACCAACACATTTTGTGTAAAAGCCATAGGATACATGTTCTAGGTTTTGTGGACACCTGTAGTTTCTGTGAGGCAGCCTTTTCTGTGTTACTGGTTTGTTTTTCTCTAGCCCTTGAGAAATGTAGAACAAAAAAAGTGTTTTTTTTTAATTTGTTGTTGTATTTTGCTTATGGGCTCTACCAAAGGAGGAATGTGCCTCTATTAGGGGGTATATTCTCTACATTGGCTTTCTTTTTTTTTTTTTCTTTTTGGTGTAGAGAAGGCTCTGCATTTGCACCACTCCACAGGTCTGAGAAAGTAGAGAATGACTGGTTATCAAGATGGAGGAACACATTCCCTTTGCTTTCTGAGCTACAAGTGCCTTTTCTTTTCTTCTTCCTTTCAGAAACAGGAAGAGTTCCTTTCTGATTTTCATTGGAAAATATCATGTGAAGCTTATCTATTTAAACTGCTTTTGGTTGATCTGCTATGCTAACTGGAATTGAAGTGCATCACGTATGGACTGAATAAGAGATAGCTCTCCTCAAGTGCTTCCATATGCCTTGTTCTAGAAGTTATACATATATTTCCCTTAAACTTCTATACAGCTATACTGTTACTTCCACTGGGTAAATAAACAACCTGGGGCATGAAGAGATCAAATTATTTGCTAAGGTCATAAAGCTTAGGAAGAGCAGAACTTGGATTTAAATCCTGTTATTCTGCCTCTACATTCCAATACTCTTAGTTACAATACCCTCTTATGTCCTTCCCCACATATTGAATATTGATATAAACTAACAATTTTCTGTAAATCTAGGGCATTTATGTTAGTCAGGATTCTAAAAAATCACTCCCAAATCTTAGTGGCTTAAAACAGCAAAGGTTGATGTCTACACTCATGCCCTATTCACACAGAAGAAACTTCTGCTCCATGCTGTCACTCAGCATCCAGGCTGATGGATTATCTGCCATTTTGTATCTGCACCTTCTGGAACATACAGCCCCTTCAGTCTCTGCAGCAAGAGAGACTGAGAATCTTACATGTAGTTTTCACAGCCTCTGCCCACAAGGGATACATGTCACTTCTCCCATTTATTGTCCACACCTGCTTACTTTTCCCAACCTGATTGAACAGGGACTGGAAACTGTAGAGAAGAAAAGGGGCTATTTGATGTGCGTTAGTTCTTGTGTAATAGTTTTTCATGATCACTCAATGTATCTTCATATACAAGAGCTTGTCCAAAGTTTGTAACACTTTCAAAAAGACAAAGCAGGCATTCTTATCTCTATTTCACAGATGAAGAGGCTAAGGTTAGAAGTTCATTAGGAAGAAGTTCATTGATCTCCCAAAAAAATGATTAGGGGTATATTCTCTACATTGGCTTTCTTCGGGGGCTGCATTTGCACCACTCCACAGGTCTGAGAAAGTAGAGAATGACTGGTTATCAAGATGGAGGAACACATTCCCTTTGCTTTCTGAGCTACAAGTGCCTTTTCTTTTCTTCTTCCTTTCAGAAACAGGAAGAGTTCCTTTCTGATTTTCATTGGAAAATATCATGTGAAGCTTATCTATTTAAACTGCTTTTGGTTGATCTGCTATGCTAACTGGAATTGAAGTGCATCACGTATGGACTGAATAAGAGATAGCTCTCCTCAAGTGCTTCCATATGCCTTGTTCTAGAAGTTATACATATATTTCCCTTAAACTTCTATACAGCTATACTGTTACTTCCACTGGGTAAATAAACAACCTGGGGCATGAAGAGATCAAATTATTTGCTAAGGTCATAAAGCTTAGGAAGAGCAGAACTTGGATTTAAATCCTGTTATTCTGCCTCTACATTCCAATACTCTTAGTTACAATACCCTCTTATGTCCTTCCCCACATATTGAATATTGATATAAACTAACAATTTTCTGTAAATCTAGGGCATTTATGTTAGTCAGGATTCTAAAAAATCACTCCCAAATCTTAGTGGCTTAAAACAGCAAAGGTTGATGTCTACACTCATGCCCTATTCACACAGAAGAAACTTCTGCTCCATGCTGTCACTCAGCATCCAGGCTGATGGATTATCTGCCATTTTGTATCTGCACCTTCTGGAACATACAGCCCCTTCAGTCTCTGCAGCAAGAGAGACTGAGAATCTTACATGTAGTTTTCACAGCCTCTGCCCACAAGGGATACATGTCACTTCTCCCATTTATTGTCCACACCTGCTTACTTTTCCCAACCTGATTGAACAGGGACTGGAAACTGTAGAGAAGAAAAGGGGCTATTTGATGTGCGTTAGTTCTTGTGTAATAGTTTTTCATGATCACTCAATGTATCTTCATATACAAGAGCTTGTCCAAAGTTTGTAACACTTTCAAAAAGACAAAGCAGGCATTCTTATCTCTATTTCACAGATGAAGAGGCTAAGGTTAGAAGTTCATTGATCTGCCCAAGAAGAATGATTCAACAACGTTGGGTTTAAAACAAATTTTTGTTTTAAAACTGGCTTCTGTTGCGAACTTGTAGAAAACTACTTAACCTCTTTGCACCTCACTTCACTAATCTCTGTAGCAGGAAGACTTATCCCTGCCTTAGATTTATCTAAAAGATTAAATGAGAGGCCTATAAAGGGCTTTGCCTTATGGCTGACCCAGAGCATAGGTTCAGCTAAATGATAACCTATTATGATATGTTTCTCAAGGTTGAATAATCTTACTGGACAGAATTGGGAGAGGCATTCAGGGCTTAAGGCTCTGTGTTGGTTGATTGTCACCTTATCACTCACTGTGCTGTATGTAAAAGACCATCGAAAGGAAGCATAAGACAGAACAAAGATGAGACTTTTATACATGACCCAATGAGAGAATAATATATGATCTCTTGAAATAAAGTGAAGATGGTTACTAATAGAGAAATTTAGAAAAAACTAGTTTACTAAAGGCAGGGGAATTCAGTTCTGGTCTGTATGTATCTACTTGACATTTTTGCCAAATTGTTCCAAAGATACTCCGAGACACCTGTGCTCCCCCTCTACTTCACCCCACCTGCTCATTCTGTTCTAACATTTGTCTCAGTAATTCATACAACTATCTTTTCAGAGGTCAAGCCAGAACTAGTAGAGCCATTTTACGGTTCTCTCTGAACATCCTATCTCTTCTTTCCCACTATGTATTGATTCCTTTCTATGTCCCATTTGGCTAAGCTACTTGCCGGGAGAGCATTTATCCTCTAACTAGACTCCAGTTTCCATTCTGGCTATGCTTCAGTCCACTGTCACAATCCTGCTGGAAGGAAGTTTCTAAAATGTAAATCTGATGGTGTCTTCCCTTCATTTAAATCCTTTAATAGCTCCCCAGGGACAGGAAATCATAGTTTACTACAGTCCATGGGGTCACAAAGAGTTGACATGACTGAGCAACTGAACTGAGCTGAATACCTCCCCACAAGTTTGAGGATAAAATAAGAAGTTCCCTATCACCAGGCTGTCTGTGAGCCCTTGGATACCCCCCAACTTCATCTCCAGGCAGGCTTATAAGTTATCATACACTCCAGCCAGACTGTGACATTTGGAACTGCCTGGTTCAGGCAATTCAGAGTAGTTTGTGCTATATCTTCTCTATACCCAATGATGCTTTCCCAAGTGTCCTTTCTCCATGTCTGCAGCTCCTATTAGACTCAGCCTAAGAAAGAATTCCTTTTGGGTTAAAACCCTCTCTATGTTCCTGTAAAACCCACTCATGACCTATACTGTAATATTTGGTGTATTTGTTTCCTTCCATTGGCTACTAAGATAGGTTCTATGTCCTACTTAAGAACAGAAGAGGCCACGCTCACATCCCCTATGGGTTATAAGAGGAAGAAGAATAACAGAAGACAAAGAAAATATTCTATGCTTGTGGACTCAGTCCTACTGGAGGACTCAAATAGTGCTTATTGTGTAGGCTACTTTACCCGTGAATGTTCAGTAGCAGCTCTGGTAAATTAATACTTTTCTAGATTGCCTTGCTTGTAACTCAGCAGCAGCCCCATCTTTGTCTTTCTCACTTTCCTCTTTTTCTTGATGCTGCTAGAGTCTTGATGTCATGGCTTCTGCTTAGTCAAGGTTTCTGTTAGGTCATGGCTTCTAATGTCTTGTGTCTTCTAATTACTCTCTTGATGTGTCTTCCCAGTTTAATCACTCTTTTTTACATACATGTCAGTGTCTCTAACATTAAAAGTGCTTTTCATTGAGTTTGCATATTACTCTCCAGTATTGAGTATCCCTGGCTCTTCCAGACAATTCCAGAGATCTGTTTTCATCAGCTGTAGGCAGGGTAATGAGGTCCTATGGTATTAACCACAACCACTATTACATGCATTATCCCTGTAAAAAAATTTTCCTGCTGGAAGGAAGTTTCTAAAATGTAAATCTGATGGTGTCTTCCCTTCATTTAAATCCTTTAATAGCTCCCCAGGGACAGGAAATCATAGTTTACTACAGTCCATGGGGTCACAAAGAGTTGACATGACTGAGCAACTGAACTGAGCTGAATACCTCCCCACAAGTTTGAGGATAAAATAAGAAGTTCCCTATCACCAGGCTGTCTGTGAGCCCTTGGATACCCCCCAACTTCATCTCCAGGCAGGCTTATAAGTTATCATACACTCCAGCCAGACTGTGACATTTGGAACTGCCTGGTTCAGGCAATTCAGAGTAGTTTGTGCTATATCTTCTCTATACCCAATGATGCTTTCCCAAGTGTCCTTTCTCCATGTCTGCAGCTCCTATTAGACTCAGCCTAAGAAAGAATTCCTTTTGGGTTAAAACCCTCTCTATGTTCCTGTAAAACCCACTCATGACCTATACTGTAATATTTGGTGTATTTGTTTCCTTCCATTGGCTACTAAGATAGGTTCTATGTCCTACTTAAGAACAGAAGAGGCCACGCTCACATCCCCTATGGGTTATAAGAGGAAGAAGAATAACAGAAGACAAAGAAAATATTCTATGCTTGTGGACTCAGTCCTACTGGAGGACTCAAATAGTGCTTATTGTGTAGGCTACTTTACCCGTGAATGTTCAGTAGCAGCTCTGGTAAATTAATACTTTTCTAGATTGCCTTGCTTGTAACTCAGCAGCAGCCCCATCTTTGTCTTTCTCACTTTCCTCTTTTTCTTGATGCTGCTAGAGTCTTGATGTCATGGCTTCTGCTTAGTCAAGGTTTCTGTTAGGTCATGGCTTCTAATGTCTTGTGTCTTCTAATTACTCTCTTGATGTGTCTTCCCAGTTTAATCACTCTTTTTTACATACATGTCAGTGTCTCTAACATTAAAAGTGCTTTTCATTGAGTTTGCATATTACTCTCCAGTATTGAGTATCCCTGGCTCTTCCAGACAATTCCAGAGATCTGTTTTCATCAGCTGTAGGCAGGGTAATGAGGTCCTATGGTATTAACCACAACCACTATTACATAAGAGATCCTTCAGCATTGGGCTTGAGGCATGGCAGGGCAGAAGAGGGTGGTTTTTGGTTTTCTTTTTGTTTTTTATTTTTGGCCACTTCTATTGGTCTTTCATTTATTTATTTTCATCCATCTTTGTTCTTTGACTTGTGTGGGCCTCCCGTCGCAGCGACCTCGCTCGTTGCAGAGCACCGGCTCCGGGCGCATGCGCTCCAGAGCGCTGTCTAGGTAGTTGGATACATCGGTTCAACCGCTCCTCGACACGTGGGATCCTCCCAGGCCAGGGATCCAACCGGCGTCCCTTGCCCTACAGGCAGTGTCCTTACCCACTGGATCACCAGGGAAGCCCCAGAAGAAGATGTTCTGAGCTAAGTAAGAGTACTGTGTCCCACCTAATGAGAAATATGCACAGTACATGATGTGTGCTAAATATCAGATGAGTGAGTCAATTAATGCTCATGAATAATAGGACTTGACTGAAGGGGAAGAAGAAGTGAAGGCATTACTAACTAGCAGGGAGAGGGAGCAGACATAAGTCAAGCTACTTAACTAAGGGCATTATTAAGAAGGATTTCCAAGTTACCGATTTTACACAGCCTTGTACTAGTAGGCATCTTTGGAAAGATTTTGATGAGTTGACAGAGCATTTTGATAGCTTCTGGACAGAAGATTGTATAATTTTTGTCCTCCCTAATGCCATTAATTTAGAAAATTTATCTTGCTACCAATGTGGCCTACAATGGGTATATGCTTTGTGTTAGACTCTATATCTGAGAATTACGGTGTTAGCAATAATAATTTAACCATTTCATTGTCAATACCCAGGTCTTCCAAAATTCCCGACTAAGAAGCCTGAACCCTTTGGTCATTCAGTACAAAGTGTCAATTTGAGGAAAGAAAAGAACAACTGAGTCGCAGGAGTCAGGGCTGGAGGCTGCTGCAGCAGACATGTGATCCAGTCATTGCTAATGGGCTGCCTACTGGGGGTTGTCATGGGCTTTAAGGTTTTCTAAAACAAATCGCTGTAATTGGACAATGGAAGCAATTATCTGAGGCTTGAGATTAAAGATAACTTCCCTGCCTCAAATTTCTAAATATTACAAATTACAGCAATGTATATTTTTTGTGATTGGGTACAGATAATTAATAGGCCAAGGCTGTTGCTTGCAAGGTGATGGATTAACTGGGTTCTGGTTGGAAACCTTCTGGGTCGCTATTGTTTGTCTTAGGATGCATTCACAATTCTTGTCTATCCAGATGTCTAGGACCTGTGGGTGTGTGGTTAGGGATTCCTCTCATTTCTCTGAAACCCTGGCCTCACTGAGGCATTGTGTGAAAGGCTTGTGTTGGTGAGTGGTCTTCTCAGAAACATCACACCCTGAATTCTTCCTGAGAGGCCTCTGAGGACTATAAGGAGAGCAGAAGAAACCTTGGTGTTATTCCATGGACAAGTACTCAAAGCATCATATAGAAGGCAACTATGTGTGATGAGGGGAAGGTATTAGGAATTGGGATAGTGGTATTTATCACTGTGGTCTTGAGAAAGTCACCTGATCAGCCTGGGCTTTTTTCTTTGTCCATAAAAGAAAGGATCAGGGTTAGTTAGAGAGGGAGGCTCTCATTTTCAAAGGCTGATATTTAACTTAAGTCAACATAACAGTTCCTTCTTGACTGATACAGACAATATCACCATTTCCAACACACCTACACACAAAAATCTAGTTTTCTGGATATACCTATGACTGTTTGGGGATTATGTATACCTGAAAACAAGAAACCTCTGTAAAAATGTATAACAATAACTTTGCTATACACCTGAAGCTAATGTGACATTGTAAAACAAATATACCACAATAAAAAAAAATTTAGTTCTCTACATTCAGTTTCATGGGAATTGCACTTTATATTAGATTAAAAGTTGAGTTTCAATGGAAAGAAGGGAAGAGAAAGGCACAGAAACTTGGTCTCCCAGACTAGGTCCCTCACATGGGCTGTGGACTCCTATGGATTAAAGCATTAAAGAAGGAAGCTGAAGCTATATGTTGTGAGCTGAATTATGTCCCTCCCTCTGCCCGCAATTCCTACTGGGGGTGGGGGTCAAATGGGCTTTAAGGTTTTTCTAAAACAAATCGCTGTAATTGGACAATGGAAGCAATTATCTGAGGCTTGAGATTAAAGATAACTTCCCTGCCTCAAATTTCTAAATATTACAAATTACAGCAATGTATATTTTTTGTGATTGGGTACAGATAATTAATAGGCCAAGGCTGTTGCTTGCAAGGTGATGGATTAACTGGGTTCTGGTTGGAAACCTTCTGGGTCGCTATTGTTTGTCTTAGGATGCATTCACAATTCTTGTCTATCCAGATGTCTAGGACCTGTGGGTGTGTGGTTGGGGATTCCTCTCATTTCTCTGAAACCCTGGCCTCACTGAGGCATTGTGTGAAAGGCTTGTGTTGGTGAGTGGTCTTCTCAGAAACATCACACCCTGAATTCTTCCTGAGAGGCCTCTGAGGACTATAAGGAGAGCAGAAGAAACCTTGGTGTTATTCCATGGACAAGTACTCAAAGCATCATATAGAAGGCAACTATGTGTGATGAGGGGAAGGTATTAGGAATTGGGATAGTGGTATTTATCACTGTGGTCTTGAGAAAGTCACCTGATCAGCCTGGGCTTTTTTCTTTGTCCATAAAAGAAAGGATCAGGGTTAGTTAGAGAGGGAGGCTCTCATTTTCAAAGGCTGATATTTAACTTAAGTCAACATAACAGTTCCTTCTTGACTGATACAGACAATATCACCATTTCCAACACACCTACACACAAAAATCTAGTTTTCTGGATATACCTATGACTGTTTGGGGATTATGTATACCTGAAAACAAGAAACCTCTGTAAAAATGTATAACAATAACTTTGCTATACACCTGAAGCTAATGTGACATTGTAAAACAAATATACCACAATAAAAAAAAATTTAGTTCTCTACATTCAGTTTCATGGGAATTGCACTTTATATTAGATTAAAAGTTGAGTTTCAATGGAAAGAAGGGAAGAGAAAGGCACAGAAACTTGGTCTCCCAGACTAGGTCCCTCACATGGGCTGTGGACTCCTATGGATTAAAGCATTAAAGAAGGAAGCTGAAGCTATATGTTGTGAGCTGAATTATGTCCCTCCCTCTGCCCGCAATTCATACACTGAAGTTCTGATTCCTCATACCTCAGAATGCCCAAAGATGATCATTAGTTATTGTTTAGTTGCTAAGTTGTGCCTGACTCTTTTGTGACTCTATGGACCATAGCTTCCCAGGTTCCTCTGTCCGTGGAATTTCCCAGGCAAAATACTGGAGTGGATTTCCATTTTTGCCATTTCCTTCTCCATGGGATCTTCCTACCCCAGAGATCAAACCTGAGTCTCCTGCATTGCTGGTGGATTCTTTATGACTGAGCAACAAAGGAAGTCCTGTATCTCCTGCAGGATGTAACTGCATTAGGAGATAAGGCCTTTGAAGGAATAATTAACTTAAAATGAGACCCTTATTATGAGGCTCCAATCCAGTATGATTGGTGCTATAAGAAGAGGAAGCGATAGCAGGGATATGTGTATTGGATTGGCCAAATATGGAAAAACCTGAGTGAATTTATTAGCTAACCCAATATACAGAGGAAAGACCATATGAGCATCAGCTATAAGCCAAGGAGAGAAGCCTCAGAAGAAATCAAATCTGCCGACACCATGACCATAGACTTGTAGCCTCTAGCACTGTGAGGGAGGACGTGTCTGTTGTTTAAGCTTTTCAGTGTCTGGCATCTTTTTAAGGCAGCCTGCGCAAATAAGCTCTTGTTCAAGAGCTGCTGTAATCTCTTCACTCAGCAAAGTAGAGAGTGAGGCACACGGTGGAGGAGAAGGCCCTGATTGTTGATGCCCAGAGGACTTGGAGCCTGAGTCTGGATATGAGGCTTCCAGACATGGCAGTACTTGTCTGGACACCATGGCCAGTGACCACAGCACATCATCTGAAAGGAGCTTTGAAGGAAGCAGCTGAATGGACAGGTGGGAGTTACAGAAGCAGTGGGAAAATGGGACACGAAACAGGTGAAGAGGTCAGCACTTCAGTGGTTGGGGTGTGTTGGGTCCACACCACTCTGGGAACATCTGGCAGCCTTTTATGTGACGTGATGGTCTACTCTTAATGAAAGTAAAAGTGAAGTTGCTTGGTTGTCTCTCACTCTATGAGACCCATGGATGAGCCATGGAATTCTCCAGTCAAGAGTACTGGAGATACTTTCCCTTCCCCAAGGGATCTTCCCAACCCAGGAATTGAACCCAGGTCTCCTACATTTCAGGCAGATTCTTTACCATCTAAGCCACCAGGGAAGCCCAAGAATCCTGGAGAGGATAACCTATCCTTTCTCCAGGGGATCTTCCTGACCCAGGGACAAACTGGGATCTCCGGCATTGCAGGCAAATTCTTTACCAGTTGAGCTACAAGGGTTCTTAACACTATGGACATTTTGGGTCGCACATGTATTACGAAGAATCCATATTGCATCATTTCTTTATACTTAATATAAATCATACTTATTATATGTTTAATATACCTCTTGAACCTGCAGCCCTTTTTTCTAAAAGCCTGCCTAACCCCTTTAAATATATCATTTCTTTGGGTTATTAAAGCTTCCAAATCCAAATAAAAAAAAGGAATTCCAAATGATTGATCTGCAAGCTATCATCATCTCCTCACATAACATAATTGTTCTGCACTTAGACCAAGTCTCGTAGGCTTTAATGATTAGCGCTTTTCACCCCCTTTAATTTATGAGAAAAATTGATTCTTCAGATCAATATTCCCAGGGGCACAAGGATCTGGGCTGCTGGTGGAGTCCGAGTGGGCCTGTCTGAATGTTAATTGTGGCTCCTGATGGTTCCTGGAGCAAAGATGCCACTCTTATTTTCAGAGCCAAACTCTGGCTACATGTCAAAATCTATAACAAAACACAGCAGTCATTTTTCTCCAGATCCCCCAATTAAGAGATTAATCACATTTGTCTCCTTCACTACCTTTCCAGGAGAGCCTTTTTCAAAAAGTTGCTAGTTGACTGAAGTTTTGAAGGCCATAAAGCCTGGTGAATGATGAGGGACTAGAGCCTGGTAAGCAATAAGGGCAGGGTTTGAGAGGCGTGTGAGAAGGCTGTGCTTCGGACTGGCTCTCCTCAGGACCAGTCCTCCACTCCTCAGACCTCCACCAGCAAACTGGGGAAACTGACGCCAGCCATCCAAAGTCATGGTTCTCAAAATGTGGTTTCCAGACCAGAAGCATCTGCGGCACCTGAGACCTTGTTAGAAATTTGAGTCCCTGGGATCTGCTTCACATCTAGACTCTTGAGTCTCAGGGAGGAATCCAGTGATTTGAGTTTTAATGAGCCACCAAGGTGATCCTGACTTAGTTTGAGAACCACTGCTCTGGACAACTCAGCTGTGAATTTGTTTCTTACTTTCTTTCTTTTAAAAAAATTTTTATTTATTTATTTACTTGTTTATTTATTTTAGACTGTTCTGGGTTTTCACTGCTGCCACAGGCTCTTTTCTAGTTGCCAAGAAGTGGGGGCCACTCTCTAGTTGAGGTGAGCAGGCTTCTTGTTGTGGTGACTTATTTTTCTTGTTGCGGAGCTCGGACTCTAGAGCACATGGGCTTCAGGAGTTGCAGCTCCAAGGCTCTAGAGCACAGGTTCAATGGTTATGGCTCACGGGCTTTGTTGCTCCACAGCATGTGGGATCTTCCTGGATCAGGGGGGGAACCCGTGTCTCCTGCATTTGCAGGTGAACTCTTTACCATTGAGCTGCCAGGAAGCTCGGTTTCCTAATTTCTAGGGGAAAAGTTTCTGTGGTTCTTTCTTTTCCTAAACTGGATCCACACAGAAAAGATTCAGATGGTCACAGGATACTTCCTTCTTAGAGGCTTTCCCCCAGAAACTGGGATTCTTCTTTGTGAATTTGTAGCACATGTTCCAGTTCTTCCATCTACCTCCTTGCCTTCTGATGTTAAAAAAAAAAGGCAATTCAGAATGTACACCACATATTGAAAGTTCAACAGTTGTCTCTATTTTCAGGTGTGTGTGATTTTTATGTCTTTTTATTTGAACGGTACTCACCAATAGGTTGGACATACAACATAAAGACTTTTCATATAAGTGATACTATATTAAAGTGATTGAACTGCTAAGACTGGTGTCAAAGAGCAGATTGTCTATGTTTCCTTCCATAATTTTTATGGTTTCAAGTCTTACTTTCAATAAGGGCAGGGTTTGAGAGGCGTGTGAGAAGGCTGTGCTTCGGACTGGCTCTCCTCAGGACCAGTCCTCCACTCCTCAGACCTCCACCAGCAAACTGGGGAAACTGACGCCAGCCATCCAAAGTCATGGTTCTCAAAATGTGGTTTCCAGACCAGAAGCATCTGCGGCACCTGAGACCTTGTTAGAAATTTGAGTCCCTGGGATCTGCTTCACATCTAGACTCTTGAGTCTCAGGGAGGAATCCAGTGATTTGAGTTTTAATGAGCCACCAAGGTGATCCTGACTTAGTTTGAGAACCACTGCTCTGGACAACTCAGCTGTGAATTTGTTTCTTACTTTCTTTCTTTTAAAAAAATTTTTATTTATTTATTTACTTGTTTATTTATTTTAGACTGTTCTGGGTTTTCACTGCTGCCACAGGCTCTTTTCTAGTTGCCAAGAAGTGGGGGCCACTCTCTAGTTGAGGTGAGCAGGCTTCTTGTTGTGGTGACTTATTTTTCTTGTTGCGGAGCTCGGACTCTAGAGCACATGGGCTTCAGGAGTTGCAGCTCCAAGGCTCTAGAGCACAGGTTCAATGGTTATGGCTCACGGGCTTTGTTGCTCCACAGCATGTGGGATCTTCCTGGATCAGGGATCGAACCCGTGTCTCCTGCATTGGCAGGTGAACTCTTTACCATTGAGCTGCCAGGGAAGCTCGGTTTCCTAATTTCTAGGGGAAAAGTTTCTGTGGTTCTTTCTTTTCCTAAACTGGATCCACACAGAAAAGATTCAGATGGTCACAGGATACTTCCTTCTTAGAGGCTTTCCCCCAGAAACTGGGATTCTTCTTTGTGAATTTGTAGCACATGTTCCAGTTCTTCCATCTACCTCCTTGCCTTCTGATGTTAAAAAAAAAAGGCAATTCAGAATGTACACCACATATTGAAAGTTCAACAGTTGTCTCTATTTTCAGGTGTGTGTGATTTTTATGTCTTTTTATTTGAACGGTACTCATCAATAGGTTGGACATACAACATAAAGACTTTTCATATAAGTGATACTATATTAAAGTGATTGAACTGCTAAGACTGGTGTCAAAGAGCAGATTGTCTATGTTTCCTTCCATAATTTTTATGGTTTCAAGTCTTACTTTCAACTCTTTAATCCATTTTGAATTGATTTTTATATATGGCATAAGATAAAGGTCTGGTTTCTCTTTCTTTGCATATGGCTGTCCAGTTTTCCTAATACCATTTATTGAAAAGCCTATCCATTCTCTTGTATATTCATTGCTTCTTTGTCATAAATTTCTTGTCTACCTAGGTATGGGTTTATTTCTGGGTTCTCAATTCAGGATATGTCTCTTCAGACAAGGGAAACAAGAGCAGGAGTAAGCAAATGGGACTGCATCCAACTAAAAAGGTTTTGCACATGAAAGGGAGCAATCAAAACAAAAAGATAGCCTAGGAGGGTGGAGCTAAGATGGCGGCGTAGAAGGACGTGCACTCATCTCTCCTGCAAAATCGCCTGAATTGCGACGAGTTCCTGGGAAACCATTGACGAAAGGAGGTTGGATCTGATCACAGAGAGGACACCCCGCATCGAAGAACAAAGGAGAAGCCGCATCAAGACGGTAGGAGGGGCGCAATCGCACTTTTAAAAGTCAAACCTCATACCCGCCGGAGAGGCTGGGCGGGCCAAAGCCGCAAAGCCTGTTGCAGATCAAAACCCGGGAGAGGAGCGCTAACACCCACAAGGGACTGAGCCAGACCTGCTTTGGAGGGTCCAGGTGCCCCCTTGAGCTAGAAGTGCCCTTGAGCAGGCATCGGAAGGGCAGCACTCAGTTCCCTTTGGAGGAGGTTACCATTAACCCGATCACAGAGCCGCCGAGGAGGACTGGAAAGTCTCTGCGCACTGTGATCAGGGAGAGAGGAATAGCGATCCTGCATGTGACTGAGCCAGACTCACCTCTGAGTAACCTGACGTCTCCCGCGGTGGCGGGGGTCGACGGTGGCCTACAGCAGGGTCGGGGTCACTGCAGAAGTGCTTCCCATAGAGCGTGTGGGAATAAACCCTCTGTGAGACAGACGCCATTTTCCCTCCTGTAGTTTGACTGCTGGTCAAACTGCAGGGCTGCTGGTCAAGCTACAGGGAGGGAATTTAGCTCCACCCAGCAAGAAAAGGGATTTGGATTAAGAAACTCCCAGGGCCAGCCTGGGCGGGCCTTTTAATTCTAGAATAGGCCGAAACAAACAGTCAAAGAGGTCTTCAGATCCAACCACAGCCAGAGGCAAGAAAAAGACTGATAATTCCTGAATAGTCAGCAAGAGACAGAAGAACATAAACACTATTTTCACGTTTTGTCTGAAGCTGGAGCTACTGCTGGTCTTTAAAATTTCATTTTTTGTATTGTATTACTTTGTTTCAATTTTTTTTTTTTTTCTCTTTTTTCCAAACCCACTCAGTGCACCCACCGCTTTTTTTTTTTTTTTTTTTCTTTTCTTGGGGGTGTGTGTGAGAGAGAGAATGGGTGTGTTCAGTTCCTTCACTGAATTCTATTGAAGCGACTAATCTTATCAGTAAGACTGAATATATTCAAGTTTACATAAATTTTTTTTTTTTTCTTGTAAACCACACATTTTATTTTGGTATAAACTTCTGGTTCCCCATTGGCCTTTTAAGGTTCTGTGGGGGTTTTGTTTGTTTTTATTATTTTTGCTTTGTTTTTCTATTATTTTTCTATAAAATTCAGATCTTTTAATTTTTAATAATTTTTTCATTTGTACTACTACCTCCTCTATAGTTCTTTGCTTTCTCTGAAGCTCCTTTCCTATAGCACTAGATTCTAATACATACAAATCTTTATCTTCCTATGTTTAACTTTGCAATATTGTTCTGTATTTCTCTTCTATCCTCCCTTTCTCTTTTTCCCTTTCCCCACTATATTTCTTAGTCTGTTCTGTCCTCATTGCCTTATCCCCAACGGGGATCCTGCTTTAGCATTATTCTCCAATTGGTACTCTACTTAGTTTGCTTATTAACTTGTGGATATCATTCTTGGATTTCTCTATTCGCCGTGCTAACATATTGTACTATATTTTTGATTGGAATGCTTGGGTTATGTTATAGCTGTATATGTTTATGTGTATAATTCAATACGCTAGATAGTACTTGCATAATTTTTAAATTACCATTTGTCAAAGGTATACCTTCTGTTTCTCATTTGCATATATATGTTTTAATATCATTTAATGCCATAACAAACCAGCCGTGAAATCTTCATTCCCTGATCAGGCAACAAGCCCCGGGGTTTTAAGGAGGGTGCACTGACTCCAAAACTCTACAATACTAGAGAACACATAACACTAAAGAGCAGTATACAAGTGAGAACGCCAGCAAAGGTAATCACTTGTATACAAGTCCTGGCATCACGCAATCACCAGCATCACCCAGAATAGAAGCCCCATCCAAACAACAAACACCAACAGACGTAACTCAAAGTCTGGGAAAAGGAAATCCCAAACAGAATCAGTTTTAAAAAATTAATAATAACAATGAAACGGCAGAGAAATACCACACAAGCGAAGGAACAATCCACAAACACACAAGATCAAATCAATGAAGAGAATTTGGACAAACTTTCTGAAAGTGATTTCAGAAGAATGATAGTAAAGATGATCAAAGACACTGAAAACAGAATTTCAGAGAAATTGCAAGATACAACTAACACACTGAATAAAGAAATACAAGAACTTACCAAAAAAGTAACAGAGACAAACAACTCAATTGCTGAACTGCAAAACACTGTAGAAGGAATCAGGAGCAGAGTATCTGAGACAGAAGACCGGATAAGTGAGCTAGAAGATAAAATGGTGGAAGTAACTGCTGAAAAACAGACTCTAGCTCAAAGAATGAAAAGAGCAGAGGACAGCCTCAGAGACCTATGGGATAATATCAAACACACCAATATTCGAATTATAGGGATTCCAGAAGAAGAAGAAAAAAAGAAAGGCTATGAGAAAATTTTTGAAGAGATTATAGTTGAAAATTTCCCCAACATGGGAAAAGAAATAGTCAATCAAGTCCAAGAAGCACAAAGAGTACCTAACAGAATCAATCCGAGAAGAAACACACCAAGACACATATTAATGAAGTTAACACAAATTAAACACAAAGATAGAATTCTCAAAGCAGCAAGGGAAAAGCAACTAGTGACATACAAGGGAAAGCCCATCCGCTTAACAGCTGATCTTTCAACAGAAACTCTGCAGGCCAGAAGGGAATGGCAGGACACATTTAAACGGCTGAAAGAGAATAATCTGCAACCAAGAATCCTCTACCCTGCAAGGATCTCATTCAAAATTGGTGGAGAAATCAAAAGCTTTACAGACAAGCAAAAACTAAAAGAATTTAGTCACACCAAACCAGCCTTACAACAAATGTTAAAGGGACTTATATAGAAAACAAGTATAAAAGGAGAAGACCCACGAAACAAACCCATCATACCATCTAAGAAGATGACAATAGGATCATTTGTATCAATAATTACTTTGAATGTCAATGGACTAAACGCCCCAACCAAAAGACACAGAGTGGCTGAATGGATCCAAAAATACAACCCATACATATGCTGCCTCCAGGAAACTCATTTCAGACCTAGAGACACTCATAGACTGAAAGTGAGAGGCTGGAAAAAGATATTCCATGCAAATGGAAATCAAAAGAAAGCTGGAGTAGCAATCCTCATATCAGATAAAATAGATTTTAAAGTAAAGAAGATTCTAAGAGACAAGGCAGGTCACTACATCATGATTAAGGGATCGATCCAAGAAGAAGACATAACAATCATAAATATCTACGCTCCCAACGCAGGAGCACCCCAATACATAAGACAAACACTTTCAGACATAAAAGAAGACATTGACAGCAACACAATCATAGTAGGAGACTTTAACACCCCTCTCACACCAATGGACAGATCATCCAAACAGAAAATTAATAAAGAAACACAGGCCTTAAATGCCACACTAGAAGAAATGGACCTCATTGATATCTTTAGGACTTTCCATCCAAAAGCAGAAGAATACACTTTCTTCTCAAGTGCTCACGGAACATTCTCCAGGATAGACCACATCTTGGGCCACAAATCAATCCTCAGTCAATTCAAGAAAACTGAAATTCTATCAACCATCTTCTCGGACCACAATGCAGTGAGACTAGAGATCAACTACAGGAAAAAAACCGCTAAAAACACAAAGATAGAATTCTCAAAGCAGCAAGGGAAAAGCAACTAGTGACATACAAGGGAAAGCCCATCCGCTTAACAGCTGATCTTTCAACAGAAACTCTGCAGGCCAGAAGGGAATGGCAGGACACATTTAAACGGCTGAAAGAGAATAATCTGCAACCAAGAATCCTCTACCCTGCAAGGATCTCATTCAAAATTGGTGGAGAAATCAAAAGCTTTACAGACAAGCAAAAACTAAAAGAATTTAGTCACACCAAACCAGCCTTACAACAAATGTTAAAGGGACTTATATAGAAAACAAGTATAAAAGGAGAAGACCCACGAAACAAACCCATCATACCATCTAAGAAGATGACAATAGGATCATTTGTATCAATAATTACTTTGAATGTCAATGGACTAAACGCCCCAACCAAAAGACACAGAGTGGCTGAATGGATCCAAAAATACAACCCATACATATGCTGCCTCCAGGAAACTCATTTCAGACCTAGAGACACTCATAGACTGAAAGTGAGAGGCTGGAAAAAGATATTCCATGCAAATGGAAATCAAAAGAAAGCTGGAGTAGCAATCCTCATATCAGATAAAATAGATTTTAAAGTAAAGAAGATTCTAAGAGACAAGGCAGGTCACTACATCATGATTAAGGGATCGATCCAAGAAGAAGACATAACAATCATAAATATCTACGCTCCCAACGCAGGAGCACCCCAATACATAAGACAAACACTTTCAGACATAAAAGAAGACATTGACAGCAACACAATCATAGTAGGAGACTTTAACCCCCCTCTCACACCAATGGACAGATCATCCAAACAGAAAATTAATAAAGAAACACAGGCCTTAAATGCCACACTAGAAGAAATGGACCTCATTGATATCTTTAGGACTTTCCATCCAAAAGCAGAAGAATACACTTTCTTCTCAAGTGCTCACGGAACATTCTCCAGGATAGACCACATCTTGGGCCACAAATCAATCCTCAGTCAATTCAAGAAAACTGAAATTCTATCAACCATCTTCTCGGACCACAATGCAGTGAGACTAGAGATCAACTACAGGAAAAAAACCGCTAAAAACACAAACACATGGAGATTAAACAACACATACCTAAAAAACCAACTGATCATTGAGGAAATCAAAGGAGAAATAAAAAAATTCCTAGAAGAAAATGACAATGAACACACGACAGTGCAAAACCTATGGGATACTGCAAAAGCAGTTCTAAGAGGGAAGTTTATAGCAATACAATCCCACCTCAAGAAACTAGGAAAATCTCAAACAGACGACCTAATCTTACGCTTAAAACAACTGGAGAAAGAAGAACAAAAACACCCCAAAGCCAGCAGAAGAAGGAAATCATAAAGACTAGAGCAGAAATAAATGAAAAGAAACAAAAGAAACAATAGTAATGATAAATAAAACAAAAAGCTGGTTCTTTGAAAAAGTCAATAAAATCGACACACCACTGGCCAGACTCATCAAGAAAAAGAGAGAGAAGAACCAGATCAACAAAATCAAAAATGAAAAAGGAGAGATTACAACGGATAATGCAGAAACCCAAAGGATTATAAGAGACTATTATGAACAACTCTATGGCAACAAACTGGACAACCTGGAAGAAATGGGCAGTTTCTTAGAGAAAATGAATTTCCCAAGACTCAACCAGGAAGAAATAGAAACTATGAACAAGCCAATCACAAGCTCAGAAATCGACCTTGTGATCAAAAATCTACCCAAAAATAAAAGCCCAGGGCCAGATGGTTTCACAAGTGAATTCTACCAAACATTCAAAGAAGAGCTAATGCCTGTCCTTCTAAAACTCTTCCAAAATATTGCACAGGAAGGAATACTTCCAAACACATTCTACGAGGCCACCATCACCCTGATACCAAAGCCAGGCAAAGACATCACAAAAAAAGAAAATTATAGGCCAATTTCACTGATGAATCTAGATGCCAAAATCCTCAACAAAATCCTAGCAAACAGAATTCAGCAACACCTCAAACAGCTCATTCATCACGATCAAGTTGGGTTCATCCCAGGCATGCAAGGATTCTTCAATCTCCGCAATTCAACCAATGTGATACACCATATCACATCAAAAGCTCATTCATCGGCAAACATGGATAGACAGTTCTAAGAGGAAAGTTTACTAGCCAAAAAATGGAAAAAAAATACCTAAAAACCAACTGATCATTGAGGAAATCAAAGGAGAAATAAAAATTCCTAGAAGAAAATGACAATGAACACACGACAGTGCAAAACCTATGGGATACTGCAAAAGCAGTTCTAAGGGAAGTTTATAGCAATACAATCCCACCTCAAGAAACTAGGAAAATCTCAAACAGACGACCTAATCTTACGCTTAAAACAACTGGAGAAAGAAGAACAAAAACACCCCAAAGCCAGCAGAAGAAGGGAAATCATAAAGATCAGAGCAGAAATAAATGAAAAAGAAACAAAAGAAACAATAGTAAAGATAAATAAAACAAAAAGCTGGTGCTTCGAAAAAGTCAATAAAATCGACACACCACTGGCCAGACTCATTAAGAAAAAGAGAGCGAAGAACCAGATAAACAAAAACAAAAATGAAACAGGAGAAATCACAACGGATAATGCAGAAATCCAACGGATTATAAGAGACTATTATGAACAACTCTATGGCAACAAACTGGACAACCTGGAAGAAATGGACAGTTTCTTAGAGAAGATTAATCTCCCAAGACTCAACCAGGAAGAAATAGAAACTATGAACAAGCCAATCACAAGCTCAGAAATCGACCTTGTGATCAAAAATCTACCCAAAAATAAAAGCCCAGGGCCAGATGGTTTCACAAGTGAATTCTACCAAACATTCAAAGAAGAGCTAATGCCTGTCCTTCTAAAACTCTTCCAAAATATTGCACAGGAAGGAATACTTCCAAACACATTCTACGAGGCCACCATCACCCTGATACCAAAGCCAGGCAAAGACATCACAAAAAAAGAAAATTATAGGCCAATTTCACTGATGAATCTAGATGCCAAAATCCTCAACAAAATCCTAGCAAACAGAATTCAGCAACACATCAAAAAGCTCATTCATCACGATCAAGTTGGGTTCATCCCAGGCATGCAAGGATTCTTCAACATTCGCAAATCAATCAATGTGATACACCATATCAACAAATTGAAAGACAAAAATCACATGATCATTTCAATAGATGCAGAAAAAGCCTTTGACAAAGTACAGCATCCATTTATGATAAAAACTCTTCAAAAAATGGGCATAGAAGGAACTTATCTTAACATAGTGAAAGCCATATATGAGAAGCCCACAGCGAACATTATCCTCAATGGTGAAAAACTCAAAGCATTCCCTCTAAGATCAGGAACAAGACAAGGGTGTCCACTTTCACCACTCTTATTCAACATAGTCCTGGAAGTTCTAGCAATAGCAATAAGAGAAGAGAAAGAAATCAAAGGAATCCAGATTGGAAAAGAAGAAGTCAAACTCTCTATTTGCAGATGACATGATATTATACATAGAAAATCCCAAAGACACTATTACAAAACTACTAGAGTTAATCAGCGAATTCAGCAAAGTTGCAGGATACAAAATCAATATACGGAAATCTCTGGCATTCCTATACACAAACATTGAAAAATCAGAAAATGAAATCAAAGAGGTAGTCCCCTTCACCATCGCAACCAAAAGAATCAAATATCTAGGAATAAACCTACCCAAAGAAACAAAAGAACTGTACACAGAAAATTACAAGACACTCATGAGAGACATTAAAGAAGAGTTAAACAGATGGAGGAATATTCCATGTTCCTGGGTCGGGAGAATCAATATTGTGAAAATGACCATACTACCAAATGTCATCTATAGATTCAATGCGATCCCTATCAAACTTCCAATAACATTCTTCACAGAACTAGACCAACGAATAACACAGTTCATATGGAAACACAAAAGACCTCGAATAGCCAAAGCAATCCTCAGGAAGAAGAATGGAGCTGGGGGGATCAGCCTCCCCAACTTCAGACTCTACTACAAAGCAACAGTCATCAAGACAGTATGGTACTGGCACAAAAACAGAACTATCGACCAATGGAACAAGATCGAGAACCCAGAGATCAACCCACGCACCTATGGGTACCTTATTTTTGACAAAGGAGGCGAACATATAAAATGGGACAAAGACAGCCTCTTCAACAAATGGTGCTGGGAAAATTGGACAGCTACATGCAAGAAAATGAAGTTGGAACATACCCTGACACCATACACAAAGATCAACTCAAAATGGATTAAAGACTTAAATGTAAGGCCAGAAACCATCAAACTCTTAGAGGAGAATATAGGCAAAACCCTCAAGGACATCAATCAAAGCAAGATCTTCTCTGACCCACCTACTAGAATAGTGGAACTGAAAAGAAAAATGAACATGTGGGACCTCATGAAACTTAAAAGCTTTTGTACAGCCAAAGAAATTACAAAAAAGCTGAACAGACAGCCCACAGAGTGGGAGAAAATCATAGCAAATGAAACAACAGACAAAGAATTAATCTCCAAAATCTACAAGCAACTCAGACAACTCAGCACTGGAAAAACGAACAACCCAATCAAAAAATGGGAAAAGGACCTAAACAGACACCTCTCCAACGATGACATACAGATGGCCCAAAAACACATGAAACGGTGCTCAACTTCACTAATAATTAGAGAAATGCAAATCAAAACTACAATGAGATATCACCTCACACCCGTCAGAATGGCCATCATCCACAAATCAACAGACAATAAATGCTGGAGAGGCTGCGGAGAAAAGGGAACACTCCTGCATTGCTGGTGGGAGTGTAAATTGATACAGCCTCTATGGAAGACAGTCTGGAGATTTCTTAAAAAACTAAAAATAGAAGCACCATATGACCCAGCAATCCCACTCTTAGGCTTATACCCTGATGAAATCAAAACTGAAAGAAGCACCTGTACCCCAATGTTCATTGCAGCTCTCTATACAATAGCTAGAACATGGAAGGAACCTAGATGCCCATCGACGAACGAATGGATCCAAAAGCTCTGGTACATATATACAATGGAATACTACACAGCTGTAAAGAGAAATGCAGAAGAATCAGCCCTAATGAGGTGGCTGGATCTAGAACGTATCCTAAAAAGTGAAGTCAGTCAGAAAGAGAAGGACAAATACAGTATATTAACACATATATATGGAATCTAGTAGGATGGTGATGATGGCACATGCAGTGAAGCGACGGAAAGACAGACATGGACAGTGGACATATGGACATTGTGGGGAAGGAACAGTGGGTGAGAGGTGTAAAGGAAGTAGCATGAAGGCCTATACTATCATAAGTGAAGAAAATAGCTCTAGTCATTGCTCTGTGAGAAAAGGGGATCCTTCAGGGGTGCTGTGTGATGGTCGGGAGGGGAGGGAAGGGGGGGATATACATTATATACATGTGACTAATCTGAGAACATGCATGTCTGTGAACAACAAAACTCTGTAAAAGTTAAATGTAAAATAAAGGTTTAAAAAAAAAAAAAAAGATAGCCTACTAAGCGGAAGGAGATATTTGCAAATCATATATTCAGCACAGGGCTAATACCCGTCCACCCCCAATATATAAAGAACTCGTACAACTCAACAACAGCACTAAGAAACCTGGTTGAAAAATTGGCAGAGGATCTGATATTTTTTCAAAGACAACATACAAATGACCAACAGGCACATGAAAAAGATGTTTAATATTCTTAATTATTAGGCAAATGCAAAGCAAACTCACAATTAGATCCCCTCACACTTGTTAGAATGGTCATTATCAAAAAATCAAGAAATAACAAGGGTTGTCAGGGAGGTGGAGAAGGTAAATCTCTCATCCACTGTTAAAAATGTAAATTGGTGCAGTTACTATGGAAAACAATATGGAGATTTTTCAAAAAATGAGAATAGAATTATCAGATAACCCAACTATTTTACTCCTGGGTATTTAGCCAAAGAAAGCAAAAACATTAATTTGAAAAGATATATGTGCCTCTATGTTCATTGCAGCATTACTTATAATGGTGAAGATATGGAAGCAACCTACGTGTCCATCAATAGGCAAATGGATAAAGATGTGATGTGTGCATGTATATATACACACACAGGAATACTATTCAGCCATAAAAAGATGAACTCTTGCCACTTGCTACAACATGGATAGACCTTAAGGGTGTTATACTAAGTGTAATAAATCAGATAGAAAAAGGCAAATACCATATGACTGCACTCAAATGTAGAATTAAAAAAAATTCTCAAATGAAAAAACTAGACAAAACAGAAATACAGAAAATGGCATACTTGTTAGCAGAGAGGAAGGAATTGAGGGAAGAGAAAATAAGTAAAAAGGATGAACTGAATGGTGATAGCTTGTGGGTGAGCAGATGGTAGTTTATACAGAAGTAGAAATATAATGTTATGTACAGGAAATGTAATGTTATAAACAAATATTAGCTCAATAATAAAGTGTTTGGATATATCAGATTCTAGGCTAACCACTTTTTGAGCTATATTCTACTGGAGCCCAAAACAACCCATTATATGACGAGGAAGATGATGGAAAATATCATAAAGGAGCCAAATAACACCATTAAGGTATAATCCTCATGTAGACCCTACTTAGGACTACTTGGAAAAATGCACTGATAACTGGCATTGGAGTTAGCAGGGGAGATTGCTCAGCTCGGGTGAGCTGTGTGTTAGCCTCATGTCTCCACTGTGTAACTCTCAGTGGAAACATGATGTCTTTAGCATGCAGTAGTTACATTTTCCACCTACTTTGTCTTGGGGAGATAATACATTGACAGCAAGAGATCCATAGTCTCCTACTTGGTATTTTTGGTAAGGAAGGCGCATACCAAGTTTGAAGTTTTAATCTCTTGCCGGAAAACTTATAAGGCCTTGAATTCATGACAAGACTTCATTAATATTCATTATGTAAATCAGTTAACTTGTCAACTGGGTCTGTTTATGAATGAATGAGAGAATAACTTTATATTTTTTTTTCAAAATTTTTATTTTATATTGCAGTGTAGTTGATTTATAATGCTATGTTTTATTTGTCCAGCAAAGGGATTCAGTACTCATCCATTCCTGTTCAGATTCTTTTCCCATATAGGAACTGTATATATTTTGACTTGAGCATTTCATTATTCGTGTATGAATAGTACACAAATATTGGATGTGTGAAAAATATTTAAGTTAGAGAAGTAATTGGCTTTGGGATTTGGATCCAAACATTTGAGAAGAAGTTACATGTAAGAATGCCAATGGGCAGAGCTCTGGAGACCCTGTAAGCCATTGTGTGTGGTGCAAGAATTCTTTTATTTTATTTTTAATTGGAGGAAAATTGCTTTACAATGTTGAGTTGGTTTCTGCCATACAACAGTGTGAATCAGCCATACTTATACATATATACCCTCTCTGTGGGTCCTCCTTCCCCTACCCCATCCTACCCCTCTAGGTCATTGCTGAGTGCCATGCTGGGCTCTCTGTGTTATACAACAGCTTCCCAAAATTTTTAATAAGCTGATGCAGTTCTCTCTAATAAGAAAGTGACTCCATCTATGAGGGCAAGGTTTTTGTACTCCCTTGACTTCCATCTCTTTCCTCTATGCTGGTGTGGTCCTGAAAGTACTCTCCCAAATCCTAAATGGCAGGGACCTTGTAGCACAGCAGGGAACAGGGTTGAGTGTTGGAGGAATCACTGGAGAAGGAAATAGGTCAGCTTCTAGGTCCATTTCTGCACTAAGTTCTGTCACTAGGAAACATTACTTAAAACCTTCTTGAACCTTAATTTCCTCACCTGTCAAATGAGAAGACTAGACCACACACTGTCTAGGACTAGGTTATGTGTTATAAGGGATAGACCCAATTCTTGAAATCGTTGGGATGGATCTTGATAGTGACAGTCTTCGATTTGGTTTTTCTAATGTCAGTGTGGATTTTTGTCTGATCTATGCTAATGTGCCTCATTAAGTAGAGACATCCTCTCTGTTTCTGTGATTATGGTGTCACCTTATGGGGAAAGGTGGCAGGACTAACAATAGTTTACCTTTTTTAGCTTTGTTATTTAAATGTAGATTTCATGTTAATTTTATTCACATAAAATTAAGCTTATAAATTTATTCATATTGCTTTTCAAAGTGTTATCTTTATTTATAAACTTTGTTCCTTTGTTTCTTTGAGTTTCTCTGCCCAGTCTGCACACAAGTATCAATATCTCTTTTTGTTTCCCCAGTAACTCACAACACAGTCTGGTGAGTGCCCTTTCATGTTTTCAGTCTGTACATATAAGGAGCCTATACTCATGTATACTCACATGCATACTGGGTTTTTCCTTGAGTCTTGGTCTGGAATTAAATGATATAAAGAATGTTTTCCTACTTCTTTTTGTACTCTGCTTCAAAAACATTTCTCATATGGTGGCTTTAATTTTTTAATATGACTACATAATATTCACTAGTAAGACAGTATAATATATTATTCAGCCATTCCTCTGTTAGGAGGCAAATAATTTATTTCCATTTTCTGTCCATTCCTAACAATTCTGCAGAATGTTTCCAGGAAGAATTCATAAATGTTGTTATTGAAGTGTTATTGATGACTTTACTACAATATAGTAACAATTAGATTATTTTCCCAAAAGAGCCACAGCACTTTGTTATACAAATCATTTGAGAATCCCTTGACTTCCATCTCTTTCCTCTATGCTGGTGTGGTCCTGAAAGTACTCTCCCAAATCCTAAATGGCAGGGACCTTGTAGCACAGCAGGGAACAGGGTTGAGTGTTGGAGGAATCACTGGAGAAGGAAATAGGTCAGCTTCTAGGTCCATTTCTGCACTAAGTTCTGTCACTAGGAAACATTACTTAAAACCTTCTTGAACCTTAATTTCCTCACCTGTCAAATGAGAAGACTAGACCACACACTGTCTAGGACTAGGTTATGTGTTATAAGGGATAGACCCAATTCTTGAAATCGTTGGGATGGATCTTGATAGTGACAGTCTTCGATTTGGTTTTTCTAATGTCAGTGTGGATTTTTGTCTGATCTATGCTAATGTGCCTCATTAAGTAGAGACATCCTCTCTGTTTCTGTGATTATGGTGTCACCTTATGGGGAAAGGTGGCAGGACTAACAATAGTTTACCTTTTTTAGCTTTGTTATTTAAATGTAGATTTCATGTTAATTTTATTCACATAAAATTAAGCTTATAAATTTATTCATATTGCTTTTCAAAGTGTTATCTTTATTTATAAACTTTGTTCCTTTGTTTCTTTGAGTTTCTCTGCCCAGTCTGCACACAAGTATCAATATCTCTTTTTGTTTCCCCAGTAACTCACAACACAGTCTGGTGAGTGCCCTTTCATGTTTTCAGTCTGTACATATAAGGAGCCTATACTCATGTATACTCACATGCATACTGGGTTTTTCCTTGAGTCTTGGTCTGGAATTAAATGATATAAAGAATGTTTTCCTACTTCTTTTTGTACTCTGCTTCAAAAACATTTCTCATATGGTGGCTTTAATTTTTTAATATGACTACATAATATTCACTAGTAAGACAGTATAATATATTATTCAGCCATTCCTCTGTTAGGAGGCAAATAATTTATTTCCATTTTCTGTCCATTCCTAACAATTCTGCAGAATGTTTCCAGGAAGAATTCATAAATGTTGTTATTGAAGTGTTATTGATGACTTTACTACAATATAGTAACAATTAGATTATTTTCCCAAAAGAGCCACAGCACTTTGTTATACAAATCATTTGAGAATCCCCTTTCCTCATAACTGTACCAACATTAGGCAGTATGGTCCCTTTTAGTTTGTATCAGTCTGGTATAAAATGACAATCTATTTTTTATTTTGCACTAACCTCTGTTTTCATCAGTATGAGAATGTTTCCGTACATTTGGTCAATTGGATTTTTTGTTCATAAAATTTTCAGGTATGTCCTGTACCCACAGTTATTTTTCCTTCTGACTAGTCTTTCTTGGTGATCTATAAGAGTTCTGGATATATTAAGGAATTTTTTCTTCTGTCTTCTGTCTGTCATATTTTACCTACACATTCTTGACGTTTTGTCTCTCAGTTGTGTCTTATTCTTTGTGACCCCCTGGACTGCAGCATGTCAGGCTACCCTGTCCTTCACCATCTCCTGGAGTTTGCGCCAACTTGTGTCCATAGAGCTCATGATGCTGTTCAACCATTTTACTTTCTGTCACCCTTTCCTCAGCTTGCTCTCAATCTTTCCCAGCATCAGGGTCTTTTCCAATGAGTCAGCTCTTTGCATCAGGTGGCCAAAGTACTGAAGCTTCAGCTTCAGTCCCTCCAATGATTATTTAGGGTTGATTTCCTTTAGGATTGACTAATTTGATCTCCTTGCTATCCAAAGGCCTCTGAAGAGTCTTCTTCAGCACCACAGTTTGCAGGCATCAAATCTTTACCACCCAGACTTTTTTAAGGTCCAGTTCTCACATCCATACGTGACTACTGGGAAAACCATAGCATTGACTGGATGGACCTTTGTCGGCCAAGTGATGCCTCTGATTTTTTTTTTTAAAGATTTATTTATTTATTTATTTTGGTGGGGGTGGAGTGAAGAGGGAAGGGAGCAGGCGGACCACTTCTATTGGTCTTTCATTTGTCCATTTTCATCCATCTTTGTTCTTTGGCCCATATGGGCCTCCCATCACAGTGGCCTCTGTTGTCGCAGAGCACCAGCTCTGGGCACATGTGCTCCAGAGCTCCGACTCAGTAATTGGACACATCAGTCCAGCTGCTCCGCGGCACGTGGGATCTTCCCAGGCCAGGGATCGAACCGGAGCCCCTTGCACTGCAAGGTGGTGTCCTTACCCACTGGACCACCAGGGAAGCCTGATGCCTCTGATTTTTAATATGCTATCTAGGTTTGTCATAGCTTTTCTTCCAAGGACCCAGCATCTTCTCTTTTATTTTTGCCATTTTTAAAATTTTGCCTTTTTGCTTTTACAGGGTTTTGTTGTTTATATATATGTATAATCCCAGATTAGTCATGTGTATAATTTTATGGCTGGAGTGACTTTGGAGCCCAAGAAAATCATGTCTGTCATTGTTTTCCCATCTATTTGCCTTGAAGTGATGAGACTGTATGTCATGATCTTAGTTTTTTGAATGTTGAATTTTAAGCCAACATCTCTGCATAGGTAATACCAACTTTTATTTGTATATTTTTCTAGCTAAACTTTTCTTTAAATTTTAATTTTCCAAAAATGTTTTATGGTATTAGATTCTGAATTTTTAGTCTTAAGTTGCTGCTGAGTTTATTTCTGGGTGCTCTGTTCCGTTCCATTGGTCTATTTTATGTTCATATATTTGTCCTGCATTTCTTTCTTTTTCCTTTCTTTTCTTTTTGGTCACTTCTATTGGCTTTTCATTTATTTATTTTCATCCATCTTTGTTCTTTGGCCTGTGTGGGCCTTGCATCACAGTGGCCTTGCTCGTTGCAGAGTACCGGCTCCAGGTGCATGTGCTCCAGAGCTCTGACTTGGTAGTTGGACACATTGGTCCAGCCACTCCGCAGCACGTGGGATCTTCCCAGGCCAGGGATCGAACCGGAGCCCCTTGCACTGCAAGGTGGTGTCCTTACCCACTGGACCACCAGGGAAGCCTGATGCCTCTGATTTTTAATATGCTATCTAGGTTTGTCATAGCTTTTCTTCCAAGGACCTAGCATCTTCTCTTTTATTTTTGCCATTTTTAAAATTTTGCCTTTTTGCTTTTACAGGGTTTTGTTGTTTATATATATGTATAATCCCAGATTAGTCATGTGTATAATTTTATGGCTGGAGTGACTTTGGAGCCCAAGAAAATCATGTCTGTCATTGTTTTCCCATCTATTTGCCTTGAAGTGATGAGACTGTATGTCATGATCTTAGTTTTTTGAATGTTGAATTTTAAGCCAACATCTCTGCATAGGTAATACCAACTTTTATTTGTATATTTTTCTAGCTAAACTTTTCTTTAAATTTTAATTTTCCAAAAATGTTTTATGGTATTAGATTCTGAATTTTTAGTCTTAAGTTGCTGCTGAGTTTATTTCTGGGTGCTCTGTTCCGTTCCATTGGTCTATTTTATGTTCATATATTTGTCCTGCATTTCTTTCTTTTTCCTTTCTTTTCTTTTTGGTCACTTCTATTGGCTTTTCATTTATTTATTTTCATCCATCTTTGTTCTTTGGCCTGTGTGGGCCTTGCATCACAGTGGCCTTGCTCGTTGCAGAGTACCGGCTCCAGGTGCATGTGCTCCAGAGCTCTGACTTGGTAGTTGGACACATTGGTCCAGCCACTGCCCAGCATGTGGGATCTTGCCAGGCCAGGGATTGAACCAGTGCCCTTTGCACTGCATGGCGGTGTCCTTACCCACTGGACCATCCTGAACTAAATGACTTTAGTTCTTCAAAGGTCGAGGTTTGGATCTCTTTATTTTTTTCTACTATTTTTTTGCTTCATATTTCAGCTTTTGCTTTATTTCCCTCTTTCTGAAATCAATCTTTACCTTTCTCTCCAAACTTCATAGCATATGTTCTTAGTTCTAGTTTTATTTTCCTTCCTTAATTATGAACTTTTTAAAGGATATTCATTTCCTACTAACTACTTTTTTCATTGTGTATTGTAATTTTTGGTATAGTATATTTTCTTTTAAATTAATTGACTTACAGATCCAATGCAGATTAACTATACTTTCCATTTTAATTTTAGTCAGTATATGGGTATTTAAAAAAATCATTATTGAAGCAGTCAACATTTTTGTCACTTAAATTTTTTTCTGTAATTTGATTGTCTTACTAGAGAAAGGCAATAAAATTACTAGAGAAAATGGCCTACAAATATCTGCTATAAATTTTAGAAATATTTGCTTTTGTAATTTATTATAAGAATTTCAAAAAAGTTATGTTCTCTGAAAGATTTAAAATTCTGTTATAGTATAGTTCCTCTGAATTTTTTCATTCATTTATATAAATGGAAAAGAGACAAATTGTCCTAAAGTTGTATAAACCAAATGGTGTATCAGTTATAAATAGTTTCCCAGTAAAGTTATATCATTATAAATTTATTTCTGCTTTTCTAGTAATTTTTGGATTGTGTATTTACCTGATACATCATTTGATTTATACAGTTTAAGAACATTTGTCTTTTTTTTTAAGTTGTTCTTTTACTATTGAAGTTGCCCATTTGTATCTTACTCATTGTTTTTAATCTTTAAAACTAAAGTTGTTTCTTATTAATTTTGCCTCTGTTGCTTTTATATTGTCTGCATTGGACTAACTAGTAACTCTTTGTTTGTCTCTTTATATCATACTTCTTTTTTAGAGGGGATTAGTTTTCTCTCTTTTTTTTTTTTTTAAATTTTGGCCTCTTTTACTGGCCTTTCATTTATTTATTTTCATCCATCTTTGTTCCTTGGCCTGTGTGGGCCTCCCATCACAATGGCCTCTCTCATTGAAGAGCACTGGATCTGGGTGCATGCGTTCCAGAGCACTGGCTCCTAATTGGATGCACCGATCTGGCTGCTCCACGGCATGTGGGATCTTCCCAGGCCAGGGATCGAACCAGCATCCCTTGCACTACAAGGTGGTGTCCTTACCCACTAGACCACCAGGGAAGCCCTATCATACTTCTTTAACAACTTATTGTATGGGATGCATGTGTGCTAAGTTGCCTAAGTTGTGTCTAACTCTTTATGACCCTATGGACTTCAGCCTGCCTGGCTCCTCTGTTCATGGGATTCTCCACAACAAGAATACTGGAGTGGTTTGCTGCCATGCCCTACTCTAGGGGGTCCTCCTGGCCCAGGGATCGAAGCTGTGTCTCTTAAGTCTCTTGCACTGACAGTTCATCACCACTGAGCCACCTAGGAAGGTCACTCTATGGGTGTTTCTTTCAAATACCCAATAGTCAGGATCTGCTTTTAGTCCAGTCTGACAGTGTGTCTTTTAATGGGACAATTGAGTATCTTTTTCTTTAATATTACAAATTTTATGCTTGATTTTTAAAAACAATTTTGGCCTCTTTTATTGGTTTTTCATCTATTTGTTTTCATCCATCCTTTTTTATTCTTTTTTTGGCCTGAGTGGGCCTCCCATTGCAATGGTGATTTTGTTTTTTATATCAAAGTTTCTCAGCTTGGGCATTTCTGATCATTCTTTGTTGTGAAAGCTATCTTGCTCATTGTAGACTGTTTAATAGTATCACCAGGCTTCTACCCACTAGATGCCATTTGCATCCTGTCAGGTTGTGACAGCCCAAAATAACCCCAGGTATTGCCAAATGTCCTATCAGAGAGGAGATTACCTGTACTTCCCCAGCCCCAGTTAGTATCTGCTTTATAGGTTTTAAGAACATTTGTCTTTTTTTTTAAGTTGTTCTTTTACTATTGAAGTTGCCCATTTGTATCTTACTCATTGTTTTTAATCTTTAAAACTAAAGTTGTTTCTTATTAATTTTGCCTCTGTTGCTTTTATATTGTCTGCATTGGACTAACTAGTAACTCTTTGTTTGTCTCTTTATATCATACTTCTTTTTTAGAGGGGATTAGTTTTCTCTCTTTTTTTTTTTTTTAAATTTTGGCCTCTTTTACTGGCCTTTCATTTATTTATTTTCATCCATCTTTGTTCCTTGGCCTGTGTGGGCCTCCCATCACAATGGCCTCTCTCATTGAAGAGCACTGGATCTGGGTGCATGCGTTCCAGAGCACTGGCTCCTAATTGGATGCACCGATCTGGCTGCTCCACGGCATGTGGGATCTTCCCAGGCCAGGGATCGAACCAGCATCCCTTGCACTACAAGGTGGTGTCCTTACCCACTAGACCACCAGGGAAGCCCTATCATACTTCTTTAACAACTTATTGTATGGGATGCATGTGTGCTAAGTTGCCTAAGTTGTGTCTAACTCTTTATGACCCTATGGACTTCAGCCTGCCTGGCTCCTCTGTTCATGGGATTCTCCACAACAAGAATACTGGAGTGGTTTGCTGCCATGCCCTACTCTAGGGGGTCCTCCTGGCCCAGGGATCGAAGCTGTGTCTCTTAAGTCTCTTGCACTGACAGTTCATCACCACTGAGCCACCTAGGAAGGTCACTCTATGGGTGTTTCTTTCAAATACCCAATAGTCAGGATCTGCTTTTAGTCCAGTCTGACAGTGTGTCTTTTAATGGGACAATTGAGTATCTTTTTCTTTAATATTACAAATTTTATGCTTGATTTTTAAAAACAATTTTGGCCTCTTTTATTGGTTTTTCATCTATTTGTTTTCATCCATCCTTTTTTATTCTTTTTTTGGCCTGAGTGGGCCTCCCATTGCAATGGTGATTTTGTTTTTTATATCAAAGTTTCTCAGCTTGGGCATTTCTGATCATTCTTTGTTGTGAAAGCTATCTTGCTCATTGTAGACTGTTTAATAGTATCACCAGGCTTCTACCCACTAGATGCCATTTGCATCCTGTCAGGTTGTGACAGCCCAAAATAACCCCAGGTATTGCCAAATGTCCTATCAGAGAGGAGATTACCTGTACTTCCCCAGCCCCAGTTAGTATCTGCTTTATAGGTTTTTAAAAATCTCAGTTGTCTTATTCCAAGCCTGGAAATTCCACACCTTTGTTTCATATCCAGTGAAGGCAACTTTGTCAGGCTTGCACGCACCTAGGGTGACCAACCATCTCCTTTGTCTAGGCTGAATGAATTTCTCATTTCTCATGGTCCATTCAGTACTAGAATTAGGAAAGTCTTGGGAAAACCAGAGTGAGTTGGTCCCCTTGCATGCACCTCTTCAGTCCTGTTCTTGTAGAGGACTAGACTTGAGCAAAGAGAACAGCACAGTATGGCCCACTGGATCACTGGCAGAGTTCTCTTTTCACTTTTTTACTGTTTCCCCACTTGATATCCTGGTCTAAGTACATTCTGAACTCAGAGTTGTGAAATTATATTAAAAATCCTTAGCATACTTCTACACAGCTATAAAGTGTTTATAGATGTACCCTTTTAGACATAATCGTATCTATATATTGTGATATATAGAGGATGGGATGGTTAGATGGCATCACCGACTCAATAGACATGAATTTGAACAAGCTCCAGGAGAACAGTGAAGGATAGGGAAGCCTGGCATGCTGCAGTCTGTGGAGTTGCAACGACTTGGACTCTTGCAGCTGAACAACAGAACGACAATATTCGTATTTATTCTTTATTGTAATTTTCTCTGCTCTTAAATTTTCCTCAATCTTGAAATCCTCTTTGGCTCATTTGTTGTTTCATTAATCTTCCTGTTACCATCCCCCAAGTATTTTCTTCAGAATACCTGGGTAAAATACTTTCAGAATTCTTATTTATCCTTCAATAATTTAATTTTACCCTGATAGGTGGATGATAACTCCGCTAGGTACAGAATTCTCGAGTTCTTGTTCTTTTGATGAGCAAAATGATGCCAGTTTGATTCCTTTATATTTGTGGGGGTTTTTGTTTCTTTTGTTGGCTGTGGCATGAGACTTGTGGGATCTTAGTTCCTACAGAATCCAGGGCCTAGGGTAAAATACTTTCAAAAAGATTTCTTTTGACAGCCCAAAATAACCCCAGGTATTGCCAAATGTCCTATCAGAGAGGAGATTACCTGTACTTCCCCAGCCCCAGTTAGTATCTGCTTTATAGGTTTTTAAAAATCTCAGTTGTCTTATTCCAAGCCTGGAAATTCCACACCTTTGTTTCATATCCAGTGAAGGCAACTTTGTCAGGCTTGACGCACCTAGGGTGACCAACCATCTCCTTTGTCTAGGCTGAATGAATTTCTCATTTCTCATGGTCCATTCAGTACTAGAATTAGGAAAGTCTTGGGAAAACCAGAGTGAGTTGGTCCCCTTGCATGCACCTCTTCAGTCCTGTTCTTGTAGAGGACTAGACTTGAGCAAAGAGAACAGCACAGTATGGCCCACTGGATCACTGGCAGAGTTCTCTTTTCACTTTTTTACTGTTTCCCCACTTGATATCCTGGTCTAAGTACATTCTGAACTCAGAGTTGTGAAATTATATTAAAAATCCTTAGCATACTTCTACACAGCTATAAAGTGTTTATAGATGTACCCTTTTAGACATAATCGTATCTATATATTGTGATATATAGAGGATGGGATGGTTAGATGGCATCACCGACTCAATAGACATGAATTTGAACAAGCTCCAGGAGAACAGTGAAGGATAGGGAAGCCTGGCATGCTGCAGTCTGTGGAGTTGCAACGACTTGGACTCTTGCAGCTGAACAACAGAACGACAATATTCGTATTTATTCTTTATTGTAATTTTCTCTGCTCTTAAATTTTCCTCAATCTTGAAATCCTCTTTGGCTCATTTGTTGTTTCATTAATCTTCCTGTTACCATCCCCCAAGTATTTTCTTCAGAATACCTGGGTAAAATACTTTCAGAATTCTTATTTATCCTTCAATAATTTAATTTTACCCTGATAGGTGGATGATAACTCCGCTAGGTACAGAATTCTCGAGTTCTTGTTCTTTTGATGAGCAAAATGATGCCAGTTTGATTCCTTTATATTTGTGGGGGTTTTTGTTTCTTTTGTTGGCTGTGGCATGAGACTTGTGGGATCTTAGTTCCTCAACCAGGAATTGAACCCAGGGCCTTGGCAGTGAAAGTGCCAAGTCCTAATCACTGGACTTCCAAAGAAGACCCTAGATTTGTGCTTGTATGATTTTTCTCTTGTCCTTGCTTTATTTATTTATTTTTTAAATATATATTTTCTCTTTTAGCCTCTTTTATTGTTTTTTTCTTTCTTTATTTTCATCCATGTTTATTCTTTGGCCTGTGTGGGCCTCCTATCGCAGTGGCCTCTCTTGTTGCAGAGTGCTGGCTCACAACTGGATACACCGGCCCAGTTGCTCTGTAGCACATGGGATCTTCCTGGGCCAAGGATCGAACTGTGCCCCTTGCACTTCAAAGTGAACTCTTTACCCACTGGAGCACCATGGAAGCCCCTTGCTTTATTTTTTTAAAAAAAACAATAAGCACACGTTACTTTTATGTCTGTCTCCTCATTACTACTAACAAAGATGAAATCTTGTGATGGTGGAGAGCGTGGCAGGGGAGGAACAGATGTGCCTCATCTTTAGTTTCTGAGCCAGTATCCATTTGTCAACGAATATTTTGTCTGGTTTTAAGGAATTCTCCATTTGTTTGCTAAAAAAAAATTCCATTTGACATTTATCTGGGAATTCACTCTGCATTCCTGATACCCCGGAGGTCCTCCCAGAGCAAACAGGCAAGAGTAGAGCGTAGGAGAGGAGGAGAGGGTCTTCCTGTCGCCCAAATTCTGACAGGTGTGAAGAGTGTGAGGAGCTCTGCTTATGGGTCAGGATGCCATCTGGATTGTGTTTTCAAAAGAACATGATGACTCAAAAGATTATTCAGGAAATTCACTTTCTGGGTCTGGTGTCTGAGATGTGTTGATGTATATACACAAATGTAGAAGAGGTCCCTCTTCTCTAAGCTGAGCTCTCTTCCTTTCTAGCAAAGCGAGTTTTCAAAGCTCATTCTTTAATAATCACATCTCCTGAAGTGAAATCTCTGTGACCTCACAGCTGGAAACAGGAGGGAAGGAAGACAATTACAATGCCCTGAGACCGTGAGGAGCCATCAGGAATGCACAGAGGGCTTTTCCTCAGGGCTATGGGGCCCCCTGTTTTTGTAAGAGTGACTTAAAAAGTCAACTTATCCTGTAAATTTTCATTCCAGTGCTACCTTCACCATGAAGTTCTTAGGAAACGGTTTCTTGCTGCTTTACCCTAGGTTATTTATGACACTCCCTCTGTCTTAGGTCTTGAGCTATTTTTGTCCACATCTTCTTTGTCCTTCTAGGTGATAGTTGTTACAGGCTTTCTGATCCATGGCTGTATTCTCCTTAGCCTTCAGCCTCAAGTCTAAAGCATAACAGGTGTTCAATACTTGCGGAGAGCTGGACCTATGGAAGACTAAAAAAAGAGGCTTGAATCCTCCCATATGGTTCCCCCCCACATTGGGGATAAATTGCCTTCATCTATCTCGTTAATGGTAGTTTTTGTGTCTGTATTCCATTGCATTGCTACTTGCCTTCCAGCCATCCATGGTTTTTCTTCTGCTAATTTAGTTTGGTGTATATTTAAATCCAGGTCAGAAAGATCTTGCATTAAATAAGCCTTCAGGTTGTCAGTAAGCATCAGGTAACCATAAAGCATCTTTTATCCATTAATTTGCATTCCAAAAGTTTTCCAATTTTCTCCTCACTTTCTCTTACACTGCCTATCCTTGGATCATCTTTACTGTCTTGGATATCCCCTCTTACTTACCCCCATGTACAAATACACCATATACCAAAGCACTCTGTTATTTTGTTTGTGGTCTTGTACTGATAACTGTGTTCTATTTCTCTTGTGAATTTCTTTAGATCTTTTGTTGTTAAGATTAACGATAATTCTTCCCCAGTAAGGAAAACATCTTAATAGGATATAGATTTTTAACGTGGATACAGGAGCTAGAGAATTGGGCATCTGGATGTTTTCAAAAGAACATGATGACTCAAAAGATTATTCAGGAAATTCACTTTCTGGGTCTGGTGTCTGAGATGTGTTGATGTATATACACAAATGTAGAAGAGGTCCCTCTTCTCTAAGCTGAGCTCTCTTCCTTTCTAGCAAAGCGAGTTTTCAAAGCTCATTCTTTAATAATCACATCTCCTGAAGTGAAATCTCTGTGACCTCACAGCTGGAAACAGGAGGGAAGGAAGACAATTACAATGCCCTGAGACCGTGAGGAGCCATCAGGAATGCACAGAGGGCTTTTCCTCAGGGCTATGGGGCCCCCTGTTTTTGTAAGAGTGACTTAAAAAGTCAACTTATCCTGTAAATTTTCATTCCAGTGCTACCTTCACCATGAAGTTCTTAGGAAACGGTTTCTTGCTGCTTTACCCTAGGTTATTTATGACACTCCCTCTGTCTTAGGTCTTGAGCTATTTTTGTCCACATCTTCTTTGTCCTTCTAGGTGATAGTTGTTACAGGCTTTCTGATCCATGGCTGTATTCTCCTTAGCCTTCAGCCTCAAGTCTAAAGCATAACAGGTGTTCAATACTTGCGGAGAGCTGGACCTATGGAAGACTAAAAAAAGAGGCTTGAATCCTCCCATATGGTTCCCCCCCACATTGGGGATAAATTGCCTTCATCTATCTCGTTAATGGTAGTTTTTGTGTCTGTATTCCATTGCATTGCTACTTGCCTTCCAGCCATCCATGGTTTTTCTTCTGCTAATTTAGTTTGGTGTATATTTAAATCCAGGTCAGAAAGATCTTGCATTAAATAAGCCTTCAGGTTGTCAGTAAGCATCAGGTAACCATAAAGCATCTTTTATCCATTAATTTGCATTCCAAAAGTTTTCCAATTTTTCTCCTCACTTTCTCTTACACTGCCTATCCTTGGATCATCTTTACTGTCTTGGATATCCCCTCTTACTTACCCCCATGTACAAATACACCATATACCAAAGCACTCTGTTATTTTGTTTGTGGTCTTGTACTGATAACTGTGTTCTATTTCTCTTGTGAATTTCTTTAGATCTTTTGTTGTTAAGATTAACGATAATTCTTCCCCAGTAAGGAAAACATCTTAATAGGATATAGATTTTTAACGTGGATACAGGAGCTAGAAGAGAATTGGGATTTCACAAGATTGTACTCTATCTCTGGGCTTTGAAAATGCACCTGCAAGTTACAAAAGAAAACACTTGACTGGAGTATTAGTCTTTAGCTCCTTTTTATTTTCAAACTATTTTGAAAACTCCTTTATCATGATCTAAATTAAAAAGAAAAATCACTTTGTCAGTAATGATTATTGAGAATGTTCCCTTAGCTACAGGACTTGTTACTGAGATAATATTATGATTGAACCTAAATATCGATAAGGTTTTTTCCATCAGTCTTCAGAAAAGATGACCACATGCATAGGAGTTGAAAGATTACAAATCTGTGTAAAACAGGAGTTCAGTTCCTAGAAATTCTATACTTCTTATTGGCTAGCATAACATTCTTGGCTGAAAGGAAGAACAATTGTTACTGAGTCCAAGCTCACTCTGTTTGCCACGTGTCAGACCAATGAATCAGAGAGGAAGTACTGAGGCAAGGAAAATGACTTTATTCAGAAAGCATCTTCCATGAAGATGGAAGGCTAGTGCCTCAAAATAACCATCTTATTTACGGTATCGATGCCAGGTTCTTTTATAGATCAGAGATGAAGGGAGGTGAGGAAGTAAAGTAAAAAGATCATTAATCTGGCAAACATCTCCGAGAATGGCAAGGCTCAGGCAGGGTGTATCAGTTTGTCCCTTCCCGCCATCCACAGGTGGACAGGGTTCTGAACAAAGGCATTTTATTTCAATAGGCAGAGGGCCTTCATCTATCTCGTTAATGGTAGTTTTGTGTCTGTATTCCATTGCATTGCTACTTGCCTTCCAGCCATCCATGGTTTTTCTTCTGCTAATTTAGTTTGGTGTATATTTAAATCCAGGTCAGAAAGATCTTGCATTAAATAAGCCTTCAGGTTGTCAGTAAGCATCAGGTAACCATAAAGCATCTTTTATCCATTAATTTGCATTCCAAAAGTTTTCCAATTTTTCTCCTCACTTTCTCTTACACTGCCTATCCTTGGATCATCTTTACTGTCTTGGATATCCCCTCTTACTTACCCCCATGTACAAATACACCATATACCAAAGCACTCTGTTATTTTGTTTGTGGTCTTGTACTGATAACTGTGTTCTATTTCTCTTGTGAATTTCTTTAGATCTTTTGTTGTTAAGATTAACGATAATTCTTCCCCAGTAAGGAAAACATCTTAATAGGATATAGATTTTTAACGTGGATACAGGAGCTAGAAGAGAATTGGGATTTCACAAGATTGTACTCTATCTCTGGGCTTTGAAAATGCACCTGCAAGTTACAAAAGAAAACACTTGACTGGAGTATTAGTCTTTAGCTCCTTTTTATTTTCAAACTATTTTGAAAACTCCTTTATCATGATCTAAATTAAAAAGAAAAATCACTTTGTCAGTAATGATTATTGAGAATGTTCCCTTAGCTACAGGACTTGTTACTGAGATAATATTATGATTGAACCTAAATATCGATAAGGTTTTTTCCATCAGTCTTCAGAAAAGATGACCACATGCATAGGAGTTGAAAGATTACAAATCTGTGTAAAACAGGAGTTCAGTTCCTAGAAATTCTATACTTCTTATTGGCTAGCATAACATTCTTGGCTGAAAGGAAGAACAATTGTTACTGAGTCCAAGCTCACTCTGTTTGCCACGTGTCAGACCAATGAATCAGAGAGGAAGTACTGAGGCAAGGAAAATGACTTTATTCAGAAAGCATCTTCCATGAAGATGGAAGGCTAGTGCCTCAAAATAACCATCTTATTTACGGTATCGATGCCAGGTTCTTTTATAGATCAGAGATGAAGGGAGGTGAGGAAGTAAAGTAAAAAGATCATTAATCTGGCAAACATCTCCTAGAATGGCAAGCCTCAGGCAGGGGGTGTATCAGTTTGTCCCTTCCCGCCATCCACAGGTGGACAGGGTTCTGAACAAAGGCATTTTATTTCAATAGGCAGAGGGGCAGGGTCCTCCAGGAAAGCCATTAAAAGTATGATTATAAAAGCAAAAGCAACAAAAAGCAAGTCAGAGAACCAGTTTGCAGCATGGAGTCAGATTTGGTTTCCTCCCTGCAATACAGTCTGCTCACACTAGGATACAGAAAGGAACCTGTTGGATTTTCTGAATTTAACCAGTGTTAGAAGGACAAATGTATAGTCATACGTCAGTGCGACCAAATACAAGGTGGGTCCCGCCAACTCTCTCTTCTCTGCTGCTCTCTGCATGTTGACTTCACTGATGCAAAGTGCCTTCCACCACAGGGCTAGACTCCTGCTACCAGCAGCTCAGTGCTCTGTATTTCTCACTGTTGCTTCTCTGTAGAGACTGAAAGTCAGTCTCTTAATCCAAATCAGAAAAGCATTGAGCGGTGCTGTAAACTGATTCACCCTGCAGGGGAGCGGTGGGATGGCCTGGAGGGGTGGTGTGGGGGAAACTGGCAGGGGAGTGGAGGAGGGAGGTGGCCAGGGATATACATATGACTAATCTGGGAACATACATATCTGTAAACAACAAAACTCTGTAAAAATATAAAAAAAGTGAAAATATTATTTCAAAAAACAGGAAACTGTCAGTGAACCCATGGTGATGCCCAAATATTCAGACCCCATGTGTAAAACAGGAGTTCAGTTCCTAGAAATTCTATACTTCTTATTGGCTAGCATAACATTCTTGGCTGAAAGGAAGAACAATTGTTACTGAGTCCAAGCTCACTCTGTTTGCCACGTGTCAGACCAATGAATCAGAGAGGAAGTACTGAGGCAAGGAAAATGACTTTATTCAGAAAGCATCTTCCATGAAGATGGAAGGCTAGTGCCTCAAAATAACCATCTTATTTACGGTATCGATGCCAGGTTCTTTTATAGATCAGAGATGAAGGGAGGTGAGGAAGTAAAGTAAAAAGATCATTAATCTGGCAAACATCTCCTAGAATGGCAAGCCTCAGGCAGGGTGTATCAGTTTGTCCCTTCCCGCCATCCACAGGTGGACAGGGTTCTGAACAAAGGCATTTTATTTCAATAGGCAGAGGGGCAGGGTCCTCCAGGAAAGCCATTAAAAGTATGATTATAAAAGCAAAAGCAACAAAAAGCAAGTCAGAGAACCAGTTTGCAGCATGGAGTCAGATTTGGTTTCCTCCCTGCAATACAGTCTGCTCACACTAGGATACAGAAAGGAACCTGTTGGATTTTCTGAATTTAACCAGTGTTAGAAGGACAAATGTATAGTCATACGTCAGTGCGACCAAATACAAGGTGGGTCCCGCCAACTCTCTCTTCTCTGCTGCTCTCTGCATGTTGACTTCACTGATGCAAAGTGCCTTCCACCACAGGGCTAGACTCCTGCTACCAGCAGCTCAGTGCTCTGTATTTCTCACTGTTGCTTCTCTGTAGAGACTGAAAGTCAGTCTCTTAATCCAAATCAGAAAAGCATTGAGCGGTGCTGTAAACTGATTCACCCTGCAGGGGAGCGGTGGGATGGCCTGGAGGGGTGGTGTGGGGGAAACTGGCAGGGGAGTGGAGGAGGGAGGTGGCCAGGGATATACATATGACTAATCTGGGAACATACATATCTGTAAACAACAAAACTCTGTAAAAATATAAAAAAAGTGAAAATATTATTTAAAAAAAAAAAAGAATCAGGTTGTTGCCCCAGGACACTGTCAGTGAACCCATGGTGATGCCCAAATATTCAGACCCCATGTTTAACATAGGAGTGGGGCTGTTCCTGAAAGATTGGAGCTGTGATTTTGGGTAGGCTGAATACTAGTGTTGTGTGACAGTCTCCCCATGACTGTTGGAGTTCATCTCTTCAGAATTTGGAGGCGGGAGTGAGGGTGGCTTCCCTGGTGGTCCAGTGGGTAAGGACACCGCCTTGCAGTGCAAGGGGCGCCGGTTTGATCCCTGGCCTGGGAAGATCCCACGTGCCACGGAGTGGCTGGACTGATGTGTCCAATTACTGAGACAGAGCTCTGGAGTGTGTGCACCCGGAGCCGGTCCTCTGCTACGAGCAAGGCCAATGAGATGTGAGGCCCACACAGGCCAAAGAACAAAGATGGGTGAAAATAAATAAATGAAAGACCAATAGAAGTGGCCAAAAAAAAAAAAAAAAAAATCCTTAAAAAAAAAAAAAAGAAGTGGGCAGGGAGTAGATGCCACTCTGTGGAAACATGCATCAGATATTAAACCCACACGAGCACCCAGAGGACCCTGACTTTTGATGGCGGAGGTGCCTCCTCTAACAAAAAGAATTGTTTTTCAAAATGATAAAATGAAATTGATCTTCTAAGGTATGAAAATTCTTTTTCTTAATTATCTAACTGTTTGAACCTTGACAAGCTAGGAAACACTAGGTCTTTCTTCCAATCCTCACCTTTCCTGTACAGGTCATCATGGGGCATTTTATATTTCTGTTTGTCTTTTGTTTTATGGTAGTTCAGACAGAACTTCTATTTTCCTCCTCATTTGTAAGTCTCAAAGGTATTGCTATGTATTATGGATATGTTGCTATATAAGTTTCAAGGGCACTGTATACTGTGGGGAACAAATTCCACTTGATTAATGTCATTGTTCCACACAGTGGCAGATAATTTGCAGTTAAATATGGGTATACAAAAATTTTTTACCGTTTATCACTGGAGGGGATGGAGGATATACATATGACTAATCTGGGATCATACATATCTGTAAATAATGAAACTCTGTAAAAGTAAAAAGTAAAATAAATATTATTTAAAAAAAAAAAAGAATCAGGTTGTTGCCCCAGGACACTGTCAGTGAACCCATGGTGATGCCCAAATATTCAGACCCCATGTTTAACATAGGAGTGGGGCTGTTCCTGAAAGATTGGAGCTGTGATTTTGGGTAGGCTGAATACTAGTGTTGTGTGACAGTCTCCCCATGACTGTTGGAGTTCATCTCTTCAGAATTTGGAGGCGGGAGTGAGGGTGGCTTCCCTGGTGGTCCAGTGGGTAAGGACACCGCCTTGCAGTGCAAGGGGCGCCGGTTTGATCCCTGGCCTGGGAAGATCCCACGTGCCACGGAGTGGCTGGACTGATGTGTCCAATTACTGAGACAGAGCTCTGGAGTGTGTGCACCCGGAGCCGGTCCTCTGCTACGAGCAAGGCCAATGAGATGTGAGGCCCACACAGGCCAAAGAACAAAGATGGGTGAAAATAAATAAATGAAAGACCAATAGAAGTGGCCAAAAAGAAAAAAAAAATCCTTAAAAAAAAAAAAAAGAAGTGGGCAGGGAGTAGATGCCACTCTGTGGAAACATGCATCAGATATTAAACCCACACGAGCACCCAGAGGACCCTGACTTTTGATGGCGGAGGTGCCTCCTCTAACAAAAAGAATTGTTTTTCAAAATGATAAAATGAAATTGATCTTCTAAGGTATGAAAATTCTTTTTCTTAATTATCTAACTGTTTGAACCTTGACAAGCTAGGAAACACTAGGTCTTTCTTCCAATCCTCACCTTTCCTGTACAGGTCATCATGGGGCATTTTATATTTCTGTTTGTCTTTTGTTTTATGGTAGTTCAGACAGAACTTCTATTTTCCTCCTCATTTGTAAGTCTCAAAGGTATTGCTATGTATTATGGATATGTTGCTATATAAGTTTCAAGGGCACTGTATACTGTGGGGAACAAATTCCACTTGATTAATGTCATTGTTCCACACAGTGGCAGATAATTTGCAGTTAAATATGGGTATACAATTAATATAAAAATTTACTATGATTTTTTTCCTGTTTACCCTACTCCATATATTTATTTAAATTATGTCATGATTATTTTAATGTCTACATAACATATCTAGAGGTGATATTTTGCTATTTGTATCTCTATATACATTGTATATCATGTATACCTTATATATGTAACATATAGCTTATATGTGTATATCTCTTTTTGTCTATCCTATTCTCTTTCTCTCATGTATAGGTACATATGCATAAAAATTTGGCTTATGTCAATTATACTTGCTTTAGTTCAGTGAGGTGCTAACTTCACCTGCGATTAGAGCCAGGTTTGGTTTAGTTCAGTTCAGTTGCTAAGTTGTGTCTGACTCATTGCGACCCCATGGACTGCAACATGCCAGGCTTTCCTGTCCTTTACCACCTCTGGGAGCTTGCTTAAATACATGCCCATTGACTTGGTGATGCCATCCAACCATCTCATCCACTGTCGTCCCCTTCTCCTCATGCCTTGTGTTTTTCTCAACATCGCAATATTTTCCAGTGAGTCATCTCTTCGCATCAGGTGGCCAAAGTATTGGAGCTTCAGCTTTAGCATCAGTCCTTCCAAAGAATATTACTTTTAGGATTGACTGCTTTGATCTCTCTGCAGTCCCAGGGACTCTCAAGAGTCTTCTCCAATATCACAGTTTTAAGTCACCAGTTCTTTGGTGCTCAGCCTTCTTGCATTAATTCTTCAGCGTTCAGTCTTCTGTGGTCCAACTTACATTCATCCATGACTACTGAAAAAAACATAGCTTTGGCTTTATGGACCTTTGTAATTCATTCTAAATTAAACATCTAAAAGTTCCCTAACAGACTGGGGCTCCTCTAAAATATGAGGGACAGTGACCAAGTGTCTTTGCCTCAAACTTGCCATCCAGGTCCCTGAATTTCTCTAAGAGACTCACTCTCAAACCCCTATTTATACTGCCAAGTACCTCAAATACATATTTTTTCCATTCTAAGAGTAGAAATATTAGGGCATCAAGAATTCATTTTCGGTTTGGTGTTAATTTTCATCTAAGTATTTTGACAGAGACAGAGCATTTTACAATACAAATGCCTTTCTGCATTCCTCACTGCACCAGTCTGAACTTTTTATAATCAAGAAAAGAGAAAATAATTTCTCTTTTCCATTAAATATTCAGTGGACAAATACTAATCTGTAAGAAAATTGAAATTCTCTCTGTGGCACACTCAACAAATGACAGTTTAGATTATATTAGAAATACTGTAATTCTCTTCAGGTCAGTTAGCTGAGTAAAAAACGGAAATCTAAAATGAAGCTTAAACGTATTGAATATTACAATGTGTGCCTCCATCCCTTGGCAACACAGGACAGTGGGAGGACTGAAGGATTTGGAGGCAGGACGGACTCAAGGGAGGAGCTGGCCTGTGACCTGCAGAGCCGAGGGCCACTGTTGCATGGCATTCTTTAGAGTCAGTGCGCTTGACCGGAACCCATCAGGTCTCTGGACCATCAACCAAGTGAAGGTTCTGCTGATACGTGTGCAAGTCCAGATCTATATCTAATGAGCTGTAATGAGAACTAGCATTTCCTCAGGGGTGGTACCCTTCCCCTAGTGATGGAGAACCTCTGGGTAGAATACTCACTGGGAAGCTGGAGGTCAGCCCCTCTGTGGCCCTCCATGGGCTCTATTGTTCTGGACCATTTTAGAGGCTGGCATACTTTCTTCAAAAAAGACTGAGATGATTCTCTGAGCAGCCTTCTGTTCTCAAATAATTCTTTTTTGCTTGCTTATCTATCCCAGTAAGACATCCTTTAGGGCTCTTTAGTGTTTGAAAGAGGTATTTGTTCTGCCTTCCCCCCCCCACCCACCCCCTTATCTGTTGTTTGCTTATAAGTGCCTGTGTTGGAGTGAAGTGCTATGAGAACACTGCTCATTTCTTTGCTTCAGGTTTGTCTTTCTCTTGCTGCCCTGGTGGCCACATGATTGAGTTCTTATCCATAATGACACCACCTTCCCATCACCTGGGGCTGCATAGTCTGCCAGGGTTTATGGTGGCTTTTCCTTTTTGACTTGGACCTGGATGATCCTGAAGCAGAGCCTGAAGGTTCCCAGCTCCCTAAGCTTCCTACTGAAGATGTGAGCTCAAGAGTCACTGGAATTAAAGTCAGAAGGAGAAGGATTCTTTCATTTAGACCTTCCCATCCTCCTCCATAGCTCCTTCCATGGGGAACTCTGTTCTCATCTTTAAAAACATGGGTGGTCCAAAGACCACTTCCTTTTTTAGGGTCCTGTTTAGGCCCCTCCTCTATTAAAAAAAAAAAAAAAACATATAGGGCCTTCTGTATCTTTCCTAAGGTTGCTGAGTGTGATCATGTTAATCCAGGGTTTGGCATACTATGGTTTAGCAGCCTAAAGCTTTACTGGAATGTAGTCAAATCCATTCCTTTGCCCACTGTCTGCGGCTGGTTTTGTTCTGCAAAGACAGGCTGCAGTAGTTGCAACAGAGACTGTATGTGTCACATGGAGCCAAAAATATGTACTCTCTGACACGTTAAGGAAAATCCTGCCCCCCCCCCCTCCATGAGGTAATATAAAGGAAATATATCTGAGATAAAATGGCAGTGGTGATGACACCTAGTGGAACTGTTCATCGCAGGTAGCTCATTGTCATTTTAGAGGAACATTTGCTGTTTAAACCCAAAAAAGTGATTTGGCTCATGAACACCAGTAACAAGGGAGGAGTGGTCATGCCATTCATGGCCTCCTGTAATTGCTGGTTGGGAGTTGGCCACTTTACTATGATGCATGTCAGGGGTTTCAAACTGTGGTCTCCGGATCATCAGTGTCTCTTGAAATCCTGCTATAAATGCAGATCTGAGGCCCCGCTCCAGGAGTAACTCTGTGGGTGAGGCTACCAATCTGGACTTAATAAGTCCTCTAGGTGATTCTGAAGGATGGTAACATTTAAAAACCACAGACGTACATTAAAAGGGTTTTGTAAGCTTTGAGGAGTGAGATAAGTAAAAAGTGACCCATTCTGTTCCATGTTGAACAAGGCTTGCTGATATAAAAGGAACAAGGAGGAAGAAAAGTATTGGGGTCGAATTCTTGTTCTTTTCTGATGTTGAGGTAGCTAAAATGTGATACCAATATGCTATGATAGGGAACACACACCTGAGTTCCTGAGGTCCGGATAGCAACTGGAGAGAGAAATAAAAATGTGAAGTGAACCACTGGGGAAATGGCTCAAGCAGAGATGCCAGTACATCAACTGTCCTTCATGATTTTTCAGGCTTTCTACTTGAGATGAATAATGATCTGCAAATGGTCTTTGAGCAGTACGTGTAGCTGTAGATATAATGATGATGGCTCCAGTATATAAAGAAATCATAAGATGGAAATAAAGCTAAAATATGAATTTAGCCAAGCGAATCCAGCCAATCAAGTGACAGAACCAGGATCCCACTCCAGGACTGTCTGTCAACAGAGGTGACTCTTCTGCAGCCCATGCTTTTGCCAGGTGAAACCAATGGAAGGTTCTTCAAGACCTTAGCAGGGACACCTGCTAAAAGTACTTCTGCTGAGCTGTGTTGTGTTTGTCTAGCTGGGTTTGAACTTCATGGATCTCTGACTGAATATACATATGAATATAAAGTGATTACATACAGTCTGTATTGCAACTATTGCAGTCTGTCCCTGCAGAACAAAACCAGCTATAGACACTGGGCAGAAAAATGTAGGGTCCTCAGGAGTACAGTATGTTCTAGATAAATTTGGGCAGGGTGGGCTTGGAAGTACCCTGCTAGATTCGCTCTGCTGTGCAGCCCCCTGAGCATGTGGCAGCCTGGGAAAATCATGTCACTGTCTTAGCTTGCATGAATTCATGGACCACAGAGGCTCCAGGTGTCAGCCCAGTTCACCCAGAACCTGCTGGGACCCACTTTACCTTATGATGCATGTCAGGGGTTTCAAGGCCAATTTTTAACCTGCTATAAATGCAGATCTGAGGCCCCGCTCAGGAGTAACTCTGTGGGTGAGGCTACCAATCTGGACTTAATAAGTCCTCTAGGTGATTCTGAAGGATGGTAACATTTAAAAACCACAGACGTACATTAAAAGGGTTTTGTAAGCTTTGAGGAGTGAGATAAGTAAAAAGTGACCCATTCTGTTCCATGTTGAACAAGGCTTGCTGATATAAAAGGAACAAGGAGGAAGAAAAGTATTGGGGTCGAATTCTTGTTCTTTTCTGATGTTGAGGTAGCTAAAATGTGATACCAATATGCTATGATAGGGAACACACACCTGAGTTCCTGAGGTCCGGATAGCAACTGGAGAGAGAAATAAAAATGTGAAGTGAACCACTGGGGAAATGGCTCAAGCAGAGATGCCAGTACATCAACTGTCCTTCATGATTTTTCAGGCTTTCTACTTGAGATGAATAATGATCTGCAAATGGTCTTTGAGCAGTACGTGTAGCTGTAGATATAATGATGATGGCTCCAGTATATAAAGAAATCATAAGATGGAAATAAAGCTAAAATATGAATTTAGCCAAGCGAATCCAGCCAATCAAGTGACAGAACCAGGATCCCACTCCAGGACTGTCTGTCAACAGAGGTGACTCTTCTGCAGCCCATGCTTTTGCCAGGTGAAACCAATGGAAGGTTCTTCAAGACCTTAGCAGGGACACCTGCTAAAAGTACTTCTGCTGAGCTGTGTTGTGTTTGTCTAGCTGGGTTTGAACTTCATGGATCTCTGACTGAATATACATATGAATATAAAGTGATTACATACAGTCTGTATTGCAACTATTGCAGTCTGTCCCTGCAGAACAAAACCAGCTATAGACACTGGGCAGAAAAATGTAGGGTCCTCAGGAGTACAGTATGTTCTAGATAAATTTGGGCAGGGTGGGCTTGGAAGTACCCTGCTAGATTCTCTCTGCTGTGCAGACCCCTGAGCATGTGGCAGCCTGGGGAAAATCATGTCACTGTCTTAGCTTGCATGAATTCATGGACCACAGAGGCTCCAGGTGTCAGCCCAGTTCACCCAGGGAACCTGCTGGGGAGGGTGAAGCTTGACAAAACACTTCTTAGAAAGTCAGTATACCTATTATTTTTCTAAAACACATTGCTGAGATCATCCCTTGGCATAATGTTCTTGGGGATATACAAAGAGTATATAACGATAACATGTAGCAAGCATGCATTTAAGAATAAAAACAGAAGAATCCCGGTGAATTCTGAACTCCTTGAGAATTCTCCATATCCCAGTGCATGCTGAAGTGCCTTGAACACAGAAGGCCCTCAGAATATGTTCAGAGAGTGATAAATCTGTCTAGAAACATTAATTATTATAGTGATGTTCGGAAGAGATTCCTAAGCAAGGAGTCTATTTTCAAGGCTTTTTTTTTTTTTTTTTTAACACACGTCACGGTCCTGTACTATTAGGAAAGATGTTAATGAATGGATATGCTGCAGCGGTTGACAGGGTCTTAGTCTCTTGCCTGTAATCCAACACCTTGCAAACAAATCTTTTTTTCTCCCTCTTACAGCTTCACTGTGGCCAGGTCACAGTAACCTTAGAAATGCAGGTCACTTTTGTCATTTGATGGGCATCTTCCCTTTGGCAGCAGTGTCTTCTTCCCATGCCCTCTGGCCCAGATGCCCTCGTCGTGCAGCAGGAGGAGGACAGTGGTCAGGGGCGGAGGGAGAGTTACACTCCATGAACTGCTAGCCTAGACCTGGCCGCCCCGAGTCCAGGACCAAAACCAAGGCATATGAACACTCACTATTAGGCTCTTCTCTATGCTGTGCTGTGACTGTGTGTGAAAATGTGAAGGAGAATGATGAAGAGGCTTAAAGGGGAAAGAGAGATGCAATCTTAAACTCTGCTGGACACAGAGAACTTTGGAAAGAGTCCAAGTCAGTTTGGTGTAGATTGGGTCGCTGCTGCTGCTAAAATAATTTCAGTGAAAAGCCAAATCTGTAGAAAACAGATATAAGTAAAAGTGAATCCAAATAAGGTATTGATCTTACTTTCCACTCACCTCTCTTCTGGTGATAAATCACCCTCATCTCAAATCGCAGCTCTCCTATGATGAAGAGAACTTTATTTCCTGACCATGAAGGCTAGCACGAAGGTCTCATCCATTGTGTGCAAGGGGAGGGCATTTCAGTGATTGGGGTGGAGGGGCCAAGGGCAGGGCAGTGACATCTTGCAGAGTCCCATGTGGTGGCAGCAGTGGTGCCCTCTGTGAGAAGAGCTGTGCTTCCATGAGCAGTCCTCACTCCAGCTGTACCCCACAGAGTGGCCACATGGGTCAGGGAAAGGAGACTGGGGCAGGTGCTGGGTCCCAGCGGAAGTCTCTGTAGGTTTCCTAGCAACCATAATCAGACCTTTCTCACTTGTCTTGACCAGATGACAATGCACTCAACAGACACCCTCTCCAAGGTATAGAGGATGCACTACAATTCATCTAAGCTCATTGTGGTTACTTTGTTTTCCTCTTTCTGTGACTGATTTATCTGTGGGCCTGGAAAATCATTCTTACCATAGAGACTTAAGGAGAAATTCTCTGGAAGTTCCTGGGAAAGATCTTCCTGTATGGTTTTATCTTTTTAAAGAAGGGAGTTATCAACGCAAGATAAGAGATTTTCTCTCTCAGAATCCGTTGTATGAGGAGGTGATACCTAGATCTGAAATGGTCATTTTGTGACTGTGAGTTTCTTGCAGCTGCTGTAAAAAAAATATCACAGTCTTGGATGCTGAAAACAACAGAACTTGATTCTCTCACAATTAAGGAGGACGGAAGTCCAAAATCAGTATCAATGGATTGATGTCAAGCCCCTGGAAGTTCCAAGGGGAATCTCTGCCTCTTTCAGGTTTTGCCACCTTTCAGGTGGCTGCCAGCATTCCTGTGCTAAGAGAGCTGTGTTAGGCTCATTCCAAGCTCCACGGCCATTATCTGAAAATTTTTCTCTGCTCCCTCTTCACTTCTTCTTTTCCTTGTGTTGTCAAATCTCCCTTTGCCTCCCTTTTATAAGGATACATGTGATTCTGTTTAAGGTCCACCTGGACAATCCAGGGGGTAATCTCCCCATGTCTAAAGTCTTAGTCCTATCTTTAAAGACCATCTTGCACTATAGAGCCCTGCAGTAGGAAATGGCGACACACTCCAGTATCCTTGCCTGGAAAATCCCATGGACAGAGGAGCCTGGAGTGGGCTGCAGACCATGAGGTTGCAAAGAGTTGGACACGGCTGAGGGACTGAGTACTGTATCGAGTAATAGCCCCAGGTTTCAAGGCTCAGGATGTGAACTTTTGAGGTGAAGGAGACGTTTTTCAGTTTGCCACAGCAATCATGGTAGAGCCAAACATATATTAAAAAAATCATTTAGAAGCCTCTCTGGAAACCCACTGCTACTGAGTTTTTGAGTTAAACAATCTTGAGTATACTTGCCACTGGACTTGTGTGATCACACAGCTGAGGAACCATCTGATATCAAAGATGTCTCCAAGGGTCTTAGGGACATTTGGGTCATCTATACAGGTGTGAGCATCAGCCAGGGTAAGGTGCGTAACCTCAGTGAGCGCAGTCTCCTCTACCAGACATCCTGCCCCATTCCCCAGGCTGCCACCCTGGCCATCTGTCACCTCTGAGGAGGATATGGTCTGTCAGGAGTGGTCGGTCCAACGACAGACTTGTACATGGCTACCTGGTGCTGATCAGATCAGAAAGGGGCAGGTGATCCTCAAATTTCTCCTAAACTTCCTTTCTGGCCTCCAGAAGGAGCCTTGGCTGGCCCACAAAGCCAACTCACAGCTTGGGTATCATCCTGACTGGGGAGTGCTGCCCGCAGATCCAGAGCATGTCCTGGTCCTCACCTACCTGACAGCTGGCTGAACCCACTTTACCAGCACCAGGCTCCTCTGAGGAGAGCTGGACCTGAGAGTGGCCATACTGCCATGTCTTGATGAGGTCTCAGAGCCTCAGTGTATTGCGACAGCCACAGTGTGGTGTGAGTGGCCACAGATGGGGGCCACACAGCCATGGGAGGGTGCAGCTCTGCCTGGGGAAGACATTGGCAGGGTCTACCCTGGACTCTAGCTCTTTGCAACCTTTCTTTTTTATCTGCAATAATTTACTCATTTTTTAAAACCTGGTTTATGAGGTATCTTGTTATTTGATAATACTTGGCTGGAACAAAACGTTTGTGATACCTTTTAGGAAGTTTCTTCAAATATCCAGGAGAGAGTAGGGGAAGGAGTTTACATTTATGAGGTAAGTTGATTTTACAATATAAACTGAATTCCGGGAGATAGTGAAGGACAGGGAAGCCTGGCATGCTGCAGTCCACGGGGTTGCAAAGACTCGTATGTGCCTGGGCAACCAAGGAATAACCTGGCTGAGAAGAGTATGAGGCCAGATTGTGTCTTCAGTGCTACATGCAGATTCAGGATACCATGCAGATGACTTGAATTGAGGCTCAAAAACAAGGTGTATCCTAATGTGGACAGGTGGCCAATGGCTCCTCTAAAAGAATATGGAATAGGTAAGGACCTATTAGGGTGAAGGACTCCTTTGTCTCCTGTCACCAACTGCACAAGTTATGTCCAAAAGTTAGTCAGGAAGAGTCCATACCATTAGTACACTGGTCCAGGAGTATTTGTCTCCACATTGGCAACCCCAAGGAAGTTAGGTAAGAACTTATGCTCCTTTTCTCACCAAATTAGTACAGTCTCCCCAGGCTGCCACCCTGGCCATCTGTCACCTCTGAGGAGGATATGGTCTGTCAGGAGTGGTCGGTCCAACGACAGACTTGTACATGGCTACCTGGTGCTGATCAGATCAGAAAGGGGCAGGTGATCCTCAAATTTCTCCTAAACTTCCTTTCTGGCCTCCAGAAGGAGCCTTGGCTGGCCCACAAAGCCAACTCACAGCTTGGGTATCATCCTGACTGGGGAGTGCTGCCCGCAGATCCAGAGCATGTCCTGGTCCTCACCTACCTGACAGCTGGCTGAACCCACTTTACCAGCACCAGGCTCCTCTGAGGAGAGCTGGACCTGAGAGTGGCCATACTGCCATGTCTTGATGAGGTCTCAGAGCCTCAGTGTATTGCGACAGCCACACTGTGGTGTGAGTGGCCACAGATGGGGGCCACACAGCCATGGGAGGGTGCAGCTCTGCCTGGGGAAGACATTGGCAGGGTCTACCCTGGACTCTAGCTCTTTGCAACCTTTCTTTTTTATCTGCAATAATTTACTCATTTTTTAAAACCTGGTTTATGAGGTATCTTGTTATTTGATAATACTTGGCTGGAACAAAACGTTTGTGATACCTTTTAGGAAGTTTCTTCAAATATCCAGGAGAGAGTAGGGGAAGGAGTTTACATTTATGAGGTAAGTTGATTTTACAATATAAACTGAATTCCGGGAGATAGTGAAGGACAGGGAAGCCTGGCATGCTGCAGTCCACGGGGTTGCAAAGACTCGTATGTGCCTGGGCAACCAAGGAATAACCTGGCTGAGAAGAGTATGAGGCCAGATTGTGTCTTCAGTGCTACATGCAGATTCAGGATACCATGCAGATGACTTGAATTGAGGCTCAAAAACAAGGTGTATCCTAATGTGGACAGGTGGCCAATGGCTCCTCTAAAAGAATATGGAATAGGTAAGGACCTATTAGGGTGAAGGACTCCTTTGTCTCCTGTCACCAACTGCACAAGTTATGTCCAAAAGTTAGTCAGGAAGAGTCCATACCATTAGTACACTGGTCCAGGAGTATTTGTCTCCACATTGGCAACCCCAAGGAAGTTAGGTAAGAACTTATGCTCCTTTTCTCACCAGTTTGGAAGGAGAAGCTTTAGTACTGAGTCTGAAAGTATTGAAACCAGCATCAGTTCTACAAAGAGGGTCTTTGGACAAGCAGAATTGACATCAGTGGAAAGTTGTTAGAAAGGCAAAATCATGGGCCCCGATTCAGATCTCTGAATCAGACACTCTGCGATGAGCCCCCTTTTTCTATCCTTTAAGATGCTATCCAAGTGATTTTTTTTTTTTTTGGTGGGGGGTGGGGAGGAGGTGGGTGGGCCACTTCTACTGGTCTTTCATTTATCTGTTTTTTTCATTCATCATCTTTGTTCTTTGGCCCACGTGGGCCTCTCCCATGGCAGTGGCCTCTGTTGTCGCACATGTGCTCCAGAGCTCCAACTCGGTAGTTGGACACATCGGTCCAGCCACTCCGCAGCACGTGGGATCTTCCCAGGCCAGGGATCGAACGGGCACCCCTTGCACTGCAAGGTGGTGTCCTTACCCACTGGACCACCAGGGCAGCCCTATCCAGGTGATTCTGATGTTCGTTTAGGTTTGCGCACCACTGATCTATAGTTTCCAAAACATGAGATAAGAAGAAAAAAAATAGGGCTCTTGGTTTCTTGCCCCAAAGGGATTGGATTATGGGCCCTAGCATAGAGGGTATTATTAGGATTTCTAATCCTACCCCTGACAGCAACTCTCACTGTGATGTCAGGCAAGTCTTAACAACTCTCTGGATCTCAGTTCTTTTACCTGGAATATAAGAAATCCACTCAGGAAAGAGAGGTTTATGGATTTAGAACAATAGTCAGAGACCAGGTAGCCAGTAAATGCTTCATCTTCTTCCCTTGTCAATTCAAATATTCTATTCTTTGGAATTCTCTAGTGTTAAGATTTCTCTTCAGATATTGTCTTGATTTCCACTGATTGTCCAAGTTCCTAAGGTTAACTACCAAAGGAAACAGTTGTTGACAGCAGTCGGGGATCTTGCTGGCTTGTGTTTCCTGACTGACCACCTTCACTGAAAGTCGCTCAGTGTCTTTCTCTTTGAGACGCCATGACTGTAGCCTGCCAAGCTCCCCTGTCCATGGGATTCTCCAGGCAAGAATACTGGAGTGGGTTCCATTCCCTTCTCCAGAGGATCGTCCCAACCCAGGAATTAAACCCAGGTCTCCTACATTATAGGCAGATCCTTTACCAACTGAGAAACCAGGGAAGTTCATCTCTGACCCAGTGTTTGAGAATTGTAGCCGCAACCTTTCAGACACTCTGATGAGCCCCTTTTCTATCCTTTAAGATGCTATCCAAGTGATTTTTTTTTTTGGTGGGGGTGGGGAGGAGGTGGGTGGGCCACTTCTACTGGTCTTTCATTTATCTGTTTTTTTCATTCATCATCTTTGTTCTTTGGCCCACGTGGGCCTCTCCATGGCAGTGGCCTCTGTTGTCGCACATGTGCTCCAGAGCTCCAACTCGGTAGTTGGACACATCGGTCCAGCCACTCCGCAGCACGTGGGATCTTCCCAGGCCAGGGATCGAACGGGCACCCCTTGCACTGCAAGGTGGTGTCCTTACCCACTGGACCACCAGGGCAGCCCTATCCAGGTGATTCTGATGTTCGTTTAGGTTTGCGCACCACTGATCTATAGTTTCCAAAACATGAGATAAGAAGAAAAAAAATAGGGCTCTTGGTTTCTTGCCCCAAAGGGATTGGATTATGGGCCCTAGCATAGAGGGTATTATTAGGATTTCTAATCCTACCCCTGACAGCAACTCTCACTGTGATGTCAGGCAAGTCTTAACAACTCTCTGGATCTCAGTTCTTTTACCTGGAATATAAGAAATCCACTCAGGAAAGAGAGGTTTATGGATTTAGAACAATAGTCAGAGACCAGGTAGCCAGTAAATGCTTCATCTTCTTCCCTTGTCAATTCAAATATTCTATTCTTTGGAATTCTCTAGTGTTAAGATTTCTCTTCAGATATTGTCTTGATTTCCACTGATTGTCCAAGTTCCTAAGGTTAACTACCAAAGGAAACAGTTGTTGACAGCAGTCGGGGATCTTGCTGGCTTGTGTTTCCTGACTGACCACCTTCACTGAAAGTCGCTCAGTGTCTTTCTCTTTGAGACGCCATGACTGTAGCCTGCCAAGCTCCCCTGTCCATGGGATTCTCCAGGCAAGAATACTGGAGTGGGTTCCATTCCCTTCTCCAGAGGATCGTCCCAACCCAGGAATTAAACCCAGGTCTCCTACATTATAGGCAGATCCTTTACCAACTGAGAAACCAGGGAAGTTCATCTCTGACCCAGTGTTTGAGAATTGTAGGCCCTTTGACAACTTGTTGCTTATATGTACCAGCAGCTTCAGGGTCACCCATAACTCCTAGCTTTCTCTCTAAAGCTGTTAGCCAAACTTCACACCACACCCTTGTTTAAATGGGGCAACATGGGTATTTGAGGATCCATATATGTCCTATTTTAGTTAAAACTGTTCTCTTCTTGGTATTTATATATTATATATTTATGCTATTTTGATAGAATCTTACAATTTTAATATCAGTGATATACCAGACACTTTCCAATAGGTTTATCTGCTTAATTCTTACAATTCTTCAAATTGGTGAAATTGGTTATTGCCTCCATTGAAGAGAAGGAAACTAAGACTCCACTTGAGTAACTTTCTGAAGGTCACTCGGTATGTGATGAAACTAAAATATGAGCCCAAGTGCTTTCCTTTCCAGGGTCAGTGCTCTCAGTACAGAGGCAAAATCTCCTAAAAACTCATGTTTGCTGGGTAAATGGCTTTAAGTGTTTGCATAAGGGTTTCTCTGATTGAGGAAGCTGCTGAGATAGTGTTAAAATTCAAGTTTAATCAATCAGCCAATTAGTATTTATTGAATGCCTGCAAGGTGTAAGGATCGTACTTAGTGCTATGGGGGAGAAACAACAACAAGAAAGACGAAACTGATAACAGTTGTCATGGAGGAAGAGAAATATACGTGCATACAGCTCAGACTGGGAGGCCCAGAGAGCAGGAGTGGGAGAGGCAGGCAGAGAGTGAGACCAGGGATATGCAGCTCTCTTACAACTGAGTTGGTCAGGAAATGTTTCTTCTGACTTGGTGTATATATCAGATTTATGGTATTATCTTGTTTAATTTCTACAGAAGCCCTGTTCCCATTTTAGAGTTGGGTAAAAACCAAGTACCAGAGAGATGAATTGAGCCACACCCATGTGCACAACTGGCAATAAGTAGGCCTGACAGTGCAGGAGATGTGGGCTAAATCCCTGGATTAGGAAAAGCCCCTGGGGGAGGAAATGGCAACCCGCTCCAGTATTCTTGCATGGCTACTTCTGTGGATAGAGGAACCTGGTGGGCTACAAATCCATGGGGTCACAGAGTTAGACACAACTGAGCACACACATGAACTCTGGAATGGGAATCACTCTTGGGCCTTTGAGTCCAAGTCTAATCCTCCATCTACATCATGTATTAGAACTAACTCAAGAAAAGCCTTGTTAACATTTATGCTTTCCCCAGAGTAGAGTTGGAATCATCTAAATGCCAAGAAACGGGGGTTTAAACACCAGATTTCGTTTACTCATTCAGAGTTTCAAAGAGTTGCATAGAAAAAGAACAGTATTCCTTTGAAGAAATGCTTTTGTTTGTTTGGCTGAGGTTTGTTCATGTTTTAAACAGGCATGCCAATATTTGTTCAGGTATATGCTAAAGATTCAAATATTAGGGACCTTCCTGATGGTCCAGTAGTCAAAACTCTGCTCCTAGTACAATGGACCTGTGTACTACTCCTGGTCAAGGAACTAAGATCCCACATGGCACATGGTGCAGCCAAAAAAAAAAAAAGATTAAATATTAAAAGAGCAGTTTAGAATTTTGTATAGATATATAGAGACTCAAATATTTGCTTGTTGTTTAAGTTGCTCAGTTGTGGCCAACTCGTTTGTGAACCCGAGGATTGTAGCCTGCCAGGTTTCTCTGTCCATGGGATTTCCCAGGCAAAAATATTCAAGTGGTTGGCCATTTCTTCTTCCAGAGGATTGTCCCGGATCAGGGATGGAACCTGGGTCTCCTGCATTGGCAGGTGGATTCTTTATGACTGAGCCACCAGTGAGAAGGGAAGCCCTCCTCAGCTTCCCTTCTCACTGATGGCTTAATCCACACACTAAATTACCTTCTTCTTTGGGAGGGGAGATGTGGCTTCTTTTGATAGAGAATGCTAAGACATGGACAGGAGTCTGGGCTGACAAAGGGCTCAACCTGATTGGTGATAGGAGGAGGCTTCCCTTGGATCAAGGTCACCACAGAGCTCAGAGCAATACATTCTACTGAAGAGTCACCAGTGAGGCCAGGCGGAGGAGCAAAGTATAACTTGAACCCGCTCCAGTATTCTTGCATGGCTACTTCTGTGGATAGAGGAACCTGGTGGGCTACAAATCCATGGGGTCACAGAGTTAGACACAACTGAGCACACACATGAACTCTGGAATGGGAATCACTCTTGGGCCTTTGAGTCCAAGTCTAATCCTCCATCTACATCATGTATTAGAACTAACTCAAGAAAAGCCTTGTTAACATTTATGCTTTCCCCAGAGTAGAGTTGGAATCATCTAAATGCCAAGAAACGGGGGTTTAAACACCAGATTTCGTTTACTCATTCAGAGTTTCAAAGAGTTGCATAGAAAAAGAACAGTATTCCTTTGAAGAAATGCTTTTGTTTGTTTGGCTGAGGTTTGTTCATGTTTTAAACAGGCATGCCAATATTTGTTCAGGTATATGCTAAAGATTCAAATATTAGGGACCTTCCTGATGGTCCAGTAGTCAAAACTCTGCTCCTAGTACAATGGACCTGTGTACTACTCCTGGTCAAGGAACTAAGATCCCACATGGCACATGGTGCAGCCAAAAAAAAAAAAGATTAAATATTAAAAGAGCAGTTTAGAATTTTGTATAGATATATAGAGACTCAAATATTTGCTTGTTGTTTAAGTTGCTCAGTTGTGGCCAACTCGTTTGTGAACCCGAGGATTGTAGCCTGCCAGGTTTCTCTGTCCATGGGATTTCCCAGGCAAAAATATTCAAGTGGTTGGCCATTTCTTCTTCCAGAGGATTGTCCCGGATCAGGGATGGAACCTGGGTCTCCTGCATTGGCAGGTGGATTCTTTATGACTGAGCCACCAGTGAGAAGGGAAGCCCTCCTCAGCTTCCCTTCTCACTGATGGCTTAATCCACACACTAAATTACCTTCTTCTTTGGGAGGGGAGATGTGGCTTCTTTTGATAGAGAATGCTAAGACTTGGACAGGGAGTCTGGGCTGACAAAGGGCTCAACCTGATTGGTGATAGGGAGGAGGCTTCCCTTGGATCAAGGTCACCACAGAGCTCAGAGCAATACATTCTACTGAAGAGTCACCAGTGAGGCCAGGCGGAGGAGCAAAGTATAAACATTTCAGAAAGTTCAGGCAGCTGCTAAGCAGCCTGTCTCTGGGGTGGGGCCAGGATCCTGGGGAGTGGCGTCTGTCTAATGACTGAACTGCGGTCAGCCTGCAGGATTTTGATGGGAGGCAGAAAATCAGGTAGTGAGCAAGTGAGAACTTCCCACTTCATGAAAAGCAAATGTCAGCACTGCCTGAAGAGTGAAGCAACCCCAGAGGGAAGCAGAGACACAAACTGTTTGTTCAAGGATAAAATTTCCAAGGGGGAGTTTGAAGGGTCTGTTTGTATTTTGTTTTGTTGATAAAGAACATTTTTAAACATGAAGTCTTTAGGGAAAGCAGAATACAAGTTTTTTTTTTTTTTTTCCATATCGTTGTTACAATCATCTAAAAATTATATATGCGTATTGGAAGAAAAGGAAGGAAATAGGAATAAAAATAAATTGAATTGCTGAGGTTAAAACAGATTTTAAAGGAGGAACTTGATATTTTGGATAAGCATGTCTAATATATTATTATCAAAGAGTAATCTAAATTGAAGAAGCCTTCTCATGTACTTCTTGATAATGGAGCAGAATTTACCTGCTATGGTAGGAATAGGAGTGGTCCCAATTTGAAAAGTTAAATGCATTATTAAAATGTCCTTTCAAGATCAAATTAAAAGCTCTGTAATGCCCACCACAAAGATACATGTGTATCTAACACTCAACAAATATTAATTGATAAGTCAATGTCCCCTCCCCCTCAAAACAGGCTTTTGTTAGAATCCTAATTTTTTGGATCCTCATAGTATCTTTAAGTTTAGTCTGGTGTTAATTTTATTCTAATCTTCAGGAAACCGTTAATGCATACTGTTATCAATTGCTAGAAATACTTCATCACAATGCCCCATGCCTGCAACATTATTGTTAAATGGACATAATGTAATGTGCATAATTAACAAATATAAATACTGCAAAGCAGCCAGCTAAGAAGCAGTTTTCCCTAAAGAGTCAATAATAATGCAGAGTTCTGTCAGCTGTTCTCATTGTAAAATCTGCGTGGGTCACCAATTCCCAGTTTGATCACACCCTAGCTTATTAGCTTAGATATCATGTAAGTTTCCCAACATATACTCCTAAGCTATTTTGACACAATATATTTTATATGTATTTATATAAAAATATTGGCTGGGAATTTATATCTCCTCTCTTTGAGTATCTTAAGGGTGGAGATATTGCAAACTATAAGGAGTCAAGCAACTAAAAATAATTCATGTAATTAAATTTTAGATCCAGAAAAATACACACAAAGAACTCTTATTATCAAAACCAGCCAAACCTCTTCCTGATGGATGTGGAATCTGAGGCCAGAGACAGTCAGTGACTTGTTCAAGCTCAAGTAGTCAGTGGTAGGCTGGTGGTGATCATCCAGGGCTCCTTAAGGTCATCAGATCAGTGCTTTGCCCGCCAGGCCACATTTCCCAGCACTTCTTACCATTGACTTGTGTTGCATGTGTCTTGGTAGCTCTGCTGTTTTCCCTCGGGGACAAAGGGATAAACTGGATGGTTTATCAAGTCCCCTTCTGGCTGGCCCCATGTGCTGAGGTCAGCTAGAAAATTTCTGCAAAGCCTGTCATTTTCCTCACCAGTAAATGAGCAGTGCCCCCACTTGCAAGCAGGCACCACAAGGTTATAAAAGAAACAGAACTGGGCTTCCCCTGGTGGTCCAGTGGGTAAGGACACTGCCATGCTGTGCAAGGGAAGCCGGTTCGATCCCTGGCCTGGGAAGATCTCACGTGCCATGGAGTGGCTGGACCGATGTGTCCAATTACCGAGCCGGAGCTCTGGAGCGCATGTGTCCAGAGCCGGCGCTCAGCAACGACAGATGCCACCGTGATGGTAGGCCCACAGGAGCCAAAGAGCAAAGACGGATGAAAATAGAGAAATGAAAGACCAATAGAAGCGGCCCGGGCACATAAGCTCCCCACCCCAATACTTTGACCACCTGATGTGAAATGCGAGCTCCTTAGAAAAGATGTTGGGAAAGGTTTAGGGCAGGAGGAGAAGGGGGTGACAGAGGATGAGATGCTTGGATAGCATCATCAAATCAACAGACATGAGTTTGAGCAAATATCTTCACTGTGGAGGCTGGGCATGCTGCAGTCCACGTGGTCACAAAGAGTCGGACTCAGCTGAACAATTGAACAACAACAGCCTGGCAGAGAGAAGTGTTAGTCAGGGTTATGTTTTCAGCCCTGCATTCAGATTTAGGATACCATGCAGATGCCTTGAATTGGGCCTCTTTTGTATCTTGCTTTGTTGTTAACTGTGTGATAACATTAATTCTGAATACTTTTGTTTTCTGTTGGTCTAATTGGCTTTCATTTTAACAGTTGGTCTCATCGGATCTTCACCTCTTTTATTTTAGGCACCGTCAAACTGTCCATATATAATGTGCTTTAATGATGAGAGCAGTGTTTGAAACTTACCTCAGATAAGCAGTTCTCCTATTCGCAAACTTGTTAGAATAGTCCTGATGCATAATTTACATGACTGGCCTTCCTGTAATTTTTCCAGGGCTGCCCACTAGGGCAGTGTGCACTGGGAACCAGATCAAAGGGACCTTTTCTATCTGCTGCCAGCTTCTCTATCGCTCTGTCCCTTTATTTTCTAAAGTCAGGCTTATTGTGGTATAATTTATACTCAGTAAAATTCACTCTTTGGTTACATAGTTTCGTGTGTTTTGAAGGATGTGCACGTTTAACTACCCACCATAAATAAGAGAGAGAAAACTTTCCCATTACTCAGAAAAGTTCCCCCATGCTTCGTGGTCAGTCCCCTCCCCACACCTCAAGCCCCTGGCAACCCTTGCTGTTTTATCTGCACTTATAGTATTGCCTTTTCTATGACATTATATGCATGGGATAATTCAGAAGGTAATATTTTGACTTTGGCTCCTCTCCTATGACATGATGCATTTGAGAGATGTCCATGTCCCGCGTGCATTAGCTTATTCCTTTTTGTTGCTGAGTAGTATACTTCACCTTGTGCATTTCACACACCATGAGTACGTGTGTGCATATGCCACAGTGTGCTGATCCATTCTCTAGCCGATGAACACGTGGGATGGTGGACAGACTCTCAGTTGACTTGCATGGTCCCTGCCTCCTGTGCTCATGGTTTTGGTTCATCTCCTCTCTATAAGTAGAGGTGGGATCCTGATTTGTTTCTAATCATTAGAATATGGCAAATGTTACTGTAATGATTATGTTATCTTTTATAGGACTGTCTTAGTAGAAAACACATTTTAGAGTCTCTTTGTTAATTTGAGAAAGTAAGCAGTCATACTGAGGAAGCCCACATGACAAAGAGCCTCTGGAGTTACAGATAGCCTCCACCTGACAGGAAGCAAAAAGTTGGGGCTCTCTGTCATAGGGAAGCAAGGAAATGAATTCTGCCAACAAGGTAATTGATCTTGGAAGCAGTCTTCCCCAGTCAAGTCTTGAAGTGAGACTAGAGCCTTGTGAAAACCAAAGCAGCTATGCCATACCTGGACTCCTGACCTGCAGAAACTGAGATAACAAATGTACATTTTTAAAAGCTATTAAATTTGTGTTAGCTTTTTATAACTATTGCAACAGCAATAGAAAACTAAGAGAGACTGATTGTTTCCAGTTTTGGGTGATTACAAATACAGCTGCTATGTGCAGTCACATAGAAGTATGAGTATGGACATCTATTTTTATTTCTTTTGGGTAAATAATTAACAGTGGGATTTCTGAGTCACATGATAAGTTTGTTTAACTTTTAAATAACTGCCAAACTGTTTTCCAAAGTGACTGTGCCATTTAATATCCTCACTTGTTTTGAATGAAATTCTGGTTGTTCCATAACCACATCAGCAGTTGAGATTATCTGATATTTAAAATCTTAGTCATCATTGCTCTTTGAGAAAAGAAGATCCTTCAGGGGTGCTGTGTGATGGTCGAGAGGGGTGGGAAGGGGGGGATATACATATGACTAATCTGGGAACATACATGTCTGTAAACAACAAAACTCTGTAAAAGTTAAAAGTAAAATAAAAGTTAAAAAAATAAAATAAAATCTTAGTAATTCTTAAAGGTGACTAATGATATTTCACTATGGTTTTAATTTGCATTTCTGTAATGAATATCAATCATTTTTATGTGCTAATTGTATCTGTTAACTCTTCTTTGAAGTGCTAATTCTATCCCTGAACTCTTCTTTGAACAATTCAAATTGTTCACCAATTTCAAAAAATGGTTTATTTTGTTATGAGTTATGAGGGTTCTTTATATATATTTGATATAGTCTTTTTTAACAGATGTGTCTTACAAATTTTGTCTCTCAGTCTGTAGGGAAGACAGACATTTTATTTTCTTAAGTGCTTCTCAAATATTAGAAACCTTTAGCTTTGATGAAATCAAACTTAATTTATTTTTTATGAATAATGCTTTTGATGTTATATCTAGGAATACTTTGCCTAATCTAAGGGCACAGATATTTTCTTCTATACTTTTTTCGACGAGTTTTATGGTTTTAGAGTTTACTTTTAGATCTCTGATCCTTTTTGGGTTATTTGTACAAGGTACAATATGTGTATCAAGTATTTCTTTTTGTCTACACATTTCAATTATTTCAGCAAAATTGGTTGAATGGATTATTGTTTTCCATCTGATTGTCTCGAAACTTTGTAAAAAATTAGCTTCACGCACACACAGAGTTCCATTTCTAGACTCTTTGTCCTGTTCTGTTCATCCAGGTATTTGTCCTTTCATTAATATAACCCTCTCTTGATTATGAATAGTGTAAAAAAAGTCCTCAGGTTTAGTCTGGTGAATTTTTTCAATTTTATTTTTAATTTTTGGAAAGAGTCTTGACTATTTTAGTTCTTTGTCTCTTCATATAAATTTTGGAATCTGTCATTTTCTTCAACTCTGCCTACTGAAATTTTAATTGGGATTGCTTTCAATGTATAGACTGGTTTAACAAGAATTCTCACTAACAAGAGCAGATCTTCTAATCTATGAATACAGCATGTCTATCCATTTATTTAGATCTTTGATTTCTCTCAACAATGTTTTAGAATTCTCAGAATATAAGCATCACACATATTTTTTTGTTTTACTCTCCCCTAAAAATTGCATATTTTTGATGTTTTAGTTAATAGTGTTGTATACTTAAATTTTGAATTTCTAATTACTTATGACAATAGATAGAAATACAATTTAGTTTTTTGTATTGATATTCTGCAACTTAGAAAATTAACTTTTACTTATAGTTTTTGGCAGATTTCTTGTGATTTTTCCATACTCAGAATTGTGTTTAACCATCAAATATCAATAAAGTTTGTTTCATTTTTTCTAGTATGTATGTTTTTTATTTCTTTTTCTCACCTTTTTTGAACAACCTCCAATGTGAATGGGAATGGTAAGGAAGGCATCCTTGTTTTGTTTTCCCTATCAGGGGAAAAGCATTCAGGCTTTCACTATTAAATATGATGTTTGCTGTAGAATATTTGTATATTACTTATATAAAGTTATAGTTAGATATTTTTTGAAATTATGCATGTATAATTGAATTTTGTCAAAATATTTTTTCCATCTATTTAAATAATTGTTTTCTTCCTTAGTTTGATAATATGGTGAATTACATTTACTGACTTCTAAAATTAAATCAGTCTTATATTATCAGGATAAAGCGCACTTGGTCATGATGTTATTATGCTTGACATTCCCAGCTTTGATTAACTTGGTTGAGATCAGCTGATCTTTAAGTTTGTCTTCCACTGTACAATACGTCCCCTGAGTTTTCTGCAGTGCTTTTAGTTACTGCCTCACCTCTTTGTCAGACAACTTTTGGGATGTTTGCTTAGCCCACCAAATGCCTGACACAGTAAGAATTGTGTCCGTATTTCTCCTGAGAGAACCAAGGCCTTTACAGCCTTATTTGTGCTATATAACTCTGGCTATAGCTGATTGGACTAGGGCTGGGCATGTAACCTAAGTTGGACCAGTCATTTTCTCTTTCCAAGGAACTTGGACCTGACATTCAAAGATACAAATTGGTTTATGCTGATTGTTAGAAGTGAGAAATGTCAAGTCAGGAGTCAATTTTCATTTGGGATAGCCGATTTCAGCCAAGGTAAGAATAATAGAGAAAATACTTTGGTTTAGACAGATAGAGATAGCAGACTATTGAAGTTCTTAGTTTTTCTTTGGGTTTAATGATTCCAATCTTTTTTCCCATGTATTTCATTTTTCTTAAGCTACTTTTGAATTTCTAATTACTTATGACAATAGATAGAAATACAATTTAGTTTTTTGTATTGATATTCTGCAACTTAGAAAATTAACTTTTACTTATAGTTTTTGGCAGATTTCTTGTGATTTTTCCATACTCAGAATTGTGTTTAACCATCAAATATCAATAAAGTTTGTTTCATTTTTTCTAGTATGTATGTTTTTTATTTCTTTTTCTCACCTTTTTTGAACAACCTCCAATGTGAATGGGAATGGTAAGGAAGGCATCCTTGTTTTGTTTTCCCTATCAGGGGAAAAGCATTCAGGCTTTCACTATTAAATATGATGTTTGCTGTAGAATATTTGTATATTACTTATATAAAGTTATAGTTAGATATTTTTTGAAATTATGCATGTATAATTGAATTTTGTCAAAATATTTTTTCCATCTATTTAAATAATTGTTTTCTTCCTTAGTTTGATAATATGGTGAATTACATTTACTGACTTCTAAAATTAAATCAGTCTTATATTATCAGGATAAAGCGCACTTGGTCATGATGTTATTATGCTTGACATTCCCAGCTTTGATTAACTTGGTTGAGATCAGCTGATCTTTAAGTTTGTCTTCCACTGTACAATACGTCCCCTGAGTTTTCTGCAGTGCTTTTAGTTACTGCCTCACCTCTTTGTCAGACAACTTTTGGGATGTTTGCTTAGCCCACCAAATGCCTGACACAGTAAGAATTGTGTCCGTATTTCTCCTGAGAGAACCAAGGCCTTTACAGCCTTATTTGTGCTATATAACTCTGGCTATAGCTGATTGGACTAGGGCTGGGCATGTAACCTAAGTTGGACCAGTCATTTTCTCTTTCCAAGGAACTTGGACCTGACATTCAAAGATACAAATTGGTTTATGCTGATTGTTAGAAGTGAGAAATGTCAAGTCAGGAGTCAATTTTCATTTGGGATAGCCGATTTCAGCCAAGGTAAGAATAATAGAGAAAATACTTTGGTTTAGACAGATAGAGATAGCAGACTATTGAAGTTCTTAGTTTTTCTTTGGGTTTAATGATTCATTCCTATATTCTTTTTTTCCCATGTATTTCATTTTTTTCTTAAGCTACTTTTGAATCAGGTTTTCTACTTAGAACCCAAACTGCCTTGGCCAACTTGTGCTTCAGTGACTTTGCACACTCTGTTCCTATAGCTTAAAATGCCATACTTTCACTGGTTGCTTCTCATTCTTCTAGACACCTAGACAGCTTATGCTTGGATTAAACTTGTCCTGACTCCCTTCTCAGGTAGAGGCAATATTTCATTGTGAAAGCTATCCTTTACTCCTTCTTTCACACTTACTATTGTAATACTTGAGTCAGATTTCAAGCTCTAAGAATTTAGACTTTAGTATTTCATATCCCCTGGATTTAGATTTAGTACTTGGTGCATAGTTATATCATAATAAATACTTAGAATGAAAAAATTGCTTCAGTAAGTTAAGTAAAAAATTCTGCCCTTGTAAACATTCAAGAGTCATTTATCCATCATCTTCAGAAGCAAGGGTTAGAGAAATAACACTTCCAACTTTTCTTTGTCTTCCATAAGAGTGGTTCTTAAAGGTGGTTATACATTAGAATCATTCAGGGAAGCTTTTAGAAAATCTTGTTATTTGGTCTGCTCCCTATGCCAATTAAAATCTCTAAGGAAAGATCCAGTATTAGATTTTTTTTTTTTTTGGTCTTAGTTTCTTTAATGTTGAGCTTTATTTTATTATTATTATTATTTTTTTTTGTAGTTGTTAGAATGAAGCTTTTTTATATATATATTCTTTATTTTAAAGGTTTTACAGAGTTTTGTTGTCCACATACATGTATGTTCCCAGATCAGTCATATGCATATCCATGGTCCCCACCCACCCAGATCCCCCCATCCCACCCCTCCAGACCATCGCCCCATGCCATTGTAAGCACTCCTATTCCCTTAGCACAATGACAATAGCTATCTTTTCCACACATGACAGTATAGGTTTCCATGTTACTCCCTCCATGCCTCCCCTCTCTATTTCTTCCCACAATGTCCCTATGTCTATGCTCTGTCTGTTTTTTTCAGCCAAGGTAAAATAGAGAAAATACTTTGGTTTAGACAGATAGAGATAGCAGACTATTGAAGTTCTTAGTTTTTCTTTGGGTTTAATGATTCATTCCTATATTCTTTTTTTCCCATGTATTTCATTTTTTTCTTAAGCTACTTTTGAATCAGGTTTTCTACTTAGAACCCAAACTGCCTTGGCCAACTTGTGCTTCAGTGACTTTGCACACTCTGTTCCTATAGCTTAAAATGCCATACTTTCACTGGTTGCTTCTCATTCTTCTAGACACCTAGACAGCTTATGCTTGGATTAAACTTGTCCTGACTCCCTTCTCAGGTAGAGGCAATATTTCATTGTGAAAGCTATCCTTTACTCCTTCTTTCACACTTACTATTGTAATACTTGAGTCAGATTTCAAGCTCTAAGAATTTAGACTTTAGTATTTCATATCCCCTGGATTTAGATTTAGTACTTGGTGCATAGTTATATCATAATAAATACTTAGAATGAAAAAATTGCTTCAGTAAGTTAAGTAAAAAATTCTGCCCTTGTAAACATTCAAGAGTCATTTATCCATCATCTTCAGAAGCAAGGGTTAGAGAAATAACACTTCCAACTTTTCTTTGTCTTCCATAAGAGTGGTTCTTAAAGGTGGTTATACATTAGAATCATTCAGGGAAGCTTTTAGAAAATCTTGTTATTTGGTCTGCTCCCTATGCCAATTAAAATCTCTAAGGAAAGATCCAGTATTAGATTTTTTTTTTTTTTGGTCTTAGTTTCTTTAATGTTGAGCTTTATTTTATTATTATTATTATTTTTTTTTGTAGTTGTTAGAATGAAGCTTTTTTATATATATATTCTTTATTTTAAAGGTTTTACAGAGTTTTGTTGTCCACATACATGTATGTTCCCAGATCAGTCATATGCATATCCATGGTCCCCACCCACCCAGATCCCCCCATCCCACCCCTCCAGACCATCGCCCCATGCCATTGTAAGCACTCCTATTCCCTTAGCACAATGACAATAGCTATCTTTTCCACACATGACAGTATAGGTTTCCATGTTACTCCCTCCATGCCTCCCCCTCTCTATTTCTTCCCCACAATGTCCCTATGTCTATGCTCTGTCTGTTTTTCCATGAGTTCACTGCGTGTGTTATCAAGACCGTCTTACTAGATTCCATATATGTGTGTTAGTATACGGTATTTGTCTTTCTCTTTTTGACTTACTTCACTTTTTATGACAGGTTCTAGAGCCAGCCACTTCATTAGGACTGAGTCTTCTGCATTTCTTTTAACAGCTGAGTAGTATTCCATTGTATATATGTACCAGAGCTCCTGTAGCCATTCATTCGTCGATGGACATCTAGGTTGCTTCCAAGTTCTGGCTATTGTATAGAGAGCTGCAATGAACATTGGGGTACAGGTGCTTCTTTCAGTTTTGACTTCATCAGGATATAAGCCTAATAGTTGGATTGCTGGATCATAGGGTGCTTCTATTTTTAGTTTTTTAAGAAATCTCCATACTGTCTTCCATAGAGGCTGTATCAATTTACATTCCCACCAGCAATGCAAGAGGGTTCCCTTTTCTCCACACCCTCGCCAGCATTTAGTGTCTGCAGATTTTTTGATGATGGCCATTTGGACGGGTGTGAGGTGGTATCTCATTGTAGTTTTAATTTGCATTTCCCTAATAATAAGCGAGGTTGAGCATCGTTTCATGTGCTTTTGGGCCATCTGTATGTCCTCTTTGGAGAGACGTCTCTTTAGATCGTTTTCCCATTTTTTGATTGGCTTGTTTGTTTTCCTGTGCTGAGTTGTCTGAGTTGCTTGTAGATTTTGGAGATTAATTCTTTGCCTGTTGTTTCATTTGCTATGATTTTCTCCCACTCTGTGGGGTGTGTGTTTAGCTTTTTTGTAATTTCTTTGGCTGTACAAAAGCTTTTAAGTTTCATGAGGTCCCACATGTTCATTTTTCTTTTCAGTTCTGCTGTTTTAGTAGGTAGGTCAGAGAAGATCTTGCTTTGATTGATGTCCTTGAGGGTTTTGCCTATATTCTCCTCTAAGAGTTTGATGGTTTCTGGTCTTCCATTTAGGTCTTTAATCCATTTTGAGTTGATCTTAGTGTATGGTGTCAGGGAATGTTCCAACTTCATTTTTTTGCATGTAGCTGTCCAATTCTCCCAGCACCACTTGTTGAAGAGGCTGTCTTTGTCCCATTTTATAGTTTCTCCTCCTTTGTCAAAAATAAGGTACCCATAGGTGCGTAGGTTTATCTCTGGGTTCTCTATCTTGTTCCATTGGTCTATAGTTCTGTTTTTGTGCCAGTACCATACTGTCTTGATGACTATTGCTTTGTAGTAGAGTCTGAGGTTAGGGAGGCTGATTCCTCCAGCTCCGTTTTTCTTTTTCAGGATTGCTTTGGCTATTCGAGGTCTTTTGTGTTTCCATATGAACTGTGTTATTCTTTGGTCTAGATCTGTGAAAAATGTCAATGGTAGTTGGATAGGTATTGCATTGAATCTGTAGATGATATTTGGTAGTATGGTCATTTTCACAATATTGATTCTTCTGACCCAGGAACATGGACTATCTCTCCATCTGTTTAAATTTTCTTTAATGTCTCTCATGAGTGTCTTGTAATTTTCAGTGTACAATTCTTTTGTTTCTTTGAGTAGGTTTATTCCTAGATATTTGATTCTTTTGGTTGCAGTGGTGAAGGGGATTGCCTCTTTGATTTCGTTTTCTGATTTTTTCATTGTTTGTGTATAGGAATGCCAGTGATTTCTGTATATTGATTTAGTATTCTGTGACTTTGCTGAATTCGCTGATTAACTCTAGTAGTTTTGTAATAGTGTCTTTGGGATTTTCTATGTATAATATCATGTCGTCTGCAAAAAGAGAGAGCTTGACTTCTTCTTTTCCAATCTGGATTCCTTTGATTTCTTTCTCTTCTCTTATTGCTGTTGCTAGAACTTCCAGGACTATATTGAATAAGAGTGGTGAAAGTGGACACCCCTGTCTTGTTCCTGATCTTAGAGGGAATGTTTTCAGTTTTTCTCCGTTGAGGACAATGTTTGCTGTGGGCTCCTTCTATGCCCATTTTCTGAAGAGTTTTGATCATAAATGGATGTTGTACTTTGTCGAAGGCTTTTTCTTCATCTGTTGAGATGATCATGTGATTTTTGTCTCTCAGTTTGTTGATATGGTGTATCACATTGATTGATTTGCGGATGTTGAAGAATCCTTGCATGCCTGGGATGAACCCGACTTGATCATGATGTATGAGTTTTATGATGTGTCGTTGAATTCTGTTTGCTAGGATTTTGTTCAGGATCTTGGCATCTAAGTTCATCAGAGAAATTGGTCTGTAATTTTCCTCTTTTGTGTTGTCTTTGCCTGCTTTGGGTATCAGGGTGATGGTGGCCTCGTAGAATGTGTTTGGAAGTTTTCCTTCCTGTGCAATTTTTTGGAAGAGTTTTAGAAGGACAGGCATTAGCTCTTCTTTAAATGTTTGGTAGAATTTGACTGTGAAGTCATCTGGCCGTGGGCTTTTATTTTTGGGTATATTTTTAATCACAGATTCGATTTCTGAGCTTGTGATTGGGTTGTTCAAAGTTCCTGTTTCTTCCTGGCTCAGTCTTGGGAGATTGATCTTCCCCAAGAAACTGTCCATTTCTTCCAGGTTGTCCAGTTTGTTGCCATAGAGTTGCTCATAATAGTCTCTTAGAATTCTTTGGATTTCTCCATGATCTGTTGTAATCTCTCCTTTTTCATTTTTGATTTTGCTGATCTGGTTCTTCTGTCTCTTTCTCTTGATGAGTCTGGCCAATGGCTTGTCAATTTTGTTTACTTTTTCAAAGAACCAGCTTTTTGTTTTATTTATCCGTACTGTAGTTTCTTTCATTTCTTTCTCATTTATTTCTGCTCTAGTCTTTATAATTTCTCGTCTTCTGCTTTGGGATGTTTTTGTTCTTCTTTCTCCAATTGTTTTAAGTGAAGGGTTAGGTCATCTGCTTAATATTTTCCTAGTTTCTTGAGGTGGGATTGTATTGCTATAAATTTCCCTCTTAGAACTGCTTTTGCGGTATCCCATAGGTTTTGCACAGTCGTATGTTCATTATCATTTTCTTCTAGGAATTTTTTAATTTCTCCTTTGCTTTCCTAAGTAATCAGTTGGTTTTTTAGGTATGTATTGTTTAATCTCCATGTGTTTGTGTTGTTAGGGATATTTTTGTGTCTTCTAGTCATAAATGGATGTTGAACTTTGTCGAAGGCTTTTCTTCATCTGTTGAGATGATCATGTGATTTTTGTCTCTCAGTTTGTTGATATGGTGTATCACATTGATTGATTTGCGGATGTTGAAGAATCCTTGCATGCCTGGGATGAACCCGACTTGATCATGATGTATGAGTTTTATGATGTGTCGTTGAATTCTGTTTGCTAGGATTTTGTTCAGGATCTTGGCATCTAAGTTCATCAGAGAAATTGGTCTGTAATTTTCCTCTTTTGTGTTGTCTTTGCCTGCTTTGGGTATCAGGGTGATGGTGGCCTCGTAGAATGTGTTTGGAAGTTTTCCTTCCTGTGCAATTTTTTGGAAGAGTTTTAGAAGGACAGGCATTAGCTCTTCTTTAAATGTTTGGTAGAATTTGACTGTGAAGTCATCTGGCCGTGGGCTTTTATTTTTGGGTATATTTTTAATCACAGATTCGATTTCTGAGCTTGTGATTGGGTTGTTCAAAGTTCCTGTTTCTTCCTGGCTCAGTCTTGGGAGATTGATCTTCCCCAAGAAACTGTCCATTTCTTCCAGGTTGTCCAGTTTGTTGCCATAGAGTTGCTCATAATAGTCTCTTAGAATTCTTTGGATTTCTCCATGATCTGTTGTAATCTCTCCTTTTTCATTTTTGATTTTGCTGATCTGGTTCTTCTGTCTCTTTCTCTTGATGAGTCTGGCCAATGGCTTGTCAATTTTGTTTACTTTTTCAAAGAACCAGCTTTTTGTTTTATTTATCCGTACTGTAGTTTCTTTCATTTCTTTCTCATTTATTTCTGCTCTAGTCTTTATAATTTCTCGTCTTCTGCTTTGGGATGTTTTTGTTCTTCTTTCTCCAATTGTTTTAAGTGAAGGGTTAGGTCATCTGCTTAATATTTTCCTAGTTTCTTGAGGTGGGATTGTATTGCTATAAATTTCCCTCTTAGAACTGCTTTTGCGGTATCCCATAGGTTTTGCACAGTCGTATGTTCATTATCATTTTCTTCTAGGAATTTTTTAATTTCTCCTTTGCTTTCCTAAGTAATCAGTTGGTTTTTTAGGTATGTATTGTTTAATCTCCATGTGTTTGTGTTTTTAGGGTTTTTTTTCCGGTAGTTGATCTCTAGTCTCATTGCATTGTGGTCCGAGAAGATGGTTGATATAATTTCGGTTTTCTTGAACTGACTGAGGTTTGATTTGTGGCCCAGGATGTGGTCTATCCTGGAGAATGTTCCATGAGCACTTGAGAAGAAAGTGTATTCTTCTGCTTTTGGATGGAACATCCTAAAGATATCGATGAAGTCCATCTTTTCTAGTGTGGCATTTAAGGCTTGTGTTTCTTTATTAATTTTCTGTTTGGATGATCTATCCATTGGTGTGAGAGGAGTGTTAAAGTCTCCTACTGTTATTGTGTTATTGTTGATTTCTTCTTTTATGTCTTTTTTTACTTTCTTCTGAAAGTACCTGTCTTATGTATCAAGGTGCCCCTGTGTTGGGTGTGTGGATATTCATGACTGTTATGTCTTCCTCTTGGATAGATCCTTTAATCATGATGTAGTGACCTGCCTTGTCTCTTAGAATCTTCTTTACTTTAAAATCTGTTTTGTCTGATATGAGGATTGCTACTCCAGCCTTCTTTTGATTTCCATGTGCATGGAATATCTTTTTCCAGCCTCTCACTTTCAGTCTATGGGTGTCTCTAGGTCTGAAGTGGGTCTCTTGTAAACAGCATATATATGGGTCATGTTTCTGGATCCATTCAGTCAGCCTGTGCCGTTTGGTTGGAGCCTTTAATCCATTTACATTCAAAGTAATTAATGATACGAATGTTCCTATTGTCATCTTCTTAGAAGTTTGGGGTTTGATTTGTAGGACTTCTCCTACTCTTGTATTTATTGGTTATATCAGGCCCTACACTTGTTGTAAGGCTGGTTTTGTGGTACAGAATTCTTTTAGTTTTTGTCTGTCTGTGAAGCTTTTGACTTCACCATCAATTCTGAATGAGGTTCTTGCTGGGTACAGAATTCTTGGTTGGAGGCTATTCTCTGTTAACTGTTTAAATGTGTCTTGCCATTCTCTTCTGGCCTGCAGGGTTTCTGTTGAGAGATCCGCAGTTAGACGTATGGGGTTTCCTTTATATGTTATTTGTTGTTTGCTTCTAGCTGCTTTTAATAATCTGTCTTTATATTTAGTCTGTGTTAGTTTGATTAGAATGTGCCTTGGTATGTTTCTTCTGGGGTATATCCTGTATGGAACTCTTTGTGCTTCTTGGACTTGGTTGACTATTTCCTTTCCCATGCTGGGGAAGTTTTCAACTATAACCTCGTCAAGAATTTTTTCATAGCCTTTCTTCCCCTCTTCTTCTTCTGGAACTCCTATAATTCTAATGTTGGTGCGTTTGATATTGTCCCATAGGTCTTTGATGCTATCCTCAGTTCTTTCAATTCTTTGGGCTTTGTTCTGTTCTTCAGCACTTATTTCCACCATTCTGTCTTCCAGCTCACTTATCCGTTCTTCAGCCTCCGATACTCTACTGTTGAGGCCTTCTATAGTATTTTTGAGTTCAGCAATTGAGTTGGTGGTCTCTATTTGCTTATTTTTCATTTCCTGCATGTCTTTTCTCAATGCACTAATTTCCTCTAATATTCTGTTTTTGGTGTTTTGCATCCTCATTAGTATAGTTTTTCTGAATTCTCTTTCAGATAATTTGTCTATCTCCTCCTCTGTCATTTGAAGCTGTGATTCTCTAGCTTGGTCCTTCATTCGTGTAGTGTTTCTCTGTCGTTTCATTATTAGGTTAGTTTTTGTTTCTTTATGGGTGTCTGTGTGTATGGAGTTCTTTTCCCCACCAGGCTTCTTGGTTGAATTCTCCCTTTGTGTTTCTGTCCTTCTAGAAGGGTTCAGTGGTTTGTGTCTTGGTCAGGGGGTGTAGGCTCTATGTTTGGTTTGCTATGGTGTTCTGTGATATTAGTTCAAATACTAGCATCTGAGGAACAAGAGGTGTGTCCCTGATGGCTGACAGTTGTAAAAGCATGCAGATGCTTTCTAACATAGTCATAAGATATACATACATACAGAGCAATAACCACATCTAACCAGTCTTACAGAGATAAAGCATAGGAAATTTTTCTGGCGAACGACGCAATTGTCGTTGGGGCCATTCTCTTCTGGCCTGCAGGGTTTCTGTTGAGAGATCCGCAGTTAGACGTATGGGGTTTCCTTTATATGTTATTTGTTGTTTGCTTCTAGCTGCTTTTAATAATCTGTCTTTATATTTAGTCTGTGTTAGTTTGATTAGAATGTGCCTTGGTATGTTTCTTCTGGGGTATATCCTGTATGGAACTCTTTGTGCTTCTTGGACTTGGTTGACTATTTCCTTTCCCATGCTGGGGAAGTTTTCAACTATAACCTCGTCAATAATTTTTTTCATAGCCTTTCTTCCCCTCTTCTTCTTCTGGAACTCCTATAATTCTAATGTTGGTGCGTTTGATATTGTCCCATAGGTCTTTGATGCTATCCTCAGTTCTTTCAATTCTTTGGGCTTTGTTCTGTTCTTCAGCACTTATTTCCACCATTCTGTCTTCCAGCTCACTTATCCGTTCTTCAGCCTCCGATACTCTACTGTTGAGGCCTTCTATAGTATTTTTGAGTTCAGCAATTGAGTTGGTGGTCTCTATTTGCTTATTTTTCATTTCCTGCATGTCTTTTCTCAATGCACTAATTTCCTCTAATATTCTGTTTTTGGTGTTTTGCATCCTCATTAGTATAGTTTTTCTGAATTCTCTTTCAGATAATTTGTCTATCTCCTCCTCTGTCATTTGAAGCTGTGATTCTCTAGCTTGGTCCTTCATTCGTGTAGTGTTTCTCTGTCGTTTCATTATTAGGTTAGTTTTTGTTTCTTTATGGGTGTCTGTGTGTATGGAGTTCTTTTCCCCACCAGGCTTCTTGGTTGAATTCTCCCTTTGTGTTTCTGTCCTTCTAGAAGGGTTCAGTGGTTTGTGTCTTGGTCAGGGGGTGTAGGCTCTATGTTTGGTTTGCTATGGTGTTCTGTGATATTAGTTCAAATACTAGCATCTGAGGAACAAGAGGTGTGTCCCTGATGGCTGACAGTTGTAAAAGCATGCAGATGCTTTCTAACATAGTCATAAGATATACATACATACAGAGCAATAACCACATCTAACCAGTCTTACAGAGATAAAGCATAGGAAATTTTTCTGGCGAACGACGCAATCGAAGATGATACTTGCCCGTTAAGCTCTGAATTAATTAAAATAGTGCCTGGAGAAATAGATACGGGGCAAGGTCCCGGCTTGGACTATTTCATTGACAGCAATTTTTTGCTAAGACATGTGTTGGGGGTGAGGAGGAGGAGAGTGTATGGGTAATGAGAAGGAAGAGATTTGTCTTGGAAGGATTTTATAGGGTTACGTAGCCAAGATTAGTGTGTTGTATTGTTTAGTGCAGCTGGAAGAGAATAGTGGTGATAGGAAGGTAGGAAATATCTATCTAGAGGATAGTGGTAGATAGGAGAAAGTTTTATATTTAGAACATAGAGTGAGGAAGCAGTGGCAAAAAGGAAAGAAAATTAGAAGTTTCCAAGAATTAAAATTAAAAAAAAATAAATTAAAAATTAAAAAGGGAAGAAAAACTTAATAAGAAGAGACAAAACAAAAACAAAAACACCAAACCTGACTGATCAAACAAATAAACAGAACCGTCCACAACAAATAAACAAAAAAAGCTAAATATTGTCCCTGGTTTTTATCTTCTCATCTGTTTGGTGGAAGCCAATCTGCTCTCGGTGGTGTTGTCTTGATGATGTAGCCTTTCCTTTACGGCACTGGTTGCTATGATTTGTTTTCAGCCAAATAACGGCTTTGCTGCAAGCTCAGGTGCTGGCCGGGGCGGAGGGCTGATCTCAATCCGTTGGGCGGGGGGCCGCGGCGCGCGCGCAATCCCGTGTTGGGCGGGGGCGCCCCGGCTCTGCCGCGCACCCGCCGGTAGCCTCCAATATCTGCCCTTCTCCCGGCCTCCTCCACTGTGGGTGTAGCTATGGGGGTGCACGGGCTCCTCCGCCACTGGTGCATGCGCACTGCCAGGTATGTGTGCAAGTCCCAAAGGCAGGCAAGAGCTTTCACATCCGGCTCGAGCCCTGGTCAACAATCCGTGGGCGACTTCCCCTCTCCGTTCAGCAAGCCCCTCACTAGGAGTGTTTGAACTTACCCGGTGCCAGGTGGAAAGTCGCGATTTTCGCCTGGCCAAGCGGCGCAATTTTCTCGCTGGGCGCTCCCTTCTGGCTCCAGATCTCTAGGCAGCACTCCGCGGGGAACTTCCCAATTGCGTTCTGCCTGGCCCTGCTCTGGTATCTTATCTTCGCAGTGTCTTAATTTCTGTTGGTGATCCAGGCGGATTCTTGGAATTTTCACGCTAAGCGCTTCCTCCTCTCCCCCGACGTTCCGCTCAGGCCCCCTTTTAGGGCACTTGCTGGCGCGCTCTCCGTCGGTGCGGTCCAGTGTGAGGGTTAGGATAGAGGCTTCTCAGAACAGTACCTCCGGGAAAGTTCTGGCTGTTCACTCTTCTACTCTCGCGGACCTATGGAGTTCTTATGTCGTCTAGCGGCTGGTTTGTTGGTGATGTTTCATTTCTTGATTAGTTCTGGTGATTCTGTTGGGGAGCTGGTGAAATCTTCTTCTCATTCTTCCGCCATCTTGGCCCAGAATTAGATTTTTAAAACTATAATCACTTGGCAGATGAGGCTTAAATAATATAAACAATGCAATACTGGTGGATGGGTCACACTCCTATAAATGCCAAAGTAGTTAATATAGGATGTGACTGGGAGGCAGGGGTTTTTAAGGCTCCCAGACAATTCTGATATGGAGCCAACTTTGAGACCCACAGTCCTAGTGATGTCCTCATTGTCTGGTTCATAGAGCAGTTCTTTAGGAACCGAAAATGCAAGGCAGACACGGAAAGTTACACCTTTAGTGCTGCATGGGAAACAGGTGGGAAAATCTGCAATTCAGATCATATGACCTCATTTTGCAAACCCAGGAACTTGGTACTAATTACATCTGTCTGATGCGAGAATATCAGTTATACACCTGCCCCAAGTTATTTCCTCTCACAAACTGTATCATAACCCTGGTTATATTTCACAAGAATCCATAGCTTGGTAAATACAAAGTAGGCCGCAGATGCTGTTGGTGGGGGTGGGTGGGGTAAGTAGGAAGTTGCTGACAGGAGCAGCCCACACCCTCTCTTCATGGCACTGTCCTTGGTGCTGACTTTGGAATGGAAAGCAATGCCTCCACCTCTTGTAGCTTCCTCTGTTTTGACTTCAGGAATTAATGGTGTTTCTTTGCTTAACTTACAGAAATTAATGGTGTTTACACTGGTGGGGGAAAATTAATGCCGTTGCATTGTTATGAGACACAAAATAAGCATAAGAACTCTTTAGGTTAGTAATCAAGAACATATCTTCTGATAAGTTTGATTTGCCCCCTTTTAGCTAGTTTTATGCATGGCTGCTTCCTAAGACTGCTCACTGGGTTACAGCTGACAGAAAGGAACCCAAAATTATGATCGCTTTACAGATGCACAGCAAAGCTGTAAACCACATGGGATGCAATCAAGAAACAAACCCAGGGTGGTATTTTTTTTTTTTTTTTTTTTTACCCACTTCTATTGGTCTTTCATTTATCTATTTTCATCCATCTTTGTTCTCTGGCCGAGTGGGCCTCCCATTGCAGTGGCCTCTGTTGCTGTAGAGCACTGGCTCCAGGCACACATACTTCAGAGCTCCAGCTCAGTAGTTGGACACATCAGTTCAGTCATTCCATGGCACGTGGGATCCTCCCAGGACAGGGACTGAACTGGCACCCCTTGCACTGCAAGGTGGTATCCTTACCCACTGGACCACCAGGGAAGACCCCAGGGTGGAATTTCTTTGTTCTCAGCACTCAGTCAGGGCCCGCCTTTGTGATTTGCCTCCTGAGAATCTTAGAATCAGTTCTTTCTGTACCTAAATTTGCTCTTGTTACTCAGCAACTATGGTTTTACTATTTGGTATCTCCCTAAATGTCATCTTTTCTGGACTCAATCCTGATCTATCTTGGGTGAGATTTTATATCCAAAGCCTTCATCCTTGTTGCTGTTGGGCAAACACAAAGTAATATCAGAACATAACCTCTCAACAGCACAGTTTACTGCTTTGAATGATTGAAAAATGCATTCCTTGCTTAGTCCTCACTCTACTTCTTCTATCAGCCCACCCATTTGATTGTCTTTTTGAAGCAGAGTTCTGCTAGTCAGACTTCAGTGGTTTAACCAGACAAATGTGTACTTCATTCTCATGGTCCGTGTTGACTGTTGGTTGACTGGACACTGCTCTGCTTTGTCCAGTTCCAAACTCTGGGCCTAAGAGCAACCACTGTCAGCAGCATGGTCAGTGTCCATAGCAGAAGTGGACGTACTGTAGAAAGTTACAGACCAGTTCTGCCACCATTTGTATGTTTCATTGGCTGAAGCATGTTGTAAGATCATGTCTACTTCAGGGAGGCAGAAACATATAATCTTACTTCTGCCCAGAAGGAGAAATGGGGGTATTTGGAGAACACATGGCAAGTCATATTTTGGGTAATAGGATAATAGTTTACTCAGAGAAACACCAAGAATGGCACATAAAAACAGCTAAAAGAAGAAAGACACATTTCTGAAAACAGCTCTCTAAAATGAGAGACCATCAGGCATCCCTAAAGATGACCTGAGGATTAACCAGGTGAATGGGCATGTGACTTTGGGATAGCGGCCTAAATAATTAGGATCCACATCAGAAGTCTGTGTAGGTAATTAACACTTAAATTGAGTTGTTGTTGTTCAGTTACTAAGTTGTATATGATTTTGAAGCCCAATGGGACTACTCAGCGTTGATTTCCTGTAAGATTGACGGGTTTGATCTCTTTGGTGTCCAAAGGACTCTGAAGAGTCTTCTCCAGCACCACAGCAAGAAAGCATCAATTCTTGGGCACTAAGCCGCCTTTTTGGTCCACCTCACATCTTCACATGACTACTAGAAAAACCATAATTTTGACTATATGGATATTTGTTGGTCATAGATTTCCTTCCAATCAACACATCAATTGTGACCTGAAGAATAATGCTGTCGATTGCAATAAAGACAAGGGCTCAAACTTGACAAATAGATGATGCAATTGGGGCCCAGAGGCGGGGGGTTTCCTCCTAATATCCTATAATGAATAAGAGGCAGAACTAAACAGAGTCGAGTTCTGATTCTGGGTCCAGTGCTCTTTATGTCATACTGTAGTATTTGTCTTAATTTATTGATTCTAAATAAAGTTTGAAAAAGTAACTTCTCTAGTTTTCCAACACTAACAGCTCTGAACTCAGACTATGTGAACTTGAAAGCTTAGTCCTCACTCTACTTCTTCTATCAGCCCACCCATTTGATTGTCTTTTTGAAGCAGAGTTCTGCTAGTCAGACTTCAGTGGTTTAACCAGACAAATGTGTACTTCATTCTCATGGTCCGTGTTGACTGTTGGTTGACTGGACACTGCTCTGCTTTGTCCAGTTCCAAACTCTGGGCCTAAGAGCAACCACTGTCAGCAGCATGGTCAGTGTCCATAGCAGAAGTGGACGTACTGTAGAAAGTTACAGACCAGTTCTGCCACCATTTGTATGTTTCATTGGCTGAAGCATGTTGTAAGATCATGTCTACTTCAGGGAGGCAGAAACATATAATCTTACTTCTGCCCAGAAGGAGAAATGGGGGTATTTGGAGAACACATGGCAAGTCATATTTTGGGTAATAGGATAATAGTTTACTCAGAGAAACACCAAGAATGGCACATAAAAACAGCTAAAAGAAGAAAGACACATTTCTGAAAACAGCTCTCTAAAATGAGAGACCATCAGGCATCCCTAAAGATGACCTGAGGATTAACCAGGTGAATGGGCATGTGACTTTGGGATAGCGGCCTAAATAATTAGGATCCACATCAGAAGTCTGTGTAGGTAATTAACACTTAAATTGAGTTGTTGTTGTTCAGTTACTAAGTTGTATATGATTTTGAAGCCCAATGGGACTACTCAGCGTTGATTTCCTGTAAGATTGACGGGTTTGATCTCTTTGGTGTCCAAAGGACTCTGAAGAGTCTTCTCCAGCACCACAGCAAGAAAGCATCAATTCTTGGGCACTAAGCCGCCTTTTTGGTCCACCTCACATCTTCACATGACTACTAGAAAAACCATAATTTTGACTATATGGATATTTGTTGGTCATAGATTTCCTTCCAATCAACACATCAATTGTGACCTGAAGAATAATGCTGTCGATTGCAATAAAGACAAGGGCTCAAACTTGACAAATAGATGATGCAATTGGGGCCCAGAGGCGGGGGGTTTCCTCCTAATATCCTATAATGAATAAGAGGCAGAACTAAACAGAGTCGAGTTCTGATTCTGGGTCCAGTGCTCTTTATGTCATACTGTAGTATTTGTCTTAATTTATTGATTCTAAATAAAGTTTGAAAAAGTAACTTCTCTAGTTTTCCAACACTAACAGCTCTGAACTCAGACTATGTGAACTTGAAACAGATTTTCTTTCAAGTATCCTTTCTTCCTCTTGCTCTTTGGTTGAGGACCTCATCCAGTTTCTAACAAGACTTACAACTCCTTGCTTCTGGCTTATAGGTATTAATTTATAGTGTAAATGTTTTCCTCCATTTTGCTTAATTGATGAGTTAGGTTTGATCAACATTCTAATAACGTCTTGTAAAAATATAAGTTTAGAGTATATAATCCAGTAGCTTGTGAGAAAATCATTTTCAAGGGAAATAAATTTGCTCCAATCAGAAATAGGATTAGTCAGGCTTGACCTCCTAAATTGAATCAGACAGTTCTATATCATCAGATGTTCCCAGCATTGACCTTTTTAATGAGAAATGGGCCTTTAAGATCTTTTTTACTCTTCTGTGAAATATTTTATGAATCTGAACAAAGCTTTCCATCATTTAGATAGCATCAGGAGCTGAAGATGGGTTAGGCTGAGACCATGTAAAATTAGCTTCAGATGGCCTGGCTGGGTAGATCATGTCTCATTTGTTAACTTACTGACCCTCTTTCTTCCCCAAGTTCAAAAGCTCAGAAGACCAGACACTAGTAAATGCCTTTTATTAAAGAGAGGAGAAAGACCAAAGCAACTCATCAGAAGCTCTTTGGGAAAAGAAAAATCTCATAAGCATGCCATCTCTCCTGCCAGGAGGAACAAAGCAGCTGGACTTCTTGGCTTTCACATCACATCCAGAACTCCTGTACTTAAATGAAGCTTCAGGGCTTGGCAACTGGAGCTGACTGGTTAAGTGGGTCATAAGTTCCATCTTTGAAATCACCCAGCTGTTCCTTTTCTCAGAAAAGAAAACCAACCCAGCTGGTAGGTGGGAGTTTCCCACTGTGACCTAGGAAGCTGGGGTCTGGAGACAGGTGCAGAGGGAAAAAGTAGGGAGTAGAGGGAGTAGAGGGGGAGGGCAAGGGACTCAGGCTTCTGCTGGCTTACTGGAGCACTGTGGTGGATCTGCCCATGGACAGGGTTGGGACATCCCACGTAGTTGTTTAGAAAGAAAGCTTATTTCTGGCTGTGCTCTGCAGTCTGGTAGAAATGGAGGGCCGAGTGTGATAAGATCGTTGAATGTTAGAGCTGGAAAAGGTCCTAAGAACTGAGTCAAATCATTTTGGAGATGATAAAGCTGAGGTCCACAGGGGGACATGCTTGGCCCATGGGCACAATTGGAGTCTAGTTATTCCAACTCCCCTGAGGTTTTTTCTTGTCTAAAAGCTCAAGGCAATGTTGGACAGATGCATACGATATAGACCCTGGCATTACAGACCCTGAATATCATGCAGAGACAGTATAATAATATAAACAACTTATAATAAATAATGTTGTAAGCACAGAAGTCCTTAATGCTATATCACCAAATATGCCGAATGCACTTGAACAATATACTTAACCTCTCTGTTTCTTGGGTGCTACCTCTGTAAGGTATTAAACATTTACATACATACAAATCTAGACAGTAAAAAATAGAATTAAATATAAAAAATTTGTATTTAGAGAAGTAATCCTCATGGCCCTTGGCCTGGGGAGAAAAGGTTTCTGATTTATTCTGGAACTTCCCCCAACATGGTTGCTCACAGATCACAGAGAGAACACTGAGGTTCTACTGTGTTTACCCTCTCCTGTACCATCCTCAGAATAGGATCCTTCTGTGATAATCCATCTTTGGGGTCCTGTTTTTGGTGTAGCCCCAATATATTCCCTGGAAAAAAATTCCTGTACTGCCTCTACCCAAGATCTTTATAAAGATGTGTTTCTCTCACTCTTCGAATCATTTCAAGGTGACAACATAACTAGCCTAACAGAGTGATCAGTGTTAGAAGGTAAGGGGACAAGTGATTTAGCAGGTTCCTTCGTGGCTTAAGCCAAAAAATGAGACAGACGATCATAACCGAGGACTATGTCTTGAGCATTCTGACATCCTTTAAGGATCCCTCACTGATTCAGTGAGTTCCCTTGTCTATATATAAACATTAGGTAGACAGGTCTAGAATGGAACTAGGAAACCTGGGTCTTATTCTTCCCTCTGCCAAGCTGTGTGATCTTGGGTGAAAACTTATATCTCTGATTCCCAGTTTCTTCATCTTTAAAAAGAGACATTTTTTTCTTCTCTGAGTGACCTCCAAGGTTGTTAAGGGACTGTAATCAAATAATGTATGTGAAGACACTGGTTATAAAGAATAATACATCTCGGAGGAAAGGGAACACTCTCACAATGTTGGTGGAAATATCGGTATAGTTACTGTTGAACACAGTGTGGAGGTTTCTTAACAAACTAAAAATAGAACCACCATATGACCCACCAGTTCCACTCCTGTGTGTGTATCTCAAAAAAAAAAAAACAGGAAAAAATACTGGTTTAAAAAGACTAGACCCCAATATGCATAGGACCATTATTTAAAATTGCTTAAATATGGCTTCCTGAGTGGCTCAGTGGTACAGAATCTACCTGCAATGCCTATGACTCAGATTTTGTCCCTGGGTCGGGAAGATCCCCTGGAGAAGGAAATGGCAAACAACTCCAGTATTCTTGCCTGGGAAATTGCATGGACAGGGGAGCCTGGTGGGTACAGTTCACGGGGTCACAAAGAGTCAGACATGACTGAGTGATTGTCTGAGCATGCACACACACATGCATGCACAGGTATGGAAGTAACCTTGATATCCATTGACAGATGAATGGATACAGAAGATGTAATGCATACCTGTGTACACACACACACACACACACACACACAGGGCAGGGGGCAGAACGAGACTGACCTCCTGCCCTGGGCTCTGGAGTCCAATCCTCTCCGAATCTCCCATGCCCTGCCCTCCGCTGATCCCAGCAGATGATCTGGGACCACAGGTCTGCTGTGCATTTGGAGGAATGACCAGCCCAAGCCTGCACTTGCCTGGCTGCTACAATAGTGAAAATGTGTTTGAACATCCCTTTAGGATGGAGGGCTTGACCCACACATGGTCTTTGTAAACAGAGCATCTTCTGACCCAAGCAATCAAAAACTGCAAAAGTCTAAAAGCCTATTTTGAGAATTTGACCCATAGCCCTGGCTTCTGGCTGCAGAAATGGTGGCAGAGAACCACTGAAGTTGAAGCTTGAGGACTATACTCCCAGGCACTTGATGAAGATGATGACAAGACATAGCAACAATCCTTCACAAGGAGGGGTGTGATTTTGGTATCTTCATCTTTAAAAGAGACATTTTTCTTCTCTGAGTGACCTCCAAGGTTGTTAAGGGACTGTAATCAAATAATGTATGTGAAGACACTGGTTATAAAGAATAATACATCTCGGAGGAAAGGGAACACTCTCACAATGTTGGTGGAAATATCGGTATAGTTACTGTTGAACACAGTGTGGAGGTTTCTTAACAAACTAAAAATAGAACCACCATATGACCCACCAGTTCCACTCCTGTGTGTGTATCTCAAAAAAAAAAAAACAGGAAAAAATACTGGTTTAAAAAGACTAGACCCCAATATGCATAGGACCATTATTTAAAATTGCTTAAATATGGCTTCCTGAGTGGCTCAGTGGTACAGAATCTACCTGCAATGCCTATGACTCAGATTTTGTCCCTGGGTCGGGAAGATCCCCTGGAGAAGGAAATGGCAAACAACTCCAGTATTCTTGCCTGGGAAATTGCATGGACAGGGGAGCCTGGTGGGTACAGTTCACGGGGTCACAAAGAGTCAGACATGACTGAGTGATTGTCTGAGCATGCACACACACATGCATGCACAGGTATGGAAGTAACCTTGATATCCATTGACAGATGAATGGATACAGAAGATGTAATGCATACCTGTGTACACACACACACACACACACACACACAGGGCAGGGGGCAGAACGAGACTGACCTCCTGCCCTGGGCTCTGGAGTCCAATCCTCTCCGAATCTCCCATGCCCTGCCCTCCGCTGATCCCAGCAGATGATCTGGGACCACAGGTCTGCTGTGCATTTGGAGGAATGACCAGCCCAAGCCTGCACTTGCCTGGCTGCTACAATAGTGAAAATGTGTTTGAACATCCCTTTAGGATGGAGGGCTTGACCCACACATGGTCTTTGTAAACAGAGCATCTTCTGACCCAAGCAATCAAAAACTGCAAAAGTCTAAAAAGCCTATTTTGAGAATTTGACCCATAGCCCTGGCTTCTGGCTGCAGAAATGGTGGCAGAGAACCACTGAAGTTGAAGCTTGAGGACTATACTCCCAGGCACTTGATGAAGATGATGACAAGACATAGCAACAATCCTTCACAAGGAGGGGTGTGATGGCTAGTCATGGTGTTTTGGTGGAGAACAGCCGCAGGGGTATCTGAGGCTGTGCAGGACCCTTGCAGAACACCTATTTTTTATTACATTTTTGGGGGCTAATTCTATTGGTCTTTCATTTATTTCTATCTTTGTTCTTTGGCCTGTGTGGGCCTCCCATCGCAGTGGCCTCTCTTGCTGAAGAGCACCAGCTCTGGGCGCATGTGCTCCAGAGCACTGGCTCGGTAGTTGCACACATCAGTCCAGCCACTCCGCAGCACGCAGAGCACCTATTTTTAGGTGTGTTCTCAGGCAGAAGGTGGCAGAGGAGAACATCTTTCATTTCAGTTTTGAGCAGCCAAACTGTAGCTATAGTGAGATGGGCATCCATTCTGAAACCTTCTTCCCTCCTAAACTTGAACTTCCATTTCAGTACAGTTCTGTGTAGGGATCACTTATTGAAACCGAAATAAACCTATAAACAAAGTCAAAACACCCAAAACCCAAAACACAGCCAAAACCCCACTTGGTATTTCAACTTAGAGGTACCAGGTTCATCTTTTATTTGTCTGTGCAGTTATTCTGGGTCCATCACATATTTGAGTTTTGAGATGTGCTGGATATAGCATACATAAACCGATACCTCTTGTTCCTAGTCACACACAAAGCTCAGCACGGGGTTGGGGAAGTGCAAGCATAGTTCAGTGGATACTCAAGAGACAGTCCATACCTCCACACCTTGGGGGACGTTCCTCTATTTGGGGTGGGTTGGGCTTCCTTAGTGGCCTGGACAGTAAAGAATCCACCTGCAATGCGGGTGTATAATGCAAGTGGTCCTAGGGCAGAAGATCCCCTAGAGAAGGGAATGGCAACTCACTCCAGTATTCTCGCCTGGAAAATTCCATTGACAGAGGGGCCTGGAGGACTAGAGGCCATAGGGCCCCAAAGAGTTGGACATGACTGAGTGACAGACAATTTCACTTTTCAGTTGTAAAAGCATTTGAAATAGGCAATATGTTGTTCTTTAGTTGCTAAGTTGTGTCTGACCCTTGCGACTCCATGAACTGTAGCCCGTGGAGTGTGACATTGGCCTCAGCTATGGCAAAGCAGGTGGCAAATGTGTGCATCTGGGCTTGCACATTAAGCAGGAAATGGATGGCCCTGAAGAATCCTGCCTAGTGATTCTCTAAGCTGGTTACAAACCAACACTCTTTGTGAGGATGGTTACTGTGGATTCAGTGCCCCAGACCCAGTATTGGTCTGGAAGTGCCAATACATCATCTCTCACTTGAGGAAAGTTTGATTCATCTGCCTCTTGGGGAGATCTGGTCACATACATTTGCCTGTAGTCCAAAAGTCTCAGCAATCTGGAGGGAAATCAAGCAGTTACAGCCCTCTGTAAATCCACCTGCAGTGCAGGAGACCTGGGTTCATTCCCTGGGTTGGGAAGATCCTCTGGAGAAGGGAAAGGCTACCCATTTGATTATTCTTGCCTGGAGAATTCCATGGTTCGTTCATGAGTCACAAAGAGTCAGACACAACTGAGCAACTTTCACTTTCACAGCTTTAGAACAGACGAAGGAAAGCGGAAATAAGAAGCTATTGAAGCCTTAGGGACAATGGTCATCAGCCCCTCTCCACCAAGGAAGACTTTTTCTCTCTCTTGCTTGTGTTATCGCCCTGGGAAGAGTATCCATCTGCTCTGTATGCCCACTGAGGGGTACATGGGGTAATCAGTTTCCAGGTTCTGCCTTGTACCAGACTGAGGGTGTGTGAGGCCCTGATGGTGGCTAACTTCCTAGAGATTCTCAGCTCCTGACAGCTGCAAGAGCCTCTATGGAAACCCATTGATGGATGAAAGGCTTCCTACCATGTTTGTCTTGGCCCAGCATTTTACACAGTGAAATCAGACTCCAGGGATGATCCTTGCAACTCTGCACATGAAAAACAGTTGCGAGGGTACAGAAGACAGGAAAAATGCTTCTCTTTCAGGCTGGAAAGCAGAGAGAAGCTGATCATCTGTATGCACGTGGACTCCACATGTGGAGCTTAATGAGTGAAACATGGCTGAGCTGCTAGACCCAGGGCAGTCCCCCGGTTGGCTGACTGCTAGGGATGGAGGTTTTCCTGGCTAGAAACCTCCCATCTGGCCTCTGGAGCCATTGCAGCAGCATCACTTAGAAGCTATGCTTAATAGGGATACTGCAAGAAAGGACTTCTGCCAGTCTGAGCCTTGGCTGCATCAGAGAGTGATACCTGAGGCTACTTCTCTTACTCAACACAGCTCTGCAGAGCTCCTGCTCCAAGAAAGGACAGCAAGAATGCAAACAGCTGCTTAGAGTGATATCAAGAGTAGGGACTGGAAGAGAAGAACATTTTAAAGACGTGTGGCCAAGTAGTGTGTCTGTGGGCATCCTGCCATGAACATCCAACGGCAGCCCACTTAGCCTCACTCCAAAATTAGGAGGCATGAGATGCTCTTAGTGAGCTGAGTGATAAGACATTCGTTAGAGCCCACAGCTTCAGATGCTGTGCGTTCCTGCCCGACTTTGCTGTCTACTCTCACAGGTATCATTTCAATTCAAAAAACATTATTTAGGACCAGCTTGCAGGCTCCAGTCCATGAGGTCACAAAGAGTCAGACACAATTGAATGACTAAGCACTGCACATATCCCCAGAACTGTGCTGGGTGATGAACGGGACATCCTCCCATATGACAGGAGATAATAGTCCATCATTTCCTTGCTTCTTCCTCAGAAAGACCACATTGAGAGACTGATTTTTGTCATAGAGGGATGTTCATGACAATTTCAGAAAAAAAGACTATTTCAGTTTCCAGGTTCTGCCTTGTACCAGACTGAGGGTGTGTGAGGCCCTGATGGTGGCTAACTTCCTAGAGATTCTCAGCTCCTGACAGCTGCAAGAGCCTCTATGGAAACCCATTGATGGATGAAAGGCTTCCTACCATGTTTGTCTTGGCCCAGCATTTTACACAGTGAAATCAGACTCCAGGGATGATCCTTGCAACTCTGCACATGAAAAACAGTTGCGAGGGTACAGAAGACAGGAAAAATGCTTCTCTTTCAGGCTGGAAAGCAGAGAGAAGCTGATCATCTGTATGCACGTGGACTCCACATGTGGAGCTTAATGAGTGAAACATGGCTGAGCTGCTAGACCCAGGGCAGTCCCCCGGTTGGCTGACTGCTAGGGATGGAGGTTTTCCTGGCTAGAAACCTCCCATCTGGCCTCTGGAGCCATTGCAGCAGCATCACTTAGAAGCTATGCTTAATAGGGATACTGCAAGAAAGGACTTCTGCCAGTCTGAGCCTTGGCTGCATCAGAGAGTGATACCTGAGGCTACTTCTCTTACTCAACACAGCTCTGCAGAGCTCCTGCTCCAAGAAAGGACAGCAAGAATGCAAACAGCTGCTTAGAGTGATATCAAGAGTAGGGACTGGAAGAGAAGAACATTTTAAAGACGTGTGGCCAAGTAGTGTGTCTGTGGGCATCCTGCCATGAACATCCAACGGCAGCCCACTTAGCCTCACTCCAAAATTAGGAGGCATGAGATGCTCTTAGTGAGCTGAGTGATAAGACATTCGTTAGAGCCCACAGCTTCAGATGCTGTGCGTTCCTGCCCGACTTTGCTGTCTACTCTCACAGGTATCATTTCAATTCAAAAAACATTATTTAGGACCAGCTTGCAGGCTCCAGTCCATGAGGTCACAAAGAGTCAGACACAATTGAATGACTAAGCACTGCACATATCCCCAGAACTGTGCTGGGTGATGAACGGGACATCCTCCCATATGACAGGAGATAATAGTCCATCATTTCCTTGCTTCTTCCTCAGAAAGACCACATTGAGAGACTGATTTTTGTCATAGAGGGATGTTCATGACAATTTCATTACTGGGACATCTAAACCATCGTTCAAAAGGACACGTGAACTGTAGTGTTCATTGCAGCATGATTTGCATTAACCAGAACATGGAAACAACTTAAATGTCCAATGACAGAACAATGGGTAAAGAAGATGTGGCACATATATACAAAGGAATATTACTCAGCCATGTTATTGTTGCTCAGTCTCTAAGTTATGTCTGACTCTTTGTGACCCCATGGACTGCAACACACCAGGCTTCTCTATCCTTCACTATCTCCTGGAGTTTGCTCAAATTCATGTCCATTGAATCGGTTATGCTGTCTAACCATCTCGTCCTCTGCCCTGCCTTTCTCTTTTGCCTTCAGTCTTTCCCAGCATCAGGGTCTCTTTCAATGAATCAGCTCTTACCATGACCAAAATATTGGAGCTTCAGCTTTAGCATCAGTCCTTCCAACGAATATGCAAGGTTGATTTCCTTTAGAATTGATTGGTTTGATCTCCTTGCTGTCAAAGGGACTCTCAAGAGTCTTCTCCAGCACCATAATTCAAAAACGTCAATTCTTGGACACTCAGCCTTCTTTATGATTCAATCATCACCTCTGTACATGACTACTGGAAAAACCATAGCTTTGGTTATAGGGTCCTTTATCAGCAAAGCGATGCCTCTGCTTTTTAATATGCTGTCTAGGTTTTTCATAGTTTTCCTTCTAAGGAGCAAGTGTCTTTTAGTTTCATGGCTGCAGTCACTCACTGTCTGCAGTGATTTTGGGCAGCCCCCCTGCACAAATAGGAGGCATGAGATGCTCTTAGTGAGCTGAGTGATAAGACATTCGTTAGAGCCCACAGCTTCAGATGCTGTGCGTTCCTGCCCGACTTTGCTGTCTACTCTCACAGGTATCATTTCAATTCAAAAAACATTATTTAGGACCAGCTTGCAGGCTCCAGTCCATGAGGTCACAAAGAGTCAGACACAATTGAATGACTAAGCACTGCACATATCCCCAGAACTGTGCTGGGTGATGAACGGGACATCCTCCCATATGACAGGAGATAATAGTCCATCATTTCCTTGCTTCTTCCTCAGAAAGACCACATTGAGAGACTGATTTTTGTCATAGAGGGATGTTCATGACAATTTCATTACTGGGACATCTAAACCATCGTTCAAAAGGACACGTGAACTGTAGTGTTCATTGCAGCATGATTTGCATTAACCAGAACATGGAAACAACTTAAATGTCCAATGACAGAACAATGGGTAAAGAAGATGTGGCACATATATACAAAGGAATATTACTCAGCCATGTTATTGTTGCTCAGTCTCTAAGTTATGTCTGACTCTTTGTGACCCCATGGACTGCAACACACCAGGCTTCTCTATCCTTCACTATCTCCTGGAGTTTGCTCAAATTCATGTCCATTGAATCGGTTATGCTGTCTAACCATCTCGTCCTCTGCCCTGCCTTTCTCTTTTGCCTTCAGTCTTTCCCAGCATCAGGGTCTCTTTCAATGAATCAGCTCTTACCATGACCAAAATATTGGAGCTTCAGCTTTAGCATCAGTCCTTCCAACGAATATGCAAGGTTGATTTCCTTTAGAATTGATTGGTTTGATCTCCTTGCTGTCAAAGGGACTCTCAAGAGTCTTCTCCAGCACCATAATTCAAAAACGTCAATTCTTGGACACTCAGCCTTCTTTATGATTCAATCATCACCTCTGTACATGACTACTGGAAAAACCATAGCTTTGGTTATAGGGTCCTTTATCAGCAAAGCGATGCCTCTGCTTTTTAATATGCTGTCTAGGTTTTTCATAGTTTTCCTTCTAAGGAGCAAGTGTCTTTTAGTTTCATGGCTGCAGTCACTCACTGTCTGCAGTGATTTTGGAGCCCAAGAAAATATGTCACTATTTTTACTTGTTCCTCTTCCACTGGCCATGAAGTGATGGGATTGGATGTCATGGTCATATTACTTTAAATGTTGAATTTTAAGCCAGCTTTTTCATTCTCTTCTTTAACCCTCTTCAAAAGGTTCTTTAGTTCCTCTTTACTATCTGCCCTTAGAGTGGTATTATCTGCATAACTGAGGTTGTTGATATTTCTCCCAACAATCTTGGTTCCAGTTTGAGATTCATCCAGCCTGGCATTTCATATGATGTGCCCTACATATATATTAAATACTCATCCATAAAAAGGAACAAAATTGATAGTTTATAGAGATGTGGATGGACCTAAAGTCTGTCATATACAGTAAGTCAGAGAAACATAAACATCATACATTAATGCACATATGTGGAATCTAGAAAAATGATAGAGATGAACCAATTTTCAGGGCAGGAATCGTGACCCAGATGTAGAGAACGGATATGTGGACACAGAGAAGGGGTGGATGGGTATGGTGGGATGAACTGGGAGGTTAGAATTGGCATATATGTGTCACCATGTGTAAAATAGATAGCTAGTGGGAACCCGCTATAAAGCACAGAAGGCTCCACTCAATGCTCTGTGATGACCTAGATGGGTGGAAGAGGGGAATGGGAGGGAGGTTCAAGAGGGAGGCAATATATATATATATGTGTGTGTGTGTGTGTGTGTGTATATATATGTATGCACACACACACACATACACACACATATCACTGACAAACGTCAGCTGATTCACTTCATTGTATAACAGAAACTAACACAACATTGTAAAGCAATTATATTCCAATTAAAAATAAATAAATGCTGGTGAAAATCATAAAATATAGATAGATAAGAAGGAGGAAAGAAAAAAGATTCATAATTTCCCACAAGCATGCAATTAATGATTCATTCTGTATTATTAATATCAGTGTCCTTTTTAACAGAATAATTTCCTGAATATACTTTCATATCAAGAGAAAAAAAGTCTGGGAACATACATATCTATAAACAACAAAACTCTGTAAAAGTTAAAGGTAAAATAAAAGTTAAAAAAAAAAAAAAGAGAGAAAAAAAGGTGGTCTTGGTATAAACACAGCTCTTTTTGTCTCATGCCTATTCTTTTCTGCCCAAGTGTTTTATGTGCTTATTATATTTTACTATTTTGTAATTTTTTCTGCCTAACCAGTTTCTGTGACTTAAAATATGTTTATCTGTTTTTTAATTTTATTTTGTGATTCAACTGAAAATTTGACCAGTGTTTCCTTTGACTCTTAGTATTTATATCCTGATTTATGTTGGTTCACTTGTTTTCACTGAGGTTCTTAAAATTTTACTTAGGTCATTCGTTCAGATAATAAATATAAAAATATATTCCTAACAGACAGGAGCAAGGAAAGGACACATGTGCTATCAAATATTAATGTTGACCATGTTTGCTTTAGCTGCTTTTTTTTTTTTTTTTTAGGAGATGAAATGTTACAGAGTTGAGTCTCTCTGCATCCACATAAACTGTCAACTCCTGCTTGCCTTGGAGACTGACCTAACTTATAAAAATGAATAGCAGAGCAGACCTTTCATCCTCAATATGAAAGCAAGAGGCTTTATCCAGCTAATCTGAGGTTCTCACCTCTGCTCTTGGGGAATTTCTGTTTTGTGTCCTGATAGTTGTACTTTGGGAGGAACAAAGATGAGCACTTCAATTCTTTAAGAATACATTTTTATAATAACATTTCACTCCAAAGAAATTAACTCAGAGGGCAGTTAGTAGTTGAAAGATTACTGCCATAGTTGATTTACAGCCTTGTGTTAGTTTTAAGTGTACAGCATAGTGATTTAGTTATACACACACACACACATGTACATAAATATATATTCTTTTTCATATTCTTTTCCATTACAGATTATTACAAGATACTTGAATATAGTTGCCTATGCTATATATTAATTTCATTTGTTTTATACATACATTCAGTTCATTTATTTTATATTTGGTAGTATGTATCTTTTCATCTCAAACTCCTATCTCACCTCTCATCCTCTTTGATCTGTGAGTCTGATTCTGTAGCAATATCATATGAAATTTGTGGGCTTTTTGCCTAAATTAGTTCACTTGATATGATAGTCTCTAGGTCCATCCATGTTGCTACAAATGGCATTATTTCATTCTTTTTATGGCAGAGTAATGTTCCATTGTGTTATGTATTGTTGTTGCTTAGTTACAAAATCATGTCCAACTCTTTAGCAACCCCATGAACTGTAACCTACCAGGCTCTTCTGTCTGTGGAATTTTCCAGGCAATAATACTGGAGTGGGTTGCTATTTCCTCTTCCAGGGGATCTTTTCAATCCAGGGATTGAACATATGTCTATGGGTCTCCTGTATTGCAGGCATATTTTTTTATCACTCAGCTACTGGGAAAACTGTGTACCGTATCTTTCTATTTATCTGTAGAAGGACCTTTAGATTGCTTACTTGTCTTGGCTATTGTAAATATTGATGCTATGAACATTAGGGTGCATGTATCTTTTTGATTTAGAGTTTTCTGGATATATGCCCAGGGGTGGGATTGTTGAATCATATAGAAACTCTATTTTTCATTCTTTAAGGAATCTCTGTGCTTTTCTCCAGAGTGGCTAGAGCTTAGCCTCTTTTAATAAAAGTGAGCTGATATTTTTGAGCCTGTAGTATATATTAGGCAATATTCTGAGAGTTTAACCTACAATCTCATTTAATCTTCACATTGACTTTTTGAAAAAGGTATAGCATTAACCCACATTTTACAGATGAGAAAACTGGAGAGTACAGATGCTGTTTGATCAGAGCCATACATTTACAGAGCAGCATGGTAGGGTTCAATCCAGGCAGTCAGTGAAGAGAAAGTACACTACTAACTACTGGTTTCTGGGAGCCCCTGATTGTAGACATATGGGTTGTTCTGTACACTGTGATGTGACTTGATGTGCTGAGTGAAGGCCACTTGTGCATAACTTCCTCCCTGTGCGCGGGTCATGATGGTTCAGATCCACTGTACTGGTCTCTCCGGACTCACATAACAACCAACCATGATCTTGACAACCTAAAACACATTTTTTTCTTTGATGGTTCTGGAGGGTAGGTATGAGAAATCAAGATGTCAGCAGGGACACACTTCCTCTGAAGGCTCCAGGGGACTTCCTTGATGCTTCTGCCTTCCAATGGCCTGTAGCATTCTTTGACTTATAGTAGTCAGTCTCTGCCTTCCATTGTGTTATGTATTGTTGTTGCTTAGTTACAAAATCATGTCCAACTCTTTAGCAACCCCATGAACTGTAACCTACCAGGCTCTTCTGTCTGTGGAATTTTCCAGGCAATAATACTGGAGTGGGTTGCTATTTCCTCTTCCAGGGGATCTTTTCAATCCAGGGATTGAACATATGTCTATGGGTCTCCTGTATTGCAGGCATATTTTTTTATCACTCAGCTACTGGGAAAACTGTGTACCGTATCTTTCTATTTATCTGTAGAAGGACCTTTAGATTGCTTACTTGTCTTGGCTATTGTAAATATTGATGCTATGAACATTAGGGTGCATGTATCTTTTTGATTTAGAGTTTTCTCTGGATATATGCCCAGGGGTGGGATTGTTGAATCATATAGAAACTCTATTTTTCATTCTTTAAGGAATCTCTGTGCTTTTCTCCAGAGTGGCTAGAGCTTAGCCTCTTTTAATAAAAGTGAGCTGATATTTTTGAGCCTGTAGTATATATTAGGCAATATTCTGAGAGTTTAACCTACAATCTCATTTAATCTTCACATTGACTTTTTGAAAAAGGTATAGCATTAACCCACATTTTACAGATGAGAAAACTGGAGAGTACAGATGCTGTTTGATCAGAGCCATACATTTACAGAGCAGCATGGTAGGGTTCAATCCAGGCAGTCAGTGAAGAGAAAGTACACTACTAACTACTGGTTTCTGGGAGCCCCTGATTGTAGACATATGGGTTGTTCTGTACACTGTGATGTGACTTGATGTGCTGAGTGAAGGCCACTTGTGCATAACTTCCTCCCTGTGCGCGGGTCATGATGGTTCAGATCCACTGTACTGGTCTCTCCGGACTCACATAACAACCAACCATGATCTTGACAACCTAAAACACATTTTTTTCTTTGATGGTTCTGGAGGGTAGGTATGAGAAATCAAGATGTCAGCAGGGACACACTTCCTCTGAAGGCTCCAGGGGACTTCCTTGATGCTTCTGCCTTCCAATGGCCTGTAGCATTCTTTGACTTATAGTAGTCAGTCTCTGCGTCCTCTTCACATGACCTGCTTCTCTGCCTTCTCCTCTTCCTGTGAAGTACCAGTCATTGAACTTAGGGCCACCCTAAATCTAGGATGGTTTTGTCTCAATATCCTTAACTAATTACTTCTGCAAAGAGCTTATTTCCAAATTTTACTCTGACCACTTAAGATATGGTCTTTTGGATTTAAAACTGCTCTGTCCAAAGTCCTCTTGGTAACAGTGAAAAAGTAGTAAAATTTTTTTGTGTATGTGTTTTGGGGCTGTTTGTTCTGGAGGTGTAGCAGCCCAGGAGTCTCAGAGGAAGACAGGCAGTGATGATGAGACCCTGCAAAGACAGATGAGAGGGAAGAGACTGAACACAGACTTCATTTATTTGTAGCTAGGATAAAGGCTTTGTGGTTAGGATAAAGATTTTTCTGAGAGTATATTCTCCTGAGAAACCCTCACAGAAGGGTTCAGAAGTGGCAGTCAACCACCCAGTCTAGGGGTTTGCTAACATGAGTTCTAAATTGCATCGGGGCCGGCATAATTTTTCGAAACTGTGTTCAGAAGTACAGATTGTAAGTCTCACTTGCCATAATAAAAACAATTTCTAATTGCATAGAAAGCAAACTGCCACCAGCAAAGCAAATTCACTGCCCCCTCATTTTATGGAACGTGTAAATTATCTGTTACACTTAAATCCCCAAAATATCAATTGGCGGAATCCATCTGGCCCGCTTCATAAATATTTTTTGGAGCATTTTAGGAAAAGCTTTGCTCAGTCACTAAGAAAGGATAGTATTGAACATGAGACCAAAACCATATCCCACTGAGATCTCAGTAACTGAAAACCAGCCTTTTACATCTCATTGCCTCAGTCTCTCCATGAGCCAATTTACCTCCCAGGGATCCTGTGAGTATTACAGACACACTTTTAGACAAACACAGGCAACACTTAATGCCAAGAATGTGTAGGGAGGTCTGTGTGTGACTGTATGACTAACTGCATATGTATGCTTTGGTGGGAGGTGCTATAGCATCTTTCTAAAGAGGCAGGAGTTTGCACATGTCTAAGAAGCAGGTCTTGTGTACTGAAATAATCCCTGATGCCCTCATCCTTGAATTATACAAGAGACTCCAGAGCAAGCACTTGAAAATATTACACTGGAAAGAGTACACTGTACTAAGTCTGCAAGCGTTATGGGAGTCTCTGTTATAAACTGATGAAGATGATGCAGAGGTAAATGACTTGCCCAAGGTTAGTGGTTGTATTATGCAATTTAGACTAGAATGAAAAGACTTGTATTATAATGTTCATCCGTTTAGCATTCATTCTAGCTTTCTATGTTCAGAATAAATTCCCAATCCAATCACTTCCCACCGTCTGTACTGCTACTGGCCTGTGCCAAGACACCATTTTTCTTGCCTGAGCTTTTACAATACCCTTTTAGGGTTTCTCAATTTTTTTTACCCTTGTTCATCCTCCAGCTTCTAATCTGGGTAGACATATGAGTTATCCTTTTAAATTGTTAGGTTACTGGCTTCTATGCTCAGAACCTTCAGTGGCATTTCAACTTACCCAGAACAAAAACCAAAGTTTATTCAATGGCCTGCAATGGCTTATACAATCGTACCTACTCTCCTACCTTTCTCTGCTTTGTTCACTTTAGTCTGACCATACTCACTTCCTTTCTATTCTTTGAAAATGCCCCAAATGCCCTGATTTTAGCACCTATAGCACTTTTTATTAAAAGGCTGATTCAAGGTTTACTCTATCATCTTCCAAAAGTCTTGGCTCCTCTCTCACAGTCCTTTATAAAACAACACCTCTCATACCATTTGTCTTCAGCCCCTTTCTCTGAGTCATTGATAGCTATAGCATTTACTGCTTCAGGTCATAATATATGTTAATTTACTTTGGATTGACTGTATCTCTTTAAAAAAATGTAAGTTTCATGAAACAAAGTGGACTATTTTGCCACTCCTGTATATCCAGTGCCTAGAAAGATGCCTACCATGTATTGGAAATTTAATAACCCATTACATAGTTGAATAGCCCCCTTTTCCTTGGCCCTAATTGGGAAATAACAGTAATGTTTTTGTATTGCTTTCCTTAGGGTTCTCTATGTGTGGAGTCACAGAAAGTCCTAAAAATGAAAGAGCTACATGAACCATTAAAATGATATACACAAATGTGAGGTGGGTTATTATTTCTAGCCTGTGGTCTCAGATGATTCTCAACAAAACCTTGCCTTGAGTTCAAGAGAGTACAGTGGCGTTCCCTGGGAAAACCTTGGGATACCCCGTGAGCTAATTTAAAATATTAGAATCTGTGGATTTGCAAATAATTTAAAAGTTAAAATTAACAAGTCTAGATTAGTTGATATATAAACTTGTTCCGGCACATCCCCGACATCTTGCCTCTGCTGGAATACTCCGAGTGGCTGGGGGTTATTCCACTCTTTTTCACAGGCAATCCTTTCTAACGGTGGATATTTTCATTGCTAGAACGTTCCTATCTGTGAGAAGGTGATGCTTGCGTTTCTGTGACATCCACACAGTAGTTCCCTTGCCCCAACCCCTGTCCCTGAATCCATGTGGAAATTTTCTCTTTTGACCCTCAAGGTTTCTCTCTTTATCAGTGCACCTTAGGACAGACTTCTTCCCTCACTAGAAATCTGAGGACTGCTGCTTCCTGAATACACTAGACCATTCTGACAAGAATGGCAATGATCACTGAAGCTACAGTTCAGGGAAAACATAATGCCAGCTGCCTCCCACCAGGGCTCCCATTAGCTTGTCACTTCTTTGTGCTACTTTACTGTTCTGTGACAGGGACATTGCAACGATCAAACATTTCTTCCAGGTCCCCATTTTGCCGTTCCTCAAGTGCTCCCAGTTGTAACCGCTTATTTTCTTGCCTGTTTCTTTGCTCTGATGCTCTTCTGACCCTCCTCTCACTATTTGCAGGAAACAAAATCATTGTTCACCTCTAGCCAAAGTGACCTGATCCCGCATTGATTTTCTTGGTTTTGACACTAACTGGCTCTGTGACCTTGAGCAAGCCATGTGTTCCTTCTGTAAGTAACTATTCTCTCAGGTCTTCCTCAGATCTGTAATGTTGAATTTAAGAACCTGAGTGAATCCTTGTCCTATAAATTAGAATTGAAAAATACTTAGACTCCCCATTATATAGAGTGAAGTGAGTCAAAAATATAAATATCATGTACTAACACATATATATCTAGAAATCTAAAAAGATGGTGCTGATGAATTTATTGGCAGGGCAGCAGTGGAGAAACACATATAGAGAACAGATTTATGGACATGAGGTAGGGGGTGTGGGGAAGGGGAGAGTGAGATGTATGGAGAAAGTAACATGGAAACTTACACTACCAGATGTAAAACAGATAGCCAATGGGAATATGCTGTTTGACTCAGAGAACCTAAGCAGGGGCTCTGTAACAACCTGAAAACTTGGGATGGGGAGGGAGATAGGAAGGAGGTTGAAGAGGGAGTGGGCATGTGCATATCTATGGCTGATTCATGTTGATATTTGGTAGAAAACAACAAAATTCTGTAAGGCAATTATCCCTCAATTAAAAAAGAATTAAAAAAAACCTTATATTAACAACTGGTTAAGAATTTAATTAAATCAGTATTTGAGCTCCCAGCAAGGGCCATATATATATGGTCCTAGATTCTAGCATGAGTTCAGGACAATCCTGACCTACTCTCAAACCAATTAGTCTTCCTAGAGAAATAGATGAGACGTGTGGAACAACTTCATAATTAAGTTCTACTTGGATAAATCAAAAGGGAAAAATTGATAGAAAGCTGTTGGCTATCTGTCTTGGAAACTTGAATTTCATATTGATTCATTACAGCAAGGTTTACTGATAAAAGGCACAGAATTTAGAATCAGAATGCCTGATTCTAAACTTAGTCACCATGTTCACTAGATAGGTAAAAATGAGGCACATTTTTTATTTATCTATTACTGTTTCTTTATTTTGAAATAGATATGATAAAAATCACTTTATAGATTTGATCTGAGGATACCTGCTGTAATGTATAGAGAGTCCTCAGAAAAGCCCTGTACACAGTGTGTGCTCACTGACTTGGAGGCTCTTTCTGTGTCTGTTGATGTCCTTAATCTCTTTTCTTTTCTTACAGTGTCATATTTACATTGATGTTTGTTCGCCTCCTCTATTAGTATTTTTAGTGTTTCATACAGTCTTTTTATTCTCAACACTTGAAGTTCTAAGATACTTTCATAGGACAAAAATAGCTCAGCACATAATTTGCAGTTTTGGAAGACTTGTGGTGAATTCAGATGGTGGAGTCATAGGCTTGGGGATGGAGGTGTAAGTCCCAGGATATGATGACAGCTTATGGTGATTTAAGTGATATAAGTAGAAAAATCAAGTCCGCATATAATATATGATAGTGTTTTCTGCTTGAATTATTTTATGTTAACAACAGCAGGATCTTCATTTATGTTTCAAACAGAGAAGTTGAGTTAATTAAATATGCTCACAACTCTTTGGTGAGGGACCAGAGATTTTTCTCTTTTTATTATCAAAGACATATTACCAAAGAATATAAGGAAAGTGACTTAGTGCTAGATGTCCATTACTTAAGGCCCTGAATATGGCATCATAATACTTCTGTTGGAAAAAGGGAATAGTGACCATAAGATTCAAATTTAGATACACATAATGGTCTTTTAGTCAATGTTGTGTACACTAGAAATTAAATATTCTGTTTGTGGACACTGGCCTTTCCATCTTGAAAATTATTCTGCTTTCCCTAGCTTCCATCCTCTTTTTGGGTGAGGAAAAAACTCATTGTTCTGTCAGTCTTCCTCCCTTACACATCCACAGATGAATTATGTGCATGAATTAACAACAGTGGAAACCTCTTTGCAATAAAAATTCTACACTTCTATTCATGATTGGAGTGAGAGGATTTCTTCCATGTACTCCTAAGCCCCCACTGATAATGATAATTATTAGTGCTGTGGGAAAGATGTAGTTTTCAGCACCAAGGGAAGCCCATACTGAGTGCCTGATAATGAAAGCATTGTTTCTTGTCCTGGACCATCCTATTGGAACCTGATCTCTTGTTCTATGTATTCAGTTGCTTATTCACCATAATCATTTCCCAAGTGCCAACTATCTTCCAGGAATAATACTAAACCCTGGGGATGTGATGGTTTATGAGGTGTGTGCCATCTTGTCCAATGGTGCTGTAGACCTCAAAAGACAAGCACTCTCCAACTAGTCTATAATCTTTTAGGGTCAGGTGGCAAACAGTTCCTTAAAAGTGGAGTCATTTCAATACTTAACAGCTACTTACTTGGAATCTCATAGAAAGGATTTTTATATCTTTTGGCTACATATCAATGTAACCATTAAGTCTCTTATATGGTCAAACAGCTATGATGATGAATGTGAAGAAAAATGAAGTAATAAAAACCCAAGCAGAGGCTACTGTACAGTGTCACTTCCACATTATTCTATTAGCCTCAGAAACTCTAAACTCTGCTCAGAATCAAGAGGAAGGGACAGAGGCCTTCCATAGCAATGATGTGATCTAGAGTGGAAAGATCACATTATAGATGAGCATGTAGCATGAGGTATATTGTCGCCATATTTTGGAGATATACACTCTTCTAGTTCATCTTATCTTTCTGAAATTGATCCTGATATGTTTAACTTTACATATGGTAAAACTAAGGCTGAGGCTACTTAAATATTTACTTTTTTTGTTGTTGTTAAAGATTTATTTATTTATTTATTTTTGGGCGGGGGTCGGGTTGGGGAGGGAGGGAGGGGAGCAGGCGGGCCACTTTTATTGGTCTTTCGTTTCTCTCTGTTCATCCGTCTTTGTTCTTTGGCTCCTTTGGGCCTCCCATCGCGGTGTCGTTGCAGAGCACCGGCTCTGGACGCATGCGCTCCAGAGCTCCGGCTCGGTAATTGGACACATCAGTCCAGCTGCTCCGCGGCACGTGGGATCTTCCCAGGCCAGGGCTCGAACCGGCGCCCCTTGCACTGCAAGGCGGTGTCCTTACCCACTGTGCCACCAGGGGAAGCCCAAAATGTTTACTTTTTATATATGAAACTTCTCAGAGAAAAAGAATAAATAACCCCATATCCATCACAGATTTTCTCATGATTCAGAGATTCTGCATTGGCTACTAATGTTAACTACATTGGAATCCAAAGACTCAGTAAATATTCATTAAGTGACAGAATGAATGAGGGATTGGATGAATGTAGATTGAGGTCCCTTGGTCTTCCTTCATATTGTGGAAATATTTAAAATATAATTTTTCTATTAATGAGAACATTCTAAATTTTGTGATTTGACTGCGTGCTGATAATATGTGGAGTAGTTTCAGGATGTGTTAGTTACTAGAGTTTTCTTACATTATCTTGACAAAGACAATTGTTAAATATTCAGAAATTGTGCATTCATTTGGTAATTAAGTGGTCAGTTATGGAAAGTATGTACACCACAAAGTTTACAAATGTTATCTATAAGTATAAGCTTATTTTTTGTTTTGTTTTGTTTGGTACTGGTTTACCAGAATACCACTGGACCATGCTGGGTAGGATTCTTTGCCTCTCTGGAATGACATGATTCCCACTCTATAGAAGTATAGATGGTGTAGGATAAATAAAAATGGTCAAGTATAACTATATATATAGAGAATGGCAAGAGGGACAATCATAAATTGGCTTTTAAGGTATTTGAAGACCTTAGTCTATAAATCAATGATGTGCTTAGTTTCATACAAGTTAGCTACGATTGTAAGAATGGAACAATGTACAAGAAAGCAATAGTTATATCCTGAAAAATCTCAGGAAGGATTGAATGTCCCTAGAGGGGAAGAGAGGGTGTTGACATTTTGTGAATTCCTCTAGAAATCCTGAAAGAAGATGAAGTGTCTCAGTGTTCTATCTGGATTAGATCAAATATACATGTCTCAAACTCACTGTAGACTCAACATTCTTGAGGATAGGGTTATACCAAGTAAAGATGACCAATATTTTGTTCAGGGTCTCAGGATATATCAAAATATCTTCTAGATATATAGCTATGTAGTAGTTCAAAAGGTCAAATAGTATGTCATTTGTGAAATACTGAAATACCTATTTTGTATGATTGAAACTGAACATATTGTGATATGTCTAAGGGGACTATACTATATGCAAATCTGTCTTCCTCTAAGTTCTCTCCCTTTTCTGAAACATGTATGTTAAAGGAATCTAGGTATAAATAATAGCTATGAAATTTTTTGACAAGTTGGGTATTAGACTATGTTGAATGGACTCAACATCCAGAAGTTGTTAGAAAAGATGAAGTTCTTCACCATTTTAACAAATAAGTTTAGACCTCTATAAAGATATCAAGTCCATATTTAACATTTTTGCCTTGGTCTTCCTTCATATTTGGAAATATTTAAATATTTTCAAGAATTTTTTGTGATTTGACTGCGTGCTGATAATATGTGGAGTAGTTTCAGGATGTGTTAGTTACTAGAGTTTTCTTACATTATCTTGACAAAGACAATTGTTAAATATTCAGAAATTGTGCATTCATTTGGTAATTAAGTGGTCAGTTATGGAAAGTATGTACACCACAAAGTTTACAAATGTTATCTATAAGTATAAGCTTATTTTTTGTTTTGTTTTGTTTGGTACTGGTTTACCAGAATACCACTGGACCATGCTGGGTAGGATTCTTTGCCTCTCTGGAATGACATGATTCCCACTCTATAGAAGTATAGATGGTGTAGGATAAATAAAAATGGTCAAGTATAACTATATATATAGAGAATGGCAAGAGGGACAATCATAAATTGGCTTTTAAGGTATTTGAAGACCTTAGTCTATAAATCAATGATGTGCTTAGTTTCATACAAGTTAGCTACGATTGTAAGAATGGAACAATGTACAAGAAAGCAATAGTTATATCCTGAAAAATCTCAGGAAGGATTGAATGTCCCTAGAGGGGAAGAGAGGGTGTTGACATTTTGTGAATTCCTCTAGAAATCCTGAAAGAAGATGAAGTGTCTCAGTGTTCTATCTGGATTAGATCAAATATACATGTCTCAAACTCACTGTAGACTCAACATTCTTGAGGATAGGGTTATACCAAGTAAAGATGACCAATATTTTGTTCAGGGTCTCAGGATATATCAAAATATCTTCTAGATATATAGCTATGTAGTAGTTCAAAAGGTCAAATAGTATGTCATTTGTGAAATACTGAAATACCTATTTTGTATGATTGAAACTGAACATATTGTGATATGTCTAAGGGGACTATACTATATGCAAATCTGTCTTCCTCTAAGTTCTCTCCCTTTTCTGAAACATGTATGTTAAAGGAATCTAGGTATAAATAATAGCTATGAAATTTTTTGACAAGTTGGGTATTAGACTATGTTGAATGGACTCAACATCCAGAAGTTGTTAGAAAAGATGAAGTTCTTCACCATTTTAACAAATAAGTTTAGACCTCTATAAAGATATCAAGTCCATATTTAACATTTTTGCCTATGAAGTCTCAGCATGCCCTGGTCTGGACTCTGGGCAGTAAATATAAATCTTTCTATAGGATTCACACTTGGGGCACCAATATCAGTAAAGTGTGGTGTGCAAGATGTGAGTGGTAGGTTCCTAGACTAATGGGGCAAAGCATGATCTTGAATTCATGATTCTTCTTGAGGATTAGTGCAGTTTTTCATAATTGTTATCTTGTGTACCCCACTAGAGTAGTTTCAACAATTGTGGACATCGATAATTAACATTTTGTTATTCTCTGTTCCTCTTCCATTTCCTCCATCTCTCCCTCTTCCCCACCCACTTATCATTTATTTTGCTGAATCATTTAAAAATATATTATAAGCATTATGATACTTTATCCCTTAATATGTCTGTATGTCTTTTTTTTTTCTTTCTCCCATCATGCCTCTTTTATTTATATTTATTTTTCATCCATCTTTATTCTTTGACCTGTTTGGGCCTCCTGTTGCAGTGGTCTCTCGTGTTGCAGAGCACCAGCTCTGGGCACATGTGCTCCAAAGCTCTGGCTCCTAATTGGACACACCAGTCCAGCTGTTCCCCAGCACGTGGGATCTTCCCAGGCGAGGGATTGAACTGGTGCCCCTTGCACTGCAAGGCAGACTCTTTACTCTCTAGACCACCAGGGAAGCCTTGGTCTGTATGTCTTAAAAACAGGGATATCACCCCTCTTAATTATGTACCATTATCACACCTTAAAGAAATTGACAATAATTGACAATAATGTCACAGCACCATCTAATAACCAGTCCATATTCAAATTTCTCTAATTGTCTTCCCACCCTACCTGCCTCCCCCAAAAAAAGTTCTTAATTTTTTTTTTTTTTAGAAAACAAAGTCTAGTCAAAGCTTATAGATTTGGTGCCCTTGTTGAATACTAAAGTTGAGAAAATAGGCTAAAAAAATTAAAGTTATGCAAACGTCATATGTTGTGGGAAGGATTCAAACTAATGGGCTCCAAGACCTTTCTCCACTTCATGCTGTTGGAGAAAATTCCCAGTGACTATGAAAAAGAGAGAGAGACAGACAGAGACAGGCCAACTAACTGGAGGTCACATCTTATTGAGTTATAGTTTTAGGTAAGCTTTGGGTAAGAGAAAGTTAGGTAGCCATGATATTCTATTGTTTCAGACAAAAAATAGGTTTAGAAACTTAGCCATGTTGAAGGCAGACAAGAGAGGGTTTTTTGGTTTTGTTTTTTTTTTTTTTTTAAACAGCGTGAGTAACAATACCCAGTTAGCTTAAGTCTTTTGGAGACCTGAAGAAAATGCAAACATTTTCTTTGAGTCCTTCAGGACTTTTCCAGTTCTCTCTGTTCCCTCTTAGACCATAAATGGCCAGTGGGAGTCATTGACACATAATCCTGAAGAAGAAATGGCAGTGTTTTCTATCTGGGAGGCCCCTCTTGGTGTCTGACTCACCAACGAGCTCCCAGTGGATAATGTGGGACTTTCAAAAGCTTTGTGCTGATGAATTTTTCCAATATTAGTCCTAGCTGTTGATGCCTATATCTCTGTAATTTGAGAGCCCTTAGGAGTACTTTCCAAATTTTTAATAATTAAGCTATTTTACAGAGTTCTCTCACTTCTTAGGATACTTTTGTTGTGTTTGTTTTGTTTGAATAAGAGATATGTAATCTTCTCAGTGATGTAGACTAATTGGACACACCAGTCCAGCTGTTCCCCAGCACGTGGGATCTTCCCAGGCGAGGGATTGAACTGGTGCCCCTTGCACTGCAAGGCAGACTCTTTACTCTCTAGACCACCAGGGAAGCCTTGGTCTGTATGTCTTAAAAACAGGGATATCACCCCTCTTAATTATGTACCATTATCACACCTTAAAGAAATTGACAATAATTGACAATAATGTCACAGCACCATCTAATAACCAGTCCATATTCAAATTTCTCTAATTGTCTTCCCACCCTACCTGCCTCCCCCAAAAAAAGTTCTTAATTTTTTTTTAGAAAACAAAGTCTAGTCAAAGCTTATAGATTTGGTGCCCTTGTTGAATACTAAAGTTGAGAAAATAGGCTAAAAAAATTAAAGTTATGCAAACGTCATATGTTGTGGGAAGGATTCAAACTAATGGGCTCCAAGACCTTTCTCCACTTCATGCTGTTGGAGAAAATTCCCAGTGACTATGAAAAAGAGAGAGAGACAGACAGAGACAGGCCAACTAACTGGAGGTCACATCTTATTGAGTTATAGTTTTAGGTAAGCTTTGGGTAAGAGAAAGTTAGGTAGCCATGATATTCTATTGTTTCAGACAAAAAATAGGTTTAGAAACTTAGCCATGTTGAAGGCAGACAAGAGAGGGTTTTTTGGTTTTGTTTTTTTTTTTTTTTTAAACAGCGTGAGTAACAATACCCAGTTAGCTTAAGTCTTTTGGAGACCTGAAGAAAATGCAAACATTTTCTTTGAGTCCTTCAGGACTTTTCCAGTTCTCTCTGTTCCCTCTTAGACCATAAATGGCCAGTGGGAGTCATTGACACATAATCCTGAAGAAGAAATGGCAGTGTTTTCTATCTGGGAGGCCCTCTTGGTGTCTGACTCACCAACGAGCTCCCAGTGGATAATGTGGGACTTTCAAAAGCTTTGTGCTGATGAATTTTTCCAATATTAGTCCTAGCTGTTGATGCCTATATCTCTGTAATTTGAGAGCCCTTAGGAGTACTTTCCAAATTTTTAATAATTAAGCTATTTTACAGAGTTCTCTCACTTCTTAGGATACTTTTGTTGTGTTTGTTTTGTTTGAATAAGAGATATGTAATCTTCTCAGTGATGTAGACTTGGTCCTCATTTGTGCCAAGGCAACTCTTTGGTTCTATACAACAAGGTGCCTTAGGGACTGAGACCCATTTTAGAGCAGTTTAAATTTCCCTGGTGAAACCATGCTTCTACCTACAGATTTTTCAAAGCCTATGAGTTAATTTCTGGTAGGACTGCAAGCAAGTCCTAAAGTCATGTAGTCTTACTATTCATCTGCTCACCTTAAACTTTCCCCAAAACATGATCTTCATTCCTGAAACCGTCCTTGAGAAATTATGGTATTTCACAATTAATTTGTACTTAAAGAATGTGAACTTGTTAGCTTCAGCCTGTGATATTTAACATTCTGATTTTTAAACCCCTGGCACCTCTGCTATGATTGGATGAAGACTCAGAAATCCCTTGGTCTGGAGATGCATTTTGGAGGAAACAGAACTTTGGGTACCTACCGTTTCCCCTTTGTGTGAAGTGAGAATTGCTCTCTTCATTGTAGTGGGGATGCTGTTGGTCTGCTCTGCTTCTCAACATTATAGACACAAGAGAATTTTGTTAGTAGCTCTCTTGAAAAAATGATTAATATTTCACTTAGACCTTTTAAAACCAGCTTATCAACCTCTCAAGATAATGCAGATGTAAAATTGTATACAATTACTAAATAAAAGATATCTGATTTAGTATCTTCTTATGCTAGACACAGAAATATTGGACTTTCTATTAGTAAGTATAAGGGAGCTCTATGGTTTTTGACCCTTATAAAGGCTACGTCCTTTTTGAGTCCTTCAGGACTTTTCCAGTTCTCTCTGTTCCCTCTTAGACCATAAATGGCCAGTGGGAGTCATTGACACATAATCCTGAAGAAGAAATGGCAGTGTTTTCTATCTGGGAGGCCCCTCTTGGTGTCTGACTCACCAACGAGCTCCCAGTGGATAATGTGGGACTTTCAAAAGCTTTGTGCTGATGAATTTTTCCAATATTAGTCCTAGCTGTTGATGCCTATATCTCTGTAATTTGAGAGCCCTTAGGAGTACTTTCCAAATTTTTAATAATTAAGCTATTTTACAGAGTTCTCTCACTTCTTAGGATACTTTTGTTGTGTTTGTTTTGTTTGAATAAGAGATATGTAATCTTCTCAGTGATGTAGACTTGGTCCTCATTTGTGCCAAGGCAACTCTTTGGTTCTATACAACAAGGTGCCTTAGGGACTGAGACCCATTTTAGAGCAGTTTAAATTTCCCTGGTGAAACCATGCTTCTACCTACAGATTTTTCAAAGCCTATGAGTTAATTTCTGGTAGGACTGCAAGCAAGTCCTAAAGTCATGTAGTCTTACTATTCATCTGCTCACCTTAAACTTTCCCCAAAACATGATCTTCATTCCTGAAACCGTCCTTGAGAAATTATGGTATTTCACAATTAATTTGTACTTAAAGAATGTGAACTTGTTAGCTTCAGCCTGTGATATTTAACATTCTGATTTTTAAACCCCTGGCACCTCTGCTATGATTGGATGAAGACTCAGAAATCCCTTGGTCTGGAGATGCATTTTGGAGGAAACAGAACTTTGGGTACCTACCGTTTCCCCTTTGTGTGAAGTGAGAATTGCTCTCTTCATTGTAGTGGGGATGCTGTTGGTCTGCTCTGCTTCTCAACATTATAGACACAAGAGAATTTTGTTAGTAGCTCTCTTGAAAAAATGATTAATATTTCACTTAGACCTTTTAAAACCAGCTTATCAACCTCTCAAGATAATGCAGATGTAAAATTGTATACAATTACTAAATAAAAGATATCTGATTTAGTATCTTCTTATGCTAGACACAGAAATATTGGACTTTCTATTAGTAAGTATAAGGGAGCTCTATGGTTTTTGACCCTTATAAAGGCATACGTCCCTAAACTATTTGACATTCACATTAGTTTGTATTGAAAAGAGGTGTCAGCACTCAGATAGTTGCAGTGATGAAGGAGTTAACAGAACCGGAAGCCGAGAAAGTGAGATGCTGGCAGCAGATGGTGTTGTCAAATAGAGGTATAATTGCATTAAAAAAAATCCCTTCAAAATAGTTTCTCAGGCTTACTTAGGTGACATTTAGCAGGCTCTGGAAATCACTTAAATGGGTACAGAAATAAAAGAATTACAGAGGAAAATGTCACTATCTGAATTTGTCTTGAGTCTTATTGAGTCAAGACATCTGAGGCTCTTGTTAATACTTCACAACTATTTACAGCCCATACAATAGAATGTGTCATTGTTGCATTAAGTTTAGCTCGTTTTGTGGGGAAGGTCTCTTGTGTCAGTCTAGAGAATTAATGGATTTAGTGCACTTTTAAAATATGAAGTCTATGGGAAACAGAAGAAGCATAAATTATCTTAAACTCAAATACAGAAAAAAAGAAAAGACTCACTGGAGCTTTTAGAGAAAGGTAATTAATGTAATTGAAAACTACAGGAAAAATAGCCTGCCTTTTTTTCATTTTATAGTTTGTCACTCTTACTGAATACAGCACAGCAAGAATGAAATGCAAAGTACTTTTATAGCATTTAGAAGCATTGCCAATATTGATGGGGAATATAAGATTTTTTGGTTAGGTGAGGGTACAGAACATATGAAAGACCTGAGATGTCTACTCATAAAAATTTAGATTAAGACACATGTGCAGTTATTAAATTTAACTCTCATTTTACAGGTTAAGGAAAGTAAAGACCAAATATAAGCCTAAGCTAAAACTCTTATTTATTGGATATAAAAAACTTTAGTCATTGTAGTATCTTCTTGAACATTATAGACACAAGAGAATTTTGTTAGTAGCTCTCTTGAAAAAATGATTAATATTTCACTTAGACCTTTTAAAACCAGCTTATCAACCTCTCAAGATAATGCAGATGTAAAATTGTATACAATTACTAAATAAAAGATATCTGATTTAGTATCTTCTTATGCTAGACACAGAAATATTGGACTTTCTATTAGTAAGTATAAGGGAGCTCTATGGTTTTTGACCCTTATAAAGGCATACGTCCCTAAACTATTTGACATTCACATTAGTTTGTATTGAAAAGAGGTGTCAGCACTCAGATAGTTGCAGTGATGAAGGAGTTAACAGAACCGGAAGCCGAGAAAGTGAGATGCTGGCAGCAGATGGTGTTGTCAAATAGAGGTATAATTGCATTAAAAAAAAAAAATCCCTTCAAAATAGTTTCTCAGGCTTACTTAGGTGACATTTAGCAGGCTCTGGAAATCACTTAAATGGGTACAGAAATAAAAGAATTACAGAGGAAAATGTCACTATCTGAATTTGTCTTGAGTCTTATTGAGTCAAGACATCTGAGGCTCTTGTTAATACTTCACAACTATTTACAGCCCATACAATAGAATGTGTCATTGTTGCATTAAGTTTAGCTCGTTTTGTGGGGAAGGTCTCTTGTGTCAGTCTAGAGAATTAATGGATTTAGTGCACTTTTAAAATATGAAGTCTATGGGAAACAGAAGAAGCATAAATTATCTTAAACTCAAATACAGAAAAAAAGAAAAGACTCACTGGAGCTTTTAGAGAAAGGTAATTAATGTAATTGAAAACTACAGGAAAAATAGCCTGCCTTTTTTCATTTTATAGTTTGTCACTCTTACTGAATACAGCACAGCAAGAATGAAATGCAAAGTACTTTTATAGCATTTAGAAGCATTGCCAATATTGATGGGGAATATAAGATTTTTTGGTTAGGTGAGGGTACAGAACATATGAAAGACCTGAGATGTCTACTCATAAAAATTTAGATTAAGACACATGTGCAGTTATTAAATTTAACTCTCATTTTACAGGTTAAGGAAAGTAAAGACCAAATATAAGCCTAAGCTAAAACTCTTATTTGACTTCAAGGATATAACCTGTTGCAGTCATTCAAAGTTTAAAAGATTTTATGCTCAGATATGTCTATGTGAACCAGTTGTCTTTCTACAACCATAAGTATAAAGCAACTCCAGTTCTAAAAATCCTAGCAGAGGGGCAGGAGATGGTCCTTATGAGGGCATGGGTTTGGTATCAAGCTCTGACTCTATTCATTATTAACCTAGATGATGTTAACAGGCATGCTTGTTTCTTTTGGTCAAATTACTTTTGGTCAAGTATGCACTTGTCACCATGGGCTTGCAGTGGCAGAACTGTTATAAATTCTGAAGAGGGCATGGTTTTACCTGCAAACTCCTGTAACCACCTTTTTGATTCTCCAAACATAGCTTCCAATAGGTTATACACACAGCAACACAGCACTCTAACTTGTCACAAAAATTTTAAAAATATCACTGGATTTGTTAGATCCTAAGTATCAAAGATAATTGCATTAGAACCTAAAAAAGCTGAAGAACATTTTTTTTTTTCTTTTATGACACGTATTCCAAAACTCTGATCCCTGAAACTTGGAACACCAATATCACATGAAAACTTTTTGAAATACAAATTATTGATCAATATTCCAGACCTACTGAATCAGAAACCTTATGAGTAGGGAGCATCAGAAAATTTTAAGCCAGAAATTTGTACAAATAAACTCTCCAGATGATTCTGATATAGGCTGAAGTTTGAAAATCAATGTTCTGGAGCACAAAGTTCTGAAAATTTTTTTGATCATCTGGTGCATGTTCAGATGTGTTCAATTTTGCCACCATAGTAAAAATAGATACATTAAAATGGTAGAGTGGGCAAGGAACTACTTGTTATTCTCTTTAGAGTGTATTTTTGACATTGACCAGATCGTCCATCCTGAGAGACTGTTGAAATGTTAGACCACTGTATTTTTTTGAATTATCTCCTATCTGCTGATACATAGGTACTGAAAAATGTCACATAAGAACTGTTAGCTCCAGTTTACTTAGCATCTCTCAGCACGAATTTACCACTTTATTGGACAAAATTGATGTCCTATGGGGATGGGAGGATGATTAGGACCTTCTCAAACTAAAATGTGGCCAAAGCCAGATAGCTGCCATAATCCTGGAAGATGTGAACTGTAGCATTCTTTCTGTCTTTTCTGTCACCTAGGGTTACTTCTCAGGTTCTGTCACCCACTGCATCATCCAGTCTATCTTGCCTTTAGTAGATAAGTGATAGAACTTGGCTATGGCCACATCAGGATCCTAGCATTTCCTTTGTGTTTTAATTTAAATATTTTTTATAGCTTTGTGGTTAGAATAGATGCTTGATATGATTTCAGTTTTCTTAAGTTTTCTGAGGCTTCATCTTGTGACCCAAGATGTGGTCTATCCTGGAAAATATTACATATGCATTTGAGAAGAAAGTGTATTCTTGTGCTTTTGGATGGAATGTTCTATAAATATCAATTAAGTTTATCTGGTAAATGTGTCATTTAGGGCTTGTATTTTCTTAGTTTTCTATCTGAATGATCTGTGCATTGGTGTAAGAGGGGTAGTAAGTCCTCTACTATTATTGTGTTACTGTCAGTTTTCCCTTTTATGGCTGTTAGCATTTGCCTTATTTATTGAGGTACTCCTCTGTTGGGTACTACCATTTCCTCTAAAGTAAGGAAGCCAACGTTAACTGTGATGACATTTCCCAGCATCTCTGGCATATAGGAAATAATTTCCAAGATCTTTGTGGTTTTCACAATAAAGTATGCATGCATACATTGTCAGAAAAAAATGTCTTCTGACTCATCTTAGGGAATGTAAGAGTGGTTCACACTGGATACGGTCACTGCAACATTTCTATCTCTCTGATTCTGCGTTCTTTTTTGTATGTCATATATTAAGAAACCTGTGGCATCTCAAATTCATTTACTCTGGGATACTATTGAATCTAGGTTCTGGTCAACCAACTGAGCAAATAATTAGAACTACTTCTAGTTTCTTATACCAACATATTAATCCAGTGTCTGATAACTGCACCCATATTGATGCACATTTTTTTAAGAACTGTTAGCTCCAGTTTACTTAGCATCTCTCAGCACGAATTTACCACTTTATTGGACAAAATTGATGTCCTATGGGGATGGGAGGATGATTAGGACCTTCTCAAACTAAAATGTGGCCAAAGCCAGATAGCTGCCATAATCCTGGAAGATGTGAACTGTAGCATTCTTTCTGTCTTTTCTGTCACCTAGGGTTACTTCTCAGGTTCTGTCACCCACTGCATCATCCAGTCTATCTTGCCTTTAGTAGATAAGTGATAGAACTTGGCTATGGCCACATCAGGATCCTAGCATTTCCTTTGTGTTTTAATTTAAATATTTTTTATAGCTTTGTGGTTAGAATAGATGCTTGATATGATTTCAGTTTTCTTAAGTTTTCTGAGGCTTCATCTTGTGACCCAAGATGTGGTCTATCCTGGAAAATATTACATATGCATTTGAGAAGAAAGTGTATTCTTGTGCTTTTGGATGGAATGTTCTATAAATATCAATTAAGTTTATCTGGTAAATGTGTCATTTAGGGCTTGTATTTTCTTAGTTTTCTATCTGAATGATCTGTGCATTGGTGTAAGAGGGGTAGTAAGTCCTCTACTATTATTGTGTTACTGTCAGTTTTCCCTTTTATGGCTGTTAGCATTTGCCTTATTTATTGAGGTACTCCTCTGTTGGGTACTACCATTTCCTCTAAAGTAAGGAAGCCAACGTTAACTGTGATGACATTTCCCAGCATCTCTGGCATATAGGAAATAATTTCCAAGATCTTTGTGGTTTTCACAATAAAGTATGCATGCATACATTGTCAGAAAAAAATGTCTTCTGACTCATCTTAGGGAATGTAAGAGTGGTTCACACTGGATACGGTCACTGCAACATTTCTATCTCTCTGATTCTGCGTTCTTTTTTGTATGTCATATATTAAGAAACCTGTGGCATCTCAAATTCATTTACTCTGGGATACTATTGAATCTAGGTTCTGGTCAACCAACTGAGCAAATAATTAGAACTACTTCTAGTTTCTTATACCAACATATTAATCCAGTGTCTGATAACTGCACCCATATTGATGCATTCACTCCAATTTCAAATCAACTTTCTACTTTGTCTAGTGTCCTTAGAACTTTTTCTCATATATGTTCTACAGACTTTAGATGATCAATGTTCTACAGGTTTCTTTCTGTGACTAATTCTTCCCCCAGATTCTGATTTTTGTCTTATTACTGTGTCATCCTGGGTTTCTAGAGTTCTTATGGGAAAAAACCTGATGTTGGGAAGAATGGAAGGCAAAAGGAGAAGGTAGTGAAGGGGATGGCAGAGGATGAGATGGTTGGATGGCATCACTGAGTCAATGGACGTGAGTTTGAGAAGGCTCCAAGAGATAGTGAAGGACAGGGAAGCCTGGTGTGCTGCAGTCCATGGGGTCACAAAGAGTCAGACATGATTGAGCAACTGAACTGAACTGATGGGGCATTCGAGTAGAGCATGATGAGAATTGCATCACTTTTGTAAAACAGATACTACAACCTGGGTTATTACAACATCTTTAAGCCAGCAAGAGACCACTGAAATGGCAGAGGAGAAGGAAGGTCTCCTGACAGGGAAATCATGGTAGGTGTGGAGTGTCAGATATTTTGGCATCTATAATATATCCTCCCATATTCCCCCCATTCCAATTCTCTATATTCCCTTCTTTGTTACAGATATCTTAACTTCCCTAAAGAGACCTAATGAGTTCATCTGACATTTTTCACTAATCTGCAGAATCAAACACTGAGTGATTTTTAAACTATCTTAACTCTGCAATTATATGAGACAATAGATCATATTCATACAGTCATAAAGAGTTCCTGGTTTTGTTTAGTTTTTCCGTATTTTGCATTGTCATGTGGTTTTTCCATGATATGGATCAGCTAAATTAAACATACTGAAAAATGTCTTCTGACTCATCTTAGGGAATGTAAGAGTGGTTCACACTGGATACGGTCACTGCAACATTTCTATCTCTCTGATTCTGCGTTCTTTTTTGTATGTCATATATTAAGAAACCTGTGGCATCTCAAATTCATTTACTCTGGGATACTATTGAATCTAGGTTCTGGTCAACCAACTGAGCAAATAATTAGAACTACTTCTAGTTTCTTATACCAACATATTAATCCAGTGTCTGATAACTGCACCCATATTGATGCATTCACTCCAATTTCAAATCAACTTTCTACTTTGTCTAGTGTCCTTAGAACTTTTTCTCATATATGTTCTACAGACTTTAGATGATCAATGTTCTACAGGTTTCTTTCTGTGACTAATTCTTCCCCCAGATTCTGATTTTTGTCTTATTACTGTGTCATCCTGGGTTTCTAGAGTTCTTATGGGAAAAAACCTGATGTTGGGAAGAATGGAAGGCAAAAGGAGAAGGTAGTGAAGGGGATGACAGAGGATGAGATGGTTGGATGGCATCACTGAGTCAATGGACGTGAGTTTGAGAAGGCTCCAAGAGATAGTGAAGGACAGGGAAGCCTGGTGTGCTGCAGTCCATGGGGTCACAAAGAGTCAGACATGATTGAGCAACTGAACTGAACTGATGGGGCATTCGAGTAGAGCATGATGAGAATTGCATCACTTTTGTAAAACAGATACTACAACCTGGGTTATTACAACATCTTTAAGCCAGCAAGAGACCACTGAAATGGCAGAGGAGAAGGAAGGTCTCCTGACAGGGAAATCATGGTAGGTGTGGAGTGTCAGATATTTTGGCATCTATAATATATCCTCCCATATTCCCCCCATTCCAATTCTCTATATTCCCTTCTTTGTTACAGATATCTTAACTTCCCTAAAGAGACCTAATGAGTTCATCTGACATTTTTCACTAATCTGCAGAATCAAACACTGAGTGATTTTTAAACTATCTTAACTCTGCAATTATATGAGACAATAGATCATATTCATACAGTCATAAAGAGTTCCTGGTTTTGTTTGTCCATTTGTTTCTGGCTTGTGCTGTAAACCAAGAATATATTTTGCATTGTCATGTGGTTTTCTTTAAATTGTCCAAAACTGTGAGAAGCATACCTCCCAATTTGACTATCCTTGAATTTCTGATGCACTTCATTAAAAAAAAAAAAAAAGAGGCCCAGTGGTTCTCCTTAAGCCTTGGCGCCAATGGACACATTATTCCAAGTGACCGCAGGAGATAACTTCTATTTCTTTACTGCATGAGTACCATAAGCTGCCAGATTTACAAAACATCATTTCCCTGGGGCCTATTTTCTTTGTTCCTGGGGGCCTTATTGCCTGTATTGATCCGATTTCTTAACTGCAAGCTTCATAAATCAATATATACTAACAAGCTCCCAAAGAATTAACTAAAATGTACTAGACAATTCATAGAATCTCTAAAAGGTTCAGGAAACCAGACTTGGTGGCCACATTGAAGAACACTGTATAAAGTATATTAGTGCACTTGACCTGCCAATTGCCCCAAAGTATATAAAATGAGTGGTGATTGTACTGCGAAAACCAGGTAATGGGCACAGATGCTAAGCATTGTCTTTATAAAAATTTTCAGTGGCTGCATTGTGTCTTGGGAATTCAATTCAAATTGTCCCCTTAGGTTTGTAAAGAGTAGGGTTGCTTCAATTTCTGTCACTGTGCAATATATTCATCAATAAACATGTTTTCTGTTTCTTGTCTGTTTCTTCTTTACTATCATAAGGAATTGAGGGAAGACACAAGAGAGTATTTACTACTTTCCCTCAGACCCTGTATAATCCAAAGATTAGAGAAAGAGGGACACAGGCTTTTTAAATTTTTTTGATTTTAAAGGTTTTACAGAGTTTTGTTGTTCACCTGGACACAGGCTTTTATTCAATGTGCAGTATGAACTTCGAGGATGTTATATGCATCATCTTACTCGCCCCTCTCAATGACTTGACTGTATCTCCATTTGATAGGAAATGGGGTATCAAAGGGCATATACTTAACTTGCTCAAGGTTAGGATAGAGAGCAGTCCAGTTTATGATAAATCTGGTTTGAGGATTAGATCTCAAGAGTTAGAAGATCCAGTGTAGGGGAAATAATGTGAGGTTTGGGAATTGGACCCCAAATCAAAGAGTTCTAACTTTGTCAATGTGTGAAAACGTCAAAGAGGCTTTTGCCAGAAAAACTGAATAGATTGTTTCAGGATTGCCAAGCCTAGAGTGAGTCTGTGCCTGAAATACTGACTGCCTCTTTTATCACTGAAGTTCCTGAAAGATGAAGATAACCCACAGTTCAGAAAAAAGGCCAGGTAGGCAGTTTGGACACATCATCTTGTGAAATGAGCCACCTACAGAACCATGACCTTCCCAGCACACATTGACTCATCATAGCTAACCATCCCATTGACTATTTCTAGATCCAGCTTACTAGTGGGTTGATTGATCTGGGTTTTGTTGGTTGGTTCAAGGACTGAGCCTGCATGTAGCTCAGAGCCCACTAGCCCACTGGAATTTATCCTGAAAAAGCCAGGGACTGGAAGAGGACCCCAATCACCTCGTATCATTAAAGAGACCTTTGGTCAGAAGTAGACATGGCACTAGATGGTTGGAGTAAGTTGTGGGGTAAGTGGTGATGGTGGTAACTGGTCCCACTTGTGTTGGTGGGCATGGCAAGGACAAGAGATGACACGTGGAAAGTAAATGTGAGAAGTCTCACCAGTATGGTGACACTGATGCTCTTATAAAACCCCAGAGAGTATTTTCTTTGTAATGGCACCAGAGAGACTCAGTATTTACTAGACAGAACATCTCTTTTGAATTTCCCAGCTACAGTTATAAAGCCACATTTCTTAAAGATTTATTTATTTATTTATTTATTTGTTTTGGTAGGGGTGGGGTGGGGAGGGAGGGGAGCAGGTGGGCCACTTCTATTGGTCTTTCATTTGTCCATTTTCATCCATCTTTGTTCTTTTGCCTGTGTGGGCCTCCCATCATGGTGGCCTCTGTTGTTGCAGAGCACTGACTCTGGGCGCATGTGTTCCAGAGCTCCAGCTTGGTAATTGGGCACATCAGTCCAGCCACTCCACAGCACGTGGGATCTTCCCCGGCCAGGGATCGAACCGGCGCCCCTTGCACTGCAAGGCGGTGTCCTTCCCTTACCAGGGAAGCCCAAAGCCACATTTCTTTCTAGGACAATTATGAGCCAAAAGATATTCTGCTGTCTGACTATAATAAATCAACTTAACAGTTTTTAAGATTCTTACATTTTGCTAGCCAATCTGTATTTTCCAAACTTTTGTACCTTATACAAGGTAAAGAAAAACTCTTTATTGCCTTATATTCCCAAATTTTAATTCTGAAAAAGTGCTGTTCAGTCATGTTTTATTCTTTGGGGCCACGTGGGCTGCAGCCCACCAGGCTCCTTTGTCCATGGAATTCTCCAGGCAAGAAAACCTGAGTGGGTTGCCAGGACCTCCTGCAGGGCATCTTCCTAACCCAGGAATCAAACCCAGGTCTCCCTCATTACAGGCAGATATTGTATTGTCTGAGCCACTAGGGAAGTTCTACATGCCTATAAGCATTTCTTACAAACATACATGCATTTTTACATTTGTAAACATTTAAACAGTTTATGAATGTTTACATTCATATTAATATGTCCATTCTGAGTGACAGGATTTCAGCTTTACGCCTAGGTTCTGGATTCTTTGTCTCATTATATTTGCTTATCATGTTGGCATTCTAATCTGCTTATGAAACATTGTATAGTTTTTAGTGCAGTGTGTGCATCTTCTTGGAGGCATTATTTGTATTTTGTGCTTATGTGACAAGTTATGGTGTTTTAAAGAGGACATGCTTAGTCTCCAACATCCCCCGATTCTGGAATCTAGCAACACGGTGCCATTGCCTGTTTTTATATTGAAGGGGATTGAGAAGCATTGCGGTTTATAGCTTAAATCTTGGCTCTACAGTTTACTACCTGTATAGTCTCAAGTAAGAAGTGTAACCACTTGACTCAGTCTTTGCATCAGTAAGATGGGGTTAAAAAGTCTTCTTTTATTTGCTGACATCCATCTTTGCTTGCGGGCCCATCATGGTGGCCTCTGTTGTTGCAGAGCACTGACTCTGGGCGCATGTGTTCCAGAGCTCCAGCTTGGTAATTGGGCACATCAGTCCAGCCACTCCACAGCACGTGGGATCTTCCCGGCCAGGGATCGAACCGGCGCCCCTTGCACTGCAAGGCGGTGTCCTTCCCTTACCAGGGAAGCCCAAAGCCACATTTCTTTCTAGGACAATTATGAGCCAAAAGATATTCTGCTGTCTGACTATAATAAATCAACTTAACAGTTTTTAAGATTCTTACATTTTGCTAGCCAATCTGTATTTTCCAAACTTTTGTACCTTATACAAGGTAAAGAAAAACTCTTTATTGCCTTATATTCCCAAATTTTAATTCTGAAAAAGTGCTGTTCAGTCATGTTTTATTCTTTGGGGCCACGTGGGCTGCAGCCCACCAGGCTCCTTTGTCCATGGAATTCTCCAGGCAAGAAAACCTGAGTGGGTTGCCAGGACCTCCTGCAGGGCATCTTCCTAACCCAGGAATCAAACCCAGGTCTCCCTCATTACAGGCAGATATTGTATTGTCTGAGCCACTAGGGAAGTTCTACATGCCTATAAGCATTTCTTACAAACATACATGCATTTTTACATTTGTAAACATTTAAACAGTTTATGAATGTTTACATTCATATTAATATGTCCATTCTGAGTGACAGGATTTCAGCTTTACGCCTAGGTTCTGGATTCTTTGTCTCATTATATTTGCTTATCATGTTGGCATTCTAATCTGCTTATGAAACATTGTATAGTTTTTAGTGCAGTGTGTGCATCTTCTTGGAGGCATTATTTGTATTTTGTGCTTATGTGACAAGTTATGGTGTTTTAAAGAGGACATGCTTAGTCTCCAACATCCCCCGATTCTGGAATCTAGCAACACGGTGCCATTGCCTGTTTTTATATTGAAGGGGATTGAGAAGCATTGCGGTTTATAGCTTAAATCTTGGCTCTACAGTTTACTACCTGTATAGTCTCAAGTAAGAAGTGTAACCACTTGACTCAGTCTTTGCATCAGTAAGATGGGGTTAAAAAGTCTTCTTTTATGTTGCTGAGACAAACAAATGAGCATAGATATTGCCTAGCATGACATTTGACATGTAGTGAATATTATGATAAAAATGTCCGAACTGGAAGGAATCTCAGAATTAATTAGTGTCCACCAACTTCGACCTGCAGATGAAGAATATGAGGCCCAGAGGGGTGACATAAATGACCAGAGTTTTACCTGACTAGCTACCCAGGGATAGGGCTGGAACTGCACTACAGAGCAACTAGGTTCCCATGAGCTTCTAAGGAACAATCAGGGTCTGTTTGTCAGGAAGCAGATGAATCATGCAATGGAGCAAAATGGAAGATATGCCTTTTTTTTTTCCATTTCCAGAGTTGGAAGAAAATTCTGTGATAGTAGCAAAGCTTCCCAAGTCAGAAACCCCATCCTGGATGTTGGAGGAGATATTTACTACTTGATATCTGAGTTCTTTTCTAGAATTTTCAGTTAGCCATCAACTTAGGCATTTTAGAAAGCCTAAGCTAGCTTTTTGAAAAGCCACAGGTATTGAGATATAATTTATATATCATAAAACTTACCTCCTTTAAGTGCATGACTCAAGGATTTTTAGTAAATATATCAAGTTGTGCTACTATCATCACAACCCAGTTTTAGTTCATTTTCATTAACCCCTTAAGCTCCCTTGAACCTATTTGTGGTTTACATGTCGCACCTCCTGCCCCAGAAGAACCAATCTACTTTCTGCCTCTATCGATTGGCTTTTCTGAACATTTCATATAAATGGACTTATGCAATATGTGGCCTTTTATGTAGGGTTTGTTTCATTTAGCATAATGTTTTTGAAGTCACCTATGTTATAACGTATACTGTGTTTTGCTTCTCTTTATTGCTTAACCTGTGTCGACTTTAAAAATAGATTCTATTGATAAAATAGGGAAGTCAGGTGGGGGACAGGGGGCAAGAAATCATTTCTGTCTCTCAAAATTTGTCACCGGAAAAGCCCAATTCTACAGTTACCCAAAGAACAGCTTCCCACAGGGAATTCACCAAGGTTGAGCTCTCTGGCCCTCTTCCCAGACTGCAGGGAGGAAATGTTTACATCCGTGTCTCTGATGATTATGCCACTAAATGGTTGGAAAATTGCCCAAGTAGGAGGCAGCAACTCAGATTCAAGCAGGTTAATAACAGCCTTGAAGTACATATTAGTGAGCAGACACTGACGCACCTGCCTTTGAACTTGAGAGTCTGGGGAACATCATGAATCCCCACAGGGAGGTCACAGGATGGATTGTGTGAGTGCCAGAGATGGGGTGACCCTGGCAGGGGGGGGTTTTTTTTGGGCAGGTGGGGTTTTCCCTTGGACAGATGGGTAGCAAAGCTTCCCATGAGCTTCTAAGGAACAATCAGGGTCTGTTTGTCAGGAAGCAGATGAATCATGCAATGGAGCAAAATGGAAGATATGCCTTTTTTTTTTCCATTTCCAGAGTTGGAAGAAAATTCTGTGATAGTAGCAAAGCTTCCCAAGTCAGAAACCCCATCCTGGATGTTGGAGGAGATATTTACTACTTGATATCTGAGTTCTTTTCTAGAATTTTCAGTTAGCCATCAACTTAGGCATTTTAGAAAGCCTAAGCTAGCTTTTTGAAAAGCCACAGGTATTGAGATATAATTTATATATCATAAAACTTACCTCCTTTAAGTGCATGACTCAAGGATTTTTAGTAAATATATCAAGTTGTGCTACTATCATCACAACCCAGTTTTAGTTCATTTTCATTAACCCCTTAAGCTCCCTTGAACCTATTTGTGGTTTACATGTCGCACCTCCTGCCCCAGAAGAACCAATCTACTTTCTGCCTCTATCGATTGGCTTTTCTGAACATTTCATATAAATGGACTTATGCAATATGTGGCCTTTTATGTAGGGTTTGTTTCATTTAGCATAATGTTTTTGAAGTCACCTATGTTATAACGTATACTGTGTTTTGCTTCTCTTTATTGCTTAACCTGTGTCGACTTTAAAAATAGATTCTATTGATAAAATAGGGAAGTCAGGTGGGGGACAGGGGGCAAGAAATCATTTCTGTCTCTCAAAATTTGTCACCGGAAAAGCCCAATTCTACAGTTACCCAAAGAACAGCTTCCCACAGGGAATTCACCAAGGTTGAGCTCTCTGGCCCTCTTCCCAGACTGCAGGGAGGAAATGTTTACATCCGTGTCTCTGATGATTATGCCACTAAATGGTTGGAAAATTGCCCAAGTAGGAGGCAGCAACTCAGATTCAAGCAGGTTAATAACAGCCTTGAAGTACATATTAGTGAGCAGACACTGACGCACCTGCCTTTGAACTTGAGAGTCTGGGGAACATCATGAATCCCCACAGGGAGGTCACAGGATGGATTGTGTGAGTGCCAGAGATGGGGGTGACCCTGGCAGGGGGCAGGTGTGTTTCTTGGCTTTTCCGGTTGTGAAAGCAGAGTGGGATTGGGTTGTGGTTCAGCACATAGGTTCAGAAGTCAGACAGAATGGGTTGACTGCTTGATTTGGGGAAGAGAGTGAAGACTCTTGGAGTCTTTGTTTCCCTCATGTATAATGGAGCATCTAGTGCACACCTTCTAGAGCTGTGAACGTTAACTGAGATGGTACAGGCAAGATGCTTAATAGGATTATTTAGCACCTGTAAATTATTCAGTAGACGTTAACTCAATTTTTATCTCCTAGACACTAAAATGTCAAATCAAATCTAGTGTTTGGTTGGCTCTCTTTCTAAATGTCTTGAAACTAACTTTAATTATCTGGAATTGAGAAAGTCATAAATTTCTAAAATAATAAAAATATTTAAGGGATTAATAGGAACAGTTTTACCTTTAGACTAACAAACTAGTTGGCTTTATTTCCTTTCTTCTCTTTGCCCTCGCTTGCTTTCTCTGCCTCTGTCCCTCTGTCCTATTTCTTTCCTGATAATATAAATGAAATTGTAAGGATAAGTTAAGCCGCTAATATTTATGGTAACCATTTTAAAGCATGAAGCATTTTAAAAAAATAACTTCACCATCATCGATGTGTGCAGCATTTCCGGACAGAGGCGGCATTACCATCCCTGGTTTAGTGTTGGGGATAATGTGATGTGCCCAGTGGCATGGCACTCAGAAATGGCGGATCCCACCAGCATTATGAGGAATTAGATATTGCATTCGTTTCCTATAGCTACTGCAACAAATTACCACCAACTAAGCAGCTTAAAACAACAAAAATGTATTGTCTCTTGTTCCTTGGAGGATAGAGGTCTGATATCAAGAGGTCAACAGGCTTGATTCCTCCTAGAGGCTCTGAGGGAGAATCCTTTCCCATCTTTCTCCCAGTGTCTGGCAGCTGCTGGCCACGCTTGGCAGTGCTTGGCTGTAACTCCGAAACTCTATCTCAGCCTTTGTCTTTATAAGATATTCTTCCCTGTGCCTGCTTGTGTCTTCTGTGCTGCTGTGTCTGAGACACTCTTTTCCTCTTAATAAAACACCAGTCTTTAGATTTAGGGTCCACCTAATCTAGATGCCTCATGGTAACTGTATCTGCAAAGACATTATTTCCAGAGGGTAGCTTGACAGGGAAGCCTGTTCTGTTGTCCAGAATTGTAGGTCAAAGGCTGCCTTCTGCCTGGCTGAGTTATGTGTCTCACAGTGGGATTGCCCCTACCCCTCCAGACAACTGCTCCCCAAATGTGCCCATGTGGTTGGCAGAAGCACACAGTTCACTGTTCTATAATTAACCCTGTCTAGGGGTCCCCAGGTCATACTCTTGGATCCAAGAGGCTTCATCAGCAGCAGCTCAGCAGGATACCCTCTCTGCTCCACTCCCTGTCAATACAGGAGGTCTTATTTTTAAACCGACGTATACCCGAAGGGATTTCTTCCATCCAAAGAGCAAGGAGGAGTGAGGACCTTTTTGAAGATTTTCCATCGCTGAAGCCACAAAATGAGAGGGGAATGAAATTCTTTAACCTAATAACTTGTCCCTTGGGGCCCAGATAAGATGTTTTCTTCTTGTTTGTCCATTCTTTGCTTTCTGAACCCCAGATATCAAGTCCTAAAACTCCTCCTGTCTCCAGTGTTTCCTCCTGTGAGTTTACTTTTTCCTTTGACTCTTTTGACATTTAATTCATTTCCACAGCACAGGTGGACTGTCTAATTGCCCCTCACCGCACTGGAAATTTGGGGGGGCACTCAGAAATGGCGGACCCCACCAGCATTATGAGGAATTAGATATTGCATTCGTTTCCTATAGCTACTGCAACAAATTACCACCAACTAAGCAGCTTAAAACAACAAAAATGTATTGTCTCTTGTTCCTTGGAGGATAGAGGTCTGATATCAAGAGGTCAACAGGCTTGATTCCTCCTAGAGGCTCTGAGGGAGAATCCTTTCCCATCTTTCTCCCAGTGTCTGGCAGCTGCTGGCCACGCTTGGCAGTGCTTGGCTGTAACTCCGAAACTCTATCTCAGCCTTTGTCTTTATAAGATATTCTTCCCTGTGCCTGCTTGTGTCTTCTGTGCTGCTGTGTCTGAGACACTCTTTTCCTCTTAATAAAAACACCAGTCTTTAGATTTAGGGTCCACCTAATCTAGATGCCTCATGGTAACTGTATCTGCAAAGACATTATTTCCAGAGGGTAGCTTGACAGGGAAGCCTGTTCTGTTGTCCAGAATTGTAGGTCAAAGGCTGCCTTCTGCCTGGCTGAGTTATGTGTCTCACAGTGGGATTGCCCCTACCCCTCCAGACAACTGCTCCCCAAATGTGCCCATGTGGTTGGCAGAAGCACACAGTTCACTGTTCTATAATTAACCCTGTCTAGGGGTCCCCAGGTCATACTCTTGGATCCAAGAGGCTTCATCAGCAGCAGCTCAGCAGGATACCCTCTCTGCTCCACTCCCTGTCAATACAGGAGGTCTTATTTTTAAACCGACGTATACCCGAAGGGATTTCTTCCATCCAAAGAGCAAGGAGGAGTGAGGACCTTTTTGAAGATTTTCCATCGCTGAAGCCACAAAATGAGAGGGGAATGAAATTCTTTAACCTAATAACTTGTCCCTTGGGGCCCAGATAAGATGTTTTCTTCTTGTTTGTCCATTCTTTGCTTTCTGAACCCCAGATATCAAGTCCTAAAACTCCTCCTGTCTCCAGTGTTTCCTCCTGTGAGTTTACTTTTTCCTTTGACTCTTTTGACATTTAATTCATTTCCACAGCACAGGTGGACTGTCTAATTGCTCCCCACTTACTAAAGTCAGCCAAGATGCAAAGCCTGGTCACAGATGGCTCACATTATTTGCCACGAGGCATGGCTTTCTCTTTCCTTTCAGTACTACTGGGAGATGTCAGGATATTCAGGAAAATGTTGCTTTGACTAAAAAGCCTCCACTGCCCAAACTCCACAGCACTCAAACATGGCTTTTTATTATAGTGTTTGCTTATGTGTCCTTTTTACCTTATAATAAGTTATAAATATGATATAATAAAAATAAGTTTTGGAGGCAGAGAAATCACAAGTCAAGCCATAGACTTGGTATTATTAGCTGCATGACCTTGACCCTTCTGATCATCATTTCTCTTAAGTATAAGATGACAGGGCTGCTCTGAGGACTAAACTAAAACATCAAAACGCAGCCAGAAAACACGCTCAGGAAATGTGTGTTCCCCATTCCTTCCCATTGTCCTCCTAGCGAGAAGGATGACATTTTGCCCATTTTGTTTCTCTTTCAATGCCTACCTCTGAACCTTCCACTTGAAAGGCACAGAATAAAAAAGTCCTCATTTTATAAAATAAGTGAGCCAAATGAACGGGTGAATGAAAGTCTGTCTCCCTTTTTCAGAAGCAGGCAAAAGGAGGAGCATAGTCATACCTAGAGTAGGGAATGGATACCCACTCCAGTGTATCCACGCCAGTACTCTTACCTGGAGAATCCCACGGACAGAAGAACCTGGCAGGCAACAATCCATGGGGTTGAAAAGAGTTGGGCATGATTGAGTGACTACCAGTTTCACCTTTTCACTTTTATGATCAGAATTAGGAACCAGAACAGAGGCAGAGCTAATGAGAGATTTCCTCTGTGCAGTTTTTTTTTTTTTTTAAATTGAAGTACAACTGATTTACAGTGTTGTGTCTTTTAGGTGAATAGCAAACTGGTTCAGATATATCTGTCTATTTATATACATGTATATACATGTGCATAAACATAGATACATATAGACACACACTTTTTCAGATTACTTAACATTATAGGTTATGACAAGATACTGAATATAACTCCCTGTGCCATACAGTAGAACCTTGTTTATCTATTATATATATATATGGTATATCTGTTTATCCTGAACTTCTAATTTGTCTTTCTTTCCATTTCACATTTGGTAACTTTTTTTTTAATTACAAATCATCTGTTATTTATTTATTTTATTTTGGCCTCTTTTATTTTTGTATTTATTTATTTGGCCTGTGTGGGCCTCCCATTGCAGTGGCCTCTCTCGTTGCAGAACACTGGCTCTGGGTGCATGCGCTCCAGAGCGCTGGCTCATAATTAGACATACTGGTTCAGCTGTTCCTCAGCATGTAGGATCTTCCCAGGCTAGGGATCGAAACGGCACCCCTTGCACTGCAAGGCGGACTCTTTACCTGCTGGACCACCAGGGAAGTCCCTGTCTTTTATTTTTTTTAATTGAAGGATAATAGCTTTGCAGAGTTGTATTGTTTACTGCCATACATCAACCAGAATTGGCCACAGATATACATAGGTTCCCTCCCTTGTGAACTTTCCTCCCATCTCCCTCCCCATTCCACTCCTCTAGGTTGTTATAGAGCCTCTGTTTGAATTCCCTTAGTCTTACATCAAATTCCCATTGTTTATCTGTTTTACACATGGTAAAGTAAGTTTGTATTCTGCTCTTTCCGTACATCTCATCCACTCTTCCCTCCCCCCAATGTCTGTAAGTCTGTTCTCTATGTCTGTTTCTCCATTGCTGCTCTGCATAAACATTCATCAGGACCATCTTTCTAGATTCCATATATCTGCGTTAGTATACAATATTTATTTTTCTCTTTCTGACTTACCTCACTCTGTATAATAGGCTCTAGGTTCATTCACCCAATTAAAACTGACTCAAATGCATTCATTTTTATGGCTGAATAGTGTTCCATTGTATATATGTACCATAGCTTCTTTATCCATTCATCTGCAGATAGACATCTAGGTTGCTTCCATGTTCTAGCTATTGTAAGCAGCGTTGCAATGAACAATGGGGTACATGTTTCTTTTTTAGTTTTGGTTTCTTTAGGGTATATGCCTAGTAGTGGGATTGCTGGATCATATGATTCCATTTCTAGTTTTTGAAGAAATCTCCAAAGTGGCTGTATCAATTTATATTCCTACCAACAGTGCAAAAGGGCTCCCTTTTCTCCACACCCTCTCCAGTGTTTATTGTTTGTAGACATTTTGATGATGACCATTATGACTGATATGAGGTGATATCTCATTGTAGTTTTTATTTGCATTTCTCTAATAATGAGCGACATTGAGCATCTTTTCATGTTTGTTGTAAGTTCATTTTTTATGTCAGTGAGTCAGTCTCTTTTTTGTAAATTACTTCATCTTATCATTATTTTAGACTCTACATATAAATGATGCCATATATTTTGTCTTTGGCTTGCTTCACTTAGTATGATAATCTCTAGGTTCTTGTTGCTTCAAATGGGATTATTTCATTCATTTTTATAGCTGAATTGTGTTCCCCATTATATGTATGTATGCATATGTGTATGCATATATACCACATCTTTATCCACTCAACTGTCGATGGACGCTCAGGTTGCTTCTATGACTTAAGTATTGCAATTAGTGTTGCTATGACCATTGGGGTGCACATATCTTTTTGAATTGGACTTTTTATCTTTCCAGATAAATGCCAAAGCCTAGAATTGATGGATCATATGGTAATTCTATGTTTAATTTCTCAAAGAACCTCTATGCTTTTCTCTGTAGTGGCTGTACCAGTTCACTGCGGCTTGAAGAAGACCACTGCACATGAACCCATGAACCCAAGAGAGAGCTTGATCTGGAATGGTGAGTGAAAGCTGTTCATCTGGATTCGAGAGGGCCATTCACAGAGCCTTCTGGGATAAGGTCTACTGAACAGTGGACTAGGCAGCTTGTCTGGCTTTGACTCCTTGTCTAGGCATCTGGTTCCTACTGGCTTCTTAGTGGGTTCCTAGCCCTTCCTACTGGTGAGTCTCACTCTTCTCTGCTCACACCATACCCTTCTTCCAATACAGCCCTTAAACTTGGGCAAAAGGGGCACCTGTTTGAGGCTCTGAACTTAAGAGAACTCCACAAATAACCACCAAAACACAAAATTTTAAAAAGAACCCTTTATTGCCACTGTCATTCAAAATTCAGCAGAACCCATAATTGTCAGTATCTATTCATTGACTATCACTGTTCGAGCCCAGGGGAAATTTTTTTTCCCACTTATCTTGTACCATATCTTCAAAATACAAGGTAACTGTAAAGGAATAGCTGAAGGTTTATTGGTTGTAATGTGGCTGGTGTCGTTGAATCTGTTTTGGCATACAGGAATGATTTTGAGCAGAGACACATAAGTAAAAAATTAATTTGTCAGACCTTATCTTTCATCACAAATGCAATAAATTCTTGAATAATGAACCCTCATTTTTCAGGAGTTCCATTTTCTTACTTGTCTGCATGTTCTAATCTGTAGATTTAGAAGTAGTCAAGGATTAACACAATATCCTCGACAGTTAAACAATATGGTGAAAGGAACATGTTAAAGTATTGGATTATTTATATTTTAAAGTTGTTTTAAAGTAGTTTAGATATAATGTTCATGAAGCATAAGACTGATTTTGACATTACTTTATGGACTTAGATAGTAAAAGTCATATGTCACAGTGAATTATGTACTGAAATTAAAATAGCATATTTTTACAAGATGATTTATTCTTGTGATCTGTAAAATATTAAGCATGGTATGCTGAGGCCAAAGGTTCAATATTTTTGCCACATGGTGCCAAGAGCTGACTTACTGGAAAAGACCCTGACACTGGGAAAGGCTGAGGGCAGGAGAAGAAGGAGATGACAGAGGATGAGATGGTTGGATGGTATCGCCAGCTCAATGAACATGAGCTTGAGCAAACTCCAGGAGATAGTGAAGGACAGGGAAGCCTGGCATGCTACAATTGTGTGACAGCAAAGAATAAGACGTGACAGCAACAATAATATATATGATCCATTATTCATTTCAGAATCCAAGTATTGTTCTGAAACTAGCAATTCTAGTTACCAAATACAACAGCAGGCTTTGTGTGTGCCAACCCTAAGAGTGAATGTACCCTTCAATTTTGCATGCTAGGTGCCTTTCACCTCACTCTAGCCCTATTTCTTTGTTCTACCAAATACCCACAGCAGGGCGGAAATCAAAATAACCACCAAAACACAAAATTTTAAAGAACCCTTTATTGCCACTGTCATTCAAAATTCAGCAGAACCCATAATTGTCAGTATCTATTCATTGACTATCACTGTTCGAGCCCGGGAAATTTTTTCCCACTTATCTTGTACCATATCTTCAAAATACAAGGTAACTGTAAAGGAATAGCTGAAGGTTTATTGGTTGTAATGTGGCTGGTGTCGTTGAATCTGTTTTGGCATACAGGAATGATTTTGAGCAGAGACACATAAGTAAAAAATTAATTTGTCAGACCTTATCTTTCATCACAAATGCAATAAATTCTTGAATAATGAACCCTCATTTTTCAGGAGTTCCATTTTCTTACTTGTCTGCATGTTCTAATCTGTAGATTTAGAAGTAGTCAAGGATTAACACAATATCCTCGACAGTTAAACAATATGGTGAAAGGAACATGTTAAAGTATTGGATTATTTATATTTTAAAGTTGTTTTAAAGTAGTTTAGATATAATGTTCATGAAGCATAAGACTGATTTTGACATTACTTTATGGACTTAGATAGTAAAAGTCATATGTCACAGTGAATTATGTACTGAAATTAAAATAGCATATTTTTACAAGATGATTTATTCTTGTGATCTGTAAAATATTAAGCATGGTATGCTGAGGCCAAAGGTTCAATATTTTTGCCACATGGTGCCAAGAGCTGACTTACTGGAAAAGACCCTGACACTGGGAAAGGCTGAGGGCAGGAGAAGAAGGAGATGACAGAGGATGAGATGGTTGGATGGTATCGCCAGCTCAATGAACATGAGCTTGAGCAAACTCCAGGAGATAGTGAAGGACAGGGAAGCCTGGCATGCTACAATTGTGTGACAGCAAAGAATAAGACGTGACAGCAACAATAATATATATGATCCATTATTCATTTCAGAATCCAAGTATTGTTCTGAAACTAGCAATTCTAGTTACCAAATACAACAGCAGGCTTTGTGTGTGCCAACCCTAAGAGTGAATGTACCCTTCAATTTTGCATGCTAGGTGCCTTTTTCACCTCACTCTAGCCCTATCCCTGCTGGGAAGGCCTAACTAGTAAATATTTCCTGTTTTGCAGTCCAAATGGTCTCATCACAACTATTCTTTCTGCCAATGCAGCATGATAGCACACATACACAGTATATAAATGAAGGAACATGGCTACGTTCCAACAAAATATTATTTACAAAATCATACCACTGACCTGACTTGGCCCATGGGTTATAGTTTTCTGATTCCTGGCTAAACAACAAACCATTTTTTCTGTCACATGCCACTTACTCATTGGGGATCAGTGGTTTCTTCCCTACATTTCTTTCTGGGGCCTTGGTGGATGGCCTTTCACTGTCTTGACTATTGGAGGTTTCTATGCCAGAGGAAATGAAAGGGCTTTTACTTGCCTTGGCAATTAAATGCTCAGAGCCAGAAGGGACACATATCTTACTTCAGCTCACAATTTATTTGCTACACTTAGTTCTAGATCCTGCCCCGCACCGAGCACAAAGAGACCATGAGAACTATGCACAGTTGCTCAGTCATGCCCGACTCTGTGACCTCATGGACTGCAGCCTGGCAGGCCTCCCTGTTCATGAAATTTTCCAGGCAAGAATACTGGAGTGTGTTGCCCTTCCCTACTCCAGGGAAGAGCTATAACAAAAGGTTCAAATTGGGTATCGTGAGAGCAGAGGAGGGAGCAAGAAGATCTAATCACTGATGTAGGGGAGGATTCACAGAAGTTACATCTGTCCGGGCTTCCAAGCAAAGGGTATGTTTCACAAATCTATTTTGAAATTAATATAGACAATAGAGTTTATTTGTGCTTTATAGAGTTTTTATGTGCTTAACTTATAGTTAATATGGTGTACTCCATTATATACGTGTATATACATATGTATATATGTTTCTATGTTTTTATTTACAAACTACACATCTCTTAATGTCTTAAGTTGTTTTAAAAGACAGTACATACTTGGGTTCAGCACTTTTATTCATTCTTAAAATATGTCTTTTAGCTATGTTTCAGGATTTAAAGTTATTACTGTGGATAATCCATCTGATTTTTCCATTTGTTTTCTATTTGTTCCATCTGATTTTTTCTGTTTTGGTTCCTGCTTATTTTTTTTTTATACCTTTTTCTTTTTTTCTGCCTTCTTTTGGATTGATTGACTTTTTTATCAACAATTCTCTTATCTTTGATATTAGCTCATTACTTAAACCTGCTTGAAATATTTTTAGTGATTTCCCTGTGGTATAAGGCATATATCTTTAATTATTTACAGCCTATTTTCAAATAATATTATACCCCTTCATGTGTAATACAATGCATTTAATTATTCAGTCACTTTCTTAATATTTTATACACCCTTCTTACTCATTGGGGATCAGTGGTTTCTTCCCTACATTTCTTTCTGGGGCCTTGGTGGATGGCCTTTCACTGTCTTGACTATTGGAGGTTTCTATGCCAGAGGAAATGAAAGGGCTTTTACTTGCCTTGGCAATTAAATGCTCAGAGCCAGAAGGGACACATATCTTACTTCAGCTCACAATTTATTTGCTACACTTAGTTCTAGATCCTGCCCCGCACCGAGCACAAAGAGACCATGAGAACTATGCACAGTTGCTCAGTCATGCCCGACTCTGTGACCTCATGGACTGCAGCCTGGCAGGCCTCCCTGTTCATGAAATTTTCCAGGCAAGAATACTGGAGTGTGTTGCCCTTCCCTACTCCAGGGAAGAGCTATAACAAAAGGTTCAAATTGGGTATCGTGAGAGCAGAGGAGGGAGCAAGAAGATCTAATCACTGATGTAGGGGAGGATTCACAGAAGTTACATCTGTCCGGGCTTCCAAGCAAAGGGTATGTTTCACAAATCTATTTTGAAATTAATATAGACAATAGAGTTTATTTGTGCTTTATAGAGTTTTTATGTGCTTAACTTATAGTTAATATGGTGTACTCCATTATATACGTGTATATACATATGTATATATGTTTCTATGTTTTTATTTACAAACTACACATCTCTTAATGTCTTAAGTTGTTTTAAAAGACAGTACATACTTGGGTTCAGCACTTTTATTCATTCTTAAAATATGTCTTTTAGCTATGTTTCAGGATTTAAAGTTATTACTGTGGATAATCCATCTGATTTTTCCATTTGTTTTCTATTTGTTCCATCTGATTTTTTCTGTTTTGGTTCCTGCTTATTTTTTTTTTATACCTTTTTCTTTTTTTCTGCCTTCTTTTGGATTGATTGACTTTTTTATCAACAATTCTCTTATCTTTGATATTAGCTCATTACTTAAACCTGCTTGAAATATTTTTAGTGATTTCCCTGTGGTATAAGGCATATATCTTTAATTATTTACAGCCTATTTTCAAATAATATTATACCCCTTCATGTGTAATACAATGCATTTAATTATTCAGTCACTTTCTTAATTTTTGATATCTTGTCATACATTTCATTTTTATGCACTTCATATACAAAAAATGTATTGTTACTATTTTTTTTTGCCAGAGTTAATTTTCTTTAGGGTGATTAGAGTTGAGGAAACATGGGGTTTTTACATATACCTGCTTTTGAAATATTTATAATAATTTTGTTAGTTTTTAATAAATACTGTCTCTTTAGCGAGGGTCTGCAGATAACAAATCCTCTAAAATTTTGCTTGTCTAAAAAGAGTTTATTCACTTTTGAAAGATTTTCACTGAGTTTGGAATTCTTTCTATACCATAAATAGCTGATACTATTATCTTGTAGAATGCATAAATTTTGGCAAGTCTGCTGCTACATTGTAATTTTTATATTTATTTTGTTCTTGAAATTCTTCTGGCTGACTCTAAGAATTTTATCTTTGGTTTTTAGTGGTTGGAATAGGAAGCATTTTAAGCTTTTTGCTGTTTTATATTTGTCTAACTTGTGGTTCTCTGAGATTTTAGAAAATGTTTACCTATAATTTCTTTAAATATTACTTCATTTTATTTATCTTCTCTTAGAATTACTCATGTGTTTGTATTGCTCCTCAGCACTTAGATACTGTGTTCTACTTTTTCCCCTACTCTGTTTTCTCTTTTTTAGTTTGTAGTTTCCATTGACCTATTTTCAACTTCACTGATGCTCTCTTCTGTTGTGTTGAGTCCACTGATGAGCCTCTAGTAATCTTAATATTTATTACTATAGTTTCTTATTTAGCATTCCATTCTCATTTTGGTCTTTATTAGAGTTTCTGCCTCTGTTAAAATTCCCTACTTCTTCATGCATGGTATCCACCTTTCCCACCAACATGTTAATTATATTTAACTATATAGTAATAGCTATTTTTAAATTCCATGTGTAATACAATGCATTTAATTATTCAGTCACTTTCTTAATTTTTGATATCTTGTCATACATTTCATTTTTATGCACTTCATATACAAAAAATGTATTGTTACTATTTTTTTTTGCCAGAGTTAATTTTCTTTAGGGTGATTAGAGTTGAGGAAACATGGGGTTTTTACATATACCTGCTTTTGAAATATTTATAATAATTTTGTTAGTTTTTAATAAATACTGTCTCTTTAGCGAGGGTCTGCAGATAACAAATCCTCTAAAATTTTGCTTGTCTAAAAAGAGTTTATTCACTTTTGAAAGATTTTCACTGAGTTTGGAATTCTTTCTATACCATAAATAGCTGATACTATTATCTTGTAGAATGCATAAATTTTGGCAAGTCTGCTGCTACATTGTAATTTTTATATTTATTTTGTTCTTGAAATTCTTCTGGCTGACTCTAAGAATTTTATCTTTGGTTTTTAGTGGTTGGAATAGGAAGCATTTTAAGCTTTTTGCTGTTTTATATTTGTCTAACTTGTGGTTCTCTGAGATTTTAGAAAATGTTTACCTATAATTTCTTTAAATATTACTTCATTTTATTTATCTTCTCTTAGAATTACTCATGTGTTTGTATTGCTCCTCAGCACTTAGATACTGTGTTCTACTTTTTCCCCTACTCTGTTTTCTCTTTTTTAGTTTGTAGTTTCCATTGACCTATTTTCAACTTCACTGATGCTCTCTTCTGTTGTGTTGAGTCCACTGATGAGCCTCTAGTAATCTTAATATTTATTACTATAGTTTCTTATTTAGCATTCCATTCTCATTTTGGTCTTTATTAGAGTTTCTGCCTCTGTTAAAATTCCCTACTTCTTCATGCATGGTATCCACCTTTCCCACCAACATGTTAATTATATTTAACTATATAGTAATAGCTATTTTTAAATTCCATGTGTAGTCGCTCAACATATGAATCATCTGTGATTCTGAGTCTTTATAGTTTATTTTCTCTTGCTTGTGGGCAGTTTGCACTTGCTTTTTGTACATTGTATTATTTTTGAGAAAATGTTAGATATTTTGTATAACAGTAGAGATGGAGGTACCAGTACACATGCACTCTCTTGGGCGTATCTCTTTTCCTACTAGATTTCTATTGGGTGGGATAGTGACTAAATTTAGTCATTAAATTTAGATGACTAAATTTAGTCATCCAGCTTGTAATTGAGCTGGACTTGGATTTTGTTGTTGGTATTCTTGCCTTCAGTGCATGTTGACCTCAGATTTCTTAATGCTTTGCATTATACTTAGTATAGAGTCTGGTCTCCTGGCAGTTTTTCCTCAGCATTCCTGACTGATCCTCAAATCGGACCTCCCCTATACTCCTTTTCCTCAAAAAGTCTCTCTCTCTCCAATAATAAATAACTTGGGAAATAAAATTTTATCTCCACCTCATATGACAAAATAAATGCAGAAATGCCAATCACCTACATGTGGATAAGCAAAAGTGTTGCAACTTATGAAGAAAATATAAGACAGTACTGTGGTAAGGAAGAGCTTAATAACTAAAATGCAGATGACTAAAATGCTAAAAGGACGAAATAGGAAAGATGTTAATAAACTTGTCCACATTACAAAATCTCTCTGTGTCTCTATGCTCCTGACCCACCTCTGCTAATAGACTGCTGCTAGTTGTTAATTTGTGCTTGATAACCTGATGGTTAGGGCATAGCACCTTCTTGGTCATCTTGGTCCAGCCTCAGCCTCTATTAGGCGCAGAATGTGTGGTGTGCGTCTTAGGAATATGTCCTCTCAGTGATCCCACCTCTTCCCAAGAAATAAGATACCAGTGATCCAAATCTAAGATACTTTCCCATTTGTCTTCCATACTCTTTTCTATTCTTTACCTGCAGCTGCCAAGGGGTCTTCAGCTGTATCCTGGGGCCATAGTGTTTGGTGCCTTTCCCCAGCAGTTTAAAGCTTTTCTTTCTGAAAGAAAAAGTATACAAACGGGGCTTTTCTGACATTCTTCTCCCTGAGGCTCATTGAGACAAAGAGATTCTTATGTTGTTGTTGTTGTCGTCACTAAGTCATGTCTGACTCTTCAACTCCATGGACAACAGCTTGCCAGACAACCCTGTCCTTCACTGTCTCCCGGAGTTTGCTCTGACTCCTGACTATTGAGTCAGTGATGCCATGCAACTGTCTTATCCTCTGTTGTCCCCTACTCCGCCTGCCCTCAATCTTTCCCAGCATTGGCCTTTTCCAGTGAGTTGGCTCTTGCCATCAGGTGGCCAAAGTACTGGAGCTTCTGCTTTGGCATCAGTCCTTCCAATGAATATTCAGTATTGATTTCCTTTAGGATTGACTGGTTTGATTTCCTTACAGTCTAAGGAATCTCAAGAGTCTTCTCTAGTTCTTACGCTGCCTTCAGTCTTTCTCATGAGCCTCTAATGGAGGCCTGTGAAGAAAAGTCTGAAAATGACAATTCACGTTATATATGTAGCTTCCCCAAATCAGGATTTCCATACTCTCAAACTGTTTCACATTGAACATCTAGCAATCCATTAAAAACTTTAGGCAAATTCTTTGTATCTGCTTGGGTAGTGGCCCCAGACGGACCAGAGCCTAATTTTACTCATATGTAGGCCAATTGACTGAAGTACAACCTAAACTCTCTGATGGGCTCAAATTTTTTTATATTATAGATTAAATCATTCTTCTTTTTGTTATGGTGGGGAATAACATCCTTCCTGACTTTCTATCCTTGTCTGAAATCTATTTTGGAATGGCATCTACTTTCTAAGGGGATTGCGTTCTGCTTTACACACTTTGGACAGTATTGGTTGAGAATGAGGTCATCTTCTATGGCTTCATAGATATTACAATATCTAGTTTATAACAAACAAAGCTATCATTATGCTATGAATGTATATGAAACTTTGTTTAATTATTTTAAGCACATTTGATTGAACACTCTTATGTGGTTAAAACAGTAACCTATTCTTTACCTGCAGCTGCCAAGGGGTCTTCAGCTGTATCCTGGGGCCATAGTGTTTGGTGCCTTTCCCCAGCAGTTTAAAGCTTTTCTTTCTGAAAGAAAAAGTATACAAACGGGGCTTTTCTGACATTCTTCTCCCTGAGGCTCATTGAGACAAAGAGATTCTTATGTTGTTGTTGTTGTCGTCACTAAGTCATGTCTGACTCTTCAACTCCATGGACAACAGCTTGCCAGACAACCCTGTCCTTCACTGTCTCCCGGAGTTTGCTCTGACTCCTGACTATTGAGTCAGTGATGCCATGCAACTGTCTTATCCTCTGTTGTCCCCTACTCCGCCTGCCCTCAATCTTTCCCAGCATTGGCCTTTTCCAGTGAGTTGGCTCTTGCCATCAGGTGGCCAAAGTACTGGAGCTTCTGCTTTGGCATCAGTCCTTCCAATGAATATTCAGTATTGATTTCCTTTAGGATTGACTGGTTTGATTTCCTTACAGTCTAAGGAATCTCAAGAGTCTTCTCTAGTTCTTACGCTGCCTTCAGTCTTTCTCATGAGCCTCTAATGGAGGCCTGTGAAGAAAAGTCTGAAAATGACAATTCACGTTATATATGTAGCTTCCCCAAATCAGGATTTCCATACTCTCAAACTGTTTCACATTGAACATCTAGCAATCCATTAAAAACTTTAGGCAAATTCTTTGTATCTGCTTGGGTAGTGGCCCCAGACGGACCAGAGCCTAATTTTACTCATATGTAGGCCAATTGACTGAAGTACAACCTAAACTCTCTGATGGGCTCAAATTTTTTTATATTATAGATTAAATCATTCTTCTTTTTGTTATGGTGGGGAATAACATCCTTCCTGACTTTCTATCCTTGTCTGAAATCTATTTTGGAATGGCATCTACTTTCTAAGGGGATTGCGTTCTGCTTTACACACTTTGGACAGTATTGGTTGAGAATGAGGTCATCTTCTATGGCTTCATAGATATTACAATATCTAGTTTATAACAAACAAAGCTATCATTATGCTATGAATGTATATGAAACTTTGTTTAATTATTTTAAGCACATTTGATTGAACACTCTTATGTGGTTAAAACAGTAACCTATTCCTTACATATCTAGCAACCTGTCTCTGCCATTTTCTTGGCGTAGTGATCTTTGAGCAAGATTGGACCTCTTTGGTAAAATGAGGATGCCGAGCTAGTGATTTCTGTGGTCCACAGTCTACTCTAAGGTCATTGATGCTGTATTAATCTACTTTTATCCACATTATCATTGTACAGGCTATTCTGTTTTAACTAAAAAATGATTCAAGAAGCCAATGTTATATGCTTTGGTACTGAATTCTAAGTACAGTAGAGTACTGTACTGTGGATTTGAACTTGTTCTTGAAAGTGAGTGGAGTCAGATCAAAACAAGGAATAGGTGGTATGTTTTCAACATATATAATTATAATCCAAACTTTTCTTGGAGGTCTAACTTAACCATTCTTTTTTTTTGCCTCTAAGTCATTGTTTTTACTTTTCATCCATCTTTATTCTTTGGCCTGTGTGGGCCTCCCATTGCAGTGGCCTTTCTTGTTGCAGAGCATATGCTCTGAGCGCATGAACTTCAGAGCATTTGACTCCTAGTTGGACACACCAGCCCAGCCGCTCTGTGGCACCTGGGATCTTTCTGGGCCAGGGATCAAACCGGTGCCCCTTGTACTACAGGGTGGACTCTTTAGCCACTGGACCGCCAGGGAAGCCCTAACTTAACCATTCTTAAACATGGTATATGTCAATGCTATTGCATATGTAGCTCAAATTATTCAATAATTATAATCTCTATGAGAAGGAGGAGAAAGAAGCAGACAGAGACATACCCACAGATACAGCTGTTAAAGAGATATGGGTTGGGTGCATCTGAGCAGCTGAAGAGTTGGGATGAGAGGTAAGGTCTCTCATCTTTAACATTGGTGTATCTTACTGGTTCATATTCAAATCCTGACATAGTTTATGAAGAAAAATGGAACAGGTTGAGGGGTTTAGACAGTGACTGGAGGTAAATGTGTCATTTCATACAAGGAAGCCACCTCTGAATAAATAACATTTAAGTAGAGAGTTGATGAAAATAAAGGAGCCAGTCCCTTTATTAAGCCCCTTTATTAAGATATCTACAAGATAGTTCCCATAGTAATACTGAACCATTGAGCATATAATGTGATAAAATATTGCATTGTCTTCAGTTGATACATATTTATAGGCTAGAAAAGGTGGAGGTTACTCTTGTAATCTCTGTTTGCTCTTGATTAGATATTTGAGATAATTTGTGGTGAACAAACTCACTTTTCCTGTTTCTAGATCCAGAAGGATGAGATTATATGAAAAGTGAATATATAACTCCTAATACACTGAAATCAAGTGAAAAAGCAGCAGAGTAAAAAAAAAGGCAAACAGTTTCAGATACTGCATGAGATGAGTAGTGTCAAGTGGAAAGTAAAGTAAGAAAAAGCCTTGCTTTAAAGACTCCAGGCAAAAAAATGACTCAGAGAGAGTGCGCTCCAAGGTCTACCAGCTCATTTATCTGAAAAACAGGAATTCAGAGTTATGAGAGTTACAGCTTAGAGCAGATGAAGAGCAGGAAAGGAGCAATACAATCAAGGATGTAGATAGGCTTAGCCCTTCTTGGTCCCTAGAAGGTCAAATGCTGTGCCAGTGCCCTGAGTGAGGAGGGATTTTGTTTAGCTTAATTGTAGATACAGTCAGATAAGCTCTTTTAGCTATGAATGTTTCATTTACTTACATACTATATTAATTGTCATTTCATTAAGGAAATCGAAAGTAGCTTAAAACAGGAATACGGACTCTGGATTCAGACTGCTTGGGTTAGAAGCCTGATTCTGCCCCATCTAGTTATGTGGCTTTGGCTTAAGTTTCTCAATTTCTCTCTGCCTCAGTTTCCCCCTCCGTAAAATAGAACCATCCTAGCACATCTCTTCTTGGGATATGGGCTTCCTGGTGGCTCTGCAGTAAAGAACCTGTCTGCAATGCAGGAAATACTGGAGGCTCAGGTTTGATCCCTGGGTCACAAAGATCCCCTGCAAGTGGCAACCTACTCCAGCATTCTTGCCTCAAGAGTTAGGTCCATTGACAGAGGAGCCTAGCAGGCTATGGTTCATATAATTACAAAGAGTTGGACACAACTGAAGAGACTGAGCATGCATCCTGGGTTATAATGGGGATTAAATTAATTAAAATATTGCATGCATTTAGATAATACTGGTATTTTTTGTATTTATCCCTTTTGATTATGTGTCATTTTAGGAAGCTACACATAACATTGGTTAGCTACCTGAGTGTGCATAGGCCTTGTTATCCTTGTTCAGTTTTCTTTGTAATCTCTGTTTGCTCTTGATTAGATATTTGAGATAATTTGTGGTGAACAAACTCACTTTTCCTGTTTCTAGATCCAGAAGGATGAGATTATATGAAAAGTGAATATATAACTCCTAATACACTGAAATCAAGTGAAAAAGCAGCAGAGTAAAAAAAAAGGCAAACAGTTTCAGATACTGCATGAGATGAGTAGTGTCAAGTGGAAAGTAAAGTAAGAAAAAGCCTTGCTTTAAAGACTCCAGGCAAAAAAATGACTCAGAGAGAGTGCGCTCCAAGGTCTACCAGCTCATTTATCTGAAAAACAGGAATTCAGAGTTATGAGAGTTACAGCTTAGAGCAGATGAAGAGCAGGAAAGGAGCAATACAATCAAGGATGTAGATAGGCTTAGCCCTTCTTGGTCCCTAGAAGGTCAAATGCTGTGCCAGTGCCCTGAGTGAGGAGGGATTTTGTTTAGCTTAATTGTAGATACAGTCAGATAAGCTCTTTTAGCTATGAATGTTTCATTTACTTACATACTATATTAATTGTCATTTCATTAAGGAAATCGAAAGTAGCTTAAAACAGGAATACGGACTCTGGATTCAGACTGCTTGGGTTAGAAGCCTGATTCTGCCCCATCTAGTTATGTGGCTTTGGCTTAAGTTTCTCAATTTCTCTCTGCCTCAGTTTCCCCCTCCGTAAAATAGAACCATCCTAGCACATCTCTTCTTGGGATATGGGCTTCCCTGGTGGCTCTGCAGTAAAGAACCTGTCTGCAATGCAGGAAATACTGGAGGCTCAGGTTTGATCCCTGGGTCACAAAGATCCCCTGCAAGTGGCAACCTACTCCAGCATTCTTGCCTCAAGAGTTAGGTCCATTGACAGAGGAGCCTAGCAGGCTATGGTTCATATAATTACAAAGAGTTGGACACAACTGAAGAGACTGAGCATGCATCCTGGGTTATAATGGGGATTAAATTAATTAAAATATTGCATGCATTTAGATAATACTGGTATTTTTTGTATTTATCCCTTTTGATTATGTGTCATTTTAGGAAGCTACACATAACATTGGTTAGCTACCTGAGTGTGCATAGGCCTTGTTATCCTTGTTCAGTTCTTTGACATCTAGGCTGAGAAAACTTGCTTAAGTCTACCTGTATATAATGACTGGATACAAAAGAGGCTGAGGTATAACCATTCTTTTTTACCATTAGTAACTAAAATATGTCAGCAATCTGAGGGTACCTGAAGACAGGAATGATAAAGGTGTTATTAATGCTTAAAATAATAGAAACTCTATCAGGAGAGGTACGATGTTGATCTTGATTGCTGTTTGTAACTCAGCATTAAATGTAGTATAGAAGCTCAGCAAAGATTTTCTTAAAGAATAAATATGCTTTCACCAGTGGGCCGAAATTTAGAAACTTAAGGGTCACCTTCAGCAGAATCTATACACAGCCCCAATGATGTCAGAATGACCTTCAGATACAGATTTCAGAATATATGACAGAACCAGTCACATTTAGAACAATAAAAGCTGTAATACTGAAGTGTGTCACCTGGCTCTCATCATTCACCTTATTCAACATGCTAAGATTATTATAGTTAAATGGATATTTTTAAAGAAAATAAATTGCCCTTTCAGTATAAAAATGGCTCTATCAATGGTTTGTTTAAACTAATGCATTTGTGGTGGTGAAGGGCCTCTTCTAAATAAGGTCTCACACAGCTAGAATTCTTACCCTGGGAGCAGACATCCAAAGGAACCATTTGAAAGGGTGAAGGTGAAGGTACTCCTCAGGATGTTCAGTTTCAAGAATGTTTCTTAAGACGGTCAGTCATGTCATCTTTGCACCTTACACTGCATCTGTGAAAGAATTTCAGTCTCAAATAGAACCACAGGATATGAAATAGAAAATTTCATGCCTGTGCCCTAAGGAGAACAAAACTTAAGGACTGAGAGATTGACTTACAGAAAACTGATAATACTGGGATTTTCTTGTGTACTAGGGAGCTGGTCAGGGATTGCCTCAATTTAACCTTGGGATATTGTGTTTATGGTTTCCAGAGGAATGCACAAGAAATGACTCAGGTTGGGTTGGTCCCACAAAATAAGCTGAATTGAACTTTGTTTGTAGCAGGCTAGTTTTGTCTGCTTGGGGAATTTTCAAGCTAGTCTCTATTTGTTTTGATGTTACAGAGCTAAATTCTCTATTCTTTACACCCCCTGCCCATAAATACAATCTACTCCAAGCCCTTGATGGACCTGCCCATAGCTCACTACAGTTGGCATGTCCCAAATTGCAATTCTTTTGCTGTTCCCAGATCAATCCATCTTTCTGACAATTTTGAGCTTGCCTCATTTTACCTTTTCATTGGGCTTAATACATCTCTGAGAAGAACAAATGAAAAAGAAAGCTCTGAATTTAGAGTGAATGAGTGAATCACCGCAAAACTCCAAGAGTCTTGGTAAACTTAATTTGTTTCCAGTGGGTGCATTATCCAACTGGAATCATCTTTTAAAATCCGTTCAATGCATTATGTGAGAAAGAGAAATTTTACTTCCGAATGAGTTTCCTGTTTCATGATTTGAATGATTTATGAATGAAGGCTCTATGTTCAGTCGTAAGGGTCCTTGGCAGGTTGGTGGTCTGATCCATTCTCAGGAATTAGATGATCAATTCAATTTTACAGATCTGATGACCAGATTGATTAGACCGTAAATGGTAAGGCCAAATAGAAATTACCATTTGGCATCAACTAATATGACAATTAAAAACTGGGATTGACCTCAAGATGTTGAATACTGTGTTCAGTATAGAAAGAAATCTAATAGTTATTCTCTACAGGAATGGTCCCTAAACTTTGAGTGCACTAGATTCATCTGGATGACTTACTCAGTAGGTCTGGTTGGGGCTGGGGCTGGAGACTCTTCTGCTTCAGAGATCATACTTTGAGGAACCCTGCTCTTTAAATAAAAGAAGAAAAAAAAGCTACATTTTTTTACAGTTGAGCTTAATGTATCAAACAAATATAAATGTGGGCTGGGGTTACATTTAGATATAGCCTGAGGAGTACAGAATATGTAATAGTCATACCCCAAGGTACTAGAAAATATTTTAATGGAAATCCTGTTGATTAGAGTAGGGAGGAATGCACAAGAAAATGACTCAGGTTGGGTTGGTCCCACAAAATAAGCTGAATTGAACTTTGTTTGTAGCAGGCTAGTTTTGTCTGCTTGGGGAATTTTCAAGCTAGTCTCTATTTGTTTTGATGTTACAGAGCTAAATTCTCTATTCTTTACACCCCCTGCCCATAAATACAATCTACTCCAAGCCCTTGATGGACCTGCCCATAGCTCACTACAGTTGGCATGTCCCAAATTGCAATTCTTTTGCTGTTCCCAGATCAATCCATCTTTCTGACAATTTTGAGCTTGCCTCATTTTACCTTTTCATTGGGCTTAATACATCTCTGAGAAGAACAAATGAAAAAGAAAGCTCTGAATTTAGAGTGAATGAGTGAATCACCGCAAAACTCCAAGAGTCTTGGTAAACTTAATTTGTTTCCAGTGGGTGCATTATCCAACTGGAATCATCTTTTAAAATCCGTTCAATGCATTATGTGAGAAAGAGAAATTTTACTTCCGAATGAGTTTCCTGTTTCATGATTTGAATGATTTATGAATGAAGGCTCTATGTTCAGTCGTAAGGGTCCTTGGCAGGTTGGTGGTCTGATCCATTCTCAGGAATTAGATGATCAATTCAATTTTACAGATCTGATGACCAGATTGATTAGACCGTAAATGGTAAGGCCAAATAGAAATTACCATTTGGCATCAACTAATATGACAATTAAAAACTGGGATTGACCTCAAGATGTTGAATACTGTGTTCAGTATAGAAAGAAATCTAATAGTTATTCTCTACAGGAATGGTCCCTAAACTTTGAGTGCACTAGATTCATCTGGATGACTTACTCAGTAGGTCTGGTTGGGGCTGGGGCTGGAGACTCTTCTGCTTCAGAGATCATACTTTGAGGAACCCTGCTCTTTAAATAAAAGAAGAAAAAAAAGCTACATTTTTTTACAGTTGAGCTTAATGTATCAAACAAATATAAATGTGGGCTGGGGTTACATTTAGATATAGCCTGAGGAGTACAGAATATGTAATAGTCATACCCCCAAGCTTGAATATCAGGTAGAAAAATCTTTTAGTAACTCTTGATTCATGATGGGAAATTCCTGTTGATTGAACATAGAGTACATTTCCACTAAGGCCTTCAGGACAAATTAATGGTAAAGAAGAGTTTTAATAAAATAAAAGAGCAGTAGCAAAAAAAAAAAAAAATGAGAGAGAGAGAGCAGTAGCAACTATGAGCAATGAAATCAGGCTTAAAACGTGATAATTTGCTTGGGTGCTGAGAGTATTTTAAAAGATTTGTAGAGTAGTCTGTATTGTCTAGAAATTTACAAACTATTGAAAGAAATGTGTTCCAAGCACATGGAATAAATAGAAACACTAAGAAGTGATACATTCTTGGGGTCATAATGAGTGATACAGAGAGTCTGTTTTACAGAATACAGAAGGAGGCAGATACGGGGGACTCAAGCGTCCAGGGTTCATGGAGGAACTGGCTTTGGCCTTCCCTCAGTACCATTCACCAGCGATGCCAAGTAAAACCCAGTGTTAAGGAGACTCTGCTGGTGGAATTTCTGTTGTTTCACATTTCTTATGAAGAATAAGCGATGAAGCAGATTAAATTAAGATGCCAACTGCTGCCACAATTTCTGAGCAGACTAATACCACACAAGATTTTGGTGTAACTAAGTGGCTTGTTCCTGTTTGTGAAAGCTGTGTCTGTACAACCAGGGCAGAGTCTAGAAGGACTGTAAGAAGTTAATTAGATCAGTTTGCCAAGGCCTTGTCATCTGGGCCTGGGACCAAGGGGTAGGATAATAAACACAATGAATACAGATCTGTACATGTATGTAAGAGATGGTGGTTAGGATTATGATTCATATAATTATTCAGTTTCACTTTATCTAAGCTTTAATTAAAAAATGATTAGCTACCAATGGAACACAGATCAGGAATTTTATGATGAAAAGCAAGAGATAGGAAATGTTTACCCAGATGTCAGGAGTTTTGTCGCCATAGCCTTGTGTCTCAATAATCACCTGTGATGTTTAAAACCAATAGAGGTTCCAGGCTCTCATCTCTGGAGTTTGATTCAGAGTATGTTGATCGACTCCTAGAAATCTGTATCTTTTAATCAGTTCATCTAGTGATTTGGTTTCACAGTCATATTTGGAAAATATTAGTCAAAATACAAGATATGTACACAACACTACACTCTGCACTGAAAGGACTGAACAAATTTGTAGGCTACTCTTTGTGCTCTGTCACTCAGTTGTGTCCAACTCTTTGCAACCACATGGACTGTAGCCCACCAGGCTCCTCTGCTCATGAGGATTCTCCAGGCAAGAATACTGGAGTGGATTGCCATGCCCTTCTCCAGGGGAGCTTCCCAGCCTAGGGTTGGAACCCAAGTCTCCCGCATTGTAGGTGGATTCTCTACCATTCAAGCCACCAGAGAAGCCCAAGAATACTGGAGTGGGTAGCCTATCCCTTCTCCAGGGGAACTTCCCCACCCAGGAATTGTACTGGGGTTTTCTGCATTGCAGGCAGATTCTTTATCAGCTGAGCTACCAGGGAAGCCATAAAAGCCCACAATCTGGTGAAATGAGCATGGTCCAGACATATGGGGTGATGAGAAACCTTCTGAAGCAATCCAGTGTTGGGTCATACTGGGTGCCGATGAGTCTTTTCAGGATAGGGAGAGGAAAAGACCCACTCTCCCAGAGACATCATCAAACAGTAGGTGGCCAATCCCTTTCCTAGATATCACAGTCAAGGTAGAGTTGACTGGGGATCTTTAACCTTTGTGGCAGCATGGCATAGTGGAAGAGTTATCACTTAGTCTTCTGGGTAGGAAGTTTATTATACTCAAGAGTGCCTAGGGGAGTGTCTGACACAGAGAGGGAGCTCAGTACAGATGGAAGCAATCATTTGCAAAGCTAACCTAGTCAGTCAATCCAGCGTTGCCCGGAGACCCAATGACATGAGCTCATGAAAGTGATATACACAGTTTAAATGCTTATCAAAACACAGATGGGATTGTCCTTGATAGGATCATCATTTATATTTTACTTTTTAGCTAATCAGTTCTCTGGCTGCCACCAGCGGCATCCTCAATTGACTTTATTGTGCCATAAGCTGATATATGGAAAGCCTAGGACACTGTTAACACTTGAATATAAAAATGCTCTATTCCATGTGATCGGACTATGAGACATTCCCCATGGAAATAAATGTAGTGAATCAAATATTTCTGTATCTTTTAATCAGTCATGATTTGGTTTCACAGTCATATTTGGAAAATATTAGTCAAAATACAAGATATGTACACAACACTACACTCTGCACTGAAAGGACTGAACAAATTTGTAGGCTACTCTTTGTGCTCTGTCACTCAGTTGTGTCCAACTCTTTGCAACCACATGGACTGTAGCCCACCAGGCTCCTCTGCTCATGAGGATTCTCCAGGCAAGAATACTGGAGTGGATTGCCATGCCCTTCTCCAGGGGAGCTTCCCAGCCTAGGGTTGGAACCCAAGTCTCCCGCATTGTAGGTGGATTCTCTACCATTCAAGCCACCAGAGAAGCCCAAGAATACTGGAGTGGGTAGCCTATCCCTTCTCCAGGGGAACTTCCCCACCCAGGAATTGTACTGGGGTTTTCTGCATTGCAGGCAGATTCTTTATCAGCTGAGCTACCAGGAAGCCATAAAAGCCCACAATCTGGTGAAATGAGCATGGTCCAGACATATGGGGTGATGAGAAACCTTCTGAAGCAATCCAGTGTTGGGTCATACTGGGTGCCGATGAGTCTTTTCAGGATAGGGAGAGGAAAAGACCCACTCTCCCAGAGACATCATCAAACAGTAGGTGGCCAATCCCTTTCCTAGATATCACAGTCAAGGTAGAGTTGACTGGGGATCTTTAACCTTTGTGGCAGCATGGCATAGTGGAAGAGTTATCACTTAGTCTTCTGGGTAGGAAGTTTATTATACTCAAGAGTGCCTAGGGGAGTGTCTGACACAGAGAGGGAGCTCAGTACAGATGGAAGCAATCATTTGCAAAGCTAACCTAGTCAGTCAATCCAGCGTTGCCCGGAGACCCAATGACATGAGCTCATGAAAGTGATATACACAGTTTAAATGCTTATCAAAACACAGATGGGATTGTCCTTGATAGGATCATCATTTATATTTTACTTTTTAGCTAATCAGTTCTCTGGCTGCCACCAGCGGCATCCTCAATTGACTTTATTGTGCCATAAGCTGATATATGGAAAGCCTAGGACACTGTTAACACTTGAATATAAAAATGCTCTATTCCATGTGATCGGACTATGAGACATTCCCCATGGAAATAAATGTAGTGAATCAAATATCCCTTACCAGCACTTTAGCCACGCTGTGGACTCAGAGCCACCAAGGCGAGGACGCAGCATCCTGAGACCACACTCTGTCCTCCCTGCTCACATTTCCTTACTGCCTCCTCCCCCCCCAGGTCCTTGTAATGAAGGTACAGCTGTAATCTGTACCTTCATGCATGCAATCTGTTACTCTGTGTTGGAGGCATATGTGAAGTCTGTGGGTGGGAGGCACCTGGAGGGCACAGCACATCTATTACCCTGGAGAATGTGGAACAAGGAAACGAAGGATAATAGCAAGACTCTAATGACACCAGTGAGCTGAAAATGATGATGTAGAACTCAGAGCATTAGGTTTTCCCGGTGTAGACGCAGGGCCTGTCCTTAGCTTGATGTATCAGTGTGCCTTAGAGAAGTCTTGCAGGGATGTTTGTCTCTCCGTGATAGAACTCATTAGCATATGGAGCCTTCTCCAGTGACAATTGCCTGAGGATGCATGTGGACTGCCTGTGCCCAGATCCTGCAGTGTAATGGTGCTTAAGGGGGCATTTTGATAAACAAGGCAAACCCATTCTTTTTATCCACCTACAATAGCAAATTAATTGAACAATTAGTCGTAATGGCTTGAATGTACATAACAAGGCATCTTGCATCCCAAAGTACACTCCTGAAAAAATAAGAGTGCTAATGTTCTACTGGCGAGAGAGGAACCACCCCCTTCACTTTTCAGGCCATTGGAAGAGAGTGCCATAACCAGAGGAAAGGCAAAGAGTCTCCAAAGGAGACGGAGCTGGAAACTGCAACTGGCTCTATCTGTGGCTATTCAATGACTACCAAGAAAGGAAACCCCATGTTCCATTTGTACAGGAATTGCCATCGCTGGGTATCGGTAGCTTACACATAATTTTAAATATAGCAAAATAAGCGAGTTGGAACTAACAGAAGAGGCAGTTTCTGTGCCTTTGTATTTTAAATGGAATATTTACGGAGTTGAGAGTGCTGCATATAAAAGAGGAGCCAGGGAGCATCAGAGAGAGAGAAAGCATGGGCCTTCATTTTCATATTAAAGCATCTCTCACCTCAGAAGGAAGCCTAATCAGACATTTTGATTACACATCGCCCTTTGATTTTCAGCAGTCTCATGCTGTGACTGGAATAGCTCTTCAGGTCCCCATGGTCTTTAGTAGTCCCTGTGTCATGCCTGCCTCCATCCTGCGGAAGCACCTAAGCATCGAGCTGTTAACAAAGGCAATTAGTGCTCATCCCCATTCTGGACAGGCACTCCTAAGTGCTAGCATTGAAATACGTAACTTACCAAAGTCCAGTGCTCTCTGGACTTTCATAGGTTTCAAAACCATAACATTTTTTAAAATTTTGGCCTTTTATTGATTTTTTTGTTGTTGTTAATTTATTTTCATCAATCTTCGTTCTTCGGCCTGTGGGGACCTCCCATCACAGTGGCCCCTCTCGCCGCAGAGCATCAGCTCCTGGCACATGCGCTCCAGGGCACTGGCTCGTAATTGGACACACTGGTCCAGCCGCTCCACGGCAGGTGGGATCTTCTTGAGCCAGATATGGAATCAGTGCCACTGGCACTGCAAGGCAGTGTCCTTATCCACTGGACCACCAGGGAAGACCTCAAAACATAACTTTTAAATGAGCAAATAACAATGTACTATCTTCTGTCACTATAGATTTATTCATATGAAATACTCAAGTTTTATAACAGCTATTTTCTCTAATTGGGCGTATGTGTAAAAATACCATCTTTAGCATCCTCTTGATAATACAGGAATAAATTCCTTTATGCTTACATTGTGGCAGAGATCATGGGGGAAGCAGAACTAGGCGTCTGAAGATTATTATTTTAAGCAAAGACTCTTTGATAGACTCTTTTCTAGAGGAGCCCCAGGAAATAATTAGTATCCTTAACTTTAGGCATAAATTAATTAGTTCGTGTTCTGTGATTTCCTTATTCTGTCTAAATGTCATCTAACTCTTCTGTCTTACACATAATTTTAAATATAGCAAAATAAGCGAGTTGGAACTAACAGAAGAGGCAGTTTCTGTGCCTTTGTATTTTAAATGGAATATTTACGGAGTTGAGAGTGCTGCATATAAAAGAGGAGCCAGGGAGCATCAGAGAGAGAAAGCATGGGCCTTCATTTTCATATTAAAGCATCTCTCACCTCAGAAGGAAGCCTAATCAGACATTTTGATTACACATCGCCCTTTGATTTTCAGCAGTCTCATGCTGTGACTGGAATAGCTCTTCAGGTCCCCATGGTCTTTAGTAGTCCCTGTGTCATGCCTGCCTCCATCCTGCGGAAGCACCTAAGCATCGAGCTGTTAACAAAGGCAATTAGTGCTCATCCCCATTCTGGACAGGCACTCCTAAGTGCTAGCATTGAAATACGTAACTTACCAAAGTCCAGTGCTCTCTGGACTTTCATAGGTTTCAAAACCATAACATTTTTTAAAATTTTGGCCTTTTATTGATTTTTTTGTTGTTGTTAATTTATTTTCATCAATCTTCGTTCTTCGGCCTGTGGGGACCTCCCATCACAGTGGCCCCTCTCGCCGCAGAGCATCAGCTCCTGGCACATGCGCTCCAGGGCACTGGCTCGTAATTGGACACACTGGTCCAGCCGCTCCACGGCAGGTGGGATCTTCTTGAGCCAGATATGGAATCAGTGCCACTGGCACTGCAAGGCAGTGTCCTTATCCACTGGACCACCAGGGAAGACCTCAAAAACATAACTTTTAAATGAGCAAATAACAATGTACTATCTTCTGTCACTATAGATTTATTCATATGAAATACTCAAGTTTTATAACAGCTATTTTCTCTAATTGGGCGTATGTGTAAAAATACCATCTTTAGCATCCTCTTGATAATACAGGAATAAATTCCTTTATGCTTACATTGTGGCAGAGATCATGGGGGAAGCAGAACTAGGCGTCTGAAGATTATTATTTTAAGCAAAGACTCTTTGATAGACTCTTTTCTAGAGGAGCCCCAGGAAATAATTAGTATCCTTAACTTTAGGCATAAATTAATTTGTTCGTGTTCTATGATTTCCTTATTCTGTCTAAATGTCATCTAACTCTGGTTGATGTAACATTTTCTAAACTATCTATTTGACTTTTTTCCTTTCTTGTCCATCTAAAAATTATAGGTATTCTCTCTGCTTGAAAAAAAATCTGCTCAATGTATACTAACATTTGCAGGTTTATTAAAATAAACTTTCCAAAATACTACTTCGTTAGTGTCATCTACCTGTTATAAAACTCATGATTTTCTGTTGACTCCAAAATAGAATCTAAATGTGCCTTTCTGGATTGCTAAACTGTCTATAGACTGGTACCAATTAATCTTCCTAGAATTTTGTTGCCAGTATATCTCAGGACACACAATTCTTTCTAATTAGACTGCTTAATTACCATCCCTAGAAACCTCCACTTGAATTCTGGTCTCTGTAGCTTTACCTCTTTCTACTCCCCACCATTTAGAATATCCATATCCTTCTAATCCAGTTATCTTATATAAATCTCATATAGCTTTTAAGGTTTCACTTAGCACATATCCACTACAAGAGGTAGGGTACATTTATTCAGGGCATGGGGCTCTGCAGCCCAGAAGCAAAAGGTCCAAACTAGTGTGGAACTGGTTAGCATTCTCATGGTGCTTGGGAGATAAAAAGTGGAATTTATGGATTATAGCATATGTAGAATTAAAATATAGGACAACAAAAAATAAGACTAGAATGTGGTAAATTGAATTGTGTTTTTAAGAATTTTTCATTATCTGTTTAGTGACAGCCCAGACAATGTGGCCTATGTACCATTGCTGTAACTTCTTAGTAGAATGTCCTATAAGTTAGCAAGCTCCAAATCAAGGAGATACATTGTTGTCTTTAGTGTCAACACTAAAAAATGATTAAGAAGAAAATAGAGGAAAAATTATAAAAGATTAAATATTTGTTAATGTAAAAGAAAGCAAACAAAAAAAGACAATCTAATGAAGAACAGATGAGACAAAATATTAAAAATGAATATATAGGTTTAAACCCACATATATCAGTAGTTTCATTAAATATAAATAGATTATTTAAGAAAAAAATATGATCAGACCAGATTTAAAACAAAAGCAAAGAAAAAAAATGCTCTAAGCTGCTTGAAAGACACACACGTTGAATAAAAACTCCAAAAGTCATAGAAAGAGTATGATAAAATATGTGCTATGTACATATCAACTGAATGAAAACTGAGCGTAGCTATGTTTACACTTTGAAACGTAAACTTTTGAGCATTACTAGATATAAAGAGTAACATTTAATAATAAAATGCTTAATCTAACATTTATCTAACATTAGGAAAATATAATAGCCCTAAATTTATTTGCTCTGAATAACTTAAAACTATAAAGCAAAAAATGAAATTAAACCACACTATTAATTGTGAAGGTATGGCTTCATTAAGTCATCAGAATTTACTGGTCTCTGTAGCTTTTAACGCTTAATTACCATCCCTAGAAACCTCCACTTGAATTCTGGTCTCTGTAGCTTTACCTCTTTCTACTCCCCACCATTTAGAATATCCATATCCTTCTAATCCAGTTATCTTATATAAATCTCATATAGCTTTTAAGGTTTCACTTAGCACATATCCACTACAAGAGGTAGGGTACATTTATTCAGGGCATGGGGCTCTGCAGCCCAGAAGCAAAAGGTCCAAACTAGTGTGGAACTGGTTAGCATTCTCATGGTGCTTGGGAGATAAAAAGTGGAATTTATGGATTATAGCATATGTAGAATTAAAATATAGGACAACAAAAAATAAGACTAGAATGTGGTAAATTGAATTGTGTTTTTAAGAATTTTTCATTATCTGTTTAGTGACAGCCCAGACAATGTGGCCTATGTACCATTGCTGTAACTTCTTAGTAGAATGTCCTATAAGTTAGCAAGCTCCAAATCAAGGAGATACATTGTTGTCTTTAGTGTCAACACTAAAAAATGATTAAGAAGAAAATAGAGGAAAAATTATAAAAGATTAAATATTTGTTAATGTAAAAGAAAGCAAACAAAAAAAGACAATCTAATGAAGAACAGATGAGACAAAATATTAAAAATGAATATATAGGTTTAAACCCACATATATCAGTAGTTTCATTAAATATAAATAGATTATTTAAGAAAAAAATATGATCAGACCAGATTTAAAACAAAAGCAAAGAAAAAAAATGCTCTAAGCTGCTTGAAAGACACACACGTTGAATAAAAACTCCAAAAGTCATAGAAAGAGTATGATAAAATATGTGCTATGTACATATCAACTGAATGAAAACTGAGCGTAGCTATGTTTACACTTTGAAACGTAAACTTTTGAGCATTACTAGATATAAAGAGTAACATTTAATAATAAAATGCTTAATCTAACATTTATCTAACATTAGGAAAATATAATAGCCCTAAATTTATTTGCTCTGAATAACTTAAAACTATAAAGCAAAAAATGAAATTAAACCACACTATTAATTGTGAAGGTATGGCTTCATTTTAAGTCATCAGAATTTAGAAGGACCCTTGCTTGAAAAAATAGTATGTAGTAAACAAATGAGGAAGTTATCCAAGTTAGAAAATGACCTCAAATTTAGGAAAAAGCATCCAATGATGACCACAGTGAACAGGTCTAAAGATGAATCACCCAGACCAGAGGAAAAGGGCGATGGTTCTGGGAGAGCTTCTCTCTGACAGATCAAGGCACTGGCATCATACCTTGATAGAGCATCTGTCAGGAAGCCAAAGAAATGATTATCTGGAAGACAATAGAAGAAGATAAAAAGGCAGCAAGAAACTTGCGGTTACAAAAGAAAACATCAAATAAGAAAGGAAATATAAGATATTTATGATATCTTATTTGACTCTCCAGTAAATAAGAATGACTTAGTCATGCCAGTAAAACTCTTTTATAATGTTAACTGAAAATTATACAGGTACATCATGCGGATGGATCAAGATGAGCAATATTGTATACGATATTAATTGGCATCTACTTTAAAACAGCAAAAGTGAAAAGTGAAAGTTGCTCCATTGTGTCTGACTTTTTGCGACCCATGGACCAGCCATGGAATTCGTGAGGCTAGAATACTGGGAGGAGTAGTCTTTCCCTTCTCCAGGGCATCTTTCCAACCCAGGGACTGAACCCAGGTTTCCCACATTGCAGGCATATTCTTTACCATCTGAACCATAAAGGGAAGCCCGAGAATACTGCAAATAAAGCAAAGAGAATATTTATAATATTTATAATTCAATAAATAATAAATAGTATTATGTGAGTATTATTTGGCAATATAGAGCTAACTATGAGACACGAAAAAACCTAAACAAAGCCTGGTGGTTGCCTCTGAGAAGCAGGATTGGGAAGGGGGAGCACGGGTTAATTCAGGAGAATTACTTTTCATTTATTTGTTATTATGTTTAATTACATGAAGCTTCCCTGGTGGCTCAGATAGTTAAGAATCTGCCTGTAATACAGGAGACCCAGGTTCAATCCCTGGGTTGGGAAGAGGCCCCGGAGAAGGGCATGGCTACCCACTGCAGTATTCTTACCTGGAGAATCCCATGGACAGAAGAACCTGACAGGCTACAGTCCATGGGATCACAGAGTTGGATACAATTGAAGGACTAACACTTTCATGTTTAATTATTACTTTGTGATAAAAATTAAATTATTTTAAGTGGAAAATGTAACATGCAGTTAGAAGAAATCCAAAGGAAAAAATGATACAATAAAAATTATCCTAATTCTGTTTCCCACAGTGTTCAGTTTTTGGTATATTCCCTCAAGTCATTTAAAAAGCATACACACACACACAGAACTTTTTAAAACAAAGTTGAAATGATGTTCCATTGCAATCTTTAATGCCCCCAATTTTATTACAAACATTTCTTATTTCTATCTTATACATTAAAAGCATACATTTTAACATCTTTCCAGTGTTCTAACATCTAACTGTTGAGATTTTATTTAACCTTAGCCAATGGTTGAATCTCTAAGGTGTTTCTAAATTCAGTCATATTATAAATAATGTTGCAATAAATATCCTTTTCCATAAACATTACATATTCCTTTCTCATAATCAGAGGTTATATAAATAATGTAACAATAATTGTCCTTTCTTCATAAAAAACTGATTATTTTCTCATGATAACTACTTAAAAATAGAACTACTCAAGTCCGTGAATCACTGTAAACTTCTTGATACATATCCTTGCAAAACTGCTTTCTTTGAAGGTTGAATGAGTAATGATGCTCTGAGAGGACAAAGCTCCATGGTGAATCAGGCATATTCTAAAAAAAAAGCAAAGAGAATATTTATAATATTTATAATTCAATAAATAATAAATAGTATTATGTGAGTATTATTTGGCAATATAGAGCTAACTATGAGACACGAAAAAACCTAAACAAAGCCTGGTGGTTGCCTCTGAGAAGCAGGATTGGGAAGGGGGAGCACGGGTTAATTCAGGAGAATTACTTTTCATTTATTTGTTATTATGTTTAATTACATGAAGTTTCCCCTGGTGGCTCAGATAGTTAAGAATCTGCCTGTAATACAGGAGACCCAGGTTCAATCCCTGGGTTGGGAAGAGGCCCCGGAGAAGGGCATGGCTACCCACTGCAGTATTCTTACCTGGAGAATCCCATGGACAGAAGAACCTGACAGGCTACAGTCCATGGGATCACAGAGTTGGATACAATTGAAGGACTAACACTTTCATGTTTAATTATTACTTTGTGATAAAAATTAAATTATTTTAAGTGGAAAATGTAACATGCAGTTAGAAGAAATCCAAAGGAAAAAATGATACAATAAAAATTATCCTAATTCTGTTTCCCACAGTGTTCATTTTTTGGTATATTCCCTCAAGTCATTTAAAAAGCATACACACACACACAGAACTTTTTAAAACAAAGTTGAAATGATGTTCCATTGCAATCTTTAATGCCCCCAATTTTATTACAAACATTTCTTATTTCTATCTTATACATTAAAAGCATACATTTTAACATCTTTCCAGTGTTCTAACATCTAACTGTTGAGATTTTATTTAACCTTAGCCAATGGTTGAATCTCTAAGGTGTTTCTAAATTCAGTCATATTATAAATAATGTTGCAATAAATATCCTTTTCCATAAACATTACATATTCCTTTCTCATAATCAGAGGTTATATAAATAATGTAACAATAATTGTCCTTTCTTCATAAAAAACTGATTATTTTCTCATGATAACTACTTAAAAATAGAACTACTCAAGTCCGTGAATCACTGTAAACTTCTTGATACATATCCTTGCAAAACTGCTTTCTTTGAAGGTTGAATGAGTAATGATGCTCTGAGAGGACAAAGCTCCATGGTACAGAGAATACGTGATACAAAGGAAGGCATGGGAGGATGGGCTGGCGAGGCCAGGAAAGGCCGTGTTCGTGAGCTCTGGCCTCGTCTTTGGGAAATACATACTGTACTGCTGACCGGTGATGCCAAGGAGAACCAAGACATGAGGAAGAAGAACATTTCCCTGCCATTCCTGCTTGATGTTTTTTTTATGGAGAATGCTTCCTAAGAACTGAAGCAGGTTAATTAAGATGCGAAGAAGGTGCCACAGTGGTGTGTGCAGATCACCATCACTCAGAGACCAGTGTGACAACAGGCATGCCTGCAAAGGCCATGTCTTTGCAACCAGCACTGAGTCCGGCAGGACAGACGGGGAAAGATAAGGATCAGTTCAGTGCAGCCTTGTCACCTGCTGCAGCCCCAGGGCTGTATGAGTGTGATTATTACTAACAGAACTCTTCGTTGCTTTCTCCTAGCTGTGATTTTTAAAGGTCTATTAGCTGCAAATAGGATACAAAGATGAAAATTTAGGCTGGAGCCTTGAAGAGGGATCCTAAACAATTGCCTGCACACTGGTGTCCTCAGAATTCCCTGGGGAGTTTTTAAAACTCTGGCATCCCAGGCCCATTCAAAGAAATGCTGATACTCGGTGCGGAGGAGGGCCTGGCAGTGCGTGATTTTAACAAGCTCCCCAGGTCATTCATTTAGATTCACAACCAAGTTGGAAATGACAAATTTTAATTGTGAAGTACCTATTTCATTTTACATATACTGATCCTAGATCATATATATATTGTGGTGCTAGTGGTAAAGAACCTGCCTAGCAATGCAGAAGACAGATATGGGTATGATCCCTGGATTGGGAAGATCCCCTGGGGAAGGAAATGGCAGCCCACTCCAGTAGTCTTACCTGGAAAATCCCATGGACAGAGGAGCTGGGAGGGCTACAGTCCATATTGTCACAGAGTCAGACACACTGAAGTGACTTAGCACATGCATATATATGTGTGTGTGTGTGTGTGTGTGTGTGTGTGTGTGTGTGTGTGTGTAAATACATATATATATTACTGATACCTATATATACATATATATATATACTTATACATACATATTTATACATATATAGTGCATGTGTGTGTACTGGATTTTTAGGGCAAATAAAGCCATTTTTTCAGGCATAGTTGAATTTTGCATTCTCTTGGTTCTAGAGAGAATGAAAATTTTGATGTAAATTTTGGAGCATGTTTTTAAGTTACCCACTCACATTGCTTTTTAACCATTTTTTTCCTACTAGGATATTTTAAATATTTTTTATTGGATTTTAAGAATTGCTGAAATATTAAGATTTATTTTCCATTTCCTAAGAATTTGGAAATGGCAGACATAAGATTATTCTCTGAGAGAGCTTAGTTTAGGAATACCACATAATTGAGTGAAGTGGACATGTGAAAACCCTGCTTTAAGAGAAAATGGATTCTGACTGTCAAGAAGTGAATTATTGAATATATTACTGTATCTTTTAAAAGGTCATGGTGTTTACAAAATATCCTATGGAAGTGAATAAAAATGTGGATTCATGTGTCAAGTGTTAGGTGAGCCAGCCAACATTATGGTCTTGAGAGAAGACTGAATCCTATCAACACATTATTTTAGACCAGTGTTATTAAACATTCAAATCATGCTGCTAACTATTATTGATCTGATTTCATTCTCCCCAAGAAACTCCTTCTTTTGCTCCCTATATGCCTACAGTGAGAATACGTGCTAGGCAGAGGGCTTGGGTATTTGATGTCTCAGCACTTTTGATTCTCATTATGAATTAATTAACTAGCATCTTGATTATACTTTGAGTACTGGGCAAAGGTATGTTGGGTGGCATTTAAAGTGGACTCATTCCTTCTGCAGCAATATTTCTTATTAATGAAAAGAATTGACCTTCTGGTTTTCTATATCAGTCTCATGAGCTTGATAAATATGTGTCTATCCCTGACAGACAGATTCATTCATGGTCACTAAACATCACTCTGAGCACATGAAGAACAGACTTAGGACTCTTGCAGTGTCATCCTGGGGTTCTTTCTGAGTTTGAAAAAAAGATTCACCTTATAAGTTGAGAAAGAATTTTCATAGTTTTTTTATAGTGTTTAAGGATGTCAAATATATATTACAAAGAGGTATTCATAATTGTGTGGATATACTCTTGTTGTATATCTAACTTGGTAGTCTGTGGATGATCCATAATTGCTTGATAATGCCTATAAACTTATGATGTCTGCATTTTTTGAAGCCTTTCCAGTGAAACTGATCTCTAAGCATGAGAAATGAAAATATAAACTTTATCCCAAAGGGCTAGACCATCTTCTCCATGAACTTTTTCTATTTTTCTTGATACAGCGGTAGTCAGTTTCCATGAGTTCAGTTGCTCTGTATTCTCAGGAATACAAGATGTGGGATGATATATACAGGAAACTATGAGCAGTTTGGTGCTCTTACAGAGTCAAGTGTGAGGCAACTAGTGAAGAACCTAGAGGGGTCAGGAGCACCAGGATAGAGTCATCATGAAACAGGTGGACATTTAGCATTGATGCTGTGGGCAGGTAGAGCCATTGCAGGGCTTTGGAGCAGAGAAATGGCCAAATGAGACTTGAATTTGTTCAGTTCAATGTAGCAGAATTGGAGGGATGAAGAGAGGCCAATCAGGAGACAGTGGCGATAAGGCAGGTGACAGAAGATGAGGGCTGGCCCTGGGTTCGAGTGGGGAGGAATGCAGATGCAGGACTAGCTTTGATATACTATTTGGAATGGATTAGAAATTAAACCCTGTTGAAAGGCCACTTTCTTGTTGTTTTAATTCGAGGATGTTGTTTAAGAGGAAGTATCCAATCAATTAGAATAAATCCCAGATAAGTTATAAGCATATGAAAACATTTTTAATATCCTTTAAATCTTCCCACCAAACCCTGGGGTGTGATGCTTTCAAAGTTACTGGGAATATCATGGAACAGCCTAGGCTGGTGTTTAGGCCCCTATGTATGCGTTTCTTTTTCTTTTCCCTCCCTTTATACACTTAATCAATACTTACTGATAGTACTCAGCTGCCAAATTACAAGGAATTTCAATTTTTTAACAAGCAGTTTCCATTTTAGATAAAAGCTTGATAAATATGTTGTCTATCCCTGACAGACAGATTCATTCATGGTCACTAAACATCACTCTGAGCACATGAAGAACAGACTTAGGACTCTTGCAGTGTCATCCTGGGGTTCTTTCTGAGTTTGAAAAAAAGATTCACCTTATAAGTTGAGAAAGAATTTTCATAGTTTTTTTATAGTGTTTAAGGATGTCAAATATATATTACAAAGAGGTATTCATAATTGTGTGGATATACTCTTGTTGTATATCTAACTTGGTAGTCTGTGGATGATCCATAATTGCTTGATAATGCCTATAAACTTATGATGTCTGCATTTTTTGAAGCCTTTCCAGTGAAACTGATCTCTAAGCATGAGAAATGAAAATATAAACTTTATCCCAAAGGGCTAGACCATCTTCTCCATGAATTTTTTCTATTTTTCTTGATACAGCGGTAGTCAGTTTCCATGAGTTCAGTTGCTCTGTATTCTCAGGAATACAAGATGTGGGATGATATATACAGGAAACTATGAGCAGTTTGGTGCTCTTACAGAGTCAAGTGTGAGGCAACTAGTGAAGAACCTAGAGGGGTCAGGAGCACCAGGATAGAGTCATCATGAAACAGGTGGACATTTAGCATTGATGCTGTGGGCAGGTAGAGCCATTGCAGGGCTTTGGAGCAGAGAAATGGCCAAATGAGACTTGAATTTGTTCAGTTCAATGTAGCAGAATTGGAGGGATGAAGAGAGGCCAATCAGGAGACAGTGGCGATAAGGCAGGTGACAGAAGATGAGGGCTGGCCCTGGGTTCGAGTGGGGAGGAATGCAGATGCAGGACTAGCTTTGATATACTATTTGGAATGGATTAGAAATTAAACCCTGTTGAAAGGCCACTTTCTTGTTGTTTTAATTCGAGGATGTTGTTTAAGAGGAAGTATCCAATCAATTAGAATAAATCCCAGATAAGTTATAAGCATATGAAAACATTTTTAATATCCTTTAAATCTTCCCACCAAACCCTGGGGTGTGATGCTTTCAAAGTTACTGGGAATATCATGGAACAGCCTAGGCTGGTGTTTAGGCCCCTATGTATGCGTTTCTTTTTCTTTTCCCTCCCTTTATACACTTAATCAATACTTACTGATAGTACTCAGCTGCCAAATTACAAGGAATTTCAATTTTTTAACAAGCAGTTTCCATTTTGTAGATAAACACAAGAACCTATCCTGTTACTTCTTTTCATCTTCTACTCCCTTTGGAAACTTTTTCTTTAAAATCCCAAGTTTCTATTCTCTCCTGTTGCCAGGTCCTTTCTAGTGGAAGCAGGGGAAACCTCTGATAATTCAATAACATGCAAGTGCATTCGTATACCAGGAAATGCCTTTGGTATAAGATCCCAAGAAGAGAATTCTGAAGGAGCTAAACCCTAAAGGTGGAAGTGCAGATGCTGGTAACTTAGTTGAGAAGACACATGTGGGGTTAGAGGGATATTCTTCTCAAATATCACCACATGAAATGTTAAATAGTACCACCTGGTTATCCTCACTCTTAGAGAGGGGCTCCCCATCCAGGATTTACTGCTCACATTGTTTGCACACCTGTAGAAACAGACTATTTGAGTAACTGATTTGAACCTTTCATTTTGTTGAATTTCACTGAAGCAAAGGGAGCAATGGATAGAATCATTATTAACTATATAGGCCAAAAAAGTGACTAATTCAGAATCCCAAGGAACTCTATGTCAAAGGACGAGATTAAATTTTTTAATTTTTTTTAAAGATTTATTTATTTACTTTGGGCGGGGGTCGGGTTGGGGAGGGAGGGGAGCGGGCGGGCCACTTCTATTGGTCTTTCATTTCTCTATTTTCATTCGTCTTCATTCTTTGGCTCCTGTGGGCCTCCCATCGCAGTGGCGTCTGTCCTCGCAGAGCAACGGCTCTGGGCGCACGCGCTCCAGAGCTCCGGTTCAGCGATTGGACACATGGGTCCAGCCGCTCCGCGGAACATGGGATCTTCCCAGGCCAGAGATCGGACCGGCGCCTCTTGCACTGCAAGGCGGTGTCCTTACCCACTGGACCACCAGGGGAAGCCCCACGAGATTAAATTTTATGGCTGAGACAAAATCCAGCTCTGCTGTCTAAAAATCTAAAATCTACTCCTGCTGTCTATAGCTCCATTCAGCTGCACAGTCTATGTGTTAACATCCCCAGCACTATCCCACCAAGTTCCTCTGCCAATTTTAATCAAATTTATGTGAGATGAGAGGACTTCACCTACATCAGTTTGGCTTCCTCGCAGTTAGCAGCCGCTGTCCATCCAGTCTTAGCCTGCTGGGAGGGACAGTCTCTGTGATGGCTTTCCTCTGTTTCTGCTCAATACTTGGTTCCCCTGCTGGAACTGGTGACTTGCCTTGAATGCCGGCCCAAATCCTGAGGATCTTGTCAACATGCCTTACACTTGACATTCCTTGTAATTTGGCAGCTGAGTGCGATTTCCCTTCGTGCCAGCCACTGGCAGAGGTCTTATTGCAAATTAAATGGAACACCCAAATCTCAGATGCTGGTAACTTAGTTGAGAAGACACATGTGGGGTTAGAGGGATATTCTTCTCAAATATCACCACATGAAATGTTAAATAGTACCACCTGGTTATCCTCACTCTTAGAGAGGGGCTCCCCATCCAGGATTTACTGCTCACATTGTTTGCACACCTGTAGAAACAGACTATTTGAGTAACTGATTTGAACCTTTCATTTTGTTGAATTTCACTGAAGCAAAGGGAGCAATGGATAGAATCATTATTAACTATATAGGCCAAAAAAGTGACTAATTCAGAATCCCAAGGAACTCTATGTCAAAGGACGAGATTAAATTTTTTAATTTTTTTTAAAGATTTATTTATTTACTTTGGGCGGGGGTCGGGTTGGGGAGGGAGGGGAGCGGGCGGGCCACTTCTATTGGTCTTTCATTTCTCTATTTTCATTCGTCTTCATTCTTTGGCTCCTGTGGGCCTCCCATCGCAGTGGCGTCTGTCCTCGCAGAGCAACGGCTCTGGGCGCACGCGCTCCAGAGCTCCGGTTCAGCGATTGGACACATGGGTCCAGCCGCTCCGCGGAACATGGGATCTTCCCAGGCCAGAGATCGGACCGGCGCCTCTTGCACTGCAAGGCGGTGTCCTTACCCACTGGACCACCAGGGGAAGCCCCACGAGATTAAATTTTATGGCTGAGACAAAATCCAGCTCTGCTGTCTAAAAATCTAAAATCTACTCCTGCTGTCTATAGCTCCATTCAGCTGCACAGTCTATGTGTTAACATCCCCAGCACTATCCCACCAAGTTCCTCTGCCAATTTTAATCAAATTTATGTGAGATGAGAGGGGACTTCACCTACATCAGTTTGGCTTCCTCGCAGTTAGCAGCCGTCTGTCCATCCAGTCTTAGCCTGCTGGGAGGGACAGTCTCTGTGATGGCTTTCCTCTGTTTCTGCTCAATACTTCGGTTCCCCTGCTGGAACTGGTGACTTGCCTTGAATGCCGGCCCAAATCCTGAGGATCTTGTCAACATGCCTTACACTTGACATTCCTTGTAATTTGGCAGCTGAGTGCGATTTCCCTTCGTGCCAGCCACTGGCAGAGGTCTTATTGCAAATTAAATGGAACACCCAAATCTCAGAGGCTGCCACTCACCTGACTTAGTGCATCATCTCTGCATGATGACTGCTGGGGTCCAGCAGATGGGATCCTCATTAACATCAGGGAAGCTTGGAACTAACACCATCCATTTGAACCATGATCCAAAATTGTTTTCTATTCCTGGCGGGACAGGGCAACTCTAAAGCCAGCCAGTGCTCTCCCCTGTCTCCACCCCTGTTCTATACATCTCAAGGCTTACATGGCTTGCTGCCCACAATTTGAAGCTAATATATCAAGTCCCTGGTCTATCTGCACACGTACATGCTAAGTTGCTTCAGTCGCATCTGACTTCTTGTGACCCTAGGCACTGCAGCCTTTCACGTTCCTCTGTTCATCAGATTTCCCAGACAAGAATACTGGAGTGTGTTGCCATTTCCTCCTCCAGGAGATCTTCCCAACCCAGGGATCAAACCAAAGTCTCTTTGTCTCCTGATTTGGCAGGCAGCTCCCTTACCACTGGAAGACCCTGGTTTGTCTATCCTAGCTTTATTGACACCAAACTTAACTTTGGCATAACTTAAATTTCTGTGGGGTCTATGCTTATGTTAAACATATAAACTTATCCAAAAAAATTTTGGTGTTTATAGTTGAATACAATATATATGGAAGGTAGCAGAGACAAACTCATACTGTACTGTATGCTCTTCAAAGTTCATGTTAGGGGCTTCCCCTGGTGGTCCAGTAGGTAAGGACACCACCTTGCAGTGCAAGGGGTGCTGGTTCGATCCCTGGCCTGGGAAGATCCCACGTGCTGCGGAGTGGCTGGACTGATGTGTCCAATTACCAAGCTGAAGCTCTGGCACGCGTGCGCCCAGAGGCGGTGCTCTGCGACAACAGAGGCCACCGTGATGGGAGGCCCACAGGAGCCAAAGAACAAAGACGGATGAAAATAGAGAAATGAAAGACCAGTAAAAGTGGCCCGCCCATCCCCCTCTTCCCAACCCACCCACCAAAAAGATAAATAAATAAATAAATAAATAAACTTGATAAAAAAAAAAAAAAGAAAAGTTCATGTTAGAAATACAGCCAGGATTGATGAACCTGGATAATAGAAGTTGAAGAGGAAAAAATTTTGCTCTTGGTACAAGGGTAAAAACGAAGAAAAGAGATGCTCAATGTTTGATTTTTTTTTGCAGACTTCTAAGGAGAAAAACACTCTTAGAGGAGTTTTCTTATGGAATCATTGGTGTGGAAAATAATGGTACCTTGAAACATAGCAAAAGAGTAGAGGGAAAAAAGAGAAAATAATTGGCTATTGCAAAGCACACTGTTGATCAGAGAAAGCATTCATGCAGTTTTAACACAGAACCATCCATAGCACAGGCTCTTAAAGGTTCCAGCACCTGGTCAACCCAGTATTATGGAGAATTGAGAACTGCATTATTTTCCATATTTTAACTTCTAATTTGAAACAAAAAATACAGTTGATAAAAAAATCTAGAAATGAAGAGTAATATTTTCTTAGTGAATTATTTTTGTAGTTTCTTAGGGTGATCTTATTGAAAGAACTAAGATCATGGCATCTGATCCCATTACTTCATCGCAAATAGAGGGGGAAAGGGTGGGAGTAGTGACAGATATCCTCTTCTTGGCTCCAGGATCTCTTCAAATGATGACTGAAACCATGAAATTGAAGACAGTTATTTTTTGGCGGGAAAGCTATTGACAAACCTAGACATGTGTTGAAGAGCAGAGACATCATTTTGCTGACAGAGGTTCATGTAGTCTTCCCAATGCTCATGTGTGGTTGTGACAGCTGGACCATAGAGAAGGCAGAACGTCACAGAATTGATGCCTTTGAACTGTGGTTCAGGAGAGGACGCCTGAGAGGAACTTGGACAGCAGAGAGATCAGACCAGTCAATCTTAGGGGAGATCAACCCTGGATATTCATTGAAGGGACTGATGCTGAGTCTGAAGCTCCAGTATTTTGGCCATCTGATGAAAACATTCAACTCATGGGAAAGGTCCCTGATGCTGGGAAAGATTGAGGGCAGAAGGAAAAGAGGGCATCAGAGGATGAGATGGCTGGATGGCAACTTCAATGTGATGGACATGAACTTGGGCAAGCTTAGGGAGATGGCAAGGGACAGAGAGGCCTGGCGTGCTTCAGTCCATGGGGTTGCAAAGAGTTGGACATCACTGGGTGACTGAACAACAACAAAGGTGAGTCAACAATTGACTACAAAAATTGCTAAACTATCTTCCAGCCATGTTCTTCCTTGTTACGTTTTTAATTAGGTCCACTATTCACACTACCCCTTCAATGTCCCCACCCTCTCCTTCCTTAGATTCCACTGTCCACAAGCTTTACCTTTTTATCTCTATTCACATATCCACTTCATTACTCTTTTCTGAATAGTTTTGTCTGTCTTCACTCACCACCTGAGAACCAAGCACTACCCTCTCTTGGGCAATTCTGAAAGTGTTCTATCTTGAATTGGGACTTAAATCTAAAACCCAGTTTGGGATTCAAACCCATGTGGCTGGGGGCTTGAACCCAGGCAAAATCCTCTTGGGACTTGAACCCATGTGACTGGGACTCAAACCCAGCAAAAACCCACCATGCCTGGTTTCAGGACCTAACAGAGCTCAGGTTCTTCTTGTCTCATTGCAGAGAAGAATTCAGTGAGAGACAAAATGATAGGTAAGAAATGGATTTATTCAGATTCAGAGAAAAGCACACTCCATAGACTGAGTGTGGGCCATCGCAGAGCAAATCCACTGGCCCCAAAACATGGCATTCTTAGCTTTTATGGGCTGGGTAATTCCATATGCTAATGAGTGGGAGGATTATTCCAGCTCTTTTAGGGAAGGGGTGGAACTGTCATGGTGCCTCTGGGTGTGTCATTTAGCTTACTGACAGGATTGAGGTCTGGTCTGCCATCTTGGACCCATTTGACTCTAATGGGTTTATGCCGTGTCCTTAGACTATGCCATTCTTTTAAAAATTGTGCCCTGCCTCTTTCCCTAACCCTTAGAATGGCTCTCCTGGATGGAACTCTACTTCAAGGAACAACCTCAATCTCAAACCAAAGCTGCAAACTCAAGAGAGGAATGTCATTGAGATAAAAGAATTAAGCTCTACTGCACTTGAGTTGCAGGTGTCAAATATTAATAGCAATCAGACTTGGGTAGTCAGAAAAGCTTTACTAATGTTCTGGATGGCAACTTCAATGTGATGGACATGAACTTGGGCAAGCTTAGGGAGATGGCAAGGGACAGAGAGGCCTGGCGTGCTTCAGTCCATGGGGTTGCAAAGAGTTGGACATCACTGGGTGACTGAACAACAACAAAGGTGAGTCAACAATTGACTACAAAATTGCTAAACTATCTTCCAGCCATGTTCTTCCTTGTTACGTTTTTAATTAGGTCCACTATTCACACTACCCCTTCAATGTCCCCACCCTCTCCTTCCTTAGATTCCACTGTCCACAAGCTTTACCTTTTTATCTCTATTCACATATCCACTTCATTACTCTTTTCTGAATAGTTTTGTCTGTCTTCACTCACCACCTGAGAACCAAGCACTACCCTCTCTTGGGCAATTCTGAAAGTGTTCTATCTTGAATTGGGACTTAAATCTAAAACCCAGTTTGGGATTCAAACCCATGTGGCTGGGGGCTTGAACCCAGGCAAAATCCTCTTGGGACTTGAACCCATGTGACTGGGACTCAAACCCAGCAAAAACCCACCATGCCTGGTTTCAGGACCTAACAGAGCTCAGGTTCTTCTTGTCTCATTGCAGAGAAGAATTCAGTGAGAGACAAAATGATAGGTAAGAAATGGATTTATTCAGATTCAGAGAAAAGCACACTCCATAGACTGAGTGTGGGCCATCGCAGAGCAAATCCACTGGCCCCAAAACATGGCATTCTTAGCTTTTATGGGCTGGGTAATTCCATATGCTAATGAGTGGGAGGATTATTCCAGCTCTTTTAGGGAAGGGGTGGAACTGTCATGGTGCCTCTGGGTGTGTCATTTAGCTTACTGACAGGATTGAGGTCTGGTCTGCCATCTTGGACCCATTTGACTCTAATGGGTTTATGCCGTGTCCTTAGACTATGCCATTCTTTTAAAAATTGTGCCCTGCCTCTTTCCCTAACCCTTAGAATGGCTCTCCTGGATGGAACTCTACTTCAAGGAACAACCTCAATCTCAAACCAAAGCTGCAAACTCAAGAGAGGAATGTCATTGAGATAAAAGAATTAAGCTCTACTGCACTTGAGTTGCAGGTGTCAAATATTAATAGCAATCAGACTTGGGTAGTCAGAAAAGCTTTACTAATCCCATCAAATCACTTAATGTAGCAGATACTAGTTCCTCTTGCCCTGATGGTCTGCAGAATTGTGGACTATGCCTCTAGTAAATTGGATACGGGCTAATCAGCTCTCAATATTCTTCATAATGCTGCAGTAAGGTGTGCCAGAGCTGGACCCAGGCCACCACATTGATGTGACAGCCAGCCCAAAGTGCTGAGCTAAGAGATCTAGGCAGTGAACATTGTAGAAATCAGTTGTGCAGTATCTCTTTTTAAAATTTAATTAATTTTAATATTTTTGCCTGTATTGGGTCTTTGATGCTGCTCATACTTTCTCTAGTTGTGGTGAGCTGGGGTTGTTCTCTAGTTATGGTGCACAGACTTCTCCTTGTGGTGGTTTCTCTTGTTGAGGCTCAGTAGTTGTGGCGTATGGGCTTAGTTGCCCTGTGGCATGTGGAATATTTCTGGATAGAGATTGAATCCAGGTACCCTGTACCAACAGGTGGATTCTTAACCACTGAACCACCAGGAAAGTCCTGGATAGTGTCGTGATGACTGAGTAACTACTGACTGGTGTGGATGTTGGCTTTGGCTCTCTGATGGCAGGAGAGTCCATCCATCAACCTGAGTTCTATGGTATTACATTTTCTAACCATAGTATTTGTTTCTGCCTACATACAACTCACAGAAGGGAGCTATTAATTATTTTAAAAGTTCTGAGGCATGAAGTATACAAAAGAAAAAGGAAAGAAAAGTTGGGCAACTGAGGTTAAATAGGTTTTCATCAATGACTTTGGAGAATGTATCTGGAGTCCAAACACTAATACTTAGGATTTTATAATGTTTAAAAGAATACTTTGCTAAAAATAACAATAGAGATAATGTCTCTGCATACTGTGATTTCTTTTCTCTTCATGGCATATTTTTCACTGTCACTTATACTGCTTAATCTCTTTTCAAATGTTTAGTTTGTCAATAAAAACCCTTAGAATGGCTCTCCTGGATTTTAAGGAACAACCTCAATCTCAAACCAAAGCTGCAAACTCAAGAGAGGAATGTCATTGAGATAAAAGAATTAAGCTCTACTGCACTTGAGTTGCAGGTGTCAAATATTAATAGCAATCAGACTTGGGTAGTCAGAAAAGCTTTACTAATCCCATCAAATCACTTAATGTAGCAGATACTAGTTCCTCTTGCCCTGATGGTCTGCAGAATTGTGGACTATGCCTCTAGTAAATTGGATACGGGCTAATCAGCTCTCAATATTCTTCATAATGCTGCAGTAAGGTGTGCCAGAGCTGGACCCAGGCCACCACATTGATGTGACAGCCAGCCCAAAGTGCTGAGCTAAGAGATCTAGGCAGTGAACATTGTAGAAATCAGTTGTGCAGTATCTCTTTTTAAAATTTAATTAATTTTAATATTTTTGCCTGTATTGGGTCTTTGATGCTGCTCATACTTTCTCTAGTTGTGGTGAGCTGGGGTTGTTCTCTAGTTATGGTGCACAGACTTCTCCTTGTGGTGGTTTCTCTTGTTGAGGCTCAGTAGTTGTGGCGTATGGGCTTAGTTGCCCTGTGGCATGTGGAATATTTCTGGATAGAGATTGAATCCAGGTACCCTGTACCAACAGGTGGATTCTTAACCACTGAACCACCAGGAAAGTCCTGGATAGTGTCGTGATGACTGAGTAACTACTGACTGGTGTGGATGTTGGCTTTGGCTCTCTGATGGCAGGAGAGTCCATCCATCAACCTGAGTTCTATGGTATTACATTTTCTAACCATAGTATTTGTTTCTGCCTACATACAACTCACAGAAGGGAGCTATTAATTATTTTAAAAGTTCTGAGGCATGAAGTATACAAAAGAAAAAGGAAAGAAAAGTTGGGCAACTGAGGTTAAATAGGTTTTCATCAATGACTTTGGAGAATGTATCTGGAGTCCAAACACTAATACTTAGGATTTTATAATGTTTAAAAGAATACTTTGCTAAAAATAACAATAGAGATAATGTCTCTGCATACTGTGATTTCTTTTCTCTTCATGGCATATTTTTCACTGTCACTTATACTGCTTAATCTCTTTTCAAATGTTTAGTTTGTCAAATGAGAAGAAAGTAAACTTCTCAATTAGTCAGCATCCAGAGTTAATACTCTGCAAAATTTGCTGAGTCTGAATAAGATGAGGCAGTGATTTGAGGAAAACATTGATAATATTACTGAGGAAAAATATCTTGGGAGAAAAATTACATTTGGCTAAAATACAGGCTTTGAAGTTTCAGAAGGGAAGAAGAGAGTAGCTGTGAAGAGAAAAGGTCAAATATCGATAATACCTTTTTAAAATCTGTGTACACTTATTTGAAAAATTCACTTTTTGGAATTCAGTTATAGGAATTTTGATATATACATAGTTATGTAATTGCCTCAATATCAATTTACAAAAACACCTTCAGAATAGGAGAAAATTGCAAGCAAAACAAATGACAAAGGATGAATCCCAAATTATATAAGCAGTTATACAGCTCAATATCAGAAAAACAAACAGCTCAATCATAAAATGGGCAGAAAATCTAAACAGACACGTCTTCAAAGAAATATACAAATGGTCAATAAACCATGAAAAGATGCTCAACATAGCCCATTATTAGAGAAATGCAAATCAAAACTACAGTGAGGTATCACCACACACCAGTCTGAATGGTCATCATAAAAAAATGTCTATGAACAGTAAATGCTGGAGAGAATGTGGAGAAGGAAAGTCTCCTACACTGTTGGTATTCATGTAAATTAATACAGCTAATATGGAAGACAGTATGGAGATTCCTTAAAAAACTAAGACTAAAACCACTATATGACCCAGAAATGCATCTACTGGGCATATATATATACCTTGAGAAAACCATAACTGACAAAGATACACGTATCCCAATGTTCACTGAAGCACTATTTATAATAGATAGGACACAGAAGCAACCTAGCTCTCCACTGATAGATGAATGGATAAAGATGACCATGGTACATATGTACAATGGAATATAACTCAGTCATCAAAAAGAGTGAACTTGAGTCAGTTCTAGTGAGGTGAATGAACCTAGAACCTATTATACACAGTGAAGTAAGTCAGAAAGAGAAAAACAAATATCATATATTAACATACACATGAATCTCAAAAAATGACATTAATGAACCTACTTGCAGGGAAGAAATGGAGATCCAGATAGAGAGAACGGACTTGTAGACACAGTTGGGGAAGGACAGAGCGAAACTAGCACAGAAAGTAACATTGACGTGTATACACTACCATGTGTAGAATGGGTAGCTGGTGAGAAATTACCATATAATACAGGGAACCCAACAGCTTGGTGTTGTATGATGATATAGAGAGGCAGGTTAGGAGGAGGGGAGGGAGGCTCAAGAGGCAGGTGATATGTGTGTAATTCTGGCTGATTTCCATTGTTGTATGGCAGAAACCAGCACCATATTGTAAAGCAAATTTCCTCCAATTAAAAAATAAATTTAAGACTGCACAAAAAGAAAAACAAATAGGAGTCCGATAAAAACTTTTCAGGATACTTAATACACATATAGAAACGTGCATAGACTTCACATGTACAGGTGTATGAGTTATTTTGAAGTTGAAGTCAAGCATTTCAAGTACCCTGCAGCCATCATGCCTTGTCTCAATCACTATCTCTTCTTCCTCCCCAGAAGTAACCACTGTCCTGACATTTAACACCACAGACCAGTTTTATCCAAACTTGAACTTTATGGAAACAGAATCTTTCATGTTGGGTTCTTTTACTTGACGTTTTGTTTCTCAGCACAGGACCATCACCTATGATAGCCTTTCATCAATATTCCTTGCTCTATGGTGCTCCATTCAATGTATGTATCACGATTTATCCACTCTACTGCTGATGAAAATTGTCTCTACCAGTATTAACTGGTTATAAGTAACAATGCTATGAATAGTTTTACATACTTTTTGTTTACCAGCATATGCATTTTTTGAGTATATAGCTGAGAATGAAATTGCTGGGTCATGGTGTATACATGCGATTAATTTACCTGGTGATGTCAAACTTCTCCAAAGTGGTGGTTGAATAGGATTTAACAAAAGAGACTGTGGGGAAGAGAGTTGGAGACAGAAGGAAATCATGATGAATAGACGGAGATAGGAAAGGATGATCTAGAGTTTTGAGTGTATGAAGGATGTGATAAGTAGATAAATCAAGTATAGGTTGGGACAAGAGTATGGAAGACCTTTATGATTTTCTTGGAAACCAACAGTGTCTAGGTGATGGGGAATCATCAAAGAAGCTGAGATGGGGGTAATATGATCAAGGTCTGTGCTTTAGGAAGAGGAGTCAGTATGAAGCATCTGCAAGGTGATGGGGAGGCTGAAATTCTGAATCAAAGTATTGAGACTGAAAATCAGGAGTCATCTAGGATGGGGTTCACATTTCTCTGAGATCTAATGCCTGATGATCAGAGGTCTTAGGAAATAATAATAGAGATAAAATGCACAATAAGTGAAGGTGCTTAAATCATTCTGAAAGCATCCCGCCACCACCCTCGTCCATGGAAAAAATTGTCTTCCATGAAATCAGTCCCTGGTGCCCAAAAAAAGGCTGGAGACTGCTGATCAAGGGAATAGAATAGGTGATATTCCTATAGGAAAGTGTAGTCTATTTTGTACCTTAGGGCCCTTTTTCTGTTGAGTTCTGGAACTCGAACATTGCTGAGTTTCATTCTACCTTTCCTTTTCTTCTCTCCTTAACAACCATAGTTATTGATTTCTTTTATAATTCCTTAATTTATTTCCTCTTAGTAAGATTTTTATTCTAATAAGAACTTCCCAAGGCTTCCTTGGCAGTCCAATGGTTAAGATTCCGCATTTCCATTGCAGGGAGTGCATGTTTGATTCCTAGTCCTGGAACGAAGAACCTGGATACCTTCCAGTGAGGCAAAAATAAATAAATAAAGAGGTTCTATATGGTTGTCGGTAGAGACTGGTTGGAGAAAAACAGCTCAGACTTGACGATTTTATATTTGGGAAGAATGTTAGATAAAAGCAAGAGGTTGCCCAGGGCTTTTAAGTTTAAACTGTACTCCACAAAAAATACTGTCAAAAAGAAACCGAAAGACTTCATGATTTCTAGTCCACAAAGCCAAATATTGGGAAAAGCCCTGTCAATATAAAGGATGTCAAACTTCTCCAAAGTGGTGGTTGAATAGGATTTAACAAAAGAGACTGTGGGGAAGAGAGTTGGAGACAGAAGGAAATCATGATGAATAGACGGAGATAGGAAAGGATGATCTAGAGTTTTGAGTGTATGAAGGATGTGATAAGTAGATAAATCAAGTATAGGTTGGGACAAGAGTATGGAAGACCTTTATGATTTTCTTGGAAACCAACAGTGTCTAGGTGATGGGGAATCATCAAAGAAGCTGAGATGGGGGTAATATGATCAAGGTCTGTGCTTTAGGAAGAGGAGTCAGTATGAAGCATCTGCAAGGTGATGGGGAGGCTGAAATTCTGAATCAAAGTATTGAGACTGAAAATCAGGAGTCATCTAGGATGGGGTTCACATTTCTCTGAGATCTAATGCCTGATGATCAGAGGTCTTAGGAAATAATAATAGAGATAAAATGCACAATAAGTGAAGGTGCTTAAATCATTCTGAAAGCATCCCGCCACCACCCTCGTCCATGGAAAAAATTGTCTTCCATGAAATCAGTCCCTGGTGCCCAAAAAAAGGCTGGAGACTGCTGATCAAGGGAATAGAATAGGTGATATTCCTATAGGAAAGTGTAGTCTATTTTGTACCTTAGGGCCCTTTTTCTGTTGAGTTCTGGAACTCGAACATTGCTGAGTTTCATTCTACCTTTCCTTTTCTTCTCTCCTTAACAACCATAGTTATTGATTTCTTTTATAATTCCTTAATTTATTTCCTCTTAGTAAGATTTTTATTCTAATAAGAACTTCCCAAGGCTTCCTTGGCAGTCCAATGGTTAAGATTCCGCATTTCCATTGCAGGGAGTGCATGTTTGATTCCTAGTCCTGGAACGAAGAACCTGGATACCTTCCAGTGAGGCAAAAATAAATAAATAAAGAGGTTCTATATGGTTGTCGGTAGAGACTGGTTGGAGAAAAACAGCTCAGACTTGACGATTTTATATTTGGGAAGAATGTTAGATAAAAGCAAGAGGTTGCCCAGGGGCTTTTAAGTTTAAACTGTACTCCACAAAAAATACTGTCAAAAAGAAACCGAAAGACTTCATGATTTCTAGTCCACAAAGCCAAATATTGGGAAAAGCCCTGTCAATATTTAGTGCTTTGTTTATAGTTTTAATAGGAAAGGCTTCACAGTCTATGCATTATTAGTATGAAACCGTATTAAGCGTTGATCAACAGACGACCAATTTAGTCTGATTGTTTTATGATGGTATTAGCACACAGTTAAGGGGACCAGATGGGTCAACAAAGAAGTAGATAATTATGTGGCAAAGAATGAATTCTGTCAATCAGGTTTTCTTGCAGCACAGAAAAATACATTAACAACCCCTCCACGCCCCAGTGTCAAAGGCTTGACATTACCTGTTTTTCAACATGAATCTGCCATCATTTAATAGCTCTGGGGTTTGGGCTCAATTAGTTTCAATCTTTGTGGTATGTGCCTGAAACCTCAGCTGAGGCAATCACAATAAATATTTGGTAGACTCCAGAAGAATAATTGTATTCCCCAGCTACAAGCAATTAAGAACTAGATGTATTCCTTGTAAACCTTTGCAAATGCACTGAAAACGTGTTTTAAAAGACCAATAATTAAATGACTTCTTTCCTTCATTGGCATTTAGGTAGAGGAAATGAAGATTTGTTGTTTTACTTAGGAGGGAAGGATATTTTCTGCTGTAAAAATTATAATGGTTTATATATAACCTCCTTATCATCCTTCAAAATTCATGGAGAATGGGATGGATGCCAAGAAACAGATGGGCAAAGATCCCAAAATTCAGAAAGAAAAAAAGAATGGTTTTAGGAACTGCCTGGGGGAGCAGCTTAGTTTCAATTCCCTCTTATCTTTTAGAATGCATTAATAAGAATTTTAGGTTTAGAACTATTCACCCATCTTTTCCCCAAAAAATAACCTCTTCTACAACATCCAAAAAGTTACCCATTATCCACATAGAAAAAGTGACAAATATATTTTAAGTTGTGAGAAGTCATTATTAGAGCTTTTCAAAATGAGAAGGCTTGAGCATTTATCTAATGAAAGAGAAGTTTTGTCACACTGTCTTGAAATTTTTATATACGGATTGAAAGTAGGAGAGGAAAAGAACATTTAAAGAACTCATTTAATACCCTTTTAATCTTTACAATAGCCCTGTGTAATGGATACTTTATAGCCTAAAGTGAAAAACCTGGGGTTTCAAGAGATTATATAATTCATCCAAGGTCACTGAAATAGTACGTGGTGAAAAGTAGATGCCTTTGGTTTCATTTTTTCTTGTGGATCTCTATACTGATATTTTCCTCACTACACTGTATTCAACCCTGTGCCTAATGCAGCTACTGTACAAATATGATGTCTTCTGCATGAATAATTCCTGTAATGGGGAGGTCTTATGTATGATTTTACATCACTTTCTTTGCATTCATTTTTCTTTTACTTCTGTGATTAGTTTCTCCAGTCTCCTTTCATAGGCCTTAGTCTTCAACCTGTTCCACAGGTGTCTTCCTTCCTTTGTATTCCATATTTCAATCAACAAACACTCCCTGGAGTATCTTGGTATGTGTATGGCTTCACCTAATACCTGTACACATGTAAATCCGGGTCCCAAGTCGCTCTCCTTAGACTCATGTATGAAGTGATACGGACTCATTGGGGCATCTATGGATCATGACACTCAGGCATTCAGCCAGTATCCTTCCTGCCCCCAAACATTTTATTTTGCATCTGCCCACCATCCAATAATTAAATACTTCATTTCCTTCATTGGCATTTAGGTAGAGGAAATGAAGATTTGTTGTTTTACTTAGGAGGGAAGGATATTTTCTGCTGTAAAATTATAATGGTTTATATATAACCTCCTTATCATCCTTCAAAATTCATGGAGAATGGGATGGATGCCAAGAAACAGATGGGCAAAGATCCCAAAATTCAGAAAGAAAAAAAGAATGGTTTTAGGAACTGCCTGGGGGAGCAGCTTAGTTTCAATTCCCTCTTATCTTTTAGAATGCATTAATAAGAATTTTAGGTTTAGAACTATTCACCCATCTTTTCCCCAAAAAATAACCTCTTCTACAACATCCAAAAAGTTACCCATTATCCACATAGAAAAAGTGACAAATATATTTTAAGTTGTGAGAAGTCATTATTAGAGCTTTTCAAAATGAGAAGGCTTGAGCATTTATCTAATGAAAGAGAAGTTTTGTCACACTGTCTTGAAATTTTTATATACGGATTGAAAGTAGGAGAGGAAAAGAACATTTAAAGAACTCATTTAATACCCTTTTAATCTTTACAATAGCCCTGTGTAATGGATACTTTATAGCCTAAAGTGAAAAACCTGGGGTTTCAAGAGATTATATAATTCATCCAAGGTCACTGAAATAGTACGTGGTGAAAAGTAGATGCCTTTGGTTTCATTTTTTCTTGTGGATCTCTATACTGATATTTTCCTCACTACACTGTATTCAACCCTGTGCCTAATGCAGCTACTGTACAAATATGATGTCTTCTGCATGAATAATTCCTGTAATGGGGAGGTCTTATGTATGATTTTACATCACTTTCTTTGCATTCATTTTTCTTTTACTTCTGTGATTAGTTTCTCCAGTCTCCTTTCATAGGCCTTAGTCTTCAACCTGTTCCACAGGTGTCTTCCTTCCTTTGTATTCCATATTTCAATCAACAAACACTCCCTGGAGTATCTTGGTATGTGTATGGCTTCACCTAATACCTGTACACATGTAAATCCGGGTCCCAAGTCGCTCTCCTTAGACTCATGTATGAAGTGATACGGACTCATTGGGGCATCTATGGATCATGACACTCAGGCATTCAGCCAGTATCCTTCCTGCAAACAACTCTCCCAACTCCAAATCTATTTCTGTAGTTCTGCTCTGCATATCTGCCCACCCATGCACTCAAATCAGAAACACAGTGGTTCTTTGTCACTACTGCCTGCCTTGGCTCCCCACCATCCACTAAATCATTCATTCCTGTCTCACTGAAGGTGTTTACATCTCTTCCCTTCTCTTTACTTCTGTTGTCCCTTAATACAAACCCACTGCATGGGGGTGCTCAGCCTCAGAAATGATCTCTAGTTCTGCAAGGGCATTGTCCTTGCTGTAGTCAGAATAGTTTATGTAAAACCTTTATCTTACTATGTTGCTTTCCTTCCTCAACATTCTTAGCCTTTTTATGTCTTCAGAACAAAAGAAAACCTCACAGTGTGGGTTTAAAGAGCACTCATTCTTTCTTCTAATTAAGCCACTTCTTTCTCCTCTTCTCGGAACTAGCCATTGGGTTTAGATCAGGGAGAGGATGTCCTACTGACTATCAAATATTCCTCAGTGAATATGCATTGGAAATTTTTTTTTTTTTTTTAATTAGACCTATGAGTTTTATCCTAGACTGCCAGACTGGTCTTTAAGTTTGTGATTTTAACAAGTGGTCTGAGTGTTTTGGGTATACATTTCCATTTGGGAACCAAAATTTCAATGGATAGGAGCACATGTCCACCTGCTTTTGACCCCACAGTATGTTAGGGAAGTTAACTTGAACATACTTTTGACAAGGCAGACATAAGACGAGACAGGCATCAAGAGAGCTGAGATTATGAAGAGTAGATAAAATTTCTGCTGTTGAAAATTAAAGGCATTTGAAGAGTACCAGAAGTCACTTTTTGTCAGAGAAGTCTTTCTGAAAATTGAGTCTTGGCTCAGCTTCTTTTGACTACATTCTCTGCTCTGACTTGAGTAGGAGAATGTGTATTATACCAGTTTGTGCTTTTAATATTCTGCTTCCAGTTTATGAAGTTGTACTCAGCTCTTTAAGCAACAAACTTACTAAGCTATTCAGTAATGACTTGTTAGCAGAGACTCAATGGCTGCAGGGAAGAGCTGACAGGAGGGCAACAGGGTGATGTATGTGTGAGAGTTGTGTATTTCCTGCAACGCTGGTTTTCAGAGGTGGCATGAGAGTAAGAAAGCTTTTCAGCTCTGTGGGTTATCCCGTGGTCCTCTTCACACAATTGTTCTCAATTCCACATACTTAATGAAGCATGTGTGTATTCCCCTATACATATCCCTATATCTTAGCTGTCATTCAAGCTGTACCCTGAAAACCTCTGTCTGTTCCAGCTCAGGAAAATCTTTTTAGTATCTGAATGAGTGACCATTGCCATTTATAGCCCTTGTCACCAGCTCCTATTCTTCTTAACATTCCCTAAGCACTTACTTTATTATGGACATGAGGCTAAACATTTGCACAAAATAGTTTATTCAGTTCTTATTAATTCCATGAATTCAGTAGTGACTTTATCTTCTTTTTATGCTGATGGCTTAGAGAAGTAAGATAAATTGTCCACAGTCACAAAACCAGTAAGTAGAATGGTAAGGGTTGAAACCCAAGTCTTGATAATTATTCTAGGACAGGACACAATTACCTTTAGCTTCTTTGTAATTATTTCATATATATCATCTTGTTTTCCTTCCCCCTGGTCAATGTAAATTCTCTGGACAAAATCCTTGAATAAGAATCAGAATGATGATGACTTTTCTTAGATGGCTTTCTTTGTATTTCTGCTTATCAATGTGTCCCCAAGTATGGCTTCTTGTGAACTCCATCATGCAGAACTCCCTTGATCCTGGTCTGCCTTCTGGTTGGGTTTGACCAGTAGGAGTTAGGAAAATGGAGGTAAGAGAATGGAAGAGATAGAGGCCAGGGTGTTTCATGCTTCATCTCTGCTTTGGGCCAACTTTGTCATCACTGAATCTCTCAGTTACTGAAATTCTGAGCTGGTTTCATTTGGTTTTTCAGTAGTGACTAGGACTTGGTTCTCTCCCCTGGCTCCCTTGGCTCTCCAGGCAGCAGCAGATCCACACAATGGCTATTTTCTCGTGATACATCTCCCTGGTTTGTTCCCCTCTTCCAGGCTCCTGTTATCAATCCCTCTGCTTTTTAACCATCTGAGGTTTATTCTTATTTTTTTTTTTAATATTTGCTCTCTGGTCCTATTTATTTGGCTGTGTTTTGTGGCAAACAGGACCTTAATTCCCCAGTCAGGGTTCAAACCCATGCCCCCTCCACTGAAAGTGTAGAGTCTTAACCACTGGACCACCAGAGAATTTTGGGGTTTTTCCCCGCTGGTACTGCCCAACAGGGTTAGCATACTTGATTCCACATATTGAAGCCCTATACATATCCCTATATCTTAGCTGTCATTCAAGCTGTACCCTGAAAACCTCTGTCTGTTCCAGCTCAGGAAAATCTTTTAGTATCTGAATGAGTGACCATTGCCATTTATAGCCCTTGTCACCAGCTCCTATTCTTCTTAACATTCCCTAAGCACTTACTTTATTATGGACATGAGGCTAAACATTTGCACAAAATAGTTTATTCAGTTCTTATTAATTCCATGAATTCAGTAGTGACTTTATCTTCTTTTTATGCTGATGGCTTAGAGAAGTAAGATAAATTGTCCACAGTCACAAAACCAGTAAGTAGAATGGTAAGGGTTGAAACCCAAGTCTTGATAATTATTCTAGGACAGGACACAATTACCTTTAGCTTCTTTGTAATTATTTCATATATATCATCTTGTTTTCCTTCCCCCTGGTCAATGTAAATTCTCTGGACAAAATCCTTGAATAAGAATCAGAATGATGATGACTTTTCTTAGATGGCTTTCTTTGTATTTCTGCTTATCAATGTGTCCCCAAGTATGGCTTCTTGTGAACTCCATCATGCAGAACTCCCTTGATCCTGGTCTGCCTTCTGGTTGGGTTTGACCAGTAGGAGTTAGGAAAATGGAGGTAAGAGAATGGAAGAGATAGAGGCCAGGGTGTTTCATGCTTCATCTCTGCTTTGGGCCAACTTTGTCATCACTGAATCTCTCAGTTACTGAAATTCTGAGCTGGTTTCATTTGGTTTTTCAGTAGTGACTAGGACTTGGTTCTCTCCCCTGGCTCCCTTGGCTCTCCAGGCAGCAGCAGATCCACACAATGGCTATTTTCTCGTGATACATCTCCCTGGTTTGTTCCCCTCTTCCAGGCTCCTGTTATCAATCCCTCTGCTTTTTAACCATCTGAGGTTTATTCTTATTTTTTTTTTTAATATTTGCTCTCTGGTCCTATTTATTTGGCTGTGTTTTGTGGCAAACAGGACCTTAATTCCCCAGTCAGGGTTCAAACCCATGCCCCCTCCACTGAAAGTGTAGAGTCTTAACCACTGGACCACCAGAGAATTCTCTTCTGGGGCTTATTCTCCTTTCTGCTGGGATACTGCCCAACAGGGTTAGCATACTTGATTCTACATTCAGCCCTGCCACTGACTAACCCAGCTTTTTCTTGCAGCTCCAGATATATACATCTAGTTCTATAACTAGATCATTATTGTCTAGATATCGCTCAGAATGTTTTAAACACTTCCAAACCCAAAGATGTATGTTGGCACAGATTGTTTTACATCCTGTATGCTCCTTGCTGATGACTAAGACACTTCATCTAGAAACCTCGCAGTTGCTTTAACCTGCTCTTACTCCTTCATTTCCCCTCAGCCAATGTCACTGTGTCCCGGAGTCTGCATCCTTAATATCACACAAATCCACCCCCTCCTCTCTCTTCCCCTGATACCTCTGCGTCGGTTTAGGCTTTCATTGTCTATCATTTAGACAATTAAATTGCAACAACTTCTTAATTGGTTTCTTGAATGCTGATCTTACACATCAACACGGCTGCCAGAGTGAGCTTTCTTTTTAATCTAAAAAGTAAGGAGGTGCTTGTTGGGAAAATTCAAGTAATAGGATATTTATAAAGTTCAGTCCTCCCTTAACACCGTAAGACTCCTTTATGGTGATAACTGTTGAGTCCATTTTGAATACACTCTATGCAAATAAACCATATATCAAAACACCCATGAATAGTATACATTCATTTTAGTCAATTTACGTTGTCTTAAAAGCTCAGATCTAATAATATCTCCTCTCTCTTAAAACTCTTCTTTGGTTTTCGTTGTCTTTTAAAAGCTCAGCCATTCTCCACCCTTATCTCATCCTCGCTCTCCTTTTCATCCTATGATCTTCCATGGCTCTCCAGGCAGCAGCAGATCCACACAATGGCTATTTTCTCGTGATACATCTCCCTGGTTTGTTCCCCTCTTCCAGGCTCCTGTTATCAATCCCTCTGCTTTTTAACCATCTGAGGTTTATTCTTATTTTTTTTTTTAATATTTGCTCTCTGGTCCTATTTATTTGGCTGTGTTTTGTGGCAAACAGGACCTTAATTCCCCAGTCAGGGTTCAAACCCATGCCCCCTCCACTGAAAGTGTAGAGTCTTAACCACTGGACCACCAGAGAATTCTCTTCTGGGGCTTATTCTCCTTTCTGCTGGGATACTGCCCAACAGGGTTAGCATACTTGATTCTACATTCAGCCCTGCCACTGACTAACCCAGCTTTTTCTTGCAGCTCCAGATATATACATCTAGTTCTATAACTAGATCATTATTGTCTAGATATCGCTCAGAATGTTTTAAACACTTCCAAACCCAAAGATGTATGTTGGCACAGATTGTTTTACATCCTGTATGCTCCTTGCTGATGACTAAGACACTTCATCTAGAAACCTCGCAGTTGCTTTAACCTGCTCTTACTCCTTCATTTCCCCTCAGCCAATGTCACTGTGTCCCGGAGTCTGCATCCTTAATATCACACAAATCCACCCCCTCCTCTCTCTTCCCCTGATACCTCTGCGTCGGTTTAGGCTTTCATTGTCTATCATTTAGACAATTAAATTGCAACAGCTTCTTAATTGGTTTCTTGAATGCTGATCTTACACATCAACACGGCTGCCAGAGTGAGCTTTCTTTTTAATCTAAAAAGTAAGGAGGTGCTTGTTGGGAAAATTCAAGTAATAGGATATTTATAAAGTTCAGTCCTCCCTTAACACCGTAAGACTCCTTTATGGTGATAACTGTTGAGTCCATTTTGAATACACTCTATGCAAATAAACCATATATCAAAACACCCATGAATAGTATACATTCATTTTAGTCATTTAGGGTATGGTACGTTGTCTTTTAAAAGCTCAGATCTAATAATATCTCCTCTCCCTCTTAAAACTCTTCTTTGGATTCCTTATCATTTTTAAGATTGAGTCCAAGTGCTTTTATATTCTATTCAAGACCCTCCATGATGAACCCCTTGCCACATTCTCCACCCTTATCTCATCCTCGCTCTCCTTTTCATCCTATGATCTTCCATGTTGAAGGGAGCTGCCTGCTCTCTAAAACACCTGATTGCTTCATGCCCTCACGTCCTTTTGTAAATATATCTCCATTTATACACATTCCAGAACATGTCCTTCTTTGCTTCTTAAAACCTCAGGCAAAGAACCATGGCATGGGAGTCAGTGAACATTTTCCTGGCCTTTGAAATCTCCAGATAGCATCAAGACTCTCTGAATACCAAATTCATTTTTCTTGTTGTCATACATTTCCCAGTTTTGAGCCATGAACTACATAGCAGCAATAAGCTAAATAATCTTACCATTTGGAAAGGTGAGTCTCTGAGTATATGCCCCATTCTCTAATTGTCTCCATGGCTATACATTTGTTGTAAAATATTCACTTATAACAGATTTCAATTTTCTAGAACCTGGGTGTCAAAAAGTAAAACAGATTAGGATACTATACTTCATATATTTCTTAAAATTCTATGTTATACAATAGCTTTTTAGACTTAGAAATCTAGACATTGACTTTCATCATGTCTTGAAAATACAGATGTTCAATAAAAAATTAAAACCAATAGTGTTTATGCATGCTATAATAAGCATGTAAACCCAGGTGGCAAAAAAAAAAAAAAAAAAGAATAGACACACATAAACTGTTTCTCTTAAAACAGAAATTCAACTTTGAAGAAGGTGTACATTTTTACCTTCTTTTAAAAAAATAGCATACCGGGTAGGAATTACTGAGTAGCTGGTCTATTAAGTCTGAATCTTGCATTTTATATGGGAAATGCTGGAAAACTAGTTTGGTAACTCTCTAGCACTCACACCTTACTAATTACCTGTTGGAGTGTTATGAAAAGGTTTTTTTTTTTTACCTACAGACTCCTTTATGGTGATAACTGTTGAGTCCATTTTGAATACACTCTATGCAAATAAACCATATATCAAAACACCCATGAATAGTATACATTCATTTTAGTCATTTAGGGTATGGTACGTTGTCTTTTAAAAGCTCAGATCTAATAATATCTCCTCTCCCTCTTAAAACTCTTCTTTGGATTCCTTATCATTTTTAAGATTGAGTCCAAGTGCTTTTATATTCTATTCAAGACCCTCCATGATGAACCCCTTGCCACATTCTCCACCCTTATCTCATCCTCGCTCTCCTTTTCATCCTATGATCTTCCATGTTAAAGGGGAGCTGCCTGCTCTCTAAAACACCTGATTGCTTCATGCCCTCACGTCCTTTTGTAAATATATCTCCATTTATACACATTCCAGAACATGTCCTTCTTTGCTTCTTAAAACCTCAGGCAAAGAACCATGGCATGGGAGTCAGTGAACATTTTCCTGGCCTTTGAAATCTCCAGATAGCATCAAGACTCTCTGAATACCAAATTCATTTTTCTTGTTGTCATACATTTCCCAGTTTTGAGCCATGAACTACATAGCAGCAATAAGCTAAATAATCTTACCATTTGGAAAGGTGAGTCTCTGAGTATATGCCCCATTCTCTAATTGTCTCCATGGCTATACATTTGTTGTAAAATATTCACTTATAACAGATTTCAATTTTCTAGAACCTGGGTGTCAAAAAGTAAAACAGATTAGGATACTATACTTCATATATTTCTTAAAATTCTATGTTATACAATAGCTTTTTAGACTTAGAAATCTAGACATTGACTTTCATCATGTCTTGAAAATACAGATGTTCAATAAAAAATTAAAACCAATAGTGTTTATGCATGCTATAATAAGCATGTAAACCCAGGTGGCAAAAAAAAAAAAAAAAAGAATAGACACACATAAACTGTTTCTCTTAAAACAGAAATTCAACTTTGAAGAAGGTGTACATTTTTACCTTCTTTTAAAAAAATAGCATACCGGGTAGGAATTACTGAGTAGCTGGTCTATTAAGTCTGAATCTTGCATTTTATATGGGAAATGCTGGAAAACTAGTTTGGTAACTCTCTAGCACTCACACCTTACTAATTACCTGTTGGAGTGTTATGAAAAGGTTTTAACTCATTTTATAATCTTAAATTTCTTACTTTACAGAAACCTACAGTTTGGTTTTGAGACTATGAAACCTGGAAGTGATTAGTAATTGAACACAGGCTAGTAGCAATCCTTGTTGGTACTTATAGTTATGTTGTCTAAGTGAAAACTGACCAGTAGATACTTTGAGAAGTCCTCACTCTCTAGGAATCTCTGGCTGAGACAGGAGCAAAATAAATATCACCTCCAAGTACTTAAGATCATTAGGAAGAATTCAGAGCACATACAGTCAATTTTCTAGAATTCTTTTTATAGCAGTAATGCTCCAAAAGCCATGTTTCTGAGTGAAACTTTCTTCAGTAAGATGCACTTGTCAAATCTTAGGGATACTCAAGGTATATTTCTCTTGTGTGTCTTGTCTGGCAGATGGACAGAGTTGATGCTTTTGCACTGTCTAGTCCTAAGAGGATCAGAGGCTTTCTCCAGTGGCTATAAAATTGGGACCTAACAGCCCTGAAGAATTAGCTCCTGAGGGTGGCGAAAACTGATGTATCTGGTCAGACTTCTGCAGGTTATTTCCCCTTTTAGTTTGCACAGTCCTAAATCCTTACTGGGACTGCCCTGATAGCTCAGCTGGTAAAGAATCCACCTGCACTGCAGGAGACGTAGGTTCAATCCCTGGCCTGGGAAGATCCCTGGAAAAGGAACACCTATCCATCTTGCCTGGAGAATCCCCATGGACAAAGGAGCCTGTCAGGTTGCCGAGTCCCTGAGATATAAATTTTTTCAGACAACTTTGAAGAAATACAGATGTTCAATAAAAATTAACACCCATAGTGTTTATGCATGCTATAATAAGCATGTAAACCCAGGTGGCAAAAAAAAAAAAAAAAAAGAATAGACACACATAAACTGTTTCTCTTAAAACAGAAATTCAACTTTGAAGAAGGTGTACATTTTTACCTTCTTTTAAAAAAATAGCATACCGGGTAGGAATTACTGAGTAGCTGGTCTATTAAGTCTGAATCTTGCATTTTATATGGGAAATGCTGGAAAACTAGTTTGGTAACTCTCTAGCACTCACACCTTACTAATTACCTGTTGGAGTGTTATGAAAAGGTTTTAACTCATTTTTATAATCTTAAATTTCTTACTTTACAGAAACCTACAGTTTGGTTTTGAGACTATGAAACCTGGAAGTGATTAGTAATTGAACACAGGCTAGTAGCAATCCTTGTTGGTACTTATAGTTATGTTGTCTAAGTGAAAACTGACCAGTAGATACTTTGAGAAGTCCTCACTCTCTAGGAATCTCTGGCTGAGACAGGAGCAAAATAAATATCACCTCCAAGTACTTAAGATCATTAGGAAGAATTCAGAGCACATACAGTCAATTTTCTAGAATTCTTTTTATAGCAGTAATGCTCCAAAAGCCATGTTTCTGAGTGAAACTTTCTTCAGTAAGATGCACTTGTCAAATCTTAGGGATACTCAAGGTATATTTCTCTTGTGTGTCTTGTCTGGCAGATGGACAGAGTTGATGCTTTTGCACTGTCTAGTCCTAAGAGGATCAGAGGCTTTCTCCAGTGGCTATAAAATTGGGACCTAACAGCCCTGAAGAATTAGCTCCTGAGGGTGGCGAAAACTGATGTATCTGGTCAGACTTCTGCAGGTTATTTCCCCTTTTAGTTTGCACAGTCCTAAATCCTTACTGGGACTGCCCTGATAGCTCAGCTGGTAAAGAATCCACCTGCACTGCAGGAGACGTAGGTTCAATCCCTGGATTGGGAAGATCCCCTGGAAAAGGGAACACCTATCCACTCCAGTATTCTTGCCTGGAGAATCCCCATGGACAAAGGAGCCTGTCAGGTTGCAGTCCATACGGTTGCAAAGAGTCAGATACGACTGAATGATTTTTAAGTCCTTATTGTGCTAAGCAATGTAGGGGTAATAAAATAATGAATAAATTATGCCAGCTAGGTAGCACTTAATTTTAATGGGTAAACAAACTCTCACCTAGCAGAGAAAGGTGTAGGAGAATCCTTTTGGACAACAGAGACTGCATGTTTGAAGTCCAAGTATCAGAGAATTGCCTGGTTTAATTATCACCCTTACCTGTTAAAAGCAAAGAAGATGGCAACAAAGGTTAGTAGACTTGGATGTTTGTCCTTCTGGGATATTAAGTAATTATGTAATCCTAGTTCTCTGGACTATGGTACGTGAATGAACTGTATATGTGTGTATATATATATATATATATATATATATATATATATATGCATGGCATGAGTACATGCTAAGTCACATTAGTGAACCTCATGGACTATAGCCTGCCAGGTTAAAGAACCATTGTTTCAACTTGTTTACCTATTTTTTTTCCCTCATTTTATTTCTCTTTCTCTTTTGTTCTCTTCTCTTGGTTTGATGACCATCTTCAGTGTTGTGTTTGGGTTACATATATATGTATAACTGAATCATTTTACCGCATACCTGAAACTAACACAGTATTATTAATCAACTATAATGTCAAGTAAATGTTTTTTAAAAATTAAAAGGAAAAAGCTTCTAGAATAGTGCTCTCAAATTCTATCCATGACTCTGTCCTGTTTAAAATTTTTATCATTGTCTTATAAACCTCTTTAGAGGGTATACATAAGTATACTTCAAGTTACTTTGACCATTTTCTATTATCTGGCCATGCAAATATTTCCTGTCGTTGAACTATAGGCAGCATGTTTGTAAGGCAGTGGGAGACTCTCTAGTCCTCTCCTTTACTACTACAGTGACTGAGGAAGCTTCACTGTTTACATGATGCAGCTACAAAATGTTGAAGCCTATGCTAGCTGGGTCCCTGAGTGGCTGTGGAAGGTAAAGCCTCTGACTAGTCATACTAAATGAGTAATGTGAGCAAGATATAAATATTAGATTAAGTCACTGAGGTTTCACAGTTTCATAGTTACCATAGGCAGGTCTATCCCAGCTAATACATATAAATAGAAGAACTGATATTGTAAATTTTATCTGTCAAGCTCAAAACACTTGGGCTATTCTAGTATTTAGGCCAAGAGTAATTCCGGATGAGTAGGGGGTGGCTTGATAGTAGTTCATGTAAGAAGTTATAAGGGAAAAAGATGATTAAAAAGATGAACTGCAGCATACTTGCGATCTTCAGATATTTGAGGAGTTTCCATAGAGAGGTCAACTTGTCCCGGATTACTGCAGAGGGTAGAAATAAATATGAGAAAACTCTAAGCAATATAGAGACTCAAAACAGAGAATACTTTATTAATTTGAGCAATTCATATGTGGATAAATATGCTTTTCAAATAGTAAAATTAAGAACATTTGAGATAGTCATGTTGAAGTTAGATGCCCAAGAATCAGGAATGGTATATGACAAATTTCTTAGGTATATAAAATTTCGATCTATAAAATGTTTTCAGTGTTGAAATTCTATGATAGATAGTTTGAACATCAATAATGGTGAGATTCTTGCTATGTGTGTTATGAGGTGGGATATGTGTTATAATTACCCAGAAGAGAACTTGATTTGTACTAACTGATCTACAGTTCATGTAGCCCTTTGTGATGATGGTATGGATGCTGTCAACTGCTGTAAGATATTATAACTTGGCTAGACTAAGTTGGATAAGATCAAGGAACTAGAGTAGTGGTTCTCAAGATTGTACTGACTAATAAATTAGCATTTTCTGAGGATTAAAATAATCATACTGGAAATTATAGATTCATAAGCCTTTATCTCCTGAAAGTTTAACATACAGGTTGGTGTAGGGAGCTCGAATATGTGTTTAAATTCGATAGGTTATTGTTGTGGGCAGAGTGATTGGGACTGGAGTTCTTTAGAACTCACTTGTTTCCCTGCTTCTGTGGGCCTTTTATTCTTTGAGGTTTGTTTTCTCCTTCATTTCATAAACAAGATTCCCTTTCCAATCCCCAAGCCTATTTCAACTGAGAAAAGCAAAAGGAGATGTATCCATGTGATGGTCCATATGCATATATAGGGACACATAAATTCAGTGGGACTATAAGCAATGATGGCAGAAAATTCCATTCTGGTCCAGTAGCTAAGACTCTGCTCCCAACACAGGGGGCTTGGGTTCAATGCCTAGTCAGAGAACTAGATCCCACATGCCACAACTGAGAGTTCTCATGTCCCAACAAAGATCAAAGATCCCACATGCTGTAACTAAGACCTGGCACAGCCAAATGTATAAATAATAAGTAAATATACAAACAAGGCAATAGTGGCAGAAGCAAACATAGCAGGTCCAGAATTTGAGCTGAGAAAACAGTCACAAAGGACAAGAATCCAAACCTGCTATGGCCACCAGACTCCTCCTCTCTCCACCATTTCTCAGCACATTGGGACAGGCAGAGGAACTCCCTTGGCTGCAAACAGAGGACTCTCAAAATCCATGTAAGGTAACATTTTCTTCCAGCAAAAATTTTGTCAACTCACAATGACCACAGTCGAGCAGATGAGCCTCACTGCATTTTTCAGGGTGTCATCTGCTCAGTTATCCCTGAATCTTGTGGCTGCTCTGGCATCTGGCTGTGACAGGCAGCATTGCAAAGGGTGAGTTTCTGAAGGAGATCTGGCAAACTCCCTCTCAGAAGGGATGATAAACAGACCCCCAGGTCCATGCAGAGGGTCCTTAGCAGAGTGAATACTCACTCTTCATGGAACCTTCTCAAGCTCCCTTCATCCATTCCTCTCTGCAACAACTGGCTAGGGTCACTGAGCACACAGTCTTGTCAAGATTGTACTGACTAATAAATTAGCATTTTCTGAGGATTAAAATAATCATACTGGAAATTATAGATTCATAAGCCTTTATCTCCTGAAAGTTTAACATACAGGTTGGTGTAGGGAGCTCGAATATGTGTTTAAATTCGATAGGTTATTGTTGTGGGCAGAGTGATTGGGACTGGAGTTCTTTAGAACTCACTTGTTTCCCTGCTTCTGTGGGCCTTTTATTCTTTGAGGTTTGTTTTCTCCTTCATTTCATAAACAAGATTCCCTTTCCAATCCCCAAGCCTATTTCAACTGAGAAAAGCAAAGGAGATGTATCCATGTGATGGTCCATATGCATATATAGGGACACATAAATTCAGTGGGACTATAAGCAATGATGGCAGAAAATTCCATTCTGGTCCAGTAGCTAAGACTCTGCTCCCAACACAGGGGGCTTGGGTTCAATGCCTAGTCAGAGAACTAGATCCCACATGCCACAACTGAGAGTTCTCATGTCCCAACAAAGATCAAAGATCCCACATGCTGTAACTAAGACCTGGCACAGCCAAATGTATAAATAATAAGTAAATATACAAACAAGGCAATAGTGGCAGAAGCAAACATAGCAGGTCCAGAATTTGAGCTGAGAAAACAGTCACAAAGGACAAGAATCCAAACCTGCTATGGCCACCAGACTCCTCCTCTCTCCACCATTTCTCAGCACATTGGGACAGGCAGAGGAACTCCCTTGGCTGCAAACAGAGGACTCTCAAAATCCATGTAAGGTAACATTTTCTTCCAGCAAAAATTTTGTCAACTCACAATGACCACAGTCGAGCAGATGAGCCTCACTGCATTTTTCAGGGTGTCATCTGCTCAGTTATCCCTGAATCTTGTGGCTGCTCTGGCATCTGGCTGTGACAGGCAGCATTGCAAAGGGTGAGTTTCTGAAGGAGATCTGGCAAACTCCCTCTCAGAAGGGATGATAAACAGACCCCCAGGTCCATGCAGAGGGTCCTTAGCAGAGTGAATACTCACTCTTCATGGAACCTTCTCAAGCTCCCTTCATCCATTCCTCTCTGCAACAACTGGCTAGGGTCACTGAGCACACAGTCTTTTCATGACAGTGTCTTTCCCCTGGATGACAATTATTTTTTAACAAGTCGAGGTAACTACATAGTCATTTGTGTCTGGGGATAAGTGTTGCAGGCTATTTTCAGTTCAGTCCCTTTCTCTCTCTTTCTATAATTGTCACAGTCTTTAATGAGGCTTGAAACGCTCAATTGCCTGACCTCTGTTTCAAAGACTTTGATGTTTGGTGCCTGATAAGGCAGTATGAACCCCCAAAGAATGAAAGGAAGAATTTTGCTGATCCCCCTACCCCACTCCCTAATACGTTGCTACCTAGCTTCAGCACAACTCCTATATTTCAGCTGGTAACTATCTTCTCTGAATTCTTGTCGGGGCCCATAGTCAGTTCCAAAGTTTTAGTTAACTGATCTGTTTGGCAGGGTGAATCAAAGTCATCCAGTGTCTCTGGCAGCCTGAGCTTCTATGATTTCTCTCCTCATGTGTGTGCTTTTCCTATTTTCCACACTTTCAGTGCCTTGCACAAAGCTTTAAACATAGAAAGAGCTTAACTAGTAAGCCTTTGAGCTTAGTATGTGTGGATGGAGGAATGAACAAGGTACTAGAATTCAAAGAAGAAACTTTTGGGCACAAGTATTGGATTGGCCAAAAATTCCATTTGAGTTTTTCCATAATATCCTTTGGAAAAACCAGAACGAACATTTTGGCCAACCCGTATATATGCACTGTCAGTTTATTTGGTATAGCTCTGTTAGTACAGAAATCTAATCACTGATCGTAGTTCTATTCACTTTTAAATATGTTGGATATTAAATATATGGTCATCATATTCATTTGTAATCTTCTCTGGTTCTTTATTAAGAACTGTTACTCTTATATTTAATCCAAATGATCTTAAATTTGGATTTTTTATTTTGTAACACAATAGCATATTTTAAATGACCAAGATTAGGTAAGACAGGTTAACCCTACCTACCAAGAAGCCTCTTAAAGGTATCAGTGGTTTATAGCATTAATGAAGCTTGTTAAACAAGACAGGGAATTAAAAGATAAACTTAAAACATTAAAATTATTACAATTTTAAAAAGTATTGGTGTTTCACTTCTCTGCAAGACAATAACTCATCCTCAGATATATCAGGTAAATGGAGGGTTTCTATAATTAGTAATATTTTTCCCCAGGTTCTGTGCTATGTGTTGTGGGTGGATACATAGAAAATAAAGTTAAAGTCTTATCTTTTGAGGAGATAATAAGATATAGTAAAGCCTTGATTAGCCATGCTCTGGCTTCTAAAAATCACTATTAACTGTTGTTTTTTTTTTTCTTTTATTGTCTTTCAAGGGAAAGAGGCAGGTCATGTGAAAATAAATTGGTATCTTACATCTAGATTTAAGAAGAAAGAAAAATGGAAAAACAGTTGTCCCTCTTGATTCCTTGAGACTGTTCTAGCATCAGCTCTCAATCTGTCCAGTTTTCTGTCATTTCTCTTTCTCCATCTAGAGTGTGACATGTTGAGGTGTGGTGTTCAAAAGAATGATAAACTGAAGGACCCCCTTTTGGCTTCTGATCTCTCCTCATGTGTGTTTTCCTATTTTCCACACTTTCAGTGCCTTGCACAAAGCTTTAAACATAGAAAGAGCTTAACTAGTAAGCCTTTGAGCTTAGTATGTGTGGATGGAGGAATGAACAAGGTACTAGAATTCAAAGAAGAAACTTTTGGGCACAAGTATTGGATTGGCCAAAAATTCCATTTGAGTTTTTCCATAATATCCTTTGGAAAAACCAGAACGAACATTTTGGCCAACCCGTATATATGCACTGTCAGTTTATTTGGTATAGCTCTGTTAGTACAGAAATCTAATCACTGATCGTAGTTCTATTCACTTTTAAATATGTTGGATATTAAATATATGGTCATCATATTCATTTGTAATCTTCTCTGGTTCTTTATTAAGAACTGTTACTCTTATATTTAATCCAAATGATCTTAAATTTGGATTTTTTATTTTGTAACACAATAGCATATTTTAAATGACCAAGATTAGGTAAGACAGGTTAACCCTACCTACCAAGAAGCCTCTTAAAGGTATCAGTGGTTTATAGCATTAATGAAGCTTGTTAAACAAGACAGGGAATTAAAAGATAAACTTAAAACATTAAAATTATTACAATTTTAAAAAGTATTGGTGTTTCACTTCTCTGCAAGACAATAACTCATCCTCAGATATATCAGGTAAATGGAGGGTTTCTATAATTAGTAATATTTTTCCCCAGGTTCTGTGCTATGTGTTGTGGGTGGATACATAGAAAATAAAGTTAAAGTCTTATCTTTTGAGGAGATAATAAGATATAGTAAAGCCTTGATTAGCCATGCTCTGGCTTCTAAAAATCACTATTAACTGTTGTTTTTTTTTTTCTTTTATTGTCTTTCAAGGGAAAGAGGCAGGTCATGTGAAAATAAATTGGTATCTTACATCTAGATTTAAGAAGAAAGAAAAATGGAAAAACAGTTGTCCCTCTTGATTCCTTGAGACTGTTCTAGCATCAGCTCTCAATCTGTCCAGTTTTCTGTCATTTCTCTTTCTCCATCTAGAGTGTGACATGTTGAGGTGTGGTGTTCAAAAGAATGATAAACTGAAGGACCTCTGGCTTTCTAGACTATCAAGAAAGGGATCAGGTCCCATCATTACCCTGTCCATTGAGATGGAAAGTGTTAAAGTGTTAGTTGTTCATTTGTGTCCAATGCTTTGTGACACTATGGACTGTAGCCCACCAGGCTCCTCTGTCCATGGGATTTTTCAGGCATGAATACTGGAGTGGGTTGCCATTTCCTTCTCTGGGGGATATTCCCAATCCAGGGATCAAACCTGGGTCTCCTGCTTTGCAGGCAGGAGCCATCAGGGAAGAATGGGTTTAATCGTTATTTGAAAGATATTCAGTATCAAGTATTGAACTCTTGTTTACTCTTATCCACTCTAAGTTGAGCAGAAAATTCACTTTATTAGAAACCCTGCTTCCTAAGTGCCAACACAAGCACCCGGTCCCCTCACGATTTCAGTTCAGTGTGATTTGTTGGCAGTTGGGATATAAGATGTGCAGACAATTGATGCTTACGTGACTGACAGTGGTCACACCTTCCTGGAGCAGAGAGAGACACAGTGGGATGGCAGCAGTGTGTGGGTTAGGAATGTTGGTACCACTTGGCAAAGTCTTGATTACATCTCACCTTTGCAAATGGGAAAATCGTACTTCAACCTTTGTCCTTTCTGCAGTAAAAGAAATATTTTAATCTGGAAAAGGAAGACTGAGGAGTAACTTATTTAGTCTACTTGCTTTGCCCTGAGCAGAATGTACATTATCCCACTCAGTACCAACGCAAATATATCCCTGCCTCCTCTCGGCTGTTTTTTTTTGTTTTATGTGTTGTGGGTGGATACATAGAAAATAAAGTTAAAGTCTTATCTTTTGAGGAGATAATAAGATATAGTAAAGCCTTGATTAGCCATGCTCTGGCTTCTAAAAATCACTATTAACTGTTGTTTTTTTTTTTCTTTTATTGTCTTTCAAGGGAAAGAGGCAGGTCATGTGAAAATAAATTGGTATCTTACATCTAGATTTAAGAAGAAAGAAAAATGGAAAAACAGTTGTCCCTCTTGATTCCTTGAGACTGTTCTAGCATCAGCTCTCAATCTGTCCAGTTTTCTGTCATTTCTCTTTCTCCATCTAGAGTGTGACATGTTGAGGTGTGGTGTTCAAAAGAATGATAAACTGAAGGACCTCTGGCTTTCTAGACTATCAAGAAAGGGATCAGGTCCCATCATTACCCTGTCCATTGAGATGGAAAGTGTTAAAGTGTTAGTTGTTCATTTGTGTCCAATGCTTTGTGACACTATGGACTGTAGCCCACCAGGCTCCTCTGTCCATGGGATTTTTCAGGCATGAATACTGGAGTGGGTTGCCATTTCCTTCTCTGGGGGATATTCCCAATCCAGGGATCAAACCTGGGTCTCCTGCTTTGCAGGCAGGAGCCATCAGGGAAGAATGGGTTTAATCGTTATTTGAAAGATATTCAGTATCAAGTATTGAACTCTTGTTTACTCTTATCCACTCTAAGTTGAGCAGAAAATTCACTTTATTAGAAACCCTGCTTCCTAAGTGCCAACACAAGCACCCGGTCCCCTCACGATTTCAGTTCAGTGTGATTTGTTGGCAGTTGGGATATAAGATGTGCAGACAATTGATGCTTACGTGACTGACAGTGGTCACACCTTCCTGGAGCAGAGAGAGACACAGTGGGATGGCAGCAGTGTGTGGGTTAGGAATGTTGGTACCACTTGGCAAAGTCTTGATTACATCTCACCTTTGCAAATGGGAAAATCGTACTTCAACCTTTGTCCTTTCTGCAGTAAAAGAAATATTTTAATCTGGAAAAGGAAGACTGAGGAGTAACTTATTTAGTCTACTTGCTTTGCCCTGAGCAGAATGTACATTATCCCACTCAGTACCAACGCAAATATATCCCTGCCTCCTCTCGGCTGCTCTGCATCTCATACGACCTTTAATGTCAAGGTTAAGTTCAAATTCTGAATTCCCCCTATTTTCAGTCTTCCTAGCCTATACACAAGGCTGTGTTATCATTATCTTCATCTTCTTTGATTTTAACTCATATCTCAAGTAGAACTGTGGATTTTATTTCCTATGACAGTTTTAAAAATGACATAGAGCCTCCTCTCTGTAAAATACTTTTAAAAAGACCCTACCCAGAGGCAGTCAACACTGCACATGCCCCTGGCCTCCTCTGGCTTAGTGAGCCCTCAGTGATTGTTTGGCATTATTAAATATCAACAATAGGATGGCTCCCCTCTGGGAACTCAATGAGAATGGTGAACTATATATGATTAGAATTGAGGAACTGCACAAAATAGCTTTTATTTATTGGCAAGAGGGAGGAAAACTACTAAATATCATCCCAATGTTCCTCTTTATCATTTCTTGTCAGCTTCTTTTTCCTCCTTGAGGGCAGCAGTTCCGTCTCTGCACAGTGTAACATGGTAACACAACACATATTATTTCAATAATGATGTTAATAATGGAGTTAGAAAAATACTTATTTGCCAGTCATTTGAAAGGAGATTTAAGCTGTGTGGTTTCCTGCCCACACTCGTTTGTCAGGACTTCCTCTGACTTTGAGGCTGGAGTTGGTGAGTCCAGCTCTTCTCTTGCAGGAGGGGAGAGGGTATCTGGGGAGGTGCTTGCATTTGTTGAGTGCTTCCCTCAGGCATGAAGGCCAGTGATTATGGTCTTCACACTCACCTGTGGAATGGTATCCTTACCCAGTTTCAGAGATGAGAGAGCAGAGTGACAGAAGCAAGTGGCCCAGGGCTAGAGCTGAGGGAGGGAGCTGGAGCTCAAGCCCGGGACAACTGCTGTTTGACCTAGTGATAGTGGAGTGTGATGGGGGAGAGGATGAAGCCAAAGGCCATTAATGACGAGGGATGTCCTTCAGTGTCTTGGCACCGTTTGGGGATTCTTCCCTCTACTATCAAAAGACTGAGAGGCTCTGGACATTTTCATCAGGGTGAAGAGACAATCCAGGTTACTGGCTCTTCTCTCTACATGGAGGCCTGAGGTTTTAGAGCAAAACTGATCCGGAGGGGTTCCAGTGACCTGTCCTTCCATCCGTGTGCTTCCACTGGCTGTCTAGTGGTCCTGCTTCTTCACAAAAGGGATCATCTGTGCATGTCCTTCCCACCCCATGGGGTTATAGTGAGTCACATTGTGGAGTAATGCCAAGGACGCTAGCAAGGGTTTGGGTGGAATGACTTTTCAGACAACTTCCAAACTTGAGATTCTATATTAGAGATGCACTGCAAAAATACTTTGAAAAGCACAAATGTCTTTACAATTATAAGATTATTAAGAGCAAGGAGGTGTGATACCAGCAGACATGTAGACCAGCCAAATATAACTCCGAGATTTTCTGCTTCACCTACCTCTTGCCAATGATTTGGGGAAAACAAGAGTTGTTTATTTCCTCTACATGTCTATGGAGAATGTTGTTTCACTCTTCCAAGGACCAGGAAGTGGTATGGAAAGATTTGAGTATATCTTAGACATGAAACAGGCTATGATCCAGCATATGACATGGATCCACTATCCCTTAGTGAAGATAAATGCTGTTTCCTATTTTCATCCTCTCTATTTGCACTGTTCTCATCAAATTCAACAATTTAATTTACTAAATGAACATGTAAGAGTGCCTTACAGAGTCATGCAACAGTTAAAAAGAATTCCTTTAATCCATTTCTAGCTTTTCTAGAAGTAACTGGCCACATTTTCTAAATGTTGAGGTTATTTGGGGACTTGCTTTTAAACCAGTGATTATGGTCTTCACACTCACCTGTGGAATGGTATCCTTACCCAGTTTCAGAGATGAGAGAGCAGAGTGACAGAAGCAAGTGGCCCAGGGCTAGAGCTGAGGGAGGGAGCTGGAGCTCAAGCCCGGGACAACTGCTGTTTGACCTAGTGATAGTGGAGTGTGATGGGGGAGAGGATGAAGCCAAAGGCCATTAATGACGAGGGATGTCCTTCAGTGTCTTGGCACCGTTTGGGGATTCTTCCCTCTACTATCAAAAGACTGAGAGGCTCTGGACATTTTCATCAGGGTGAAGAGACAATCCAGGTTACTGGCTCTTCTCTCTACATGGAGGCCTGAGGTTTTAGAGCAAAACTGATCCGGAGGGGTTCCAGTGACCTGTCCTTCCATCCGTGTGCTTCCACTGGCTGTCTAGTGGTCCTGCTTCTTCACAAAAGGGATCATCTGTGCATGTCCTTCCCACCCCATGGGGTTATAGTGAGTCACATTGTGGAGTAATGCCAAGGACGCTAGCAAGGGTTTGGGTGGAATGACTTTTCAGACAACTTCCAAACTTGAGATTCTATATTAGAGATGCACTGCAAAAATACTTTGAAAAGCACAAATGTCTTTACAATTATAAGATTATTAAGAGCAAGGAGGTGTGATACCAGCAGACATGTAGACCAGCCAAATATAACTCCGAGATTTTCTGCTTCACCTACCTCTTGCCAATGATTTGGGGAAAACAAGAGTTGTTTATTTCCTCTACATGTCTATGGAGAATGTTGTTTCACTCTTCCAAGGACCAGGAAGTGGTATGGAAAGATTTGAGTATATCTTAGACATGAAACAGGCTATGATCCAGCATATGACATGGATCCACTATCCCTTAGTGAAGATAAATGCTGTTTCCTATTTTCATCCTCTCTATTTGCACTGTTCTCATCAAATTCAACAATTTAATTTACTAAATGAACATGTAAGAGTGCCTTACAGAGTCATGCAACAGTTAAAAAGAATTCCTTTAATCCATTTCTAGCTTTTTCTAGAAGTAACTGGCCACATTTTCTAAATGTTGAGGTTATTTGGGGACTTGCTTTTAAACAAGTTGGTGTTGTGTTGTATTATGATAAATACAGCAATTTGAAAAACAAACATTTACACGAAATAACCATTTGTATGTTTCTTTGTATACAACCAATGGCATTAAAATTCATTGTGATTCATAAGATGAGAATTATTTTTTTTCTTCTTTCATTTACAGTGAGCAATTAGAATATCTAGGAAGGAGAATCCAGCATTATCACTTATGTAATGTAAAGTAGATCCAATGGTGTCCTAAGGTCATCAAATCGGGACATTTAAACAGCCCTTTCTCATTCTAGATAGAGTTAATAAATGCCTGACACCCAGTTTTTCTCTTCCTAACTCGTAGATTTGGTGTCCCATCCTCAGGGAGAAAGAAGCCCCATGTGTCTAAGTGACAGTTCTGTTACTTGAAGGTGGACAGAGCAGAGATGGTCTTACTGTTTCAACAACTCTCTCTAATCTGGTCCCTTTCCATCTTTGTTCCCATGTGACCTCCTCCAAGTTCAGTGCTGCGGGAGCCAGCCCCTGAGGGGTCATGGCCGCCTATGAAACACATCTCATTAATTGACAAGTGCTATAAGCCTGGTCCCTCTTATTTCACCCTGGAAGCTAGTAGTTAACCATTTATCAAGATACCATTGTCAAGTAATTCCCTGCCTGAACTTTACAGCCTGTATGTAGATCCTGCCCCTCAGAAAGGCATTTCCTGGTTGACATTAGTTCAGACATGTTCTCTGCAGGTGGCACTTCGCCAATGATTGGGAAACAAGAGTTGTTTATTTCCTCTACATGTCTATGGAGAATGTTGTTTCACTCTTCCAAGGACCAGGAAGTGGTATGGAAAGATTTGAGTATATCTTAGACATGAAACAGGCTATGATCCAGCATATGACATGGATCCACTATCCCTTAGTGAAGATAAATGCTGTTTCCTATTTTCATCCTCTCTATTTGCACTGTTCTCATCAAATTCAACAATTTAATTTACTAAATGAACATGTAAGAGTGCCTTACAGAGTCATGCAACAGTTAAAAAGAATTCCTTTAATCCATTTCTAGCTTTTTCTAGAAGTAACTGGCCACATTTTCTAAATGTTGAGGTTATTTGGGGACTTGCTTTTAAACAAGTTGGTGTTGTGTTGTATTATGATAAATACAGCAATTTGAAAAACAAACATTTACACGAAATAACCATTTGTATGTTTCTTTGTATACAACCAATGGCATTAAAATTCATTGTGATTCATAAGATGAGAATTATTTTTTTTCTTCTTTCATTTACAGTGAGCAATTAGAATATCTAGGAAGGAGAATCCAGCATTATCACTTATGTAATGTAAAGTAGATCCAATGGTGTCCTAAGGTCATCAAATCGGGACATTTAAACAGCCCTTTCTCATTCTAGATAGAGTTAATAAATGCCTGACACCCAGTTTTTCTCTTCCTAACTCGTAGATTTGGTGTCCCATCCTCAGGGAGAAAGAAGCCCCATGTGTCTAAGTGACAGTTCTGTTACTTGAAGGTGGACAGAGCAGAGATGGTCTTACTGTTTCAACAACTCTCTCTAATCTGGTCCCTTTCCATCTTTGTTCCCATGTGACCTCCTCCAAGTTCAGTGCTGCGGGAGCCAGCCCCTGAGGGGTCATGGCCGCCTATGAAACACATCTCATTAATTGACAAGTGCTATAAGCCTGGTCCCTCTTATTTCACCCTGGAAGCTAGTAGTTAACCATTTATCAAGATACCATTGTCAAGTAATTCCCTGCCTGAACTTTACAGCCTGTATGTAGATCCTGCCCCTCAGAAAGGCATTTCCTGGTTGACATTAGTTCAGACATGTTCTCTGCAGGTGGCACTTCAATTGCTGTTTCTCTTACTGTAAAGGAGCCATGTGGTTTGGGGATTCATTCAGAGCTGTGTTCAAACTGCTGCTTACTATCTGTAGAATTAGAAGTTATTTACTTTGTTCTCAATAGTAAAATAGGGTAGTAATTTACCAATACCTTTCATAGAACCTGGGTGAAAGAGATCGACTGCCTATAACCTCTGCCCAGCTAATGCAAGAAAGTGTTCATTATCTTCCCCAATGGTCTTCAGTTGTCCAGGGGAGGTGAGAAGCAACATCAGAGCTTCTTTGAATCTTCACTTGTTCCTTTTTCCTTTTTTTGCAGAAGTGTAGTTGATTTACAGTGTTGTGTTAGTTTCCTGTGTACAGTAAGGTAATTCAGTTATCTATACCTATGTATTCTTTTCCAAATTCTTTTACCAAAATAGATTATTACAAAATACCGATTATAGTTTCCTGTGCCATACAGTAGGGCCTAGTTCACCTCTTCTCTATATAGTCACTGTGTAGATGTTAATGCCAAACTTCTAATTGCTCCCTTCCCCTACCTTTCCCCTCTGGTAACCACAAATTTATTTTCTACATCTGTGACTCTGTTTCTGTTGTGTAAATAAGTTCATTTGTATCATTTTTATTAAGATTCACATATGAATGATATCATATGATATTAGTCTTTCTTTGTCTGATTTACTTCACTTAGCATGATAATCTCCTAGTCCATATATATTGTTGCAAATTAGATTATTTATTCTTTTCTTTGGCTGAGTAATATTCCCTTGTATATATGTATGTATGTATATAAACACATTTTCTCTATCCATTCCTCTTTTGATAGACATTTAGTTTGCTTCCATGTCTTGGTTATTGTAAACAGTGCTGCAGTGAATATGGAGGGGCTCCTATCTTTTTGGATCATGGTTTCTCCTGGTATATACCTAGAGTGAGATCATATTATAGTTCTATTTTTAGCTTTTTAAAGGAAGCTCCATAGTTTTTTCCATAGTTGCTGTACCAATTTACATTCCTACCAACAGTGTAGGAGGATTCCATTTTCTCCATGCCCTCTCCAGCATTTATCACCTATAGACTTTTTGATGATGACCATTATGACTGGTGTGAAGTGATACTTCACTGTATGAATAGTTTTGATTTATGTTTCTTTAATAATTAGCTATGTTGAGCATCTTTTCATGTGCTTTTTGGTTATCTGTATGTACTCTTTGGAGAAATGTCTACTTTGGTCTTCTGCCCATCTTTTGATTGGGTTGTTTGCTTTTTAGATAGAGTTGAATGAGTTCTTTGTATATTTTGGAGATGAATCTCTTGTCAGTTGCATCATTTGCAAATACTTTCTCCCATGCTCTAGGTTGTCTTCTTGTTTTGTTTATCACTTCCTTTGAGCTTCAAGCATTAGAGCTTCTCTAAATCTTCACTTATTTTTAAGTAATTTACATATTGTATACATTTCAAAGGGTAAAATATCATTATGGAGTTGTAGTGTATATAATTTATAAATATACATGCAAACATATTGAGATGTAAGAAAAATACTGATGAATTACACAATCAAAATAATTTAACCTATCTAAGGGTAAAATATCATTATGTTAATGCCAAACTTCTAATTGCTCCCTTCCCCTACCTTTCCCCTCTGGTAACCACAAATTTATTTTCTACATCTGTGACTCTGTTTCTGTTGTGTAAATAAGTTCATTTGTATCATTTTTATTAAGATTCACATATGAATGATATCATATGATATTAGTCTTTCTTTGTCTGATTTACTTCACTTAGCATGATAATCTCCTAGTCCATATATATTGTTGCAAATTAGATTATTTATTCTTTTCTTTGGCTGAGTAATATTCCCTTGTATATATGTATGTATGTATATAAACACATTTTCTCTATCCATTCCTCTTTTGATAGACATTTAGTTTGCTTCCATGTCTTGGTTATTGTAAACAGTGCTGCAGTGAATATGGAGGGGCTCCTATCTTTTTGGATCATGGTTTCTCCTGGTATATACCTAGAGTGAGATCATATTATAGTTCTATTTTTAGCTTTTTAAAGGAAGCTCCATAGTTTTTTCCATAGTTGCTGTACCAATTTACATTCCTACCAACAGTGTAGGAGGATTCCATTTTCTCCATGCCCTCCAGCATTTATCACCTATAGACTTTTTGATGATGACCATTATGACTGGTGTGAAGTGATACTTCACTGTATGAATAGTTTTGATTTATGTTTCTTTAATAATTAGCTATGTTGAGCATCTTTTCATGTGCTTTTTGGTTATCTGTATGTACTCTTTGGAGAAATGTCTACTTTGGTCTTCTGCCCATCTTTTGATTGGGTTGTTTGCTTTTTAGATAGAGTTGAATGAGTTCTTTGTATATTTTGGAGATGAATCTCTTGTCAGTTGCATCATTTGCAAATACTTTCTCCCATGCTCTAGGTTGTCTTCTTGTTTTGTTTATCACTTCCTTTGAGCTTCAAGCATTAGAGCTTCTCTAAATCTTCACTTATTTTTAAGTAATTTACATATTGTATACATTTCAAAGGGTAAAAATATCATTATGGAGTTGTAGTGTATATAATTTATAAATATACATGCAAACATATTGAGATGTAAGAAAAAAATACTGATGAATTACACAATCAAAATAATTTAACCTATCTATCTGCTGTGAGATTTGCTATTCTTAAGTATAATATATTTATATTGAGGCATTAATAATGATAATGTACTATAAACCACCAAGCTATGTTCATGTTTTAAAATGAAATAATTTGACTATCTCAATGTCTTATTTTTAGAAAAGAATATGACCATTGGAGATAATTAATATTCTTGACTGTTTAGGATTTGTCTTCACCTTCCCTTATTTCAGGCATCAGCCAATTATGGGCTGAGAAACCTAAAATATATACCATCTAACCTTTATAGAAAAAGCTTACTATCTTCCACTTTATTATCATTAATTCATAAGTGCTACAACTTATTCAGCTATAGAAGCTGAGGGTTTTTTACTTTTTACTTTTAAATTTATGCACAAGTATAAATACAGGGTTTAATCCTAGATCTTGTCATTTTAAGGCCTGTGCTCATTCTCCTAAACTGCACTGCCATTTCCTGTAGAATGTTACCAATAGAACAGGTACAAACAGAAGTGTAAGAGGAAGGTCACTAATGATGCCGTTTTAGGACAAGGCATTCTCAGGGAGAGTCAGACAGTATTTTATTATATAAACTATCTCTATATCTATCTGTATCTATGTGAAAGTGTTAGTTGCTCAGTCATGTCCGACTCTTTGCAACTGCACAGACTGTAGCCTACCAGACTCCTCTGTCCATGGAATTCTCTAGGCAAGAACACTGGAGTGGGTTTCCATTTCCTCCTCCAGGGAATCTTTCTGTCCCAGGGACTAAACCAAGATCTTCTGCATTGCAGGTGGATTCTTTACCTTCTGAGCCACCAGGGAAGCCCATCTATATCTATAGAAATAGATATAGAGTACTATTCCTTGATCCTATACCCATGGCTGATTGATACCCATGTTGCTAATTGATTAAAGTATTATTTTTGCATGCTTATTTATATAATTTTTAAAAGTTACACTCTATTTACAGCTATTATGGAATATTAGTTGTATTCTCCCTGTTTTACAGTATATCTCTGTAATCTATCTTACACCTAGTAGTCTGGACTTCCCACTCCCTGATCCCTGTCTTGCTTCCTCTTTTTCTCTCCCCGCTGGTAACCAGTTAGTTTAGTCTCTATATTAAAGTAGAATTTTTTTTGAAGGGTCAGATTGCAGCCACAGAATGCTTCTGAACACAACTCTCCAGGCATAATATGTGAAACATAATGGGCACTTCTGTGTAGAGGGAAGTATAAGTATTGGGGTCTAATAGGAGACTTTGGAGTAAAGATGAAAAGATGATAAGAAAATGAAAGAAAACTTGAGTTTCTCTTTGTTAGCAAGAACTTAATTCAAGAATATATTCAAGAAATATTCCTAGAATGCACCTAAGAGCTGTGGGTGAGACAGGAGAGCAGAAAACAGCCTTGCAGGGCAGTTAGGGTTGTAGATCCTGGAGTTGGGATATTTGGGTCCAAATGTCAACTCTGCCATTTGACTGGACATGATCTTGGGCAAGTTTTACCTATTCTTCCACTTTTCCAGTTTCCTCATCTAGTAAAACGGGAAAATAAGAAAACCTACTTTTTTTTGAGATAACTGAAAATTAACTGACTTCATTTCCATAAAGCAATACTAGAGCATTGCTATTATAAAATATTATACTGCTTATGGCATGGCCCTGAGCATGCTTGAAATCTAACTGTGAACTCAAGAGAGACATTCAACATAGAAACTAAGAAAAACAGTAAAAGATAATACAGTAGTTCCCTGTTATTCTAGGTTTGGTTTCCAGTGTTCTGTTGCCATGATTAACTCTAGTCCAAAAATATTAAATGAAAAATTCCAGGGATAAACATTTCTTAAGCTTTAAAATGCACACTCTTCAGAGTAGCATAATAAAATTTCTCACCATCCTACCTTGGACAGGAATCATCCCTTTGTTCAGTGTGTGTGACCCATAGTCATTTACCGTCTGTCTCAGGTATCAAGTTGATTGCAACAAAATCACAGAACCTGTGTTCAAGTAACTCTTAGTTTACTTCATAATGGCCCCAAAGCTGAAGAGTAGTGATGCTGACAATTCAGATAGTCTAGAGAGAAGCCACAAAGCACTTTCTTTAAGAAAAAAGGTCAAAGTGTTTCATTTAATAAGGAAAGAAAAAAATCATATACCGAAGTTGCTGAGATCTATGATAACCTTATTTTGGTATATTGTCCTATTATTTTTAATCTCTTGCTGTGCCTAATTTATAAATTAAACATTATCACAGGTATGTATGTATGTATAGGAAAAAAACATACAACCTATGTGCATTTGGTGCTACAAACCAAACCTGGTTTTGGGCATCCACTGAAGGTCTTAGAATGTATCCCCTATAGATAAGGATGAACTATTGGATAGTACAAATCATGCTCCAAGATGTGCCACTCAGCACTGTTTTTCAGTCTCTAAAAGTCAAAGATAAAACACTGAGTCACCATCTTCTGTATTTATGCATGCAATATTCCACCCCAGTGAATTTTATTCATCACCTCCTGGATTTCTCAATAGCTCTCAAGACAGCACCGTCTCATGGGAGATCTTGCTGACCTATCATTTGTACTCTGTTTTTGTAGTTATAGTCAAACAGAAACTCTTGTCATCATGATCATTAGGAAAATAATTCATGGGACTTTAGTTTTTTTCTAGTAAATGTTGATTTTCTGCTGCATTTAATCTGGTAGAGTCAAAGTCTCATTATGCCATAAAGCATCTGTAGTTAGAAGTTACTTTTAAATATTCAAAATAATTCATTCCAAGTTATGGGAACCATTTGTGTTATAATACTCAACTATAATCCTCCAGGGGTGTCTGGGCCATTACTAACAAGCTAAACTACCTCTATTCAGTCCTCTCAGGGATAAACATTTCTTAAGCTTTAAAATGCACACTCTTCAGAGTAGCATAATAAAATTTCTCACCATCCTACCTTGGACAGGAATCATCCCTTTGTTCAGTGTGTGTGACCCATAGTCATTTACCGTCTGTCTCAGGTATCAAGTTGATTGCAACAAAATCACAGAACCTGTGTTCAAGTAACTCTTAGTTTACTTCATAATGGCCCCAAAGCTGAAGAGTAGTGATGCTGACAATTCAGATAGTCTAGAGAGAAGCCACAAAGCACTTTCTTTAAGAAAAAAGGTCAAAGTGTTTCATTTAATAAGGAAAGAAAAAAATCATATACCGAAGTTGCTGAGATCTATGATAACCTTATTTTGGTATATTGTCCTATTATTTTTAATCTCTTGCTGTGCCTAATTTATAAATTAAACATTATCACAGGTATGTATGTATGTATAGGAAAAAAACATACAACCTATGTGCATTTGGTGCTACAAACCAAACCTGGTTTTGGGCATCCACTGAAGGTCTTAGAATGTATCCCCTATAGATAAGGATGAACTATTGGATAGTACAAATCATGCTCCAAGATGTGCCACTCAGCACTGTTTTTCAGTCTCTAAAAGTCAAAGATAAAACACTGAGTCACCATCTTCTGTATTTATGCATGCAATATTCCACCCCAGTGAATTTTATTCATCACCTCCTGGATTTCTCAATAGCTCTCAAGACAGCACCGTCTCATGGGAGATCTTGCTGACCTATCATTTGTACTCTGTTTTTTTGTAGTTATAGTCAAACAGAAACTCTTGTCATCATGATCATTAGGAAAATAATTCATGGGACTTTAGTTTTTTTCTAGTAAATGTTGATTTTCTGCTGCATTTAATCTGGTAGAGTCAAAGTCTCATTATGCCATAAAGCATCTGTAGTTAGAAGTTACTTTTAAATATTCAAAATAATTCATTCCAAGTTATGGGAACCATTTGTGTTATAATACTCAACTATAATCCTCCAGGGGTGTCTGGGCCATTACTAACAAGCTAAACTACCTCTATTCAGTCCTCTCAAGGGAAAAAATCTTCTATGAAGTATGACTTAAAATATCCATTATATATGCCCTTATGATTTACAGTTTTAAATACTAAAATTTAGAGTCAATGTTTTCTAATGTAAGTTTATAGGGAAAAATATCAAATTTTAGTATAATCTCTTTTTGAACAAAGACTCAGAGATGAAAAAAACAATTTTTTCTATTGAAATTTCAGAATTTTTTCTCCCATCTTTGATATGTATATTTCAATTTTTTTTTAAAGATGATGGGTAGTGAGTCAGTCTGGAGGGGACTAGAACTGTCCTGTTTCTGCATGAATAGACAAATGTTTTTGTTTTTGTTTTTTTTTTTGGTTAATAAATATAGCCTTTTAAGCCTCAGTCTTAGAAATATAATATCTTAAGGATATAAGTTCAGGAATATGGAACCCAGCAGTTAAATCTGTGAAAGCCTCCAGGCCATACTGGTCTTTCTGCAAGCCAATGCCTCTGAGTCCAAAGATTTCCACTCCCTTGAAATACGAAACTGGCTAGTCTGTCATCAGATCAGTCCTCAATGCCTCCTAACCAAAATTCTGCAAGCATTGAAATATATACCTTTCACTAGCCAGGTTTTTCCTTCATTTACTAATAGATGTGAAAATTCTCCAGGGAAATGACAGAAAGAAAATTAACACCCATTCCCAATAGACATGACTAAAGAGAAAATTATCCTGACTTATGACAGTTTTTTAATACCCACGTGTGGACAGATACAGCTAATGGGAATTCTGAGGATGCACAGTTGTAAAGCAAATATGTGGAGACTGGTTGTCTAATTCTCATGGTACCTTAATTGAATGCACAGACATAACACACCAGAGGTAGAGAGAGAAATGGAGATCTGAGAGAGGACATCTCTGAGACAAAATGGGACTTCTCTGCACATCTGACAGTTGAGATGTGAGCAAGAGTTCAGAAGAGCTGAGCGAGATCCCCACCTCCATCCTGAGGTTCATAGAGTTTCATGATCATGAGAAACTGGAATCCATAAAGGATGGGAAAAAGCAAGAGAGCTAAGAAAGATTCCCCCCACCCCAAGATGCATGAAGTCCTCCCATGAGAAAACAGTAGCCTGCTTAGGACTGGGATAGGGAGAAGAATTAAGACAGTCTCCTGAGGCACAGAGTCTTCACTGGAAGGGAAGAGCAGCAGGGTGGAGAGATTTCCTGATGCATAGAAAACCATGTGCAGGGATCAAGAACAAGGCTTCCACTGACCCCAAAGAGGTGGTCTTTGGGTTATAAATCTGAGAGTTCAGAATTACAGATTCTGAGAGTTCAGAAGGCTAGTGACTGGTGATAAAGCATGGAAAAGATCTCTGAGGTCTCGATGGTATACAGATCCTAAGCTCTGCCAGGGGAAACATCTGCTCCCACCATAAAACATTTGAAGGTAGGGGTGTACTAAACTTTTCCAAAGGTACATTAAAGCCCAAATCCAGCTGAATTATAGTTTAGATTGGTGCAATTTCACCAAAATGATGGTCTAAGAAAGAGAGTTGCGCAACCTTATTTGAGACTTTCAGTTCTACATTGGCAATCATTGGTATTTATGGATTTTTTTTTTTTTTTTTTGCTGCAGTGCATAGACTCTAATTCTACAGATCTTGATAATTGAGCCTAAGAAGGTAAAAGAAGTTAGGGGAGATATGCCTTACAGTAACCTATGTGAAAATGAGACAGGACTTTAAACGGTAGGACACCCAGTTCTGACTTGCAGTGCTGTGTGCCCAATACAACAGGAGATTGGTATCAGGAGATTAACAAAGAATCAAATCATATTTCTACATCTGCAGTGTTTTTATCACAACTTCTCTTTGCTATGGCTTCCTTCTCTATAAAATAAAGGACTGCTGTTTCTTACCTTATGTAGTTGATTTGCAAATCAAAGTTGTCAAGGTAAATGTTGTAGTGGAAAGACATTTTGAATACTCCAAAAATACAGGTTGAAATATTACTCATAAAGCAAAAAACAAAACAAAAAGCCCCAACCAATAAACAAAACCACCATTGAAAAATTCTACCAAAATTTTCATCAGTACAGTGGTGTCATAAGCAGAGATCCCCACCTCCATCCTGAGGTTCATAGAGTTTCATGATCATGAGAAACTGGAATCCATAAAGGATGGGAAAAAGCAAGAGAGCTAAGAAAGATTCCCCCCACCCCAAGATGCATGAAGTCCTCCCATGAGAAAACAGTAGCCTGCTTAGGACTGGGATAGGGAGAAGAATTAAGACAGTCTCCTGAGGCACAGAGTCTTCACTGGAAGGGAAGAGCAGCAGGGTGGAGAGATTTCCTGATGCATAGAAAACCATGTGCAGGGATCAAGAACAAGGCTTCCACTGACCCCAAAGAGGTGGTCTTTGGGTTATAAATCTGAGAGTTCAGAATTACAGATTCTGAGAGTTCAGAAGGCTAGTGACTGGTGATAAAGCATGGAAAAGATCTCTGAGGTCTCGATGGTATACAGATCCTAAGCTCTGCCAGGGGAAACATCTGCTCCCACCATAAAACATTTGAAGGTAGGGGTGTACTAAACTTTTCCAAAGGTACATTAAAGCCCAAATCCAGCTGAATTATAGTTTAGATTGGTGCAATTTCACCAAAATGATGGTCTAAGAAAGAGAGTTGCGCAACCTTATTTGAGACTTTCAGTTCTACATTGGCAATCATTGGTATTTATGGATTTTTTTTTTTTTTTGCTGCAGTGCATAGACTCTAATTCTACAGATCTTGATAATTGAGCCTAAGAAGGTAAAAGAAGTTAGGGGAGATATGCCTTACAGTAACCTATGTGAAAATGAGACAGGACTTTAAACGGTAGGACACCCAGTTCTGACTTGCAGTGCTGTGTGCCCAATACAACAGGAGATTGGTATCAGGAGATTAACAAAGAATCAAATCATATTTCTACATCTGCAGTGTTTTTATCACAACTTCTCTTTGCTATGGCTTCCTTCTCTATAAAATAAAGGACTGCTGTTTCTTACCTTATGTAGTTGATTTGCAAATCAAAGTTGTCAAGGTAAATGTTGTAGTGGAAAGACATTTTGAATACTCCAAAAATACAGGTTGAAATATTACTCATAAAGCAAAAAACAAAACAAAAAGCCCCAACCAATAAACAAAACCACCATTGAAAAATTCTACCATTGATAAAAATAAGTGCAGGAGAGACATCATCAGTACAGTGGTGTCATGAGAAGCTCCCTTTGTCTCTCCCCATTCAGTCTAAAACTAGTAAATCATGTATAACTTGCCAAGGTTTCTCCATCCAGTTCACCAGGAGGCTAGAGAGAGCCACACATCTGTACACCTGAAGGTGGGTGGAGCGGAACCCAGAAGGGGCTGAATGGGGAAGCAGTGAAGGTGGGGGCCTGGATACCAGCCCAGTGGCCACAGAGGACACAGGAGCAGGAGGGAAGCAGTGCACACAATTTTGACCCCTGGCTGCAGTGGTGGCCCATGAGAACTGGGCCATTACAGCAGCAGGACCTGCCATTCTGCCCTCCCACACATGGTGACAATGTTCAGAGCTCAGCAGCATTGAAAGTGGCAGAGACACCTGAGTTGAGGCAACAGTGCCTGCAACCCAGGCAACCCGACACACTGCGGAGGCACTCACCGTCCCAGTGTCCCTGGTGGTGGTGTCGGTGACACTAGCAGCTGCAAGGCACCAGTGTCCCCAGAAGCACAACCAGTGATAGCAAGGGCACCGGCAATAGCAATGGCAGAGGTGGTAGTGAATGGAAAGTACCCGTTCTCAAATATAGTCAGAGGCAGCAACAAGCTTGGGCTCTAGTGCCCCCTACTGCAAAGCAAGAGAAAGACCTCTAATGATAAACCTGTTGAACTATTCAGAATCAGTAAGAAAAGCTTTACCTAAATAAGAAAGGTGTTTTGCTACTACAGACGTGCTGGAAGAGGAGCAATTTTTCAAAGATCCTGAAAAACCGTGGTAACATGGTCTCACAAAAAGAAAATGATAGTTCTCCAGAAACCAAACTTAGTCATGGAAATGTGTGAATCTAACTGATAAAGGACTCAAAAGAGTTATAAAAAAAACTCGATGAACTGTAAGAAAACTCACAAAGGTGGTTCAGTGATCTCAGGAATAACATTGATGAACAAAGGGAATAACTTGCCAAAGAAATTACAACAATAAAAAAAGAATCGGATTCTGGAGCTGAAGAATTTAATAAATGAGATGAATACTGTAATAGTAGTCATTGGAAATAGAGTAGACTCTATGGAAGAGAGAATCAGTGAGCTTGATGGTAGAAATCTAGAAATGATTCAGGTAGAAGAAGACACAGCTAAGCTTTGCTTTGAAGAAATTTTATGAGAACTGTATGATACTAACAGGAGAGAAAATAAGGGTAATGGATATCCCCGAAGGGGAAGAGAGGAAAAATGGAGCAGAGAGTTTTTATAGAAATAATAATTGCAGTGAATATATATATGTAGTCTATATAACTATATAGTAATAAATATATAGTGTATATTATATGTAAGCATTTCCAATGCTTTTTTGTTGTTGTTATGGGTGGGGGTTGGGTTGGGGAGGGAGGGGAGCAGGCGGGCCACTTCCATTGGTCTTTTCATTCCTCTATTTTCATTGGTCTTTGTTCTTCGGCTCCTGTGGGCCTCCCATCGTGGTGGTGTCTGTTGCTGCAGAGCGCCGGCTCTGGGCGCATGCGCCCCAGAGCTCCGGCTCAGTAATTGGACACATAGGTCCAGCCGCTCCGCGGCACGTGGGATCTTCCCAGGCCAGGGATCGAACCGGCGCCCCTTGCACTGCAAGGCGGTGTCCTTACCCACTGGACCACCAGGGGAAACCCTCCAATGCTTTTATTTGCATTATGTATCTCATTTATTGAGTTCTTCTGCTCCAAAATTTGATTCTTTTTTACTGTTTTAATTTCTTTGGCAAATTATTCCCTTTATTCATTAATTTTATTCCTGAGATTACTGAACTGCCTTTCTGAGTTTTCTTGAAACTTGTTGAGATTTTTCATAACAGCTATTTTGAGTCCTCTATCAGTTAGATTCACAACATTCCATGACTAATGAAGATTATATACTGTCAGAAAAAGTACTGTATTATCTATGGGGTGTTTCATATAAACTGCAATGTAACAATAAAACATAAATCTAGAGCAGAGACATGAAACAAAAAAGAGGAAACTGATAAAAATCATAGAAAATACTAAACTAAAATGGTAGACAGAAATGCGAGGTAAGAGAAACAATGCTGATACAAAACAATCAGGAAACAACAGATACAATGGTAGTAGTAAGTCCTTCTCTATCAATAATCACTGTAAATGGATTGAATTCAACTACAAGTGAGCTTGAAGAGAGAATCAGGAGCTTGATGGTAGAAATCTAGAAATGATTCAGGTAGAAGAAGACACAGCTAAGCTTTGCTTTGAAGAAATTTTATGAGAACTGTATGATACTAACAGGAGAGAAAATAAGGGTAATGGATATCCCCGAAGGGGAAGAGAGGAAAAATGGAGCAGAGAGTTTTTATAGAAATAATAATTGCAGTGAATATATATATGTAGTCTATATAACTATATAGTAATAAATATATAGTGTATATTATATGTAAGCATTTCCAATGCTTTTTTGTTGTTGTTATGGGTGGGGGTTGGGTTGGGGAGGGAGGGGAGCAGGCGGGCCACTTCCATTGGTCTTTTCATTCCTCTATTTTCATTGGTCTTTGTTCTTCGGCTCCTGTGGGCCTCCCATCGTGGTGGTGTCTGTTGCTGCAGAGCGCCGGCTCTGGGCGCATGCGCCCCAGAGCTCCGGCTCAGTAATTGGACACATAGGTCCAGCCGCTCCGCGGCACGTGGGATCTTCCCAGGCCAGGGATCGAACCGGCGCCCCTTGCACTGCAAGGCGGTGTCCTTACCCACTGGACCACCAGGGGAAACCCTCCAATGCTTTTATTTGCATTATGTATCTCATTTATTGAGTTCTTCTGCTCCAAAATTTGATTCTTTTTTACTGTTTTAATTTCTTTGGCAAATTATTCCCTTTATTCATTAATTTTATTCCTGAGATTACTGAACTGCCTTTCTGAGTTTTCTTGAAACTTGTTGAGATTTTTCATAACAGCTATTTTGAGTCCTCTATCAGTTAGATTCACAACATTCCATGACTAATGAAGATTATATACTGTCAGAAAAAGTACTGTATTATCTATGGGGTGTTTCATATAAACTGCAATGTAACAATAAAACATAAATCTAGAGCAGAGACATGAAACAAAAAAGAGGAAACTGATAAAAATCATAGAAAATACTAAACTAAAATGGTAGACAGAAATGCGAGGTAAGAGAAACAATGCTGATACAAAACAATCAGGAAACAACAGATACAATGGTAGTAGTAAGTCCTTCTCTATCAATAATCACCTTAATGTAAATGGATTGAATTCAACTAATCAAAAGACACAGAGGGACTGGATAGATTGAAAATAAGATCCAATTATAGACTGCTATAGAGAGAAACATTTCAGTTCCAAAGACAAACATAGAACCAAAGTTAAGGGATGGGAGATGACATGCCAAGCAAATGGCAGTCAAAAGAAAGTAGGGATAGCCACACTCATATCAGACAAAATAGACTTCTGCAAAAAAAGAGAAAAACTGTGTGTGTGTGCTCAGTCACTCAGTCATGTCTTACTCTTTGTAAGCCCATGGACTATAGCCAGCCAGAGCCCTCTGTCTATGGAATTTTCCAAGCAACAATGCTAGAGTGGGTTCTCATTTCCTTCTCCAGAGGATCTTCCAAAGTCAGGGACTGAGTCCATGTTTCCTGCATCTTCTGCATTGACAGAATTCTTTACCACTACATCATGTAGCAAGAGACAGATATGGTCATTACATAATGACAAAGAAGATAATTTATCAGGAAACTGTTCTTTAAATATATATATATATATATAAAACACACACACACACACACACACATCAAGATGTAGACAGAAATTGTACAAATCAGTTTAACCAAAGAATGGAGAGATCTCTAAATTGATGACTATAAGTTGAAAAAAATTGAAGACATGCAAAAATGGAAAGATATTCCATTCTCATGTGTTGGAAAAAATAACATTGTGAAAAGGTCCATATTACTTAAAACAATCTACAATTCAGTATAATCCCCATCAAAATCCCAAATACATTTTTTCACAGAAGTAGAAAAAAATCCTAAAATTTGTATGAGACTATAAAAGACCCAGAATAGCCAATTTTCTTGAAGGAACAGTGTGAGGCTGGATATATCACACCCCCTGATTTCAAATTATGCTAAAAAGCTATAGTAACCCAAACTGTATGGTATTGGCAGAAAAACCAGACACACACACATCAATGGAATAGAATTCAAAGCCCAGAAATAAACCTACACACCTATGTACAATTTATGACAAAAGAGCAAAGAATGCACAAGGGAGAAACCATAGTCTCCTCAATTAATGGTATTGGAAGAACTAGAAACTAGATGCAAAAGAATGTAATTAGATTCATATATTACAGCATACACAGGAATTAACTCAAACTGGATTAAACACTTAAATGTAAGATCTGAACCTGTAGGAGTCCTAGAATAAAACATGGACAGTAATCGCCTTGATATTGGTCTTAGTAATACCTTTCTGGGTGTCTGTTTAAGCAAAGCAGACAAAAGCAAAATTAAACAAATAGGACCACATCAAAGTTAAATGCTTCTGCACAGCAAAAGAAACCATCAACCAAACAAAAAGATGACCTACTGAATGGGAGGAGGTATTTGCAAATCAAAATAGTATATAAAAACTAAAATACAACAGAAAAGACTGACTTCTGCAAAAAAGAGAAAACTTGTGTGTGTGCTCAGTCACTCAGTCATGTCTTACTCTTTGTAAGCCCATGGACTATAGCCAGCCAGAGCCCTCTGTCTATGGAATTTTCCAAGCAACAATGCTAGAGTGGGTTCTCATTTCCTTCTCCAGAGGATCTTCCAAAGTCAGGGACTGAGTCCATGTTTCCTGCATCTTCTGCATTGACAGAATTCTTTACCACTACATCATGTAGCAAGAGACAGATATGGTCATTACATAATGACAAAGAAGATAATTTATCAGGAAACTGTTCTTTAAATATATATATATATATATAAAACACACACACACACACACACACACATCAAGATGTAGACAGAAATTGTACAAATCAGTTTAACCAAAGAATGGAGAGATCTCTAAATTGATGACTATAAGTTGAAAAAAATTGAAGACATGCAAAAATGGAAAGATATTCCATTCTCATGTGTTGGAAAAAATAACATTGTGAAAAGGTCCATATTACTTAAAACAATCTACAATTCAGTATAATCCCCATCAAAATCCCAAATACATTTTTTCACAGAAGTAGAAAAAAATCCTAAAATTTGTATGAGACTATAAAAGACCCAGAATAGCCAATTTTCTTGAAGGAACAGTGTGAGGCTGGATATATCACACCCCCTGATTTCAAATTATGCTAAAAAGCTATAGTAACCCAAACTGTATGGTATTGGCAGAAAAACCAGACACACACACATCAATGGAATAGAATTCAAAGCCCAGAAATAAACCTACACACCTATGTACAATTTATGACAAAAGAGCAAAGAATGCACAAGGGAGAAACCATAGTCTCCTCAATTAATGGTATTGGAAGAACTAGAAACTAGATGCAAAAGAATGTAATTAGATTCATATATTACAGCATACACAGGAATTAACTCAAACTGGATTAAACACTTAAATGTAAGATCTGAACCTGTAGGAGTCCTAGAATAAAACATGGACAGTAATCGCCTTGATATTGGTCTTAGTAATACCTTTCTGGGTGTCTGTTTAAGCAAAGCAGACAAAAGCAAAATTAAACAAATAGGACCACATCAAAGTTAAATGCTTCTGCACAGCAAAAGAAACCATCAACCAAACAAAAAGATGACCTACTGAATGGGAGGAGGTATTTGCAAATCATATGTTTAATAGTGAGCTAATGTCCCAAGTATATAAATAAACTCATAAAACTCAACAACAGAAAAGAACAGCTTGATTAAAAAATGGACAGAGAGAGCTTCCCTGGTGGTCCAGTGTGTAAAGTGTCTGCCTTGCAGTGCAGGGGGCACTGGCTTGATTCCTGACCTGGAGGATCCCACATGCCACGGAGAGGCTGGACCGATGTGTCCAATTAGGAGCCAGTGCTCTGGAGTGCATGTGCTCAGAGCCAGTGCTGTGCAGTGAGAGAGGCCACTGCAATGGGAGGCCCACACAGGCTGAAGAATAAAGATGGATGAAATTAAATAAAAAATCAATAAAAAGAGGCTAAAATTTAAAAAAAAAAAAGGGTAGACGATTTAAATAAACTATTTTTTCCCCAAGAAGACATATAGATGGCCAACAGGCATGTGGAAAGATATTCAACATCACTAGTTATTAGAGAAATGATAATCAAAACCAAAGTGAGTTATCACCTCATACTGGCTGGAATTGTTACTTCTTTTTTTTTTTTTCAATTTTCTTTTTTAAATTTTGGCTTATTTTTTTTAAATTGATTATTTATTTGTGTATTTTTCATCCATCTTTATTCTTTGGCCGGTGTGGGCCTCCCATCGCAGTGGCCTCTCCCGTTGCAGAGCACTGGCTCTGGGCGCATGCGCTCCAAAGCACTGGCTCGTAATTGGACACATCGGTGCAACTGCTCCGCTGCACGTGGGATCTTCCCAGGCTGGGGATCGAACCGCTGCCCCTTGCACTGCAAGGCAGACTCTACCCACTGGACCCCCAGCGAAGCCCCGAATTGTTACTTCTTATGTTTCTGAGAATAATCAGTATTTAAAAGGATTTTGGAGAAAAGGTAACCCTCATACACAGTCAGTCGGAATATAAACTGGTGCAATTAGTATGGAAAACTGTATGAAAAATCCTCAATTAAGAGTAGAACTATCATATGACCCAGCTATTCTACCTCTGAGTATTTACCTGAGATACACAAAAATACTATTTCAAAAAATATGTGCACCTCCATGTTCATTGCAGTGTTATTTATGATAACCAAGCTATGGAAACAGTGTAATTGCTCGTTGATGGATGGATGGATGAACATGTGCATAAATGTGTATAAGTGTGTGTATGTACATATATACATAAAATAGAATATTACTCTGCTATAAAAAAGGTGAAATCTTGCCATTTGCAACAACATGGATGGACTTTAAAGGTATCATGCTAGGTGAGATAAATCAGACCAAGAAAGGCAACTATTGTATGATTTCACTCATATGTGAAAAATAAAAGTTTTTTTTTTTCTTTTTAGTGAACCAATAATACACATAGGTTCAGAGAACAAATCAGTGGTTACCAGCAGTGAAGAGGGCCTGAGGGGAGGATAAAATGGATAAAAAGGGGATCACTTATATAGTGATGGATGGAAACTAGACTTTTCATAGTGAGCACACTACATTGTGCTCAGAAATCTAATCATAATGTTGTACACATAAAATGTGCAATATTATAAACCTGTATTACCTCAGAAAATGAATGTGTTCCATGGATACAGTTATAGAGAAGTGATGATTTTCTTCTACTTTGTCCTGATAAGACCACTCCACTAGTCTTCTGAATGTCACACATTAACAGAAAAATAGACTTAACAAGGAGCATGTTCAGAGGCAAATATTGAGTGCAATTCTAAAAACCTTAGGTGTAGAACGGGGCTTTGCTTGTGGCTCAGATGGTAAAGAATCTGCCTGCAGTGCAGGAGACCTGCATCCAATCCTGGGTTAGGAAAATCCCCTGGAGAAGGGAACACTCCAGTGTTCATGTCTGGAGAATTCCATGGACATAGTAGCCTGATGGGCTACAATCCATGGGGTCATAACAAGTTGGACATGACTGAGTGACTTAACACTAGGTGCAGAATATTTGGAGGAAGGAGAGGTTACTCCTAGGTGACCAGTAGCCTCGAAGTAAAGAGACTTAGGGTGTAAAGAAACAAAATAGAGAAGTGTGGCTGGACTTCTGTGAAAATCCAGTGAAATACTATTAAGTAAGATAGAAGAATGTATAGTCTGTTTATGTACAATTAAGATAATAAACCTAGAATAATTTTCATTACTTATAAAGCATTTTAAATCAGTGAAATCCTATAGCAATGGAATTGACTGCTTCTGTTCAGTCGAAGAATTTAACTGTATATTTGATGGAGGGTATTCAAATGGCATCAGAATATGGCTGAACCATATGACGGTTTAGGTCTCTTCTAACCTGCAACTCATATTTGGGGAGTATCAATAAATACATCAATTTGCAAGCTTTGTTCTCGTTAACATGCAGGATTTTCATGCCTTCATACATAAAATGGAGTAGGTCTAAAGAGATCATAAAGTTTATGTGCCAGCCCGGTCAGAAGAGCAGAGCAGACTGAGAATCTGAGAGACCCCAATAGAATCTTACGCTAGATGTCAGTCAAAATTATGGTTCTTTATCTCAAAGTTCCATAGATTTTCAAAATAAGGGCACAAGGTTCTTAATGTTACAGCAATAAAGCCCCATGGGTCTCTATGGAAAGCTTTAAAGTTTTTACTCTTGGATTAACGTTTGCAGTTGTCTAATAAATGCTACGAGCTTTATATTCTTAAAGCGAAGAGAGGAAACAAGATGCTTTGCTGTTGCTCTGCAGACATTTTACTTATGAAAGAAGCAGAAGACCACTAGTCTTCTGAATGTCACACATTAACAGAAAAATAGACTTAACAAGGAGCATGTTCAGAGGCAAATATTGAGTGCAATTCTAAAAACCTTAGGTGTAGAACGGGGCTTTGCTTGTGGCTCAGATGGTAAAGAATCTGCCTGCAGTGCAGGAGACCTGCATCCAATCCTGGGTTAGGAAAATCCCCTGGAGAAGGGAACACTCCAGTGTTCATGTCTGGAGAATTCCATGGACATAGTAGCCTGATGGGCTACAATCCATGGGGTCATAACAAGTTGGACATGACTGAGTGACTTAACACTAGGTGCAGAATATTTGGAGGAAGGAGAGGTTACTCCTAGGTGACCAGTAGCCTCGAAGTAAAGAGACTTAGGGTGTAAAGAAACAAAATAGAGAAGTGTGGCTGGACTTCTGTGAAAATCCAGTGAAATACTATTAAGTAAGATAGAAGAATGTATAGTCTGTTTATGTACAATTAAGATAATAAACCTAGAATAATTTTCATTACTTATAAAGCATTTTAAATCAGTGAAATCCTATAGCAATGGAATTGACTGCTTCTGTTCAGTCGAAGAATTTAACTGTATATTTGATGGAGGGTATTCAAATGGCATCAGAATATGGCTGAACCATATGACGGTTTAGGTCTCTTCTAACCTGCAACTCATATTTGGGGAGTATCAATAAATACATCAATTTGCAAGCTTTGTTCTCGTTAACATGCAGGATTTTCATGCCTTCATACATAAAATGGAGTAGGTCTAAAGAGATCATAAAGTTTATGTGCCAGCCCGGTCAGAAGAGCAGAGCAGACTGAGAATCTGAGAGACCCCAATAGAATCTTACGCTAGATGTCAGTCAAAATTATGGTTCTTTATCTCAAAGTTCCATAGATTTTCAAAATAAGGGCACAAGGTTCTTAATGTTACAGCAATAAAGCCCCATGGGTCTCTATGGAAAGCTTTAAAGTTTTTACTCTTGGATTAACGTTTGCAGTTGTCTAATAAATGCTACGAGCTTTATATTCTTAAAGCGAAGAGAGGAAACAAGATGCTTTGCTGTTGCTCTGCAGACATTTTACTTATGAAAGAAGCAGAATGAACAATGGCAGACACATCTGCTAAAATGACTTGAAATTGTCAGACTTGTAGACATGTTGTTCTTTATCTCACACTTTAATAATATGCAGAAGTCTGGCTTAAAGAAAAGGTCTCCTGTTAGTATTGTATCAGCAACAATGACTGAACTACAAAGGGATGCATAAAGGGAAATGCTCTTAATGGAGTATTTGAGGGCTATTTGAGAGACCCACCTGTGGAAAGAAAGAAAATATATTCTGGCAAAAGAGATGTGTGATTGCTGTGGACCTGCCAGAAGCTGCTTTTCCGGGAGAAGTCAATGTTTTTCTCTGACTGAGAGGTTCTCGTTTTGCATGTTGATTAAATTATAATCGGCACTAAAGGGACTTTTATTATGATTTATTTTTACATGTCCTGATTTATTCATAGTTTCTTTCTCCATTTACAATTTGCATATATTCAGGGAAAATGAATCCTAAACTTTTGGAGGAATCAGATTCTAACCCTTAGTGTCAAAGATTAAACTGAGACCCTTTGGAGACAAAATAGCTAGGTACACACATGAAATCTTTTTCACTGATTTTTTTTATCATCTTTTATTGCTTTTCTATTTCTCAGAAGTACCTTTTCCTCCCATCTCAATCATCACCATTTCAATTTATTTTTAACAGTTTTATTGAGATACAATTCACAAACCATTCAAGTCACTCATTTTAAGTCTACAGTGTAATGCCTTTCAGGATATCCACAAACTCTTCCTCTAGCACCACAGTCACTGACAGCATTTGATTGCCCCCATAAGAAGCCCATTTCCCTTAGCCGTTACCCTCTTCCTCCCCAACCTCCAAGCCCTAGGCATCCACTAAGCTACTTTCTGCTTTTTTATCCTATTCTGGATATTTCAAGTGAATGTTATTGCTTGATAGGTGGCCTTTTGAGTTTGTTGCTAAGTCTTCTTTCACTTAGCATAAGATTTTAAGGATTCATCCATAGTGTAGCATCGATCAGTACTTTATTATTAAATTGCTAATAATATTCTATTATACGGATATACCACATTTTATTTATCCACTCTTCAACTGACAGGCATTGGAACTTTTCTACTTTGGGGCTATTATGATTAATTCTGCTATGAACATTCATGTACAAGGTTTTGTAAGGGCGTATATTTTTATTACTCTTGGGTATATGCTTAGGAGCAGAGTTACTGGGTCATATAACTTTTTAATGAACTGTCTGATTGATTTCCAAAGCAGCCATACCATTTTACATTCCCTCAGCCACTAATGAGAATTTCAGTATCTTCATATCCTCACCAACACTTGATATTCTGTCTCTTGGATTTGCTAGTGAGTATGAAGTTGTATCCCACTGTGGTTTTGACTTCCATTTCTCTGATGGCTAATGAGGTTGGTAGTCTTTTCAAATACTTATTAGTATTGGATACCTTCTTTGGATATATGTCTATTAAAATCACTCACTGTTTTAAAAATTAGGTTGTCTTTTTATAATTGAGTTGTAGTTATTATTTGTATTTCTATATATCTATCTGTCTATAGATAGATATATAGATATATATCCATATCAGTTATATGATTTGCAAATTTCTTTTCCTTCTATGCATTGTCTTAATATCTTATCAAATATTTTTCTCTTCCTAGCACTTGCTCCTAGGAATGGCCTAATATATTGTTGTCATGATAGGTTGAACCAAGAAGAATAAATACCATTCTTCTTCCCACCATCTATTACATTCATTTATCTGAACTCCAGATAAGTCTTACTGATGCCATGGTCAGTCTACAGTCTTGTTCCTGCCTTCATGGCACTTACAGTCTATTGTGAGAGACCATTAAGACAGCTTACTGCTAAAAATTACTATCTCGATCATTTATTTTTACATACAACTAATTCATTTTTTACTCTAGTACAAGCATCTTTTGCTATTTGTAGCTTTGATCTAACATTCTCCCTTCTTTTATATTTTTTAATAGTTTTTTAATAGTTATTTTTATTTTGTTTTTACAGTTTTGTTGTTTACTGCTATACATAAACCCAAATCATTCATAGGTATATTCTTGATCCCTTGGAACCCCCCCTCCACCCCCTCCCTCCCTGTCCCACCCCTCCAGGCTGTTGCATAGCCCCCATGAAAGTTCCCTTAATCTTACAGCATATTCACAATGGCTGTCTCTTTTACATATGACAGTGTAGGTTTCCATGCTACTCTTTCCATACCTCTCACCCACTCTTACCTCCCACTGATGTCCGGACATAAGTCTGTCCCCTATGTCTATACTCCATTGCTGCTCTGCTTGTACATTTATCAGCACTGTCTTTCTAAGTTCCATATATATATGTGTGTGTTAGTATACTGTATTTATCCTTCTCTTTCTGACTTACTTCACTTTGTATAATAGGTTTTAGGTTCATCCACCTCTTTAGGACTGATTCAAATGCATTTCATTTTATGGCTGAGAAATATTCCATTGTATATATGTGCCATAGCTTCTTTATCAATTCATTTGTCGATGGACATCTAGATTGCTTCCATATTCTAGCTATTGTAAAAACTGCTGCAGTGAACATTGGGATACGTGTGTCTCTTTCAGTTTTGATTTCCTCAGGGTATATGCCTAATAGTGGGATTTCTGGGTCATATGGTGCTTTTATTCTTAGGTTTTAAGGAATCTCCATACTGTCTTCTATAGTGGCTATATCAATTTACATTCCCACCAACAGTGCAAGAGTGTTCCCTTTTCTCCACACCTTCTCAAGCATTTATTTTCTGTAGATTTTGCCCATTTTGACTGGTGTAAGCTCATTGTAGTTTTGATTTGCATTTCTCTAATAATGAGCAACATTGAGCATCTTTTCATGTGTTTTTGGTCATGTGTGTGTCTTCTTTGGAGTGATGTCTGTTTAGGTCTTTTTCCCATTTTTGCTTGGGTTTTTTGTTTTCTCGGTATCACATTATCCCTTATTTTAAAGGGTTTTGGAGTTTGTCTTTAGAATGAACCATTTTAAGAGAACAAGGTACAAAGTCAAATTCTGCACAAAGACTCAAACATTTGCTTAAGATTAGTGTGAACACGAGAAGTTACCCAAAACCCAAATCATTCATAGGTATATTCTTGATCCCTTGGAACCCCTCCACCCCCTCCCTCCCTGTCCCACCCCTCCAGGCTGTTGCATAGCCCCCATGAAAGTTCCCTTAATCTTACAGCATATTCACAATGGCTGTCTCTTTTACATATGACAGTGTAGGTTTCCATGCTACTCTTTCCATACCTCTCACCCACTCTTACCTCCCACTGATGTCCGGACATAAGTCTGTCCCCTATGTCTATACTCCATTGCTGCTCTGCTTGTACATTTATCAGCACTGTCTTTCTAAGTTCCATATATATATGTGTGTGTTAGTATACTGTATTTATCCTTCTCTTTCTGACTTACTTCACTTTGTATAATAGGTTTTAGGTTCATCCACCTCTTTAGGACTGATTCAAATGCATTTCATTTTATGGCTGAGAAATATTCCATTGTATATATGTGCCATAGCTTCTTTATCAATTCATTTGTCGATGGACATCTAGATTGCTTCCATATTCTAGCTATTGTAAAAACTGCTGCAGTGAACATTGGGATACGTGTGTCTCTTTCAGTTTTGATTTCCTCAGGGTATATGCCTAATAGTGGGATTTCTGGGTCATATGGTGCTTTTATTCTTAGGTTTTAAGGAATCTCCATACTGTCTTCTATAGTGGCTATATCAATTTACATTCCCACCAACAGTGCAAGAGTGTTCCCTTTTCTCCACACCTTCTCAAGCATTTATTTTCTGTAGATTTTGCCCATTTTGACTGGTGTAAGCTCATTGTAGTTTTGATTTGCATTTCTCTAATAATGAGCAACATTGAGCATCTTTTCATGTGTTTTTGGTCATGTGTGTGTCTTCTTTGGAGTGATGTCTGTTTAGGTCTTTTTCCCATTTTTGCTTGGGTTTTTTGTTTTCTCGGTATCACATTATCCCTTATTTTAAAGGGTTTTGGAGTTTGTCTTTAGAATGAACCATTTTAAGAGAACAAGGTACAAAGTCAAATTCTGCACAAAGACTCAAACATTTGCTTAAGATTAGTGTGAACACGAGAAGTTACCCAAATAGCCTCCAAAAGGTAAAGCAAAAGGAAAGACTGCAGAGACCATAGGGTGACAATAATGAGTCACATGTGCCGGACTCAGCATGCAGCACACTCTATTTCTTGTCCAGTGAGGTCTTCTCTAATGAGGAAACTCGTGTGTGATAATTCTGATAGTCACCCTTACACTGCCTTTAGATTGCCCTTAGGTTCTATAAAATGTTGCTGTACAAACAGAAAATTCAGGCACCTGAGTACTGAGAAAATTCAAATTGAATTCAGATTTCTCGTTTCTTCTAAGATACATGTAAGTAGGTGGGAATCTTCTCTGACTTAGATAGGTGACAACTACTTGGGGTTAGTCTGTATACATAGGATGTAAAGTAAATGGTGATGGTGGTGTTGAAAACAATTCATTGGATTATTACAGTGTCTGGATTTTTCAAAGAATTTTATGTACATTGCCAAGAGAAAATAATAAGAACTAAGCAAGAGGTATAGAGAAGGCTTCATTATTCATGTTTCTATAAACTTTTTCAGCCAATATTATACATGTAAGAAATGCATGGGTCATAAGTCTACAGCTAAGGAGATCCTCCCATATTGAACATTCCATGTAAACAGCTCAAAAAACAGATCATTACCAGCATTCCACATACTCCTATTTGTACTTATTTAAACAATAATACCTTCAACATTGCCCTTACGGGTGATGGAGTGGTAAAGAATCTACTTGCCAATGTAGGACATGCCAGAAATGTGGTTTCAATCCCTGGATCAGGAAGATCCCCTGGAGTAGAAAATGGTAACTCACTCCAGTGTTTTTTTCTGGAAAATTTCATGGACAGAGGAGCCTGGTGAACCACAGTCTATGGGGTTACAATGAGTTGAACATGACAGGGCATGAAAGACGAAGACCCTTCCACGTAATAAGTAGCCATGCTCCTAATCTAGGGCCATGGGTTAATTCTGATTGCTCTTAGACTATAAATAAATGAAATTATACAATAGATACTACTTTCTGTTTCAGTTCTCTCACTCAGTGTTATGTTTGTGAGATTTGCCTTTGTCATTGTTGTTTTCTGTTGTGTGAATACACCACACTTGACTTACCAATCTAATGACGTGAGATTTTTTCAGTTCATGGTTATTGTGAATAGTGTCATTGAAAACCTTTTCTTTTATATGTTTTTTTTTTTTTTTTGCTGGGTATATACCTAGGAGTAAAATCACTGAACCATATTAGGCTATTGACATGCTTTTATGTTTAACATAGCTGTTAAACAGTCATCAAAAGTGGCTAATGCAATGTAAACTGCCACTAGCAATCATGGTGAAACTATGAACTACCCACATCCTCCAGATACAGCTGGTATTTTCTGTATTATTATGCCATTTTCTGGGTGAACATTCATGTTTAAAAAAATGGAGACTGAGACGTACTTTCACAGAAGAGAAATTTAGAGCACAGCTCTACTGGCACGATATTATTCACACTAATCCAAATACAATGACTTTGCTTCCTTGGCAAAGAAGGCCTCAGATCTCATCAGGACAGATGTGACAAAAAGATGAACCTGTATGTTACAACTTCTGGTTGCAGCTGTGGCATGTTAATCTCATCCTTAAAACAAGAAAAAACCTGGACAAACTGAAAATTCAGTAACTTTTCTTGGACATTGGAAAAGAGCACTCTCAGAGCAAACTGTCACCCTGAAATCTAGGGGGACAGGTGAATCCAGAGAATGAAAGTTGAGATCTGCTTCCCAGGAGCTCAAGGCACTGGGACCATAAACTGCAAAGTGCACTTATATTGTGATTTTGATGAACAGTTGGGAGTTGAGTGTGAAGAAGCACAAGAGTCTACATATATGCATTAATATATGATATTTGTCTTTCTGACTTACTTCACTCTGTATGACACTTTCTAGGTGTAACCATGTTGCTTTCTAGAAAAATAGTGTAGATGATCTTATTTGTAAAGCAGAAATAAAGACCCAGACATAGAGAACAAACATGTGGATACCAAGGTAGAAAGGGGGGCAGTGGGAGGAACTGGGAGATTGAGATCGACTCATATAAACTATGTGTGTGTGCATGTGTGTGCTCAGTTGTGTCTGATTCTTTGCAACCCATGGACTGTAGCCTATCAGGCTCATCCGGGGATTTTCCAGGCAAGAATAGTGGAGTGGGTTGCCACTTCCTATTCCAGGGGATCTTCCTTACCCAGGGATCAAAACCTCATCTCTGGGCTTTCCTGGTGGTCCAGTGGGTAAAGACACTGCCTTGCAGTGCAAGGGGCGCCGGTTCGAGCCCTGGCCTGGGAAGATCCCACGTGCCACGGAGCAGCTGGGCTGATGTGTCCAATTACCTAGTCAGAGCTCTGAAGTGCATGCGCCCAGAGCCGGTGCTCTGCGACAACAGAGACCACCGCGATGGGAGGCCCACAGGAGCCAAAGAACAAAGACGGATGAAAATAGAGAAATGAAAGACCAATAGAAGTGGCCCACCCACCCCCTCCCTCCCACCCCAAAAAAAACCTCATCTCCCGTGTCTCCTGCATTGGCAGGTGGATTCTTTACCACTGTGCCACTTGGGAAGCCCATACACTATTGATACCTATATGTAAAGTAGATAACTAATAAGAATCTACTGGATAAATATAGGAAACTCTGCTTAATGCACTGTGATGACCTGAGTGAGAAGCAAGTCCAAAAGGGAAGGGATACATGCATGTGGATGGTTGATTCACTTTACTGTGCAGTAGAAACTAATGCAACATTGTAAAGCAACGATACTTCAAGAGACATCAGTTTAAAAAAAGGAAGCATGAAAATAAGAAGCTCCTACCCCTTCCCTACCCTCATTCCCACCCTAACCCCCCACCTCTATCCCTGGTTTCTTGAAGAAAGTGTTTTGAGCCACTTGAATGGTTTATTATGAGGCAGAACTAAATTCTCTCCTCAAATCCAACCACAGGTTCTAGGAGCAGATGTTAGAGTGTCCTAGTGTAGTCAGTTCCTGTAAGTTTGCTACGGCTCTGTGCTGACCTACTCAGTGGTGAGAACACAGACCTTTGGCTGGAGAGAGAGTTTAACTTAAGACTTAGGATCTTTTAACCTCTAGACAGCCAGAGGAGAGGCAGCCTACTGGACAAGGTGATGGTACTGTAAGTGTGTCCTGGCTTCTTCTCTGTAGGGAGACCTTTCTGATACAGGTTTATAATAACCCTGGCCCCAGAGAAAGACACTGACAGGCAATACTCCTACAATTCATCATCTATTGTGTTAGAGAGAACACAATAGATTATTTAGGAAACATGGTTTTAGTTTGCAGTATGCAGACAACAATTAGTTGTGATGTGATTGAGTTCAGGAACTCACATCTTAGTAGTGGGGCAGGAAAGTCATTGACAAGATACCTAAACACACATATTTTCAGCATCTGACTGTCTTGGTTGCTCAGTTGTCCTCTAGTGCATCTTTCCCGCTGGGCTTAGATCCTGTGAGGTTGGAGGCATGTGATAGAGAACAGAGTTGATGGATAGGGGTTTATCTTTATAGATCACAGAAGAAAACTAAGTCATAGGCTCAATTAAGTTCTAGTCCTAAACAGTTCTATTCTTGGACTTAAGTTGTGCTAAGAGTTTATAGGAATTTCAGGATCCCAGTATCCTGGGGCTTTAGCTAAATCAAGAAACAAAACCTACACCTACCTAGTGACTCAGGGAGACTACAGGGTTTGAAAGATGTAGCTACTACAATCACACAGATTTCAACATAAATTCCTCTCCCCCCATTCTCCTGAATTTCTTCATAAGGAAAATATGAGCACCACTAAGAATAGCTGCAGAAAATCTTTGCCTTCTTACAATTCCCAAGTAGCATTATAAAAATTAATTCCCAACTGTCTAAAGATACTTTAAAATAATATTTTAGACAAGGAGAATGGACTCTTTAACATTTCTTCAGGAAATGGGCAGTTCTAAAGTATACAGTCCATTTAAGGCATCGGGTTCAAGAAAACAAAGGAGTGAAATGAGTTTATTTCATTAGCCAAAATGTTTGTTTTAGTAACTCAGTGCTGGACATCAAATTAATGTAAAACAAAACACAAACAGCATAGTCTGATCTGCTTTTTCCTCTGGGAGTCAGGGACACAGACCTTTGGCAGAGGTTTAACTTAAGACTTAGGATCTTTTAACCTCTAGACAGCCAGAGGAGAGGCAGCCTACTGGACAAGGTGATGGTACTGTAAGTGTGTCCTGGCTTCTTCTCTGTAGGGAGACCTTTCTGATACAGGTTTATAATAACCCTGGCCCCAGAGAAAGACACTGACAGGCAATACTCCTACAATTCATCATCTATTGTGTTAGAGAGAACACAATAGATTATTTAGGAAACATGGTTTTAGTTTGCAGTATGCAGACAACAATTAGTTGTGATGTGATTGAGTTCAGGAACTCACATCTTAGTAGTGGGGCAGGAAAGTCATTGACAAGATACCTAAACACACATATTTTCAGCATCTGACTGTCTTGGTTGCTCAGTTGTCCTCTAGTGCATCTTTCCCGCTGGGCTTAGATCCTGTGAGGTTGGAGGCATGTGATAGAGAACAGAGTTGATGGATAGGGGTTTATCTTTATAGATCACAGAAGAAAACTAAGTCATAGGCTCAATTAAGTTCTAGTCCTAAACAGTTCTATTCTTGGACTTAAGTTGTGCTAAGAGTTTATAGGAATTTCAGGATCCCAGTATCCTGGGGCTTTAGCTAAATCAAGAAACAAAACCTACACCTACCTAGTGACTCAGGGAGACTACAGGGTTTGAAAGATGTAGCTACTACAATCACACAGATTTCAACATAAATTCCTCTCCCCCCATTCTCCTGAATTTCTTCATAAGGAAAATATGAGCACCACTAAGAATAGCTGCAGAAAATCTTTGCCTTCTTACAATTCCCAAGTAGCATTATAAAAATTAATTCCCAACTGTCTAAAGATACTTTAAAATAATATTTTAGACAAGGAGAATGGACTCTTTAACATTTCTTCAGGAAATGGGCAGTTCTAAAGTATACAGTCCATTTAAGGCATCGGGGTTCAAGAAAACAAAGGAGTGAAATGAGTTTATTTCATTAGCCAAAATGTTTGTTTTAGTAACTCAGTGCTGGACATCAAATTAATGTAAAACAAAACACAAACAGCATAGTCTGATCTGCTTTTTCCTCTGGGAGTCAGGGACACATTTGCTTACTCTTTCATGTGAGTCTGGCATGGAGGTTTAGGAACGGTTGTAAGTGGTTGGTTGAAGCCATTGGTGTGGGCGGGCTTGAGCATGTAGAAGAGATGATGATTGGACAGAAGAGTCCTTGGAAGTACTGGCATTTAATGAGGACAAGAGGCTCATGAAGGACATGCTAAGGGAGGAGTCAGAAAGGAAGAAGCAAAACCAGGAAAAATACATATGAGTAGCGAAGGGAGGAGGGGATTTCAAAAAGGGGTTGCTAGAATCTACTGAATGCCACTAGATTCATCTGGTATCTAATAAAGCAGACCCCCAAACACAAATGTGGACTCAGGCGGTTTGTTTTGAGAAGTGATGCCAAGGAATGAGGGAAACCAGGATCACTGAATTGTCTAGCTGACACCCATTGGACAAGTAGGGCTGGACCTTCTCAGGAGTGAAGAATATAGCTCTCAATGTACTGTCTAAGGAATTGAATTGGGAAGCATGATCCACCAGCCCCAATCTCCAGCTTCCCCAATACCCACCATAGGATGGGAGTTCCCTTTCATTTCAAGGCAGTGAGTCATGGTTCCTAGGTCTCTCTGAGATGGAGAGAACCCATGACAACATGTGAGAGATTGCCCATGGAGGTGAAGTGAACACTTTCTAGATCCTTTGAGGGTTTGCCCACATAGCACTGATGGCCACAGCAACAAGACTTAATGTAGAGGATATGAGACAGAGCACAAGAACTCTCCAATGTGGAGGTGAAGTAAACATCAGAACATTTGCAATGAAGTAGCAAATTTGTAGCAATGCAAGGGGCATTTTGCTTTAATAATCAACAGTTTAGGACTTGACTAACTTCAGGTATAACTGAATCAGGGACTTAAATGATACCTTCAGCTTCCTTGAATATTCTTTGTCTGGCCTTCTTTTACATTGGCTTCAGTTTCTGCAAGATTTCTCCAGATTAGGAAAAATGGCATCTAGAAATTCCACGTTATGAAGTATTTGCAGATCTGACTCTCATGAGAAAAGGTGCCTTTTGCTTTTCCATTATTAATATCAGTCTCTTAAATATAAATGACTGATCTTATTGGGTGATTTACCCATTCACAGCCCAGCTGCTCTGCCCAAGGTGATGGGGAATGCCTGCAGCATGTACCTCTCCTGTGACTTTTCAAGCAAGAGCCCTTACCCAATAAACCCAACAACAGGAGCCTTTAAGATGCAGCTGCAAAAAAGTAGAACTAGGAGAGACTACAAATGGAAAAGGAAAAAAAAAAAAAAAAAGCATAACATGGCCAGTATATATGGCATGGGAAAGAACGTGTTCAAGGGATGGGTAATATGGAATCACCAAGTGACTTGGGTCCTACAATTCTCTGCATTGACTTATCATTTGTGGGATGTTGAACCAATTAGCTTATTGCTTTGAATACCAGCTTCTAAAGTCATAGTGAGGTCAGTTGACTTCTTTCTTTAAAAAAGTCACTGGAACACATTTCTTCCTTTGAGGTACATGCTGAACTCACTGGTGGACTCTGCTCAAGGCAACTCTAAACTCAATATTCTCAATCATAATCTTCCATCAGCATCAATTCTTAAAGCCCATTTATGTCTCTAAAACAAGACAATATCTAATATCCAGTATTCACAGAATCTATGGGGTTAATATAAGCATCACTTCATTTAACATGTTTAATCAATTTAGTTAACAAGAATTAAAATTCACTCACAGTCTTTCTGCAGATGTGGATGCCTTGAATACAGAAACCATTCATACATTATTTGCTCACTGCTTTTTACAAGTAGAGGATTAGAGACAGAGCACAAGAACTCTCCAATGTGGAGGTGAAGTAAACATCAGAACATTTGCAATGAAGTAGCAAATTTGTAGCAATGCAAGGGGCATTTTGCTTTAATAATCAACAGTTTAGGACTTGACTAACTTCAGGTATAACTGAATCAGGGACTTAAATGATACCTTCAGCTTCCTTGAATATTCTTTGTCTGGCCTTCTTTTACATTGGCTTCAGTTTCTGCAAGATTTCTCCAGATTAGGAAAAATGGCATCTAGAAATTCCACGTTATGAAGTATTTGCAGATCTGACTCTCATGAGAAAAGGTGCCTTTTGCTTTTCCATTATTAATATCAGTCTCTTAAATATAAATGACTGATCTTATTGGGTGATTTACCCATTCACAGCCCAGCTGCTCTGCCCAAGGTGATGGGGAATGCCTGCAGCATGTACCTCTCCTGTGACTTTTCAAGCAAGAGCCCTTACCCAATAAACCCAACAACAGGAGCCTTTAAGATGCAGCTGCAAAAAAGTAGAACTAGGAGAGACTACAAATGGAAAAGGAAAAAAAAAAAAAAAAAGCATAACATGGCCAGTATATATGGCATGGGAAAGAACGTGTTCAAGGGATGGGTAATATGGAATCACCAAGTGACTTGGGTCCTACAATTCTCTGCATTGACTTATCATTTGTGGGATGTTGAACCAATTAGCTTATTGCTTTGAATACCAGCTTCTAAAGTCATAGTGAGGTCAGTTGACTTCTTTCTTTAAAAAAGTCACTGGAACACATTTCTTCCTTTGAGGTACATGCTGAACTCACTGGTGGACTCTGCTCAAGGCAACTCTAAACTCAATATTCTCAATCATAATCTTCCATCAGCATCAATTCTTAAAGCCCATTTATGTCTCTAAAACAAGACAATATCTAATATCCAGTATTCACAGAATCTATGGGGTTAATATAAGCATCACTTCATTTAACATGTTTAATCAATTTAGTTAACAAGAATTAAAATTCACTCACAGTCTTTCTGCAGATGTGGATGCCCCTTGAATACAGAAACCATTCATACATTATTTGCTCTCACTGCTTTTTACAAGCTCTCTCTCCAAAGTCATGGGTTTGAGAGATACACTTGAACAAATTTTTTAAATTATGTGTTTTGCACCAAGTCTCTGCATTGTACTCTCTGCTTTTTCTCACCAATCCAAGCTTTTATTCTAGCACCAATGTCAACCTCACCAAAGGTTTCATAAGTCAAAACACCATCTGGTTCCATAACACAACCTGCATTCAGCATTGATATGACTCCATGGAATAATGTTGGGTAAAAATGGGATGCCCACTGACAAAGACACAGCAAATGCAGTTTAATAATATTCTTAACTGAGAAAGTATATTGACAGAAAGAATGCTATGGGAGAATATTTACAATACCACAAAGCTCTTTTTCCATAGAATTTGAAATAAGACTAACTTCAGAGATTAAATGGAGACTTTATAGTGTATTTTATGATATTAAGCCAGACAATGATAAAAAATAATAAAAGCAAAAATAAAATTTGTGTATTATCATTCTAAAGAAGAGAATTTGCTCAGGGACAAAAATCATATACTAGAGCCTAAAATAAGGACAAAATACTATAATTTTAACTAATATCTTCTATTTTGAACCTTCAAATACTTTTCTTGAATATTCTGTGTGAACAAAAATCTCTTTCAGTATCATTCTGTGTTGGTTTGCCTGTCTGCAAACATTTCATTGTCAACTATTCAGTATTTTAACTCTTTCTGTAACAAAACTTGTTGTTGTTCAGTCACTACGCTGTGTATGGATCCCATGAACAGCAGCATGCCAGGCTTCCTTGTCCTTCACTGTCTCCTATAGTTTGCTTAAATTCAAATTCATGTCCATTGAGTTGATGATGCTATCTAATTGTCTCATCCCCTGCTACTCCCTTTCTATTTTTGCCTTCAGTCTTTCCAAGCACCAGGGTATTTCCCAATGAACAAAATGTTAACATTCCTTTACTTTTCTTATCTAAAGAATAATGTCTGAAATATTAATAAATATACTTTGCATTGAATGCAATAATTTTGAAAGTGTTAATACAAAAGTATTCTTACAATAGACTATTAGTCTAGGAAACTTTGGATGCTCACCACTCTATTCCAGCCAGATGCCTGATCCTCATCCCCTGGTCAGAAGCACTGGAGCCAGTACTGTAATTGACACCTGCTCGACACCCCTGCCTAAGTCTTGCCCTCATGCCATCTTATCTGAGGACTCAGAAAGGAGTATTAGTCAATGAAGGGGCACTCATAGAAGCATCTAATAAGAGACAAGGGGGCAGCCACCTTATAGTAACTGCCCTGGGATGATTTTCCCTGTTAAAGAAAAGTTCTTCTGTTATCTTGCTCTGGTAAGGAGTGTGATTTCATCAAGACAGGCAACTTGTGTTCATTTATCCTGTAGGCACACCATAGCTTAAGTCATTGACATATCAGAGTTTACCCTTTTAGAGCAGCATTATGTTATTTTCAATTCATAAGCACCCAGGGCAAACCTTGATTCCTCAGAGTTCATTCATTCAACTTTTATTGAGTGCTGATGGCATACAAGGCCCAGACGTGGATCCTTCAGAAATACAAAGAACAAGACAGGATTCCTACCCTCAAGGAATTTAACATCTAGCTCGGGAGATGAAATATGTACCAAATATGTAAGTGCTGAATAATTGTTGAATAATATAGATCAAAAAGGGGGAAGCATCTGTAGAAGACACATAAAACTACTTTCAGGATACTGATACTGGGAGAAATACAAGGAAGAAAGAAAAGAGGATGACAGAGGCCAAGATGGTTGGATGGTATCACTGACTCAATGGGCATGAGTTTGAGCAAACTTTGGGAGATGGTGAAGGACAGGGAAGCCGAGCATGTTGCAGTCCTTGGTGTCATAGAGTCGGACACAACTGAGCAACTGAACTGACTGAAGACAGAACTCAATTCTGGCTGTCAGAACAGAACCCTTTGAGAAAGGTTCCTTTGTCTAGATGGCACTCTATGCATTTGATTTCTTGAAATGACACTGGGCAGGTACCAACTGCATGCTGGGCTCTTTGCTTGGCTGAATCTTGATAAGGGCTATGAGTTTTTATCTATAGCAACTGATATTGGGGGTCTGGGGTATGCTAGTTTATAGCTCATGACTCATAACAGACAATTAAATGTTCAGAAATCTCACAAGAGGTTAGCTAGTCCTTGTGTTAAGTTGTGGGGTTTGCACTGGCAATTAACAAACACTGCCATTGAGTGTTTTTACCTCTACCCTGCTCAGAGCTATTTGTTCAGTTTTTGTGGGCATGAATATATTCCAGGCAGAGGAAGTGAAATGATGGTCTACTAATTAGTCATGTGATTTCCAGCAGTTACCTTGTTGGTTCATGGTTTTCCCATTGCCCTGGGATGATTTCCGAAGAAAAGTTCTTCTGTTATCTTGCTCTGGTAAGGAGTGTGATTTCATCAAGACAGGCAACTTGTGTTCATTTATCCTGTAGGCACACCATAGCTTAAGTCATTGACATATCAGAGTTTACCCTTTTAGAGCAGCATTATGTTATTTTCAATTCATAAGCACCCAGGGCAAACCTTGATTCCTCAGAGTTCATTCATTCAACTTTTATTGAGTGCTGATGGCATACAAGGCCCAGACGTGGATCCTTCAGAAATACAAAGAACAAGACAGGATTCCTACCCTCAAGGAATTTAACATCTAGCTCGGGAGATGAAATATGTACCAAATATGTAAGTGCTGAATAATTGTTGAATAATATAGATCAAAAAGGGGGAAGCATCTGTAGAAGACACATAAAACTACTTTCAGGATACTGATACTGGGAGAAATACAAGGAAGAAAGAAAAGAGGATGACAGAGGCCAAGATGGTTGGATGGTATCACTGACTCAATGGGCATGAGTTTGAGCAAACTTTGGGAGATGGTGAAGGACAGGGAAGCCGAGCATGTTGCAGTCCTTGGTGTCATAGAGTCGGACACAACTGAGCAACTGAACTGACTGAAGACAGAACTCAATTCTGGCTGTCAGAACAGAACCCTTTGAGAAAGGTTCCTTTGTCTAGATGGCACTCTATGCATTTGATTTCTTGAAATGACACTGGGCAGGTACCAACTGCATGCTGGGCTCTTTGCTTGGCTGAATCTTGATAAGGGCTATGAGTTTTTATCTATAGCAACTGATATTGGGGGTCTGGGGTATGCTAGTTTATAGCTCATGACTCATAACAGACAATTAAATGTTCAGAAATCTCACAAGAGGTTAGCTAGTCCTTGTGTTAAGTTGTGGGGTTTGCACTGGCAATTAACAAACACTGCCATTGAGTGTTTTTACCTCTACCCTGCTCAGAGCTATTTGTTCAGTTTTTGTGGGCATGAATATATTCCAGGCAGAGGAAGTGAAATGATGGTCTACTAATTAGTCATGTGATTTCCAGCAGTTACCTTGTTGGTTCATGGTTTTTCCCATTGACAAGAAGTTTGATAACTTGAGGCTTTTCTGTCTAATATCCTATTAACTACAGAAGAAGAGGTGGAATGAAACCCAGTTATAAAGGGTTAATGAGGATTGGGGTCGTCTCTCCAGCCTGTCTATATCCTCTGTTGGGCAGGTGCTCAGGAAGAAGTGCTAATAAGCCTCCCATCGATCTCTTGGCTGTAATGAGGAGCTGCTGGAACAGAGCCTCTCTGTAGGAGTGCTGTTTTTCCTGCTATGAGGTTGTCTGAAGTGGCAGAAGAGAGCCCTGGCCTGAGAGCCCTCTCTTTATTCCCTCCTCCTTGCTGGGTCTCTGTGGGACCCCAGGTCAAGTCACTTAACCTCTCAGTACCTGGTGGTCTTAACCTGCAAATTAGACTCCTTTTCTTTTCCTCCTACTCCTACTTGGATAACGTTGGGAGTGTCTAAACACCAAGCTGAGGTTGTCTATGTGCTGTGCTAAGTTGCTTCAGTCATATCCAGCTCTTTGCAAACTTATGGACTATATAGTCTGCCAAGTTACTCTGTCCATGGAATTATCCAGGAAAGAATATCAGACTGGGTTGCCATGCCCTCTTCCAGGGGATCTTCCTGACCCAGGGATCGAACCCATGTCTCTTGCATCTCTTGCATTGACAGACACATTTTTTACCACTAGTGCCAACTGGGAAGCCCCAGGTTGTCTATAGATGCCAGAAACAAAGCATCCTGAGACTGTCAAATGCTGCTGTCATTACTTGCAAACTAGTGCCAAAATGATCCGGAAGGGCTATGAGTTTTTATCTATAGCAACTGATATTGGGGGTCTGGGGTATGCTAGTTTATAGCTCATGACTCATAACAGACAATTAAATGTTCAGAAATCTCACAAGAGGTTAGCTAGTCCTTGTGTTAAGTTGTGGGGTTTGCACTGGCAATTAACAAACACTGCCATTGAGTGTTTTTACCTCTACCCTGCTCAGAGCTATTTGTTCAGTTTTTGTGGGCATGAATATATTCCAGGCAGAGGAAGTGAAATGATGGTCTACTAATTAGTCATGTGATTTCCAGCAGTTACCTTGTTGGTTCATGGTTTTTCCCATTGACAAGAAGTTTGATAACTTGAGGCTTTTCTGTCTAATATCCTATTAACTACAGAAGAAGAGGTGGAATGAAACCCAGTTATAAAGGGTTAATGAGGATTGGGGTCGTCTCTCCAGCCTGTCTATATCCTCTGTTGGGCAGGTGCTCAGGAAGAAGTGCTAATAAGCCTCCCATCGATCTCTTGGCTGTAATGAGGAGCTGCTGGAACAGAGCCTCTCTGTAGGAGTGCTGTTTTTCCTGCTATGAGGTTGTCTGAAGTGGCAGAAGAGAGCCCTGGCCTGAGAGCCTCTCTTTATTCCCTCCTCCTTGCTGGGTCTCTGTGGGACCCCAGGTCAAGTCACTTAACCTCTCAGTACCTGGTGGTCTTAACCTGCAAATTAGACTCCTTTTCTTTTCCTCCTACTCCTACTTGGATAACGTTGGGAGTGTCTAAACACCAAGCTGAGGTTGTCTATGTGCTGTGCTAAGTTGCTTCAGTCATATCCAGCTCTTTGCAAACTTATGGACTATATAGTCTGCCAAGTTACTCTGTCCATGGAATTATCCAGGAAAGAATATCAGACTGGGTTGCCATGCCCTCTTCCAGGGGATCTTCCTGACCCAGGGATCGAACCCATGTCTCTTGCATCTCTTGCATTGACAGACACATTTTTTACCACTAGTGCCAACTGGGAAGCCCCAGGTTGTCTATAGATGCCAGAAACAAAGCATCCTGAGACTGTCAAATGCTGCTGTCATTACTTGCTGAGGAGGGGAAGAAGGCTTTGAAGATCTAGTCTAACCTGGATGAAATCATCAGATGATCCAAGCTTGATGGCATCTGTACATAGATATGATTTGGTCCTACTAGCCCTTGCCTGGGCCTTGACAGCCTCTTTTTCAAATCTTTTTAACCCAGATCCTCTTTTTTCCACTCAGTGATCAAAAGCAGAGCAGTGTGTGGAGGCACAGACATGGGGACCTGTTGAGAGTTATGAGTTTCCTTCCCTCTTCATTGGCATTTAGTAGGAAGTTTAAGGCTGTTGTCTTGTTCATGAAGTCAAAACTTCTGTTGCTCTAAGAAGTTCCCAAGCAATACCAGTGAATTTAGATTATTTGGAATGAATGGTCTTTATTACTTCATCAAAGCAACTCTGTGTGCTATAGATGAGTACTCTGGACATTCACGGAAGTGATATTCAGAAAAGATCAGAGTTGGAATCAGAATTGGATCCCATATCTGCTCCATCATTTACTGAGTGCTAGGGTACAGTCACCTCCATCTTTATCTTTGCTTGCATTTCTTATCAGTAAAGGAAGTTTGTATCAGCTGTGACTTCAGATGCATTTATGATCTGTTCACCCTGCAAGTGGCAGATTTACAGGTGGACATGTCAGCTGGCTTCAGACTGGGTTGGCCAGAGGGAAATGCTGGCAGGAGACAGCAGGTAGGAAGGAGCAGAAAGGAGGCTGCTGGCCCCTCGCTTTCTCAGGTGTATCCTCTAGAGCAGCTGAGTCTGAGCATCTAACTGCCTCAGGAGTGTGACTGGCCAGGCTCCTGCCTGTCCACCTTTCCTTATGCATCCCTCATTGCTTCCCAGCTTTGGCCAATGTTTGTGCTGCTTCAGTTTTTGTGAGCTTTAAATGTCCTTGGTTATAAATACTGTGTGTGACTGCTCAGTCACTCAGTCGTGTTCAACTCTTTGCAACTCCATGGGCTGTAGCCCCTCAGGCTCCTCTGCCCATGCAATTTTCCAGGCAAGAATTTTGGAGTGGGATGCCATTTTCTACTCCAGTGGATATCCCAGACCCAGGGATGAAACCTGCATCTCTTGTGACTTCTACATTGGCAGACAGATTCTTTACCACTAAGTGCTAAATTATAATAGAAACAGTTTGTCTCTCTGACTAGATTCTGATAAAATTGATGACATACCTGCTTAAGAAGGGTGTTAAGATTTAAAGAAACTCCTATTCAGTTCCTCCTTAGGGTAAATCCTCAGGAAATATCCATAGATCCAATCTGTTAGCAACCTTTCTTTTGCTTCCCAGCATCGCTACCGTTTTGACCTTCTAAGTTCTAAACATGCTTCAAAGCTCAGTGCGGATACCACTTACCGCACAAGGTTTTGCTCATCCCTAGTCATATAGAATTTTCTTGATTTTTCTCTCATGGCCTTTGTGTATCCAGAGTTTAACCTAGTCTGCCAAGTAGTTAATCATTTGTAAAATTGTCTTCTCTTACTAATCGGTAAAGTTCATTCTATTTCTTTCATCTTTATTTCTCTCTCAAACCTCTGAAACAGAAGAGGTACTTAAAAATATTTGCTGAACCAAAATGAATAGGAATCTTTCTGGTTACTCTTTCCTGCACCTTGATTCCTGTAATCTGAGGGACGATGGCAGACACTGAGACTGACGCTCCAAATTAAGTATTAGATGAATTCTCAATCCAGTTCATAGTAATAGGAGCTTTCTGAAGAGTGCAACTTTACCATACTTGGGCTTATGTTTAATACCTAAAACTCAGCAAATAGTTTATTTATCCTAAATTCAGTACATGTTCCATACTAAGGTTGCTCATATCAAAATGCACAGGATGTGAGAAAATGTGTTTTTGTAAATGAATAAAAGAAAATCATATGTTCGATTTGGGTTATGACACAGGATCCATGAGCATATCTACAAAAATATATATCTAGGTCTAGAATTGTGCTGTCCTATTATAGATGCTTACAAAATATTTGTTGAATTCTTGACTGCATATGTGTTTGAGTTAAGATTTGAAAGGAAATTATGTGTCTGTAGTTACCCTCCGACACCATTCTCTTCTGAGAATTTCAATTGATTTTCCTCATTTTTCTTAGAATTATTTATTGTTTTAGTTTTTACTGAAGTACAATTGGTCAATTTCTGGTACATAGCAAAGTGATTCAGTTATACATGCATAGACATACTTTGTCACATTCTTTTACTTTTTTATTTTTTAATTTTGGCCTCTTTTATTAGCTTTTTATTTATTTATTTTCATCCATATTTATTCCCTGGCTTGTGCGGGCCTCTCATCGCAGTGGCCTCTCTCGTTGCAGAACACTGGCTCTGGGCACATGTGCTCCAGAGCACTGGCTCGTAATTGAACACACCGGTCCAGCCACTCTGCGGCATGTGGGATCTTTCCAGGCCAGGGATGGAACCAGTGCCCCTTCCACTGCAAGTCAGACTCTTTACCCACTGGACAACCAGGGAAGTCCACATTCTTTTACTTTTACTTTTAAAGGAAACTTATCCTCAAGCTGTCTCTTCTAGTTTTCCTTTTTTTTAAAAAAATTAAATATGTTGTTCATTATTTGGCCTCTGAAAATCTCATTGGCATGGGTGAAATTGTTTCTGAGATGTTCATGGTAGTAAAGAGGATAACGGAAGTCCCCATGCTGTGGAATGAAGATCATTCCTTTTCTTTCTCTTCGTGCTTCCCTACCTAGCGTTCCTCTGGACACTTTCCTGTTTCACTGTCTTCCTTTCTGTGCTTCCTGACCTACTATCTCTGACACTTGCACCTCAAACCTCACTGTGGTCCCTTCCCTCCACAGGGAGGGACCTGAGGACAGTTGATTGTGAAACATTACAAATAAAAGGGGTTGTAAAGTTCAACCTAGTAGACATCTCCTGATTTTCAGATCAGCAAACTGAGCCTAAGGATGAAGCCGACCCCTCGAGCTCACAAAGAAGGAGCCAGAATTATGCATTTTCTGACTCCCTGTGGAATAGCAGGAAGGGGAAGTAATTTAATGATGGCCCCTGGGAAGGGTCCAGCCTGCAGGAAGGGTAGCTCCAGAGCTTTCTTGCCCCAGCACCCCAGCATATGTGTTTGAGTTAAGATTTGAAAGGAAATTATGTGTCTGTAGTTACCCTCCGACACCATTCTCTTCTGAGAATTTCAATTGATTTTCCTCATTTTTCTTAGAATTATTTATTGTTTTAGTTTTTACTGAAGTACAATTGGTCAATTTCTGGTACATAGCAAAGTGATTCAGTTATACATGCATAGACATACTTTGTCACATTCTTTTACTTTTTTATTTTTTAATTTTGGCCTCTTTTATTAGCTTTTTATTTATTTATTTTCATCCATATTTATTCCCTGGCTTGTGCGGGCCTCTCATCGCAGTGGCCTCTCGTTGCAGAACACTGGCTCTGGGCACATGTGCTCCAGAGCACTGGCTCGTAATTGAACACACCGGTCCAGCCACTCTGCGGCATGTGGGATCTTTCCAGGCCAGGGATGGAACCAGTGCCCCTTCCACTGCAAGTCAGACTCTTTACCCACTGGACAACCAGGGAAGTCCACATTCTTTTACTTTTACTTTTAAAGGAAACTTATCCTCAAGCTGTCTCTTCTAGTTTTCCTTTTTTTTAAAAAAATTAAATATGTTGTTCATTATTTGGCCTCTGAAAATCTCATTGGCATGGGTGAAATTGTTTCTGAGATGTTCATGGTAGTAAAGAGGATAACGGAAGTCCCCATGCTGTGGAATGAAGATCATTCCTTTTCTTTCTCTTCGTGCTTCCCTACCTAGCGTTCCTCTGGACACTTTCCTGTTTCACTGTCTTCCTTTCTGTGCTTCCTGACCTACTATCTCTGACACTTGCACCTCAAACCTCACTGTGGTCCCTTCCTCCACAGGGAGGGACCTGAGGACAGTTGATTGTGAAACATTACAAATAAAAGGGGTTGTAAAGTTCAACCTAGTAGACATCTCCTGATTTTCAGATCAGCAAACTGAGCCTAAGGATGAAGCCGACCCCTCGAGCTCACAAAGAAGGAGCCAGAATTATGCATTTTCTGACTCCCTGTGGAATAGCAGGAAGGGGAAGTAATTTAATGATGGCCCCTGGGAAGGGTCCAGCCTGCAGGAAGGGTAGCTCCAGAGCTTTCTTGCCCCAGCACCCCAGATAATGAAATACAGATTCCTTGTGATAGTCTAGATAGAGTGGCCATTTTTGCTTTTCCCACTCTGGCCCTTCCAGCTTTTAAAACCTGTCTTATCCTTGAAGAGAGAATTCACCCTGCGAATAAGGGTTCTATTAGCATAGGCAGTTTTTTTTTTTTTCTTTAACCTCCAGGCCTTAGAGGATTTAGCTAAATTTCCCTGGAGACATGGGCCAGGCTTCTGTCGGCTTGTTTCATGTCCCCAAGGGTCTCTGAGCCAGAGTTCCTTCCACGGACTGTTCCTTTCCATTGAGTGTCCTTGCCAAGATTTATGAGTCAGTAAAGAGAAAAAGAGCCACGTCAACTGTCCTTTGAAGGAAAATGAGATTCTGCTAAATTTAAGGAGACTTTAAATGAATAAAAAGATCACTAGGTTAAATACCATGAAGGAGGCTAATAGATGAATTTTAGAAAATACAGAAGTCTTCCTAATTACAGGTACCACAGGGTAGAAAGCTAGATAAGTCCCCCTGAGTCCTTTGATAGACCATAACACAATTAAATGACTGTTCATTTTCTAGATAAGGCTACATCTTTGAAATAGACCCTGAGTCTTAGGAATTCATCCATGCTGGGCCCTTCATCTGACACAGCCTTATTCTTGCCAAAAAGAAAAAGAATCAAGAATATTCAGGCCAGCACTAGCTTTCTGAGAAGAATCACAAGCTTTGGAAAAGAGAGAGATTTTTCCACTTAAAAACATAAGCATGTGGATGCTGGAGTCTCTCAGACACACTACAAAGTAGCTTGCTCCAGATAGAGTGTTGGTGGATCAGGCAACAAATTAGGATGGTTCAGCCCTGTTCTAATAATATTCACCTTTTCCACCCTGTCCCCTATTCTGTGGTATGACCGATAGATGACATTTTCTCCCCTTAGTCAAGTGTAGCTTTAGGACTGTCTCCCTAGTTCTCCCCTGCATTCCATATTGGCAAGCCCCTAAGGAAATCCTGGTACCATTCCAGGAGGTCTTTACACAGTGTTAATCAGTGCACATGAAATAAAGCACTCTTCTTTTGACCTTTTAATACTTCTAACTGGATATCTTCTACCTAGACATCTTTCCCTAGATGTTCCATAGAACATTGAAGCTCTTAAGAGCTTTCCTCATTCTGTTTCACCCTACCTAGTCACTTGGTGTTATCATTATTTTCTTATCCCTTGGTTTTCACCTCCAGTCTATCATCAAGACATGCGGGCTCTTCCTTAGCACTAGTTTTCACATCTTTCTCCTCCTCATTTCCATCAGCGTCACACGGCATTTACCTTTGGTTTCTTGATAGCACCACAGGCTTTTTTCATAGGTTTTCCTCACCTCCAGGATCTTCTTCCCGTTCCATCCTACATGTTTCTTCCCTATGACACTTTCAGATGGATTCAAGCCATGTTTTCCACACCTGTATTGAATGTTGGTGCTAAGTGAACAAAAAATGAAAAATTCATGAACCTTTGCCTCCAGGAATTTAGGGTAGAGTGAGACGGAGGCACAGGAAGAGTAGAGTGTATTGGGAAAGACTGAGTCAGAAGGACTTACCTCCAGTCCTGACTCTGATGTCCTCAGCCATGGGGTCATCTCTGTACTGCATGCCTGCAAAGTGGGGAAAATGAGAGCATAGCCCCAACCTAACACACTTGTGGTAAGGATGGAATGAAGTAATCCAGGAAGCGCTTCAGTAGTTCTTGACACATGATAAATAATAATAGCCATTACTGTGAAACAATGGTACTCAATCTTTCTGTAGTCAAGGGCCACTTTTGTTTGATTTCTGATATATCATGAGCCAATTTGTGGGCCTACTCTGCACGACACAACTTGCAACTCAATCCTAGAGTGTGACAACTGGCAAACTGATCTATAATCTGTTGAGAATCTATGGCTTGAATGTCTGGACATTAAGGCAGGGTCACATAGTAGACCCATTAACACACAGTTGCTGGGCCAGAACTAATACCTGGTCCATAGGATTGTGTAACACTGATAAACTACAGCTTTATTTTCACCTTCTCACTGAAAAGAGAAGTGGTTCCCCATGAACTAAGAAAAATCCTTAACTTGACATTTGAGAACCTTTGTATTCAACTCACATCCTTCCTTATAAACCTCACGTTTCATGACTCCTTTTTGCAAATTTGAGGCTCCTGTTCAGGAGTTTTCTTACAGTTCCGGGGCAAGGTTTTTGATGAAGTTGGAGACATTTCACTCCATTTCATCTTCTTTAAAGACTTCCGGCTATTTCAAATTACTTTGCCTTTTTATGAATTGTATTCTCAGTGTTTCCTCAGGAACTTAATCTGGTCTTGTGGGTTACTGTATTCCAAATGTCTAGAACAATACCTGACATATGGTAAGTGCTCAATAAACACCCATTAAATGAATAACAAAAAAGATTCTGCTAAACACATTTAAAATTCAACCTCCTAGATATATTACTCACCTGTTAATGCTTTAAAATTTAGAATTTCTTGCCTTTAGCAAAAAACTATTCTCTTTTTTACTTAGAATGATATTTTTCTCCCACCTATCTTTCTTGTCGTTGTGTTTTTGGTTATTATTCATCCACTAAAACTCAGTTGAAAACAGCATATACACCATAAGAATTGCAAGTTAAGTTTTATTTGGGAAAAAAAATGAGCCTGGGAGATAGCCTCTCAGAAAGGTGTGAGGAACGTCTCTTGTAGAGGTTGGGTGGAGGGTGGTCAGAATGTACATGATTTTGCTGAAGCAGATACATGAATCAAGCACTCATTTTTACAGCTTTTCTAGATAGGAGAAGATGCAAGAATTGGATTCATAAAGTCTTCTTATGAGAATATCTTAAGTATCTGAAGGCTTGTTCCACCAGATTTTCCCAGAGTACAGAGTGCCTCATTCCTGATCTCCACTCTCAATTCCTTTCAGAGTGTGTTGAAGGTTGGCAACTGCAGTGACCAGTGACTTCACCCTTGTAGAATCAGACAGCAAGTGACAGTTTTTAGCTGGCACCTTCTTCTGACTCCCCATTATACTGTATGCTCTAATAGAACTTTTTGTCATGTTTTATCTTGTATGTCCTTTACCAAATTAGAAGATCACCAGGGTCTTTGGCATCATTCATATTTTCATTTTCCAATGTGTTCAACACAATGTCTGATAAGTAGTGGGACCCTAATACTGAATTACACACAGTATAGCTGAATTTCTCAGATTCTGTTTATGTCTCAAAAATTCATTCAAGTTTTGCCTCCATCATAGAGCCTTCTATGAGTATTCTTACCCACAGCAGTGTATCTGTTCTGTATGAACTTCTAGCCTTTTTGGAAGCTTATCCTTTAATTAGCATTTTAAAATTGTATTCATGATTTTATTTCTTAAACAAATGTTTATGTTTTGCTATTGTGTTTAGGGAATTGTTATAGCTAGAAGGGCATATAATGAAGAATTTATTTTTTAAACCCCTGCCTTCAATAACCATGCAATAGAATTTTCATTATTTGATGTCTAGTAGTGCGCATGAATGCTAAAATTTCAACATTTAAAATTCAACCTCCTAGATATATTACTCACCTGTTAATGCTTTAAAATTTAGAATTTCTTGCCTTTAGCAAAAAACTATTCTCTTTTTTACTTAGAATGATATTTTTCTCCCACCTATCTTTCTTGTCGTTGTGTTTTTGGTTATTATTCATCCACTAAAACTCAGTTGAAAACAGCATATACACCATAAGAATTGCAAGTTAAGTTTTATTTGGGAAAAAAAATGAGCCTGGGAGATAGCCTCTCAGAAAGGTGTGAGGAACGTCTCTTGTAGAGGTTGGGTGGAGGGTGGTCAGAATGTACATGATTTTGCTGAAGCAGATACATGAATCAAGCACTCATTTTTACAGCTTTTCTAGATAGGAGAAGATGCAAGAATTGGATTCATAAAGTCTTCTTATGAGAATATCTTAAGTATCTGAAGGCTTGTTCCACCAGATTTTCCCAGAGTACAGAGTGCCTCATTCCTGATCTCCACTCTCAATTCCTTTCAGAGTGTGTTGAAGGTTGGCAACTGCAGTGACCAGTGACTTCACCCTTGTAGAATCAGACAGCAAGTGACAGTTTTTAGCTGGCACCTTCTTCTGACTCCCCATTATACTGTATGCTCTAATAGAACTTTTTGTCATGTTTTATCTTGTATGTCCTTTACCAAATTAGAAGATCACCAGGGTCTTTGGCATCATTCATATTTTCATTTTCCAATGTGTTCAACACAATGTCTGATAAGTAGTGGGACCCTAATACTGAATTACACACAGTATAGCTGAATTTCTCAGATTCTGTTTATGTCTCAAAAATTCATTCAAGTTTTGCCTCCATCATAGAGCCTTCTATGAGTATTCTTACCCACAGCAGTGTATCTGTTCTGTATGAACTTCTAGCCTTTTTGGAAGCTTATCCTTTAATTAGCATTTTAAAATTGTATTCATGATTTTATTTCTTAAACAAATGTTTATGTTTTGCTATTGTGTTTAGGGAATTGTTATAGCTAGAAGGGCATATAATGAAGAATTTATTTTTTAAACCCCTGCCTTCAATAACCATGCAATAGAATTTTCATTATTTGATGTCTAGTAGTGCGCATGTGTTATTGTTGCTTTCCATATCTTTAATGCATGCATACATACATATACACATCCTGAGATCTTGAGGAAAGGAGTTTTGTGAGTCTTCTACACAACATTGCTTAGCCTGCAGGGCTAAGCAAATACTCAATACAAATAGGGTCATTCGGTGTCCCACACACATGTACTGATATATCCACATGGCAAAAGCTTATTATCTCTTATTAGAAGGCAATTATCTGTCTTTGGAGTGAAATGGGAAAACCACATTGCACTGATACTATGGATCATGAATGCAGGTGAACTCTGAAGATGTCGATAACTTCACCTGTAGAGAAAGCCTGTAATAACCCTTGCTCCATAGACCACTTAAATCTGGTGCCTGGAGAAATAATTAGATGCAAATAGAATGTGATAGGAAACATTTACCAGTCAGGTAGAGTAAAAACTTTGTTAATTTGAAATGCAAGGGACCAGAAAAATGAGCTCTGAATTAATTGGGTTTGGATTATCTGATATTTTTATTAAGGGCATTTAGTCACTTAGGCAATAACAGCTGCTGTTTGAATTTTTCAGTGTTGCCCTTCTGAGGTTTTACTGTCAGAGCATGATTTCTTATGATGGTAATGCAATGCATGTGCTTAACTGTTACCATTTGCAGCTGGACATATATATCTAGTAATTTGACCAGATTTTCATCAGCCCATCCAAACTTCCATCTATCGGGTTTTTTAAAAAACATTTATTTCTGTTTTACTGACTGCTGCTATTACTGACTCCCTCCAACTTATTTATTCTCTGATAGTGGATAAAATTGATGGAAATCTTTCAGACAACCAGAGGAAAAGGCCATTTGATTATCTGATCCTCTATCTCAATTATCTTAATTTGTTTAATTGCACATCCAATCAGTCTCTCTATTTGCATGATAAATATTGTAGAAATCTATCTCTTAAAAACTGTGAAGAGGTAATAAGTCCCTGACCAAGGCAGAAAGTTCTTTGGGACTCTTCTAAATCATTTTTGAAAGGTGATACTCATAATAGGAAAGTCAAAGTTACCTGTGATGTTCTCTAAATAGACAAAACAAAAAAATTATAATATATTCATGAGTCGTTCTAAATTTGAAAACGTTGCTTTGATGATTCTATTAGACAAGGAGAAGTGACATCTCCCTGGCAGATTTTAAGGTTTGCTTATAATGCTTAGCTAAAAGACAAGATAACTACACACAAAAGCTAACAACACATATCAATAAATAGACCCCAAGCAAGATACTATAATATTGAGTTCATACTACAGACAAAGCTTGTCAGAATTCAGCAAAGGAATCATGATTACCATGGAGGATAGCCCTCATATTGTGGAAGGGAAGTTCAACTAACATTGAAAAGGCTTCACATGTAATCGGTGCCAGATGCATGCTAACTGCACAACTGGTAGGCTCTGTTAATCTGGCAAGGTAGGTTTCATTCATCATGAAAGCTTTCCATTTTACTAATTAATATGCATCTACTTGGGATACTGGCAACATTTCTCCCATTCTTCATCTAAGAAGCTACTGGAGAGTCTCACAGTTTCAAAGCTGGGAGGGATGCCTGGTGCAGTTCTCTTGAACAAATTAGACCAGTGACTTGACCTGCAACCCAGAGCCAAGAGGGTGACCTATCAGATCAGAACCCCTTGACTCCTTTCTGGTCATAACTGACAAGAGTCTCATTTGTCTTCCTCCATAACAATAATCTCATTCAACTTTGCAGAAGAGAGGCACCCATACTTGTTCTAGGGAGAGATAATGCAAGGCCTATTCCTTTCCCTTTTTAGAAATCGCTTCTTAGTTTTGTTCTGATACTTTAATTTTTTCCATTTCTCTTTAAGTGTCTAATTACATATTTTTTGGTCATGCCATGTAGTGTACAGGGTTGTATTTATTTGCCTGATGAGGGATCAAACTCATGCCTCCTGCAGTGGACACAGAGCCTTAACCACTGGACAACCATGGAATTCCCTTAAAATTTTAAATTATTATTTAAATTATTCATAGACCTTATTTTTAGAGAAGTTTTAGGTTTACAGCAAAACAGAGTGAAAGATACATAGATTTCCCACATGCCCCTTGACCCCATGCATGCACAGCCTCCCTTATTATCAACATCCCCCACCAGATTGGTACATTTGCTATGATGCATTGATCCATCATAATCACCCCCATTCCATAATTTACATACACTTGAACCATTCTGTGTGTTTGGACAAACATATAATGCACACATATCTGTCGTTATAATACTGTACAGATTATTTTCACTGCCATAAAAATCATCTGTGTTCCATCTATTCATCCTTCCCTCTCTCCTAATTTTTTATCTTATCCATAGTTTTTCTCCCTTTCTTCTGCTTTTTCCTTCCTGCAGAAGCTCTATTTGTAGACTAGATGGACATGGACACTCAGTCATTCGTATTAGCCTTGTGTTCAGTGACCAAATGAATGGATATATTTTCATTATCCTTTAGATACATATAAGTACTAATTACCGAAAATACATTTTTGGCTCACAAAGAAAGCAGGATTTACAGGCTTTCCTTTAAAGTGGGCTGACTTCAGACTAATGACCTTGAAATGAAGGTCTCTCTAACTCAAACCCACTGAGCCATCCAATGCCTGGTTCTTTTTAATAGGTACAAATTATTATTATTTATGAGATATGGAGAGATTATTCAACTGACCTGGCTCCATCCACTGAATGAGTTAGCTTGCTTTCTTTGAGAATTTATAATCAGTTCAGACTTTCTTCTTTCAAAATGTTAGATGTCACTGGTTTCAAAAGGAGTTCAGGAACCCACAGTTTAAGAGTTGAAAGTTAGTTTAGCTCTTGCTGGGAAAACATAGTCTCTGGTATCATCATTGGCTTTTAAAATACTATTTTACTTTTGTTGTAGTATAGTTGATTTACAGTGTGTGTTGGGTTCAGGGTGGTTTTATGCATTTTTTTTTGTGTCTAATTACATATTTTGGTCATGCCATGTAGTGTACAGGGTTGTATTTATTTGCCTGATGAGGGATCAAACTCATGCCTCCTGCAGTGGACACAGAGCCTTAACCACTGGACAACCATGGAATTCCCTTAAAATTTTAAATTATTATTTAAATTATTCATAGACCTTATTTTTAGAGAAGTTTTAGGTTTACAGCAAAACAGAGTGAAAGATACATAGATTTCCCACATGCCCCTTGACCCCATGCATGCACAGCCTCCCTTATTATCAACATCCCCCACCAGATTGGTACATTTGCTATGATGCATTGATCCATCATAATCACCCCCATTCCATAATTTACATACACTTGAACCATTCTGTGTGTTTGGACAAACATATAATGCACACATATCTGTCGTTATAATACTGTACAGATTATTTTCACTGCCATAAAAATCATCTGTGTTCCATCTATTCATCCTTCCTCTCTCCTAATTTTTTATCTTATCCATAGTTTTTCTCCCTTTCTTCTGCTTTTTCCTTCCTGCAGAAGCTCTATTTGTAGACTAGATGGACATGGACACTCAGTCATTCGTATTAGCCTTGTGTTCAGTGACCAAATGAATGGATATATTTTCATTATCCTTTAGATACATATAAGTACTAATTACCGAAAATACATTTTGGCTCACAAAGAAAGCAGGATTTACAGGGTTTCCTTTAAAGTGGGCTGACTTCAGACTAATGACCTTGAAATGAAGGTCTCTCTAACTCAAACCCACTGAGCCATCCAATGCCTGGTTCTTTTTAATAGGTACAAATTATTATTATTTATGAGATATGGAGAGATTATTCAACTGACCTGGCTCCATCCACTGAATGAGTTAGCTTGCTTTCTTTGAGAATTTATAATCAGTTCAGACTTTCTTCTTTCAAAATGTTAGATGTCACTGGTTTCAAAAGGAGTTCAGGAACCCACAGTTTAAGAGTTGAAAGTTAGTTTAGCTCTTGCTGGGAAAACATAGTCTCTGGTATCATCATTGGCTTTTAAAATACTATTTTACTTTTGTTGTAGTATAGTTGATTTACAGTGTGTGTTGGTTTCAGGTACACAGAAGAGTGGTTCCTTACACATATACTCATTTTCTTAGATTCTTTTCTCATAAAAATTATTGTAGAATATTGAGTTTCCTGTGCTATAGAGTAGGTTCTGTTGCTCATCTATCTTATATCTAGAAGTGTACATGTGTTCATCCCAAGTTCCTAATTTATCCCTCCCCTTACCCTATGTTTCCTTTTTGGTAGCTCATAAATTTTTTTTTTTTTTGGTATCTGTAAGTCTCCTTCTGTTTTGTAAATATGTTTATTTGTTCCTTTTTTATTAAATTAGATTCCATATATAAGTGGTATAATATATTTCTTTCTCTGTCTGATTTATCTCACTTAGTATGATAATCTCTATGTCCATTCATGTTCCTGCAAATGACATTATTTCAATCTTTTTTAAAAAATTTTGGCCTCTTTTATTGGTTTTTTATTTATTTATTTTCATTCATCTTTATTCTTTGACCTGTGTGGGCCTCCCATTGCAGTAGCCTCTCTCACTGCAGAGAACTGGCTCTGGGCACATGTGCTCCAGAGCACTGGCTCACAATTGGACACATCAGTCCAGCCCAAATGAGGTACATGGGATCCTCCTGGGCCAGGGATGGCACTGGAGCCCCTTGCACTGCAAGGCGGGCCCTTCACACGATGGACCATCAGGGAAGCCCTATTTCAGTCTTTTTTTATGGTTGGGCCCTGGTGGTTTAGACAATAAATCTGCCTGCAATGCAAGAGACTCAGCTTCAGTCTCTGGGTTGGGAAGCTCTCCTGGAGAGGAAATGGCTACCTACTCCGGTATTCTTGCCTAGAGAATTCCACAGACAGAGGAGCCCGATGGGCTACAGTGGATGGGGTCGCAAAAAGTTAGACACAACTGAGCAACTAATACACAATAGTTTATTATCTATCTAGCTATCTACCTATCTATCTATACCATATCTTTCCTTATCCATTCATCTGTCAATGAATATTTAGGTTGCTTCCATATGTTGGCTATTATAAATAGTGCTGCAATGAACATTGGGGCACATGTATTTTTTGAAGGATGGTTTTCTTCAGAAATACACCCATGGCTGGGACTGGCATACTATGATATTATGGTAGCTTTATTTTTAGTTTTTTAAGAAACCTCTGTACTATTTTCCATATTGGCTTCACCAATTTACATTCTCACCAACAGTGAAGGATGGTTCCCTTTTATCTATACCCTTTCCAGGATTTATTGTTTCCAGTCTTTTTGATAATGGCCATTCTGACCAGTATGATGTGATACCTCGTTGTACTTTTTTGTTTTTTAAGACTTCAAATGTTTTAATCCCAAAATATCAATCACAGCCATCTGTAAGGGTTTAAAAAATGATCGCTCCCCTTAAAACATGTCCTACTATAGTAAGCAGTTTTAGAAGTTAAAAAAATGGTGTGTTGGGCTTCCCTGGTTCATTGTACTTTTGATTTGCATTTCTCCATCATTGGCTTACTTGATTTGTTTATCTGGGTCTTGCTTCTAAACACTTTTCCAAAGCAGTATTTTTAAGGTTTTGGTATAATATGCTTAGAGGGCTATGGAAGAACATTCTCATAACAAAGTCTTAGAAGTCCAGGGGGAAAGTGGTTGACTTAGTATGCTGGCAATTTCTCTGAACAAAAAACTTCAGAAAAAGGGGCTTCCCTGGTGGTCCAGTGGGTAAAGAGTCTGCCTTACAATGCAAGGGGCACTGGTTTGATCCCTGGTCTTGGAAGATCCCATGCCCTGCGGAGCGGCTGGATGGGTGTGTCTGGTTATGAGCCAGCGCTCTGGAGTACATGTGCCCAGAGCCAGTGTTCTGTAGTGAAAGAGGCTACTGCAATGGGAGACCCACACAGGCCAAAGAATAAAGATGGATGAAAGTAAATAAATAAAAAACCAATAAAAGAGGCCAAAAATTATAAAATAACAACAAAAAACTTCAGAAAAATAACTTGAGTTAATAATTGTTGTGTGTTCTAGAAGACTGTGAAATGAGGAAGATAAATGAGAGCCTAGATTAAGAAAAAGGCAGGTGTCTTAGTCTGTTTGGGCGACTACAAACACCATAGACTGAGAGGGTTATAAACAGAACAAATGGGTTTCTCATCAGTCTGAAGGCGAAACCAAGACACATGTATTTTTGAAGGATGGTTTTCTTCAGAAATACACCCATGGCTGGGACTGGCATACTATGATATTATGGTAGCTTTATTTTTAGTTTTTTAAGAAACCTCTGTACTATTTTCCATATTGGCTTCACCAATTTACATTCTCACCAACAGTGAAGGATGGTTCCCTTTTATCTATACCCTTTCCAGGATTTATTGTTTCCAGTCTTTTTGATAATGGCCATTCTGACCAGTATGATGTGATACCTCGTTGTACTTTTTTGTTTTTTAAGACTTCAAATGTTTTAATCCCAAAATATCAATCACAGCCATCTGTAAGGGTTTAAAAAATGATCGCTCCCCTTAAAACATGTCCTACTATAGTAAGCAGTTTTAGAAGTTAAAAAAATGGTGTGTTGGGCTTCCCTGGTTCATTGTACTTTTGATTTGCATTTCTCCATCATTGGCTTACTTGATTTGTTTATCTGGGTCTTGCTTCTAAACACTTTTCCAAAGCAGTATTTTTAAGGTTTTGGTATAATATGCTTAGAGGGCTATGGAAGAACATTCTCATAACAAAGTCTTAGAAGTCCAGGGGGAAAGTGGTTGACTTAGTATGCTGGCAATTTCTCTGAACAAAAAACTTCAGAAAAAGGGGCTTCCCTGGTGGTCCAGTGGGTAAAGAGTCTGCCTTACAATGCAAGGGGCACTGGTTTGATCCCTGGTCTTGGAAGATCCCATGCCCTGCGGAGCGGCTGGATGGGTGTGTCTGGTTATGAGCCAGCGCTCTGGAGTACATGTGCCCAGAGCCAGTGTTCTGTAGTGAAAGAGGCTACTGCAATGGGAGACCCACACAGGCCAAAGAATAAAGATGGATGAAAGTAAATAAATAAAAAACCAATAAAAGAGGCCAAAAATTATAAAATAACAACAAAAAACTTCAGAAAAATAACTTGAGTTAATAATTGTTGTGTGTTCTAGAAGACTGTGAAATGAGGAAGATAAATGAGAGCCTAGATTAAGAAAAAGGCAGGTGTCTTAGTCTGTTTGGGCGACTACAAAAAAACACCATAGACTGAGAGGGTTATAAACAGAACAAATGGGTTTCTCATCAGTTCTGAAGGCTGTGAAGTCCAAGAGCGAGGCACCAGCAGGCTAGGTGTCTGGTCAGAGCCTCCTACCTGGTTCTTAGCCCCCTTCTCTGTGTCCTCACTTGGCGGAAGTGCTGAGGGAGGTCTCTGGGCCCTGTCTTGTAAGAGCACTAACCCCATTCCTGAGGGTACCACCCTCATGATCTAATCCCCTCCCAGAGGCTCCACCTCCCTCTACCATCCCACTGGGGAATAGGTTTCAAATATGAATTTGGAGGGACACAGATATTAAATCTCCAGCAGGAAGGTCAACAGCAAGAAAGGGACTTGGTTGGATTTATCATTTACACATTGCTCACTGTGTTCTGTCCACTGTAGACAGTTAATAGACATTAGCCATCTTACTTTGATCAGAATCCTGTATGGTAGATTAAAACCCTAGCCCCTCTTTACAGATGAAAAGATCAAGATACAGAGAAGTTATCTCACCTGCACAGGGAAGTGATAACACTGGGTTTGAAGCCAGACAAGTAGGCAACACACAGCGCTTTACCCCTAGTCTCAGGGAGACACATTATGAAGCCAGGAGTCAGCTTCGAAGGATTTGGCTACCTAATTAGAGGGCATTTCAGAACAACCGTACTGTCAGCAGACAGTGTAGGGGTCAGGGGAGATGGGGATGTCAGGGAGGGAGCAGCCATTTCAGAGGGTGGGGAGTTAGTGAGCTGAACCCAGGGCAGGTATCTCAGAAACAAAGATACAGGCACTGAGACAAGGCTGTTCATGCAGAAACCATGGGAAGCTCAAGCATCCCTCCCCACAGTCCAGGCTATTTTGGGAGCCTGGAAGGCAGGCTTAAGCAACCACCCCCAGAGAGACTGATTCTTAGTCCAGATATCCTCCCTGCCAGTGAAGGTTCTCATTACTTCTTACTGATGTCCAGTGGAAGCACAGGACACAGCAGCTCAGAACCAGAGAAGAGAAAACTCGGTCCTTGATGGGAAGCAGCAGGAGACTTCTGCCTAATGTAGAAATCCAGGATAATGATAGTATTGTTCCTTCATTGTGTCTTTCCTAATATTCAGATCTTCTCTCTCTCTCTCTCTCTCTCTTTCTCTCTCTCTCTCTCTCTCTCACACACACACACTTTAAGAAAAGTCACCACAGATGGAATATGGATGTATTTTTATATGGTTTCTCCTCAGAATGAAAAACCTCTGAAGTTACAATGCTCTGGCTCTCAGGACTGCCTGTCATCCTCCAGAGAAGGTTCTGTTCAGCATGTCAAAGGCATCTGTCATCCACTGCTCTGACAAGGTATGACTGTGTGGTAGCTGGCCACCAGGAATTCCCTCCTCCATCCTCCATGGGTTATTTCCTACCACTCCTCTGCCCTACACAGATTTTCCGTACTTTCCAACTCTGGTTCTGCCAAGCCTGTCAGTTGCTTAGAATTCCTGTGAATCTTGACCAAGCACATCTTTTCTTCCTATCCTGACCTTGGGGCTCCTCTCCTGCTTTGCCCAGAACAGTGAGGTGTAGACATGGCTAGATGGAAAGCCCACTGTTCTCTGATGTTATCAGCATTTCTCAGCCTTGGCCTTACCCAGCTCAGAGGAGCTGCTATTGACAGGTACCAAGCACACCCGTCTTCCCCCTGGACTCCTTTAGTCCTGCAACATGGCATTTAAACACACACCCTGAGTCACGGGCAGAGCCACCAGGGTGGATCCTGGTGCATGGTAGGCCCACAGTCAGCTTCCTGACCACCAATCCCTTGTCTGATTATCTCCTTTTGCTTGGATTGTAGCTTATTGCTGTGTAGTGAATGTAGCCGAGTTGATTCCATTTCCAAATATATTGACAGAGTAAGGAAAACTCCTGAGTGATGTTATGCATATGTTAAACCCTTGTCTTGGTTTTCCCATCTGTAAAATTGGATTGGTTCCTGTTAAGTGGGAATCCTTTATACATGAGAGGGCCCTTAAATTGTGTTGCCACATTTGGAGGGAAGCTTTGCTGAAAATTAAATGTTTATTTCCTGGGCACTTCATGCAATGCAATAATTTATAGTCCCAAGACTTGTCCCAGGCTCAGTTTGGCTGGATTATGACATAAGCATACTTGATGACGCACTTATTTGGTTAATACAAAAGCGCAGCCTGAGAACTGGCACATTCTTCAGGCAGTTTGTTGCAAGTTCTTTGAACAAGGCAACTTAGCACCTCAGCCACTCAGCTTTCTGAGTTCCACACCTCTTACACCAGGGAGGAACAGGTCTATGTTCAGAGACAGGCCAACCACATAAAAACAGAGGACACGTTCTGAAGTGGGCAAAGTTTGTTTCAAAGAGGACGTGTTAAGGAGTGCCAAGTTCAAAAAATGAGACGAGGTGGACAAAGTTGTATTGTGTAGTTTGTTTTGGCTGCACAGGGTCTGAGTGGCGGCTCGCAGGATCTTTTCTTGCAACGCAGAGGGCTTCACTCTAGTGTAGCACATGGACTCCAGAGTGCCTGAACTCAGTAGTTGCAAGGCATGGGCTTAGTTGCCCCAGGGCATGTGGGATCTTAGTTCCCCAGCCAGGGATCGAACCTAGTCCCCTCCCTGCATTGGAATGTGGATTCTTAACCCCTGGACCACTACAAGGTTCCCAGAGTTGCGTTTTGCACACACATGAACATCTGTAACACATTTGCGGTCCATGTGTTGTGTGTTTTCTTTTCTTTCCTTGTAATCCCGTAAAAAAAACCCTAAGTGCTACCTAACACATCTATGTAGAGTGGACCTTAGCTTCAACAGTGTATGTCTGAAGCTGTTTCAAAAGACCGCATGAAATCAGGTCACTAACATTAATGGAAATGCATCAGATTCAAATGCCATCAATACCAGCAGTTCTCAAAAGTAAGTTCTCAGGGTCAGTAGCATGCACATCAGCTAGGCTTCTGTTAGTGAATTGTTGGGGGCCGAGTTGATTCCATTTCCAAATATATTGACAGAGTAAGGAAAACTCCTGAGTGATGTTATGCATATGTTAAACCCTTGTCTTGGTTTTCCCATCTGTAAAATTGGATTGGTTCCTGTTAAGTGGGAATCCTTTATACATGAGAGGGCCCTTAAATTGTGTTGCCACATTTGGAGGAAGCTTTGCTGAAAATTAAATGTTTATTTCCTGGGCACTTCATGCAATGCAATAATTTATAGTCCCAAGACTTGTCCCAGGCTCAGTTTGGCTGGATTATGACATAAGCATACTTGATGACGCACTTATTTGGTTAATACAAAAGCGCAGCCTGAGAACTGGCACATTCTTCAGGCAGTTTGTTGCAAGTTCTTTGAACAAGGCAACTTAGCACCTCAGCCACTCAGCTTTCTGAGTTCCACACCTCTTACACCAGGGAGGAACAGGTCTATGTTCAGAGACAGGCCAACCACATAAAAACAGAGGACACTTTCTGAAGTGGGCAAAGTTTGTTTCAAAAGAGGACGTGTTAAGGAGTGCCAAGTTCAAAAAATGAGACGAGGTGGACAAAGTTGTATTGTGTAGTTTGTTTTGGCTGCACAGGGTCTGAGTGGCGGCTCGCAGGATCTTTTCTTGCAACGCAGAGGGCTTCACTCTAGTGTAGCACATGGACTCCAGAGTGCCTGAACTCAGTAGTTGCAAGGCATGGGCTTAGTTGCCCCAGGGCATGTGGGATCTTAGTTCCCCAGCCAGGGATCGAACCTAGTCCCCTCCCTGCATTGGAATGTGGATTCTTAACCCCTGGACCACTACAAGGTTCCCAGAGTTGCGTTTTGCACACACATGAACATCTGTAACACATTTGCGGTCCATGTGTTGTGTGTTTTCTTTTCTTTCCTTGTAATCCCGTAAAAAAAACCCTAAGTGCTACCTAACACATCTATGTAGAGTGGACCTTAGCTTCAACAGTGTATGTCTGAAGCTGTTTCAAAAGACCGCATGAAATCAGGTCACTAACATTAATGGAAATGCATCAGATTCAAATGCCATCAATACCAGCAGTTCTCAAAAGTAAGTTCTCAGGGTCAGTAGCATGCACATCAGCTAGGCTTCACACTAGACCCACAAACTCACAAACTCTGAGGGTGGGCCTGATTATCTGCATTGAACAAGTCCTCCAGGCGATTCTGGTATACCTCAAGGATGAGAATAAATTAAGCTTAGCTGTACTTTAGAATCTCCTGGTGAGCATTTTTGTTATTGTTTGCTTTTTAAAAATATGCAGAAATTTCCACTCCCTGGGATGATGAAGTAACTGATCTGGAGCACAGCCTCCAGGGATCTAAAGAGCTCCCCTGGGGATTTTAAGGTACACTCAGAGTTGAGACCAGTAGAAAGTTGTGCTGGTAAAAGTTTGAGAAACATCTCAAACTGTAATGTGCATGAAACTTACCTAAGGATTCTGTTAAAACTGAAGACACAGTTGAGCAGGACTGGGATGGGGCCCTGGAGTCTGTATTTCTAAGGAGCTCCCCAGTGATTCCCTTCCTACTGGTGACAGGACTGCAGTCTAAGTCCCAGGCTTAAAGACACACTGACCATTGCCCATGCTGAAAAGATGTCAGCAGAGCCCACTCTTAGCTGCTTTTATTGAGAGTCAGCAATGTGAGCATGTTTACAACTGGTGTAACTTATGGTACTTTAGTTAAATATTTTGAGAGCCAATAAACTATTACTGTGAAAAGAAAATAACAGTCTCCCACCCATTATTATTCTGAAAAATAATATGAATTTTTGAAAATCTCAATAAAGCAAATTTTCCTAAGGGTGATAAAAGGTCCAATTAAGTGTGGGCATGTCACTCAGTATCATCAGAATCTAGATAGATTCTGTACTCAGAATAATTTGTCAGAGATTTTTAAAATTTTTGCTCACTTTAAAAAATTTTTAACTGGTGGAGGGTTACTTATAGCATCTGGTTGGTGGAGGTCAGGGGTGCTACTAAATACCCTCTAAGGCACAGGGCAGTCCCCCAGAATAAGAAATTATCCAGCCCCAAATGTGAATTATGCCAGGGTTGAGAAACCTGTTCTAAAACAGTCCCCTAACTTCACAGGAAGATAAAGTGACTTAATGTGTGGCACCTTTACCAGTTAGAGTTACAGCTAGAATATCCCGATCCTCAAGTCAGGTGCTTTTTTATTCCTTGTATTCCCAGTGTGGGTCTTGCAACTGAGTGATTATTTCCAAAGTGCTTGCATGAATTTGAATAAAATATGCTATTTTAAAAAAGAAAAGGAACTCTGCATATAACATTTCCTCTGTTGAATCTATAAACTATACAACCCAATAATTGCTTTCTTCTCTACTTCCACTGGAAGTGTTCTTAGGAATAATAAGTTGATGTTTGCTAAGTGCTTTGAGCTCCTTTTGAAAGCGGTGCTAAAAACTTCTCTAAATTATTTTTATCACCTCCATAAAATTTAAAAGCAAGTATCATTCATTCTCAAAAGCAGGCCTTACTCTAATATTCTTAAATTATAACCTCTGATTAGCTATTGAAACTCTGTGATTACAGGCTGACATTGTGTTATCTTGGGAATCATACCAGCTAAATCTATGAAATAATTGATTGTAGCCTGACAAGACCATGAACTATTGAATTTTGGAACAGAGCTTCAAAGTATTGCAAAGGATTTGCTGCTTAAGTTCTCTTGGTTTCAGATATGAGGTCAATGCTATGGCTCTATATATTGATTAAGACTGTCAATTTGATTTATTAACTTCCTAAATACCAGAAGAACTTTAGTTAAATATTTTGAGAGCCAATAAACTATTACTGTGAAAAGAAAATAACAGTCTCCCACCCATTATTATTCTGAAAAATAATATGAATTTTTGAAAATCTCAATAAAGCAAATTTTCCTAAGGGTGATAAAAGGTCCAATTAAGTGTGGGCATGTCACTCAGTATCATCAGAATCTAGATAGATTCTGTACTCAGAATAATTTGTCAGAGATTTTTAAAATTTTTGCTCACTTTAAAAATTCTTAACTGGTGGAGGGTTACTTATAGCATCTGGTTGGTGGAGGTCAGGGGTGCTACTAAATACCCTCTAAGGCACAGGGCAGTCCCCCAGAATAAGAAATTATCCAGCCCCAAATGTGAATTATGCCAGGGTTGAGAAACCTGTTCTAAAACAGTCCCCTAACTTCACAGGAAGATAAAGTGACTTAATGTGTGGCACCTTTACCAGTTAGAGTTACAGCTAGAATATCCCGATCCTCAAGTCAGGTGCTTTTTTATTCCTTGTATTCCCAGTGTGGGTCTTGCAACTGAGTGATTATTTCCAAAGTGCTTGCATGAATTTGAATAAAATATGCTATTTTAAAAAAGAAAAGGAACTCTGCATATAACATTTCCTCTGTTGAATCTATAAACTATACAACCCAATAATTGCTTTCTTCTCTACTTCCACTGGAAGTGTTCTTAGGAATAATAAGTTGATGTTTGCTAAGTGCTTTGAGCTCCTTTTGAAAGCGGTGCTAAAAACTTCTCTAAATTATTTTTATCACCTCCATAAAATTTAAAAGCAAGTATCATTCATTCTCAAAAGCAGGCCTTACTCTAATATTCTTAAATTATAACCTCTGATTAGCTATTGAAACTCTGTGATTACAGGCTGACATTGTGTTATCTTGGGAATCATACCAGCTAAATCTATGAAATAATTGATTGTAGCCTGACAAGACCATGAACTATTGAATTTTGGAACAGAGCTTCAAAGTATTGCAAAGGATTTGCTGCTTAAGTTCTCTTGGTTTCAGATATGAGGTCAATGCTATGGCTCTATATATTGATTAAGACTGTCAATTTGATTTATTAACTTCCTAATAGCTAAGAAGAATTTGTAAGGATTTATCATATTTCATGGAAAACCCTCACACCAGAAGGAACCTTGAAGCTTTCATAGTTTCTGTGCTTGTCCTCAGGGGGGACCACAACCAGATGAATTCTGCCTACTGCTACCATTGCTCTCCCATGAAAATTCTCCCACTTTTCTATGGATGATCAAATTTGAGCCAGTTTTTAAGTGACCTTCATCGTAGGGTTCACCGTTTTCTCTCAGTAGAGGAAGTGAAGAGTAACCAAAAGAACTGAGTCATTTTGGAAGTTAGTACAAACAGACCTCAGATGACATGTGTCCTAACCCCTGGTCCAAGAGACATTATATAATTAATAGGGGTTCAGTCGTAAGACGTGTGCGTATGCTCAGGCAGGGTGATATTAGGGGTCTCTAAGGAAAGATGGTCAATAAGGTCCTCTTACTTCTGTCAGCTCTCAAGTGCACAGGTCATTACTGGAGAGCGATGGTGTGTCCTTCTTACAGTCCCGGGGGCCTGCTTAGCTGGAGTTGCCCCTTTGTGTGCTCCATCAGCCGCTTTGGATTTTCCCACTTATCAGACCAGTCAGAGCAGCAATCTGGTGGGAAGACTGGCATCCAGGGGACTTTGGTGGGTGCAGCGGGGTTGCATTTGTGCAGTAAGCATGAGGGTTTATTTAGATGGCGCAATTGTCAGCGGAAAGCCGATAGTGATCATGGAGGGGCTAAGCCCTCGCTTTGCCTCTCAGTGCATGTACTGTGGTTCACATGTTTGAGCATGTAACTGAGGTCTGCTATGATGTGGGTGGTTACAGAGAGCAGGAAGCAGGGCCAGTGTGTGAGGATGTTCTCATTACAGTTTGTAATAAACTGTAGATGATGGATCCATGGCCTTATTATAATTCTCTGAGTGTCTGAGCTCTGTTTCTTTTGTTGCCTTTCCCCCTTCCTCCCAACATTTCAATGTGGACATTCCCCATGTTTCTGGCTTTCTATGGCCCTCTGCTCGGTTCCCCTTATACTCACTGTGAAGTTGTCATGTACTAGGCTACAGCACCTCACCTCAGATCAGCTGATTCTGAATCTACATCTCGAGTCTTATCCAGTTAGACATCCCCAGCCACTTACTAAGTATATTCACTTGCGTGTTCTCTTGGCCTCTTAATTAAATTCAATGTCTCTGAAATCCCCAAATCATTCGCTTCCCCCTTCCCCAGTGAGATCTCTATCTTTCCAAACACTCCAATCTGAAGTTTGAGACATCTTGTATTCTTTCATTTTCATGACTTCCCAAATCTAATTTAATCCTTTCCTACTTCCATTTCTTGATTAAAGCTCACAAATGTGCATGCTGAATGCATGCTAAATTGATTCAGTGTGACCAACTCTTTGAGACTCTGTGGACTAGAGCCTTCCAGTCTCTTTGGTCCATGGGATTCTCTAAGCATGAATACTGGTGTGGGTTGCCATGCCTTTCTCCAGGGGATCTTCTGGACATGAGGATCAAACCTAAGTCTCTTACATCTCTTGCATTGGCAGACAAATTTTTTGCCACTTGGCAAGCCCAAAGTTCACATCACTTAATATTATATAGGACTATAGCTTCTGTGCCTCAGGCTTTGTCTTCTCAGCCAATCTAACTTACACTCATAAAAAAGTTCTTGAAAAGCCACTTTGGAAGAATTCTTTCGAGTAATTATTCATGGAGTATTAAACGTCCCTGTGTGCTACCAGGTACCATCCTTATTTCAGAATGATAAACATAAAGAGGCATTGTCTCTACTCTCATGGATTTTAGTGTAGGGAAGAGGCAGACAACTAAAAGTTTAAAAAGTAAATTTATTATTGATAGCTTTAATGTCATGGCTGCTACGAAAAGCAAAACACAGCAGAATAAGAGGGAGTAACTAGGATCAAAGGTGATGACTTCTAAGCAAAGAGCAGAGTGATCTGTGGTTCCAGCTAGTATCTGTGGTTCTATTTCTATATATTAATTTGAGTTGAGATAAAATCATTATTTTTCAGATAGATTTTTCACTGCTCACTTTATAAACTCATATGCCAATCCAAGTAGTCCATATATTATTTTATTTTATTTGGCCACTTCCATTGATCCTTCATTCATTTATCCTTGTTCTTTGGCCTGTGTGGGCCTCTCATCACAGTGGCCTTTCTCACTGTAGAGCACCGGCTCTGGGCGCATGTGCTCCAGAGCTCAGGATCGGTAGTTGGACACATTGGTCCAGCCTATCTGCAGCACGTGGGATCTTCCCAGGCCAGGGATCAAACCAGCACCCCTTGCAGTGCAAGGCAGTGTCCTTACCCACTGAACCACAAGGGAAGCCCCCCCATATATTATTTTTATTGAATGAAATATTCTTTAAATTCTATATTGCTTTACAATTTTCAAAGTTCCACACACATGAATTCATATAATCCCATAATTACCCTTCATCTCCCTGCCTCTGTACTGCTATTGCCTCCTTCTCTTTCCCCACTGGTATCCACTTGTTTGTTCTTTGTATCTGTGAGTTTGATTCTTTTTTTATTCACTGGTATGTTGTATTTTTTAGATTCCACATATAAGTGATATTATATAGGACTATAGCTTCTGTGCTCAGGCTTTGTCTTCTCAGCCAATCTAACTTACACTCATAAAAAAGTTCTTGAAAAGCCACTTTGGAAGAATTCTTTCGAGTAATTATTCATGGAGTATTAAACGTCCCTGTGTGCTACCAGGTACCATCCTTATTTCAGAATGATAAACATAAAGAGGCATTGTCTCTACTCTCATGGATTTTAGTGTAGGGAAGAGGCAGACAACTAAAAGTTTAAAAAGTAAATTTATTATTGATAGCTTTAATGTCATGGCTGCTACGAAAAGCAAAACACAGCAGAATAAGAGGGAGTAACTAGGATCAAAGGTGATGACTTCTAAGCAAAGAGCAGAGTGATCTGTGGTTCCAGCTAGTATCTGTGGTTCTATTTCTATATATTAATTTGAGTTGAGATAAAATCATTATTTTTCAGATAGATTTTTCACTGCTCACTTTATAAACTCATATGCCAATCCAAGTAGTCCATATATTATTTTATTTTATTTGGCCACTTCCATTGATCCTTCATTCATTTATCCTTGTTCTTTGGCCTGTGTGGGCCTCTCATCACAGTGGCCTTTCTCACTGTAGAGCACCGGCTCTGGGCGCATGTGCTCCAGAGCTCAGGATCGGTAGTTGGACACATTGGTCCAGCCTATCTGCAGCACGTGGGATCTTCCCAGGCCAGGGATCAAACCAGCACCCCTTGCAGTGCAAGGCAGTGTCCTTACCCACTGAACCACAAGGGAAGCCCCCCCATATATTATTTTTATTGAATGAAATATTCTTTAAATTCTATATTGCTTTACAATTTTCAAAGTTCCACACACATGAATTCATATAATCCCATAATTACCCTTCATCTCCCTGCCTCTGTACTGCTATTGCCTCCTTCTCTTTCCCCACTGGTATCCACTTGTTTGTTCTTTGTATCTGTGAGTTTGATTCTTTTTTTATTCACTGGTATGTTGTATTTTTTAGATTCCACATATAAGTGATATTATACAGTATTTGTCTTTCTCTGGCTTATTTCACTTTGCATAATGCCCTCCAATTCCATCTATATTGCTGTAAAAGGTAAAATTCCATTCTCTTTTTAGGACTTTTATTTCCTTGTGTGCACATGCATGTATATGTACACACACATATATGTATATACATATATCACATGTTCTTAATTCATTCATCTGTTGATGAAAACTTAGGTTGCTTCTATACCTTAGCAGTTGTAAATAATGCCACTGTGAATAGTGGGGTGCATATCTTTTTCAATTTGTGTTTTTGTGTCTTTGTTTCTTCTCTACCAGGAGTGGACTTGCTGGGTCATAGGGTAATTCTAGTTTTAGGGTTTTTTTTTGAAAACTCCATACTGTTTTCCACAATGGCTGCATCAATTTACATTCTTGCCTACAGTGTAAGAGTGATCCCACTTCTCCACATCCTTGCCAACATTTATTATTTGGGTTAGTTTTGATAATAGCCATTCTGACAGGTATGAGATAATAATATCTCATTGTGGTTTTGATTTGCATTTCCCTGCTAGTTAGTGATACTGGGCATATTTTCATAAACCTGTTGCTAAAGATCCCATAGGTTGTTGTTGAATTCTGCCTTGTATAGTCCTATCTATATATTTGCCATGCATTTATCTTTGTGGATCCTACAGTTTCACATCTCTTTCTAGTATAATCATGTTGATCTTTTAATGGAGAACCAAAACCTAACTATTGCATGAAGCATTCATTGGTTTTCTTAGCTGGAAATTGCCTTCTTATTCTCTGGATCACTGCTGAATCACTATAATCATCACTATCATCCTTGTTTATCATCATTATTATTACTAGACTATCATTATTGAAAAAAAACTTTATTACAGCCTTCCATCCCCTTTTTTTTCCTTTTTTTGCCACACACATGAATTCATATAATCCCATAATTACCCTTCATCTCCCTGCCTCTGTACTGCTATTGCCTCCTTCTCTTTCCCCACTGGTATCCACTTGTTTGTTCTTTGTATCTGTGAGTTTGATTCTTTTTTTATTCACTGGTATGTTGTATTTTTTAGATTCCACATATAAGTGATATTATACAGTATTTGTCTTTCTCTGGCTTATTTCACTTTGCATAATGCCCTCCAATTCCATCTATATTGCTGTAAAAGGTAAAATTCCATTCTCTTTTTAGGACTTTTATTTCCTTGTGTGCACATGCATGTATATGTACACACACATATATGTATATACATATATCACATGTTCTTAATTCATTCATCTGTTGATGAAAACTTAGGTTGCTTCTATACCTTAGCAGTTGTAAATAATGCCACTGTGAATAGTGGGGTGCATATCTTTTTCAATTTGTGTTTTTGTGTCTTTGTTTCTTCTCTACCAGGAGTGGACTTGCTGGGTCATAGGGTAATTCTAGTTTTAGGGTTTTTTTTTGAAAACTCCATACTGTTTTCCACAATGGCTGCATCAATTTACATTCTTGCCTACAGTGTAAGAGTGATCCCACTTCTCCACATCCTTGCCAACATTTATTATTTGGGTTAGTTTTGATAATAGCCATTCTGACAGGTATGAGATAATAATATCTCATTGTGGTTTTGATTTGCATTTCCCTGCTAGTTAGTGATACTGGGCATATTTTCATAAACCTGTTGCTAAAGATCCCATAGGTTGTTGTTGAATTCTGCCTTGTATAGTCCTATCTATATATTTGCCATGCATTTATCTTTGTGGATCCTACAGTTTCACATCTCTTTCTAGTATAATCATGTTGATCTTTTAATGGAGAACCAAAACCTAACTATTGCATGAAGCATTCATTGGTTTTCTTAGCTGGAAATTGCCTTCTTATTCTCTGGATCACTGCTGAATCACTATAATCATCACTATCATCCTTGTTTATCATCATTATTATTACTAGACTATCATTATTGAATCTTCCACCTAACACCTTACACTCCAATATGCAACAATTATTTGAGCGCATGCTTCACATTCAAACAAACTCATCTTCTGTGTCCTGTGAGATTGTCCAACACAGTCCCTTGATTTGTGTAAGCACTGGAGTATCAGTTGTTGAATTAATAAATAAGCTATCTTTAAAAAGGATACCAAACATCCAGTGCCAGTGATTGTTACAGAAAAGGAACACAATCGCCTCTTCTCTAGATTCTTAATACTTGGCACATTATCTACCATATGAGTATTCTATAAATGTTTGTTGAACTGAAAGTCCCAAAATAGAAAGCATCAGCAAGGGAACTGCAGCTCATATCTGCTAATCCTTGAATTCTTTCAAGCCCTGGACTATGAATTTGCCAGTCACAGAACATCTTGACCCTAATAATTTCATTTCTTTTGGACCTGTTTACTATTATTATTATTATACATCAATTTAACATTGCAAGGAAACAACCAGATGCCACAAATTTGTACTGACTTCCTCTTCATGTTGACGATACTTTGCCTCCTGTGTATTATAAAATATTTGATCCTTTTCTGAAAATGGCACACATAAACATATTATCATTTTCAATCCTTTAAAGCTATGGCTCTTCTAGTGGCATAGCTAGCCCCTCTGACTTCTTCTGGCTGTGTTCTTTCTTTTCTTTCAAAGCCAAGTTAGATAAAAATACCTTCCATAGATGCTGTTCTGAATGTATGTTCATCAGCATGGATCGTATGGAGAAGCAAGATGAGAAAAGAGGCCATCGGGGGTACTAATGACCAGTAGTGGGGCTATCTCCACAGGGCTCTAGCATGAGACTTTAAGACACTGGGTAATAAAGTGGCAAGTTACAGAAGGCAAAACCCTCTCTCCATGCAGGAAATACCTAAGGACAAAAGCAGCAGTGGAAGGAAGGAAGGAATGAATCCTTCCTTCAAGGAATGAATTTTATTTGAATCTCACTTGTAGTGACTCAAGCATGAAAGACACTCCCCAGTTAAATTAGTCAAGATTGTAGTCCTCATTATTAAAAGAGAAAATTGAACCATTAAGATAATTATTCTAAAATGCATATGTTGATGATAATAAGATATGTTTTATTGCTTCTCTCTTTCAGGTTATTGAAGTCCCTTAAGAATCATTATCTTATTAAGTCTTATTATATGGTTATAAGTTGGAATTGTGAAAATCAGCCTAGGAGATAAGGACAGAGATTTGTGTGAATTACTGTGGGCCACCCTTCAACAGAAATTAGCTGCAGAAATTATACCACATTTCCAAGCCGTGTATTGTTGAACAAATAAAATTCCCTTTCTGTAAAGAGGAATCTTTCCTTATGTGTGAGCTGTTGGCTGACTTGTTTGAATGAACCTAAAACACCTTATTTAGAATTCTTACATCTCTATTTATTTCTTTGTGTCTCAGAATTTTAAAAAGTCAAAAATCTCAAACATCGGCAACAGTAGTAAAAATATTTTGCCTCAAATAAGCCAGAATCTGACAAAGAGAAGTATAAGCCAGTTTGTATTAAGAAGAATATCTTCCCCCAAGGAAAATGTCTCCAATAAATCTCACAAGATACTATGCTCTGACTTGCAAGTATCTCCACTTTTTTGTTTACCATGATCCCTTTATTTTTTCCCTCTTGGGAGGAGAAATGATCATAATATCCATTGGCTTGGACTGTTGGTATGTTCTATACCCTAATGTTCATTTCTCTTGTCTTCATTATATTCCTGTAGAAATATACCACTGTGTTCTTCACAGCTCCCTGTTGTTCCTTGCCTTATTATAAAAGTTCTTCTGTGGTGTCTGCCCCTTGAAGTGGCTGAATTAATCAATTACACTCTGGTTCCACCTTGTCAGGGTTAAGGAGATGTTGATTTGACATCTAAAATTGGAAAAGTCTTTGAGTTCAGATGCAAATCTTTTCCATATCAAGTGTTCTTCTTGCCCCTGAGATGCCTTGTTGCTTTTCTCTCTTGAGGATATTAACATGGGGAGAGTATCTTTTGTAGATAAAACTCTCCCCTGGCTACCATCATCTTTCTACCTGAAATCCTAATCTTTCATTTTCGATATCACAATCAGTTTCAAAGTAACAGCCTGACATATTGTAACCACTTGACATGCTTGAAAAAGATGAAATATATTTTTAGCTGCCTAATTTCATACAGCATTTGGAGAAATAGGCTTGCTATGGAGACAGTTTATTTCTGCTCTTAATCGACATGAGAAGAATAAAGAAAAGTAAGTCCTTTCTGCCAGGGTTTATTTTTAAGTCCCTTAAGAATCATTATCTTATTAATTAAAAAAACAGAATAAGGACAGAGATTTGTGTGAATTACTGTGGGCCACCCTTCAACAGAAATTAGCTGCAGAAATTATACCACATTTCCAAGCCGTGTATTGTTGAACAAATAAAATTCCCTTTCTGTAAAGAGGAATCTTTCCTTATGTGTGAGCTGTTGGCTGACTTGTTTGAATGAACCTAAAACACCTTATTTAGAATTCTTACATCTCTATTTATTTCTTTGTGTCTCAGAATTTTAAAAAGTCAAAAATCTCAAACATCGGCAACAGTAGTAAAAATATTTTGCCTCAAATAAGCCAGAATCTGACAAAGAGAAGTATAAGCCAGTTTGTATTAAGAAGAATATCTTCCCCCAAGGAAAATGTCTCCAATAAATCTCACAAGATACTATGCTCTGACTTGCAAGTATCTCCACTTTTTTGTTTACCATGATCCCTTTATTTTTTCCCTCTTGGGAGGAGAAATGATCATAATATCCATTGGCTTGGACTGTTGGTATGTTCTATACCCTAATGTTCATTTCTCTTGTCTTCATTATATTCCTGTAGAAATATACCACTGTGTTCTTCACAGCTCCCTGTTGTTCCTTGCCTTATTATAAAAGTTCTTCTGTGGTGTCTGCCCCTTGAAGTGGCTGAATTAATCAATTACACTCTGGTTCCACCTTGTCAGGGTTAAGGAGATGTTGATTTGACATCTAAAATTGGAAAAGTCTTTGAGTTCAGATGCAAATCTTTTCCATATCAAGTGTTCTTCTTGCCCCTGAGATGCCTTGTTGCTTTTCTCTCTTGAGGATATTAACATGGGGAGAGTATCTTTTGTAGATAAAACTCTCCCCTGGCTACCATCATCTTTCTACCTGAAATCCTAATCTTTCATTTTCGATATCACAATCAGTTTCAAAGTAACAGCCTGACATATTGTAACCACTTGACATGCTTGAAAAAGATGAAATATATTTTTAGCTGCCTAATTTCATACAGCATTTGGAGAAATAGGCTTGCTATGGAGACAGTTTATTTCTGCTCTTAATCGACATGAGAAGAATAAAGAAAAGTAAGTCCTTTCTGCCAGGGTTTATTTTTTAAATCCCTGTCCAATTATAAAACTTCAAATTACAACTTGTTTATTAAAATTCACAATACAGTATGCCCTCCAAGTGCCAGGGTTCTCTGGAAATACAAGAAAGAATGCAAAAATGTGTGTCAATGAGATAGGCAATGAAAGATAAAGGATTTAAGGTTGCTGAATGAAGAAGATAAAAATTGGTGTTTTCTGAGAATTACAGTTTTCCTTTTGAAGCCTCTTGTCCTCATTACAATTCAATTCTGTCTGTTGTCCATGACTTTCTATGTGATATTGTGGTCAATATGTGGATGTTGAGACATCAAATGGGTCACACAGGGCCACTTTGGGAATCTGAACCTTTGGATCAGTAAGCTTCTAAGAAGGCTTCAGCAAATACTGACAGTATAGCTCTTCTGAGGTCAGATCATCACATACCAACAGGAAGTCCAAAGTGGAGCCAGACTGGCATAGCTGAAGTCCAAGCAGTCCATGACAGTAGCCTGAGAATGTACCAGACCCAGCAGGGAGAACAGGACTACATCAAATAGAACATAGACTCTAAGAGAAAGAGAGATCCATATTCAGACTCTCACTTCATGACTTACTAACTGCAAGTAACCTAATTGAGTGTTTCAGAATCTAACCTGTCTGAATTTTCTAGAAACCAAATAGATTTTTTTTTAATATACAGATTTTTGAGCAAAAGCTCATCCCTAACAGGCTCTGAGTGTAAAGCCAAAGAATCTGTGTTCCAATCAACTCCTTGGGTCGTTTTAATAACCAGTTTTGCATTTGGGGTACCCCACATATGAATGGGCTTCCCAAGTGGCACAAGTGGTGAAGAACCAACCTGTCAATGCAGGAGTTGACTCCTGAGATCGAAATATATATCTTTAGTTTGCCTAACCTGAAATCCTAATCTTTCATTTTCGATATCACAATCAGTTTCAAAGTAACAGCCTGACATATTGTAACCACTTGACATGCTTGAAAAAGATGAAATATATTTTTAGCTGCCTAATTTCATACAGCATTTGGAGAAATAGGCTTGCTATGGAGACAGTTTATTTCTGCTCTTAATCGACATGAGAAGAATAAAGAAAAGTAAGTCCTTTCTGCCAGGGTTTATTTTTTAAATCCCTGTCCAATTATAAAACTTCAAATTACAACTTGTTTATTAAAATTCACAATACAGTATGCCCTCCAAGTGCCAGGGTTCTCTGGAAATACAAGAAAGAATGCAAAAATGTGTGTCAATGAGATAGGCAATGAAAGATAAAGGATTTAAGGTTGCTGAATGAAGAAGATAAAAATTGGTGTTTTCTGAGAATTACAGTTTTCCTTTTGAAGCCTCTTGTCCTCATTACAATTCAATTCTGTCTGTTGTCCATGACTTTCTATGTGATATTGTGGTCAATATGTGGATGTTGAGACATCAAATGGGTCACACAGGGCCACTTTGGGAATCTGAACCTTTGGATCAGTAAGCTTCTAAGAAGGCTTCAGCAAATACTGACAGTATAGCTCTTCTGAGGTCAGATCATCACATACCAACAGGAAGTCCAAAGTGGAGCCAGACTGGCATAGCTGAAGTCCAAGCAGTCCATGACAGTAGCCTGAGAATGTACCAGACCCAGCAGGGAGAACAGGACTACATCAAATAGAACATAGACTCTAAGAGAAAGAGAGATCCATATTCAGACTCTCACTTCATGACTTACTAACTGCAAGTAACCTAATTGAGTGTTTCAGAATCTAACCTGTCTGAATTTTCTAGAAACCAAATAGATTTTTTTTTAATATACAGATTTTTGAGCAAAAGCTCATCCCTAACAGGCTCTGAGTGTAAAGCCAAAGAATCTGTGTTCCAATCAACTCCTTGGGTCGTTTTAATAACCAGTTTTGCATTTGGGGTACCCCACATATGAATGGGCTTCCCAAGTGGCACAAGTGGTGAAGAACCAACCTGTCAATGCAGGAGATATAAGAGACGTAGATTCAATCCCTGGGTTAGGAAGATCACCTGAAGGAGGGCATGGCAACCTGTTCCAGTATTCTTGCCAGGAGAATCCCATGGAAAGAGGAGCCTGGAGGTAAGAGAGCACAGAGTCAGATATGCCTGAAGAGACTTAGTATGCACATATGAATTAAGAATCACCAATACTACCTCTCCAAGTCTCACCTATAAAATGACCATAATAGTATTCACTATACCATGGGAGCATTCTAAATACTGAATAATAAAAGTAAATGATTTCTATAATGCCTACCATATGGAAGATGTATAATGATGGTTGTGATTAAAAAGGAATTGAGGTAAAGGGGTCCCATATAAGGGATGATGACATTTCATCTAAAGCTTGTGCAATTCTAAGTTAGCAACTGACAGTGGCTGTCTCCTGATTTCTGCTCTATTTTATTCAGAGAGAACTTAGGAAATCGTGGTGGTTTAGGCTCATAATATCAAATCCCCTAGTACTAAGAAGTCTTTGCATTCTCCAGTTAACTCTTGCCTTTGTTTCCCCCAGGTACCTGCAATTTATTCTTTAAAATTCACATATGAAAAGGGTGACTAGCACCATTCCTAGCCATGGCCCCCAAATAAGCCTTTAGATCTCAGTATCCCCTGTGTCCAAAGAAACCTATGTTGACTGCACTCTGCTTTGATCTTCACTCTGTGGTCCTCCTGGTTACCACCCTTTCTTCTCAGACTCGGAGCCACATGTTTAACAAGATCTGTGAAACTTGGCAGTAGACCACATTACCAAAAAATGGTCTGGTTTTGGCCAAATTGTTATAAAAATAGCCTACCTATGTCTTACTCCTTTCTCCTGTCTGTGTGTGTGAGTGTGCGTGTGTATCTCTGTGTGTGCATGTGTGCACAGGTGCACATGCTAATGCTAGTTCACTCTGCTTCGGGCCATTTCTTAGGAGTTTCTCATGAACGCAAAGATTGTATAGTAACTCCCTGGACCCTCCTGACACCATAAACTAAGCGAACAGATGAGGCTGATCTTTGTAGTTAAAGATAGTGTCACTGATTCTTACTATGAGCTGGACTGTATACTTTATATGCATCTTTTTCTTTAGTTATTCCATTAGTTGTTGCATTAGTTATCATTTGAGCTCAGTTGTCTGAGATTCAGTTTCAACATTAATCTGCTGTAGAAGAAAGTCATTATTCATGGATCCTCACCCAGGAAAGGTGGACAGGTGGAATTTATTTTTAGAGTTGTAAAACAACTTTCAGTTACTTGGCCTACAAATGTTTGTTTTTATAAAATTTTATCACATCCTAGGAAGGATTGGTACCTTCCTTTCTTTTTCTGCTCATAAAATATAAAAACAGTGGATGGTTCAATTTGGTTATACACAAAGGAATTTAGTTTAATTTAAAGGTAGAATTGAATATGCAAGTTGAGAGTTCCATAATGTGGTAATTATGGTCTAGTGAGGAAATATATGGCTTACCTAGGAGATATATCTTTCCTTTGGTTCTCAAAAAATGAAAGAAGTAGGATTTCTGCTCTATTTTATTGGCAGATTTAGGCTCATAATATCAAATCCCCTAGTACTAAGAAGTCTTTGCATTCTCCAGTTAACTCTTGCCTTTGTTTCCCCCAGGTACCTGCAATTTATTCTTTAAAATTCACATATGAAAAGGGTGACTAGCACCATTCCTAGCCATGGCCCCCAAATAAGCCTTTAGATCTCAGTATCCCCTGTGTCCAAAGAAACCTATGTTGACTGCACTCTGCTTTGATCTTCACTCTGTGGTCCTCCTGGTTACCACCCTTTCTTCTCAGACTCGGAGCCACATGTTTAACAAGATCTGTGAAACTTGGCAGTAGACCACATTACCAAAAAATGGTCTGGTTTTGGCCAAATTGTTATAAAAATAGCCTACCTATGTCTTACTCCTTTCTCCTGTCTGTGTGTGTGAGTGTGCGTGTGTATCTCTGTGTGTGCATGTGTGCACAGGTGCACATGCTAATGCTAGTTCACTCTGCTTCGGGCCATTTCTTAGGAGTTTCTCATGAACGCAAAGATTGTATAGTAACTCCCTGGACCCTCCTGACACCATAAACTAAGCGAACAGATGAGGCTGATCTTTGTAGTTAAAGATAGTGTCACTGATTCTTACTATGAGCTGGACTGTATACTTTATATGCATCTTTTTCTTTAGTTATTCCATTAGTTGTTGCATTAGTTATCATTTGAGCTCAGTTGTCTGAGATTCAGTTTCAACATTAATCTGCTGTAGAAGAAAGTCATTATTCATGGATCCTCACCCAGGAAAGGTGGACAGGTGGAATTTATTTTTAGAGTTGTAAAACAACTTTCAGTTACTTGGCCTACAAATGTTTGTTTTTATAAAATTTTATCACATCCTAGGAAGGATTGGTACCTTCCTTTCTTTTTCTGCTCATAAAATATAAAAACAGTGGATGGTTCAATTTGGTTATACACAAAGGAATTTAGTTTAATTTAAAGGTAGAATTGAATATGCAAGTTGAGAGTTCCATAATGTGGTAATTATGGTCTAGTGAGGAAATATATGGCTTACCTAGGAGATATATCTTTCCTTTGGTTATGAAGAGCCATTCAAGAGAGGGGAGGAATCCTAACATATAGGAAAGGACAGTAGGTTATTTCAGTTAGGACATAGATTCCAGTTATGTTATTTTCTGTATTAGAAGGAGAAAAAGAAAATAATATAAGGACCTAACCAATTTGTATGGTCTACCAACAAAACTTCCTAAAATATTTTATTATCATACCTCTGCATAAATTTCTTCAACATATTTAGTCCAAAGTCGAAACCTAGGCCCAGTCTTTCACTAAAGTTCAAATTCTGTTGATGGATAGGATGAATCCTCCCTTTGAGCTAGACTTGGCACTCACCATGCCTTGAATATACAACATCCTGTCTCTCCTCTGGGACTTTGCTCATCTATTTCTTCCTGATCTCTGGGACTCCTTCCCAAGTTACCTCCAACCCATAGTGATTTCTCTGTTATAGAAGATTTAAAAGGGTAATTCTCCCTTTCTAACGCCTCTTACACCTGAGTTTGCTACCTGGGACTGCCAAGTACCTGTGGTAAGCTCTTGGGTGACAAAAATTCTCTCTTTTCATCTTCCTATTCCCCTCCATAACACCTAGTACATAATATAATTCTCACGAAATGCTTTTTGTTTACCAGAGCCCTCTACTGCAGTAGAAGACTTTCTGTGCTTCTGTATATTGCCCTCAGGTCACAGTATTGTGGACCATATTTCCTACTATTAGCCATTATAGCATGGTTTCCAACAGCATTTCTCTGCGCTCCTGCCATTATTTTCCAGAGCTATATTATCTCCACAAGAGAGCTGATCCAGTGGTTCAGACTATTATTTAAACAGTCATTAATTGAACACTGGTGTGTTCTGCTCACCTATGATTGTATAGGGAACTATAAATACATGTGCAGTTGTGTAATTATCTCCACCAACGCTACCTTTCACAATGGCTAATTATCACAAATATATGAAATGCAAATGCTAGCTCTAGATGCTAGTCCAAAGGGCCCATGCAGGTACTGTAATTCTACTACAATATCAACTGTGATTTCATTTGTTCACATTTACAGTACCTGACTTGCTATTTCCCAGAACCTGTGACTCTGGCTTTCCTTCATGGTATCGGACCTGTAATTTTGGAAATAGGAAAGGCCATTCAAGAGAGAGGAATCCTAACATATAGGAAAGGACAGTAGGTTATTTCAGTTAGGACATAGATTCCAGTTATGTTATTTTCTGTATTAGAAGGAGAAAAAGAAAATAATATAAGGACCTAACCAATTTGTATGGTCTACCAACAAAACTTCCTAAAATATTTTATTATCATACCTCTGCATAAATTTCTTCAACATATTTAGTCCAAAGTCGAAACCTAGGCCCAGTCTTTCACTAAAGTTCAAATTCTGTTGATGGATAGGATGAATCCTCCCTTTGAGCTAGACTTGGCACTCACCATGCCTTGAATATACAACATCCTGTCTCTCCTCTGGGACTTTGCTCATCTATTTCTTCCTGATCTCTGGGACTCCTTCCCAAGTTACCTCCAACCCATAGTGATTTCTCTGTTATAGAAGATTTAAAAGGGTAATTCTCCCTTTCTAACGCCTCTCTTACACCTGAGTTTGCTACCTGGGACTGCCAAGTACCTGTGGTAAGCTCTTGGGTGACAAAAATTCTCTCTTTTCATCTTCCTATTCCCCTCCATAACACCTAGTACATAATATAATTCTCACGAAATGCTTTTTGTTTACCAGAGCCCTCTACTGCAGTAGAAGACTTTCTGTGCTTCTGTATATTGCCCTCAGGTCACAGTATTGTGGACCATATTTCCTACTATTAGCCATTATAGCATGGTTTCCAACAGCATTTCTCTGCGCTCCTGCCATTATTTTCCAGAGCTATATTATCTCCACAAGAGAGCTGATCCAGTGGTTCAGACTATTATTTAAACAGTCATTAATTGAACACTGGTGTGTTCTGCTCACCTATGATTGTATAGGGGAAATATAAATACATGTGCAGTTGTGTAATTATCTCCACCAACGCTACCTTTCACAATGGCTAATTATCACAAATATATGAAATGCAAATGCTAGCTCTAGATGCTAGTCCAAAGGGCCCATGCAGGTACTGTAATTCTACTACAATATCAACTGTGATTTCATTTGTTCACATTTACAGTACCTGACTTGCTATTTCCCAGGAACCTGTGACTCTGGCTTTCCCTTCATGGTATCGGACCTGTAATTTTGGTAACTAATTGCTATTTTCAAAATCAGTTTCGAACAGATGGGTTTCCTGATCAGGAACCCCTGTCTTCTCATGCCTGTGTTCACACACCTATAATTTTCATTGCTTCAAAGCTTTAGATATGACCACTAGCTGTATGATGTAGGAAAAATTACTTCTATTTTCTATTTTCTAAAATGGAGCTAATCTTATGTTTACAAGGATGTTGTGAGAATTAATTGGACATTATACATGTTTACTTTAGGCTCTCTTTTTATTTTATATTCTGATCCTACCTATTCTTTTACCTATTGGTCTTGATAGGATAGATCATGGGTCCCCAGTGCCCTGCTATATACCTGTGCTGGTTCCTGTTAGGAACCGGGCTACCCAGCAGGGTGAGTGGTGGGCAACGAAAAGAAGCTACATCTGCCACTCCCTGCAGCTCCCTATTGGGAAATGATTGTAGAAAAATCATGCTTCTTGGGTTTTCTCCAAGAGTTTCTTTTTACTATTTTCTCCTTAACTGCTTCTGCCTCATCTCACCATTTGTTTTAAGTTTGGAGTGTCCTGAGACATGGACATGGGTCTCTTCTCTGGCTCTCTAATTTGTATGTAAAGAGCAAATTAGGCAAGATGGCATGGTCAGTCTCTCCCGCCCCATAGCCTCTCACTCTTGCCCCATGTTTTTGTTTTTGTTTTTAAATTTTGGCCCCTTTTATTGTTTTGTTCTTTTAAATTTATTTATTTTCATCCATCTTTATTCTCTGGCCTGTGTGGGCCTCCCACTTCAGTGGCCCATCTCACTGCAGAGCACTGGCCCCAGGCGCATGTACTCCAGAGTGCTGGCTCACAATTGGACACACTGGTCCAGCCGCTCTGCAGCACGTGGGATCCTCTTGGGCCAAGGATAGAACCGGCAACCCCTGCACTGCAAGGTGGACTATCCACCCATTGGACCACCAGGGAAGCCCTTGCCCCATGCTTTATGAATAATGATTATTAACAACTGAGCTCACAATACTGCACATGTGCCTCATGAGGTACTCCCTTGGTCATGGGCTACTTTTTTTACGTAAGCATGTATAAGTTCCACCTGGAAAGCCCTTGAAAGGAGAGGTTATATTATGTCCTATGGCTCCTTGAGTTTTCTTTCAGCTTTCCTGGTCATGTCTTCCCTATGCTGGTTTCAGAGAACAGTGAGATACAGCAAGGCAAATACAGATTTGAACTCCAGACTGGAAATATGAGCTTCTCCTTATCATCTCTATTTGAAAGTCTAATGGGTATCTTGCATGTCATAATTGTGAGGACTTGAAAAAAAATGTCTGAGTGATTTGACATACCTCCAAAATAAAGTCAAAATCCCCTTTCTTTGAAAGTGGACTGACCTTAGTGTCTCACGCCTAATAAATTTAATATGTAGAGATGATGCTGTGCAACTCCTGAGACTAGTTTGGAAAAGCTTATGAGTTTAATAATTTTCTGCCTTGTATGAGTGACTGCTAAGTTGCTTCAGTCATGTCCAACTCTTTTCCATCTTATGGACTGTGGCTCACCAAGGTCCTCCATCCTTAGGATTCTCCAGGCAAGAATACCGGAGTGGGATGTCATGCCCTCCTCCAGGAGATCTTCCCAACCCAGGGACTGAACCTGCATCGTTACATCTCCTACATTGGCAGGTGGGTTCTCTACCATTAGTACCACCTGAGAAACGCTCTGCCTTGTATATCCTCTTTTTAATGCATGTATCTTAGAAGTGCTGAGTTGATGTATAAGAAGTTTGGCTACCCTGAAGCTGCAGTACCACAGGGACCACACAAAGATACAGATGCAGGAGGGACCTCAAATCTTCTAGCCCCCAGTCATTGGAATCATCCCAGCATTAATCCCCAGAGGTATTGGAGAGCAAGCCTTGAGGTGATTCCAGCCTTGCCTTCAAACTGTTTTAGCAGATGCCAAATGGAGCAAAGATGAGCTGTACCCGCAAGTTCTTCCCAAACCACCAATTGGTGGTCAGTGTCAACACGGTTGTTGTCATAAGCTGTTGAAGTTTGAGGTGGCTTGTTTTTCAGTTACCCTAGATGTTATAATGTCTAAAATGAATGTCCTTCTCACCTGTTTATTGTTCACTTTTTCTATCTCAATTTATACCAAATCTAATCTCCCACATACTCAGGCCAAATTTTTATTATGTCAATTTTTTTCTTTCTCATATCCTTTATCTGATCAGTCAGAATATTCTGTTGTCCTGACCTCCATAGAGAGCCAGAATTCGACATACCAAACATGATCAACACGTCGTAACTTTTTGTATGGAATACGCCAATCATTTCTGTAGTAGATTCACTGCATTCATAGCCTTAGTTATTTGCACCTCCTTGTATCTGTGCTCTTCTCATGTGACTTTGAAGCTGCTCTTACCTAGAGGTGGAGAAGAGTTCTGAGCGCTTTGATTTTGAGTTCAGCCATGGATTTGCTTCAATAAATGTGAGGCAAGCAGAGAACTCTTGTCCATGTTGTCTCTATTGCTTCTCGGATTGCCTTAAGTACCAGCCTCAGCTGTCTCACTGAAGAATCAAAGACATGTGGCCCAGAGTCAAGTCATTCACTGCGGTTACCACACTGAGTCCATTCTAGATGAAGAAAGCTGCCTAGCCAATCTGCAGCACAGACATGCATGACCTCTGCTATGACCAAGAGACCTGCCCAGCTGACGCATGGTTCCTTTTTACTTATGATTTTAAGTAAGTTTGTGGTTTAGGATGTGATATTTTTATAGCAAAAGACAGCTTATATAGAAATTGATGCCAGGAGTGAGGTGTTAAAAAACTAAAATATATGTCATTGGTTTTATCTCTGAAAATGGGCAAGAGGCTGACAAAATGTCAAGGAAATAGCTATAGGAAACTGAAAATGGGAGGCATTCTATATGAAAACATTTGAAAAGCAGTCTTCTGTGGTAACATGGAAGATGAAAAAATGTAATTAATAATCTTTCAGATGTGGACAAAGAGATCTCCAGGTCAGAGAGTGTCGGCTGACTTTACTATATAGTACTTCAAAAAAGAGATGCACTCTATAAGATCTTTGAAATTTGAAAAAAGAAGTTAAACAGATCATATACACCTAGTGCATAGAATATTACTTAGCACTCAGTAGGTGCTCAGTAAATATTTGTGGAAAGAATTATTTACTATTGTAGCAAGTTTTATGAATAACTATAGAACTACATGAGAATCTATAATATAAAAGCAATTATATATTTATCTATTCCCAGGGACATTTGAATGAGAATTGAGGTTTACCTTACACCATTAAATTTAGTGGTGTCCTGATATGAACCTTGAGCCTCTGTGCTGTTAAGGCAGTCTTCCTGAAGTCATTCACATGATGTTTCTTAGAAATCTCTGTACATATTTCCTGCTCACATAGTTCCTTTTAGGTCACAATTCTCAACTGTATCACCATGTCTGATTTTGAAAATATACTTTCAGACAGACATTAGAACCCAAAAATAACAAGACAACTTGAAATGATGCCTGACTAGCTCTTTGTATGTAAGAATGGTTTTCTTCCATTGCCTGTGATTCACAGAACTGATTTTCTGCTGTCAATTTATAATTGATTGTCTGTTCTGACCTTTAGATTTAATTGTAAGCAGTTCTTCACCTAGATTTTGACTTTTCCCTTTTCTGCATCTTAAATGTTTCTCATATTTTTCCTCCTTTATTTGCTTTTATTCTTTACCTTTCCAGTTTACTAAGAGAATTATTATTCCATTCTTGTCTACAAAATGTTGCTCTTTCCTGAGTGCTTGGTGCCATCTGTACCTTTGATTAGCTTTTCCTCTTCCAGCAGACAAATCATCATTGAGCAATACTGGGCCCAGGACTGACCCCTGCCAGCATCAGCTAAGATTTCTGTCAGGCTGGTCCTCATTCAACAGGAGGCTCTCTGAGTCGTCCCTAGGACCAAAAGATAACTGTGAAATAAGTAGTTTCCCCAGACCTTCAAATACACATTTGTTTAGGGAAGAACAATTTTAACTAGCACTGTCCCTAGGGTTATAGTTTGAAAACTGCTTATTATGTGAACTTTTCATTTGGCAGAAAGCTTTTACAAGTGAACCAAAAGCGAGTGGAATCCCACCTACTGAGTAGGCTTCCTGGTCTGAAAAAGTAACCCCTCAGCTTCAAAGCATTGCTCCAATTTACAAACAATTGCAACTTCAATCACCTGGATCAATTCTGGGGCTTCTCTCAGTGTATCAGATTTCTAGCCAAACACAGGCTAGACTCAGCATCCTCTCAACCAATTTAACAAATGTTCCCATGAGTCCTAAAGAATCAAAAGTCAGTAGAGAGACCCTGAATGTAAGGTATGAGGATATATCATCTGTCGTGTAAGAAAAGTGTCAAAAAAGTGACAGACGCGGGGGTTCCAGGCAGGATCAGGTTTATTCATATTGGCTTTAGGAACCACCAAGAGGGATCTGGCTACATAGATATGACCAGGAGACAGAGGCTAGCAGAGAGAGAGCAAGGGGGAGTGTCAGAGAGAGTGGGGTCCCAGAGAGAGAGAGAGGGGGACCAGGCAGGTCCAGAGGCCAAGAGGCCAGAAGGCAGAAAGGGCTGCCTGAATTGGGGGTTAAGTATCTGGGTGGGGCCAGGGAAAGGATTGGATGCTGAGGTGAGTTCACAGGTGGGAGGTGGGTTTGCAGGTGGGTGGGCTTTGTAGCCACAGAGGTTGTGGCAGGAAGAGACTGTGGGGTGGGCGGGGATAAGCCAGTTTTTGCAGTCTTCACCTCCAAGATACCTAACATTAACATACAGATGGAACTAATATAGCACAAAGCACAGGACTCTCTTCAACACAGCCACAGTGGGATACTTGGACTCCTATCCCAAGGGCTGAATTTATTTTATGCCTTGCCACTTTTCTCTCTGTGTCTAGTATTTTCTCTTTAAGTTTTGAAGGTAGTACTAGTATATGGGAAAAAAAATACTATATAATGAAAAGTAAAGCTCTCTCCCACCTCTGACCTTGAGTTCCTTCTCTAGAGACACATACTGCTGAGATCCTTCTATCTTTTCTAGAAATTTCCCATCCATTTGCAAGCACTTTGCCTGAGAAAACCTTCTTTATCTTTTCTGAATGACATCCTTTGGAAGAACAATTTTAACTAGCACTGTCCCTAGGGTTATAGTTTGAAAACTGCTTATTATGTGAACTTTTCATTTGGCAGAAAGCTTTTACAAGTGAACCAAAAGCGAGTGGAATCCCACCTACTGAGTAGGCTTCCTGGTCTGAAAAAGTAACCCCTCAGCTTCAAAGCATTGCTCCAATTTACAAACAATTGCAACTTCAATCACCTGGATCAATTCTGGGGCTTCTCTCAGTGTATCAGATTTCTAGCCAAACACAGGCTAGACTCAGCATCCTCTCAACCAATTTAACAAATGTTCCCATGAGTCCTAAAGAATCAAAAGTCAGTAGAGAGACCCTGAATGTAAGGTATGAGGATATATCATCTGTCGTGTAAGAAAAGTGTCAAAAAAGTGACAGACGCGGGGGTTCCAGGCAGGATCAGGTTTATTCATATTGGCTTTAGGAACCACCAAGAGGGATCTGGCTACATAGATATGACCAGGAGACAGAGGCTAGCAGAGAGAGAGCAAGGGGGAGTGTCAGAGAGAGTGGGGTCCCAGAGAGAGAGAGGGGGACCAGGCAGGTCCAGAGGCCAAGAGGCCAGAAGGCAGAAAGGGCTGCCTGAATTGGGGGTTAAGTATCTGGGTGGGGCCAGGGAAAGGATTGGATGCTGAGGTGAGTTCACAGGTGGGAGGTGGGTTTGCAGGTGGGTGGGCTTTGTAGCCACAGAGGTTGTGGCAGGAAGAGACTGTGGGGTGGGCGGGGATAAGCCAGTTTTTGCAGTCTTCACCTCCAAGATACCTAACATTAACATACAGATGGAACTAATATAGCACAAAGCACAGGACTCTCTTCAACACAGCCACAGTGGGATACTTGGACTCCTATCCCAAGGGCTGAATTTATTTTATGCCTTGCCACTTTTCTCTCTGTGTCTAGTATTTTCTCTTTAAGTTTTGAAGGTAGTACTAGTATATGGGAAAAAAAATACTATATAATGAAAAGTAAAGCTCTCTCCCACCTCTGACCTTGAGTTCCTTCTCTAGAGACACATACTGCTGAGATCCTTCTATCTTTTCTAGAAATTTCCCATCCATTTGCAAGCACTTTGTCTTATTTTAACAATATAAACAAGAGAAGGCCATTCACATTTCTTCACATTACCTTTACCCCTTAAAAGGTTTGACATCTTTCCATAATCATTACATTGGAATGGACTTCATACTCAACTGTCAAGTGTTTCCTTGTCTGCACGTAATACACTTTATTTAACAGGCAGTTGCGTTTATTCTTTCCCAACCAGAAAAATGCTATCACAGGAAATTCTTGTACTTTCATATTTGCATACATGCTGAAGTCTCTTTCTGAGAAACTCCCATGGCTTAAAAACTGATACCAGGGGCTTCCCTGGTGGTCCAGTGGGTAAGGGCACCGCCTTGCAGTGCAAGGGGCGCCAGTTCGATCCCTGGCCTGGGAAGATCCCACGTGCCGCGGAGCGGCTGGACCGATGTGTCCAACTACCGAGCCCAAGCTCTGGAGCGCGTGCGCCCAGAGCCGGTGCTCTGCGACAACGGAGGCCACAGCGATAGGAGGTCCACAAGGGCCAAAGAACGAAGACGGATGAAAATTGACAAGTGAAAGGCCAATAGAAGTGGCCCGCCTACTCCCCTCCCTCCCCACCCCTCCCCCACCAAAATAAATAATAATAAAAAAAAAACAAACAAAAAAACTGATACCAGGGACTTCAATGGTAGTCCAGTGGTTAAGATTTCACACTTCCACTGCAAGGGGCACAGACTCAATCCCTGGTTGGGGAACTAAGATCCCATAACACAACCAAAAAAATAAAAAAACAATTTAAATGATGCGAACATGTAACAAGTTGATAGAGGCTGTTAAGTGGTTACCACAATTAGTACTCTTCACAAAATGCAAGAGGCTGGCTGGATCTTCATATGCTCAGCAACACTGTATGTTATTAGACATTTTTACGTTTGTCAATGTGACTGGTGACAATATTTCTGCTTCAAAAATGATGAATCAGTTTGCGTTTCTACCTTCATTTATAACCATCTTATTTATAATCAATAGTTTTCTTATGGGCAGAGTAGGGATGATAGTCATGCCAAGCTCAAAATGTGTGTGTGAGATTTAAATAAATTAATACAGGTGAAGAACTTAGGGCCATATCTGACAGAAAGCAAACACTTTGAAATTTACTGCTACTTATCATCACTGTTATTTTTTTTATTGTTGTTACCACCTTGTTATATGCTTCTCCATGGTTTATGCTTCAATATACGTGAATAATCTATTCACAAATTTTGCTTATTTTCCTGTTGGGTTATTGGCATTTTTTCACATCGACATGCAGTAACTCTTTATGCTTAATTAGCACTTTGCTATTTTGATTTGTTATTCTCTTTAGCTGGTCATATATCTTCAACTATGTTTATACTATTTTCCTGTACAGGCATTTTAAATTTTTATACATATAAACACATAAATCTTTACAGTTTTTGAGTTTCATGTCTATAATTTTTGAGTTTCAAAAAACAGTACATTTCCATGGCTGTGGCAAGATTTTCCCTAGTTTAGACATTTTTGGTTCATTTCTCCATGATGAGTTTCCTCTTAGAAATAAGCAATAATCAGTTATAGGATATAGAGGAAAAGAAACCTCCACTAACTGTAGTAACATGAAGATAAAATACTTAGGAATGAAAACAACAACATAAATGTATAATTGGTTTGGATGAAATTGAAGATACCCCTGAAAAGTACAACTTTTCAGACTTGGACACTCAAATCATTCCTGTTCTTGAAATAAGAGCAGAAAAGTATGAATTTGCCTTAAGCTAACATATAAATTTAGGATAAACTCACTAAAATATTACCTTTTTTCCCTTCAAGACAAGTTTTCCAAAGTTCATATGGAAAAAGTAAACTTGCCAAAATAGTTTGAGAAAAACACCTTCAAAAAATGTGTCAGCAAATGTTAGGACACATAATAAGGTACCTATAGTGCAAATATTGTGGTATTCACCCATGATTAGAAACATAAATCAGTGGAATAGAGCACAAGGTCCAGAAATAAAAGCTGATACATAAGGAAATCTGCTCTATGATAAATGTAGCATCATTGGAGGAAATATTGTCTCTTGAGTAAAGGGTGTTAGGACAATTTGATGGGCATTTAGAAAACACATAAAGCTGGGTCCGTACCTCACATCAGATATCAAATTCCAAATAGATCAATGATCACAAAGTAAAAAACAAAACCTAAAGTGACTAATAGAAAACATTGGTTAAGTTAATAAATACAGGACAACTGAACTATGACTCAAAATCTAGAAACAGAACAAAAAGAATGATAAACTTTATTAACTAAAATTTTAGGGTAAAACATGCCACAAAGAAATATACAAAAGAATGTTTTTACAACTTATATCAATTGATACATAAAGATGTCTTAAAAATAAGAAAAGAAGACTAACTCTGATCAAAGAATGGATAAAGGACATGAATAGTTCACAAAAACAAATAGCTTTTAAACATATAAAAATTATATATTACTAATAATGAAAGAAAAATTATGATCAATGTGATACCTGGCAAAAGACTGAAAACTTGACAACATACTCTGTTGGTAAAACTGAGAGAACCAGGCAGTTTAATATTGTGCTCGCTGAGATTTATAATAGTACAAGTGTTAAAGGGAAAATTTGGTACTGTTTCACAGAATTTTCTATCGTAAACTTTTGATCCTTAAATACCACTTCTTGAAACTGACCCAGGCAATACATCTCCAGAAAACAATCCAATGATGACCACATCCACAGTAAAACATGTGTAAATTTATTTATTTGTTGAAGCCAAGAAATGACAATAGAATGTCCACCAGAATGACTAGTTGAATCCATGACTGTAGGTCACATGACTGAAAAACTGTCTTTTAAAAGAATGAGAAATAGTTTCATGAGCAGAATAACTGCAAAAAAACCATAATAAGACATTTTCAAATTCATATGGAAAGTAAACTTGCCAAAATAGTTTGAGAAAAACACCTTCAAAAAATGTGTCAGCAAATGTTAGGACACATAATAAGGTACCTATAGTGCAAATATTGTGGTATTCACCCATGATTAGAAACATAAATCAGTGGAATAGAGCACAAGGTCCAGAAATAAAAGCTGATACATAAGGAAATCTGCTCTATGATAAATGTAGCATCATTGGAGGAAATATTGTCTCTTGAGTAAAGGGTGTTAGGACAATTTGATGGGCATTTAGAAAACACATAAAGCTGGGTCCGTACCTCACATCAGATATCAAATTCCAAATAGATCAATGATCACAAAGTAAAAAACAAAACCTAAAGTGACTAATAGAAAACATTGGTTAAGTTAATAAATACAGGACAACTGAACTATGACTCAAAATCTAGAAACAGAACAAAAAGAATGATAAACTTTATTAACTAAAATTTTAGGGTAAAACATGCCACAAAGAAATATACAAAAGAATGTTTTTACAACTTATATCATTTGATACATAAAGATGTCTTAAAAATAAGAAAAGAAGACTAACTCTGATCAAAGAATGGATAAAGGACATGAATAGTTCACAAAAACAAATAGCTTTTAAACATATAAAAATTATATATTACTAATAATGAAAGAAAAATTATGATCAATGTGATACCTGGCAAAAGACTGAAAACTTGACAACATACTCTGTTGGTAAAACTGAGAGAACCAGGCAGTTTAATATTGTGCTCGCTGAGATTTATAATAGTACAAGTGTTAAAGGGAAAATTTGGTACTGTTTCACAAAATTTTCTATGCGTAAACTTTTTGATCCTTAAATACCACTTCTTGAAACTGACCCAGGCAATACATCTCCAGAAAACAATCCAATGATGACCACATCCACAGTAAAACATGTGTAAATTTATTTATTTGTTGAAGCCAAGAAATGACAATAGAATGTCCACCAGAATGACTAGTTGAATCCATGACTGTAGGTCACTATGACTGAATACAATACTGTCTTTTAAAAGAATGAGAAATAGTTTCATGAGCAGAATAAACTGAATTCTAAGTTATTTTACCAAGTGAAAAATAGTGAGATTACTATAGTTTTTTGTTAGACAGAAGAAATAGGAGTGAATACTTAAAAAGGAGAACAAAGGAGAAACAAGTGAACATATTTACTCTATTTTTTGAACATGTTTACTTTAGAATGTAATAGGACTCTAACACCTTCCCTTTTATTAGAAAGTGGTGAGAAATGGAAGAGCCTTTTGATGAGGGTGAAAGAGTAGATGGCTTAGAACTCAATATTCAAAAAACTGAGATCATGGCATTCCATCCCATCACTTCAAGGTAAATAGGTGGGCGAAAAGTGGAAATAGTGAGATATTTTATTTTCTTGGGCTCCAAAATCACTGTGGATGGTGACTGCAGTTGTGGAATTAAAAGACACTTGCTTTTTAGAGGAAAAGCTATAACAAACATAGATAGCATATTGAGAAGCAGAGACATTACTTTGCTAACAAAGTCCTGCATAGTCAATGCTATGTTTTTTTTCAGTACTCATGTAAAGAATATGAGATTTAGACCATAAAGAAGGCTGAGCACCAAAGAATTGATGCTTTTGAATTTTGGTGCTAGATAAGACTCTTGAGAGTCCCTTGGACAGCAAGGAGATGAAACCAGTCGATCCTAAAGGAAATTAACCCTGAACATTCATTGGAAGGACTGATGCTGAAGCTGAAGATTCAAAACATTGGCCACCTGATGTGAAGAGTTGCATCACTGAAAAAGACCCTGATGCTGAGAAAGACTGAGGGCAGGAGGAGAAGGGGGCAACACAGGATGAGATGGTTGGAAAAGACTGAAAACTTGACAACATACTCTGTTGGTAAAACTGAGAGAACCAGGCAGTTTAATATTGTGCTCGCTGAGATTTATAATAGTACAAGTGTTAAAGGGAAAATTTGGTACTGTTTCACAAAATTTTCTATGCGTAAACTTTTTGATCCTTAAATACCACTTCTTGAAACTGACCCAGGCAATACATCTCCAGAAAACAATCCAATGATGACCACATCCACAGTAAAACATGTGTAAATTTATTTATTTGTTGAAGCCAAGAAATGACAATAGAATGTCCACCAGAATGACTAGTTGAATCCATGACTGTAGGTCACTATGACTGAATACAATACTGTCTTTTAAAAGAATGAGAAATAGTTTCATGAGCAGAATAAACTGAATTCTAAGTTATTTTACCAAGTGAAAAATAGTGAGATTACTATAGTTTTTTGTTAGACAGAAGAAATAGGAGTGAATACTTAAAAAGGAGAACAAAGGAGAAACAAGTGAACATATTTACTCTATTTTTTGAACATGTTTACTTTAGAATGTAATAGGACTCTAACACCTTCCCTTTTATTAGAAAGTGGTGAGAAATGGAAGAGCCTTTTGATGAGGGTGAAAGAGTAGATGGCTTAGAACTCAATATTCAAAAAACTGAGATCATGGCATTCCATCCCATCACTTCAAGGTAAATAGGTGGGCGAAAAGTGGAAATAGTGAGATATTTTATTTTCTTGGGCTCCAAAATCACTGTGGATGGTGACTGCAGTTGTGGAATTAAAAGACACTTGCTTTTTAGAGGAAAAGCTATAACAAACATAGATAGCATATTGAGAAGCAGAGACATTACTTTGCTAACAAAGTCCTGCATAGTCAATGCTATGTTTTTTTTCAGTACTCATGTAAAGAATATGAGATTTAGACCATAAAGAAGGCTGAGCACCAAAGAATTGATGCTTTTGAATTTTGGTGCTAGATAAGACTCTTGAGAGTCCCTTGGACAGCAAGGAGATGAAACCAGTCGATCCTAAAGGAAATTAACCCTGAACATTCATTGGAAGGACTGATGCTGAAGCTGAAGATTCAAAACATTGGCCACCTGATGTGAAGAGTTGCATCACTGAAAAAGACCCTGATGCTGAGAAAGACTGAGGGCAGGAGGAGAAGGGGGCAACACAGGATGAGATGGTTGGATGTCATCACTGACTCAATGGACAAACTCTGGGAGACAGTGAAAGACAGGGAAGCCTGGTGTGCTACACAGTTCATGGGGTCACAAAGAGTCAGACACAACCTAGTGACTGAATAACAACAGCTTTTGAATGTTTGTGAGAATAGTGTGGAAAGGTTGAGTTGAGTGTAACATTTTATGCTGCGTTGACTTCTGAACCATGGGAACATTTATATATTTAACAATAAAGTTAAATAAGAAAGAATAAAGGCAAACTAAAATTGAACCAAAAAATAGTGAACCTCAAGATACATCAAACTGATAACACATTCACTAAGAGAAAAGAATGGCTTCAAGTGATTTTGAACCCTTTGCTATGACTGTGTATCATTCGTGGGGAATAATCTAAACACAAATACATAAAAATAATTGTATAGAAATCTAAAAATTCATTCAGTAGGTTTATTATTAACAGCCATGTTTTAGGAATGCTAATAGTAATACTGTTAATAGTAGGCTATGTTACTGTTCATGCTTCTGTTTTAACATGGAATAATCTGATCATTGCTATTTTGACCAAGTGATCAAATTTGGCATCAGAAATGGTGAGACACATTGACTTTCTATGACATTTTAAGCCTTGTGTTGTTATCCAATTGTTATCCAATATTAGGTAGCAAACATCTCCTATGACATAGTCTTGCTTCAGATGATTAACTCAAATTCAGTCATGCCTTGTGATGTAATGTTGGGTTTACAGAAAGGAAAGGCAGTAGATAAGCAAATTAAAATAAATCAAGAAGCACAAGTCAGACAAACCCCCAATTGTGAGACACATGTAGCATAACTAGCTTGGATTCTTCAAAAAGTCAGTGCTTAAAAAAAATAGATGGAAGGTGTTGTTGTTTAATCTGTTAGAAATGATTAAAATAAAAATGTGTTGAATTCATTAACCTATTGATAGGATCTTGTTTCAGTAACAGAGATTGCAAGAAAGAAGGGGCATGGGGAGAGACAGAGGGGAAGGAGGGGAAAAGCAGGTATAAAAGGCATTCTTGGGACAATTAGGGATCTTTGTATAGGACTGCGTATTAAATGATATATGCTTGAAACCCTGTTTAAAAAGCAGTAGATTGGACTGAACTAGATAGATTTATAGGGCCAATTAATTGTGTGATTTTCAAGTAGACTCAAGTCCATCCTCAAAGAAGAGTAATAAAATTTATGGGCAAAAGCTGCATCATTAAAGTAACTACAGTAGCCACCAGAGTGACTGATGTAGATATAACTCTATATAACTTTAAAACTCTATACATACTGACACACAAAAGCTAGGGTATTTAAAAAAGTAGTCATTGTATTTGTTAGTCACCGTATGTACTGCGAGATTAATAAAAGGGGATGGAAATTGATTACCATCAGCACGAGAGAAGGTTATGGGGCCCTGGTGATCTGAGATCATCTGTCTCTCCATTTGCTACATTCACTCCTTCATCGAAACCCTGTTCCCAAGTTGGCACTAACCCAATTAATACAGAAAATAAATTCCAAGAGGCACAAGATCAAGAGTTGAAACTCAACCCAGGTGTCTATTTCAGGCCAGGTCTCTGCCCGAACATTGAGCTCAGGCATAAAGCAGGATGAAACCCACTGATTGCTGCTTAATAGCCTCAAACTGCAGAAACCGTATCTCCTTGAGAGGAAGTCAAATTTTCTCTTTGGGAGTAATCTATCTTTTAATATACATTTATCAATAGTTTTCTTCCTCACTGTCTTGCTGTCTCTTAAATTGCCATGTTCTATTGATTTTTTTTTTTAATTAAAAATGCAGGATTAATGTCTGAATTCAAAGTTAGCACTATAGGAAAAGATAATAACTAATATCATAAGAAAATATAAGGCTTCCTGGTGGTCTAGTGGGTAAGGACACTGCCTTGCAGTCCAAGGGGTGATGGTTCGACCCCTGGCTCAGGAAGATCCCTGGTCAAGAAGCACAAGTCAGACAAACCCCAATTGTAACTGTAGCATAACTAGCTTGGATTCTTCAAAAAGTCAGTGCTTAAAAAAAATAGATGGAAGGTGTTGTTGTTTAATCTGTTAGAAATGATTAAAATAAAAATGTGTTGAATTCATTAACCTATTGATAGGATCTTGTTTCAGTAACAGAGATTGCAAGAAAGAAGGGGCATGGGGAGAGACAGAGGGGAAGGAGGGGAAAAGCAGGTATAAAAGGCATTCTTGGGACAATTAGGGATCTTTGTATAGGACTGCGTATTAAATGATATATGCTTGAAACCCTGTTTAAAAAGCAGTAGATTGGACTGAACTAGATAGATTTATAGGGCCAATTAATTGTGTGATTTTCAAGTAGACTCAAGTCCATCCTCAAAGAAGAGTAATAAAATTTATGGGCAAAAGCTGCATCATTAAAGTAACTACAGTAGCCACCAGAGTGACTGATGTAGATATAACTCTATATAACTTTAAAACTCTATACATACTGACACACAAAAGCTAGGGTATTTAAAAAAGTAGTCATTGTATTTGTTAGTCACCGTATGTACTCGCGAGATTAATAAAAAGGGGATGGAAATTGATTACCATCAGCACGAGAGAAGGTTATGGGGCCCTGGTGATCTGAGATCATCTGTCTCTCCATTTGCTACATTCACTCCTTCATCGAAACCCTGTTCCCAAGTTGGCACTAACCCAATTAATACAGAAAATAAATTCCAAGAGGCACAAGATCAAGAGTTGAAACTCAACCCAGGTGTCTATTTCAGGCCAGGTCTCTGCCCGAACATTGAGCTCAGGCATAAAGCAGGATGAAACCCACTGATTGCTGCTTAATAGCCTCAAACTGCAGAAACCGTATCTCCTTGAGAGGAAGTCAAATTTTCTCTTTGGGAGTAATCTATCTTTTAATATACATTTATCAATAGTTTTCTTCCTCACTGTCTTGCTGTCTCTTAAATTGCCATGTTCTATTGATTTTTTTTTTAATTAAAAATGCAGGATTAATGTCTGAATTCAAAGTTAGCACTATAGGAAAAGATAATAACTAATATCATAAGAAAATATAAGGCTTCCCTGGTGGTCTAGTGGGTAAGGACACTGCCTTGCAGTCCAAGGGGTGATGGTTCGACCCCTGGCTCAGGAAGATCCCTGGTACATGCCTTGGAATGGCTGGACCAATGTGTGCAACTACTGAGCTGGTGCTCTGCAGCGACAGAGGCCACTGCAATGGGAGGCCCACACAGGCCAAAGAACAAAGATAAATAAATGAAAGACCAATAGATGTGGACAAAAAAAAGAAAAGATAGAATTTTTTTTTATTATTAATGCAACAGGAAGATAGCCGTAATATTCACAATGAAGAAGGATATAAAATGCTTCATCGGGCCAATAGGACTCTCTACTTGGATTTGTAGAACATATTTGCTCAAAACACTGATAATAAACAAGAATAAACACATTAGAAAATTAAGCAATTCAACAACAGTCTGACTTTCTGCTCTTACCCAATACTTTAATTTGGAGGGAAAAAAATGTCTAGTTGGGTACAGAAATGCTTTGATTTTTCATCAATTTGGTTCATTTCTTCCCAGGACTACATCATATCTATAGGCTTCTTATAACTGCTCTAAGGGACTTTTGAGGTTCTGAGAATGTCTCTAACTCCAAATCTTTTGGCATTCAGGCAGACTTTCATCATGATCATCATCTGTTTGCTGTTTGAGGTGTCCCAGCTGAAGTCAGCATTAGCTAACATGGTTATCTTTCATGTATATAGTGTTTCCAGGTTGTTTAAAGTGTTTTCCTATACAGCATCTTATGTAACCCTTACTTTGAAATTATGATCTTGCTATTGTCTTTCCCATTTTACTGCAAAGAAGAGAAAAGCTGCTAAAACAATGGTCTCTATTTTTCTGCTTCCACAAATGTAAAACTTCTATCATCTAAAGGAAATTTCTTCTTTCAAAGTATATGAAAAAATACCTAGCACCTAGCATACTCTGTAAGTTACTGTTTTCTGTTTTTTTTTAATTGAAGTGTAGTTGACTTAAAACATGATATTAGTTTTAGATGTACATCAGTTATTTGATTTTTTTATTGATTATATACCATCTAAAATTATGGGATTTTGCCTATATTCCCTATGCTGTACATTACATCCTCGTGACTTATTTATCATATTTTATACCTAGTGGGTAAGGACACTGCCTTGCAGTCCAAGGGGTGATGGTTCGACCCCTGGCTCAGGAAGATCCCTGGTACATGCCTTGGAATGGCTGGACCAATGTGTGCAACTACTGAGCTGGTGCTCTGCAGCGACAGAGGCCACTGCAATGGGAGGCCCACACAGGCCAAAGAACAAAGATAAATAAATGAAAGACCAATAGATGTGGACAAAAAAAAGAAAAGATAGAATTTTTTTTTATTATTAATGCAACAGGAAGATAGCCGTAATATTCACAATGAAGAAGGATATAAAATGCTTCATCGGGCCAATAGGACTCTCTACTTGGATTTGTAGAACATATTTGCTCAAAACACTGATAATAAACAAGAATAAACACATTAGAAAATTAAGCAATTCAACAACAGTCTGACTTTCTGCTCTTACCCAATACTTTAATTTGGAGGGAAAAAAATGTCTAGTTGGGTACAGAAATGCTTTGATTTTTCATCAATTTGGTTCATTTCTTCCCAGGACTACATCATATCTATAGGCTTCTTATAACTGCTCTAAGGGACTTTTGAGGTTCTGAGAATGTCTCTAACTCCAAATCTTTTGGCATTCAGGCAGACTTTCATCATGATCATCATCTGTTTGCTGTTTGAGGTGTCCCAGCTGAAGTCAGCATTAGCTAACATGGTTATCTTTCATGTATATAGTGTTTCCAGGTTGTTTAAAGTGTTTTCCTATACAGCATCTTATGTAACCCTTACTTTGAAATTATGATCTTGCTATTGTCTTTCCCATTTTACTGCAAAGAAGAGAAAAGCTGCTAAAACAATGGTCTCTATTTTTCTGCTTCCACAAATGTAAAACTTCTATCATCTAAAGGAAATTTCTTCTTTCAAAGTATATGAAAAAATACCTAGCACCTAGCATACTCTGTAAGTTACTGTTTTCTGTTTTTTTTTTTTAATTGAAGTGTAGTTGACTTAAAACATGATATTAGTTTTAGATGTACATCAGTTATTTGATTTTTTTATTGATTATATACCATCTAAAATTATGGGATTTTGCCTATATTCCCTATGCTGTACATTACATCCTCGTGACTTATTTATCATATTTTATACCTAAGTAGTTGTACTTCTTAATCCACTACACCTATCTGGCCTTCACGAACCTTTTCCCAACTGGTAACCACTAGCTTTTCTTTTTATTTTTTAAAAATTATTTATTTTATTTTTGACTGTGCTGGGTCTTTGTTGCCATGCACAGGCTTCTCTTGCTGCAGAGCACAGGCTCTAGACATGCAAGCTTCAATATCTGTGGCACATGGGCCCAGTTGCTCTGCATGGCATGTGGGATCTTCCCAGGCCATGGACCAAATCTGTGTCGTTTGCATTGCAAAGAGGATTCTTCATCATTGAACCACCTGGGAAGCCCCAGCACTAGCTTTTCTGCATCTGTAAGTCTATTTGTTTTCTTTCTTCATTTGTTTTTATTGTTTATATTTCACCTGTAAGTGAACAATACCCTATTTTTGTTTCTCTGTGTAACTCATTTCACTGTGTATAATACTCTCCTGAGGTATGCATATTTTCACATATGGCAAAATTTTATTCTTTTTTTGATGGCTAAGTGATAGTCAGTAGTACATATACATATACCATATCTTCTTTAGTCATTCATGTGTGGATGGGCACTTAGGTTGCTTCCATTTCTTGGCTATGTAACAAATGTTGCCACGAACATGGAGGGGCATATATCCTGTTTTTGTTTATTGGGTCAACTTTATCATCCTTTCAATTCTGAATAATTACATTTCTGGGTAGAGCATCAAGGTTGTAGGTTTGTTTGCTTGTTTTTTTTTTTTTCTTTCAGCACTTAAAATATATTATGCCGTTCCCTTCTGGCCTGCAAATTTTCTGATGAAAAATAAGATGGTAGCCTTTTGCAAGTTCCCTTGTATGTGACTGTTTTTACCCTGGTGTCTATCATCTAAAGGAAATTTCTTCTTTCAAAGTATATGAAAAATACCTAGCACCTAGCATACTCTGTAAGTTACTGTTTTCTGTTTTTTTTAATTGAAGTGTAGTTGACTTAAAACATGATATTAGTTTTAGATGTACATCAGTTATTTGATTTTTTTATTGATTATATACCATCTAAAATTATGGGATTTTGCCTATATTCCCTATGCTGTACATTACATCCTCGTGACTTATTTATCATATTTTATACCTAAGTAGTTGTACTTCTTAATCCACTACACCTATCTGGCCTTCACGAACCTTTTCCCAACTGGTAACCACTAGCTTTTCTTTTTATTTTTTAAAAATTATTTATTTTATTTTTGACTGTGCTGGGTCTTTGTTGCCATGCACAGGCTTCTCTTGCTGCAGAGCACAGGCTCTAGACATGCAAGCTTCAATATCTGTGGCACATGGGCCCAGTTGCTCTGCATGGCATGTGGGATCTTCCCAGGCCATGGACCAAATCTGTGTCGTTTGCATTGCAAAGAGGATTCTTCATCATTGAACCACCTGGGAAGCCCCAGCACTAGCTTTTCTGCATCTGTAAGTCTATTTGTTTTCTTTCTTCATTTGTTTGATTGTTTATATTTCACCTGTAAGTGAACAATACCCTATTTTTGTTTCTCTGTGTAACTCATTTCACTGTGTATAATACTCTCCTGAGGTATGCATATTTTCACATATGGCAAAATTTTATTCTTTTTTTGATGGCTAAGTGATAGTCAGTAGTACATATACATATACCATATCTTCTTTAGTCATTCATGTGTGGATGGGCACTTAGGTTGCTTCCATTTCTTGGCTATGTAACAAATGTTGCCACGAACATGGAGGGGCATATATCCTGTTTTTGTTTATTGGGTCAACTTTATCATCCTTTCAATTCTGAATAATTACATTTCTGGGTAGAGCATCAAGGTTGTAGGTTTGTTTGCTTGTTTTTTTTTTTTTCTTTCAGCACTTAAAATATATTATGCCGTTCCCTTCTGGCCTGCAAATTTTCTGATGAAAAATAAGATGGTAGCCTTTTGCAAGTTCCCTTGTATGTGACTGTTTTTACCCTGGTGTCTGTTAAATTTTCTCTTTATCTCTAATTTTTGGCATTTTAATTATATGTCAGGATGTGGGTCTCTTTGAGTTCATATTGTGTGAAACTGTGTGTGCTTCCTGGATCTGAGTATCTGTTTCTTTCTTCAGTTTAAGAAGATTTTTCAATTTATAATTTTATCAAATAGATTTGCTACTCCACCCCCGTACTCTCTCTTCTGCTTCTGAATTCCTGGTTCTTTGTTGAAGTTCTTACCATGTTCCTCTGTTCTTTTCCTGAGTTCAGTGAACATTTTTATTGCTATTGCTTTGGACCCTTTATTGGGCAAATTGTTTATTTCCACTTCATAAAGTTTTTGTGTTTTTTTTTTTTTCTGGAATTTATCTTGTTCTCCCATTTGGAACATATTCTTCTACTCTTTCAGCATTTTTGACTTTCTCTGGCTCTATGAAATTAGACCTAACAGTTATCTATCCCCATCTTGAAGGTGTGTCCTTCTGTCGGATCACCCCTTTCAGTGTGTGTGTGACCAGTGACTTTGGTGAGACAGTGTGTTTCCTTTAGTTTTATAAAGGAACTGACCATCAGCCATGTCTTTTCCTGAGAGTACAAGAGCCAGGGCTTCTCCCAGGCTCAGTGATGGTCACCACCCTATCAGGGGTAGGGCCAGGACCAAGAGACTGGAGCAGGAGCCCTGAGGTCGTTGGGCTTCATCCTGGAGTGATGGCATTCTTCGCCTTGATTAAAGTTGTGGCTGGTGCCTGAGTGTCCAGACATTCTTATGATCTGGCTGTTTTTTCCCAGGTATGTGTATACATAATTGGTGGTTCCTGTCTTAGTGGGGAGCAGAGTTTAACATTTTCTACATAATTATGAAATTTCAAAGTAGATTTCCAATGAGTAATATTCCAATTTGGTAGTTTCACAGACCGGGAATCCAAGGACCAAGAAGTAGAGTGATTTGCTTATGATCACTTAGCAATCTAAAAATAGGATCAAAATAGATCTTAGTCTCTTTTCCCCAGGTCCAGAACTGTGTCCTCTATGTTTATTGAAAGTAAGCGATTATGCTACCTAGGAAGGAGATGTCAAAACCACACACACACACACACACACACACACACACACACAGCCGAAGCAGAGGAGTCAGGAACAAAAGCATAAAGGAAGGAGCCTATAGAAGGTCATTTGGGGAGGGGGCAGTGGATCCTGGAAGCTGTTCCCATGACAGATCCTGCCTCATCCAACCAGCCTCTATCTGGTTGCTTTGGAAGTTTGGAACTGCCAAGGGGCAGTATTCCCAAGGGCTCTGGGTATCAGTAGCAATAATGATAAAGAACAGTCAGGCTAAGAGGGAGGGGCCATCCAGGAAGGGAAAAGGTGGCAAACTCAATGTATTGTCAAGGAAGAAATGATGCCAACTCCCAGACCTGCCTCTGTCTATGAAGTTCCCCAGAGCCTCAAACTCAATTCCTCCCCAGCCTCTTTATAAAACTAAAGGAAACACACTGGAACACTGTTTACCAGAAGCAGCCAACGATGCCCCAAGGAGCAGTATGCCTGAACTTGTAATGCTGTCAGCAGAGAAAATGCTGATGCGATATTTGAAACCCAGAGTTCAAAGGAGAGAGCAACTGGGCCAGAAAACAAACGAACAGGTGTAGTGGTTTTCTCCGTGGGTCTCTGGCAAGGAGAGCACATTCTATCATCACCCTGAGATCCGTAATTAGAACTGACATCTGAGAATCACGGTCTCCAAATCTCCCTAAAGTGATAAAAATAGCCCAAGGTGACCATGTACTCTGATCCTGGTCTCCCACTATTCAGATCAAGTTGATGGGCTTTTATGGAAAGCCTACTGCTATTAGTAATAATAGAAGCCATATGTACTTTGTATCTGGCACTGTTCTTAAGCTTTTACTTTTCATTTAACAAAGTCTTACCACAAGCTCATGAGATAGGTACAGTTATTATTTTCATTATACCAACAAAAAATTGAAGCTCAGAGAATATAAATAACTTGCCCAAAGTTTCATGTCTGCTCAGTAGCAGTACTGAGATTCCACTTCAAAAGTTTGTATTCTTAACCTGTATCTTCTAGGCAGAAGACCAAGTTGCAGGGCATTGGTGGGAACTACATAGCATGTAATAAGAACAAGAGGCAAAGCCCCAAACCTGGCAAAGGATAAGGGAAGAATTCCTGTGCAGAGATGTGCACTCATTCATCTGAATGAGGAAGAGGAATTAGGTCAACAACAGGAGGGCCCCGCAGAAGGGGCAGCAAATACCATGACCTGTGGGTGTGTGTGATGGGGGGGATGTCTGGAGCATTTTCAGATAAATAATCCATTTCTACATAATTGGAATGCAGAATTTGAAAGGAAAAAGGGAACATGTGAAGCTGAACAACTAAACAGGGACCAGTCCTCAAGTGGCTTTATGATGCTAAGTGGGTGTGGAGTGGGCCCTGGATAGGGTACTCCCTTTCTGATCCTTCATTTAGAACAAATGAATAATTTTAGCTGATTTGCTTTCTTTCGTATATAACATATGGAGATAGGATTGTTGACAAATCTGTTCAGCATTGGTAAGCAATTTATCAGCATATTGGTATTCTAGACTCTTGTCTCATTGTAGCGTAGCCTTTAGAAAAACCTTGAAAGAGAAAATGTTTTCTCTGGCTTCCCTTCGTTTCTCTTAATGATCATTGGTGCGTAGCCAGGATTACTTCTCTTTCAGATCTTGTTTTAATCATCACGGCCCAAGAGAAAAAGCCTAAGAATTGCAAAGTATTGAATCTCTAATACGTAGCCCAGAAAATTAATGCCAGCTTGGATGTGGTTAAGAGCATAGAACACAGGAAACAAACAAGGTCTACCTTTAGACTTTGGCTTTATCATGGATCAGCTGGACGTGTGAGTGTGTGCATGCTTGACTAAGTTGCTCAGTCACGTCTGATTCTGTGCAACCCTATGGACTGTGGCCCGCCAGGCTCCTCTGTCCATGGGATTCTCCAGGCAAGAATATTGGAACGGGTTTCCATGCCCTTCTGGAGGGAATCTTCCTGACTCAGGGATCAAACCTGAGCCTCCTGCCTCTCCTGCATTGCAAGTGAATTCTTTATTGCTAAGCCATCGGGGAAGCCCCACCAGCAATATAGAATCAGGCAGGTGTCTAATCTGCTCTTTTCTTAGTTTCAGAGAATATAAATAACTTGCCCAAAGTTTCATGTCTGCTCAGTAGCAGTAATGAGATTCCACTTCAAAAGTTTGTGTTCTTAACCTGTATCTTCTAGGCAGAAGACCAAGTTGCAGGGCATTGGTGGGAACTACATAGCATGTAATAAGAACAAGAGGCAAAGCCCCAAACCTGGCAAAGGATAAGGGAAGAATTCCTGTGCAGAGATGTGCACTCATTCATCTGAATGAGGAAGAGGAATTAGGTCAACAACAGGAGGGCCCCGCAGAAGGGGCAGCAAATACCATGACCTGTGGGTGTGTGTGATGGGGGGGATGTCTGGAGCATTTTCAGATAAATAATCCATTTCTACATAATTGGAATGCAGAATTTGAAAGGAAAAAGGGAACATGTGAAGCTGAACAACTAAACAGGGACCAGTCCTCAAGTGGCTTTATGATGCTAAGTGGGTGTGGGAGTGGGCCCTGGATAGGGTACTCCCTTTCTGATCCTTCATTTAGAACAAATGAATAATTTTAGCTGATTTGCTTTCTTTCGTATATAACATATGGAGATAGGATTGTTGACAAATCTGTTCAGCATTGGTAAGCAATTTATCAGCATATTGGTATTCTAGACTCTTGTCTCATTGTAGCGTAGCCTTTAGAAAAACCTTGAAAGAGAAAATGTTTTCTCTGGCTTCCCTTCGTTTCTCTTAATGATCATTGGTGCGTAGCCAGGATTACTTCTCTTTCAGATCTTGTTTTAATCATCACGGCCCAAGAGAAAAAGCCTAAGAATTGCAAAGTATTGAATCTCTAATACGTAGCCCAGAAAATTAATGCCAGCTTGGATGTGGTTAAGAGCATAGAACACAGGAAACAAACAAGGTCTACCTTTAGACTTTGGCTTTATCATGGATCAGCTGGACGTGTGAGTGTGTGCATGCTTGACTAAGTTGCTCAGTCACGTCTGATTCTGTGCAACCCTATGGACTGTGGCCCGCCAGGCTCCTCTGTCCATGGGATTCTCCAGGCAAGAATATTGGAACGGGTTTCCATGCCCTTCTGGAGGGAATCTTCCTGACTCAGGGATCAAACCTGAGCCTCCTGCCTCTCCTGCATTGCAAGTGAATTCTTTATTGCTAAGCCATCGGGGAAGCCCCACCAGCAATATAGAATCAGGCAGGTGTCTAATCTGCTCTGTCTTAGTTTCACCATCTGTAAAAGGAAGTGATAATAGCATCTACTTCTCAGCTTTATACAGATGATGAAGTGGTTGGTTGTATGTCAGATCCTTGGGACAGAGTCTGTCACATAACGAGTATGTATGTACTAAGCCTTAGCTGTTACTGATATTTGTCCTAGAGAGATGGAGAGTGTGAGCAAAGAGCTGTGGGACTATAGAGAAAGCAGTGAGTTACTGGAGAAGAGAAAATTTTCAGGAAAGATGCTACAGAAGATTTGGCATTTCCTACATCATTTTTTTTTGGAGGGACTGGGGAAGACTGATATTGCTGTCATTTTTTCCCTTCTGCATCAGAACAATTAGCCCTTGTTTCTGGGGGTGACATTTATTACACCCTCTTGAAAGACATCATTCCAGCAGGTAGATGCTCCAGGTCAAGCCATCTCTGGTACAGATTCAGGGCATCATCTATCTGAGTTATGTCTTATTAATAAAAATGTTGACGTGTGCTCCTATTTTAAGAAAATCTCATTCATAAATATCTAACCCTGAACAAGAAAGCCACTAGCCACATGGTAGCTGAATTATTTACTTTATAAAATGGTCTGTAACAAATTTATTTTTAAATAGCAGGCTCTTCTTGAATGTTAATTTCCAGCATCTTGATTTGCACTTTCCATTGACCTAAAGAGCCATTAGCTGTGGAATCTGAATTGCTCAGCTGTGTAGCAACTGATGAACACTATTTACATTTTTTTTGCAACAGCTGTGAGATGTATTATTCTCCGTATCTTAAAGAAACCAAGACTTACAGAAGTTTTCTTAGTTGCCTTAGTTTACAAAACCAGTACATCAAAAAGCCTGGATTAAAGACTAGGTGCCAATGGCCAGGCTCTTCATGACATGAAACAGCTTCTAAGTACACAGGTTTAAACATTCTCCAGTAGGAAACACCATTTACCTGTTATTATAATCTCTCCACTGAGAAATGGATTGGAACGGGTTTGCCCTTCTGGAGGGAATCTTCCTGACTCAGGGATCAAACCTGAGCCTCCTGCCTCTCCTGCATTGCAAGTGAATTCTTTATTGCTAAGCCATCGGGGAAGCCCCACCAGCAATATAGAATCAGGCAGGTGTCTAATCTGCTCTGTCTTAGTTTCACCATCTGTAAAAGGAAGTGATAATAGCATCTACTTCTCAGCTTTATACAGATGATGAAGTGGTTGGTTGTATGTCAGATCCTTGGGACAGAGTCTGTCACATAACGAGTATGTATGTACTAAGCCTTAGCTGTTACTGATATTTGTCCTAGAGAGATGGAGAGTGTGAGCAAAGAGCTGTGGGACTATAGAGAAAGCAGTGAGTTACTGGAGAAGAGAAAATTTTCAGGAAAGATGCTACAGAAGATTTGGCATTTCCTACATCATTTTTTTTTGGAGGGACTGGGGAAGACTGATATTGCTGTCATTTTTTCCCTTCTGCATCAGAACAATTAGCCCTTGTTTCTGGGGGTGACATTTATTACACCCTCTTGAAAGACATCATTCCAGCAGGTAGATGCTCCAGGTCAAGCCATCTCTGGTACAGATTCAGGGCATCATCTATCTGAGTTATGTCTTATTAATAAAAATGTTGACGTGTGCTCCTATTTTAAGAAAATCTCATTCATAAATATCTAACCCTGAACAAGAAAGCCACTAGCCACATGGTAGCTGAATTATTTACTTTATAAAATGGTCTGTAACAAATTTATTTTTAAATAGCAGGCTCTTCTTGAATGTTAATTTCCAGCATCTTGATTTGCACTTTCCATTGACCTAAAGAGCCATTAGCTGTGGAATCTGAATTGCTCAGCTGTGTAGCAACTGATGAACACTATTTACATTTTTTTTGCAACAGCTGTGAGATGTATTATTCTCCGTATCTTAAAGAAACCAAGACTTACAGAAGTTTTCTTAGTTGCCTTAGTTTACAAAACCAGTACATCAAAAAGCCTGGATTAAAGACTAGGTGCCAATGGCCAGGCTCTTCATGACATGAAACAGCTTCTAAGTACACAGGTTTAAACATTCTCCAGTAGGAAACACCATTTACCTGTTATTATAATCTCTCCACTGAGAAATCAGAAGAAACTTTCAGGTTCTAATTTGTTTTTGCGGAGCTGCCTGGCTGCTTTCAGTCCTCTCTTTAACTTTGGTGGCAACACAATCATCAGTTTAGCATCTTGCTCCTACCTAACTCAGCTTTCCACCTCATTTAACAGCAGGCCAGCTTGATAATGGAATTCTCTACTTTCCAAAACATAAGATGGTGAGTGGAAATTTTACTCAATAACCCAATCCTTTTAACTTTAATTAAGCCTATTTCAAGCCTCTGTCTAAATTTGGAACTGACAACTTAATTGGTTGTCCAAGTAGAGCAAGAGAGAGAATGCTCTGTCTGGCTATGTTAGGATAAGAATCCTTTTAACGTTGGCAGCAAAGACAAATCTTTAGAGTATAAGCTGGTCCTGATGTAATAATTTTTTTCCAGGAGACTTTCAGTTTGGAAGGATCAGTTTTAGCCATTCACAGGTAAACCCCAATCATTTTTCTTTCCTTTGTGGTTGAAGTTGCTGAACATTTGCCTGTAATCCATTCAACAAATTATTTTCTTATTGCTACCCCAAAGTGAGTAAATTCTTAGGATTTTGTCCAGTCATTTCTCTTCTTCCAAATCATGCTCTTCTCAATCTATCCAACTAAGATGGAATTACTTCCACACTACCTAACAGGTTACCTAGAGCTGGATACTGTCTAGCAAAACTTAACTGTTAGATTCCATGTTTCCTAAAGGAAATAGACTACTAGAAAGCAGTGTATGTGCATGTTTATGTGTTTGAATGTGTACATATATTTATCTGACTACAGCTCAGTAGGTCATGAGATCTACTTGGACCACAACAACACAGGTTTCTAAGAAAGGACAGGAAAACAATGGAAAATAAACCTCAGAATCAGTTGCAAAGCTCTCAATTTTGGACATGTGCAAAATAACTGAGAAATTGTTTTCCTCCTTTCCGAATTAGACTTCCCTTGAAAAAAATATATTTGTTTATTTTTGACTCTACTGATTCTTTGTTGCAATGCTGGTTTTTCTCCCATAGTGATGAGTAGGGGTTACTCTCTAGTTGCAGTGTGCAGGTTTCTCATTGTGGTGGCTTCCCTCGTTGAAGAGCACAGGCTCCAGGGCCTGCAGGCTTCGATAGTTGCCACTTGTGGGCTCTGGAGCACAAAAATTGTGACACACAGGCTTAGTTACTCCAAGGCATCTTCCTGGATCAAGGCTTATGCCCATATCACTTGAATTGACAGGCAAATTCTTTACCACTGAGCCACCAGTGAAGTCCCGTTAGTCTACTTAATGATGATGCTTATATGGAAGGAACACTGGCAAAGATAAACAAGAATGTCAACTGAAAGGGCCCACAGAGATTACCTACCCCACCTACCTTCTTTTATTGGTAATTTTACTGAAATTCAGATAGATGAATCCCCCAAGGTCATAGAGGCAGTCAGATAATCAGTAGTCTCTGATATTTAGTCTATGGCTCTATCCACCAGGATCTATGTCACTTTCTCATTTTCTATGTTCTATATCTGTCATGATTTACTATGATATTTTTCACCTCTTATAAGACACTGAAGTTAGAAATGACACTCAAGCAGAGAGAAAATGAGAGGCATGGGTGCATCAGCATAATAGAAAAATAAGAGTTTATACAGAGTGGAGATGATATTCTGAAAATTAGAATGCTTGTTTATCTTTTAAACTTTCAGTATACTTATACTGGGTATTTGGGAGCTTTTAAAATAAATGTAGTTTTATGAGAAGATTTTTCTTGAATGGATAACATGGTACCTAGAAATGAGAAAAATATTCACTAGAGTAGTCAAGATCATCTCCCTCCTGCACATGCCTGTGCTCACTGGTAGCACTGATATGTTCCCCTTTTGCTGAACTCTGGCTTGCCATCTATTTATCACATCTCATGCATGAGAAATCTGGAAATTTTAAGTGACTTCCAATTTCTAGGATTTGTTCTCATTCAGATCCATGTTTCCTGTAGGGAAGGGCTAAGAGGATCATAGATATTGGGCATGCTAGGCATAGAACCGAGTTCAGGGTTCATTGGTGGTGAGTCTCTGTGCTGCATAGCTTGCTCTCATCAGTGGTGGCATCTTTGTGGATGTTTTATGCCACCTCTGGTCAATTAAAAAATGGGTCCCCTATCCTAGTTTCTTTGGCTGCTTTTCAGCCTGTGAAGGTTGTTAACATTTGTCTTTTTCAAAATTTCTATGGGTAGGGTTGGTTTTCAAAAAAAAAAAAAAATTAAGGTTGGAAAAATTGGTCTGGTTCTGTATCACACCTTTCTGTGTCCCTACCTCATTCTTGGCTGTCACATCCCTGTAGGAAACGAGATCTTCAATGAGGTACAAATTCATATTTAAGGTACTATTCTATTGTTCCATTCATCAACAGTTTTTTTTTTTTTTTTTTTTTAAATTTTGGTCCCATTGCAGTGGACTCTTTTTGCAGAGTGCCAGCTCTAGGCACATGTGTTCCAGATTGTTGGCTCATAATTGGACACACTGGTCCAGTTGCTCCACGGCATGTGGAATCTTCCCCGGATCTTTGTCACTTTCTCATTTTCTATGTTCTATATCTGTCATGATTTACTATGATATTTTTCACCTCTTATAAGACACTGAAGTTAGAAATGACACTCAAGCAGAGAGAAAATGAGAGGCATGGGTGCATCAGCATAATAGAAAAATAAGAGTTTATACAGAGTGGAGATGATATTCTGAAAATTAGAATGCTTGTTTATCTTTTAAACTTTCAGTATACTTATACTGGGTATTTGGAAGCTTTTAAAATAAATGTAGTTTTATGAGAAGATTTTTCTTGAATGGATAACATGGTACCTAGAAATGAGAAAAATATTCACTAGAGTAGTCAAGATCATCTCCCTCCTGCACATGCCTGTGCTCACTGGTAGCACTGATATGTTCCCCTTTTGCTGAACTCTGGCTTGCCATCTATTTATCACATCTCATGCATGAGAAATCTGGAAATTTTAAGTGACTTCCAATTTCTAGGATTTGTTCTCATTCAGATCCATGTTTCCTGTAGGGAAGGGCTAAGAGGATCATAGATATTGGGCATGCTAGGCATAGAACCGAGTTCAGGGTTCATTGGTGGTGAGTCTCTGTGCTGCATAGCTTGCTCTCATCAGTGGTGGCATCTTTGTGGATGTTTTATGCCAACCTCTGGTCAATTAAAAAATGGGTCCCCTATCCTAGTTTCTTTGGCTGCTTTTCAGCCTGTGAAGGTTGTTAACATTTGTCTTTTTCAAAATTTCTATGGGTAGGGTTGGTTTTCAAAAAAAAAAAAAAATTAAGGTTGGAAAAATTGGTCTGGTTCTGTATCACACCTTTCTGTGTCCCTACCTCATTCTTGGCTGTCACATCCCTGTAGGAAACGAGATCTTCAATGAGGTACAAATTCATATTTAAGGTACTATTCTATTGTTCCATTCATCAACAGTTTTTTTTTTTTTTTTTTTTTTAAATTTTGGTCCCATTGCAGTGGACTCTTTTTGCAGAGTGCCAGCTCTAGGCACATGTGTTCCAGATTGTTGGCTCATAATTGGACACACTGGTCCAGTTGCTCCACGGCATGTGGAATCTTCCCCGGACCAGGAATTGAACTGGTGCTCCTTGTACTGCAAGGCAGACTCCTTACCCACTGGACCACAAGGGAAGTCCCATTCAACAGTTTTTTATTGAGCAACTACTATGTTTAAGGCATTAGTAATTTACCTACTATAGTTATAATTTCCTTTATAGATTCATATTCCTTGTATTACCTCCACATTTTTTGCATAAAAACTCCAATATAACTTAATATTTGTCATTGTAATCAATTCACTCTTTACTTAATTTGTATTAAAAGTAGATTTTAGAGTTGGAATTACTCACCAAGACGGCAAACTCACTGACTCTGTCTTCCGTATTGAATCTAGCAGAAGCTAGAGAAGTTTTCACTCATGTGAGGAATGTGGAGCTTCTCCTTAGCAAGTAGTACAAAACTGTAAACATTCCTCAGGAGGCTTAAAGTCTCCTCTTTTTAAAAGGAAAAAACATCAAACTGGAGCAACAACAGATGGTTGAGTAAAGGGTCCCAGGTATACCATCATCTCTTTCTTTCAGGTTGCCTTGTGAAGTCCAGGCTGGAAGTCATGACTTGATAGGCCATTTTCTTGGCTTCAGCTGAGTGCATTTCCAACTTAGTAATGTGAAATTTGGCAGGACTGAACATGTCCAAAGAGCCCTAAAAAAGAAAGGTATTGGCATAAATATCTACACACTGTCTCAACACCCGACCTTGGATCACGAGATCTATCCCATGTGTAGCAAGATCAAGAAGTCTGTCATAAAACCTAGGCATGATTGAGTCACATAAAATTGACCAAGCACCCTAATGGTTCCATCCTACAGGTATTTATGGAATGACTGTTCTATGTCAGGCATTGTTCTAAGTGCTGAAGATGTTAGTAGACAATACAAATTTCCCAGAAATTAGCATTCTAAAGGAACTAGATGATGAATGTGTAGTTGTTGTTCACTCACTCAGTCATATCCTTCTCTGTGAGTCCATGGACTGTGGCACCCCCCAGGCTTCCCTATCTTCTTTCACTGTCTCCTGAAGTTTGCTCAAATTCATGTCTGTTGAATTTATGATGCCATCCAACCATCTCACCCTCTGTCTCCTTCTTCTCCTCCTGCCCTCAATCATTCCCAACATCAGAGTCTTTTCCAGTGAGCCAGCTCTTCGCATCAGGTGGTCCAAGTGTTGGAGCTACAGCTTCAGCATCAGTCCTTCCAGTAAATATTCAGAGTTGATGCTCTTTAGGATTGACTGGTTTGGATAATTGACCATAAGCACTTTCCCCCTGTTCTCTCTTTATCGTGGGCCAGATAAGTACCATAGACATCGAATGTTTCTGGATAAGAGAGTCTGGGATGATGCAACAAATGATGTCATGGAGAAGAACAAAGATCCAGGAAAGAATAGAAATGGTTAAGCAAATTATGTTGTTGTTATTGTTTAGTCTCTAAGTCATGTCCAATTCTTTTGTGATCCCATAGACTATGGCCTGCTGGGCTCCTCTGTCCATAGGGTTTCCCAGGCAAGAATAATGGGTTGCCATTTCCTTCTCTAGGGGATCTTCCTGGCCCAGGGTCGAACCCATGTCTCATGCATTAGCAGGATTCCCCTTTGTTATCCAGATGGAAAAACATCAAACTGGAGCAACAACAGATGGTTGAGTAAAGGGTCCCAGGTATACCATCATCTCTTTCTTTCAGGTTGCCTTGTGAAGTCCAGGCTGGAAGTCATGACTTGATAGGCCATTTTCTTGGCTTCAGCTGAGTGCATTTCCAACTTAGTAATGTGAAATTTGGCAGGACTGAACATGTCCAAAGAGCCCTAAAAAAGAAAGGTATTGGCATAAATATCTACACACTGTCTCAACACCCGACCTTGGATCACGAGATCTATCCCATGTGTAGCAAGATCAAGAAGTCTGTCATAAAACCTAGGCATGATTGAGTCACATAAAATTGACCAAGCACCCTAATGGTTCCATCCTACAGGTATTTATGGAATGACTGTTCTATGTCAGGCATTGTTCTAAGTGCTGAAGATGTTAGTAGACAATACAAATTTCCCAGAAATTAGCATTCTAAAGGAACTAGATGATGAATGTGTAGTTGTTGTTCACTCACTCAGTCATATCCTTCTCTGTGAGTCCATGGACTGTGGCACCCCCCAGGCTTCCCTATCTTCTTTCACTGTCTCCTGAAGTTTGCTCAAATTCATGTCTGTTGAATTTATGATGCCATCCAACCATCTCACCCTCTGTCTCCTTCTTCTCCTCCTGCCCTCAATCATTCCCAACATCAGAGTCTTTTCCAGTGAGCCAGCTCTTCGCATCAGGTGGTCCAAGTGTTGGAGCTACAGCTTCAGCATCAGTCCTTCCAGTAAATATTCAGAGTTGATGCTCTTTAGGATTGACTGGTTTGGATAATTGACCATAAGCACTTTCCCCCTGTTCTCTCTTTATCGTGGGCCAGATAAGTACCATAGACATCGAATGTTTCTGGATAAGAGAGTCTGGGATGATGCAACAAATGATGTCATGGAGAAGAACAAAGATCCAGGAAAGAATAGAAATGGTTAAGCAAATTATGTTGTTGTTATTGTTTAGTCTCTAAGTCATGTCCAATTCTTTTGTGATCCCATAGACTATGGCCTGCTGGGCTCCTCTGTCCATAGGGTTTCCCAGGCAAGAATAATGGGTTGCCATTTCCTTCTCTAGGGGATCTTCCTGGCCCAGGGTCGAACCCATGTCTCATGCATTAGCAGGAGGATTCCTTAGCACTGAGCCACCAGGGAAGCCCTTAGAAGATGAAACTAATAGACAATCTACCTAGAATATAATACCCTTCCTTTCAAATCACAGCTAGAAGAATAAGACTAGGATCAGACTACCCACTTCTCAGATGCAAAGATTAAATTGGAGGAAGCTAACCTGGCAAAAGGGATATCAATAAGACAGTAATAAAATTAAAAGATAATAAAACAATGACAGTGATACAAGGGAACAATAAGAAATACTTAGTAGAGAAGCAGAGCTAATGGAGTAGAAAATACAGGAACTTAGAATAAGCATAAAGCATATCCTTAAAGAAATAAGGAAAGTTTTAATGCAAACAGGAAAAAAAGAGCAGATATGTTTAAAGAAGAACCAGTTATAGAAATTGGATGTGAAAAAACATAATTATTTAAATAAAAGGTTCTGTAAAAGTTTAAATAGCAGGAATGTTACAAAGAATTAATTAATGGGCTGGAAAAATCATGTTGAGAAGATTATCAAGATTAAAGGGGTGGGTGGCATAAATAGAATGTGTTTGAAAAAAAATTTTAAAGATAGATGATCAAGTTACAGTGCACACATTCCAGAAAGAAAGATTTGAAAAGACAGTATAGGAAGGTAATCTTTGAAGAAAAAGGTGAATGTTTACAGAACTAGAGAAAGACACATGATCTTAGATCAAAAATGCTTTCTTGGGATGAGGCAGCCCACAATGAATAAAACCATACCTTCAGATATAGCAGAGTGAAGTTTAATAAATGGCTTCCAGAGTGAAAAACCTATCACATATATGAAGCCACAGGCAGAAGATAGGATATCAGATTGCTCAAAATCAACAAAACAATGAGATCAAGTGTTGTTGGTGAGATTTGAGAAGGAAAGGATTCTAGATTACCCAGAGTACAGACAGTTCAAATGATGTGGCAAAATAAAAGAATCAAGTAAAGTATTTTGTTTAGGTGAGAAATTTGCTGGGCTCCTCTGTCCATAGGGTTTCCCAGGCAAGAATAATGGGTTGCCATTTCCTTCTCTAGGGGATCTTCCTGGCCCAGGGTCGAACCCATGTCTCATGCATTAGCAGGAGGATTCCTTAGCACTGAGCCACCAGGGAAGCCCTTAGAAGATGAAACTAATAGACAATCTACCTAGAATATAATACCCTTCCTTTCAAATCACAGCTAGAAGAATAAGACTAGGATCAGACTACCCACTTCTCAGATGCAAAGATTAAATTGGAGGAAGCTAACCTGGCAAAAGGGATATCAATAAGACAGTAATAAAATTAAAAGATAATAAAACAATGACAGTGATACAAGGGAACAATAAGAAATACTTAGTAGAGAAGCAGAGCTAATGGAGTAGAAAATACAGGAACTTAGAATAAGCATAAAGCATATCCTTAAAGAAATAAGGAAAGTTTTAATGCAAACAGGAAAAAAAGAGCAGATATGTTTAAAGAAGAACCAGTTATAGAAATTGGATGTGAAAAAACAGAATTATTTAAATAAAAGGTTCTGTAAAAGTTTAAATAGCAGGAATGTTACAAAGAATTAATTAATGGGCTGGAAAAATCATGTTGAGAAGATTATCAAGATTAAAGGGGTGGGTGGCATAAATAGAATGTGTTTGAAAAAAAATTTTAAAGATAGATGATCAAGTTACAGTGCACACATTCCAGAAAGAAAGATTTGAAAAGACAGTATAGGAAGGTAATCTTTGAAGAAAAAGGTGAATGTTTACCAGAACTAGAGAAAGACACATGATCTTAGATCAAAAATGCTTTCTTGGGATGAGGCAGCCCACAATGAATAAAACCATACCTTCAGATATAGCAGAGTGAAGTTTAATAAATGGCTTCCAGAGTGAAAAACCTATCACATATATGAAGCCACAGGCAGAAGATAGGATATCAGATTGCTCAAAATCAACAAAACAATGAGATCAAGTGTTGTTGGTGAGATTTGAGAAGGAAAGGATTCTAGATTACCCAGAGTACAGACAGTTCAAATGATGTGGCAAAATAAAAGTCTTTTCACCTTATCACTCACAGACCGAAACTAAAGTATTTTTTTTGGCATATTCCCTAATGAGGTTGTTAGTTCACAATGAATCAATGCTTATGAAAAACAGGGAGAAGGGCATTAATAAATACTGTTTGTTTTAATGACTAAAAGGAAATATATATCCACAACATTTAATCTTAATTTCATTTAATCCACAACATTGAACTTAATGTCACATCCAAACTGTGATGAAATGAAGTCTGGTAGAAAACAAAAGGAGTAAAAAGTCAGCCAAGGTTCTTATCATATAAGAGAAGACGACTTGAAGTATTTGAAGCATTTGCTAAGATAACTATATGCTTTAATAAGAGAATTGTAGCCATCAGGAAATTTAATGAAATGCATCAGTTTAAATGAGCAATGGGGTAAAGAAGGAGAAAAAGACATAAGGAAAAAAGAAAGATTGATTAATCTAAGCAATAAAAATTGTTCTGAGACAAACCAAAAAGATAGTATAAATATGTCCATATTTCTTGGTATTATAATAAATAAAGTGGATTAAAGACACAAGTCTAGAAAGAGAGTCAGAAAAATTTAAGAATCTAGTATATCTTTTTTTTTTAACTTAAAACTAGACAGGTTGTAAATAAAGATGTGAAAAAAGAGATAGTAGGCAAACATGAAATATAAAAGTAAATCTGGGATAAAAGTGGTAAAGACAATAGAAGTGGCCCGCCTGCTCTCCTCCCTCCCCACCCCCCCCACCAAAATAAATAAATAAATAAATCTTTAAAAAAAATGTGGTAAAGAGCCCACCTGACAATGCAGGATACTTAAGACACGTGGGTTCAATCCCTGGTTCAGGAAGATCCCCCGGAGGAGGGCATGGCAACCCACTCCAGTATTTTTGCCTAGAGAATCCCATGGACAGAGGGTCTTGGAGGGCTACAATTCATAGGGTCCCAAGGAGTCAGATATATGACTGAAGTGACTTAGCTAGCTAACTGTACTTTTATAATCAAATAAAGTAGAATTTAAAAGTATACGCACACATATATAATGCATACATTTGAATTAGGAAGCAACACAGAATACAACTTGTCATGGCTGAATAGAAAAGCTAGTTGTAATTATCATTAATGATTTTATTACAAGACAAATTATAGGCAAATCTCCTAGGCAATACGATTCCAAACAATCTGTGTAAATATTGTGCCTTTAAGGAGAAAGAGCAAAACTCTCTACTTTTAAGTGTTAGTGCTCCTGGTGACTTCCTTCCAAAGAGTACAGTGTGGAGAAGCGGGAGAAGTGTAACCTGACAGTGGAGAAACCTGAAAAATACTGATGACCTCAATCAGGTGATCAAGATTCATATCAGCAGATGAAAATGGCATTTTATCCTTGTGATCTTCCTCTCCCAAGACTATAACCTCAGTCTAATCATGTAACAAAACAATAGACAACTATCTGAGTAACTTTCTACAAAATACCTGGCTAGCACCTTTCAAAATTGGTTAAGGTAAACAGAAATAATAAAAGTCTGAGAAACTGTCACAGCCAAGAGAAGCCTGAGGGAACATGACTGCTGTCATATGGTATTCTAGAGAGGATCCTGGAATAGAAGAATAGATATTGGGTGAAAGCTAAGGGCAGCTGAATGGTGTCTGAATGCTATTTAATCATAATGTACCATTAATTGTAACAAATGTACCATGCCAGTATAAGATGTAAACAATAGGAATACTGTTTGTTGAGTATATTTGGGTCACTCTGATATCCTCACAATTTTTCTGTAAATCCAAAGTTATTATTCATTTCCTCAAAAATGTTATTTAAAAGATGCTAACAGGGGCTTCCCTGGTGGTCCAGTGGGTAAGGACACCGCCTTGCAGTGAAAGGGGCACAGGTTTGATCCCGGGCCTAGGAAGATCCCACATACCGTGGAGCGGCTGGACTGATGTGTCCAATTATGAGCCAGTGTTCTGGAGTGCATGTGCCCAGAGCCGGTGCTCTGCAGCGAGAAAGCCCACTGTGATGGGAGGCCTACACAGGCCAAAGAACAAAGATGGAAATAAATGAAAGATCAATAGAGGTGTCCAAAAAGAGAAAATGCTAAAAGGACTTTTTTAAAGGATACTAGTAGGAAGACAAGAGGTACCTGGGATAACAGGCAAGTTTGGCATTGGAGTACAAAATGCAGCAGGGAAAAGGCTAACAGAGTTTTGCCAAGAGAATGCACTGGTCATTAAAACAAAACAAACAAAAAAAACACACCCTCTTCCATCAATACAAGAGATGACTATACATGGACATCACCAGAATGTTAATACCAGAATCAGAGTAATTGTGTTCTTTGCAGCCAAAGATGGAAAAGCTCTGTACAGTCAGCAAAACAAGACCTGAAGATGACTATGGCTCAGATCATGAGCTCCTCATTGCAAAATTCAGGCTTAAATTCAAGAAAGTGGGGAAAACCACCAGACCATTCAGGCATGACCTAAATGAAATCCCTTATGGTTATACAGTGGAGGTAACAAATAGATTCAAGGGATTACATCTGGTAGACTGAATGCCTGCAGAAGTATGGACAGAGGTTTGTAATAGTATTAAGTAGTTAACAACAAAAACCATCCCCATGGAAAGAAAAAGAATTGCAACAAGGCCAAGCGGTTGCTGAGAAGGCTTTTCAAATAGCTGAAAAAGGGGAGAGGGAAAGATATACTGAAATGAATGCAGAGTTCTGTATAGTAGCAAAAAAGAGACAAGAAGGCCTTCTCAAGTAAACAGTGCAAAGAAATAGAGGAAAACAAAAGACTAAAAATCTTGTCAAGAAAATTCCAAGGGAATATTCAATGCAGAGATAGACACAATAAAGGAAGGAAACAGTAAGGAAGCAGAAGCAATTAGGTAAAGGTGTCAAGAATACACAGAATAAGTATACAAAAAATGTCTTAATGACCCAGATATAACCATGATGGCATGGTCAATTACATAGAGCCAGAAATGTGAAGTTAAGTGGGCCTTAGGAAGCATTATGTATGAACAAAGCTAGTAGAGATGATAGAATTCCAGCTATTTCAAATCCTAAAGGATGATGCTGTTGAAGTTCTGCACTCAGTATGTCAGCATATTTGGAAAATTCAGCAGTGGCCACAGGACCGGTGAAGGTCAGTTTTCATTCCAATCCCAAAGAAGGACAATACCATGAAGAATGTTCAAGCTACCATACAATTGTGTTCTTCACATGCTAGCAAGATTAGTCTCAAAATCCTTCAAGCTAGATTTTAGCAGTAGGTGAAATGAGAAATTTCAGATGTACAAGGTAAATTTAGAAAAGCAAGAGGAACCAGAGATCTAATTGCCAGCATTCATTGGATCATAGAGAAAACAAAGGAGTTCCAGAAAAACATTTATTTCTGCTTCTTTGACTACAGTAAAGTCTTTGACTGTGTGGAATACAACCGGCTGCTTTGCAGCCAAAGATTGGAAAGGGGCTCTGTACAGTCAGCAAAACAAGACCTGAAGATGACTATGGCTCAGATCATGAGCTCCTCATTGCAAAATTCAGGCTTAAATTCAAGAAAGTGGGGAAAACCACCAGACCATTCAGGCATGACCTAAATGAAATCCCTTATGGTTATACAGTGGAGGTAACAAATAGATTCAAGGGATTACATCTGGTAGACTGAATGCCTGCAGAAGTATGGACAGAGGTTTGTAATAGTATTAAGTAGTTAACAACAAAAACCATCCCCATGGAAAGAAAAAGAATTGCAACAAGGCCAAGCGGTTGCTGAGAAGGCTTTTCAAATAGCTGAAAAAGGGGAGAGGGAAAGATATACTGAAATGAATGCAGAGTTCTGTATAGTAGCAAAAAAGAGACAAGAAGGCCTTCTCAAGTAAACAGTGCAAAGAAATAGAGGAAAACAAAAGACTAAAAATCTTGTCAAGAAAATTCCAAGGGAATATTCAATGCAGAGATAGACACAATAAAGGAAGGAAACAGTAAGGAAGCAGAAGCAATTAGGTAAAGGTGTCAAGAATACACAGAATAAGTATACAAAAAATGTCTTAATGACCCAGATATAACCATGATGGCATGGTCAATTACATAGAGCCAGAAATGTGAAGTTAAGTGGGCCTTAGGAAGCATTATGTATGAACAAAGCTAGTAGAGATGATAGAATTCCAGCTATTTCAAATCCTAAAGGATGATGCTGTTGAAGTTCTGCACTCAGTATGTCAGCATATTTGGAAAATTCAGCAGTGGCCACAGGACCGGTGAAGGTCAGTTTTCATTCCAATCCCAAAGAAGGACAATACCATGAAGAATGTTCAAGCTACCATACAATTGTGTTCTTCACATGCTAGCAAGATTAGTCTCAAAATCCTTCAAGCTAGATTTTAGCAGTAGGTGAAATGAGAAATTTCAGATGTACAAGGTAAATTTAGAAAAGCAAGAGGAACCAGAGATCTAATTGCCAGCATTCATTGGATCATAGAGAAAACAAAGGAGTTCCAGAAAAACATTTATTTCTGCTTCTTTGACTACAGTAAAGTCTTTGACTGTGTGGAATACAACCGGCTGTGGAAAACTTTTAAAGGGATGAGAATACCAGATCACCTGATCTGCCTCCTGAGAAACCTGTATGCAAGTCAAGATGCAACAGTTAGAACCAGCCATGTAACAATGGACTGGTTCATAATTGTGAATGGTGTATGACAAGGCTGTATTTTGTTACCTTGCTTATTTCATTTCTCTGGAGAGTACATCATGGAAAAGGACAAGTTGGTATCAAGATGTCTGGGAGAAATATCAACAACCTCAGATATGCAGATAATTCCATTCTGGTGGCAGAAATTTAAAAGGAACTAAGAGTCTTTTAATGAGAGTGAGAAAAGTTGGCTTAAAACTCAATATTCAAAAAACTAAAATCATAGCAACTGATCTATTTCCATGGCAAATAGAAGGGGGGAAAGTGGAAGCATGACAAATTTTCTTTTCTTGGGCTCCAAATCATTGTGCATGGTGACTGGAGCCATGAAATTAGAAGACACTTGCTCCTTGGAAGGAAAGCTATGACAAACCTAGACAGTGTAATCAAAAGTAAAGACATCACTTTGTCAGAAAAGTCCATATAGTTAAAGCTGTGTTTTTTTCAGTGGTCATGTAAACATGTGAGAGTTGGACCATAAAGAAGGTTGAGCACTGAAGAACTGATGGTTTAAAATTGTGGTGCTGGAAAAGACTTTTGAGAGTCCCTTGGACTGTGAGGAGATCAAGCCAGTCAATCCTAATGGAAATAAACTCTGAATATTCATTAGAAGAACTGATGTTGAAGCCGAAGCTCCAGTACTGTGGCCACTTGATGTGAAATGCTGACTCACTGGAAAAGACCCTGATGCTGGAAAGATTTGAAGGCAAAACAAAAAGAGGGCAGCAGGGGATGAGATTGTTAGATAGCATCACTAACTTGATAGACATGAATCTGAGCAAACTCTGGGAAATAGCGAAGGACAGGGGAGGCTGGCATGCTGCAGCCCATGGGGGCCCAAAGTGTTGGACATGTATTTAATGACTAAATGTAAGAGCTAAGTCTATAAAACTTTAGAAAAAAAAGCAGGAGAAATTCTTGGTTAGACAATGGTTTGTAGATATGACACTGAAAACATTAGTCACAATAAAAAAAATTGTACCAAAATTAAAAGCATATGTACTATAAATAATACATTAAGAAAGAAAAAAAACAATCCCCAGAAAGTAAGAAAGTATTAATAAATGATATATCTGATAAGGAAATCGCATGAAGGATATATAAGGAACTTATACAACTCAATAATAAAAAGAAAACCCGGGCTTCCTTGGTGGTCCAGTGGGTAGAGAGTCTGCCTTGCAATGCCAGGGCCACCAGTTCAATCCCTGGTCTGGGAAGATCCCACATGCCTTAGAGTGGCTGGGCCAATGTGTCCAATTACGAGCCAAGCGCTCTGGAGCATATGTGCCCAGAACTGGTGCTCTGTTACAAGAGAGGCCACTGTGATGGAAGGCCCACACTGGCCAAAGAACAAAGATGGATGAAAATAAATAAATGAAAGACCAATAAAAAAGGCCAAAATTAAAAAAAAAAAGGAAAATCCAAATGAAAATTGGGTTCAAAGATCTAAATAGATATTCCTTTGTAGAATGTATATAAGCAGCCAACATTTATATCATTAATCATTAGAGAAACGTTGATGAAAACACTGAGGTTATACTTCATATACACATGACAGCTAAACTTAAGTATTGTCTAGGATGGGGTGAGATTGGAAACCTCTGCATTATTATTGAGACTGTAAAATAGTTCCACTGCTTTGGAAATTCCTTAGTTTAGCCATTCATCAGAATGTCAAACAGAGTTTCCATATAATCCAACTGGTCCATTCTTAACATATATACCTATGAGAAATAAAATCACATGTTCACACACATACTTGTATATAAGTATTCACAGTAGCATAGTTGATCAGAGTTAACATACAGAAACAATGACCAGTAACTACCAACTGATGAATGGCTAAAAGATTTGGCATACCCATACAGTGGACTATTATTTGGGAAATAGCGAAGGACAGGGAGGCTGGCATGCTGCAGCCCATGGGGGCCCAAAGTGTTGGACATGTATTTAATGACTAAATGTAAGAGCTAAGTCTATAAAACTTTAGAAAAAAAAGCAGGAGAAATTCTTGGTTAGACAATGGTTTGTAGATATGACACTGAAAACATTAGTCACAATAAAAAAAATTGTACCAAAATTAAAAGCATATGTACTATAAATAATACATTAAGAAAGAAAAAAAACAATCCCCAGAAAGTAAGAAAGTATTAATAAATGATATATCTGATAAGGAAATCGCATGAAGGATATATAAGGAACTTATACAACTCAATAATAAAAAGAAAACCCGGGCTTCCTTGGTGGTCCAGTGGGTAGAGAGTCTGCCTTGCAATGCCAGGGCCACCAGTTCAATCCCTGGTCTGGGAAGATCCCACATGCCTTAGAGTGGCTGGGCCAATGTGTCCAATTACGAGCCAAGCGCTCTGGAGCATATGTGCCCAGAACTGGTGCTCTGTTACAAGAGAGGCCACTGTGATGGAAGGCCCACACTGGCCAAAGAACAAAGATGGATGAAAATAAATAAATGAAAGACCAATAAAAAAGGCCAAAATTAAAAAAAAAAAGGAAAATCCAAATGAAAATTGGGTTCAAAGATCTAAATAGATATTCCTTTGTAGAATGTATATAAGCAGCCAACATTTATATCATTAATCATTAGAGAAACGTTGATGAAAACACTGAGGTTATACTTCATATACACATGACAGCTAAACTTAAGTATTGTCTAGGATGGGGTGAGATTGGAAACCTCTGCATTATTATTGAGACTGTAAAATAGTTCCACTGCTTTGGAAATTCCTTAGTTTAGCCATTCATCAGAATGTCAAACAGAGTTTCCATATAATCCAACTGGTCCATTCTTAACATATATACCTATGAGAAATAAAATCACATGTTCACACACATACTTGTATATAAGTATTCACAGTAGCATAGTTGATCAGAGTTAACATACAGAAACAATGACCAGTAACTACCAACTGATGAATGGCTAAAAGATTTGGCATACCCATACAGTGGACTATTATTTGACAATAAAAAGAAGTACTGATAATGCTATGAGATGAATAAATCTTGAAAATATTATCCTAAGAAAAAGAATCCAAACTCAACATATTTTATGGTTTCATTTACATGAAATATCCAGAATAGGAAAATCCATAGACACTTCAAGTAGATTAATGGTTGCCTGAGTTTGAAGGTAGGAGAGGAGGAGGAGTGGCTTACAATGGGCACAGACTTTTTTGAGAGTAAAAAAATGTTCTGGTAATTGTACAACTCTGTGAATAAAGTAAAGTCCATACATGTGTGTGCTTTAAAAGAGTGAATTTTGTGGTTGTAATTCCATTAGAAATTTTGAATGCCACAAATACCAGGCTTATTTGAGTAAATAGAACACATTTCTTTGTTGGCTTGCACATACCATCCATCAAAACCACTCATATATCAGGCCACAGAGGACTTTCAATAAATTCAAAGACTCAGCATCACACATTATGGCCTTTGACCACCACATAAAATTTGAAATTAATAATAAAAGAACATAGTTAGTGTTCCCCTGTGAATGAGAACTATAATAATCATACCTCTAAATAACTCATGGGTTAAAAAGGAAATAAACAGGGAATTGTAAACTATTACAGTCGTATAAAATGAAAGCAGTGTATTTCAAAGTGTATGATGTGCTCCTAGAGAGTAACAAGAAGGAAATGTGGAGCCTTGACTGTAATTATCAGAAAACAAGTGAGGCTGGAGATACATGAGGTTCAATTCAATAAGCTAGAAAAATAGAAACAACACATTTCACAGAACAAAAGGAAATGAAATAATAAAAATGAGGCCAGAAATCAGTGGAGTGTAGGAAACTAGAATGTTTTTTAAAAGTTTGTTTTTTGAAAACAAAAGGTCACAAACATATGGTTAAACAGAAGAAACATATAAGAATTTTTAAAAATATGAAAATCTAAAATATTAAAGATTTTATAAAGGCACAAAAATAATTAACAATTGTATATTAACAGACTGGGTAACCTATATTAAGCAATACAGTTTTAGAAAAATACAGTGTCAAAATAAAAGAAGTTATAGAAAAACACACAAGAACAATTGTTACTGTTCGCTCACTAATTTGTATTCAACTCTTTGTGACCCCATGAACTGCAGCACACCAGACCTCTCTGTCCATCACTATCTCCCTAAGTTTGCTCAAACACATGTGCATTGAGTCAGTGATGCCATCCAACTATCTCATCCTCTGTCATCCCTTCTCCTTTTTCCCTCAATCTTTCCCAGCATCAGGGTCTTTTCCAGTGTGTCGGCTCTTTACATGAGGTGTCCAAAGTATTGGAGCTTCAGCTTCAGCATCAGTCTTTCCAATGAATATTCAGGGCTGATTTCCTTTAGGATTGACTGGCTTGATCTTGCTGTCCAAGGGACTCTCAATAGTCTTCACCAGCACCACAGTTTGAAAGCATCAGTTCTTTGGCCCTCAGCCTTCTTTGAGGCCCACCTCTCACATCCATACATGACTACTTTAAGAACAATAGCCATCAAAAAATTGAAATAATAGGAAAAATAAGTGCACCACTGGGTACATACTTCCTCCTCTTCCATCAACATTTTCTTGCTCAATTCTTGGTTTTTCCTCACGAAGTCCACTTGCCAGATTGCTCCTTAACTGATCTTTTTTAATAGCGAATATGATCATAATCTACCTTGCTTCTCACTATGACCTGGTTTCCTACAGGTGTAAGTGAAGTTCATAATCTTCAGCTTATTCTTTGAAATAATCATTTAAAAGGCTTTTCTGGTGGCTCAGTGGTAAAGAATCTGCCTGCTGATGCAGGAGACGTGAGTTTGATCCCTGTTTAGGAAGGTCTCCTGGAGAAGAAAATGGCAACCTACTCCAGTATTCATGCCTGGAAAATCCCATGCGTAGAGAAACCTGAAAGTCTGCAGACCAGAGAGTCTCAAAATAGTCAGACAAGACTTAGCAACTAGAGGACAATAATCATTTAAAACGGTAGTTCTGGAATAGGTTATCTCTTGATGTTTTTGCCATTCTTTTCCCTGTACTTTTTTCCATCATCTCCTATTTCTTACCTTTTAGAACTCAGCTCTAGCATTATCTTTCCTAGAAGAGAGAACTCACTGTCAGTCTGCCTGAATTTCACTCACTTTACAATCCTGATTCAATCTACATGCAAGTAGGTAGCATTTACTTTCATAAACACACAACCAACATTGCTTGTCATAAAGAGAAGGCAGGTGAAAAACTAAATAATTTTTGACATTCTCTTTTTAAAAGAGTACTATAGCCTGTTGTGACTTTCCATCTGAATTCTACTCACAGCTAATTAAAAAGGATATTATTATATAATGTTCAACAAGGGTAAAACAAGCACTAAACCAAGATTTTCTCTTTAGTGTTATAGAAGGACTGAGAGATAGTTGTAAAGGATTAATTTCTTTAATTTCACAGACATCATTTTGTGTCTCATATATAGGCAAACTGAGATTTGCAGAAGATATTTAGTTTGTACCAAAGTAATGACAGTTTCAGATACTGAATTTTAAATCACTATAACTAGGTTCAAACACATTTTTTATTAATCCAGATTGGAACCATTATAATCAACAAATTTTTGCCAACGAGAAATAAGTTCGTTTATTCCTACAGTGTAAAAATCCATGTTTCAGGATTTGACCAATACTTGTAATGCATTTTCTGTGTCCTGCTGATTGTGGATGCATTTTCCCTGCAGAAAGTTGTCGAGATGCTTGAAGAATTGGTAGTCACTTGGTGAGAGGTCCGGTGAATATGGCAGATGAGGTAAAACTTTATAGCCCAATTTGTTCATCTTTTGAAATGTTGCTTGTTACGACCTGAGGTCAGGCATAGTCATTTAGAAGAATTGAGCCCTTCTGCTGACAATGCCAGCTGAAAGCATTGCAGTTTTCAGTGCATCTCATCAATTTGTTGAGCATACTTCTCAAATGCAATGGTTTCACTGGGCTTCAGAAAGCTGTAGAAGGTCAAACAGGCAACAGACCACCAAACAGTGACCATCCATGACCTTTTTATGGTGCAAATTCGGTTTGAGGAAGGGCTTTGAAGCTGCTATACAGTCTACTGGTTGTCACTGGTTGAGACAATAATCATTTAAAACGGTAGTTCTGGAATAGGTTATCTCTTGATGTTTTTGCCATTCTTTTCCCTGTACTTTTTTCCATCATCTCCTATTTCTTACCTTTTAGAACTCAGCTCTAGCATTATCTTTCCTAGAAGAGAGAACTCACTGTCAGTCTGCCTGAATTTCACTCACTTTACAATCCTGATTCAATCTACATGCAAGTAGGTAGCATTTACTTTCATAAACACACAACCAACATTGCTTGTCATAAAGAGAAGGCAGGTGAAAAACTAAATAATTTTTGACATTCTCTTTTAAATGAGTACTATAGCCTGTTGTGACTTTCCATCTGAATTCTACTCACAGCTAATTAAAAAAGGATATTATTATATAATGTTCAACAAGGGGGTAAAACAAGCACTAAACCAAGATTTTTCTCTTTAGTGTTATAGAAGGACTGAGAGATAGTTGTAAAGGATTAATTTCTTTAATTTCACAGACATCATTTTGTGTCTCATATATAGGCAAACTGAGATTTGCAGAAGATATTTAGTTTGTACCAAAGTAATGACAGTTTCAGATACTGAATTTTAAATCACTATAACTAGGTTCAAACACATTTTTTATTAATCCAGATTGGAACCATTATAATCAACAAATTTTTGCCAACGAGAAATAAGTTCGTTTATTCCTACAGTGTAAAAATCCATGTTTCAGGATTTGACCAATACTTGTAATGCATTTTCTGTGTCCTGCTGATTGTGGATGCATTTTCCCTGCAGAAAGTTGTCGAGATGCTTGAAGAATTGGTAGTCACTTGGTGAGAGGTCCGGTGAATATGGCAGATGAGGTAAAACTTTATAGCCCAATTTGTTCATCTTTTGAAATGTTGCTTGTTACGACCTGAGGTCAGGCATAGTCATTTAGAAGAATTGAGCCCTTCTGCTGACAATGCCAGCTGAAAGCATTGCAGTTTTCAGTGCATCTCATCAATTTGTTGAGCATACTTCTCAAATGCAATGGTTTCACTGGGCTTCAGAAAGCTGTAGAAGGTCAAACAGGCAACAGACCACCAAACAGTGACCATCCATGACCTTTTTATGGTGCAAATTCGGTTTGAGGAAGGGCTTTGAAGCTGCTTCTTATACCAGTCACTGAACTGGTTGTCACTGGTTGTCTTATAAAATCCTTTTTTCATTACATGTTACAATCTAGTTGAGAAATGGTTCATTGTTGTTGTGAAGAATAAGAGATGACACTTCAAAATGATGATATTTTTGATTTGCAGTCAGCTCATAAGGCATCCACATATTGAGCTTTTAAAACCTTTCCAATTTTCTTCAAATGCAAATGACCATAGAATGGTCAACATTGAGTTGTTTGGCAGCTTAGTGTGTAGTTGTAAGAGGATGATCAGCTTCAACGATCCTTGCAGTTGGTCATTGTCAGCTTACAAATTGCCGGCAACTATGTTTCTCATCTTCAAGGCTTTCATAAATTAGTCAAACATTAAATCAGAGTACCTGTCTTGACCCATGATAAAATCTCAAAGTTAAAAAAAAGCCATAAAAGGTACCAACATGGTATGTAGAAGGAGAAGGTGAATCATAATTCCTCATCTTCTACCTCATAGTCCTCTCTTTCATCTTTCAAGATCAAGTTCAAATAAAATTTTAATGTCTCTCTGTATCCTTTACCAATCCTAGTTACAGGTATATGTATTCTTTGTTGCAAAAGTACTTTATGTGTGTCTTTATTGAGTAATGAGTAGTCAGCCTATTATTTTACAGACATCTGCTTCAGGAAGGATGCTTCCTGCTTGACTGTGAGAAGACCCTAAAAAAATGAGAGCTGTGTCCTATGTTTCTTTATACTCCCTAGAACATAATATCAGTATTCTTTGTTAAGTTTAATAATTTTGATTTTGTTGTTTTGCAGTATCCAGGAATGTTCTCTGAAATCCTATATATAAAAACTATCTGCAGTGCTGTTTATCAGTGTCATAGGTTGTGTAGTCTTAGAAGCAGAGGCTGAGAGGGTTTCTTTGTCAGGTGTCTCGTGCATGCTGTTCACCATCTGCTAGACTCCTTTACCTCTAAGCCAGTGTTGCTGAACTGAGTTTATCCCAATCCCCTTGGATGAATCTATAGTTGGTTTTCTACTACTACCCATCAACCAAATTATTTTGTTAATACTGACTTTATGGAGTTTGTATTTTGAAATCAGTAGATATTTTGAAAATGTTTTTTTCAGACTACATATGTTTCCCTCATCACCATTCCCAGCCCACCTCATCCTGTCTTGAGAATCATGGCTGTGAATCAGTATGCTCAATCTTGACAACTCAACAGGTCTCATAGGAAATGTTCAACAATCCTGTGAAAGTTCTGAGGACATAATTTGAGAACATCCACATGAAAATCTGGAATCCCAAATGACTCAGACACTAAAGAATCCATTTGCAGTTCAGGAGACTGGATTAAATCCTTGGGTTGGGAAGATCCCCTGGAGAAGAGAATGATTACCCACTCCAGTATAATTGCATGGAGAATTCCATGAACAGGGGAACCTGGTAGATTTGCATGGGGGTCTCAGAGTTGGACATGACTGGGTGACTAACAACACATGACAAATTAAGCTTGTTTGGTCTTCATTCATCACAGAAATCAGGTCCAAGTTCAGATACTGTGGTCATATGGCAGCACTCTGTTATATAAAATGGTTGTCTGAGTAATCATGAACAAAGGGCACTGATTTGATTTGGATTACCAACTAAAGTAAAATGCGAAATCTAAAACATACATAGAAAACTTCCAACTGTCTCTCTTGAGAATATGTCTGTGAAAAGAGTCAGATTTGAAAAACACTGTCCCAAAGGATTTTCTCTTATTTTGCTCCCACTTTTTGAAGACTTATGACTATGAAGTTTGTCTGTTCTAGAATTACAAGATTGAGTTAATTTATTTTTGCAGTCTCTAGTGGAAATGGTTCATTTCTTTTCTAATAAAGAAGTACAAGCGGTGAAAGAGAAAAAACAAAAGGCATGTTTATTAGAGATCAATAACCTTGGAAGGGAGGATGTCGATCTGCAATGCTATCTACCACAGCTTTTGTAATGCTGGGAGGGTTCACTCCAGAAGTATCCAGTATTGGGCTGAAGTGCCTGGGTCTCCTGCTCAGTGAGCCATTTGCATGTGGGCTGACTCCAGGAGGCTGAGACAGCTCTGCAGTGGAAGCACATCCTTTAGGAATTGACAGCTAGAGGTTGTCTGCCCTCTGGTAGTGAGGGTCTTTCCTGGAAGGGGGAGCTGCATGGCACACCCCCAGGTCTGTCATGTTTCTTGTTCAGCATGTGCAGGAACACCACAAAAACCCTTTTATGCATATCATCTCATTATGTATCTATCACCTTCACCCCCTAAAGTAGGTATGATTTTTCTTCCTGTTGTACAGATAAGATGACAAACCAAGAGGGGCTACTAGGCTTCTTCCAAGTCACATAATGATTTTAAGTAGTAGAGCCTAGAGGATAATGCAGGCAGTCTGACTCCAAAGCTGAAGCACTTAACCACAATGGTATCCTGTGAGATATACACAGTACTTAACTGCAACTTCTTGAATCTTAATAACCTACATACAATGAAGACTCTTCTATCAAGGATAAAAGGAATGCCCATTTTCCTCTCTTTCTAAAGACATGCAGATACATTTTATTTAGCAGAGCCCTTTTTGTCTGTTTGAGCTAAGGATGGTGCAGCCTGATGTAGGAAGGATTTCCTCTTCTGTTTCCTGCAAATTCCATAAATGGATATGTCACTGGGCCAGCTTTTGAGGTAAGTCATGAGTTAGCCCCACCTGCCTGCCATGCTTGTGTTAATGGAACACACAGATTGAAGTGCTGAGAAGCTGTGGGAAGCCAGAGCATGGCCATCAGTATTTCTAGGCTGTCCAGTTTATAACCTTCGAGGGACCCAGATAAAAGTACAGCAGTCACAAAGTTGCTTTTGGCTGAAGAGCTTTTCAAGGTAATAATTCACCTTTAGATTTCTTTGCAGATGATTGAGTTAATTTATTTTTGCAGTCTCTAGTGGAAATGGTTCATTTCTTTTCTAATAAAGAAGTACAAGCGGTGAAAGAGAAAAAACAAAAGGCATGTTTATTAGAGATCAATAACCTTGGAAGGGAGGATGTCGATCTGCAATGCTATCTACCACAGCTTTTGTAATGCTGGGAGGGTTCACTCCAGAAGTATCCAGTATTGGGCTGAAGTGCCTGGGTCTCCTGCTCAGTGAGCCATTTGCATGTGGGCTGACTCCAGGAGGCTGAGACAGCTCTGCAGTGGAAGCACATCCTTTAGGAATTGACAGCTAGAGGTTGTCTGCCCTCTGGTAGTGAGGGTCTTTCCTGGAAGGGGGAGCTGCATGGCACACCCCCAGGTCTGTCATGTTTCTTGTTCAGCATGTGCAGGAACACCACAAAAACCCTTTTATGCATATCATCTCATTATGTATCTATCACCTTCACCCCCTAAAGTAGGTATGATTTTTCTTCCTGTTGTACAGATAAGATGACAAACCAAGAGGGGCTACTAGGCTTCTTCCAAGTCACATAATGATTTTAAGTAGTAGAGCCTAGAGGATAATGCAGGCAGTCTGACTCCAAAGCTGAAGCACTTAACCACAATGGTATCCTGTGAGATATACACAGTACTTAACTGCAACTTCTTGAATCTTAATAACCTACATACAATGAAGACTCTTCTATCAAGGATAAAAGGAATGCCCATTTTCCTCTCTTTCTAAAGACATGCAGATACATTTTATTTAGCAGAGCCCTTTTTGTCTGTTTGAGCTAAGGATGGTGCAGCCTGATGTAGGAAGGATTTCCTCTTCTGTTTCCTGCAAATTCCATAAATGGATATGTCACTGGGCCAGCTTTTGAGGTAAGTCATGAGTTAGCCCCACCTGCCTGCCATGCTTGTGTTAATGGAACACACAGATTGAAGTGCTGAGAAGCTGTGGGAAGCCAGAGCATGGCCATCAGTATTTCTAGGCTGTCCAGTTTATAACCTTCGAGGGACCCAGATAAAAGTACAGCAGTCACAAAGTTGCTTTTGGCTGAAGAGCTTTTCAAGGTAATAATTCACCTTTAGATTTCTTTGCAGCTGTAGGTAGCAGCATCAATTAGCACTGACAAATTCAGTGGTGGACCTCATTTTCCCTCAATTATCTTTTGATAGATCTTTATTAAATAACCAAATGAACTTTGAACAGGTGTGATTAAAAAAAAATTTTCCTTGTACTTCTCCATCTTGTATGTCTGTTGACAAGGTAACAAAGTATATGTGTATTTTTTAATTTTAGAGATTTCCTGTGATTTGATATGCATTATCTTTTTTTCTGTGGATAATGCAAATAAAATAAAGATAGACTGTCCCAGTTATTATTAGAGGTGATAATTTGCAGTCTAAGAGTGTTGCCATGGATACCTAAGAACCCCCCAAAGACTCAGGCCTGGGAGTCAGGCCCTAATCCTGAGGTGCTTTTCAATAGCACCAGCTGTCCTGAGCCTGAAAGGCGTGGCAAATTACACCATTATTAGAGTGAAATGGTATGGCTAAACTAATTATTTGTGGGCTTTAGACACAGGTGTTCATAAAAGACCGAACGTGCACTCCTAATCAAGTCTGATTGGGTCAGAACAACAGCACAGCATGGTAGTATCAAAGAGTTGTTTATAGTGTCTTGCATTTAAATAATAAAAGAGGCCACTCTAGGCCTTCTGTTCAGCAGAGTTTTGAATGTTGCTCTGAGTTTGCCATTACAGGTAATCATATTTGGTGTTTTCCTTTGACTTAGTCCAGTCATGGAGATCTGTTGTCTAATAATAACTTACTCAACAGTCTCACAATAGTTTGATGTATTATATCCATTCTATGACAATTTACATTTAATGCTACTTTTAGTGAATGTGCCTTAAGTTTACAAAACTGAAGACTAGAACTTTATCACAAACATTGTATTTTGACTATTTACTCATTCAGAGAGTTGTTAATTCTCTAAGTATTTGCATTTTGTTACCTATGGCACTAACGCTTTTGTGCTTATAATACAGTAGCAAGTTGATTCAAAATACATTTAAAAATTTTCCTCATTATTAGATTTTATTCATCTGATGTTTGAATATCATCAGTTATTGGTATGTATCTTTGGTGGGAAATGTTATATGGATTCATCATAGCTTGATATTATATTAGCTATGAGAAATTACTCTCCTAGTAAAGCAGACTTGAATTTGCCTATCCGTTCTTTTTAAAATAATGGAAAGTATACTTCTTTGACGTGCATAGGCCATAAAGGAGTTTACATTTAATACTAACAAAAAAACACTTATGCGAGTAATGATGTCATAGATTCATTACCCTATCACTGCTAAAGAAATTGGTTTATGTCGTTTACCATTGCTAACACAACCCATCAGTATTTTAGAAAATGATATGGTTAGCACTGCTTCATAACAAAGGTGGAAGATCAAGTAGATGTTTGGCTTTACATTTTTTCATTCCACATTCTCACAGATGCTTGTAAATTCATAAAATGTGAAAACATATTTCTTTAGAGCGATAGCCTCTGCCATCACAATTGGATGAAGATGCGCTTACTCACTCCCTGAAAGCATAACATGAACCATTAAGAGAGACAGATGACCTTGTAAATATGTCTATGTGAAGATCAATATGATGGAGCTTGCTGAGAGTATAGATGTGCTTTTTGAAGATTAAGAGCACCAAGATTTATTTCTGAATACATTCATTTAGGAGAGTCTTCTTCCCTTCATGGGAGGAAAGTGGGAGTTGGTAGTTTCTGGAAAAAAATTATGTAGCATTTAAGACAGTGAGTAGTAGCTTTTAAAACCTTATGTAAAGGCACATGACTTTCTACAAACAGGTAGAAAGCAAATATATTACCTGCCTATCCAGATTAGTAAGTATTGCATACAAGGAAGAATACTCTCAGGCCATTATAGGGAAACCTTTGCAGTGGCCACCTTGGACATGAATAAATGTATAAATTATCACTCAATTAGAATTTACATTTAATGCTACTTTTAGTGAATGTGCCTTAAGTTTACAAAACTGAAGACTAGAACTTTATCACAAACATTGTATTTTGACTATTTACTCATTCAGAGAGTTGTTAATTCTCTAAGTATTTGCATTTTGTTACCTATGGCACTAACGCTTTTGTGCTTATAATACAGTAGCAAGTTGATTCAAAATACATTTAAAAATTTTCCTCATTATTAGATTTTATTCATCTGATGTTTGAATATCATCAGTTATTGGTATGTATCTTTGGTGGGAAATGTTATATGGATTCATCATAGCTTGATATTATATTAGCTATGAGAAATTACTCTCCTAGTAAAGCAGACTTGAATTTGCCTATCCGTTCTTTTTAAAATAATGGAAAGTATACTTCTTTGACGTGCATAGGCCATAAAGGAGTTTACATTTAATACTAACAAAAAAACACTTATGCGAGTAATGATGTCATAGATTCATTACCCTATCACTGCTAAAGAAATTGGTTTATGTCGTTTACCATTGCTAACACAACCCATCAGTATTTTAGAAAATGATATGGTTAGCACTGCTTCATAACAAAGGTGGAAGATCAAGTAGATGTTTGGCTTTACATTTTTTCATTCCACATTCTCACAGATGCTTGTAAATTCATAAAATGTGAAAACATATTTCTTTAGAGCGATAGCCTCTGCCATCACAATTGGATGAAGATGCGCTTACTCACTCCCTGAAAGCATAACATGAACCATTAAGAGAGACAGATGACCTTGTAAATATGTCTATGTGAAGATCAATATGATGGAGCTTGCTGAGAGTATAGATGTGCTTTTTGAAGATTAAGAGCACCAAGATTTATTTCTGAATACATTCATTTAGGAGAGTCTTCTTCCCTTCATGGGAGGAAAGTGGGAGTTGGTAGTTTCTGGAAAAAAATTATGTAGCATTTAAGACAGTGAGTAGTAGCTTTTAAAACCTTATGTAAAGGCACATGACTTTCTACAAACAGGTAGAAAGCAAATATATTACCTGCCTATCCAGATTAGTAAGTATTGCATACAAGGAAGAATACTCTCAGGCCATTATAGGGAAACCTTTGCAGTGGCCACCTTGGACATGAATAAATGTATAAATTATCACTCAATTAGAATTGAATGGTCATCTCCCAAGCACCTACCATGCTTGGAACTCTTCAAGAGGAAAGACTGGCCTTATACACGAGGGGATACTAGAATAGTTGTTTTTATGTTTTTTATTAAATAAAATGTAGTTTTCCTTTTATGTCTCATAATACAGAGATATAAACAGTCATTCATTTCTGGGGAACAAAACTGTATCTAGATTTTTTGTGACCTTAGTGAGGAAAAAAGGCCTATTCATTTTCTTTTTATCAGGGTCAACACCTCTGGTGAAGGTAATTCAAGATACCTGACTATGAAAAAGGAGTTATATGAGCACACGTACCAATTAGAAGTAAGCAAACTCCCAAACTCTTATGGGCAAAACACTTAAAATAATTTCTGTCCATGTCACATGCTCATATAAGGTAAGCAAGTGATTCTGTTCATTTTCGTCATTAGAGGCCCAGGCAGGTGAGCATTCTATCTTGAGTCTTGCCCCTGTAATCATCATGGTAGGAGGAAAGTGAATCTTAAGGATGGCCCTGGTAGTTCAGTGGCTAAGATTTAATGCTCCCAATACAGGGGGTCCATGTTTTATCCCCAGTTAGGGAGCTAGATCCCATATGCCACAACTAAAGATCTTTCATGCCCCAACTAAGACCTGGCACAGTCAAATAAATAAATAATAATGTTTAAAAAAGAAAGTGAATGATAACTGGCTCTTAAGGTTTATGTCCTAGTGACACAAGATCTTTCTGCTTACCTAATATTAGCCCAACAACTCACAGGCCAAGCTTAAATTCAAACGGCAATGTCCAGAAAACAAATAGCAGAGAAAATATTTAGTGATCACAAATAACTACTGGTACGTGCATGCGTGCATGCTTAATCACTTCAGTTGTGTCTAATTGTTTGCAAGTCCCCCTGGGACTTCCCAGGCATGAAGACTGGAGTGGGTTGTCATTTTCTTCTTCATGGGATCTTCCCAACCCAGAGATTGAACTTGTGTCTTCTGTTTTAGCAGGCGGGTTCTTTATTACTGAGCCACCAGGGAAGCCCTATGTACTTAACAAGTTCTTAACTAAAGTTGAAATTCATCAAAAGAAAGTAGAAAATGAAATTGTATCAAGATAACAGAAACATTAAGAGGAACTAAAGAGCTTCTTGATAAGGGTGAAAGAGGAGAGTCAAAACGCTAGTTTAAAATTCAGTATTCAAAAAACTAAGATCATGGCATCCGGTCCCATCACTTCATGGCAAATAGATGGAGGAAAAGTGGCAACGGTGACGAATTTTGTTTTCTTGGGCTCCAGAGTCACTGTAGATGGTGTCTGCAGCTATGAAATTAAAAGATGCTTGCTCCTTGGAAGAAAAGCTATAGCAAACCTTGACAGTATGATAAAAAGTAGAGACATCACTTTGCCAACAAAGATCCATGTGGTCAAAATTATGATTTTTCCAATAGCCATGTACAGATGTGAGAGTTGGGCCATAAAGAAGAATGAGCACTGATGCTTTTGAATTGTGGTGCTGGAAGACCCTTGAGAGGCCTTTGGACAGCAAAGAGGTCAAACCAATCAATCCCAAAGGAAATCAACCCTGAATATTCATTAGAAGGAATAAAGCTGAAGTTGAAGCTTCAATAATTTGGCCACCTGATGTGAAGAGCCAACTCATTGGAAAAGACTCTGATCCTGGGAAAGATTAAGGGGAAGAGGAGGAGGGGGCAACAAAGGATGAAATGGTTAGATGGCATCACTGATATGAGCTTGAGCAAACTCAAGTGAGGACAGGGAAGCCTGGTGTGCTGCAGTCCATGAGTTCACAGAATCAGACACAACTTAGCAAGTGAACAACCACAACAGACATGCATTTTCTACCATTTCTTCATCTCCCAGGATGACAGAAATACGCAAAAAAATACTGCACGTAGAATAAGAAGAAAGGTTCCTGGGAAAATTCTTCGTCATAAATATGTATGTTAGAAACACGAAAGTTTAAAATTAAATTATTTAAACCTTCAACTTAGGAAATGATAAGGAAAATTATAAAAGAATGTCTAAAGGAAAGCAATTAAAATATATTTAGAATAGTAGCAACAAAATTGAAAATATCATCCAGTCAATATTATCTAGTTCATTTAACATATCAATAAAAATGACTAGTAAATATGATCAAATAAAAAAGGAAAGCAGATCATAAAATAATTATAGTAGACATAAAGAGCTTTTTGATAAGGGTGAAAGAGGAGAGTCAAAACGCTAGTTTAAAATTCAGTATTCAAAAAACTAAGATCATGGCATCCGGTCCCATCACTTCATGGCAAATAGATGGAGGAAAAGTGGCAACGGTGACGAATTTTGTTTTCTTGGGCTCCAGAGTCACTGTAGATGGTGTCTGCAGCTATGAAATTAAAAGATGCTTGCTCCTTGGAAGAAAAGCTATAGCAAACCTTGACAGTATGATAAAAAGTAGAGACATCACTTTGCCAACAAAGATCCATGTGGTCAAAATTATGATTTTTCCAATAGCCATGTACAGATGTGAGAGTTGGGCCATAAAGAAGAATGAGCACTGATGCTTTTGAATTGTGGTGCTGGAAGACCCTTGAGAGGCCTTTGGACAGCAAAGAGGTCAAACCAATCAATCCCAAAGGAAATCAACCCTGAATATTCATTAGAAGGAATAAAGCTGAAGTTGAAGCTTCAATAATTTGGCCACCTGATGTGAAGAGCCAACTCATTGGAAAAGACTCTGATCCTGGGAAAGATTAAGGGGAAGAGGAGGAGGGGGCAACAAAGGATGAAATGGTTAGATGGCATCACTGATATGAGCTTGAGCAAACTCAAGTGAGGACAGGGAAGCCTGGTGTGCTGCAGTCCATGAGTTCACAGAATCAGACACAACTTAGCAAGTGAACAACCACAACAGACATGCATTTTCTACCATTTCTTCATCTCCCAGGATGACAGAAATACGCAAAAAAATACTGCACGTAGAATAAGAAGAAAGGTTCCTGGGAAAATTCTTCGTCATAAATATGTATGTTAGAAACACGAAAGTTTAAAATTAAATTATTTAAACCTTCAACTTAGGAAATGATAAGGAAAATTATAAAAGAATGTCTAAAGGAAAGCAATTAAAATATATTTAGAATAGTAGCAACAAAATTGAAAATATCATCCAGTCAATATTATCTAGTTCATTTAACATATCAATAAAAATGACTAGTAAATATGATCAAATAAAAAAGGAAAGAATACAGAACAAGCAGTATTAACTATGAAAATAAGTATATAGTAGACATAAATACAGAGATAGGGAAATTTTTAAACTATTAGAGAATAATGTGTACAAACTTCTGTCTTTAAAAATGTTACTTAAATTAACTCTTGAGAAGACAGAAAATGTGAAACTGCAAAAGAAATGGAATGATAGTCTAAATTTTTTCCTTAAAAATGCACTATTTTCAAATTATTTTGTTGATGAGTATTACCATACATCCATAAAGAGAAAATATCTATATGTACTATATAAGTGCATAGAAAAAAAATACTTAAAATTTCGTAATTTTCCTAATGTGAGATAAAGTGTGTGTACCCACAGAAAATAAAACCAACTTAGAGAAATATCTAAATTATATATAAAAAGAAGTAATCCAAATTAGAACATCAGTAAATCAAAATCAGGATTGTATCAAAAAGAATTGCATTATAATCAACTAGGGCTTAGATATAGATACAAGCATTATATCAAATAGTTAATACAGAAAAAGTCAAATTGTTCACAAATAAGTTAAATGGTCAATTTTGATAAGATACTCCAAAATATAAATTTTGGTTAAGATATAGATTTTTTTAGTTTGTTTCAATGTCTTGGTTTTTATAAATAATGCTGCAGTGTACATGGGGTTATACATACATACATATGTGTGTGTGAATATATATACATACATATATATATATATATATATATATATATATATATATATTTCTGGAGTAGGATTTTGTTTTGTTTTTTAAATAAAAACAGAAGTAGAATTTACACGTGTTATTTCTTGTCTTTTTGGTAATAGTTTGAAATGATACTTCATTGTGGCTTTGGCTTAAATTTCCTTGATGATAAGTGAAGTTGAACTTGCGTGTGCCTAATGGCTATCTATAGGTCTTCTTTGGAAATGTCTATTCACATTCTCTGCCGATCTTTTAATCAGATTTTTTATTGAGTTATATATAATAAAATATACAATAAAATGAGTTTTCTATAGATTTTAGATATTAACCCCTTATCAGATGTATGACTTGCTGGCATTTTCTATTACATAGATTGTCTTTTTATTTTGTTGATGTTCCTCTTTGCTGCACTGAAGCTGATGTAGCCCCACTTGTTAAATTTCCCTTTGTTAGCTTTGCCTTTAGTGTCAAATATGAAGTATCATTGCCAAAACCAATGTCAAGCAGCTTTCTCTTAATATCTTTATTTTGGAGTTTCACATATTAGGATTTCAGGTCTTACAGGCAGGCCCCCCGTCTAGTTTGGGTTGAGTTGATTCTTATGTATGCTATAAGATAGTGATTCAGTTTCATTCTTCTGCATAGGGCTATCTGATTTTCTCAGCCTCATTTGTTGAATAGACTATCCTTTCTCTATTGTACATCTTGATTCATTTGTCATAAATTAATTTACCATGTGTCTATGGACTTACTACTGGTTCTTTATTCTGTTTCACGGATCTATGTGTCTGTTTTTCTTTTAGTTTAATTTAAATTAATCTAATTTTTTACAGAGTTTTGTTGTTTACTGCCACACATCATAGGTATACACGCATGCCCCCACTTGAACCTCCCCCATCCCCTCCCATCCCCTCTCCATCCCACCCTTCCAGGTCTCCCAAAGGACCCCTTTTAAGATCCCCTAGTCCCACAGCATATTTCCCTCCCTTGCCACAATGTCCATAAGACTGTTCTCCATGTCCTCCTCTTCATTACTGCTCGGCATATTCATTTATCAGAACCATCTTTCTAGATTCCATGTGTATGTGTCAGTATACAATATGTATCTCTCTGACATACTTCACTCTGTATAATAGGTTCCAGATTCATCCACCTCATTAGAACTGATTCAAATGCATTTCTTTTTATGACTGAATAATATTCCATTGTATATACATATCACAGCTTCTTTATTCATTCATCTGTCGATAGACATCTAGGTTGCTTCCATGTTCGCATTGAAGTACGTGTGCCTAATGGCTATCTATAGGTCTTCTTTGGAAATGTCTATTCACATTCTCTGCCGATCTTTTAATCAGATTTTTTATTGAGTTATATATAATAAAATATACAATAAAATGAGTTTTCTATAGATTTTAGATATTAACCCCTTATCAGATGTATGACTTGCTGGCATTTTCTATTACATAGATTGTCTTTTTATTTTGTTGATGTTCCTCTTTGCTGCACTGAAGCTGATGTAGCCCCACTTGTTAAATTTCCCTTTGTTAGCTTTGCCTTTAGTGTCAAATATGAAGTATCATTGCCAAAACCAATGTCAAGCAGCTTTCTCTTAATATCTTTATTTTGGAGTTTCACATATTAGGATTTCAGGTCTTACAGGCAGGCCCCCCGTCTAGTTTGGGTTGAGTTGATTCTTATGTATGCTATAAGATAGTGATTCAGTTTCATTCTTCTGCATAGGGCTATCTGATTTTCTCAGCCTCATTTGTTGAATAGACTATCCTTTCTCTATTGTACATCTTGATTCATTTGTCATAAATTAATTTACCATGTGTCTATGGACTTACTACTGGTTCTTTATTCTGTTTCACGGATCTATGTGTCTGTTTTTCTTTTAGTTTAATTTAAATTAATCTAATTTTTTACAGAGTTTTGTTGTTTACTGCCACACATCATAGGTATACACGCATGCCCCCACTTGAACCTCCCCCATCCCCTCCCATCCCCTCTCCATCCCACCCTTCCAGGTCTCCAAAAGGACCCCTTTTAAGATCCCCTAGTCCCACAGCATATTTCCCTCCCTTGCCACAATGTCCATAAGACTGTTCTCCATGTCCTCCTCTTCATTACTGCTCGGCATATTCATTTATCAGAACCATCTTTCTAGATTCCATGTGTATGTGTCAGTATACAATATGTATCTCTCTGACATACTTCACTCTGTATAATAGGTTCCAGATTCATCCACCTCATTAGAACTGATTCAAATGCATTTCTTTTTATGACTGAATAATATTCCATTGTATATACATATCACAGCTTCTTTATTCATTCATCTGTCGATAGACATCTAGGTTGCTTCCATGTTCTAGCTATTGTAAATAGTGCTGCAATGAACAATGGGGTACATGTGTCTCTTTCAATTTTGATTTCCTCAGGGTATATGCCTAGTAGTGGGATTGCTGGGTCATAAGGGTAGTTCTATTCCTAGTGTGTGTATGTGCCAATACCATGTAGTTTTGATTACCATAGATTTGTAATAAAATTTCAAATCAGAAACTAATGATGTCTTCAGCTTTTCTCTCTTTTCTCTAGTGATTACTCTGCCTATTTGGGGCTCTTACATGATTCCATATGAATTTTACAATTTTTTTGTTCTATTTCTGTGGGAAAAATGCCACTGGAATTTTGATAGGGATTGCATTTAATCTGTAGATTACTTTGGGTACTATGGACACTCCTCAATGATTACAATGATGTGAGGTTACTGACATTCTAATTCACTATTGGTAGGAGTGGAGATAGAGAATATATTTTAGGAAGATATTTTATAGCCTATTATTGTGCATATCTTCAGATCCAGCTATATCAAATTCTAAGACTCTAATCTTTAGTGCAGTAAAAATTCATACACTTTTACAAGGACAATCAATGCTTCATCATTTGTAGTCAAGAAAAATTGGTTTTATATAGGTCATGAGTACATGTCCACCTGATGAAAAAGGTATATATAAAGGTATATGTAGTTAAAAAAGTAAATCACAAAATAATATATTTGATATACATGTAAGAAAAGCTTAGGTATATAGATAATGAATATACACATAGATGATTAAGGTCAAAGTATCTTCAGCAATAGTTAAACTGTGTTTTTTTCTAGGAGAAGATTGTGACATCTACATGGTTGGTCTTTAATATCCTCTGTACCTCCAATAAGTCAAGCTTTGCCCAGGGTTTTAATTGTCTCATAATCTCTCTCCCTGGGAAATTTTCACTTTAACAGGAAATGTGAGGAAAGAGGTAAGAAAAGTGATCATGATAACCTAAAAACATATTCCTAGACAGCGAGCAGTTGGGTTCTTGAAAAGATCAGTTCTGATTAGAGGTGATGAGCAGAAGGTCACAACCAGTGGAGAGCATGCAATAGTGGGCCTCAGCTACTTAACAGAGGAGTGAAGATTTTAACTGTAAGTTACATGCAGAGTCACTGGATGAAAAGTTGTTGAGGTGAGTAGCTATAGGAATCATATATTTTTTCAGGTTTCCATGGGGCATGGAAATTTTAAGGACCTGGAAAAACAGCAAAACCTGCTGGGTCATAAGGGTAGTTCTATTCCTAGTGTGTGTATGTGCCAATACCATGTAGTTTTGATTACCATAGATTTGTAATAAAATTTCAAATCAGAAACTAATGATGTCTTCAGCTTTTCTCTCTTTTCTCTAGTGATTACTCTGCCTATTTGGGGCTCTTACATGATTCCATATGAATTTTACAATTTTTTTGTTCTATTTCTGTGGGAAAAATGCCACTGGAATTTTGATAGGGATTGCATTTAATCTGTAGATTACTTTGGGTACTATGGACACTCCTCAATGATTACAATGATGTGAGGTTACTGACATTCTAATTCACTATTGGTAGGAGTGGAGATAGAGAATATATTTTAGGAAGATATTTTATAGCCTATTATTGTGCATATCTTCAGATCCAGCTATATCAAATTCTAAGACTCTAATCTTTAGTGCAGTAAAAATTCATACACTTTTACAAGGACAATCAATGCTTCATCATTTGTAGTCAAGAAAAATTGGTTTTATATAGGTCATGAGTACATGTCCACCTGATGAAAAAAGGTATATATAAAGGTATATGTAGTTAAAAAAGTAAATCACAAAATAATATATTTGATATACATGTAAGAAAAGCTTAGGTATATAGATAATGAATATACACATAGATGATTAAGGTCAAAGTATCTTCAGCAATAGTTAAACTGTGTTTTTTTCTAGGAGAAGATTGTGACATCTACATGGTTGGTCTTTAATATCCTCTGTACCTCCAATAAGTCAAGCTTTGCCCAGGGTTTTAATTGTCTCATAATCTCTCTCCCTGGGAAATTTTCACTTTAACAGGAAATGTGAGGAAAGAGGTAAGAAAAGTGATCATGATAACCTAAAAACATATTCCTAGACAGCGAGCAGTTGGGTTCTTGAAAAGATCAGTTCTGATTAGAGGTGATGAGCAGAAGGTCACAACCAGTGGAGAGCATGCAATAGTGGGCCTCAGCTACTTAACAGAGGAGTGAAGATTTTAACTGTAAGTTACATGCAGAGTCACTGGATGAAAAGTTGTTGAGGTGAGTAGCTATAGGAATCATATATTTTTTTTTTCAGGTTTCCATGGGGGCATGGAAATTTTAAGGACCTGGAAAAACAGCAAAACCTATATACCTATGATTTTGAGCCTGATTTGAATCTAAGCTCATTACCTCACTACTTCACATAATCCTTATGAAACTCTTTTGATGAAAATGCTGCTTTTATAGCCCCCAACTTAAAGGTGGAAAAAGAGGTGCAAGATCACTGAAGCAAATAGGTAACAGAGCAAGGACTTGAACCCAAGTATGATGGCTGCAAAGTATCTGCTTGTAGCTGCTGATGCAAGCAAGAAAGTCAGGAAAACCTACGTAGGGAATTGATTCATTCTTTCATTTAAGATCCTCTTATGCAAAAGGTTAGAGGCTAAGATGTGTTAAAAACAAACAAACAAACAATAAAAGCACCTTTCAGGGAACAGGGAATGGTCACTTGTGATTCCCTAAATATAATAATTTTATGCTTCTTTGTTTCTGCTGATGCTAATTCTACTTCCTTAAATAGTCCCCCTTTTTAAAAAACATCAATTTTGTGTATTGTACTCCTGTGAAGATTTTCCTGACGTTTCCCCTTCTTCTAAAAATAATCCCCTAGGTCCCGTTGTACTCCCAGCACACTTCTAGCCTGAAACGGACAAACATTAGTATATTCATTGACTGCCACATCTGTCTTCCCCTGGATTCTGATATCTGATCTCCTTTGAGGCAGTGGCTGTACCATTGAGTTAATCAGACTGCTTCCAATGGTAAAAGCAGAACCACTCGTGCCGGTTCCTTTCATAGGGCTCATTACATGGATACACAGACAGTTGAGAAGAACAGGAACTGCTGCCAGTAGCCTCCTGATATACTAGACTAGTCTTCTAGTATAGAGCACGGCTCCTCTGTTGCGTTTTGGCCTCTTTGCACTGGGTAAATGCTTCCTCCTTGATGACAGTGCAGATCTTTCTGATGACACAACTTCTCTCTTACTGCACCTGCTTTTTCTGCTGTGACTCACTTTTTTTCCTATGCATCTCATATGCAAGCTTCCCAAGAGAATTAAATGGACCATCACGCAGAATAGTGAACTATTATTGATCAGCATTCATGCACACCTCAGGGATTACTGGTCATTATGTAGCAGGTCATATTTGCACCAGACACTGCAGCCTATCATGACCAAGTAGTGATGACTTATGATATGTAATGCCATACCATAGTGATTCATGAGTAATAGACTGCTTCTAGTTAGTTCTAGCAAAGGTAATGCTTTACCCCAACTTAAAGGTGGAAAAGAGGTGCAAGATCACTGAAGCAAATAGGTAACAGAGCAAGGACTTGAACCCAAGTATGATGGCTGCAAAGTATCTGCTTGTAGCTGCTGATGCAAGCAAGAAAGTCAGGAAAACCTACGTAGGGAATTGATTCATTCTTTCATTTAAGATCCTCTTATGCAAAAGGTTAGAGGCTAAGATGTGTTAAAAACAAACAAACAAACAATAAAAGCACCTTTCAGGGAACAGGGAATGGTCACTTGTGATTCCCTAAATATAATAATTTTATGCTTCTTTGTTTCTGCTGATGCTAATTCTACTTCCTTAAATAGTCCCCCTTTTTAAAAAACATCAATTTTGTGTATTGTACTCCTGTGAAGATTTTCCTGACGTTTCCCCTTCTTCTAAAAATAATCCCCTAGGTCCCGTTGTACTCCCAGCACACTTCTAGCCTGAAACGGACAAACATTAGTATATTCATTGACTGCCACATCTGTCTTCCCCTGGATTCTGATATCTGATCTCCTTTGAGGCAGTGGCTGTACCATTGAGTTAATCAGACTGCTTCCAATGGTAAAAGCAGAACCACTCGTGCCGGTTCCTTTCATAGGGCTCATTACATGGATACACAGACAGTTGAGAAGAACAGGAACTGCTGCCAGTAGCCTCCTGATATACTAGACTAGTCTTCTAGTATAGAGCACGGCTCCTCTGTTGCGTTTTGGCCTCTTTGCACTGGGTAAATGCTTCCTCCTTGATGACAGTGCAGATCTTTCTGATGACACAACTTCTCTCTTACTGCACCTGCTTTTTCTGCTGTGACTCACTTTTTTTCCTATGCATCTCATATGCAAGCTTCCCAAGAGAATTAAATGGACCATCACGCAGAATAGTGAACTATTATTGATCAGCATTCATGCACACCTCAGGGATTACTGGTCATTATGTAGCAGGTCATATTTGCACCAGACACTGCAGCCTATCATGACCAAGTAGTGATGACTTATGATATGTAATGCCATACCATAGTGATTCATGAGTAATAGACTGCTTCTAGTTAGTTCTAGCAAAGGTTAATTTAGCTATGGACATTAATATTCCCTATAATATCCCACCCTATAATATCACTATGCCACATAACTATTCATGTGTTTAAAGACTCCAACACGGTGTTTGTCTTGTATCATATACTCAATACTCAATATGTATTAAGTATGAACATAGATGTCCTGAAATGACAAAAGATACATCAAAGAGAACAGGAATCAAGGGATTTCTTGAGTTCTTCACGTTCTCAGTAAAAATGAACAGTTATCTATGAAATATGTATTAGGTCCGTAGGAACATACATTGTGCTCGTGTGAAGGATGCAATGTTGAAAAAGATTAAGTCCCAGATTGAGAAATGGCCTGTGTGTGTGCTCATTCATGTTCAACTCTGTAACCTCATAAACTGTAGCCTGCCAGGCTCCTCTGTCCAGTCTGCTTCCCAAACTACTAAAAGAGAGGTAATCAGGGTAAAGGAGTAAAGTGTGTGAAGACTGCAAATCTTCTATAAAAGAGTTCACTAAAGGGGCTTCCCTGGTGGTCCAGTGGGTAAGGACACCGCCTTGCAGTGCAAGGGGCCCTGGTTTGATCCCTGGTCTGGGAAGATCCCATGTGCCATGGAGAGGCTGGACCAATGTGTCCAACTACCCAACTGGAGCTCTGGAGCACATGAGCCCAGAGCCTGTGCTCTGCAACGAGAGAGGCCACTGTGATGGGAGGCCCACACAGACCAAAGAGCAAAGATGGATGAAAATAGATAAATGAAAGACCAATAGAAGTGGCCAAAACAAACGAAAAAGAGAGTTCACTATAAAATTGTTGAATCAAGGAGCTGAAAGAGATTGAAGTTCGTGTTAAATCAAATGACTATTTTCTAATTACTCTTCTTTAAACAATGGCTATACATTAGTAAAACTCTTAAGTAAGTTGAAGGCTACTCAGGCACATTTATTGGAAAAATGATCAAATGGCAGGATATAAGAAGGAAGTTGTCTTTTTCCTCTTTCTTTTTTCAAGTTAGTTAACAGAACTGTGGAAATAAGCTCCACCTCTGTAGTTAGTAAACTGTGTGGATTTCAATGACTGTGCTGGAGGGCACTTAACTGAATTATCAAGATGCTCCAGTTTTATTTTAATTTATCATTTCTAGAAAGACAGGCCTTGGATAAAATATAGTATATACGCCAGAGAAGCTTCAAATGCTTAGAGCTATTTTTCTGCACTTCTAATAGAACAGGTAAGATAACATCATCTTCCTAGCTGAAAAGCCTATTTCGAGATGGGGATTAGAAAATGGAGCTAATAGAACTATGGCTGGAGGAAGTTCTCCTTGTGTAGAAAGTTCCTGAGGATTAGTGGGGGAAAGGAAGACTTAGAAACACCAAACAGCTTCTAAAACAGTGGGAGGAATGGTGAGGTGTCTGGAAGCCATTTCACACAATCAAAAGAAGGTGCTAAGTATGTTTAGCTAAGACAGAAGTGTAGGGGAGAAAGGGTTGGAGCTATGTCTGAACTACTAGAGCATACAGTGGGCCAAGATTAGTGCTGAAATATTCAAGAAGACGATGTTAGGATCAGGGCCTAACAATGAGAATGATCCTATAGTTTATTGACCTGCCTTGATTGTATTGATCTTCCTATTTCTAGAAGGAAGAAGATGCCAGAAAATCATCAGAATGAATCAGAAATACTATAGAAGAGATTCTTGCATTGGTGTGTATAATTTGGGGGAAGGGTTAGAGAATATGAGGCTGTTGAGATGGTCTCTTTTAGCCCCTCTCTGTATATATGACTTCTTTATTGGAGGTACAATTAAAATTGTTGTCTTCCATAAGCATAACTCTCAGTGACTTGTGGAACTGCTTGATATATCCACATGTATTCGATTTATTCATATATATTCTGACTTGTTTCAAAGATATTTATATCAGAAATGTCTACCCTTATTGTGTAGGGCATTACCATCACCTCCCAGAGGCCCAGTTAAAATGCCAAATGTGCTTCTAATAACTAAGAATCTCATTTGACCTCTCAAAGCAACTTTAATGAAAGAGGTAGATGAGACACCATCCCTATTTTACAGATGAAAAAACTCATTTCAGAGGGACTATGCCACCTGGACAGTGGAAATAGGGTTCATCAGGAGACCATGAGACATTCACATAGATGGGTAATTCCTCTCATTAGAGAAGTCGTACGTTTGTGTCTGGAATCCATATAAAGCTTCTGTGACTGGAAACAGGAGGTTTTTTATGGGTATGAAGAACCAGAGGGATCTAAGATTCTAGAGTCCTGCCTGCTAGGCCAACATAAAACCACCAAGTATTTAACACTCGTCAAGACCACATTTTACCTTCTTCCCAGATCTTTATGGGGAACATTGAGAAACTTACTCTATGAGAGCTTACTGTGCTAGTAATTTACATGGGCTTTTTTTTATAATTGGAAATCTGCAACAAGCTTCAGAATTCTATGTTAGATGTAAGATTTCAATTTATAAAAGGAAATCATTAAAAATATAAGAAGACAAGCTCCAAATTAGGATATTTTTGAATCACATCCCACTATATAGAGTATATAAATAATCACAAACTGACTAGAGAAAAGAGATTTTCCCAGTAGCCATTTATGTATGAGAGAGATGGATCATTAAGAAGGTTGAGTGCTGAAGAATTAATGCCTTTGAACTATGGTTTTGGAGAAGACTCCTGAGAGTCCCTTTGACTGCAAGGAGATCAAACCAATCAATCTTATCAAAAATTAACCCTGAGTATTCATTGGAAGGAATGATGCTGAAGCTCCAATACTTTGGCTACGTGATGTGAAGAGATGACTCATTGGAAAAGACCCTGATGTTGGGAAAAATAGAAGGCAGACAGAAAAGGGGAAGACAGAGGATGAGATGGTTGGATGACATCACTGAGTCAATGGACATGAATTTGAGCAAGTTCTGGGAGATATTGGAGGACAGGGAAGCCTGCTGTGCTGTAGTCAATGGGGTTGAAAAGAGTTGTACACTACTGAGCAACCAAACTGAACTGAGGGAAAGAGGAACAACCCAACAGAAATATGGGCTTTTAAAATTTCTCCAGGAAAACTTATTTATTAAGCAAATCTGAATGTATTAAACTTCAGGTTGTCAGGGAGAACATCACTACCATGACAAAATCTTCACAGTGCTCCAACAGGAAGAAGTTAGGAAAGGTATTTGCAGGGCTTTGACATCTGGGCTTAATGGTTTAGGTTGGCCTTTCACAGAAGGAAGGTGATTGGGATTAGGCTAGGTTTGATCCATAATAATTTAGGAATACTAGACAGAGGGAAGGGTCTGGAGACAAGTCTTTTTGAGTAAACCATTGTCCTGATGACAGAATTGCTTTTCCAGATGAGCAAACTGTTGATGCTTAGATGACTTACACACAAGAAGCTCTGCAATCAAATACTGCAATTATGCTTACAGAGACCAACTTGTCTTTTAAATTGTGTTGCCTGGGATCATCTCAATAGTTTTATATTGGGAAGTTTCCATTTCAGTTCCATGGTGGTCATTCTCCACTCTAAGCAGGTAAATAGATCATTACCCACTTGGGACACGGTTAATCCAGATCTGTGCCATTGATTGAGGTACTGTGATCACATAGCTTACTTCTTGTAGTGGTCGTTTCTGCTTGTATAAATATTAGGTATTTTTGTTCTTCCTGTTGTTGGATGTTCCTTGTGGGATCACCTGAAAGGGTATAGGCTGAACATCTGAGACACTGGGGATTTGAACAATACAAAGGAAACACAGAGAGGAAGATTTTGATCAGTTTGCAGTTCACGTCTAAACCATTCATCAATAGCTGTAATTAAACTGGATCCTGTCCCCAGTCTGAAGCCTCCCTTCTTGCTCTCCCTCTTCTTGTCTCTGTTTCACAGAACTTTTAAAATAATATTACAAATATCAATATGTAAACACAACATTCTTCCCCCTAAATGGCATCTTCAAATTGAGCAACCAGAAGTGATGTGAAGAGATGACTCATTGGAAAAGACCCTGATGTTGGGAAAAATAGAAGGCAGACAGAAAAGGGGAAGACAGAGGATGAGATGGTTGGATGACATCACTGAGTCAATGGACATGAATTTGAGCAAGTTCTGGGAGATATTGGAGGACAGGGAAGCCTGCTGTGCTGTAGTCAATGGGGTTGAAAAGAGTTGTACACTACTGAGCAACCAAACTGAACTGAGGGAAAGAGGAACAACCCAACAGAAATATGGGCTTTTAAAATTTCTCCAGGAAAACTTATTTATTAAGCAAATCTGAATGTATTAAACTTCAGGTTGTCAGGGAGAACATCACTACCATGACAAAATCTTCACAGTGCTCCAACAGGAAGAAGTTAGGAAAGGTATTTGCAGGGCTTTGACATCTGGGCTTAATGGTTTAGGTTGGCCTTTCACAGAAGGAAGGTGATTGGGATTAGGCTAGGTTTGATCCATAATAATTTAGGAATACTAGACAGAGGGAAGGGTCTGGAGACAAGTCTTTTTGAGTAAACCATTGTCCTGATGACAGAATTGCTTTTCCAGATGAGCAAACTGTTGATGCTTAGATGACTTACACACAAGAAGCTCTGCAATCAAATACTGCAATTATGCTTACAGAGACCAACTTGTCTTTTAAATTGTGTTGCCTGGGATCATCTCAATAGTTTTATATTGGGAAGTTTCCATTTCAGTTCCATGGTGGTCATTCTCCACTCTAAGCAGGTAAATAGATCATTACCCACTTGGGACACGGTTAATCCAGATCTGTGCCATTGATTGAGGTACTGTGATCACATAGCTTACTTCTTGTAGTGGTCGTTTCTGCTTGTATAAATATTAGGTATTTTTGTTCTTCCTGTTGTTGGATGTTCCTTGTGGGATCACCTGAAAGGGTATAGGCTGAACATCTGAGACACTGGGGATTTGAACAATACAAAGGAAACACAGAGAGGAAGATTTTGATCAGTTTGCAGTTCACGTCTAAACCATTCATCAATAGCTGTAATTAAACTGGATCCTGTCCCCAGTCTGAAGCCTCCCTTCTTGCTCTCCCTCTTCTTGTCTCTGTTTCACAGAACTTTTAAAATAATATTACAAATATCAATATGTAAACACAACATTCTTCCCCCTAAATGGCATCTCTTCAAACTTGAGCAACCAGAATGATGTCTAGGTCTGCTCTGTTTTGAATTATCATGTGTTCAATTCATGACCTCTTCAAGTGAGATCTTCTTTAGCCCTTGAAGCATTAGGTAGCTCACTGGCAACGATGTGAACCAAATAAACATAAGATGGTCCCACTTTTCAGTAAATTATTAAATAAAAATCAAGGAAGAAAGCAGCTCAAAAGTCAGTCTCAGAGGTTAAAGTTTTACATTTCATATTGAGAACCATTTTTTCTGCATCTTGAATTATTACCTAGAATGCTTATTTGCTGAGAAGGTGAGCAGTTGAGCCAAAATGGACCACAGATACTATTAGGGACTCATATAAGGACAAGTGTCAGTTTACCAAGGTAACCAGTTGTGGGTAGTAGGAAATTGGCTGATTGCTTAAACCACTGTTAAGAATTCTATAAGTTACAAGTATTCTTAACTGGGTTTCCCTAGTGGTGCAATGGTAAACAACCCACCTGGCAAGTTAGTGATGGGTAGGGAATATTCCTGGTGAAGGAAATGGTGATCCACTCTAGCATTCTTGCTTGGAAAACCGAATGGGCAGAGGAGACTGTGTATAATCCATGGGGTGTCAAAGAGTCAGACACAACTTAGTAACTGAGCATGCATGCATTCTTAATTTATGAATAGTTCTATGGTAAATAAGCAACGTGTGTCATACTTAAGAGTACAATATTTGATGCATTCCTGTTATAGTCTAAGATGATTCAAGAATGTCCACTGTAACCTCAATAATAATATAAATAATACTGAGTATTTACTATGTGTCCTGAACTGTACAGATTACTAATTTACTCATTTATCTTCATGTCAGTCCTTTGAGAGACTACAATTAGCAGGCTTTGCATCCAGAGCTTCGCCCAGCTGGGGATAAAAAACATTCCTCCCAATCCTCAACTCTAGGATGTTCCTTGTGGGATCACCTGAAAGGGTATAGGCTGAACATCTGAGACACTGGGGATTTGAACAATACAAAGGAAACACAGAGAGGAAGATTTTGATCAGTTTGCAGTTCACGTCTAAACCATTCATCAATAGCTGTAATTAAACTGGATCCTGTCCCCAGTCTGAAGCCTCCCTTCTTGCTCTCCCTCTTCTTGTCTCTGTTTCACAGAACTTTTAAAATAATATTACAAATATCAATATGTAAACACAACATTCTTCCCCCTAAATGGCATCTCTTCAAACTTGAGCAACCAGAATGATGTCTAGGTCTGCTCTGTTTTGAATTATCATGTGTTCAATTCATGACCTCTTCAAGTGAGATCTTCTTTAGCCCTTGAAGCATTAGGTAGCTCACTGGCAACGATGTGAACCAAATAAACATAAGATGGTCCCACTTTTCAGTAAATTATTAAATAAAAATCAAGGAAGAAAGCAGCTCAAAAGTCAGTCTCAGAGGTTAAAGTTTTACATCTCATATTGAGAACCATTTTTTCTGCATCTTGAATTATTACCTAGAATGCTTATTTGCTGAGAAGGTGAGCAGTTGAGCCAAAATGGACCACAGATACTATTAGGGACTCATATAAGGACAAGTGTCAGTTTACCAAGGTAACCAGTTGTGGGTAGTAGGAAATTGGCTGATTGCTTAAACCACTGTTAAGAATTCTATAAGTTACAAGTATTCTTAACTGGGTTTCCCTAGTGGTGCAATGGTAAACAACCCACCTGGCAAGTTAGTGATGGGTAGGGAATATTCCTGGTGAAGGAAATGGTGATCCACTCTAGCATTCTTGCTTGGAAAACCGAATGGGCAGAGGAGACTGTGTATAATCCATGGGGTGTCAAAGAGTCAGACACAACTTAGTAACTGAGCATGCATGCATTCTTAATTTATGAATAGTTCTATGGTAAATAAGCAACGTGTGTCATACTTAAGAGTACAATATTTGATGCATTCCTGTTATAGTCTAAGATGATTCAAGAATGTCCACTGTAACCTCAATAATAATATAAATAATACTGAGTATTTACTATGTGTCCTGAACTGTACAGATTACTAATTTACTCATTTATCTTCATGTCAGTCCTTTGAGAGACTACAATTAGCAGGCTTTGCATCCAGAGCTTCGCCCAGCTGGGGATAAAAAACATTCCTCCCAATCCTCACACTCAAATCTAGGAAGTTCCAAAAAGCAAAAGTTGAATTCACCAGAGGACAGAGAATGATTTACACAGTATTTACATTGCATTTACAACTATTTACATAGCATTTACATTGTATTGCATATTATAAGTAATTTAGAGACGATTTAGAGTAAATGGGAGGATATGTGTAGGTTATATGCAAATATTTCGCTGTTTTAAATAAGAGATTCAGCATCCTCAGGTGGATTTTGGTGAGTGGGGGTCCTGGATCCAGTCATTGCCAGCCCTCTCCCCCAGTGTCAAGGTGACTTATTCAAGATGCTTTGCAGTGAACCAGGGTTTGTACTGAGGCAATCTGGTTCTGGAATGTCCCCCCCTTGTCTAAGTCCCTTAATTTTGTCTCTAGCATCCTCTGGCCTGCTTCACTAGCATGCAAAGCCTCCACTGACCCTCTACAGCCAGGATATCTAATTAGTGAGCTTTCTGTTTATCACGCAGCCTATTACGTTGCTCTGAATTTCCTTCTTCACTGTGCTCAAAGGTGATCATAGCCCTAGAGCAATGTGGGACTGTGCTGGTGTGATCAGTTGTCCTGGTCACTATGCTGCACTGTGAGCTCCATGTGGGCCACACCTTCTCCCAGTCCAGGTGAAACCTGGGGTCTCTGGTCCGAATTGTGCATGGGCTTCGGTTATGGGGGCAGGTCACTTTAAGTGACAGTTTCTCCAGGGTGGTGGCTTTGACCCCTGAAGCTAGTGATAGACTGGGGAGCAGTTTACCTGTGTGCAGGGCTACATCTGCCCTGGTCAAGCCGTGGTTTCGGAGACTCCCTGAGGTAGCTCCGGGTGAGAAGGGTTGAGGGGTCGACTGACGATGGTCAGCTCCTCCAGAAAGTCCTGCCCTGGGTCTTTCACCCCAGCCACTGTCATATTTTCTGCTCCTTGTGCTTCTGCTTCTGCCCAGCCTGCGTTTGCTGGCCGATCACCTTCTTCTGGTGGAAAATGCCCCTTGGGGTTCCTTTACTCATCCTTGAATCTGCCTGGTGTGGCAGTGAGGTCAGAGTGAGGTTGCAGAGAGGCAACAGCAGACACAATCCTGGATGCATTGGCCCAGTGGAATATTCTGGGCTGGATAGCCTGAGGCCACCATTTCCTCCTGTTTCTCATGGTGAGTGTGGCTTCCTTCCTGTCTTCTTCAGATATGTCCTTAAAACCTGAAAGGAACCAGAGATTGTGCCTTGTGTTAATTTAGCCACCTCTCTTTTGGCTGGTGTTCTCATGCTATATCTATTCCCATACTTTTACTGTTGACTTATTTTTTTCTCTGTACTGAAAGTTGATATTTTGTGGAGGACAATTAGCTTTTGCTTTTTATTTTGTTTGACCATCTGGGTTTTTTATGTTTAGGTGGATTTTGGTGAGTGGGGGTCCTGGATCCAGTCATTGCCAGCCCTCTCCCCCAGTGTCAAGGTGACTTATTCAAGATGCTTTGCAGTGAACCAGGGTTTGTACTGAGGCAATCTGGTTCTGGAATGTCCCCCCCTTGTCTAAGTCCCTTAATTTTGTCTCTAGCATCCTCTGGCCTGCTTCACTAGCATGCAAAGCCTCCACTGACCCTCTACAGCCAGGATATCTAATTAGTGAGCTTTCTGTTTATCACGCAGCCTATTACGTTGCTCTGAATTTCCTTCTTCACTGTGCTCAAAGGTGATCATAGCCCTAGAGCAATGTGGGACTGTGCTGGTGTGATCAGTTGTCCTGGTCACTATGCTGCACTGTGAGCTCCATGTGGGCCACACCTTCTCCCAGTCCAGGTGAAGCCTGGGGGTCTCTGGTCCGAATTGTGCATGGGCTTCGGTTATGGGGGCAGGTCACTTTAAGTGACAGTTTCTCCAGGGTGGTGGCTTTGACCCCTGAAGCTAGTGATAGACTGGGGAGCAGTTTACCTGTGTGCAGGGCTACATCTGCCCTGGTCAAGCCGTGGTTTCGGAGACTCCCTGAGGTAGCTCCGGGTGAGAAGGGTTGAGGGGTCGACTGACGATGGTCAGCTCCTCCAGAAAGTCCTGCCCTGGGTCTTTCACCCCAGCCACTGTCATATTTTCTGCTCCTTGTGCTTCTGCTTCTGCCCAGCCTGCGTTTGCTGGCCGATCACCTTCTTCTGGTGGAAAATGCCCCTTGGGGTTCCTTTACTCATCCTTGAATCTGCCTGGTGTGGCAGTGAGGTCAGAGTGAGGTTGCAGAGAGGCAACAGCAGACACAATCCTGGATGCATTGGCCCAGTGGAATATTCTGGGCTGGATAGCCTGAGGCCACCATTTCCTCCTGTTTCTCATGGTGAGTGTGGCTTCCTTCCTGTCTTCTTCAGATATGTCCTTAAAACCTGAAAGGAACCAGAGATTGTGCCTTGTGTTAATTTAGCCACCTCTCTTTTGGCTGGTGTTCTCATGCTATATCTATTCCCATACTTTTACTGTTGACTTATTTTTTTCTCTGTACTGAAAGTTGATATTTTGTGGAGGACAATTAGCTTTTGCTTTTTATTTTGTTTGACCATCTGGGTTTTTTATGTTTAGACAATTTACATGGAATGTTATTATTGACAGGGTTGAATTTAAATTCACCATCTTGTTAGTTGTTTTCTATTTGCCCCATCTTTGCTGGATCCCTTTTCCCTGTTTCCTTGCCTTCTTTGGAGCTAATAGATTAGTTTTTTAAATGTCTTTGATCTGATATGCTCACCCTGCATCCAGATGAACAGACTGTTTTAAAGGAGTTGTTTTTCCAAATGTGCAAGTTATTTGCGTGTTTAAAGTGAATTGTAGGAATTTCCCAAAGGTAATGTGTGATCAGTTGTGTTTGACTGTTTGTGACCCCATGGGCAGTAGCTCACCAGGCTCCTATGCCCATGGAATTTTCCAGGCAAGAATACTGGACTGGGTTTTGCTTTCCTGCTCCAGGGCATTTTCCATATCCAGGGACTGAACCTGCATGTCCTGCATTGTCAGGTGAATTCTTTACCATTGTGCCATCTGGAATAATCATGAAGATAATAGTGAAGCTATTTATCAGACTATAGTCTTTCTGCAGGAGACTCCTCTTGTGCAAAGATCTAGGCTATGTTGACCTAGGTCATCCTAGTTTTCTCCCCAAATAGCTAGGTTTCATTTAATCATAGGGTAGGAGTGTTGACTAAAAAAGCTGAACAACTTGAGAGTTGTGGGTTAAGTTTTATTTGGGCCATAATTAGGACTGCAGCCTGGGAGGCAGCACCCCAGATAGCTCTGAGAGACTCCTCCAAAGAGGCAGCAGGAGGAGGGTCAATATTTAAGGGTTTTGTTGAGGGGGGGAGTCTAATATCATTAAACAGTCATTTTACAAAGTGTCCCCAGTTAGTCAAGAGGATCTGATGTCACCATAGGAGATTTAGTGCTTTTCTAAATATGAGGAGATGCAAGGATTGAGATAAGAAAAGCTGTTCCTAAAAGCGTCCACCTATCTAAAGACCTGCCCCACCAGATTCCCTGGAGCACAGAATGCCTCTACCCTACCCTGATCTCCATCGGGGATATTGAAGATCAGCAGCTCTCAAGCAGCATGGAGTCTCAACCTCACCCTGATCTCCTTCAGAGGGTATTGAAGGTCAGCAGCTCTGAACAGAACAGGGTCTGGTCTCTGCAGAGGCAGACGGCAAGTGTCCTTGTTGTGCAGACGGCAAATGTCCTTGTTGTCCAGACATTGGCAATGTAATTGTTAAATGCCAGTTTGTAGTTGACAGGAAGATGGATAAAGTATAGCATTGTTGTATACTTGAAGATTATACAACAGTAAAAGCCCATGTAGTGGTATGAATAGCACAAATATGGTAAGTCTCAAAAACAGTGACGAAAGCAAGTTGTTAATGAATATAGTATGAAGTCATGCATGTTAATTGGAGAACATGCTACTGGTAAAACTATAAATAAACACAGAGGAATGCTGAAAACAATATTCAGAATAGTTCCTTGGCCTCATCTTCTACAAGACAAAATAAGAGAAGCGTGTCATCAGGGGGCGCCATAGTGAGAGCTTCCAAAGTTTCTCAGCATTTAGTAAGGTGAGTGGACTGCTCATGGACCTGTCAGAATAGAATTGTTTAAACTCTGTACTTGTATATAGTTTTGATTTTAAAAAAGATTAGTTAAGAAGGCAAAAATTGCTAAGCTTGTGTAGTACTCAAAACGTACTACTGTGTTTCTGTCACCTTCTTTGCTTTTCTGTTCAAATGTCACCTGGCATTTAAACCCCAGCAAATAAGGACATTTTCAAATTGGGTCCACTCTTCAGCCCTCAGTTTTATTCTGCAAAATAAGGAGAAACCTTTTATGACCACTGACGTTCCTTACAAAATAAAAATACTTTAATTTTATAACTCTATTTGAACCTATGCAATCCCTTCGGTTGGGTTAAGGGTATTGTGTCTAGCTCTGAGAGACTCCTCCAAAGAGGCAGCAGGAGGAGGGTCAATATTTAAGGGTTTTGTTGAGGGGGGGAGTCTAATATCATTAAACAGTCATTTTACAAAGTGTCCCCAGTTAGTCAAGAGGATCTGATGTCACCATAGGAGATTTAGTGCTTTTCTAAATATGAGGAGATGCAAGGATTGAGATAAGAAAAGCTGTTCCTAAAAGCGTCCACCTATCTAAAGACCTGCCCCACCAGATTCCCTGGAGCACAGAATGCCTCTACCCTACCCTGATCTCCATCGGGGATATTGAAGATCAGCAGCTCTCAAGCAGCATGGAGTCTCAACCTCACCCTGATCTCCTTCAGAGGGTATTGAAGGTCAGCAGCTCTGAACAGAACAGGGTCTGGTCTCTGCAGAGGCAGACGGCAAGTGTCCTTGTTGTGCAGACGGCAAATGTCCTTGTTGTCCAGACATTGGCAATGTAATTGTTAAATGCCAGTTTGTAGTTGACAGGAAGATGGATAAAGTATAGCATTGTTGTATACTTGAAGATTATACAACAGTAAAAGCCCATGTAGTGGTATGAATAGCACAAATATGGTAAGTCTCAAAAACAGTGACGAAAGCAAGTTGTTAATGAATATAGTATGAAGTCATGCATGTTAATTGGAGAACATGCTACTGGTAAAACTATAAATAAACACAGAGGAATGCTGAAAACAATATTCAGAATAGTTCCTTGGCCTCATCTTCTACAAGACAAAATAAGAGAAGCGTGTCATCAGGGGGCGCCATAGTGAGAGCTTCCAAAGTTTCTCAGCATTTAGTAAGGTGAGTGGACTGCTCATGGACCTGTCAGAATAGAATTGTTTAAACTCTGTACTTGTATATAGTTTTGATTTTAAAAAAGATTAGTTAAGAAGGCAAAAATTGCTAAGCTTGTGTAGTACTCAAAACGTACTACTGTGTTTCTGTCACCTTCTTTGCTTTTCTGTTCAAATGTCACCTGGCATTTAAACCCCAGCAAATAAGGACATTTTCAAATTGGGTCCACTCTTCAGCCCTCAGTTTTATTCTGCAAAATAAGGAGAAACCTTTTATGACCACTGACGTTCCTTACAAAATAAAAATACTTTAATTTTATAACTCTATTTGAACCTGCCAGATGCAATCTTCTTCGTTTCAGTTAATTGGTATGTGCTAATGACTTATTTGTGATCCTAAGACTTCAATTAGGTAGACTCTTAAATAGATTGGGTCTGATTTTCAGGTAGGCGGTAGGAATAAAGGTTAAGAAACACCTCTTTGTTTTAGTGGTGGGTGGAGATACAAGCCTATTAACCTTTTTCTTCCTGGAACCAACTTCCCCTTGGCTCTGTAGGCTTTTTCATGTATGTACTTTTTAGTGTTCCTCCTGGAAGATTTGCCTTCGTAAGGATCATAGGTTTTAGGATCCTGGAAACTGGATCAATTCTCTTTTCGATAGTGCAGGAATTAATTAGTCTTCACTTTCTATATGTACAGTGGGCATAATATTTGACACAGCAAAGATTTTCACCCGTATCTTTTTGGCAGACAGTGTTTTGCTCTGAATTTTTACAAGCCTGGATTTCCCATTGCAGAGATACTGTTACACCCATTAATCAAGGGCAGCATGTGTCATATAGGAAATCTTGTACACACAGCCACGGGGAGCTGGAAATAATTGGTAATGAACTTCGGTCACTGTCCCAGACCACACAGCACTGGATATCCTGCCTTGCTCCCATTTTCCCTCTCCTTCCCTCTTACCCTAAAACCTCAACAAGGGACTTTTCTGAATGCAGCTTCCAGGCTCAGACTACTCATTTCCTAAAGATGCGTATTTGCTGGCAAGGCAACTTAGAGGCAAGACTATTTCATCTGAGGAGAGCATTAAGTCCCTAAAGACACAGGCCTCTGGAAACCCTCTTCAGATGCTAATATTCACACATAGTGTCACTGGCCCCAGCTGGCCTTCACCTGCAGCTCTGACAGGCAGGAGCCTCAGAATGAGGCCCTGGTTTCCATAAAAATAGGAAGGGCACACATGGTAAATGGCAGAGATCTTGCCCAAGCTATAAAATCATTTAAAGTCAGCCTCCAGACTGTTAAGGCTAATTGCTGGGAACACAAAGCCCAGGCAAGGACTCCTTTTTTTTTTTTTTTCCTGTTTTTTTTTTCTTGGTCTTTTTTTTTTTCTTTGGTTATTCACTTGAGACAGGGTCGCTTGAATCCTCTGCTAATGCCCATACCTAAAATTAAATGGTGCCACTAAATTTAAGATGCAGCCACCACTGTAAATATTCAAGTATGTTTTAAGCACGGGAGGAATGTGCTGTGTGATAGGGCGAAAATATTAATGGGTCATTTAGAATTGTTTCTGGGTTTCCTTGGTTTATGAGTGTACCTCGCTTAAATGTAGCATTATTGTTATTACTGCTGACCTTTTGGCTGATTTTCTCTTCTTCCTAGAGAGAGTTTTCAGCCCATTCATTCTTTCTGAAAACTTACTTGTAAAGGAAAAGTTTGTTTATCCACCAGCATATTCCAGGAGTCCGCAAACTGAATACAAACCGAAACTGCTTCCCCCGTGGCCTTTTTTGAGCTAGTGTAAAGAAGCACTGTGTATTCCTCCCCCGTCCATCTTTTCCTTTCATGGGATGTGGTACACAGGGTATCACTGGGAACAGAATGTGGACTGGACTTCCCTTACCAGACCTCAGCAGCCAGCTTCTGCTTCTCCCAAGCCCATAGTTAATTCATGAGCATCTTTATTTACAGAAAATTATGATTTAAACCATTGGGCTCCTAGCTTTTTTAAAGTTTCAAGACCTTCTTTGACATTAAGAAATGTATTCATTTAAGATTCCCAGTGACTTGTAGTTTCTATTGCCTTTGTAGGGGAGAAAAATTGGCCAATTGAAAAATGTCTCTGGCATTTTAATTATTTGAGGCTACTTATTTTCTGAGAAATAGCGGACATGGGAAAAACTCTGAAAACCCTGCAAGAGTTACCCTTTTGTAAGAACTGTTTATATTTGTAGGTGAAGTCTGCATTTGTAAGGATGTGTCCCTCTTTGTACCAGAAGAGGAGAATGTTCAAATCTCTAGAAACTCCTGTCAATGGGAAAGCACTTATTTATACAACAGCCTTGACCTTGTTTACTTGGCTTTTCCTGGTCACCTCCCATAACTAACTCTGCCTCTTCAACACCTTTTGTCTTTAGCTGAGGATGATTTTTAAGGTCAGGGCTGACTAGATTGGCAATTTACTGTTTTCCTGGGTCTCTCCCATGTATACATGTTATTAAGTTTTGTTTAATTGTCTTCTGTAAAGTTTACCTTATGTCTTTTTTTTTCTTAAACTAGTCAGAAGAATCAAGAAAGGCAGAGGAATTTTTCTTCCTTCTCAATACCTCATAAAACCTATGACAAAGCCAGACAGTGTATCAAAAAGCAGAGACATCACTTTGCCAACACATGTCCATATAGTCATATCTATAATTCTTCCAGTAGTCATCTGTGGATGTTAGAAATGGTCCATAATATACATATGATTAATCTGGAAATATACATATCTGTAAACAACAAAACTATGTAAAAGCAAAAAAGCAAAATAAAAAAATGGCAAACATAAAAAAGGAGGGCTGAGTGTCAAAAAATTAATGCTTTCAAATTGTGGTGTTGTAGAAGACTCTTGGGAATCCATTGGACTATTGGGAGATCAAACCAGTCAACCCTAAAGGATCCCATGGACTTCCAGGATGGATGAATACATATAAATATGAGAAATTCAGTAATATCTTTTTAAAAATTAGTTTCTATTGGAGTATAGTTGCTTTACCATGTTGTATTCAGTCACATCTTAAAGTGAACTTGCATTTAGATAATCGAAAATGCATCTTTGTATATTTCTTTGAGAAATCCCTGTGCATTTCTAAGATGTCTCTCAGGATCCTTATGACCTTTCCAGAACTCCCTAACCTCTTCTCACAGTTAAAGAACTAAGAATCCAGAGGAAGAAAACTCTAGATAAGGAGTCAAGAGGCTAGCATTTGGTCAATATTCAATTTTTTGTACTCCTTTGGCAAAGAAACTCTTCCTGTTTCTTTTCCCGTTGTAACTTATGAGTAGCACATATTAATACCTGTCATAATTTATCTCAGAGTAAAAGTGGCATCCAGTAAAATAGCTCAAAATATGCTTTGCAATATTCAGGATGCTCCTATCCAGTTAATTACAGTTTCCTACTTTGGAAAAAGATAAGGTACTATATGTATTCTCATACTGAACCAGATAAGGAAAGTTTGGGGATTATTTGAAAAATACAGAAAATAAGAAATAATATTAGAATCAAGAATTGGAGGAAATCCCAAAATGCCTTAAAAGTAGCAATGTTACTTTCTAGGAAATTCATCAGGCCTCAGACGAAAGACAATTAAAAAAAAAAGGAGCCAAACTGTTTTTTTAAAAGTTGCTTATAGTCAGAAAACATACATTGAGCACATGCTTCCTTCCAGGATAATGCTTGTTTTCTGGAACTTGGAAACAGTTGCACTGAAATCCGCCTGTAGACTAGATGATTCCTGCACCCAGTATTTTCCCTTGGTTCCCCTCTTTCTCTTCCTATGTTTTTTGCTCCCACATTTTTCTCCAGGAGAAGCTTAACATTTATGAAATTGTAAGTATTAAATATGGCTATTATTTATAGATTAAACTTTTATAATTTCCAGGGATATAATGCTCTTGTTAGTATAGTTTAATCTTGAACTTTTTTCCTTTGGTATTTTATATCCACTATTATCCACTGGAAGAAGAATATGTTACTTTGTCTGTTAAAATAAAATTATTACCTCATTAATATCAATTTTACTAAGTCAGTAAATAGGGAAATAAATAAGAAAAATCTGCATCTTCTAGCGTATTCAGATTAAATTGACCTAAATAAATGTCACCTAAAATAATTTTGTATTTCTTACCCCAAAAATGTTACCTTTATATTTAATATATTTTCTTTATGCTGTTTAACTGTGTGCTTAGTTGCTCAGTCATGTCTGACTCCTTGTGATTCCATGAACTGTAAGGCTGGAAGAAACACAAGCTGGAATGAAGAATGCTGGGAGAAATATCAACAATCTTAGATATGGAGATGATACCACTCTAATGGCAGAAAATGAAGAGGAACTATAAACCTCTTGATTAGAGTGATAGAGGAGAGTGAAAAGCTGGCTTAAAACTCAACATTCATAAAACTAAAATCATGGCATCTGGTTCACGACCAATAGAAGGGGAAAAAGTGGAAGCAGTGACATATTTTATTTTCTTGGGCTCCAAAGTCACTGAGGACAATGACTACAGCCATGAAATTAAAAGATGCTTGCTCCTTGGAAGGAAACCTATGACAAACTTAGACTGTGTTAAAAAAACAGAGATATCACTTTGCCATCGCTGGTCCATATAGTCATAGCCATGATTCTTCCAGTAGTCATCTGCAGATGTTAGAATTGGTCCATAAAGAAGGCTGAGTGTCAAAAAATTGATGCTTTCAAATTGTGGTGCTTGAGAAAACTCTTGAGAATCCCTTGGACTGCAAGGAGATCAAACCAGTCAATCCTAAAGGAAATCAACCCTGAATATTCATTGGAAAGACTGTTGCTGCAGGTGAAACTTTAACACTCTGGCTATCTGATGTGAAGAGCCAATTCATTGGAAAAGATCCTGAAGCTGGAAAGATTAAAGGCAAAAGAAGCGATTGTCAGAGGATGAGATAGTTAGAAAACATCACTAGCTCAATGGACATGAATTTGAGCAAACTCAGGGAAATTGTAGGGGACAGAGGAGCCTGGCATGCCACAGTCCATGGGGACACAAAGAGTTGGACATGATTTAGCAACCCAATGTCAACAGTAACAATATTTATTCAAGTGGAAAATTTATGTTTACATAAAAATGGTAGCAATGTTTGGTTTTCTTGGTAATAGTCAGAAATTGGAAACTAGCCCCAGTCTCTCAGATGATGAACAATTAAACAAACAGTGGTATGTGAATACCATGAAATGCTTCTTATAATAAAAAGCAACACATTATTGATAACGCACAGCATCTTGGATGGATCTCCATAGTATCATTCTTGGGCCAAAACTCAGTCCCAAAAGATTATACCAGGTATGATTTCCTTTATATAACTCTTGAAATGACAAAATTATTGAAATGAGATCAGATCAGTGGTTAGGTTACCAGGGGTTAAATAAAGGATGAGGGAGGAGGTAGGAGGGGAGAGAGTACAGGGGAACATGGAATACAAGGGAAATGTAAGGGAAAACTCAACATTTTCATAATGGCAGAAAATGAAGAGGAACTATAAACCTCTTGATTAGAGTGATAGAGGAGAGTGAAAAGCTGGCTTAAAACTCAACATTCATAAAACTAAAATCATGGCATCTGGTTCACGACCAATAGAAGGGAAAAGTGGAAGCAGTGACATATTTTATTTTCTTGGGCTCCAAAGTCACTGAGGACAATGACTACAGCCATGAAATTAAAAGATGCTTGCTCCTTGGAAGGAAACCTATGACAAACTTAGACTGTGTTAAAAAAACAGAGATATCACTTTGCCATCGCTGGTCCATATAGTCATAGCCATGATTCTTCCAGTAGTCATCTGCAGATGTTAGAATTGGTCCATAAAGAAGGCTGAGTGTCAAAAAATTGATGCTTTCAAATTGTGGTGCTTGAGAAAACTCTTGAGAATCCCTTGGACTGCAAGGAGATCAAACCAGTCAATCCTAAAGGAAATCAACCCTGAATATTCATTGGAAAGACTGTTGCTGCAGGTGAAACTTTAACACTCTGGCTATCTGATGTGAAGAGCCAATTCATTGGAAAAGATCCTGAAGCTGGAAAGATTAAAGGCAAAAGAAGCGATTGTCAGAGGATGAGATAGTTAGAAAACATCACTAGCTCAATGGACATGAATTTGAGCAAACTCAGGGAAATTGTAGGGGACAGAGGAGCCTGGCATGCCACAGTCCATGGGGACACAAAGAGTTGGACATGATTTAGCAACCCAATGTCAACAGTAACAATATTTATTCAAGTGGAAAATTTATGTTTACATAAAAATGGTAGCAATGTTTGGTTTTCTTGGTAATAGTCAGAAATTGGAAACTAGCCCCAGTCTCTCAGATGATGAACAATTAAACAAACAGTGGTATGTGAATACCATGAAATGCTTCTTATAATAAAAAGCAACACATTATTGATAACGCACAGCATCTTGGATGGATCTCCATAGTATCATTCTTGGGCCAAAACTCAGTCCCAAAAGATTATACCAGGTATGATTTCCTTTATATAACTCTTGAAATGACAAAATTATTGAAATGAGATCAGATCAGTGGTTAGGTTACCAGGGGTTAAATAAAGGATGAGGGAGGAGGTAGGAGGGGAGAGAGTACAGGGGAACATGGAATACAAGGGAAATGTAAGGGAACCGGGTATGGCTATCAAAGCGCAAAATGGAATCTTTCCTGTGATGGAAATGGTCTGTATCTTGACTGCACTACTGGCGATCCTCTGGTCTGATATTGTCCTAGAGGTTCCACAGAGGTCATCACTGGGAGCATCATGGAGATATGTCTCTGTACTGCTTCTGTAACTGAAGTCAGGTTTGGATGCTTACCGCTCATAAGCCAGTAATTCAAGAGGTAAGTGTCTGAAGAAAGCAAAGTTGCTTCTTTGGAAAAGGGATGCTCTGGGAGTGTTGGTGGATTCGTGTTCTGAGGTCAGCTCTGGAGAGTTTGCTTAGCCAAGGTTTAAAGCGGAACATGAAGGGGAGGAATCTCAGTGAATCTTCACAGTGTGAAATCGGGTTCTGCCTCATTGTCCGTTGAATGCAGATGGGGTGACTTCTTTCAGATGTGCGTGTGTGTTCTCCCTACAGAATTGCTGAGGAGGCTGTGGAAGTAGAGAACTAGTCATTTTTACTACTGAATTCTTCATTCTTATTTTTTTTTTATGTAGGTTAGCCAAGGCAGGGTGTGTATCAGGAGAGCCTAAGTCTGGAGTTAGTTCCAACTGCTTAACGACCTCATTCCTATCATTAGGGTCTTTTAACGTTAGAAGACAATAGATATGCGCAAAGGGGAAAGGGGAGAAAGAACTGCTTTCACATTTTCCAGTTGCATAGGAACACTCAGTTTTCTCAAAATTATAATTTTAAGTAACTATAAATATCTGGCTATATTCTCCTCTAATGTTTGCCTAAGTGGATACATGATTGTGTAAAGATACCTGTGAAACGGGAGGATGGCTTTCAATTAAACAAACAGTGGTATGTGAATACCATGAAATGCTTCTTATAATAAAAAGCAACACATTATTGATAACGCACAGCATCTTGGATGGATCTCCATAGTATCATTCTTGGGCCAAAACTCAGTCCCAAAAGATTATACCAGGTATGATTTCCTTTATATAACTCTTGAAATGACAAAATTATTGAAATGAGATCAGATCAGTGGTTAGGTTACCAGGGGTTAAATAAAGGATGAGGGAGGAGGTAGGAGGGGAGAGAGTACAGGGGAACATGGAATACAAGGGAAATGTAAGGGAACCGGGTATGGCTATCAAAGCGCAAAATGGAATCTTTCCTGTGATGGAAATGGTCTGTATCTTGACTGCACTACTGGCGATCCTCTGGTCTGATATTGTCCTAGAGGTTCCACAGAGGTCATCACTGGGAGCATCATGGAGATATGTCTCTGTACTGCTTCTGTAACTGAAGTCAGGTTTGGATGCTTACCGCTCATAAGCCAGTAATTCAAGAGGTAAGTGTCTGAAGAAAGCAAAGTTGCTTTTTAGGAAAACTGATACTCTGGGAGAGTTGGTGGATTCGTGTTCTGAGGTCAGCTCTGGAGAGTTTGCTTAGCCAAGGTTTAAAGCGGAACATGAAGGGGAGGAATCTCAGTGAATCTTCACAGTGTGAAATCGGGTTCTGCCTCATTGTCCGTTGAATGCAGATGGGGTGACTTCTTTCAGATGTGCGTGTGTGTTCTCCCTACAGAATTGCTGAGGAGGCTGTGGAAGTAGAGAACTAGTCATTTTTACTACTGAATTCTTCATTCTTATTTTTTTTTTATGTAGGTTAGCCAAGGCAGGGTGTGTATCAGGAGAGCCTAAGTCTGGAGTTAGTTCCAACTGCTTAACGACCTCATTCCTATCATTAGGGTCTTTTAACGTTAGAAGACAATAGATATGCGCAAAGGGGAAAGGGGAGAAAGAACTGCTTTCACATTTTCCAGTTGCATAGGAACACTCAGTTTTCTCAAAATTATAATTTTAAGTAACTATAAATATCTGGCTATATTCTCCTCTAATGTTTGCCTAAGTGGATACATGATTGTGTAAAGATACCTGTGAAACGGGAGGATGGCTTTCACTGTCATGTGAATCCCAGTGGTACAAGTTTCTTCATAATCTCAGTTGGCAGTTGCCTTGTGTCCAGTTTTAAAATTCATGTTTCTTCTGGTTCCTTAAGGCAGATGCCATCTTTCTTATGAAGGATAAACTCTTGATGAGTCAGTGGTATTTTCATGGGACACCACATATTAGAGAGAAAGCCAACACATTCTCCCAGGTTGGGGAACGTTTCACCTCTGCACCACTGGAATAAGACTCAGAGGGAAGTAATGTAGCTTGTTTGAAACCATCATTTAATAGTATTAATAAAAAGAAAGCTCAGGGATGGAACTTGAAGCCCATTCATCATATGAGTAAACAACATTCACATTTAAAAGGGAATTCCTGTTTTTTGCCAGTTTAGTGCATATCACACAAGGCTCTGGTAACTTTTGATTTATCACCTTGCATTTTCAGCCTGCCCTTTTCTTTAAATATATGGCACGTTTAAATCCCAAATCAATATGCATGGTGTTGTATTGAATTTAAGGCGAGTGGTAAAAAGAAAAAAAATAGTCATGAGACACAATTTTATAATCTTTCATTGAATGTCCGTCTTACAGGCTGCAGATAACAAAGTACACATTTTCCTATTATTCTTTCTCCTCCAAAGTTTGCACCAGGCATTTCAAAGTCAGTCCCACAGATGAGACCACAAAAGTTTGGCGTAGTGAATGCGGTTTCATGCCAATATGACTTTGTTTTTATCTGCTTCTCTGGCCTGGATAACTGTTGAGTTTTCTCACCTGGACAAGGCAAAGTTATCCTTATCACAGTTAAACTACCTCAAATTAATTAATTGTTCATCTCTTCCTCCAGGAAGTCTTCCTTGACTGCTTGAGGATGTGGAGATACCTTCCCTGTCTCTTTCCACCCTGGCTAACATATAATATCAGAGCTTTTTTCCATATTGTGTGAAAATTACCTCCATGAAGCTAAACACTTTTAAACATGAAGCTAGGCTCCATATGGCTAAAAGAGGAGCCACCTGTTTACCTGTTTAAGTTATTTTCCCCAGTACTTTACACAGTGTTATCTTGTGCAATGTTGATGATATCTAGGCAATGATGAAACTTTACATAATAGAATTGACAAAAAAGTGGAAGCAAATCATACAAGAAACCCGAATGAGCTTCTTAGAGTTTTTTTTTTTTTTGCACAGGGAATCTGGTTTGAACTCATTTAGTGGGTACTTCACGTGCTTTAGCTTTTCTCAATGAAGAGTGTGGCTTTTGGATTTTCATGATTACTGTAGGATTGAAAGTGCTTGGGGACAGGCACTCGCCTTCTCTCTACTACAGAACTGGCCCTCAAACAGGGTGTCTCTGTTCCCAACTTTATTTCCTTTTATTCTGAGTATTCTATTTGATTGCTACAAATAGAATTGATGAGCCAGAGTGTGTATTTTTTTTACATACAATTTAAATCCTCTCTAGAAAGATTTTAAGAATTTGTATCTACACTATATATCAGATTTCAATCCTTGCTCAATACTGGACATGTAACTTTTAAAACTAGGGTGAACATGATTATGAAGCATTTTCATTTTTAAATATATGGCACGTTTAAATCCCAAATCAATATGCATGGTGTTGTATTGAATTTAAGGCGAGTGGTAAAAGAAAAAATAGTCATGAGACACAATTTTATAATCTTTCATTGAATGTCCGTCTTACAGGCTGCAGATAACAAAGTACACATTTTCCTATTATTCTTTCTCCTCCAAAGTTTGCACCAGGCATTTCAAAGTCAGTCCCACAGATGAGACCACAAAAGTTTGGCGTAGTGAATGCGGTTTCATGCCAATATGACTTTGTTTTTATCTGCTTCTCTGGCCTGGATAACTGTTGAGTTTTCTCACCTGGACAAGGCAAAGTTATCCTTATCACAGTTAAACTACCTCAAATTAATTAATTGTTCATCTCTTCCTCCAGGAAGTCTTCCTTGACTGCTTGAGGATGTGGAGATACCTTCCCTGTCTCTTTCCACCCTGGCTAACATATAATATCAGAGCTTTTTACCATATTGTGTGAAAATTACCTCCATGAAGCTAAACACTTTTAAACATGAAGCTAGGCTCCATATGGCTAAAAGAGGAGCCACCTGTTTACCTGTTTAAGTTATTTTCCCCAGTACTTTACACAGTGTTATCTTGTGCAATGTTGATGATATCTAGGCAATGATGAAACTTTACATAATAGAATTGACAAAAAAGTGGAAGCAAATCATACAAGAAACCCGAATGAGCTTCTTAGAGTTTTTTTTTTTTTTGCACAGGGAATCTGGTTTGAACTCATTTAGTGGGTACTTCACGTGCTTTAGCTTTTCTCAATGAAGAGTGTGGCTTTTGGATTTTCATGATTACTGTAGGATTGAAAGTGCTTGGGGACAGGCACTCGCCTTCTCTCTACTACAGAACTGGCCCTCAAACAGGGTGTCTCTGTTCCCAACTTTATTTCCTTTTATTCTGAGTATTCTATTTGATTGCTACAAATAGAATTGATGAGCCAGAGTGTGTATTTTTTTTACATACAATTTAAATCCTCTCTAGAAAGATTTTAAGAATTTGTATCTACACTATATATCAGATTTCAATCCTTGCTCAATACTGGACATGTAACTTTTAAAACTGGGTGACAGTTATGATTTTCATTGATGTTATAATTTTCACTCATATTTAAATGTGACTTAGAAGTTCAGAGACACCTGGATTTGAAACCAAGCTTCATGATTACAAGCTGAATGACCCCAGGGGCTTTATTTAATACATTTAGCCTCATCTCTAAGGCAGATTCATACATGATACTCATCCTGTAGCAAGATTGAGGAAACATTCAGATAATGTGTAAAACTTTTAAGCATAGTGCCTGACACGATGTAATTAACCAATGATTATTGACTTGTATTTTTACAAGTATGGTATCAGTGTCTCATTACCAATGAGGTTAAGTATTTGGCCATATCTGTTAAAATATTATCTCTGCTTTCCAGTTCTCTCTTTTCAGGCCTTTTATTAATTCATATACTGGAAGTAATGTTCTCTCTGTCTCTTTTATTACTGACTTCTAAGAGTTTACCATACATTAAAGATAGCATATTTTCTAAATGTGTGTATTTTGAGTATTTCTACCTAATTCATGCTATATCACTTAATGTTATCCATAATAGTTTGCTTTTTTGCCCAGAAAAGTAATGAGCATGTTTTGCTCCCCAAGCATTTTGATCTCTCTGTCCTGCCCTCTTTGAAATGAAGCACAGTAATATGACCGGCTCTGGAGCTTCCCCAGTGCCGCTCTGGTAAAGAATCCACTTCCAATTTAGGAGATGCTGGAAACATGGGTTCAGTCTCTGGGTTGGGAAGATCCTCTAGAGGAGGAAATGGCAACCCACTCCAGAATTCTTGATTGGAAAATTCTGTGGACAGAGGAGCTTGGTAGGCTACCATCCATGAGGTTGCGAAGAATTGGACACAACTGAGCACACAACACGTGACTTGCTTTAAAGTGAGCAGTGGTGATTATGGCCACATGCTTGTGCTCACTCTCTCAGTCGTGTCTGATTCTTTGTGACCCCAGTGGTCTGTCACTTGTGGGTAATCTTTTTCTCTAGAAAAAATGTGTTTTTTTTTACATACAATTTAAATCCTCTCTAGAAAGATTTTAAGAATTTGTATCTACACTATATATCAGATTTCAATCCTTGCTCAATACTGGACATGTAACTTTTAAAACTGGGTGACAGTTATGATTTTCATTGATGTTATAATTTTCACTCATATTTAAATGTGACTTAGAAGTTCAGAGACACCTGGATTTGAAACCAAGCTTCATGATTACAAGCTGAATGACCCCAGGGGCTTTATTTAATACATTTAGCCTCATCTCTAAGGCAGATTCATACATGATACTCATCCTGTAGCAAGATTGAGGAAACATTCAGATAATGTGTAAAACTTTTAAGCATAGTGCCTGACACGATGTAATTAACCAATGATTATTGACTTGTATTTTTACAAGTATGGTATCAGTGTCTCATTACCAATGAGGTTAAGTATTTGGCCATATCTGTTAAAATATTATCTCTGCTTTCCAGTTCTCTCTTTTCAGGCCTTTTATTAATTCATATACTGGAAGTAATGTTCTCTCTGTCTCTTTTATTACTGACTTCTAAGAGTTTACCATACATTAAAGATAGCATATTTTCTAAATGTGTGTATTTTGAGTATTTCTACCTAATTCATGCTATATCACTTAATGTTATCCATAATAGTTTGCTTTTTTGCCCAGAAAAGTAATGAGCATGTTTTGCTCCCCAAGCATTTTGATCTCTCTGTCCTGCCCTCTTTGAAATGAAGCACAGTAATATGACCGGCTCTGGAGCTTCCCCAGTGCCGCTCTGGTAAAGAATCCACTTCCAATTTAGGAGATGCTGGAAACATGGGTTCAGTCTCTGGGTTGGGAAGATCCTCTAGAGGAGGAAATGGCAACCCACTCCAGAATTCTTGATTGGAAAATTCTGTGGACAGAGGAGCTTGGTAGGCTACCATCCATGAGGTTGCGAAGAATTGGACACAACTGAGCACACACCACGTGACTTGCTTTAAAGTGAGCAGTGGTGATTATGGCCACATGCTTGTGCTCACTCTCTCAGTCGTGTCTGATTCTTTGTGACCCCAGTGGTCTGTCACTTGTGGGTAAATGCATCAGCAGCCAATGTGTAACTTCCTTTTCTGCCATGATTGTGGCAGTACGTGAACATGTCAGAGACTGAGACAGTGTCAACCCTCATTCCCTGGGGAAAACATGGGTGGCCCCACCTACTTAAAAAACAAGTAAGCAAAATAAAGCTTTTTTTGTGCTGAATGGCTAAGATTTGTACTGAATTACTAAGTTTTTCTTTTTTTTGACTGTAGCATAGTCTAAACTATCCTTATGCTTGTGGAGATATTTTAACTTTCTTTATTATTATTTTTAAATGTAGTCACATTTAGCTATCTTTTTCTTAGAAGTATTGCCTTTGGTATGATGGGCATTAAGCTGAGAAAGTCTGAAAAGACCATTCTCACCATTGGAATGCCCAATGTGGACTGAATTACCTTTTAATAAAAAAAAAAAAAAATTAAGTATAGTTGATTTACAATGCTATGCCAATCTCTGCTGTTCAGAAAAGTGACTCTGTTATGCACATATATGTACATCCACTTTAATATTCTTTTCCATTACTGTTTATCACAGGATATTGAATATGGCTCCTAGTGCCATATATGAGGACCTTGTCGTTTTTCCATTATAAACCTAATAGCTTGCATCTGTCCGCCCCAAACTCCCAATCGAGCCCTCTCCCTGACCTCCTTGCCCTTGCCAACCACAAGTCTACTCACTGTGTTTGTGAGTCTATTTGTGTTTTTTAGATAGGTTCATTTGTGTCATATGTTAGATTCCACCAAAGAAGACCTACAGATGGTCAATAGGCACATGGAAAGATGCTGAATGGCTTTTTGAGGTTTCTTGTTCATGAATGTTTTTAAGCAGTTATGGCTGTGTGTCAGGAATGCTGTATAGTTATTATATATTATAAGAGTAATCAGAATAGTTGACCTTTAAGTCTCCTTCCAGCTGTTGGGTATTAAGTGTAATGCAGAGTTACTGCTCTCAAGGGACTAAATACATACCTAATCTGCAAAAATGAGATGAAATCTGTGGAAAAGACTCTTCCATCTTTCTTTTCAAATTATCAATCATAAATATGCAGATGAAATAATGCCCAGTTTTTAGAATAGATGTAAATTTCCCTGACCATATATTAAAGCTCTGTACTCTTCAGTATCTCTTCAGTGACTCAATTTGACCCAAACCATACAAAATAAAAAAAAAAAAAAACACTGTCTTCTTATACAATTTGAGCAAATTCTTTACTGAGACCACATATTATGGTTGTTCCTGAGTTCTGTAGTCTGAATTAGTAAGTCCAGGCAGGCCTAAGGAATGTTGAATCCTCTTGGCTCCATGGAAGTAGATTATTTCAAAGCCCCACTAATTAAAGTGAATAATATGTCTCCATTTCTCTGTCCAGCACTTTTAGAAATTGACTCGGGAAGTAGAGAAGTATTGGAAGCATTAAGAGGTCTCACAAAGTGGGCTTCCTTTCTTTTCTCTGTCCCCAAATGACATGACCTTTGAGTAAAGAGCAAACTCTCCCCTTCAGATGGGCTCCCAGAAGTTATTTTCCCCCTGTGATCATCACCCCTCTCTGTAGTCCTCAGGGTTCTTAAGATTTGGTGCAACAGATTAAATAAGTTCAAGGCTAAACTTACATAATTTGAAGAATCGTGTAAAAGTATTCTTCCAAACTAATAGTTAAGTCCTTCGAAGAGAAGCAGCAAGGGATGAGCTGTTAAGAGAACAGTAACCTCCACATCTTGGTTATTGTGTGAATGGTGCTGTAATGAGCATAGGGGTGCATGTATCTTTTCAAATTAGTGCTTTTGTTTTTTTCAGATAAATATTCAGAATTGGAATTGTTGGATTCTACCGTAGTTCTGTTTTTAGTTTAGTTTTTTTCTTTTTTGTGCGTGGAGCCTGCCTCCATATTGTTTTTCATAGAAGCTGCATCAATTTACAGTCCTACCAACAGTGTGCAAGGGTTTTCTTTTCTCCACAGTTTCATCAAACCTTGTTCTTTCTTGTCTCTTTGACAATAGCCATCCAACAAGTGGAAAGGGATAGTTCATTCTGGTTTTGATTTGCATTCCTCTGATGACCTGTGATATTGAGTACCTTTTCATGTGCCTGTTGGCTATCTGTATGTTTTGGAAAAGTATCTACTTCAAGCCCTCTGTCCATTTTTAAATTTGGTTATTTATTTTTTATATTGAATTATATGAGTTCCTTATATATTTTGGATATCAATCCCCTGTCAGGTATTGTTGTTCAGTTGCTAAATTGTATCTGAGTCTTTGCATCCCTATGGACTGTATCATGCCAGACTCCCCTATTCTTCTTGTCAGGTAGATTGTTTGCAAATATTTCTTCACATTCAGTAGGTTGCCTTTGTATTCTGTTAGTAATTTCCTTTGTTTTGCAAAAGGTATTTTAGTTTGAGGTAGGCTCCTTTATATATTTTTGCTTTTGTTGCTTTGTCTAAGGTGACAAATCAAAAAAAAAACATTGCTAAGACTGATGTCAAGGAGGTTTCTGCCTATGTTTTCCTCAAAATGTTTGTTGTTTTACATCCTACATTAATGTCTTAAATCTGTTCTAAGTTTAATTTCATATATGATGTAAGAAAATGGTAGTTTCATGGGTTTTCATATAGCTGTCCAGTTTTTACCAGAACCATTTAAGAGACTGTTATTTCCATATTGACTGTTCTAGCCTCCTTTATTGTAGATTAAATAACTATGCATCTATGGGTTTATTTCTGGACTCTTGATTATGCTCTATTGGTCTATGTGTCTGTTTTTTGTGCCAGTATCATACTTTTTTGATTACTGTAGCTTTATGGTATAGCTTGAAGTCTGAGTGCATGTCCACAGGTCTATGAATGGATAAAGAGATAGAAACAGTAACCTCCACATCTTGGTTATTGTGTGAATGGTGCTGTAATGAATCTTTTTTAAACAAAAACAGTGAATTGTTGGATTCTACCGTAGTTCTGTTTTTAGTTTAGTTTTTTTCTTTTTTGTGCGTGGAGCCTGCCTCCATATTGTTTTTCATAGAAGCTGCATCAATTTACAGTCCTACCAACAGTGTGCAAGGGTTTTCTTTTCTCCACAGTTTCATCAAACCTTGTTCTTTCTTGTCTCTTTGACAATAGCCATCCAACAAGTGGAAAGGGATAGTTCATTCTGGTTTTGATTTGCATTCCTCTGATGACCTGTGATATTGAGTACCTTTTCATGTGCCTGTTGGCTATCTGTATGTTTTGGAAAAGTATCTACTTCAAGCCCTCTGTCCATTTTTAAATTTGGTTATTTATTTTTTATATTGAATTATATGAGTTCCTTATATATTTTGGATATCAATCCCCTGTCAGGTATTGTTGTTCAGTTGCTAAATTGTATCTGAGTCTTTGCATCCCTATGGACTGTATCATGCCAGACTCCCCTATTCTTCTTGTCAGGTAGATTGTTTGCAAATATTTCTTCACATTCAGTAGGTTGCCTTTGTATTCTGTTAGTAATTTCCTTTGTTTTGCAAAAGGTATTTTAGTTTGAGGTAGGCTCCTTTATATATTTTTGCTTTTGTTGCTTTGTCTAAGGTGACAAATCAAAAAAAAAACATTGCTAAGACTGATGTCAAGGAGGTTTCTGCCTATGTTTTCCCCAAAATGTTTGTTGTTTTACATCCTACATTAATGTCTTAAATCTGTTCTAAGTTTAATTTCATATATGATGTAAGAAAATGGTAGTTTCATGGGTTTTCATATAGCTGTCCAGTTTTTACCAGAACCATTTAAGAGACTGTTATTTCCATATTGACTGTTCTAGCCTCCTTTATTGTAGATTAAATAACTATGCATCTATGGGTTTATTTCTGGACTCTTGATTATGCTCTATTGGTCTATGTGTCTGTTTTTTGTGCCAGTATCATACTTTTTTGATTACTGTAGCTTTATGGTATAGCTTGAAGTCTGAGTGCATGTCCACAGGTCTATGAATGGATAAAGAAGGATTGGCATGTATATACATATATACAGTAGGATAGTACCCAGCCATAGAAATCATAAAATATTATCACTTACAGCAGCATGGATAGATCTGGAGGGTATTATGTTAAGTGAAATAAGTCAGAAAAAATCAAATACTGTATGATTTCACTTGTATGTGGAATCTACAAAACAAAACAATGAAGAAACAAAACAGACTCCTAGAGGACTCCCAGAGTCCAGAGGGGTGAGGGAAGGGGTAGAGAAATGGACAGAATAAATGAAGCCAATTAAGAGGGACAAATTTGCAGCTATTCCTATAAATAAGTCACAGGAATATAATATTATAGTAACATTATCACCACTTTGTATGTCAGTGGATGTAACAGGTCTGAGGTAATAATTTCATAATGTGTAAAAATATTGAGTCATTATCTTTTATGCCTGAAACTAATGCAATTTTTAAAAATGAAAATAAATATAGACATTTATAACTATATATTTCCCTCCAATATTCCTTTAGCTGCATCCCATTTTGTATTCATTTGTTGAGTTTTGCTTTTATTTATTTCCAAGTATTTTCTAGTTTGTATCATTACATTTTCATCCATTTAGGAGTATAGTGTTTCATATGCACATATTTGTGAATTTTTCCAATTTCCTTTTATAATTGAGTTCTAATTATTTTCCATTTAGACAGAGAAAGTATGGTGTAATTAAATTATTTGAAATATATGCTTAAAACCCCTAATCTCATTCAGCTATTATATTTTAGGTAGGAATATTTCTGTTTTTATTAATATCATGTATACTTTTGAAAATGATTTTTTCCTTCATTGTAGCATCTTTTTTTCCACCTGTCAGCTTTTTCACCTTTGACGTCTGAGTGTATGGAGGTGTTTTTTGCAACCGGAAGATTTGCTAGAGAAAGTGGGATACACCTGCAATGAATCCTTTGTTACCATTGATGTTACAAACATCTGAACTTGTAGCTTGTATATAATTACCGTCAAACTTCTACCTTTAAACAGTGATGTTGGGTAGCTGCTTTACACACTGGTTTTATGATTTTAGGAGGGAACATTCTGAAATAACACTTTCTCCAAAATCAGGTTTGACTCCCATTCTTAATGCAGGTTTTGAAATTCAGGTGTGAAGAAGTTGCTAAATCTTTCTTCTCTCTTACATTCCATTTTTATTGTGGTCTCTCAGTTGGGTCTGCAGTGCCCTGTCCAGAGCCCCTCTATTTATCTTTTTCAGAAATTAAGCACCTTGTGTGGGTGTTGAGAAAGATAATTCCCCACTGACGAAGGGATCTAATGATACAGCTGCACTGTAAACACCCACTAACTACTCTCCCCAACCTTTAGAGGCAATGGGCACCATTATTTCTGGAGGAAATAAATTGAATTGGGTATAGATTGGCTCTTTCATCACAGGCCTAGAATTTAGCTTTGAAGGCTTTGTGTCTTAAACATCTATCCCTTTACTATAGATGTAACAGTGTTTCATGAGGAAGAAAAGTGACATATGTGGATTTAAACAGCTTCCTCCTCACAGAACTTCTCTAGATTCTATTTTAACTACAGTGACACATGGTTATATAACCTTTAACTTTGAGACTAGGATGCTTATTTTCCTATTTATTGTAAGGAATATGATAACTTGTCATATATGTGTAATAGGATATCAAATCTGAGTTTACATTCAACTTATAATGTTAAATCAGGTGATTATAACTTCACTTCTTATTAGCTCAAGAAATTAAAAAAAAAAAAAAAAATCTGACTCTCTTCATCTGAGGAAACAACACCTGTTCTTCCCTTCCTTCAAGCACAGGGATAGTTGCTCTAAGGGTTGATTTTTAACAGGAACATTTAAAACCACTGTGAAGAATTCTAACTGTCCTCAGTGTAGTGATATTTAAACTAACTTCTAATGCTAATTGACAAAGGTTTGTTCTTCTTGTTGGAAATGAAAGGAAGAATATCTGGTTTTTGTCTTTGATGAGTTTGTACTTTGATTCAAAAGATAAAAAATGATCACAGAATAGGTATGCAAACATCTGAACTTGTAGCTTGTATATAATTACCGTCAAACTTCTACCTTTAAACAGTGATGTTGGGTAGCTGCTTTACACACTGGTTTTATGATTTTAGGAGGGAACATTCTGAAATAACACTTTCTCCAAAATCAGGTTTGACTCCCATTCTTAATGCAGGTTTTGAAATTCAGGTGTGAAGAAGTTGCTAAATCTTTCTTCTCTCTTACATTCCATTTTTATTGTGGTCTCTCGGTTGGGTCTGCAGTGCCCTGTCCAGAGCCCCTCTATTTATCTTTTTCAGAAATTAAGCACCTTGTGTGGGTGTTGAGAAAGATAATTCCCCACTGACGAAGGGATCTAATGATACAGCTGCACTGTAAACACCCACTAACTACTCTCCCCAACCTTTAGAGGCAATGGGCACCATTATTTCTGGAGGAAATAAATTGAATTGGGTATAGATTGGCTCTTTCATCACAGGCCTAGAATTTAGCTTTGAAGGCTTTGTGTCTTAAACATCTATCCCTTTACTATAGATGTAACAGTGTTTCATGAGGAAGAAAAGTGACATATGTGGATTTAAACAGCTTCCTCCTCACAGAACTTCTCTAGATTCTATTTTAACTACAGTGACACATGGTTATATAACCTTTAACTTTGAGACTAGGATGCTTATTTTCCTATTTATTGTAAGGAATATGATAACTTGTCATATATGTGTAATAGGATATCAAATCTGAGTTTACATTCAACTTATAATGTTAAATCAGGTGATTATAACTTCACTTCTTATTAGCTCAAGAAATTAAAAAAAAAAAAAAAATCTGACTCTCTTCATCTGAGGAAACAACACCTGTTCTTCCCTTCCTTCAAGCACAGGGATAGTTGCTCTAAGGGTTGATTTTTAACAGGAACATTTAAAACCACTGTGAAGAATTCTAACTGTCCTCAGTGTAGTGATATTTAAACTAACTTCTAATGCTAATTGACAAAGGTTTGTTCTTCTTGTTGGAAATGAAAGGAAGAATATCTGGTTTTTGTCTTTGATGAGTTTGTACTTTGATTCAAAAGATAAAAAATGATCACAGAATAGGTATGCAATGAGAAGTAATTGGATAGTGCCAAAAATAAGAACAGTAGCTTTTTAATTTATCTGCTGTGTCCCTAGAATTACAATTGTGTTTACTTTGACTCCTATTTTTATGTCCATATTTTTATAGCTTTATTACTTAAATTTAGGTGTATAAGCCACATTTTCAATTGCTTCCTTTAGAGTGTAAGTTTCTCAAGATAGAGGTATTATTGTTTGTGTTTTTAATCCTTATGACTATCTCAGCACAGTGCTAAGAATGGTTCCAGTTCCTGGACATTGAATAAAAGTGAAAGTGTTAGTTCGCTGAGTCGTTTCTGACTCTGCGACCCCATGGACTATAACCCATTAGGTTCCTCTGTCCATGGGGATTCTCCAGGCAAGAATACTGAGTGTATAGCCACTCCATTCTCCAGGGGATCTTTCCCACCCATGGCTCAAACCCGAGTCTCCTGTATCGCAGTCAGATTCTTTACCGCCTGAACAGTCCCAATGACCCATACATTGAATGAAGTTATAGCCAATTTCTGTTACCTGGAAACTACCAGGTAGAACATTTAATTATCCAAAGAGAAACCAAATTTAAGAGAACTAGACAAAAATAAGTAAAACAACTTTATTTAAATAATTCATTTAGAAAGCAAAATCACCTGCTTTCACCTAGTTTCCTAGGACTTAGTTCAAGGCCCTAAAATCTCTTTCAGATCTACATTCCTTGTTCCAAACTGTATAGAGGTTTTCCTCAAGATGTAGACCTTGAGGTACTGTCCTGCCCAAGAAATAAAGTCCCTGATTTCTTCATGGGCCCTACTTGACAGTGGTAGATTATTTTTGAAAGATTATGTTAAAGTAAGTCATCTTTATTTACTGAGTCCTACTCTTTACAAGGTATTGTGGTGGGTTCTTGGAGAATACAAAAATAAGACATGGTCCCTGTTATTAAGGACTAAAATCACGTTGAAAAGCAAAATATCCACAAATATTTAACTAACAATTCAAGTGCCAAATGAGGATGCTATGTGAGTTCAGATCATCCATACTATTGCTACTGATAAAGCTACTCATTTAACACATGCTAGGTTCAGAGCACTAATCTGAACACTTTGCATATATTAACCTATTTTAATTTTTATAATAAACCCATTTTGTCAATACCTATTATGTTAAAGCATCAGAAAACTGATACATAATTGGTTAAGTAACTTGCAACAAAGCCTGAAATAGAGGTCAGATCAACAGCATTACAGAACATCATTAAGGGGCTGGAATGTAAATTGGAACATGAAAGATATTAATCACCAGGAAGATAAAACAATTAGGAAGAGAAGTTCAAGTTGAAGTAAGTCAAAGTTAAATTGGAAAAACAATCTTATGACTATCTCAGCACAGTGCTAAGAATGGTTCCAGTTCCTGGACATTGAATAAAAGTGAAAGTGTTAGTTCGCTGAGTCGTTTCTGACTCTGCGACCCCATGGACTATAACCCATTAGGTTCCTCTGTCCATGGGGATTCTCCAGGCAAGAATACTGAGTGTATAGCCACTCCATTCTCCAGGGGATCTTTCCCACCCATGGCTCAAACCCGAGTCTCCTGTATCGCAGTCAGATTCTTTACCGCCTGAACAGTCCCAATGACCCATACATTGAATGAAGTTATAGCCAATTTCTGTTACCTGGAAACTACCAGGTAGAACATTTAATTATCCAAAGAGAAACCAAATTTAAGAGAACTAGACAAAAATAAGTAAAACAACTTTATTTAAATAATTCATTTAGAAAGCAAAATCACCTGCTTTCACCTAGTTTCCTAGGACTTAGTTCAAGGCCCTAAAATCTCTTTCAGATCTACATTCCTTGTTCCAAACTGTATAGAGGTTTTCCTCAAGATGTAGACCTTGAGGTACTGTCCTGCCCAAGAAATAAAGTCCCTGATTTCTTCATGGGCCCTACTTGACAGTGGTAGATTATTTTTGAAAGATTATGTTAAAGTAAGTCATCTTTATTTACTGAGTCCTACTCTTTACAAGGTATTGTGGTGGGTTCTTGGAGAATACAAAAATAAGACATGGTCCCTGTTATTAAGGACTAAAATCACGTTGAAAAGCAAAATATCCACAAATATTTAACTAACAATTCAAGTGCCAAATGAGGATGCTATGTGAGTTCAGATCATCCATACTATTGCTACTGATAAAGCTACTCATTTAACACATGCTAGGTTCAGAGCACTAATCTGAACACTTTGCATATATTAACCTATTTTAATTTTTATAATAAACCCATTTTGTCAATACCTATTATGTTAAAGCATCAGAAAACTGATACATAATTGGTTAAGTAACTTGCAACAAAGCCTGAAATAGAGGTCAGATCAACAGCATTACAGAACATCATTAAGGGGCTGGAATGTAAATTGGAACATGAAAGATATTAATCACCAGGAAGATAAAAACAATTAGGAAGAGAAGTTCAAGTTGAAGTAAGTCAAAGTTTGAAAGTCAGATGTGCAAAACTAGTTCAATCTTGAGGGAACTGAGATTATTATCTAAGTGTAAGATGAGCGGGTAATTTATTTTCCAAATGGGGCCACTTTTGAGAGTGCCAGGGCTTCTGACTGGATGTGACTGTACCATGCAAACTGAGACTCAAGGCCATGCTTGTTGTGCCCCTTGACTGGTCAGCAGAGACTTAGTCACATCCTTAACTTAGTTTCAGCTGTAGTAATCGTGTGAGCAGGGCTGACTACCGTCCATCAGGCTGTCAAGTATAGAGGAGAAAAACCAGCTTTCACTCTATTCTGAGGATTTGGCTCAGTGTCTACCCTCTAGAGCAGTTATCTTGGACAAGCTGCCCTCCTGAACTCTGGACTTTGCCTTTTGAGAGCTGTTTTTATTCTTTCACTCTTTTTGTGAACTTCTATGGTCATGAACTCTGACCTGCTTGAACTTATACAATGAACTCTCGATCACTTGTGATAAGATCAACAACTGCAGAATCTGACCTATGTCCAGTTTGGCTTATGGAACTAGTCAGACTCCTCCCACGGAGTCCAAGTTCTATCTTTTCTATAGTCCTTACTGCCTCTTTGCCACCTATCAAAGTGATTTTTTTTTTAATGCAATATGGTTATGGAACAAAAATTGAAAAAGGTCCTCATAGAGTAAGGATATTGTCCTGTAGATGAGACATGGGGATTAGAAAATGGGTTACTAATGGATTTTGACCATCCTATCATAGAGTGATTTTTTAAAATCACGTTGAAAAGCAAAATATCCACAAATATTTAACTAACAATTCAAGTGCCAAATGAGGATGCTATGTGAGTTCAGATCATCCATACTATTGCTACTGATAAAGCTACTCATTTAACACATGCTAGGTTCAGAGCACTAATCTGAACACTTTGCATATATTAACCTATTTTAATTTTTATAATAAACCCATTTTGTCAATACCTATTATGTTAAAGCATCAGAAAACTGATACATAATTGGTTAAGTAACTTGCAACAAAGCCTGAAATAGAGGTCAGATCAACAGCATTACAGAACATCATTAAGGGGCTGGAATGTAAATTGGAACATGAAAGATATTAATCACCAGGAAGATAAAACAATTAGGAAGAGAAGTTCAAGTTGAAGTAAGTCAAAGTTTGAAAGTCAGATGTGCAAAACTAGTTCAATCTTGAGGGAACTGAGATTATTATCTAAGTGTAAGATGAGCGGGTAATTTATTTTCCAAATGGGGCCACTTTTGAGAGTGCCAGGGCTTCTGACTGGATGTGACTGTACCATGCAAACTGAGACTCAAGGCCATGCTTGTTGTGCCCCTTGACTGGTCAGCAGAGACTTAGTCACATCCTTAACTTAGTTTCAGCTGTAGTAATCGTGTGAGCAGGGCTGACTACCGTCCATCAGGCTGTCAAGTATAGAGGAGAAAAACCAGCTTTCACTCTATTCTGAGGATTTGGCTCAGTGTCTACCCTCTAGAGCAGTTATCTTGGACAAGCTGCCCTCCTGATCTCTGGACTTTCCCTTTTTGAGAGCTGTTTTTATTCTTTCACTCTTTTTGTGAACTTCTATGGTCATGAACTCTGACCTGCTTGAACTTATACAATGAACTCTCGATCACTTGTGATAAGATCAACAACTGCAGAATCTGACCTATGTCCAGTTTGGCTTATGGAACTAGTCAGACTCCTCCCACGGAGTCCAAGTTCTATCTTTTCTATAGTCCTTACTGCCTCTTTGCCACCTATCAAAGTGATTTTTTTTTTAATGCAATATGGTTATGGAACAAAAATTGAAAAAGGTCCTCATAGAGTAAGGATATTGTCCTGTAGATGAGACATGGGGATTAGAAAATGGGTTACTAATGGATTTTGAGCAGAAAAAGGGCAAGGTGAAAGTAAAACAGATCTACTGGGATCTATCAGATGGATTACAATAGGAGACTGAGGACAGCACATTGGGCAGGTGGGCACCTCACTATCCATTAATAAAATGATCGATGTTAACTCTAAGGCGGCAGTCATCAGAACCTAAGGAAAACAGGTGTAAGAAATTCTGACCACCTTCAGAAGATGATGACTTTTTAAAATCTGGAATGTGGCTTAGAGTCCTTTGGGCTCAGTGAATCTGCAAATACTCTCATTGTTTGATTCTGTGTTAAAGTTGCTAGCATTTCCTCAGGAAACACAGGAGATGTGGGTTTGATGCCCTGGTGGGGAAGATGCCACCTGGAGGTGGTGACCCACTCCAGTATTCTTGCCTGAAAACTCCCATGGAAAAAGGAGCCTTGTGAGCTACAGTCCAAAGTGTTGCAGAGTCAGAGACAACTGAGCTATTTAAGCACATGCACACACACACACACACACACACACACACACACACACACACCATAAATATATATTCTTTTTCAGATTATTTCCCCTTATAGATTATTACAAAACATTGAGTATAGTTCTCTGTGCTATATAGTAGGTCCTTGTTATAACAGAATTAACTTTTTTGGAGGCTTGTGATGAAAACAGATGGATATTAAAGAATGACAAGAGATTATTACAGCTTAGTTAAGTGATAATTCCAGTTGCACCTGTTGGTCTAGGTATGGTTTCATTGCTATGGCAAATGGACACATCTCACATTATCTTGTATGCAGGTCTTTATGTAGCAAATGCTGTTTCATCCATACCTGTTAGTAATGATGATCAGGAGTAGTTTTCTTTCAACTAGAAAGATCAGCAGTATAGCTTTATTGTTTTAACTCAGGGTTCTGTCAATTCTCAAATCCTGTCATAATCTAGTTGTCCAGTTTGGCTTATGGAACTAGTCAGACTCCTCCCACGGAGTCCAAGTTCTATCTTTTCTATAGTCCTTACTGCCTCTTTGCCACCTATCAAAGTGATTTTTTTTTTAATGCAATATGGTTATGGAACAAAAATTGAAAAAGGTCCTCATAGAGTAAGGATATTGTCCTGTAGATGAGACATGGGGATTAGAAAATGGGTTACTAATGGATTTTGAGCAGAAAAAGGGCAAGGTGAAAGTAAAACAGATCTACTGGGATCTATCAGATGGATTACAATAGGAGACTGAGGACAGCACATTGGGCAGGTGGGCACCTCACTATCCATTAATAAAATGATCGATGTTAACTCTAAGGCGGCAGTCATCAGAACCTAAGGAAAACAGGTGTAAGAAATTCTGACCACCTTCAGAAGATGATGACTTTTTAAAATCTGGAATGTGGCTTAGAGTCCTTTGGGCTCAGTGAATCTGCAAATACTCTCATTGTTTGATTCTGTGTTAAAGTTGCTAGCATTTCCTCAGGAAACACAGGAGATGTGGGTTTGATGCCCTGGTGGGGAAGATGCCACCTGGAGGTGGTGACCCACTCCAGTATTCTTGCCTGAAAACTCCCATGGAAAAAGGAGCCTTGTGAGCTACAGTCCAAAGTGTTGCAGAGTCAGAGACAACTGAGCTATTTAAGCACATGCACACACACACACACACACACACACACACACACACCCCACCATAAATATATATTCTTTTTCAGATTATTTCCCCTTATAGATTATTACAAAACATTGAGTATAGTTCTCTGTGCTATATAGTAGGTCCTTGTTATAACAGAATTAACTTTTTTGGAGGCTTGTGATGAAAACAGATGGATATTAAAGAATGACAAGAGATTATTACAGCTTAGTTAAGTGATAATTCCAGTTGCACCTGTTGGTCTAGGTATGGTTTCATTGCTATGGCAAATGGACACATCTCACATTATCTTGTATGCAGGTCTTTATGTAGCAAATGCTGTTTCATCCATACCTGTTAGTAATGATGATCAGGAGTAGTTTTCTTTCAACTAGAAAGATCAGCAGTATAGCTTTATTGTTTTAACTCAGGGTTCTGTCAATTCTCAAATCCTGTCATAATCTAGTTGATAAGGATTTGCCTCAATTCCTGCCTCAAGTCTACCAGACATCACACTCTTCCTTTATAATGGCCATATCATGATACGTGAATCTGATGAGCATGAAGTAAAAATATCTCTAATTATCTGATTTAGACATTTCATTTCAGTTCAGTCACTCAGTCATGTCTGACTCTTTGCAACCCCATGGATGGCAGCACATCAGGCTCCCCTGTCCTTCTCCATCTCCCAGAGCTTGCTCAAACTCATGTCCATTGAGGCAGCGATATCATCCAACCATGTCACCCTCTGTCATCATCTTCTCCTTTTGCTTTCTATTTTTCCCAACAATGTTCCAAATTCATTATCATCTAATACTAGTTTCTTGTTGCTGAAACGGGTGTAGGCGAACTTGGTAAGAAGGCTAGTGGTTTCCAAGGAGGAGGAGAGGGAGGAGGGGGAACAAACATTTTCTAGCCTAAAATGTTTGCCATGACAAAGATCTACTCTGAAGCTACCTTTATTGTCTTATGGGTGCAAACTATTTTGCACTGGAATGTCTCACCCAGTCTTGATGGTCAGAGGCCATCCTCTGGCTAATATGTTAATGTTGTTGGAGTGGGTCTAGTAAGACATTTACAGCCTTCAAATATTGTTTTGATCTGTTTTTAATAACCACCTGGAAAAGTACAAAATATCTTGCCTGAACTAGCTTCTCAAGGTACTCTTCTATCCCCCTTCCATTTCTTTTAGCTGGAAACTTTTTCTATCCCTTTTTCTTTAATAAAACCTTGTACTACATGAAGCTCTGAGTGACCAAAGCCAAGTCCTTTGATCCCAAAGTGCAAATCTTCTCCTTTGGAGATCAAGAATCTGACACTGTTCACAGTAAGCTGTCTACCATCATCTATCATTGCCATTGTAACACATTCTCACAAACTTAGGGGGCTAAAAACAAAACACATTTATTATCTCATGGCTCTGGAAGTCAGAAGTCCTGTAATCAAGGTGTCGAGAGGACTGTGTTCCTTTTCAATACGCTAGGTGGAGCACTGGTTTCTTTGCCTTTTCCGGCAATGGGAGATTGCCTGTGTTACTGGCCACTTTCTCCAGCATTAAGGCTACAACATCTTTGAACCTCCTTGCCTCCATTTCTCTCTGACTTCTGCTTCCATGGATACATCATCATCTCTGACTTGAACCCCCTGTCTCCCTCTTACAATATCCCTTCTGATTATATTGTGCCCTCCGGATAATACAGTATAATTATCTCAAATTTCTTAATCTAACACATGTGCAGTCATTTTTGACATGTGAACATGTTCACAGGTTTGGAACATTAGGTTGTGGACATCTTTGAGAGAACATTATTTTGTCTACCACATAACCCAATGTAATTTCTATAATCTGAGGCTGTTGGCACATCTTTTTCAAAGTGAAGGGGAAGTTGCTGCATCTGCTGCTTCCTACCACCGACAAATATCCATAGTAACGGATGGGCCTCTTTGTATTTTGGAAGAAACATATGTCTCACTGGGGTAGGATACTACAACCAGTTATAGAGTAAGCTGAAAAGCTACCAATTTTCAAGACAAGAACGAGAAAGAAAGCTCTGTAGTAGGTCCATCTGGCAACGTGAACTACCCTTCCTTCTGGGTATATGACCCCTAAAGAGTCACACAGGGATGCCTTGGGTGGGCTCTCACAGGCACATCACATTGTAGGACTTCATATTTTGGGACACTGTATGGTAATCTCTGCAGATTATGATAACTATTTTGAAAGACTATTTCTGGCTTGCTCTTGAGCCCTGGAAAAGACTGAAGACTTGGTCATGCACTGCCTAATTACTGTGTGCCCTAAGATGCGTATCATTAAATGGATACTGTCTAAACACCACGCATCATTTGGGTATTTGAGTTAGCACTTTATCATAAAATGGAAAAGGTGCATATAACCGTGGGTTTATGCAGATCCTGAAGGCACAGATATGCCTCATGATTCAAGTGGCCTAGATGCTCATGTCTCATGCTTTTGCTCTATTTCCTCCTCCCTCTCAGTGTGCACTTGTAGTATCCAAGGGATTTCCCTAGGTTCACTTGATTGAAGAAGAAGAAAGGACAGGGATGAAACAAAATCCTTCCACTGGGTGTAAATTCTAAACAGTGCACCCAGATTTTGCCCTGGAGGAGATATGGCCAGAGGAATGGATCTACAGTGGTTCCTGTAAAGTATCATTCCTGTCAGATCATTAGAAATTTAGAAGAAACACCATTGGAAACTGATGACAAGGAAGACTGGGTAAACTTCATGTTGCTATATCTTTCCAAATTAGCAGAATTGTGAAGATATTTGTGTATCATGTAAGCGGTCAGGAAAGAACAACTTCAGCAGAAGAGGATGTGATTCAGTGAAAAAGGTGACCTCTTTTATGGGCACTCAGTCTCTATAGCTACCTCTGACCTTACCTAATGGATGTGTGGATGAAGTGGCCAGGATAGAAGGGATGAAAGTTAGACATGAACTCAGCCTGGACTTGGGTTTTGGCATACTCACATAACCCAATGTAATTTCTATAATCTGAGGCTGTTGGCACATCTTTTAAAAAAGGGGCTGCATCTGCTGCTTCCTACCACCGACAAATATCCATAGTAACAGATGGGCCTCTTTGTATTTTGGAAGAAACATATGTCTCACTGGGGTAGGATACTACAACCAGTTATAGAGTAAGCTGAAAAGCTACCAATTTTCAAGACAAGAACGAGAAAGAAAGCTCTGTAGTAGGTCCATCTGGCAACGTGAACTACCCTTCCTTCTGGGTATATGACCCCTAAAGAGTCACACAGGGATGCCTTGGGTGGGCTCTCACAGGCACATCACATTGTAGGACTTCATATTTTGGGACACTGTATGGTAATCTCTGCAGATTATGATAACTATTTTGAAAGACTATTTCTGGCTTGCTCTTGAGCCCTGGAAAAGACTGAAGACTTGGTCATGCACTGCCTAATTACTGTGTGCCCTAAGATGCGTATCATTAAATGGATACTGTCTAAACACCACGCATCATTTGGGTATTTGAGTTAGCACTTTATCATAAAATGGAAAAGGTGCATATAACCGTGGGTTTATGCAGATCCTGAAGGCACAGATATGCCTCATGATTCAAGTGGCCTAGATGCTCATGTCTCATGCTTTTGCTCTATTTCCTCCTCCCTCTCAGTGTGCACTTGTAGTATCCAAGGGATTTCCCTAGGTTCACTTGATTGAAGAAGAAGAAAGGACAGGGATGAAACAAAATCCTTCCACTGGGTGTAAATTCTAAACAGTGCACCCAGATTTTGCCCTGGAGGAGATATGGCCAGAGGAATGGATCTACAGTGGTTCCTGTAAAGTATCATTCCTGTCAGATCATTAGAAATTTAGAAGAAACACCATTGGAAACTGATGACAAGGAAGACTGGGTAAACTTCATGTTGCTATATCTTTCCAAATTAGCAGAATTGTGAAGATATTTGTGTATCATGTAAGCGGTCAGGAAAGAACAACTTCAGCAGAAGAGGATGTGATTCAGTGAAAAAGGTGACCTCTTTTATGGGCACTCAGTCTCTATAGCTACCTCTGACCTTACCTAATGGATGTGTGGATGAAGTGGCCAGGATAGAAGGGATGAAAGTTAGACATGAACTCAGCCATGTGGACTTTCAATCACCAGAATGAAGGCCACATTTCTGAGTGTTCATCCTGCCAACTAGAGACACTGGCATTAAGCCCACGGTATGTGTGTGTGTGTGTGTGTGTGTGCGTGTGCGTGTGTTAGTTGCTCAGTTGTGTCCAACTCTGTATAACCCCATGGACTGTAGCCTAGCTGTCCATGGAATTTTCCAGGCAAGAATGCTAGAGTGAGTTGCTGTTCCCTTCTCCAGGGGATCTTCCTGATCCAGGTATATAGCCTGGGTCTCCCGCATTGCAAGCAGATTCTTTACTGTCTGAGCCACCATACAATACTCTCTTTCCATATCCTTTTATAAAAATCAATGAAAACTGACTACCACCCAATATAGGCAAGACTGATAATGGCTCAAATCCTTCAGGAATGAAGGTTGGAATCACCCTATCAAACAGAGAATAAGGAATGACTGAAGTGTTGCTGAGGGCAGAGGAAATATAGAATGAGTGGTGAAGAAATGATTCTGAAAATGACCTTTAGGATTCCCTGGTGGTGCAGTTTTCACCTTCGAATGCAGGAGGTGTGGATTCAATCCGAGGTCAAAGTACTAAGATCCCACATGCTTTGTGGGCCAAAAAGCAAAACATAGAATAGAAGCAATATTCTAACGAATTAAAAATAAGCAACAGAAACCATATTTAATCATGTGATACGTTACAGAAAGGAGGACTGTAATAGTTATGAGTATATATTTGGGTGTAAACAACAGTGGTTTTCCTAAACAGTGGTTCCTGTAAAGTATCATTCCTGTCAGATCATTAGAAATTTAGAAGAAACACCATTGGAAACTGATGACAAGGAAGACTGGGTAAACTTCATGTTGCTATATCTTTCCAAATTAGCAGAATTGTGAAGATATTTGTGTATCATGTAAGCGGTCAGGAAAGAACAACTTCAGCAGAAGAGGATGTGATTCAGTGAAAAAGGTGACCTCTTTTATGGGCACTCAGTCTCTATAGCTACCTCTGACCTTACCTAATGGATGTGTGGATGAAGTGGCCAGGATAGAAGGGATGAAAGTTAGACATGAACTCAGCCATGTGGACTTTCAATCACCAGAATGAAGGCCACATTTCTGAGTGTTCATCCTGCCAACTAGAGACACTGGCATTAAGCCCACGGTATGTGTGTGTGTGTGTGTGTGTGTGCGCGTGTGTTAGTTGCTCAGTTGTGTCCAACTCTGTATAACCCCATGGACTGTAGCCTAGCTGTCCATGGAATTTTCCAGGCAAGAATGCTAGAGTGAGTTGCTGTTCCCTTCTCCAGGGGATCTTCCTGATCCAGGTATATAGCCTGGGTCTCCCGCATTGCAAGCAGATTCTTTACTGTCTGAGCCACCATACAATACTCTCTTTCCATATCCTTTTATAAAAATCAATGAAAACTGACTACCACCCAATATAGGCAAGACTGATAATGGCTCAAATCCTTCAGGAATGAAGGTTGGAATCACCCTATCAAACAGAGAATAAGGAATGACTGAAGTGTTGCTGAGGGCAGAGGAAATATAGAATGAGTGGTGAAGAAATGATTCTGAAAATGACCTTTAGGATTCCCTGGTGGTGCAGTTTTCACCTTCGAATGCAGGAGGTGTGGATTCAATCCGAGGTCAAAGTACTAAGATCCCACATGCTTTGTGGGCCAAAAAGCAAAACATAGAATAGAAGCAATATTCTAACGAATTAAAAATAAGCAACAGAAACCATATTTAATCATGTGATACGTTACAGAAAGGAGGACTGTAATAGTTATGAGTATATATTTCTTGTTCTGATATGAATACATTTTCTTTTTTTTAATTTATTTTTTTGGGGGGGCAGGTTGGGGAGGGAGCGGGGCTGGTGGGCCACTTCTATTGGTCTTTCATTTGTCTATTTTCATCCTTTTTTGTTCTTTGGCTCTTGCGGGCTCTTATTGGTCTTTTCATTTATCTATTTTCATCCATCTTTGTTCTTTGGCCCATGTGGGCCTCCCATTGCAGTGGCCTCTGTTGTCGCAGAGTGCCGGCTCTGGGCGCATGTGCTCCAAAGCTCCAGCTCGGTAATTGGACACATCTGTCCAGCCGCTGTGGGGCACGTGGGATCTTCCCAGGCCAGGGAGCGAACCGGCGCGCCTTGCACTGCAAGGCGGTGTACCCTCTGGACCACCAGGGAAGCCCTGATATGAATGTGTTTTCTATATTAACTAACTCAACTCTTTTTTCCTCTCCTCTCTTGTATCTCTGAGCTTCCCAGATGGCACAGTGGTAAAGACTCTGTCTCCCAATGCAGAATGCATGAGACAGGTTCATCCATGGTTTAGGAAGGTCGCTGGGAGTGGGAAATGACAACCCACTCCAGTATTCTTGCCTGGAAAATTCCACATACAGAGGAGCCTGGTGGGCTACAGTCCACAGGGTCCCAAAGAGTAGGACACAAGTGAGCACACGTACATACTCTCTATCACCTAAAATAACATATATTAGTCATATCAACTTTATATCTCACTATTTAGTTACAACATATCAAAAGTGAGTCGGGGGTGGATCACACCCAGAGGGGAATGAACATTTTCAAAAATGAATAAAGGCTCTTGTGTCCTCTTTGGGGGAAAGGAATTGTATTTTTGTTTAATTTTTATTTTTTTTTAACACCAAAGTCATTTGTATTGGGGTATAGCCAGTTAACAATTTTGTGATAGTTTTAGATGAACAGTGAAGGGGCTTGGCCGTATATATACAAGTATCCATTCTCCCCCAATACCCTCCCATCCAGGCTGGTACATAACATTAAGCAGAGTTCCATGTGCTATACAATAGATTTTCGTTGGTTTTAAAGAAACTTCTAACGAATTAAATAAGCAACAGAAACCATATTTAATCATGTGATACGTTACAGAAAGGAGGACTGTAATAGTTATGAGTATATATTTCTTGTTCTGATATGAATACATTTTCTTTTTTTTAATTTATTTTTTTGGGGGGGCAGGTTGGGGAGGGAGGGGGTGGGTGGGCCACTTCTATTGGTCTTTCATTTGTCTATTTTCATCCTTTTTTGTTCTTTGGCTCTTGCGGGCTCTTATTGGTCTTTTCATTTATCTATTTTCATCCATCTTTGTTCTTTGGCCCATGTGGGCCTCCCATTGCAGTGGCCTCTGTTGTCGCAGAGTGCCGGCTCTGGGCGCATGTGCTCCAAAGCTCCAGCTCGGTAATTGGACACATCTGTCCAGCCGCTGTGGGGCACGTGGGATCTTCCCAGGCCAGGGATCGAACCGGCGCCCCTTGCACTGCAAGGCGGTGTACCCTCTGGACCACCAGGGAAGCCCTGATATGAATGTGTTTTCTATATTAACTAACTCAACTCTTTTTTCCTCTCCTCTCTTGTATCTCTGAGCTTCCCAGATGGCACAGTGGTAAAGACTCTGTCTCCCAATGCAGAATGCATGAGACAGGTTCATCCATGGTTTAGGAAGGTCGCTGGGAGTGGGAAATGACAACCCACTCCAGTATTCTTGCCTGGAAAATTCCACATACAGAGGAGCCTGGTGGGCTACAGTCCACAGGGTCCCAAAGAGTAGGACACAAGTGAGCACACGTACATACTCTCTATCACCTAAAATAACATATATTAGTCATATCAACTTTATATCTCACTATTTAGTTACAACATATCAAAAGTGAGTCGGGGGTGGATCACACCCAGAGGGGAATGAACATTTTCAAAAATGAATAAAGGCTCTTGTGTCCTCTTTGGGGGAAAGGAATTGTATTTTTGTTTAATTTTTATTTTTTTTAACACCAAAGTCATTTGTATTGGGGTATAGCCAGTTAATAATTTTGTGATAGTTTTAGATGAACAGTGAAGGGGCTTGGCCGTATATATACAAGTATCCATTCTCCCCCAATACCCTCCCATCCAGGCTGGTACATAACATTAAGCAGAGTTCCATGTGCTATACAATAGATTTTCGTTGGTTATCCGTTTCAAACATGGCAGTGTGAGTTTCCCTAAGCCTACAAACATCCCCTCCCCACTGCAACCATGAGTTCGTTTACTAAGTTTGTCACTTTCTGTTTTGTAAATAAGTTCATTTGTATCATTTCTTTTTAGAATCCACATAAAAGCTATGTCATGTGATATTTCTCCTTCTCTGTCTGACTTACTTCACTCAGAATGACACTCTCTAGGTCCATCCATGTTGTGGCGAATGGTCTTATTTCATTATTTTTAATGGCAGAGTAATATTCCATTATATATATGTACCACATCTCCTTTATCCATTCCTCTGTCGATGGACATTTAGGTTGTTTCCTTGTCTTGGCTATTGTAAACAGGGAATTGCATATTTTTAGTTTTATGAGGGATAGCTGCAAAAAGTTAGGTAAAGTATCATTTTTCTCTTTTGTTTATTTGGAAGTTAAGTATGATTAAAAGATGAATGTGTGTGGCTTCCCTGGTGGTCCAGTGGGTAAGGACACCACCTTGAAGTGCAAGGGGCACCGGTTGGATCTCTGGCCTGGGAAGATCCCACGTGCCACGGAGTGGCTAGACCGATGTGTCCAACTACCGAGCCAAAACACTGGAGCTCATGCGCCCAGAGCCAGTGCTCTGCAATGAGAAAGGCCAGTGCAATGGGAGGCCCACACAGGCCAAAGAACAAAGATAAATAAGTGAAATACCAATAGAAGTGGTCAAAAAAACCAAAAAACAAAAGATGAGTGTGTGGATGCCAAGTTGATAATGGGTAAATTCTAGTGACCAGGTACTCTTTCAAATTAGTTATGTTGAAATTATCTTTTCCACAATTTTATTCCCTGTGCTGTACTCGATTAATATTGGTCACATGAAAAATTTATTCAAGATTTTGTTGTTGTTGTTTAGTTCCTAAGTTATGTCAAACTCTCTGCAACCCCATGAACTGCAGCACGCCAGGTTTCCTTGTCCTTTGCTATCTGTCTGAGTTTGGCTCAGACTCATGTATTGGGGTATAGCCAGTTAACAATTTTGTGATAGTTTTAGATGAACAGTGAAGGGCTTGGCCATCAAGTTCCTTTCCAAAAGCTGGTACATAACATTAAGCAGAGTTCCATGTGCTATACAATAGATTTTCGTTGGTTATCCGTTTCAAACATGGCAGTGTGAGTTTCCCTAAGCCTACAAACATCCCTCCCACTGCAACCATGAGTTCGTTTACTAAGTTTGTCACTTTCTGTTTTGTAAATAAGTTCATTTGTATCATTTCTTTTTAGAATCCACATAAAAGCTATGTCATGTGATATTTCTCCTTCTCTGTCTGACTTACTTCACTCAGAATGACACTCTCTAGGTCCATCCATGTTGTGGCGAATGGTCTTATTTCATTATTTTTAATGGCAGAGTAATATTCCATTATATATATGTACCACATCTCCTTTATCCATTCCTCTGTCGATGGACATTTAGGTTGTTTCCTTGTCTTGGCTATTGTAAACAGGGAATTGCATATTTTTAGTTTTATGAGGGATAGCTGCAAAAAGTTAGGTAAAGTATCATTTTTCTCTTTTGTTTATTTGGAAGTTAAGTATGATTAAAAGATGAATGTGTGTGGCTTCCCTGGTGGTCCAGTGGGTAAGGACACCACCTTGAAGTGCAAGGGGCACCGGTTGGATCTCTGGCCTGGGAAGATCCCACGTGCCACGGAGTGGCTAGACCGATGTGTCCAACTACCGAGCCAAAACACTGGAGCTCATGCGCCCAGAGCCAGTGCTCTGCAATGAGAAAGGCCAGTGCAATGGGAGGCCCACACAGGCCAAAGAACAAAGATAAATAAGTGAAATACCAATAGAAGTGGTCAAAAAAACCAAAAAACAAAAGATGAGTGTGTGGATGCCAAGTTGATAATGGGTAAATTCTAGTGACCAGGTACTCTTTCAAATTAGTTATGTTGAAATTATCTTTTCCACAATTTTATTCCCTGTGCTGTACTCGATTAATATTGGTCACATGAAAAATTTATTCAAGATTTTGTTGTTGTTGTTTAGTTCCTAAGTTATGTCAAACTCTCTGCAACCCCATGAACTGCAGCACGCCAGGTTTCCTTGTCCTTTGCTATCTGTCTGAGTTTGGCTCAGACTCATGTCCTTTGAGTCAGTGATACCATCCAACCATCTCATTCTCTTCAACCCTCTTCACCTTTTGCCTTCAGTCTGCCAATATCAAGGTCTTCTCCAGTGAGTTGGCTCTTTGCTTCATGTAGCCAAAGTATTTGGAGCTTCACCTTCAGCAACAGCCCTTCCAAATATCCAGGTTGATTTCCTTTAGAATTGACTGGTATGATCTCCTTGCTCATCTGGGGGACTCTCAAAAGTCTACTCCAGAACTATAGTTTGAAAACCTCAATTCTTTGGTATTCAGCCTTCTTTATGATTCAACTTTCACATTGGTACATGACTACTGGAAAAACCATAGCTTTTGGTTATGGACTTACATGGGACTTTTCTCAGAAAAGTGATGTCTCTGCTTTTTAATATGCTGTCTAGGCTTGTCATAGCTTTTTTTTCCAAGGAGAAGCGTCTTTTAATTGCATGGTTGTAATCACTGTCTACAGAAGTTTTGGAGCCCAGGAAAATAAAATGCCACTGTTTCCACATCTTCCCCGTCTATTTGCCATGAAGTAATAGGATTGGATGCCATGATCTTTGTCTTTTGCATTTTAAATTTTAAACCAGCTTTTCAACCTCCTCTTTCAACTTCATCAAGAGGCTGTTGGTTCCATCAAGAAGTTCCTCTTTGCTTTCTGCCATTAAAGTGGTATCATCTGCATATCTCAGGTTGTTGATATTTCTCCCCCAAATCCTGATTCCAGCTTGTGATTCATCTAGCCCATGGCATTTAGCATGATGCACTCTGCATTTAAATTAAATAAGCTGGATGATAAAATACAGCCTTGGAGCACTCCTTTCCCAGTTTTGGGAAGTAGAAATAAAGCAGAAGTCTTATGTGTGTGTGTGTGTGTGTGTGTGTGTGTGCTCTGAAGGTTGGTATAAGACACCACAAAATATGAAAGGTCATGTACTTGTTACTGATCTGCTGGCCCACCTCTCTAGTGTGGGGGCATAGCCCAGCCTGCCCTTGTCAATTTGTTACATAGGTCTCTCCAGTCTCTTAGTGTCCTGGTCCATATGTGTGGTTCTGTCGTGAGGGACTCAGGTTCTCCTGAATACCTCCTGAATCACTGAAGTGGGAGGCTCTGAAATATGGATGTAAATACCAGGGGTAGTCCTTGTGGAATCTGGTTTGCTGTTGTGAGCTGGTTAATGTAGAATGACTTCAACCCTGAACCAGGCTCAGTGATGACAGCATATGCATATATCCCTAACAGCATAGAATGTAGGGTGTTTTGTGTTTTTTTTTTCTATGTCTTTAATTTTAATCACATCAAGTGAGTCAGATCAAGCTCTGATTGCTGTACTTTGAATGACTTAATAAAGAACTCTCAGTCTAAGTTTAGAGATAATACCTGTTGCATTCTATTCAAGAGATGAAAACTGAGAAAATGGGCTAGGAGGGAAGAAATGATGCTGATATTCAGAGAGACAGCTGTTACCCAGGTAGAGTGGGTCAGATGGAACACAGATACATATGCGCAGTAATACAAATTTAAGAATGTCAAGATTCTTAGGGCCAGTCCCAGGTCTGGAGGAATATCTTATGCCAGACCGAGTCATAAGGACTCAGGAAGCAGTATGAGGAGGATACTGCTCACCAGAAATAGGGCAATTTGAGAAATGGTGACCATAAACTCAAAGGATTAAATTAAAATCTGCAAATGAAATGAATGAAAAAATACAGTTTACTATTTGACAGTGCTTGGAAACTAACATATTACTTTGAAAAATGGTAAAAGAAAATACATCGAGCATTTTATGCTGGTTTTCCTATATAAACTGTGGGTAACTAAATAGCAAGTAGGGGAATGATTCTTGCATAAATGATTCCTTTTTTAAAATATTTATTTATTTGACTGTGCTGGGTCTTAGTTTTGGGACTTGGAATCTTTAGTTGCAGTATGTGGGGTCTAGTCCCCTGATGAGAGATCAAACCTAGCCCCCTTGCATTGGGAGCACAGTGTCTTAGCCACTGGACTACCTGGGAAGTTCCAGGAAGTGATTCTTTATGATAATTTTTCATCCCATCGGTGATGGAGAAATGACACGTTTAGGATATGACCATTTTGCAACTTCTAATGAATTATTACAGGCAGGCATTCATCAACTGGTGACACAGCAAGAGGTTGCATCTAGATGAAATACACGTCACCATCTTTGAATATTATAGCCCCAGGTAGTCCATGTCAGTGATGCCAACTATCAATTTATAGTAAATAATGAATTTACTGAAAACTACAGAAGCTGGTTTAATAGAATGTATAAAACTAAAGTTATACAAGTATAAATGGTAAATTAAAAACAAATAATGAAACACAGAAAAACATATAAAACTATACAGAAGGATGAACTCAGGAAGATGAATTTCTGGGAAACTGTGGAAGAAATGACCCAGTTTTTACAATAATAAATTAAAAGGAAACAGAAGTAGGGGGGAAACCTATAGATTAAAAGAGATGATGTAAAGTTGCTTAAGTTATTAGCATACAATTGCAACCAGTAAATGTTACGGTATGTAAATTAAACCTCTGTGCAGTTGGTTTAAAATATGAAAAGGTTGAAAAAGTGTGTTAATCACTGACTAGATCTTATTTGGGTCCTAATTTGGCAAATATTTAATAGGAGTTTATACTTAGCGCACAACTAGAAATTTAAATATTTTACAAGATATTCAATATTAACACTGTTAATTTTATTCTGTATGACAAATATATTGTGAAAACATCACATATGTATCACCCCAAATATAGACTTAGATCAGAATACACAGTAAGAAAAAATAAACACATAATTTATTTAGAGTCACCCTATTTCTTTTTTAAAGAATTTCCTAATTTGGGTAATAGCTAGGATATTCAGTCATTCACATTTCAGAAGTATGCTTTTTTTTGCTGTTGTTGAAATTTGTCTTAATAGTGTCAACTACAAACTGACATTTACCAATTACATTGCCAATGTCTGGACAACAAGGACATTTGCCGTCTGCCTCTGCAGAGACCAGACCCTGTGCTGTTGAGAGCTGCTGACCTTCAATACCCCCTGATGGAGATCAGGGTGGGGTAGAGGCACTCTGTGCTCCAGGGAATCTGGTGGGGCAGGTCTTTAGATAGGTGGATGCTTTTAGGAACAGCTTTTCTTATCTCAGTCCTTGCATTTCCTCATATTTAGAAAAGCACTAAATCTCCTCATAGTGACATCAGATCCTTGTAACTAATTGAAGACCCTTTGTAAAATGACTATTTAATTATGGTAAATAAAACAAATAAATTTGGACACAGCAAGAGGTTGCATCTAGATGAAATACACGTCACCATCTTTGAATATTATAGCCCCAGGTAGTCCATGTCAGTGATGCCAACTATCAATTTATAGTAAATAATGAATTTACTGAAAACTACAGAAGCTGGTTTAATAGAATGTATAAAACTAAAGTTATACAAGTATAAATGGTAAATTAAAAACAAATAATGAAACACAGAAACACATATAAAACTATACAGAAGGATGAACTCAGGAAGATGAATTTCTGGGAAACTGTGGAAGAAATGACCCAGTTTTTACAATAATAAATTAAAAGGAAACAGAAGTAGGGGGGAAACCTATAGATTAAAAGAGATGATGTAAAGTTGCTTAAGTTATTAGCATACAATTGCAACCAGTAAATGTTACGGTATGTAAATTAAACCTCTGTGCAGTTGGTTTAAAATATGAAAAGGTTGAAAAAGTGTGTTAATCACTGACTAGATCTTATTTGGGTCCTAATTTGGCAAATATTTAATAGGAGTTTATACTTAGCGCACAACTAGAAATTTAAATATTTTACAAGATATTCAATATTAACACTGTTAATTTTATTCTGTATGACAAATATATTGTGAAAACATCACATATGTATCACCCCAAATATAGACTTAGATCAGAATACACAGTAAGAAAAAATAAACACATAATTTATTTAGAGTCACCCTATTTCTTTTTTAAAGAATTTCCTAATTTGGGTAATAGCTAGGATATTCAGTCATTCACATTTCAGAAGTATGCTTTTTTTTGCTGTTGTTGAAATTTGTCTTAATAGTGTCAACTACAAACTGACATTTACCAATTACATTGCCAATGTCTGGACAACAAGGACATTTGCCGTCTGCCTCTGCAGAGACCAGACCCTGTGCTGTTGAGAGCTGCTGACCTTCAATACCCCCTGATGGAGATCAGGGTGGGGTAGAGGCACTCTGTGCTCCAGGGAATCTGGTGGGGCAGGTCTTTAGATAGGTGGATGCTTTTAGGAACAGCTTTTCTTATCTCAGTCCTTGCATTTCCTCATATTTAGAAAAGCACTAAATCTCCTCATAGTGACATCAGATCCTTGTAACTAATTGAAGACCCTTTGTAAAATGACTATTTAATGATATTGAACTTCCCCCTCAACAAAATCCTTAAATATTGACCCTCCTCCTGCTGCCTCTTTGGAGCAGTCTCTCAGAGCTATCTGAGGTGCTGCCTCATGGACTGCAGTCCTAATTATGCCCCAAATAAAACTTAATCCATAACTCTGAAGTTGTTCATCTTTTTAAGTCGACAATAGAATGCACACTTTGTTAGCAACATTTATTCCTTAGACGTTGAAAAATATATATTTTAGTGTACCCGGTTGATGCATGATTAGAACTGCATGACTGTGACCAAATTTATATCAAAGAAGTAGTAATTTTATGATCATTAATAACAGTTGTAGCCATGCAGGCCAAGACGATGATATGGGTAATTAAATCTCATGCTTCAGAGCACAAAGTGATTCCCATGAAGAAGTCAGGGGAAATGTCTTGCTTCACATGGAGTGTTATACATGAATACTTAGGTAAAACGAGGTGAAGACTGAGCATCTTTTCCTAAGGCATGAAGGATTTTGTGCTGAGGAACATCTTATTGGATTAAACAATGGCATTGGTTTTGCACTGAACTGCATCATAATTTTCTTTCAGTTGACATAACCTGTGGAACCATAGGGAGGGTAGTGTCAGCTGTATGGTTATGTAAGTGATAGTCCATGTCTGGCATATTGAACGGGCAGAGTAAACAGTGACCTGAGAGATACAGAGAGACAAGGAAGAAAGGAAGGAAAAGAAGGGAAAGAAGGAAGAGGAGAAAGAGATGGAGAAAGTTTTAAAGTCATAGCATCAAAGATCAAAGCATCAAAGAGAGATTTTGAGCTGGAAATGGCTGGCACTGCCACATGGAAGCAAGACCAAGACCTCTGGTCATCTGAAATGGAACCAGAAATGAGTAGGCAGAAATGCAGTGCTTTTCTCTGACTTATGTCAGGTCCTATAGGACAGCATTTTGCCTCTGATTCCTCCCAGCAAGCAATGGCTGTAATACCTGTACTAGTAGACCAGCTGTTTTTTTTAGAATATATAGCCATCCTCCCTTCTCAGAAAGCTCAACAGACAGAAAATGTACATGTATTTCTTTCAGTCATCAAGCACTTTGGGAGCATGTCATGTGCCTATATATTCCAGGAGGAAGGATACAGAAGGATCTCTCTCAGCTTCCCTTCACACCTTGATTCCTTTCTTCCTGTGGAAAGCAAGTAAGCTTTCCAGGAAGAAGGAAACTTTGGTCACAAATACAAAACTACTGTATTTAATCAGCTTTGTGGGTAAGACAGACGGAATTTTGATATTCATTTGTCCATTGCCTGTGTCTTATTTCTCCATTGATTCCAAACTTAGGAGGACAGAAGGGTATGCTGAATTCCAGATCCAAAGACTGGAAGAAGTAACCATAATCACAACCTCACAGCACCACCCACATCACAGTTCAGTTTTATAAATCATCCTCTTATTCCATAGCTCAGGCATCATGTTCCCAAAAATTATTTCCTGAATCTCATCCTTCACCACATTGAGTTTAGGGGTTAAAACGTAGAGCCAGAAGGTTGAATTGGATCTGAGATGCCCTCTGGGTGTGGTTCTTTATTGTAGCATTAAGTGAATTGTGTTGAAATCAGCTGTTCACTTTCTGACATTCACTGCTGACGGTGAGTCTCTTTCCAACCAGAATAAGTCATATTTGTATTCTCAGCTTCTAACACACCTTTGAGGTGCTTAGCCTTCAGAGAGCATTTTCTGAATTGAAGTAAATTGCCCTCTGAAACTTACCTAAAATCTGAGTATTGGTTATATTTGGCAGGATATTGCCATATTTCATATGGCAGCTGTTCCATGCTGTTCACAAGGAAGGGCTGGTAAACATGTTGGTGTCCTCAGTGTACCAGAGAAACAAAGAAGATTCTCTCTCTTGTCTTTCCCTTGTTCTGGAAGAGATGGTATGAGAATCTTAAGGTGTTTCTCTTGACCTTGAATTCTAGAGCTAATCACTGACCCACAGAGCTGTACAACAGCTTCCCGATCTGTCCTGGCTCCTCTGTGATTGCCTCCTGGTCCAAGCACTGGCTTATCACAGCGTAGCCTGAACTATATACATCCCATCCTTGCTTTTCCTCTTCTCCAAGTGGGAGTTGTAGAACGAGGCTTAGATAATGGAGGACATCCAGCAAGCAATGGCTGTAATACCTGTACTAGTAGACCAGCTGTTTTTTAGAATATATAGCCATCCTCCCTTCTCAGAAAGCTCAACAGACAGAAAATGTACATGTATTTCTTTCAGTCATCAAGCACTTTGGGAGCATGTCATGTGCCTATATATTCCAGGAGGAAGGATACAGAAGGATCTCTCTCAGCTTCCCTTCACACCTTGATTCCTTTCTTCCTGTGGAAAGCAAGTAAGCTTTCCAGGAAGAAGGAAACTTTGGTCACAAATACAAAACTACTGTATTTAATCAGCTTTGTGGGTAAGACAGACGAAATTTTGATATTCATTTGTCCATTGCCTGTGTCTTATTTCTCCATTGATTCCAAACTTAGGAGGACAGAAGGGTATGCTGAATTCCAGATCCAAAGACTGGAAGAAGTAACCATAATCACAACCTCACAGCACCACCCACATCACAGTTCAGTTTTATAAATCATCCTCTTATTCCATAGCTCAGGCATCATGTTCCCAAAAATTATTTCCTGAATCTCATCCTTCACCACATTGAGTTTAGGGGTTAAAACGTAGAGCCAGAAGGTTGAATTGGATCTGAGATGCCCTCTGGGTGTGGTTCTTTATTGTAGCATTAAGTGAATTGTGTTGAAATCAGCTGTTCACTTTCTGACATTCACTGCTGACGGTGAGTCTCTTTCCAACCAGAATAAGTCATATTTGTATTCTCAGCTTCTAACACACCTTTGAGGTGCTTAGCCTTCAGAGAGCATTTTCTGAATTGAAGTAAATTGCCCTCTGAAACTTACCTAAAATCTGAGTATTGGTTATATTTGGCAGGATATTGCCATATTTCATATGGCAGCTGTTCCATGCTGTTCACAAGGAAGGGCTGGTAAACATGTTGGTGTCCTCAGTGTACCAGAGAAACAAAGAAGATTCTCTCTCTTGTCTTTCCCTTGTTCTGGAAGAGATGGTATGAGAATCTTAAGGTGTTTCTCTTGACCTTGAATTCTAGAGCTAATCACTGACCCACAGAGCTGTACAACAGCTTCCCGATCTGTCCTGGCTCCTCTGTGATTGCCTCCTGGTCCAAGCACTGGCTTATCACAGCGTAGCCTGAACTATATACATCCCATCCTTGCTTTTCCTCTTCTCCAAGTGGGGAGTTGTAGAACGAGGCTTAGATAATGGAGGACATGCCACTGTTGGATATTAATCAAAAACTGTAACTCTTGAGGAATGGAGTTTTCTAGAAGGAAATGAGATGAACTCTTGTGTTTGTCATCTCTTAAATGATGAAGTTGGAACTAGAGATGGCTTAGGATTCATATCAGGTTTAAAAACTAAATTGAGTGAAATATTTCTAAGATGCCTTTCTGAATCTATTCGGTTCACACATGCCTCCCTTTTGTTAAAGCCCTAAAGCAATTAAAATTCTGTACCACACAGTTTCTCAGTTGATTGTATATATTGTCTGGTAGTGTTCACTAATTGTTTCTTACATAGAGCTCTTGTTTCTGTAAATAGAGTGTATAATCCTTGGGTTTAGGAAACATGTCTTCCGCTTCCTCATATTCCCCACACATCAACTCTTTCTGAATCTTTGCACAGAGGTAACTCCCTAGCCTCTTTGTCTTCTCCTTCAATTCAAATTTAGAAATGTTCAACTTACAGTGTTTCATAGCTTACCATAGTTTTCTTTTTCTGGCTGCACTGTGCAGCATGTGGGATCTTAGTTTCCCTGCCAGGGATTGAGTTTGTACCCCTTGTATTGAAAGTGCAGAGTCTTAACCACTGGGCCTTAACCTTGGAAAAGTCATCCATGTCATCTCATGGGTATCAGTTAGCAAAGAAAATCCCAGGCCCTCTGGCCAGTCCTTGTCTCCAAACTCTGATTTCCAAAAGGCTCAGCACGTGGCCTATTCTCTCTTTTTTCTATTCTGCCCCAGCTCTTAAACCCCTCCTTCTGTGTCCTCAGTAACTCAAGATGCAGGACTGACAAAAGTTTTCTGTCTCCTCAATCTTTTCTCTGTCCTTCCTCTCACCTTATTTTACCAACGAAGAATTTCTCAACCTCAATGCTGTTGACATTTGGCCCAGATACATCTTGGCTGTGGGAGGCTATCCTGTGAGTGGTGAAATATTTCATAGCATACCTGGCTTTTATCCACTACATCCTGGTGCATAAAATTCCCAACTTTTAGACCTTCCAAATGTCCCTGAGGGGAGCAGAAGCTGAGTGGTGTAAAATCCCCCATGAGATGGGAACTGGTTTGCTAAGGGAACTGACTCTCTTCCAAAGAGACTGCCTCTTTTGAAATAATCTCAAGGTGGAGCTGTTGTCTCCCTGCACATGTCCCCTCACTTAACCCTCCTGTAATTGGGACTGAGGTGGATTTTTTTAAAAAAAAAAAGATTTATTTATTTATTTATTTTTGGTGGGGTGGGGAGGGAGGGGAGCAGGCAGGCCACTTCTATTGGTCTTTCATTTCTCCGTTTTCATCCGTCTTTGTTCTTTGGCTCGTGTGGGCCTCCCATCGCGGTGGCCTCTGTTGTTGCAGAGCACCGGCTCTGGGCGCATGCGCCCCAGACCTCCGGCTCGGTAATTGGACACATCAGTCCAGCCGCTCCGCGGCACGTGGGATCTTCCCAGGCCAGGGCTCGAACTGGCGCCCCTTGCACTGTAAGGCGGTGTCCTTACCCGCTGGACCACCAGGGGAAGCCCTGAGGTGGATTTTTTGATGCTCACTGTCACATCTGTCCATTCTTTTTCCTTTGCCCCCACCTCCCAACCGTTTTAATTGGGACGATTATGTGCTTTCCTTGTGACTCAGATGGTAATGAATCCCCCTGCAATGCTGGGGATCAGGATTCCACTCCTAAATTGGGAAGATCCCCTGAAGGAGTGCATGGCAACCCACTCCAGTATTCTTGCCTGGAGAATCCCATGGACAGAGGAGCCTGGCAGCTACAGTCCATGGGGTCACAAGAGTCGGACATGGCTGAGTGACTAACACTGTCACATTGTGTCATTGATTACATCAGCCTCTATTCCTCATTGTGGTTGCATCTATGGATCTTATATCATTCCCCCCTCATTTTGAACACTTTCATTTCTGGCTCAATGTATTATTTGTAAGCTCAGAATACATAAATATGGTTCTCCCCGTCTGCTGGCCTTTAGTATTTTGGATTATTTTCCAACATGTTCCTCACCCTCACTCAGTTTTTCTCTCCTTGGCACATCCTAGACCTTGCAATGACCAGTACCTGCGACTCTGTGAGCTCAATACATTCTGTTCTCTCCAGTAACCACCTCCTACCTTTCCAGTCTGCTCACTATAGCACTCTGAGTTACTTCTGGTTTTATGAAAAGCATAGAGCTAGATGGGATTAGAAATACAGATGGTTTATTGAGAAAACGCTAATGAAAGTAGAAAGAGGAAGTTGGAATATGTTGGGAGAATCTTCAGATTATACTGCAGGAACCTGTGGATAAGAGAGGACATGAAGGTAGGGTAGGACAGGTCTTAGATTGCGTTGAAGTTCCAAGAAAGCTTTAGCAGAACTGACTGGGAATCTCTGAACCAAAGTGGCCTGTTAGAAGAGTCCTGCATCTTTCAGGATCTGGGTCTTTCATGGTGGGTCTGTTGTCCTCAGTCATTGTGTCAGTGCCAGTGTTGGGCATCTTGGCCCTATTCATTGGGCAGATACACTCCCTGTGCTTGGAGATCTGAGGGGTGCATTTTCATCACCACCAGAGATTCCTATGCTAACACTTCTCATTCTCCTTAATCCCTACTTAAAAACCCCTCTATCTCAATCAATAAAACTGTATTTTTCAAAAAAAAAAAAGACCCGATTCATCCTCAATTCTTCTCTTTTCCTTTCCCCCTATATGAGGTCGGTCAGGAATTCCTATTGGCTCTTTCTTCAAAGCGTCTACAGTCTGACTGCTTCTCTCCACCGTCAGTGGGACTACTCAGGTTCCAGCACCTCCCCACTTCCACTAGATAGTTGCTCTAACTTCCAAAATGATTTGTCTGTTTCTATATTTGCTGATAGTCTGTTCTCAACATGTGTGATCTTTCTAAAACAAAGTTAAATTATATTATTCTGTACGCAAACTTTTGCAGTGACTTCTTATTTCAGTCAGACAATAAGCTGAAGTCTTTACAGTGACCAGTAAACCCCATCTGATCTGCCTGCCCAATCTCCAACTCCCCATAAGATCCCTGACCTCAGATCTCCCCAAATGCCTTTGCCACAGGCATATTCGTCCTCCTTACTGTTTCCTGAACTTGGCAACAGCACTTCTTCCCTAGGCATTTGCATTTTTCCCCACTGCCAGGTTCCTCTTATACTCCTTTTCTTTAGTTGTTGTTCAAGCACTGTTGTGTCCAATCCTTTGTGACCTTATGGAGCTCAGCACTCCAGGCTTCTCTGTCCTTCACCATCTCCCAGAGTTTGCTCAAACTCAAGTCCTTTGAGTCAGTGATACCATCCAATCACCTCATTCTCTGCTGCCCTCTTCTCCTTTTGCTTTCAGTCTTTGCCAGAATCAGGGTGTTTTCCAATGAGGCTATTTGCACCAGGTGACTAAAGTATTGGAGCTGTGGCTTCAGGAACATACCTTCTAATGAAGGTTCAGGGTTGTTTTCCTGGTTTGATCTCCTTGCATTCCAAGGGACTCTCGAGAGTCTTCTCCAAAACCACAGTTCAAAGACATCAATTCTTCAGCACTCAACCTTCTTTATGGTGCAGCTCCTACATTCATACCTGACTACAGGAAGAACCATAGCTTTGACTACATGTACCTTTGTTGGCAAAGTGATATCTCTGTTTTTTAATATACTGTCTAGGTTTGTCATAGCTTTCTTTCCAAGGAGCAAGTGTCTTTTAATTCCATGGCTGCAGTCACCATCTGCAGTGATTTTGAAGCCAAAGAAAATAAAAAGTTACCGCTTCCACTTTTCCCCATCTACTTGCCAAACTATTGTGGTTATCTAGATCATTAAGACCTTTTTCATGTGTGTAATTCTTCTGTGTTTTTTTTCTCACTTTTTCCCTCTTCTTAATCTGACTGCTTCTCTCACCGTCAGTGGGACTACTCAGGTTCCAGCACCTCCCCACTTCCACTAGATAGTTGCTCTAACTTCCAAAATGATTTGTCTGTTTCTATATTTGCTGATAGTCTGTTCTCAACATGTGTGATCTTTCTAAAACAAAGTTAAATTATATTATTCTGTACGCAAACTTTTGCAGTGACTTCTTATTTCAGTCAGACAATAAGCTGAAGTCTTTACAGTGACCAGTAAACCCCATCTGATCTGCCTGCCCAATCTCCAACTCCCCATAAGATCCCTGACCTCAGATCTCCCCAAATGCCTTTGCCACAGGCATATTCGTCCTCCTTACTGTTTCCTGAACTTGGCAACAGCACTTCTTCCCTAGGCATTTGCATTTTTCCCCACTGCCAGGTTCCTCTTATACTCCTTTTCTTTAGTTGTTGTTCAAGCACTGTTGTGTCCAATCCTTTGTGACCTTATGGAGCTCAGCACTCCAGGCTTCTCTGTCCTTCACCATCTCCCAGAGTTTGCTCAAACTCAAGTCCTTTGAGTCAGTGATACCATCCAATCACCTCATTCTCTGCTGCCCTCTTCTCCTTTTGCTTTCAGTCTTTGCCAGAATCAGGGTGTTTTCCAATGAGGCTATTTGCACCAGGTGACTAAAGTATTGGAGCTGTGGCTTCAGGAACATACCTTCTAATGAAGGTTCAGGGTTGTTTTCCTGGTTTGATCTCCTTGCATTCCAAGGGACTCTCGAGAGTCTTCTCCAAAACCACAGTTCAAAGACATCAATTCTTCAGCACTCAACCTTCTTTATGGTGCAGCTCCTACATTCATACCTGACTACAGGAAGAACCATAGCTTTGACTACATGTACCTTTGTTGGCAAAGTGATATCTCTGTTTTTTAATATACTGTCTAGGTTTGTCATAGCTTTCTTTCCAAGGAGCAAGTGTCTTTTAATTCCATGGCTGCAGTCACCATCTGCAGTGATTTTGAAGCCAAAGAAAATAAAAAGTTACCGCTTCCACTTTTTCCCCATCTACTTGCCAAACTATTGTGGTTATCTAGATCATTAAGACCTTTTTTCATGTGTGTAATTCTTCTGTGTATTCTCACTACCTCTTCTTAATCTCTTCTACTTCTGTTAGGTCCTTGCCATTTCTGTCCTTCATTATGCCCATCTTTGCTTGAATATTCCCTGATGTCTCCAATTTTCTTGAAGAAATCTCTAGTCTGTCCCATTCTATTGTTTTAATCTATTTATTTGCATTGCTCATTTAAGAAGGCCTTCTTATCTCTCCTTGCTGTTCTCTGGAACTCTGCATTCAGTCAGGTGTATCTTTCCCTTTTTCACTTGCCTTTCCCTTCCTTTAAGTCAGTGCTTAAACATCACCTTTCAGTGTATCCTACCAGGCCTCTCTTCTTTACATCGCAGTCACCCTCCAAAGAAAGCACTCCTCCTCTGTTCTACTGATTCCTTTTCCATAGTACATACCACTGTCCAAGATGTTATATGATTTATTTTGCTTATCATTTATTATCTATCTCCTCCTTGCTTAAAATGTAAACTCCATGCTAGCAGATACCATAGACTCTCTTATTCACTGATGCATCCCAAGCACCTGGAACATTTCCTGGCAGACAGGACTCAGGAGATATTTGTTGAATAAATAATGAATGAATGAGACCATGAATGAACCACACCTTATTTCATGTATCCCTGTGACTCTGGGCACTATAATCAGGTATTCTTAAGGCTTTATGAGGGTGTTATTCAACCATATTTTTACTGTGTATCAATTAAATATAGTTGAAGTGTTCTTATAGACATCAGCAATTGAATACAGAATTTTGCTAAGAGTCAGCAAAATGAGCAGAGTTTCCCCTTCAATCAAGACACGTAAAGTCTAGTTATATGCTTGGAGAAGATAGATGCATATCTAGAAGAAAATTTCTCTTCTTTTGAATTTAAAGCATTATTTGGGAGTTCTGTCATCCCCTTTGCTTTATCATTCCATTTGCTACTTATTGAAAGTTTGTTATGGGCTCATCACTTTTTTGAATAATCCCAAGCCTCAGAGTGATGTTAGGATCAGAGCTAGGAATTGGAATGAACAGATGCCTGATTTTCTCCTGGATGTCCATTTATGCCTGTGTGGTTTATTCTATGACAAACAAACAAAAACTATGGCACATAATAAAAAGTGTATGTTGGTAGGCAAAAATACTTCTTTCCCAAAGACAGGACTTTCTGGTATATGCAAGCCTAAAGATAAAAGGGAAGAAACTATCTTTTTATTCTAATGTAATTTTGAGAGATGCTTGCCTACCTCTGGCCCCCAGGCTTCCCAGATGGCTCAGAGGGTAAAGAATCTGCCTGCAGAGCAGGAGACATAGAAGACACGGGTTCCATCTGGGGTTGTGATGGTGCCCCAAAGTAGGTCTTGGCAACACACTCCAATATTCTTGCCTGGAGAATCTCATGGACAGAGGAACCTGGTGGGTCGTTTACAGGGCTATTCACCTTTTCCCCCAAGTCAGTGCTTAAACATCACCTTTCAGTGTATCCTACCAGGCCTCTCTTCTTTACATCGCAGTCACCCTCCAAAGAAAGCACCTCCTCTGTTCTACTGATTCCTTTTCCATAGTACATACCACTGTCCAAGATGTTATATGATTTATTTTGCTTATCATTTATTATCTATCTCCTCCTTGCTTAAAATGTAAACTCCATGCTAGCAGATACCATAGACTCTCTTATTCACTGATGCATCCCAAGCACCTGGAACATTTCCTGGCAGACAGGACTCAGGAGATATTTGTTGAATAAATAATGAATGAATGAGACCATGAATGAACCACACCTTATTTCATGTATCCCTGTGACTCTGGGCACTATAATCAGGTATTCTTAAGGCTTTATGAGGGTGTTATTCAACCATATTTTTACTGTGTATCAATTAAATATAGTTGAAGTGTTCTTATAGACATCAGCAATTGAATACAGAATTTTGCTAAGAGTCAGCAAAATGAGCAGAGTTTCCCCTTCAATCAAGACACATAAAGTCTAGTTATATGCTTGGAGAAGATAGATGCATATCTAGAAGAAAATTTCTCTTCTTTTGAATTTAAAGCATTATTTGGGAGTTCTGTCATCCCCTTTGCTTTATCATTCCATTTGCTACTTATTGAAAGTTTGTTATGGGCTCATCACTTTTTTGAATAATCCCAAGCCTCAGAGTGATGTTAGGATCAGAGCTAGGAATTGGAATGAACAGATGCCTGATTTTCTCCTGGATGTCCATTTATGCCTGTGTGGTTTATTCTATGACAAACAAACAAAAACTATGGCACATAATAAAAAGTGTATGTTGGTAGGCAAAAATACTTCTTTCCCAAAGACAGGACTTTCTGGTATATGCAAGCCTAAAGATAAAAGGGAAGAAACTATCTTTTTATTCTAATGTAATTTTGAGAGATGCTTGCCTACCTCTGGCCCCCAGGCTTCCCAGATGGCTCAGAGGGTAAAGAATCTGCCTGCAGAGCAGGAGACATAGAAGACACAGGTTCCATCTGGGGTTGTGATGGTTCCCCAAAGTAGGTCTTGGCAACCCACTCCAATATTCTTGCCTGGAGAATCTCATGGACAGAGGAACCTGGTGGGCTACAGTTCACAGGGTCACAGAGTCAGACACAACTGAAAAGAGAGCACACATGCCTGTGCCTTTGGCCCCTGAAGGATAACAATGAAGTGCATCCTCTGGTGAAGACTTGAGTAGGGCATAGTGGGTCCCCTTTTAAAGTATGGTGTTTTAAATACCACATTATTTTCAATCTGATTATTTCTAGAAGTGGTTAGAAGAATCAAGCATATTGTGGTCAAGTGATTTTTATTTTTGTATTATTTTTTAACATTGGCAGAACTAAATCTTACTCTTTATCCCCTTCACCCCAACCTTTCTACATGGACTTAATTTTGCTATTTGAAGTGTGATTTAATATTGGAAGTATTTAAAGTATAAAAATACTCACTGTGTTTTAAAGAGGTAACAGCACTGGTGTCCTCAGTAGTCCCTGACTGTAACTGCTCCCAAAGGCTTTGATGAACACTGAGAAACTCTCATAAAAGGAGGGTTCTTTGCCCCAAACAGAACTGGCGATGGCATGTCGGACAGATCTGTCAACACAGGCTAACAATCCTGATTGATCTCCTAAGAAAAAGATCCTGCTGACACTGGTACTAAGCTAACTAGACATCAACTCTGCCTGAACATGTCACTGCTATAAGCCTTCCCTGTTTCCTGCCCAACCCACCAGGGGCTGTTAGTTTCTGGGATGAATTTCAAATTCACGCGAGAACAAGGAAGCATTGGCTAATGTGCATTCACGTACTGTGATTTTCTGCAGATGGTCTCTGGATAGCAGGCAAAGGAGAGCCACACAGGGTCTCCTGCCATCAGTCTGTGCTCTGGCTTCCCAGAACTCCTCCAGAAAGGGTTACAACACCGCTAGAGTCAAGCACCCAAGGCTGTGGTATTTGCTGTGTATAAATATTTGTTTCCCATTGGGGAAAATATTACACATTCTTCTAAAGCTATGATCCTGAAAAAAGGAAATGTGAATGTATGGTAGCCAGAGAATGATTACATTTGCAAATATGAGTAAATGATGGGAGCTTTCTTTGTGGTTACACAGTGGGACAGTTAAGGGGTAATTAGCCATCTCTCTGAAACTGGAAAGAAGTCATTTCCCATAACTTGAGTCTACCCACTCATCCTGAAGTTAGGAAAGAGAATTGAGGGGTTTTTCCATCTCATTTATTTTATATCACAACAACCTGTTCAGTTAGGTAATTGATAGATAACTCATGCTATCAATGGCTAATGATAACTTAGTTGGGGAAGAGAAAATGGAAGTGAATGGTGTGAACTTGGCTTTGGTGTTACAATGTTTATCCTTGCTGTGTTAGGCAACATTAGCTTCACTGAATCTTTGGTAGATGGTTAAACTAATCCTTGGTTATCTTAGTAATAGAAATGGAATGACCTGGTGAAGAGAGCAAGGGCCTTAGGGTTGGATGGCCTCAGGTTCAGTCCTGGCTTTTGTCACATGTGGTTGTGACCAAGTTCTTTTTCTAGTCTCAATTCTTAGGCATTGCATGTGCAATGTTATAATGATTTCATAAGTATTTGGGAGACTAATCTTTTCAAAAGGAATTAAAAGCCTGGGGAACAATGATGATTCCAGGTTAAACTCTCCATAAAAACAACCTGTATTAATTTTTAATAGAGAAGTGATGTAAATAATTCAAGCAGTAGGTAATGTAAAATTACTTGCATTATTTTAATTTATCTTAGTTCTGAATTATATCTTTTTGGACAGGCTAATTTCTTCAACTATGTGGGATACCATTTATTATGATATCCTAAAGGGCTTAAACAGGGAAGCATTGGCTAATGTGCATTCACGTACTGTGATTTTCTGCAGATGGTCTCTGGATAGCAGGCAAAGGAGAGCCACACAGGGTCTCCTGCCATCAGTCTGTGCTCTGGCTTCCCAGAACTCCTCCAGAAAGGGTTACAACACCGCTAGAGTCAAGCACCCAAGGCTGTGGTATTTGCTGTGTATAAATATTTGTTTCCCATTGGGGAAAATATTACACATTCTTCTAAAGCTATGATCCTGAAAAAAGGAAATGTGAATGTATGGTAGCCAGAGAATGATTACATTTGCAAATATGAGTAAATGATGGGAGCTTTCTTTGTGGTTACACAGTGGGACAGTTAAGGGGTAATTAGCCATCTCTCTGAAACTGGAAAGAAGTCATTTCCCATAACTTGAGTCTACCCACTCATCCTGAAGTTAGGAAAGAGAATTGAGGGGTTTTTCCATCTCATTTATTTTATATCACAACAACCTGTTCAGTTAGGTAATTGATAGATAACTCATGCTATCAATGGCTAATGATAACTTAGTTGGGGAAGAGAAAATGGAAGTGAATGGTGTGAACTTGGCTTTGGTGTTACAATGTTTATCCTTGCTGTGTTAGGCAACATTAGCTTCACTGAATCTTTGGTAGATGGTTAAACTAATCCTTGGTTATCTTAGTAATAGAAATGGAATGACCTGGTGAAGAGAGCAAGGGCCTTAGGGTTGGATGGCCTCAGGTTCAGTCCTGGCTTTTGTCACATGTGGTTGTGACCAAGTTCTTTTTCTAGTCTCAATTCTTAGGCATTGCATGTGCAATGTTATAATGATTTCATAAGTATTTGGGAGACTAATCTTTTCAAAAGGAATTAAAAGCCTGGGGAACAATGATGATTCCAGGTTAAACTCTCCATAAAAACAACCTGTATTAATTTTTAATAGAGAAGTGATGTAAATAATTCAAGCAGTAGGTAATGTAAAATTACTTGCATTATTTTAATTTATCTTAGTTCTGAATTATATCTTTTTGGACAGGCTAATTTCTTCAACTATGTGGGATACCATTTATTATGATATCCTCAAATGGCATGTTCTTAAACTTGCTCTCTAGAAAAACCAAAAGAACCCTGATTTGTATCACTTACTAATATGTGGGGTATGAATGTTTCCACCATGGCTGACTTCCAGCTTATAACATTTTAACAGCCATCTCTCAAATGCCCTGAATATTAACTGTTGCCTCTCGTGAGCCTGTGACAAGTCAGCACACCCTTGAGATCTTCCTCTTGGAAGTGAGAAGCCTCAGACACATGTTTTATTATCTTGCTTATGATCATGCAATTCCAAAAAGCAGAGCTAGAGTGGAAATTGTCATATTCTCATCTAGTGCACTTGTTCTTGCTCTGTTCTTTTTGCCTAAAGTCTTCTGGGATCATAAAGTGCTTCGTTGTGTCCAGGTCTTTGTGACTTCATGAACTGTAGTCCTCTAGGCTTCTATGTCCATGGGATTTTCTTGGCAAGAATCCTGGAGTTGGTTTCCATGCCCTCCTCCAGGGGATCTTCCCAACCCACAAATCGAACCCACATCTCCTGCATTTCCTGCATTGCATGTGGATTCTTTATAGCTGAGCTACCAGGGATGCCCACCTTGTCATAAAGGTGAGCTTAGTAAATCATAAAGGTAGGTTGATAAATAGAAAATAAGAAAACTACTTCCATATGAAAACAGTAGTGTTGCACAGAAGAACATAAAAATACTCATTTCCCCACATAGGGTTCAATACTTGATCATATCAAATTTACATTATATTGCTTGTTAATCTTTAGAAATGAAAATATACATTATTGCTACACATCATATTACTTCGGTAACTGATGTGAAAGCAAAATAATATAAGCCTTCATTCTGTTCAAGCATTAAGTCAGAAAAATATGTCTCTGTTTAAGAAAGGAATCAATTTTAATTAAAAGTGAACTCTGAAGTAAGTCATTTAGACCTAAAGATACTTTTGGGGGGTAAAGGCTCTATGCTGTAAATTGTTTCTCTTTGTTAATAAGAAAAGCCAAGGTTGCTTATGGACTAAATAATTCAAGCAGTAGGTAATGTAAAATTACTTGCATTATTTTAATTTATCTTAGTTCTGAATTATATCTTTTTGGACAGGCTAATTTCTTCAACTATGTGGGATACCATTTATTATGATATCCTCAAATGGCATGTTCTTAAACTTGCTCTCTAGAAAAACCAAAAGAACCCTGATTTGTATCACTTACTAATATGTGGGGTATGAATGTTTCCACCATGGCTGACTTCCAGCTTATAACATTTTAACAGCCATCTCTCAAATGCCCTGAATATTAACTGTTGCCTCTCGTGAGCCTGTGACAAGTCAGCACACCCTTGAGATCTTCCTCTTGGAAGTGAGAAGCCTCAGACACATGTTTTATTATCTTGCTTATGATCATGCAATTCCAAAAAGCAGAGCTAGAGTGGAAATTGTCATATTCTCATCTAGTGCACTTGTTCTTGCTCTGTTCTTTTTGCCTAAAGTCTTCTGGGATCATAAAGTGCTTCGTTGTGTCCAGGTCTTTGTGACTTCATGAACTGTAGTCCTCTAGGCTTCTATGTCCATGGGATTTTCTTGGCAAGAATCCTGGAGTTGGTTTCCATGCCCTCCTCCAGGGGATCTTCCCAACCCACAAATCGAACCCACATCTCCTGCATTTCCTGCATTGCATGTGGATTCTTTATAGCTGAGCTACCAGGATGCCCACCTTGTCATAAAGGTGAGCTTAGTAAATCATAAAGGTAGGTTGATAAATAGAAAATAAGAAAACTACTTCCATATGAAAACAGTAGTGTTGCACAGAAGAACATAAAAATACTCATTTCCCCACATAGGGTTCAATACTTGATCATATCAAATTTACATTATATTGCTTGTTAATCTTTAGAAATGAAAATATACATTATTGCTACACATCATATTACTTCGGTAACTGATGTGAAAGCAAAATAATATAAGCCTTCATTCTGTTCAAGCATTAAGTCAGAAAAATATGTCTCTGTTTAAGAAAGGAATCAATTTTAATTAAAAGTGAACTCTGAAGTAAGTCATTTAGACCTAAAGATACTTTTGGGGGGTAAAGGCTCTATGCTGTAAATTGTTTCTCTTTGTTAATAAGAAAAGCCAAGGTTGCAGGATATTTATGACTTGGAGAGCTAAAGAAAGAGCATGTTAGTAAATAATCAAATTGAGACAAAGGAAGACTGAAAACTTGGCTTTGAACAGTTACAGTTGGCAGATTTCTTGTACAAAGACTTTCCCTTTCAGACAATGTTAAGAGGTAAAGACTCTCTTGCGTGTATGTCCATCCTACGTCACTTCAGTCATGTCCAACTCCTTGCGACCCTATGGACTGCAGCCCACCAGGCAACTCTGTGCATGGATTCTCCAGACAAGAATCCTGGAGTGAGTTGCCATTGCCTTCTCCAGGGAGCCTTTCCAACCCGGGCATCCAACCCACATCTCCTGTTTTGGCACGAGATGAGCCACCAGAGATCCTCACTCATTGTTAAGATCCAGTTAAAATTTTCTTTTCCAAATGTTTTCTCTGACCTTGCCACCTCACTGTTTTTTAAAAATTACCTTTACAGATTTTTTTTTCTGAAAGTGTAGACATGTTGTGATCTGAATAAGAGTTCAGACCCTGAAACTAACTTCCTGGGTTTTTTTTTTTTTTTGAGATATAATTGACATAGAACATTACCTTAGTTTCAGGTGCACACAGTAATGATTTAATACCTATATCTATTGTGAAATGATTACTACAATAAAGCTAGGTAGCATCTATCACCTCAGATAATTACAATTATTTTTTTCTTGATAACTTTTAAGATCTGTTCTCTTAGAAACTTTCAAATATACAGTGCAGTGTTATTAACTATAGTCATCATACATAATACATCCCCAGGACTTACTTTTCTTAGGATGGAAGCTTGTATCTTTTGACCCCTACTTAACCCATTTTATTTACAAATACTCTCTGTCTCTGGCAACCACCAGTTTGTTCTCTGAATCTGTGAGTTTGAGATGTTTCTTGTTTGCTTGTTTTTTTCTTTTGAATTCTCAGTATAAGTGTGACCATTGAACAACTGTCTCTCTCTCTCTCTCTCTCTCTCTCTTTTGTTTTCTATTTCACTTAAGGTAATGCTCTTATGGTCCATCCATATTGTCACAAACAATAAACTTTCTTCTTTCTTTTGGGGGTAAAACACATTCTGTGTGTGTTTCACATTTTCTTTACACATCCATCTATTGGTGGACCCTTATATTGCTTTCACATCTTAGCAATCATAAGTAATACTTCAGTGAACATGTGAGCACATATATCTTTTCAAGTTACTGTTTTTGTTTCCTTTGAATAAATACCCAGATGTGAGATTGCTGGACCATACAGTAGTTTTTTTAAGTATTTTTTAGGAACCACAATACTATGTTCCATAATAGCTTACATTCCCCCTGAAGTGCACAAGGACTCCCTTTTCTCCACAGCCCACCAGCATTTGTTAACTCTTGTCTTTTTGATAGTTGCCCTTCTTACAAATGTGAGGTAATAGCTCATTGCAGTTTTGATTCACATTTCCCTGGCAATTAGTGATGTTGAGCACCTTCTTGTATGCCTATTGGCCATGTCTATGTCTTCTTGGGAAAAATAGCTTTTCAGATCTTTTGCTCATGATTTAGCTGAGTTTTTATTCTGTTGTTCTATAAGAGTTCCTTTGGTATTTTAAAAATTGATGATTTATCAGGCATGTAGTTTACAAATATTTTCTCCCGTTCCATACATTACCTTTTCATTATTGATGATTTCCTTAGCATTGTAGAGCTTTTAACTTCTGCCTCGGTTTGATTTATTTTTGTTATCTGGATACTGATAGCATGCATTCTGATAATGAAAGGAACTGTATAAGGCCTTGCATGATGTAGTCTGGAATGTATTGGCTTGACCATAAAGTTTATGTGGCTAATGAATACATTGTTCAATAAAGTTCTTGGTAAAATGAAAAATATGCCTTTTATTTTCACTTAAAACAGAATGAACGTTTTGGCCAACCCAATAGGTTTCATTTTGTTTTCTTCTAAATGTATTGAAAACCCACGTATGATATAAGGATATGTTGTCATGGTCTTTTGTGAACCCTTCCCAGCATCTCCCCTTTTATTGCTGCACCTGAAGGGCATGATCCATGTCACATCATAGCTGATGCTCTAAGAAAGTCTGGTGGTCTTCTTTTCTAAGTTGGCAGGGAACTTTGTTTGCTGAAGTCAAGGGGCTGGTGTTACATAAGAGGCCAATGTTGAGGGGACCTCAGGTTGGCTCAGAATCTGACAAAATGGTAACAGAAACTTCCTGGGCAGCACCCAGGCCTCTGACGACGCTGCATTACCAATACAGCTAAGGTATCTGGCAGGGACTCCTCCACCTTGAAAGAAAAGCCATTTCTCTTATCGCCCAAACTTTGTATAGGAACCTCATTCCGTCTATAGACAAACTTGCTACCCTGAGTCTACAGAAGAAAATAGATTGTTTTTCTCTAAATGAGAAAGGTTACCTTGTACCTTGCTACAGTTACAAGGACTCCTTTTCTCCACAGCCCACCAGCATTTGTTAACTCTTGTCTTTTGATAGTTGCCCTTCTTACAAATGTGAGGTAATAGCTCATTGCAGTTTTGATTCACATTTCCCTGGCAATTAGTGATGTTGAGCACCTTCTTGTATGCCTATTGGCCATGTCTATGTCTTCTTGGGAAAAATAGCTTTTCAGATCTTTTGCTCATGATTTAGCTGAGTTTTTATTCTGTTGTTCTATAAGAGTTCCTTTGGTATTTTAAAAATTGATGATTTATCAGGCATGTAGTTTACAAATATTTTCTCCCGTTCCATACATTACCTTTTCATTATTGATGATTTCCTTAGCATTGTAGAGCTTTTAACTTCTGCCTCGGTTTGATTTATTTTTGTTATCTGGATACTGATAGCATGCATTCTGATAATGAAAGGAACTGTATAAGGCCTTGCATGATGTAGTCTGGAATGTATTGGCTTGACCATAAAGTTTATGTGGCTAATGAATACATTGTTCAATAAAGTTCTTGGTAAAATGAAAAATATGCCTTTTATTTTCACTTAAAACAGAATGAACGTTTTGGCCAACCCAATAGGTTTCATTTTGTTTTCTTCTAAATGTATTGAAAACCCACGTATGATATAAGGATATGTTGTCATGGTCTTTTGTGAACCCTTCCCAGCATCTCCCTTCTATTGCTGCACCTGAAGGGCATGATCCATGTCACATCATAGCTGATGCTCTAAGAAAGTCTGGTGGCCTTCTTTTCTAAGTTGGCAGGGAACTTTGTTTGCTGAAGTCAAGGGGCTGGTGTTACATAAGAGGCCAATGTTGAGGGGACCTCAGGTTGGCTCAGAATCTGACAAAATGGTAACAGAAACTTCCTGGGCAGCACCCAGGCCTCTGACGACGCTGCATTACCAATACAGCTAAGGTATCTGGCAGGGACTCCTCCACCTTGAAAGAAAAGCCATTTCTCTTATCGCCCAAACTTTGTATAGGAACCTCATTCCGTCTATAGACAAACTTGCTACCCTGAGTCTACAGAAGAAAATAGATTGTTTTTTCTCTAAATGAGAAAGGTTACCTTGTACCAGGTCCCTTGCAAATAAAAGTAGTTAAACCGTTAATGGAATTCATGTAGTTAATAGATTTCCTTTCCTGCAAGGAAAGAGTAAAAGTACTGTTTTCCCCTAAATTTTGTTTTCTCCTCCAGACAGTACTTCTAATAAAACAGGTTTACTCATCAATTGATTTAATCAGTGGATTTAAATGGTGCTTGACATTGAACCTAGTGATTATGACTTTGCTGTATTTATGTGTTTAGCACATTTGCTCTGGCATGCTTATTAAACACAGCAAATAATTTACAAGGTCTGTTGGTTCTTTGCAGTGGAAGGAAGCAGAGAGCACTGTGCTTCCTCTCTTCTGCCCTCTTGAGCATCTCATTCTTTCTAAGGCCTCGTGCATGTAGGTTTGCACATGTTTATAGGCTGTAGATGAGCTTGTTTCAATTAACTTGAAACAAAGTTTTCTGGTTATATATGTTTTCCCATCTAAAGAATACCTAATTTGGGAACTTTAAGGCATTCTGATTGGGAGAGAAGGACACAAATTTACTTCCTGTTTCCTAAATGAACTCCATAAATATCCCATTTCTAGACAAGGAGATAGGACAGTAGTGGGGAAGAGAGGTGGTCAGAACATAAAATGCTTCTTTGATTCTGACCATATGCACTCTTTAAGCTGCTCCTTTTACATGCAGCCCTTCCTGGTGATAGAATTATGCAGTGATCAGTGCACTGCAGTTGATATTGTCTTATGCTATTTTAAGGCAGCTTTTAAAACTTGATTTTGGGGGACTTCTCTGGCAGTCCAGTGGTTAAGACTTCACCTTCCACTGTAGGGGGTGTGGGTTTGATCCCTGGTTGAAGAACTAAGATCCCACATGTCTTGCAGCCAAAAAATCAAAACATACAACAGAAACAATAGTATAACAAACATATAAAGATTTGAAAAATGATCTGCATCAAAAAACAAACCAAAAAATAAACATAAATCATTTTTAAAGACTTTCACTTGTTTTCCTTGGCACTGGAAACCTGATACTTACTTCTTTTGCATCTTCCACAGCCCACACTGTAGTGTCAGCCCTCAGTGTGTGCCCTGTGAATACTTGGACTACTTGTCCCCTGAGGAAAAATGCTTATCTGTCTCCCAACACTGGCGTAGGTACAGACAGTACTACTGGATATTCAAAATGTTCATTTCTTACCCTTCAAAAAAGAAATACACTTTCTCTAGCTTGACCAGAGGTCCCGTCCTTTTAACTGACGCCATTTTCACGGTTGTTTTAAATAGAGCATAGCTGTCTCTTTTGACTCCATGAAATATTGTCCTTCTGCCAACCTTATTGACTTTGCCTAGCTTTAATGGGAATATAAGCAACTGTGAAAGACCCAATAATCTCAGCTCTTTTAAAGAAATCAATGTATCCAGCAGGTGCTTTCCTCAGCACCTGGTGCTCACTTCCCCAAGCATGTTGAAGATAGAGAAGACATGCTCACTAACCCGTGAGCCCCTGGAGAGTGCCTTTAGCCCAGGGAGCTCCAACCTCCAGGATCTAATGCCTGATGATCTGAGGTGGAGCTCATGTGATAATAATAGGAAATAAAGTACACAATAAATGTAATGCACTTGAATCATCCTGAATCCATGCTGCCCCGCAGCCCATGAAAGAAATCGTCTTTCACAAAACCAGTCCCTGCTACCAAAATGGTTGGTAAAACTAACTAGAAGGCAGACGGAGAAGGGATGACAGAGGATGAGATGATTGGATGGTATCATTGCGCCAATAGACATGAGTTTGAGTAAACTCTGGGAGATGGTGAAGGACAGGGAAGCCTGGCTTGCTGCAGTCCATGGGGTCACAAAGAATTGGACACAACTGAATGACTGAACTGACTGCTATTTTAACAGACTTCTCATAAGTCTGGACTTTTGTGTACAGCCTACCTCTTCTTCTTGCTCTTCCTCCTTTTCTGGCAGCCCCGCAGTTGTGGTTTCTGCAAGTTCATTCTAATTAGCAGCCCATTTTCATGCTGTTTTCCCTGAAGGAGTCACTGTCCTTCCTGGCTCTGGTCTCCTAAGGCTGACACAGTCCTGTAAGCAACCAGCGTTTCCCCTGCTACATGAGGAGTGCATCATCCCTTTCTTAAGCAGTGCCGTTTTTAAGTTCCCTTAAGTCTTAGCTTATTCATATGGTGGTAGTGATTTAGTGGCTAAACTTGCATATTCCACACTTGTGACCCCCTAGACTGTAGCCCGTGGATCCTCTGTCCTTGGGATTTCCCAGATAAGAATACTGGAGTGGGTTGCCATTTCTTCCTCCAGGGTATCTTTCTGACTCAGGGATTGAACCAGCATCTCCTGCATTTGGCAGGCAGGTTCTATACCACTGACGGGCCAGGGAAACCCATGTTATTAATATAAGAGATAAGAAAATGGATATAGTCTAATTTGTGAATGGTAATGTTGTGGGTGACCTGCTTTGGGCTCTTTTAAAGAAATCAATGTATCCAGCAGGTGCTTTCCTCAGCACCTGGTGCTCACTTCCCCAAGCATGTTGAAGATAGAGAAGACATGCTCACTAACCCGTGAGCCCCTGGAGAGTGCCTTTAGCCCAGGGAGCTCCAACCTCCAGGATCTAATGCCTGATGATCTGAGGTGGAGCTCATGTGATAATAATAGGAAATAAAGTACACAATAAATGTAATGCACTTGAATCATCCTGAATCCATGCTGCCCCGCAGCCCATGAAAGAAATCGTCTTTCACAAAACCAGTCCCTGCTACCAAAATGGTTGGTAAAACTAACTAGAAGGCAGACGGAGAAGGGGATGACAGAGGATGAGATGATTGGATGGTATCATTGCGCCAATAGACATGAGTTTGAGTAAACTCTGGGAGATGGTGAAGGACAGGGAAGCCTGGCTTGCTGCAGTCCATGGGGTCACAAAGAATTGGACACAACTGAATGACTGAACTGACTGCTATTTTAACAGACTTCTCATAAGTCTGGACTTTTGTGTACAGCCTACCTCTTCTTCTTGCTCTTCCTCCTTTTCTGGCAGCCCCGCAGTTGTGGTTTCTGCAAGTTCATTCTAATTAGCAGCCCATTTTCATGCTGTTTTCCCTGAAGGAGTCACTGTCCTTCCTGGCTCTGGTCTCCTAAGGCTGACACAGTCCTGTAAGCAACCAGCGTTTCCCCTGCTACATGAGGAGTGCATCATCCCTTTCTTAAGCAGTGCCGTTTTTAAGTTCCCTTAAGTCTTAGCTTATTCATATGGTGGTAGTGATTTAGTGGCTAAACTTGCATATTCCACACTTGTGACCCCATAGACTGTAGCCCGTAAGGGGATCCTCTGTCCTTGGGATTTCCCAGATAAGAATACTGGAGTGGGTTGCCATTTCTTCCTCCAGGGTATCTTTCTGACTCAGGGATTGAACCAGCATCTCCTGCATTTGGCAGGCAGGTTCTATACCACTGACGGGCCAGGGAAACCCATGTTATTAATATAAGAGATAAGAAAATGGATATAGTCTAATTTGTGAATGGTAATGTTGTGGGTGACCTGCTTTGGGCAATATTATAGATTGGATATTTGCATCTTCTCAAACTTCATGTGCTGTGCTTAGTCTCTAAGCCCTGTCTGACTCTCTGCAACCCCATGGACTGCAGCCCTGCAGGCTCTTCTGTCCGTGGGAACTCTTCAGGCAAGAATACCAGAGTGGGTTGCCATGCCCTTCTCCGGGGGATCTTCCCAACCCAGGATCAAACCCAGGTCTCTTGCATTGCAGATGGATTCTTTACCATCTAAGTCTTCATGGTGATGCCTTCATCACCATTGAGAGGGCAGGATAGCATTTGGAAGTGAGATTTTGGGGAGATAATTGGGTTTGGATGAGGTTATTGATGTGGAAACTCCCTCCCCCATGATGGGATTGGGCGCCCTAATAAAGGGGATGAAGTGATCAGAGCTCTTTTTCTTTGCCATGTGAGGGCATAGTAAGAGAGTGCATGCATGCATGCTTAGTAGTTTGAATTGAGTTTGAGTTTGTGTGACCCTGTGATCTGTAGTCTTCTAGGCTCCTCTGTCCATGGGACGATCCAGGAAAGAACACTGGAGTGAATTGCCATACCTTCCTCCAGGGATCTTCCTGATCTGGGGATTGAACCTGCCTCTCCTGTGCCTCCTGCATTGCAGTAGGATTCTTTAACTGCTGAGTCATCAGGGAACCCCATAGTAAGAAGGTGACCCTTGCCAAACCATGGAGAGAGCTCTTACCTTTCAAACCAAGAAACTAGACCAGGAACCAGATGGGCCAGCACTTTGATGTTGGACTTCTCAGCCTACAGAACTGCAAGAAATATATTTCTTTTAAATTGCCCTGGCTATGATACTTTTGTAATAGGCCTGCACTGACTTAAGATGGTCTGCTTCTCTGGCACTTGGGTAAGTATAGGATCTGAAGAATTTGCTAAGGGCTCAATAATCAGTGATTTCCTGTCTACTGATTAAGAATGCCTGATATTTTGTGCTTATCTTTGCCAGTCTATCTGGACAATTGTCTCCTAAATAACCCTGTTTAGGTGTGATGTCTGGAACCGGGGCAGCTATTGTGGGACCCTGATTGGAGCCAGCTCAGGGATAAAGCTGGCATACAGAGCATCAATGTAAGGGGTGCTCTGAAGAGCTAGAGTCCCTGATAATGTCCTTGTGCTGAAGAGTCAGCCTCCCCAGGAGATGACTGCACCTTTGGACTGAGATGTATGGGGAGAGTAATTTTTGCATTATTTCTATTGTTTTAAATTGAACCTTTTTATTATTTGAAGCTGAAAGTGTCTCTGGTACAGTTGACTAGGTCAGGATTGGTTATTAGAGCTTCTGCTTTACCTAGCTTCTTGTGCAAATCTGATGAATAAGCATATTATTATAATAATTATTGATTGGTCACCTGTATGCTACGGAGCATACCCAGTTGTGGAGATACAGCAATAAATGAGAAATTTCCCTGTCCTCATAAATCTTATTTCAGGAAAGAGGCAAATTAAAACAGAATTGTTCACAAAATTATTTCTTTTCAATAATAAGTGCTTTGAAGGGTATGTAGGAGTAGCACAAGAGTATAAATGGTAGTTACTAATTGAGAGTATTTGTCTGGGAAAATTTTCCTGAAGATATGATGTTTCACCTAAGAACTGAAGAAGAGGAAAATGTTAGCACGGAAAGCATTTGGGTGTTCCAGGTAGACACCCAGTAGATGCATGCGGTCCTTTAAAGGTTGAAGGAGGAAGAAAGACTCGAATTAAATGACTAATGAGGAGTATGCAGCATGATCTATGTAAAGGGACAGTTGAGTAACTGGTACTTAGTGTGAGTTCAGTAATAGTAGCTAGTAGTGTTAATATGATAAGGGTTGTAGGTTTTGCTTTACTAAGAATTCCAGGATAAAACTGAAAGTTGCTCCTAAGAGGTTTAGATAGTTAATGACTAACATTCATTGTAGATTATGAAGAGAGTGGAAAGTGTCAGGGGGAACATTGCCACTCTTCAAAACTTCAGTCAGTTCAGTTCAGTTGCTCAGTCATGTCCAACTTTTTGCAACTCCATAGACTGCAGCATGCCAGGCTTCCCTGTCCTTTACCGTCTCCTGGAGTTTCCTCAAAATCATGTCCATGAAGTCAGTGCTGACATCCAACCTTCTTGTCCTCTTTGAAACTTAAGCCACCCTAAACTAGACATGTTCAGGGCCACTGCCAGAGCTGTGGTCCTATGCCAGTTGGACAGTGGGTCAAACAGAGACATGTGGACCCATTGTCAGTCCTTGTCCTGGGTTGCTTGCCTTGTTCTGCAGCATCAGCTCCAGCCTCACATCCCTGGTTGGTCTATGGAGGTATGTGATTGCCTATCAGGACAGAGCAAAGCCATTGCTTTGTAAACTTGCAGTGTAGACTATTTATAAGGATTACATGAATAGTTTCCTGCTTTCTAAGAACTCATGAGTCCCATATGTGATATAAAAAATATGCTAGTGATGAGCAGAAAGTAACAGCCAACTCAGGAGGAGGGAGTGAAAGGGGAAGCTTTAAGGTGCAAGAAGAGGAGGGTTGTGCTCATTTTGGAGATCTTTACATATCAGAGCATTTTTTAAAAAAAAAATTGGGCAAAAATCTATCCCTCTGTTTTATAAGGTGCTGACAGGTACCCAAAGTGGAAAGTGATGGAGTGTTAATTTTTAATAAATCCTCAAGAATAAATGCAAATAGCTCATCCATGAAGGATGACTGTGTTTCCTTTACTTATGAAGAGACCTTGATAATATATTAATGAGAGGCATAACGCTTACCCTTCAAGGGTGACATGCTTCATATATATGCAAAAGCCACATTTCCCCATGCTGAACTTCAGATAATGTCCAAATGTCCTCTCTCCATCCTGGTTGTGTTGCTTTCATATCTGTTTGCTCAGTGCTTGCTCTGGTACTGCATAGGCATAAATAATAATGTCTGGAGGTTAAAGAATCTAACCATGTTTGGCCAATTGATCAATTAATCAATTTCCATTGATTACAAGAAAGTTCTATCAATTCCATTATGATGGCTAAAGGGGAATCCATAGCAATTAAACAAAGGGACATTTGATAATTTTCATCTTAATTGAATTTGTAAGTTTATTAGCTTTCATTTGTTTACTTCAAATGTATGTAATTAATATTTCATGTTATTCTTTTAAAAGAGAGGATGCTTATGAGATAGTTTTAATTAAGAAGCAGATATTGTTCTGAAGTGAAAAGCCCTGAGTTTGTGATTGGGTGGGTGGTACCTCTGTTATCAAATATGAGGTGCTCTTATTTGCAGCAGCATGGATGGAAATAGAGATTGTCATACTGAGTGACATAAGTCAGACAGAGAAAGACCAATGTGTGATACTTGTTTTATGTAAAATCTATAAATATGGTACCGATGAATCTATTAATATTTAAGAGTTACAGAGGTAGAAAGAGAAGAGAAAGGGGAGAAGAGATACATTGGGAGATTGGGATTGACATTTATAAACTACCATATATGTATATATATATAATAGATATAATAAAGACCTACTGTAGGGCACAGGGAACTTCACTCATTACTCTGTAATGACCTATATGGGTACAGAATCCAAAAAAGAATGGAAATATGAATATGTATCAATAAAACTGATTCACTTTGCTGTAGAGCAGAAACTAACACAACATTGTAAATCAACTATACTCCATTAAAAATTAATTAAAAATAAGATACATTTAAAAAACTATTTTCAAAAATAGAATTGCAAAAAAATAACAATAACATATATCCATGTACATTAAAATAAAAAAGAAGACAATATTTATTTTCCCCACTAGACTGTGAGCTTTAGTTAGTGCATGGTGTCAAGTCTTACTCATGTATGAATGCCAAATGCCTAGACCATGTCTGATATGTAATAGGCCTTCATTTAATACTGGTACAATGAATGGATGAATGAGTAATGAAATAATTTCACTTTTTAAAAATGAGGTATTCTGGTAGCATTTGTATTTCTCTGAAATCTCCCTCCCTGGCACAAAAGGCCTATGGATCTGCGGTTAGGTATCGGTTGAGGAAGAAGGTACGGTGGTGTGAAGGAACCATTGACTCTCACAGCAGTAGCAGCACCGATGAAGTACACACGGTGATTTCAAGACAGACAGGGATTCTCTAGGATAAGGGCAGTCTCAGTGCTCAGGCAGAGGAGGAAAGGGATGCTCAAGAGGGAAGTGGTTGCTGGAGACCTGAGAAGGAAGGATTGGAAGGGCATCCTCTGACCCAGCAGCTCGGGGCAGGCTAGGCCTAGATATTGGAGGTCTTCAGGTATGGACTCTAGAGGAGTCTTTTATCCTGCTCTACTTCTTAAGTGCCAAGGACTCTTAGAGGTCACATAATTGTGAAGGGCCTATGGTCCAGGTTGATCAGAGTTTGAAAGAAATCAATGCAAGACCTCTAGAGCAGGGTCAGGGAATGAACATCTTGTACATGAGGCCGAAAAGGAAAGGGGGACTGTTGTTTCATGAGGTAAGATCAGGTGAGAGGTCAGAGGTTAGCTTCTGAGGGGCAGACTGCCACTGCCTTGCTCATCTTAGTATTGCAGCTCTGAAACAGTGCTTGGTGCAATGTAAGTCCTCATAAATACACATTAGTACAACATGGATGTAGTCCATTGAAGGAATAAGACATGGGAAGGAGAGGAAGGGGATCTAGCTTAGCCTTTTGGAGCTATTACAATGGCATACCATAGAATTGGCAGGGGTGAGGGAGGGGCTTATAAACAACATGCATTTGTTTCTCATGCCTCTGGAGGCTGAAGTTCAAGATCAGGATGCCAGCACGGTCTGGTTCTGGGAACCATGTTATAGAGTGCCATCTTCTCAGTGTCTTCATGTGGTTGGAATGTCAAGGGAGCTCACTCAGACCTCTAACAACACTAACCACACTAACCACATTCATCGTGACTCTGCCCCCATGACCTAATCACTTCCAGAAGACCCCATGACCTAGGGGTTAGGTTTCAATACAGGAATTTTAGGGGAACACAAACTGATTGTAGCAGGGTCCACGTGAGTGCATAGACCGTAAGTAACCTAAGGTGGCTTGCTTTTTCACTTCCACAATTATCTTCAATTTTTCCACTCTTTAGAGTCTATCTTACTGGACAGGATCACTTCATTTCTACCTTTATTATTACATAAAAGTCCACGGTTAGAACATATTTAGGATATGTATGCTGCTTTGGACTTCCCAGGTGGTGCTAGTGGTAAAGAACCCACCTGCCAATGCAGGTAGACATAAGAGTCGTGGGTTGGATTCCTGGGTTGGGAAGATCCCCTGAAGGAGAGCATGGCAGCCTACTCCAGTATTCTTGCCTGGAGAATCCTATGGACAGAGGAGCCTGATGGGAGTTCGTGGGGTCACAAAGAGATACACATAATTGAAGTGACTTAGTATGCATACACACACATGCTGCTATTACCTATTGTATGGCTTTAATTAACCAGCCAACAAGTATTAGTGACTGATATCAGATATTTTCTTGCTTTTATAAAACATTGAGGGTGAGGTAGAGATAGAGAGAGTATGAAAACATTGGGAATTTGTGGTGGTCATTACAGGTGCTGGGATGTGAGTTAAGGAGAAATGCTGTTACACTTGACCATATTCTGTATGTTTTATAAAGGGATCAGTCCTATTTACCCTGGCTGTGAGGCCACATATAAAAAGTATTCTATGGCAAAGTTCAAATGCTACTTTTGATGTTTTTGTATTTTTTATTTTTATAAAGCAGTTTTATTCTCAATAAAATGATGACTATTAAAAGTGCATTTAATTTCTTTTTATTTATTTATTTATTTTTGGCCACTTCTATTCATTTTTCATTGATTTCCACCTTTTGTTCTTTGGCTTATGTAGGCTTCCCATCCCAGTGGCCTTTCTCATTGCTGAGCACCAACTCTGGGTCATGTGCTCCAGAGCTCTGACTTGGTAGTTGGACACATCCATCCAGCCTCTCCATGGCATGTGGGATCTTCCCAGGCCAGGGATCGAACTGGCACCCCTTGCACTGCAAGGTGGTGTCCTTACCCACTGGGCCACCAGGAAGCCCTAAAAGTGCATTTTAAAGCATGGTTTTAGCAATAAAAATTATCACCACTGATATTTTTTCCACTCTGTCAGGACAAGGTGGAATTCTTATCAGATGAAACCTTCTGAATGACACAGGACAATTGCTTTTACCTTTAAAGATCCTTCCAAAGTTAAGATGCTTTTTTGAAAATTTATCCTAATTTAATAATAAAATTATCATAAGTTGTGCTAAGCATCAGGAAGTAGTGTAGAAAATTGGAGTCAACGAAGATGTCCTGATTTTAGTTCTGGTCCTGTCTCATTAACTAGCTGTGTGACCTTGGCTGGGCACTTCAGCCTTCTGTGTCTTGCTTTTCTCACCATTTAAATTCTATGCAACTATAATCTTTCAGTTGGGAAGATCCCCTGAAGGAGAGCATGGCAGCCTACTCCAGTATTCTTGCCTGGAGAATCCTATGGACAGAGGAGCCTGATGGGAGTTCGTGGGGTCACAAAGAGATACACATAATTGAAGTGACTTAGTATGCATACACACACATGCTGCTATTACCTATTGTATGGCTTTAATTAACCAGCCAACAAGTATTAGTGACTGATATCAGATATTTTCTTGCTTTTATAAAACATTGAGGGTGAGGTAGAGATAGAGAGAGTATGAAAACATTGGGAATTTGTGGTGGTCATTACAGGTGCTGGGATGTGAGTTAAGGAGAAATGCTGTTACACTTGACCATATTCTGTATGTTTTATAAAGGGATCAGTCCTATTTACCCTGGCTGTGAGGCCACATATAAAAAGTATTCTATGGCAAAGTTCAAATGCTACTTTTGATGTTTTTGTATTTTTTATTTTTATAAAGCAGTTTTATTCTCAATAAAATGATGACTATTAAAAGTGCATTTAATTTCTTTTTATTTATTTATTTATTTTTGGCCACTTCTATTCATTTTTCATTGATTTCCACCTTTTGTTCTTTGGCTTATGTAGGCTTCCCATCCCAGTGGCCTTTCTCATTGCTGAGCACCAACTCTGGGTCATGTGCTCCAGAGCTCTGACTTGGTAGTTGGACACATCCATCCAGCCTCTCCATGGCATGTGGGATCTTCCCAGGCCAGGGATCGAACTGGCACCCCTTGCACTGCAAGGTGGTGTCCTTACCCACTGGGCCACCAGGAAGCCCTAAAAGTGCATTTTAAAGCATGGTTTTAGCAATAAAAATTATCACCACTGATATTTTTTCCACTCTGTCAGGACAAGGTGGAATTCTTATCAGATGAAACCTTCTGAATGACACAGGACAATTGCTTTTACCTTTAAAGATCCTTCCAAAGTTAAGATGCTTTTTTGAAAATTTATCCTAATTTAATAATAAAATTATCATAAGTTGTGCTAAGCATCAGGAAGTAGTGTAGAAAATTGGAGTCAACGAAGATGTCCTGATTTTAGTTCTGGTCCTGTCTCATTAACTAGCTGTGTGACCTTGGCTGGGCACTTCAGCCTTCTGTGTCTTGCTTTTCTCACCATTTAAATTCTATGCCTAAACTAGATAATCTTTCAGATCATTCCTAGATCCAAAAAGTTAAGGGTAGAGTCTAAGATAGCATTGTCCAATAGAAAGATAGTTTTGAACCACAGATATAAAATATTTTAGTAGCATTGTAAAAAAAAAGTAAAAAGAAACAGGTGAAATTAATTTTATTAATTTTAATGACATACTTTCAGTCGATGTAATCAAAATGTCATTTGGGTATTCAATCTAAATGAATTCTTTTACAATATTTTTATGACACTTAGTCTTAGTATTCCAATGTTTATTTTAAAGCATATCTCAGTGCTGGCTAGCTACTTTTCAGATAATTACCTGTGGCTATAATACGTCTATAGTGTTCAACTATGAAACCTATTAGATGGAAAGAAGACTCTAAGCAACATAAGCATCAGATGTAAACTTTTTCATGGAATAATTAGAAAAGGAGCTACATGATTAATAATAACCGTGAGTTTGGTTGAGTTATCTACAGCCTGGTAGGTTCTGCCATAGATTAGCAGAGGGTAGAATTTGCTGTCTTTTGAGTCTCTCTTTTGCTTGTCTGATCCACCTGATCCTCAGATGTGGCTGGAGATCTGCCTTAGAGTTCTGATTTGTTTTCAGTAGTTCTCTACCTGATGTGTGGTTACTACCAGCCTTGGAGTGTCAGTGGCTTCCACAGAGGTGGGTGCAGTGAGCTCCACCCCTCCCTTCCCTGCCTCCCCACAAGGGTCTCCTGTGCCCGTCCTTTAATCCTTCCCTTATCTTCAATGACACCAGGAGTAATTGCTGTATGCCTTACATTTCACCAACAGTATGGATGAACCATGAGCAAATTAAACATAGTGAGTGATGGGAGTCGCAGATGGGTGATGCATAGAACAATTTTCAGAGTCTAAGAGAAAAAAAAAAAAGTATGAGTTTCCTCATGGTAGGGTTTCAAGCTAAAATATAGAATGCCCAATTAAATTTGAATTTCAGATAAATAACAAATAACTTTTAGTGAAGGCATGTGCCAAATGCTGGGTTGGCCAAAAAGTTCCATAAGATCTCACATACAAACCAAGTTGAACTTTCTGGACTACTTGGTCTTTCACAAGATACATTTATACTGAAAAATGTCAGTATTCATCAAGAATTCAAAATTGATTGGGTATCCTGTCTATTTTTTTCTGGGTCTGGTGGTCATTCTTCATGTTTCTGATGTCAGTGCTCCTCAAAGCACAGACCCCTTCTGCAAACTTTACAGTGTTAATAACACACCCTTTAGGTGCATGCTTCTATGTTTTAAACTTAGTCCTCTGCTCATTACTTCCTTCCACTACTCTGTGGATACAGCAGTTCTCTACAGAACATTTTCTCAAGTCTAGTGTCATTACCTAGTTGGGAGACCCCCTCTTTTGGTAGGCCTGGAGTTTGAGTCTAGTTCCCTTTGGGGAGGTATTCATACCTCTCCCAGTGTGAATTCAATATATGGCTGCTCCTTCCTGCCATCCTCCAACCTCACAACATCCTGGTCTTTTAAGAGAAGGCTTTGAATAATGCACACACATACACATAGGACAACCCAAACAATAATTCTGAGGAACTGTGCAGTCTGAATCCATGATAAGGAAAGAAAAAAATTATGTCCAGAATTCAATATAGTCTCCAAAGGGTCTGTTTGTGAAGAGAAGAAGTTCCTATTACTTTGTGGAACCATTTAAATTCTGCTTTTTTAGTCTCCAGCTCTCCACCTTTCTTCAGTGGTCAGCCTTGACCTGAAAACAAAGTCTATGTAGTGGTCCACGTGTTCCAGGTTTGCTCTAGTACTTTCTTCCACAGCTGCAGCCTTTAAAACACTGTGTTTTAAAGTGGTCCTTCCCCCTTTGTTTATGTCCTGGTAGGTAATGAACTGTTGGTAATTTTAATCCCAAGTGGAGGGCCAAAGGCAGGTTGGATTGCCTTGGGATGGCATCCAGGGCTCATGCCAGGCAAAATAGAGGGAGGGGGAAGGAAAGTATTCTTGTCTCCCCTCTTAAATTAATTCTTTTGATTTCTCCACATTCTTTCTACCATGTAATAATGATTTGGGCCTCTGAACATGTTTCTTTTTCCTATTACTAGTGCCTGATAACATCCTTTACATATAATCAGAGTGCAGAGTCTACAAATTTTTTATATTCTGAATGTATAGTATATTCCTATCTTCATGGTTCTGTTTCTTCATCCCAGTTGGAAAACCTCCTGTGACCTGTTGAAGCTCTTGAAAGAATATGTTGCTCGTTAGTGAGAGTTATGTCTCCAGAACCCTACAAGGGGCCCATTGCCCCCAGACCATGGCTGATTCCTGTTCTCTGGCTGACACTATTCAGTACCTTGTCTACTGGGCTTTCTTGAATCTTCATCTAGATGCTTGACAGTATGCTTTCCACTCAGCTTCCTTTAACTTTAATTTAGGTTTAGACCTTCTTGAAATGCAGAGCTGTCCCTTCCCCATCTGTGTGGTGTTTGTTCGCTTTAGATAGGGCATGTTCTCCTTCAACTGTCATTCGTCAATAATTCTGCCAAGTCCCAGTGACATTCATGAACTTCTGTGAACTTCTCTGGGTTAAATGCCTCAAGTTCATTTTGTTTATTAACCATATTTCTTGCATTGGTATAGGTACTCTGGAGCTGTGAGATTTACCATTTGATTCTCTTCTCTATTATTTCCTTTGATGAATTGCTTGACTGCACTGTTTTTTCCTACTTCACACCTAATAACCTCTAAGGGCAGGATTTTATAGTACAAGCTGGCCATTTCCCCCTTGTTTTCTCAAGTTGCAATTGAAATCTCTCTTAATCATGTTGGCAAGTCTCCTAGAAAACATCTTCTTTCAGGCCTCATGAGATAAACTCTATTCTTTGCCAGGAGCTTTTTTTGGTGTCATAAGTCATGATCTAAAATAAAAATAAAATAAAATAAACTGACCATATCCTTTTCTTTGACACCATCTCTATAGACATCTATTCACATCTTAAAACTTCTAGTTGGTTCTATTCATGACTCTTAACTAGAAAAGAGATGAAAACTCACCTCTAGCTTTAAGCCATGTTGTTTCTAGCCTAACCATCTGTAGAAATGACACTTTTCCAATGTTTAATACAATAATTTAATCTCACATCATTAGTATTGGTGCAGATCTCTGTTGTAATGATAATTTAGTCAAATAAATTAATATATGAGTCCATTAAAAGTATTGTGTACAGTGAATAAAGATGATGTTTAAGTTCCAGATGGGTAAGATCTGAGACTATCTGATAATGTGGAGTTAGTCAAATTAATTAAATCTAGGTCCTAACCAAATCTAGCCTGGCTGGCTTATTTATAAAGTTCTAGGATTCTCCTTAAAAGATAACTTAAACCTTGGAAATAGTTGGGCTTAGACATTAATATTTGATGTATATGTGTGGGCAGTAGTTGCAAAAGCTAGATTGCATGGAACTGAGAAAGACAAATGAAATTCCATGGAGAGGAAAAGCCACCCAAATGGAGAAGTTGACTCCTTACTGGGCTTTCTTGAATCTTCATCTAGATGCTGACAGTATGCCCATACTTCCTTTAACTTTTTCCGAAATGCAGAGCTGTCCCTTCCCCATCTGTGTGGTGTTTGTTCGCTTTAGATAGGGCATGTTCTCCTTCAACTGTCATTCGTCAATAATTCTGCCAAGTCCCAGTGACATTCATGAACTTCTGTGAACTTCTCTGGGTTAAATGCCTCAAGTTCATTTTGTTTATTAACCATATTTCTTGCATTGGTATAGGTACTCTGGAGCTGTGAGATTTACCATTTGATTCTCTTCTCTATTATTTCCTTTGATGAATTGCTTGACTGCACTGTTTTTTCCTACTTCACACCTAATAACCTCTAAGGGCAGGATTTTATAGTACAAGCTGGCCATTTCCCCCTTGTTTTCTCAAGTTGCAATTGAAATCTCTCTTAATCATGTTGGCAAGTCTCCTAGAAAACATCTTCTTTCAGGCCTCATGAGATAAACTCTATTCTTTGCCAGGAGCTTTTTTTGGTGTCATAAGTCATGATCTAAAATAAAAATAAAATAAAATAAACTGACCATATCCTTTTCTTTGACACCATCTCTATAGACATCTATTCACATCTTAAAACTTCTAGTTGGTTCTATTCATGACTCTTAACTAGAAAAGAGATGAAAACTCACCTCTAGCTTTAAGCCATGTTGTTTCTAGCCTAACCATCTGTAGAAATGACACTTTTCCAATGTTTAATACAATAATTTAATCTCACATCATTAGTATTGGTGCAGATCTCTGTTGTAATGATAATTTAGTCAAATAAATTAATATATGAGTCCATTAAAAGTATTGTGTACAGTGAATAAAGATGATGTTTAAGTTCCAGATGGGTAAGATCTGAGACTATCTGATAATGTGGAGTTAGTCAAATTAATTAAATCTAGGTCCTAACCAAATCTAGCCTGGCTGGCTTATTTATAAAGTTCTAGGATTCTCCTTAAAAGATAACTTAAACCTTGGAAATAGTTGGGCTTAGACATTAATATTTGATGTATATGTGTGGGTAGTAGTTGCAAAAGCTAGATTGCATGGAACTGAGAAAGACAAATGAAATTCCATGGAGAGGAAAAGCCACCCAAATGGAGAAAGTTGTTGACATGGTGGATCAGACTAATATCAGTAGAGAGCCGTGCATTTACCTAAAACACTGGGTAGAACAGAAATTGTTATTGGCTCATCTCTCTGGGAGGCACTTATGTACCCAGGGAAGAAGCGTAGTCTATGACAATACTAAAATAACACTGTGATTAGGGGAAAAGAAATTCTGTGGGAGGTGATGGAAGGGAGTTTGTTTACCTCTTGGAAGGATGTATCAACACATGAAATACAGGGAAAGCAGTGATAGCAATGAGCAGTAAATAGCAACAGAAAAAAGCTAGTCTTGTCATCATGTGAACAGACACTTCTGCTGGTATTAAAGCTACAAGCAAAGCAATGATGACCAGTGTTTGAGATGAATGGAAAGGAGGGTTCCCAGAGCAGAAGGAAAGTGGAGGTCTCAGAGTCTTCAAATGTACTTGGGATTTGCTTCAGTCAACTATGGTAAGATGACAGAAGCAAAGACAACTGCCTGAAAAGAAGAGTTGATTACTTACAGTTATCAGGAGGAAGCAGCACACAATGCCATCTAGAGCCACATGGGGAAGCACCAGTGTTGGTTAGGAAGTAAAAGCAAGGTGATAGTATGAGAGAAAGCCTTTAAAAAAAATAAAAATATAGTTGAGGAAGTTGTTAGATATGGACATCCCTAGTTGAGTGGGAAGTCAAACAAGTATTGATGTTTATGTTCATGCTTGGAAGATTTGTAATAAGTTCACCAGTTGGTTAGGAATGTGTGAATATTAATCTCACATCATTAGTATTGGTGCAGATCTTTGTTGTAATGATAATTTAGTCAAATAAATTAATATATGAGTCCATTAAAAGTATTGTGTACAGTGAATAAAGATGATGTTTAAGTTCCAGATGGGTAAGATCTGAGACTATCTGATAATGTGGAGTTAGTCAAATTAATTAAATCTAGGTCCTAACCAAATCTAGCCTGGCTGGCTTATTTATAAAGTTCTAGGATTCTCCTTAAAAGATAACTTAAACCTTGGAAATAGTTGGGCTTAGACATTAATATTTGATGTATATGTGTGGGTAGTAGTTGCAAAAGCTAGATTGCATGGAACTGAGAAAGACAAATGAAATTCCATGGAGAGGAAAAGCCACCCAAATGGAGAAAGTTGTTGACATGGTGGATCAGACTAATATCAGTAGAGAGCCGTGCATTTACCTAAAACACTGGGTAGAACAGAAATTGTTATTGGCTCATCTCTCTGGGAGGCACTTATGTACCCAGGGAAGAAGCGTAGTCTATGACAATACTAAAATAACACTGTGATTAGGGGAAAAGAAATTCTGTGGGAGGTGATGGAAGGGAGTTTGTTTACCTCTTGGAAGGATGTATCAACACATGAAATACAGGGAAAGCAGTGATAGCAATGAGCAGTAAATAGCAACAGAAAAAAGCTAGTCTTGTCATCATGTGAACAGACACTTCTGCTGGTATTAAAGCTACAAGCAAAGCAATGATGACCAGTGTTTGAGATGAATGGAAAGGAGGGTTCCCAGAGCAGAAGGAAAGTGGAGGTCTCAGAGTCTTCAAATGTACTTGGGATTTGCTTCAGTCAACTATGGTAAGATGACAGAAGCAAAGACAACTGCCTGAAAAGAAGAGTTGATTACTTACAGTTATCAGGAGGAAGCAGCACACAATGCCATCTAGAGCCACATGGGGAAGCACCAGTGTTGGTTAGGAAGTAAAAGCAAGGTGATAGTATGAGAGAAAGCCTTTAAAAAAAATAAAAATATAGTTGAGGGAAGTTGTTAGATATGGACATCCCTAGTTGAGTGGGAAGTCAAACAAGTATTGATGTTTATGTTCATGCTTGGAAGATTTGTAATAAGATTTCCACTGAAAACCCAAGATGAGTAATGGCAGAATGACTTGTTCTGTTAACCTGACCCTGTGACACTGGGTGTGAAATTATCAGTTACAGAAGCTGAAGAATGACTACTACATGTAATTATGATGCATATTGAGTGTCTGAAAAGACCTAATTTGGTGTCTTTGGAGAGAAAGCAGAAAAAACGAGGGGCTGACAGGACATTGGGGAAACAGGCCCTCCCACTATTCAGAAAGAGAGAGACAGAGACAGAGACAGAGAGAGAACAATCTGGTTGTACTTACAGAGACAGAATCTCATTGAACTCTTTCATCTGATATGTTTTACCAGCTTGAAACTCCTGATGGATCAGCACTTAGTTTTTGAAGGCAGAGGTATTTTGTTACTAACTCAATGATATATAATGAAGGCACTTCTCCCTGAAGACAAAGATAGTAGAAGGAAAAAATGATTCTTTTATAATTTGGTGAGCCTTTCAAAATATGCCAAAGGGGGAAGATTTTTTTTTCATAATAGGGTCAGCCACTCTTGCAGATAGTTGTGCTATCTGAACATTCATAGACCAATTAAATCCATCTAAGCAGGTATGCAATGAGGAATGAAATGAATGAAAATGTTTTCAGGGTGGAAGGATAAACATTGTAATAAAGTCAATTATATGTAAGGTAATGGGGAAATGGGTAATATAATACCATTAAAATACCATCAAGTCTTTTATAGATATAAACAAGTTATTTATAAAATTAGTAGAATGTCCAAGAATAGCTATAGAAACTCTGAAAAAGAAGATCAGTACAGGACTGCTATAGACTGAATGCTTTATTCCCTCAAAATTTGCATGCTGAAATTGTAAACTCTAATGTGATGGTGTTAGGAAGTGGGGTCTTTGGGAGATGATTAGATCATGAGTGTGAAGCACTCATGAATGAGATAAGTGCCCCAGAAAGGAGAGACCCCAGCAGCACACAATGCCATCTAGAGCCACATGGAAAATGTTGGTAATAAGAAATATGTATGAGAGAAAGCCTTTAAAAAAAATAAAAATATAGTTGAGGGAAGTTGTTAGATATGGACATCCCTAGTTGAGTGGGAAGTCAAACAAGTATTGATGTTTATGTTCATGCTTGGAAGATTTGTAATAAGATTTCCACTGAAAACCCAAGATGAGTAATGGCAGAATGACTTGTTCTGTTAACCTGACCCTGTGACACTGGGTGTGAAATTATCAGTTACAGAAGCTGAAGAATGACTACTACATGTAATTATGATGCATATTGAGTGTCTGAAAAGACCTAATTTGGTGTCTTTGGAGAGAAAGCAGAAAAAACGAGGGGCTGACAGGACATTGGGGAAACAGGCCCTCCCACTATTCAGAAAGAGAGAGACAGAGACAGAGACAGAGAGAGAGAACAATCTGGTTGTACTTACAGAGACAGAATCTCATTGAACTCTTTCATCTGATATGTTTTACCAGCTTGAAACTCCTGATGGATCAGCACTTAGTTTTTGAAGGCAGAGGTATTTTGTTACTAACTCAATGATATATAATGAAGGCACTTCTCCCTGAAGACAAAGATAGTAGAAGGAAAAAATGATTCTTTTATAATTTGGTGAGCCTTTCAAAATATGCCAAAGGGGGAAGATTTTTTTTTCATAATAGGGTCAGCCACTCTTGCAGATAGTTGTGCTATCTGAACATTCATAGACCAATTAAATCCATCTAAGCAGGTATGCAATGAGGAATGAAATGAATGAAAATGTTTTCAGGGTGGAAGGATAAACATTGTAATAAAGTCAATTATATGTAAGGTAATGGGGAAATGGGTAATATAATACCATTAAAATACCATCAAGTCTTTTATAGATATAAACAAGTTATTTATAAAATTAGTAGAATGTCCAAGAATAGCTATAGAAACTCTGAAAAAGAAGATCAGTACAGGACTGCTATAGACTGAATGCTTTATTCCCTCAAAATTTGCATGCTGAAATTGTAAACTCTAATGTGATGGTGTTAGGAAGTGGGGTCTTTGGGAGATGATTAGATCATGAGTGTGAAGCACTCATGAATGAGATAAGTGCCCCAGAAAGGAGAGACCCCAGAAAGCTCCCCCTGTGAGGACAGCAAGAAGACAGCCACCAAGGAACCAGGAAATGGGTTCTCACCAGACACTGAATCTGATGGTGCCTTGAGTTTAGAATCCCCAGTCTCCACAACTGTGGGAAATCAATTACTGCTGCTTGTGAGTCAGCAGAGAATAGACCAAGCCAGGAAGTGCTGCCCTATTGAATATTATAATGTATTTTAAAGACTGTGTAATTAACTGGCATCGTTTGGTTTGTAAACAATAAGATGTGGAGAGTATAAAACCAAAATTCTTGAAGTAGACAAAATGCATCAGAAACATTTATAATACAATTATGTAGCATCACACATCAATTGTGAAAATGTCAAGTCATGAAACAATTTAACAGCCATTTGAAAGAGGTCCATATCTGGCACCAGACATTGTGATAAGTTCCCAATGACCCAGTTATGTAAATGTAAAAAGAAAAACCAGAAATCATACATGTTACAAAAAGAAAACATAAGCAGAAATCTTTATCATTTGGGAAGATTTGAAAAAGCCTTTCTAAATATGGTTAGTGGAGCTGCATTCTTTCTAGAGGATCTGGGAAAGGAAATGTGTTCCTTCTATTTTTCCAGTTTTAGAAGCTACTGTATTCTTTGGCTCACTGTTGTATTGCTCTGACCTCCAGTTTCAACTTGACATCTTTTCCTCTGTCTTTGAGTGCATGCCTCCCTCTTATAGAAACCCTTGTGATTAAATTGGATAGGTATGCAATGAGGAATGAAATGAATGAAAATGTTTTCAGGGTGGAAGGATAAACATTGTAATAAAGTCAATTATATGTAAGGTAATGGGGAAATGGGTAATATAATACCATTAAAATACCATCAAGTCTTTTATAGATATAAACAAGTTATTTATAAAATTAGTAGAATGTCCAAGAATAGCTATAGAAACTCTGAAAAAGAAGATCAGTACAGGACTGCTATAGACTGAATGCTTTATTCCCTCAAAATTTGCATGCTGAAATTGTAAACTCTAATGTGATGGTGTTAGGAAGTGGGGTCTTTGGGAGATGATTAGATCATGAGTGTGAAGCACTCATGAATGAGATAAGTGCCCCAGAAAGGAGAGACCCCAGAAAGCTCCCCCTGTGAGGACAGCAAGAAGACAGCCACCAAGGAACCAGGAAATGGGTTCTCACCAGACACTGAATCTGATGGTGCCTTGAGTTTAGAATCCCCAGTCTCCACAACTGTGGGAAATCAATTACTGCTGCTTGTGAGTCAGCAGAGAATAGACCAAGCCAGGAAGTGCTGCCCTATTGAATATTATAATGTATTTTAAAGACTGTGTAATTAACTGGCATCGTTTGGTTTGTAAACAATAAGATGTGGAGAGTATAAAACCAAAATTCTTGAAGTAGACAAAATGCATCAGAAACATTTATAATACAATTATGTAGCATCACACATCAATTGTGAAAATGTCAAGTCATGAAACAATTTAACAGCCATTTGAAAGAGGTCCATATCTGGCACCAGACATTGTGATAAGTTCCCAATGACCCAGTTATGTAAATGTAAAAAGAAAAACCAGAAATCATACATGTTACAAAAAGAAAACATAAGCAGAAATCTTTATCATTTGGGAAGATTTGAAAAAGCCTTTCTAAATATGGTTAGTGGAGCTGCATTCTTTCTAGAGGATCTGGGAAAGGAAATGTGTTCCTTCTATTTTTCCAGTTTTTAGAAGCTACTGTATTCTTTGGCTCACTGTTGTATTGCTCTGACCTCCAGTTTCAACTTGACATCTTTTCCTCTGTCTTTGAGTGCATGCCTCCCTCTTATAGAAACCCTTGTGATTAAATTGGATAGTCTTCCCACTGTAAGATCTTTAACTTGTCATATCTGAAAAGATTTTTTTGCTGTGAAAAATGATGTACTCGCAGGTTCTAAGAATTAGGGCATAGGCCTCTTGGAAGGACATTATTCTACCAACCACAGTCTCCTCTCTGGCCCCCAAAGATTCACATTCACCCATATGCCAGATATATTTATTGTATTTCAAGGTTACTGGAAGTCTCAACTCATAATAGTTTCAGCTCGAATTCCATACTTTCTTCTAAATCCTACCATCTCAAAGTCTCAAATCTCATCATTTAAATCAAAAAACAGGTGAAACTTGGGGTATGATTCATACTGGGGAAAATTTCTCTTACTCTTTGGGCTTGTAAATCTAGAAGGTAAGTTATCTGCTTTTAAAATACTATGATGGCACAGATGTAGGATACCAGTTTTAAACAATCTCTTGGGAAGGACAAGCATGGAAAGAAAGCAGGAGCCATCGGTCCCAAGCAATTCTGAACTCCAGCTAGGCTAGCCCCATTACGTCTGAAGGCCTAGGAATAATCCTCCCTGGTTGAAGGCTCTGACCTCTGGATTCCAAATCCCACCCTTAAAGTCCACCTTCCTTTTTTATGAATGTTAGCGCATATCTTCAGCTGAGTAATTTTAACAGCCTGTTTTCTGCATGTAGGTATTTCAGCAGATTTAATAGCCTTCTTTAATTTTGCCCTTTCTCTCTTTTGATGCAAATTGGTAGTGTTTCTTTTGGTATAAAATTCTCAATAACTTTGAGAATTATAGGTCTACCATGTATATCATGGAGATTCACTCTGTTAAATGAGAAGCTCATCTATAGTGCAGCCTGGATAATCTCATCTCTTTTGGTTTCTGCTGAGTTGAGTGAAGGTATCTGTGAATGACAAGCCTAACTGTATATTCACTCAGTACCATCCATAGATCTCAAGTGTACTGTGGTAAGGGAAATAAACCAGATTCATTCATATGACATTTTAAGGTGGAGGGCAGACGGAATTATAGGGAAGGAGAATGGATAAGTGGCTACCAAAGATTACTCGGAGGAGAGGGTTTGACTGAAAAGGATAACACAAGGGGATTGTGGAGAGGTACTGATAGAATGGTTTTACATGTTGATTGTTTTGGTGCTATACAACTCTATGCATTTGTTAGAACAGACCTGACTACCATAAAGAGTAAAATTTACTGTATATAAATGAAAATAAGTAGCAACAACAAAAGAAGTGGGAGGAGGGCCCTTTGAGTTCATATGAGATAATTTCACTTTCTTATGTTAAAAAAAGTGTATATTTATTGTATTTCAAGGTTACTGGAAGTCTCAACTCATAATAGTTTCAGCTCGAATTCCATACTTTCTTCTAAATCCTACCATCTCAAAGTCTCAAATCTCATCATTTAAATCAAAAAACAGGTGAAACTTGGGGTATGATTCATACTGGGGAAAATTTCTCTTACTCTTTGGGCTTGTAAATCTAGAAGGTAAGTTATCTGCTTTTAAAATACTATGATGGCACAGATGTAGGATACCAGTTTTAAACAATCTCTTGGGAAGGACAAGCATGGAAAGAAAGCAGGAGCCATCGGTCCCAAGCAATTCTGAACTCCAGCTAGGCTAGCCCCATTACGTCTGAAGGCCTAGGAATAATCCTCCCTGGTTGAAGGCTCTGACCTCTGGATTCCAAATCCCACCCTTAAAGTCCACCTTCCTTTTTTATGAATGTTAGCGCATATCTTCAGCTGAGTAATTTTAACAGCCTGTTTTCTGCATGTAGGTATTTCAGCAGATTTAATAGCCTTCTTTAATTTTGCCCTTTCTCTCTTTTGATGCAAATTGGTAGTGTTTCTTTTGGTATAAAATTCTCAATAACTTTGAGAATTATAGGTCTACCATGTATATCATGGAGATTCACTCTGTTAAATGAGAAGCTCATCTATAGTGCAGCCTGGATAATCTCATCTCTTTTGGTTTCTGCTGAGTTGAGTGAAGGTATCTGTGAATGACAAGCCTAACTGTATATTCACTCAGTACCATCCATAGATCTCAAGTGTACTGTGGTAAGGGAAATAAACCAGATTCATTCATATGACATTTTAAGGTGGAGGGCAGACGGAATTATAGGGAAGGAGAATGGATAAGTGGCTACCAAAGATTACTCGGAGGAGAGGGTTTGACTGAAAAGGATAACACAAGGGGATTGTGGAGAGGTACTGATAGAATGGTTTTACATGTTGATTGTTTTGGTGCTATACAACTCTATGCATTTGTTAGAACAGACCTGACTACCATAAAGAGTAAAATTTACTGTATATAAATGAAAAATAAGTAGCAACAACAAAATAGAAGTGGGAGGAGGGCCCTTTGAGTTCATATGAGATAATTTCACTTTCTTATGAAAGTTCTATAAAGAGAGAAAGTGTATATGTGAAGAAAATAAGTTATTTGTCTTAGAAAAATATAGTTTGTAATAATCCCTTCTCTGTCTGCCTGGTTCATGCTTTCCAAGGATCCTGTAGAGAGAATTTGGCACTTATGTTTGATGTTTCCTGTAATGAGCTCAGCTTCAAAGCCGAACCTTTATTTCTGCAGCTTTAAAAAAGAATTTCACAAAACTCAGGTTATGCTCACCATTTGAAATGAAGAGAATTTATTGACCTTTACCTCATTAATATTAGAATAATTTGCATACAATACTGTGACACAAATTTATTTGAGGATGAGATCTGGTTCTGCCTGCTTTGATTTCCTCAAAGTCCCTATGACAATCCCCTGGTAATACTGTCACCCCTTCATGTATCTGCTCTGTCTGCATACATCTGTCAACAAGCATTCCTTTTTGGAAATGCAAATATCCAACAGGCTTTGACAATTTTTGTTTTCTATCTTCATACTGTTTTATATTTCATATGTTTTTTACAATAAGTGTGAATTACTTTTATAATTAGAGAAAAGCAATAAAAGTTATTTTGCAAATGCAAACACATCTGGGATAGTTGTTTCAACGTTATTGCTTTTTGTGAAACAATTGAGTTCAGTTGCACAGAGGGAGGGAGTTTGATTTGAGAGGATTCAATAAGTCACTTGAGTACAAGGACTACTTCTGAGACAGGGTTTATAGTTGTTGGCAAACATTAGACACTTTATGAGAGTTATGACAGAGATATAGAAAGGGAGATGGAAAGAAGGAGTCCAAAGCAAACTTAAATATTTTCAAATTATTTTGACTAACATCACCAAATTAGTAATAATATGAAGAAAAATTTTGCCCTTTTCTCCTCCCCTTCAGAGAGACTTGATTCTGTACCTTGAACATTGGTTGTTGTTCAATCACAAGGTCGTGTTTGACTCTTGGTGACACCATAGACTGTAGCATGTCAGGCTCCCCGGTGCTCCACTAACTCCCAGAGTTTGCTAAATTTATGTCCATTGAGTTGGTGATGTTGTCTAACCATCCCATCCTTTGTCCCCTTTTCCTTTTACCTTCAGTCTTTACCAGCATCAGGATCTTTTCCAATGAGATGGCTTTTTGCACCAGGTAGCCAAAGTGTTGGAGCTTTAGCGTCAGCATCAGTCCTTCCCATGTATATTCAGGATTGATTTCCTATAGAATTGACTGGGTTGATCTTGCAGTCCAAGGAGCTCTCAAGACTCTTTTCCAGTAGGCACATCTAGCCTTGAATAATCACATCGTAGCACTCTTTCTTACCATTATTTCCCCACTTTACTATGTGCTGCTTTGACATACAGTTGTTAAAGATGATGTCTAGGGTTTCCTTGGTGTTTCAGTAGGTAAAGAGTCGGCCTTGCAGTGCAAGGGGCACCTGTTCGATCTCTGGCCCAGGAGGATCCCATTTGCTGTGGAGTGGCTAGGCCGGTATGTCCAATTATGAGCCAGCACTCTGGAGCACATGCCCCCAGAGCCAGTGCTCTTCAAGGAGAGAGGCCACTGAGATGTGAGGCCCACACAGGTCAAAGAATGAAGATGGATGAAAACAAATGATGACTTAGAGGCCAAAAAAACAAAAAAAAGTTAAAAAAAGAGATGATGTCTAAGCTAAATGTTAAAAGATAAGCCAATTTCCCAGGTGTGAATATTGAAGGGTTGGAAGATGGACGACGAAGGAAAATTCCAAGCAGAGATTACAGTATATCAAAGAGAACAGCACATAGTTCCAGGTTCTGCTTGTCCAATTCTTTTCTATGTCTTGAATATTTTTCCTTTAATTGAATAGTCTGTATGTAAGATTTTCTAATAATAATAAAATACTTTGGATGTACTTTACAGTTTGAAAAATCCATTTTCAGATTCAGAAAAATTACGAATTAAGTGGAAGGGATATTTAACCTTATGTTACTGGTAAAACAAGAGAAAAGAATCTGAGCATCATGGACTGAATGTTTGTGTCCTCTCAAAATTTATATTGTGAAGTCCTAACATTGAATGTGATGGTATTAGAAGCTAGGACCTTTGGGAGATGACTCATTTTATATAAATTCCTGAAGATGGAGTCCACATAATGGAATGAGGCCCTTATAAGAGGAAGATACACAAGAGCCTCTTCCCTCCAATAAGCAAGGAGTTAGTGAGAAGGTACCTAACTGTCTGCAAGCTAGAAAGAAAAAGCGCTAGCATCTTGATTTATGTCAGGATTGATTTCCTTTTCCTTTTACCTTCAGTCTTTACCAGCATCAGGATCTTTTCCAATGAGATGGCTTTTGCACCAGGTAGCCAAAGTGTTGGAGCTTTAGCGTCAGCATCAGTCCTTCCATGTATATTCAGGATTGATTTCCTATAGAATTGACTGGGTTGATCTTGCAGTCCAAGGAGCTCTCAAGACTCTTTTCCAGTAGGCACATCTAGCCTTGAATAATCACATCGTAGCACTCTTTCTTACCATTATTTCCCCACTTTACTATGTGCTGCTTTGACATACAGTTGTTAAAGATGATGTCTAGGGTTTCCTTGGTGTTTCAGTAGGTAAAGAGTCGGCCTTGCAGTGCAAGGGGCACCTGTTCGATCTCTGGCCCAGGAGGATCCCATTTGCTGTGGAGTGGCTCGTCCGGTATGTCCAATTATGAGCCAGCACTCTGGAGCACATGCCCCCAGAGCCAGTGCTCTTCAAGGAGAGAGGCCACTGAGATGTGAGGCCCACACAGGTCAAAGAATGAAGATGGATGAAAACAAATGATGACTTAGAGGCCAAAAAAACAAAAAAAAGTTAAAAAAAGAGATGATGTCTAAGCTAAATGTTAAAAGATAAGCCAATTTCCCAGGTGTGAATATTGAAGGGTTGGAAGATGGACGACGAAGGAAAATTCCAAGCAGAGATTACAGTATATCAAAGAGAACAGCACATAGTTCCAGGTTCTGCTTGTCCAATTCTTTTCTATGTCTTGAATATTTTTCCTTTAATTGAATAGTCTGTATGTAAGATTTTCTAATAATAATAAAATACTTTGGATGTACTTTACAGTTTGAAAAATCCATTTTCAGATTCAGAAAAATTACGAATTAAGTGGAAGGGATATTTAACCTTATGTTACTGGTAAAACAAGAGAAAAGAATCTGAGCATCATGGACTGAATGTTTGTGTCCTCTCAAAATTTATATTGTGAAGTCCTAACATTGAATGTGATGGTATTAGAAGCTAGGACCTTTGGGAGATGACTCATTTTATATAAATTCCTGAAGATGGAGTCCACATAATGGAATGAGGCCCTTATAAGAGGAAGATACACAAGAGCCTCTTCCCTCCAATAAGCAAGGAGTTAGTGAGAAGGTACCTAACTGTCTGCAAGCTAGAAAGAGAGCCCTCACCAAGAAATGTGTCTGCTAGTTTCTTGATCTTGGATACCTTTCATAATTATGAGAAATTATAGATTCCTTGTTTAAAATACCCCGGTCTATAGTATTTTGACATAGCAGCTTGAACTAGGTTACTGAGGGTCAAAGAATTAAGTAAGCATAGTTTGAGATCATATGGTCAGAGTATGGTTAAGTTAGGACTTGAATTTTGGTCTCCTAATCTCAAACCCAGTGCTCTTAATTTTCACTTCTCATTCTCTTATTCATTCTCTCAACATATATTTATTAAATACCTTATTTCTCTGTCTTCTTCAATTTCTGAGCCCCAGAGAGAGTACATCTAGAAAGGTAAAGGAAGATAGTTCTTAGAAGGACCTACCACAGGAAGAGAAGTGATGTTCGTGCATTTCTGGAGCTGGCTGTGGGAAAGAGCAGACTGGAAAGGGAGTGTTGTTAATGCCATAATTCAAAGTTCATGAGGAAGGAAGATTTAGTCCCACTGAAGTCATTTCAGGGAATGCATGAGGTAAAAACCAAGAGAAGTAAATCAGTGTCTGAATATGGTTTCCAAGGTACCTGCTGAGGCAGGGTGAGCTCCAAACAAGACTCTGGAACACCTGGGGAACATAGTTGATCTCAACCTGTGGGAATGAGCACAGAGCCACAGCTCTGTCAGATGCTGTTGCAAATGGAATTCTGATAAAGCTTTCTTCTGGACATATTTAGCATGCCATTGATCAGGAAATGTCCAATTTTTCTAGCTATTTTCAATGAATAAAATTTAAAAAAAACTTTGGATGTACTTTACAGTTTGAAAAATCCATTTTCAGATTCAGAAAAATTACGAATTAAGTGGAAGGGATATTTAACCTTATGTTACTGGTAAAACAAGAGAAAAGAATCTGAGCATCATGGACTGAATGTTTGTGTCCTCTCAAAATTTATATTGTGAAGTCCTAACATTGAATGTGATGGTATTAGAAGCTAGGACCTTTGGGAGATGACTCATTTTATATAAATTCCTGAAGATGGAGTCCACATAATGGAATGAGGCCCTTATAAGAGGAAGATACACAAGAGCCTCTTCCCTCCAATAAGCAAGGAGTTAGTGAGAAGGTACCTAACTGTCTGCAAGCTAGAAAGAGAGCCCTCACCAAGAAATGTGTCTGCTAGTTTCTTGATCTTGGATACCTTTCATAATTATGAGAAATTATAGATTCCTTGTTTAAAATACCCCGGTCTATAGTATTTTGACATAGCAGCTTGAACTAGGTTACTGAGGGTCAAAGAATTAAGTAAGCATAGTTTGAGATCATATGGTCAGAGTATGGTTAAGTTAGGACTTGAATTTTGGTCTCCTAATCTCAAACCCAGTGCTCTTAATTTTCACTTCTCATTCTCTTATTCATTCTCTCAACATATATTTATTAAATACCTTATTTCTCTGTCTTCTTCAATTTCTGAGCCCCAGAGAGAGTACATCTAGAAAGGTAAAGGAAGATAGTTCTTAGAAGGACCTACCACAGGAAGAGAAGTGATGTTCGTGCATTTCTGGAGCTGGCTGTGGGAAAGAGCAGACTGGAAAGGGAGTGTTGTTAATGCCATAATTCAAAGTTCATGAGGAAGGAAGATTTAGTCCCACTGAAGTCATTTCAGGGAATGCATGAGGTAAAAACCAAGAGAAGTAAATCAGTGTCTGAATATGGTTTCCAAGGTACCTGCTGAGGCAGGGGTGAGCTCCAAACAAGACTCTGGAACACCTGGGGAACATAGTTGATCTCAACCTGTGGGAATGAGCACAGAGCCACAGCTCTGTCAGATGCTGTTGCAAATGGAATTCTGATAAAGCTTTCTTCTGGACATATTTAGCTATGCCATTGATCAAGAGTAACCAGTGTTTATTTTACTCTAAGGCTGAGAAGTAAATCTGTTTAGTTCATGAAATTTCTTATGCTCTTGCTTCCCCAAAATCACACTCCAGTAATGACAGATAAGATTTAAATGAGTGAGATTATGAACTAAAACATAGATTGTTGAATAGTTTTGGTATATTGGAAACTCAGTTCAGTCACTCAGTCATATTAGACTCTTTGGGGCCCCATGGACTACAGCATGCCATGCTTCCCTGTCTTTCATCATTACCCAGAGCTTGCTTAAACTCATGTCTATTGACTTACTGATGCCATCCAAACATCTCATCCTTTTTCGTCCCCTTCTCCTTCTACCTTCTGTTTTTCCCAGCATCAGGGTGTTTTCCAATGAGTTGGCTCTTCAGATCAGGTGGCCAAAATATTGGAGCTGCAGCTTCAGCATCGGTCCTTCCAATGTATGTTCAGGGTTCATTTCCTTCAGGATTGACTGTTTTGATCTCCTTCCAGTTCAAGGGGTTCTCAAGAGTCTTCTCCAAGTCTTCTTCTTCAGACCGTGGTTTGAAGGCCTTGACTCTTCAGTGCTCTTGGCATTCTTTATGGTCCAACTCTCACATCCATACGTGACTACTGGGAAAAAAAGCAGCTTTGACTATATAGACCTTTGTCGGCAAAGTGACGTCTCCATTTTTTTAGTATGCTGTCTATGTCTGTCACAGTTTTTCTTCTCAGGAACAAGTGACTTTTAGTTTTATGGCTGCGGTTACTGTCTACAGAGATTTTGGAGCCCAAGAAAATAAAGTCTGCCACCGTTTCTGTTATTTGGCCATCTATTTCCCATGAAATGATGGGACTGGATGCCATTAGTTTTTTTTTTGAATGTTAAGCTTTAAGCCATATTTTTCACTCTCCCCTTTCACCTTCATCAAGAGGCTCTTTAGTTTCTCGGTGCTTTCTGCCAAAAGGGTGGTGTCATCTGCATACCTTAGGTTATTGATATTTCTCCCAACTGTCTTGATTCCAGCTTGTGCTTTAAACACCTTGTATTCCACATGATGTGCTCTGCATATAAGTTAAATAAGCAGGGTGACAATATACAGGCTTGACATACTCCTTTCCCAATTTGGAACCCATCTGTTGTTCCATGTCTAGTTCTTTTGGAAACTCAACCTGGATTCAAAATCCTACCCTGATGATCTTGTGCTAAAATGATTATTGTCATTTAGGGTAATTATTCGCTTCACTTATTATATATCCTACTTTAAGAACTGGTTGTAAGTTCACTTTGTAGAACATATTAAACAAAGACTGTACTTTTCCTCTTGCTTGAGTTTGAGAGAAGAAGCTAATAACAACAAGACAAATGCCAGCTTGTGAGAACCAAATGAAGTTATGTATCACCAATAAAGAAATCTCCTTTCTCACTTTCCCGTTTTCCCTTCAGCTGAAATTTGTGCAAATCTGGTTTTATAGCTTCCATTCCATTTGGTGTTTGTAATTCTGCCATATACCATTCGTCTCCTCCCAAATTCTACACTCCATTCTCCTTTACTGGGGATGGTGGTCTGTTAGTGACAGAATGGCTAAGTGGGATCCCTGAGGCATGTGTCATCAAGATGTGTGCTTGTACTTCTACAACTTTTAATGTTCTGTAAAGACATGTTTTGTTCCCCTCTGATGATGATCAAGGTTCTTCTTCTTCAGACCGTGGTTTGAAGGCCTTGACTCTTCAGTGCTCTTGGCATTCTTTATGGTCCAACTCTCACATCCATACGTGACTACTGGGAAAAAAAGCAGCTTTGACTATATAGACCTTTGTCGGCAAAGTGACGTCTCCATTTTTTTAGTATGCTGTCTATGTCTGTCACAGTTTTTCTTCTCAGGAACAAGTGACTTTTAGTTTTATGGCTGCGGTTACTGTCTACAGAGATTTTGGAGCCCAAGAAAATAAAGTCTGCCACCGTTTCTGTTATTTGGCCATCTATTTCCCATGAAATGATGGGACTGGATGCCATTAGTTTTTTTTTTGAATGTTAAGCTTTAAGCCATATTTTTCACTCTCCCCTTTCACCTTCATCAAGAGGCTCTTTAGTTTCTCGGTGCTTTCTGCCAAAAGGGTGGTGTCATCTGCATACCTTAGGTTATTGATATTTCTCCCAACTGTCTTGATTCCAGCTTGTGCTTTAAACACCTTGTATTCCACATGATGTGCTCTGCATATAAGTTAAATAAGCAGGGTGACAATATACAGGCTTGACATACTCCTTTCCCAATTTGGAACCCATCTGTTGTTCCATGTCTAGTTCTTTTGGAAACTCAACCTGGATTCAAAATCCTACCCTGATGATCTTGTGCTAAAATGATTATTGTCATTTAGGGTAATTATTCGCTTCACTTATTATATATCCTACTTTAAGAACTGGTTGTAAGTTCACTTTGTAGAACATATTAAACAAAGACTGTACTTTTCCTCTTGCTTGAGTTTGAGAGAAGAAGCTAATAACAACAAGACAAATGCCAGCTTGTGAGAACCAAATGAAGTTATGTATCACCAATAAAGAAATCTCCTTTCTCACTTTCCCGTTTTCCCTTCAGCTGAAATTTGTGCAAATCTGGTTTTATAGCTTCCATTCCATTTGGTGTTTGTAATTCTGCCATATACCATTCGTCTCCTCCCAAATTCTACACTCCATTCTCCTTTACTGGGGATGGTGGTCTGTTAGTGACAGAATGGCTAAGTGGGATCCCTGAGGCATGTGTCATCAAGATGTGTGCTTGTACTTCTACAACTTTTAATGTTCTGTAAAGACATGTAGTTCTTCTGATGAATCCACACCATGATCCACTCACTAACTGAAGCCTGAGGGCAGGAGGTAATTAATGTGTCACTGAACCATGGTGTCAAACCTGAATAGAGTGACGTTATATGGTATAAGAATCCCAATATGCATCAGAGAGCTAAGAAAGGGCCAATTTCCATTTTTAAAAAATCTCATATTTTCAGAACTACTCAAACTCCTATGATAAGAGATGTTTTCCTTTGCAAAAATGCATAGAATAGGTATTGGAAATGAAAGTTTTCGGAAATCTCTAACCTTCTGGGAAGACAAAAGTTGCCAAGATCCTACCTCATATGTTTGTCATTTTCAGCCTCCCTGTATTCCTCTTTGAGGAGGAGTACACTTTCTTTATTGATGGAAAGATTTTTGTACTTGCCTCTTAGTATTTCGTTAATGTGAGATTGAGGTTTCCATTACTGTTATCTGATCCTGGATTGACCTTTCATCCTATAGTAAAAGAAATGTTTGCAGTGACTTTCCAGACTTGTTCATCCTCTCACTATCCCTGAGAATCCATCCTAGGGAATGTGTCATCTTTATTTCACTTATTTAGGCACAAAGAAGAAGTGATTACCATTCTGCTTCTAGTATGAAGGAGGAGGAAGCAGAGTTGGGTTGGGAGAATTCCAAGAATGGCTTGCTGTAACGGAAAAAAGGGGAAGTGAGGCAAAAGAGTGAAGACAGTCAAGTGGTCCTGAAAGCCTCCTGAAAACCTGTCCCCCTATGAGAGACTATGAATCACCAGCCCTAAAGGAGTTTGGCAGACTGGTGGAGAATGACTATAGAAGAAGATGAAGGCCTTTTTTGACTTTTTAGTAACTGTTCAGCAGTTGGTATGATGAGAACAGGGGAGAGACTAAGTTTGTGATGAGCTGTGTGGCTTCATCAAGTAGCTCAACCCTCTAGTCTCAGTTCCTTCCTTGGTAAAATGAATAAAGCAGATGATGTTTAAGGGACAAATAGTGAGACATAATATTATCTGTTGTTCTATAAGAGTGCTGGCTTTTCATATTTATAACTCTCTCTCTCTTTTTTTTTTCTCCATGCTCTGTTTGCTAAGGAAAATGGAAGTTAACCTCCAGGGAAAACTGGGGTGGCTATTTTAGATTTTAAAGGACCATATGTTCAACTTGGTTCAAAAGAATAAGCATATTTTAACGTTTGCTATGCATTTAGAAGCCTGGAGTGCTGCCATCCATGAGGTTGCAAAGAGTCGGGCACAACTGGGTAATTGAAGAACTACAACAACAATACATTTAGTTAGTAATATATTAAGGATTGGACTTCCTTGGTAGGTCAGCTGGTAAAGAACTCACCTGCAATGTAGGAGACCCCAGTTCAATTTCTGGGTCAGAAAGAATCCTTGAGAAGGAATAGGCTATCCACTTCAGTATTCTTGGGCTTCAAGGGGAAGACCTAGGTTCAACCCTGAGTTGGAAAGATCCCCTGGAGGAGGGCATGGCAACCCACTCTAGTATTCTTGCCTGGAGAACCCCCATGGACAGAAGATTCTGGCAGGCTACAGTCCATGGGGTCACAGAGAACCATACACAAGTGAACGACTAAGCACAGCACAGCACATATTAAGGGTTCCAATAGAATTCAGAAGAAAAATATGGCCCAAACTTTTTCTTTTTTTGATAAAGAACTGATAGTCTAATTGTGGTTGAACAAAATAAAAAAGTGTATGAGACTCTAATAAGATTCTGAGCTAAATATAATTAAGCTATAAGTTAAATTATCCAGTAGAATTTTTAGAGATTTACTGAGCATCCCTTAGGTTAATAGTATAGATGTTTCTGGACTACCATTGAGTCAGTAAGAGGACCGTGTTTCAGGTCAGAGATGATGGGAAATCAAGAATAGATTTGTTTTGAAGGGCTTGTGAATGCAGCAACTTGGACTTATTTTATTGGTAAAATCCACTTTCACTTTCTCCTTTGATTCATCCTTAACTCTGTGCCTGCCTCCCCTACCTTAGCCCCCAGTGAGTACATCTGTTGGAAATTCTGCATTGAAGTTGCAACTTGATAACATAAGTTCTGTCATTCGGCTTCAGATATATTCATCCAATTAAGAACTCAAATTGCCCACACTACGGCTTACATGTTATTTATAGGATTGACATTATTTGCAATATGCAGAGAAGAGAGAATGAGGTTGACTATTTAGAGGTTGGCTTGTTTTTCTTAGAATTGCTATTAAATTAGTCCTTTAATTAATGTCAGATATGCATAAGCATTTTCATGTGGAAAAGAAATAAGTGGGGATCTCTTTCAAAAAGTAATTGGGAAAATCCTCAAGTCAGATGCCTGGGCCAGAGCTGCATCCATGAGGTTGCAAAGAGTCGGGCACAACTGGGTAATTGAAGAACTACAACAACAATACATTTAGTTAGTAATATATTAAGGATTGGACTTCCTTGGTAGGTCAGCTGGTAAAGAACTCACCTGCAATGTAGGAGACCCCAGTTCAATTTCTGGGTCAGAAAGAATCCTTGAGAAGGAATAGGCTATCCACTTCAGTATTCTTGGGCTTCAAGGGGAAGACCTAGGTTCAACCCTGAGTTGGAAAGATCCCCTGGAGGAGGGCATGGCAACCCACTCTAGTATTCTTGCCTGGAGAACCCCCATGGACAGAAGATTCTGGCAGGCTACAGTCCATGGGGTCACAGAGAACCATACACAAGTGAACGACTAAGCACAGCACAGCACATATTAAGGGTTCCAATAGAATTCAGAAGAAAAATATGGCCCAAACTTTTTCTTTTTTTGATAAAGAACTGATAGTCTAATTGTGGTTGAACAAAATAAAAAAGTGTATGAGACTCTAATAAGATTCTGAGCTAAATATAATTAAGCTATAAGTTAAATTATCCAGTAGAATTTTTAGAGATTTACTGAGCATCCCTTAGGTTAATAGTATAGATGTTTCTGGACTACCATTGAGTCAGTAAGAGGACCGTGTTTCAGGTCAGAGATGATGGGAAATCAAGAATAGATTTGTTTTGAAGGGCTTGTGAATGCAGCAACTTGGACTTATTTTATTGGTAAAATCCACTTTCACTTTCTCCTTTGATTCATCCTTAACTCTGTGCCTGCCTCCCCTACCTTAGCCCCCAGTGAGTACATCTGTTGGAAATTCTGCATTGAAGTTGCAACTTGATAACATAAGTTCTGTCATTCGGCTTCAGATATATTCATCCAATTAAGAACTCAAATTGCCCACACTACGGCTTACATGTTATTTATAGGATTGACATTATTTGCAATATGCAGAGAAGAGAGAATGAGGTTGACTATTTAGAGGTTGGCTTATTTTTTCTTAGAATTGCTATTAAATTAGTCCTTTAATTAATGTCAGATATGCATAAGCATTTTCATGTGGAAAAAGAAATAAGTGGGGATCTCTTTCAAAAAGTAATTGGGAAAATCCTCAAGTCAGATGCCTGGGCCAGAGCTTGGCTCTTTGAAAATAAACCAAAGAGAATATGAAATTCCAAGATACAAAGAAGGTGTCAGGTATGCTGACAGTGTTGAGAGGGTGAACTAGGGAGTGAGTGGGTGCAAGAGCACAGGATGACCTACTTCTGGCCCTGTCCTGGACGTTAAAATTGCCTTATGCCATGCCAGTGGGTGTGCAGAAGACTCAAGAATTCAGAAAGGCTTTGGGTACCAGTTATTCATGTAGCCCTGGAGACATAGACTATGCTGTATTGAACAGCAGGAGCCATACAGAAGGATTTTGTAGATAAGTGTTGTAGATAAGAAAAGTAGTAGCTAAATAGAAATGTAACATACCTGTTACATGAGACTGTTAAAATAGGGACCAAGCTTAAAAATCCCCAGGCATGTAAAACAATGTAAACCACACAAGCAAAACTAAATTTAGCTTGTTCCATGAACATAAGCAAAACTCAGGTTCTCTCTGGTAAATGCATCTGATAATCATAAAAGACACGTAAGCCATCTTCCTAAAGTGGTATAAGAATCACTTTTAATTAGTCCCCCCAGCTGGAAACTTCCATTGTAATAACCGTTCATTGTAAAGGTTAATGTCCTGATTTTCCCATCATGTATGGATGTGAGAATTGGACCATAAAGAAGGCTAAGCACTAAAGAATTGGTGCCTTCAAACTGTGGTGTTGGAAAAGACTCTTGAGAATCCCTTACACAGCAAGGGGATCAAACCAGTTAATCCTAAAGGAAACCAACCTTGAATGTTTTTTGGAAGGACTGATGCTGAAGGTGAAGCTCCAATACTTTGGTCACCTGATGAGAAGAGCCAATTCATTGGAAAAGAACCTGATTATAGGAAAGATAGAGGCAGGAGAAGAAGACAGTGACAGAGGATGAGATGGTTCGATGGCATCACTGACTCAATGGACATGAGTTTGAGCACACTCATGAGCATCGCATAGTGAAGCACAGGGAAGTCTGGTGTGCTGCAATTCGTGGGGTCACAAAAAATTGAACATGATAGCGACTCAACAGAAACAACCACAACAAAATTATAGCATGCCTCTGAGCTGCTTATGATAAGTTTTGGATTTGAAGACTCTCAGTTCATAAACTGTGCTTTTGTGCAAAATCAGCTCTTACTACATACTATTTTAGTGGTCTGGTTTTAATTTTTAATACTTTTGGATTTTTGACACCGCATATCTATATTCTTTTTGGATTTAGCTGCCCTTGCTTGCCATTCTTGACAGGGCAGCTCTGTATGAACTTCTTTTTCACAGGAGATTATTTCAACTTGTAGAGCTAGAGAGAAATCAGTCTATAATTTGAACTAAACAACTGCAACTTGTTCTTTGCAAGATTTTAGCTAAGAGACCAATGGTAGTTAGTAATTCCATGAGACTGTTAAAATAGGGACCAAGCTTAAAATCCCCAGGCATGTAAAACAATGTAAACCACACAAGCAAAACTAAATTTAGCTTGTTCCATGAACATAAGCAAAACTCAGGTTCTCTCTGGTAAATGCATCTGATAATCATAAAAGACACGTAAGCCATCTTCCTAAAGTGGTATAAGAATCACTTTTAATTAGTCCCCCCAGCTGGAAACTTCCATTGTAATAACCGTTCATTGTAAAGGTTAATGTCCTGATTTTCCCATCATGTATGGATGTGAGAATTGGACCATAAAGAAGGCTAAGCACTAAAGAATTGGTGCCTTCAAACTGTGGTGTTGGAAAAGACTCTTGAGAATCCCTTACACAGCAAGGGGATCAAACCAGTTAATCCTAAAGGAAACCAACCTTGAATGTTTTTTGGAAGGACTGATGCTGAAGGTGAAGCTCCAATACTTTGGTCACCTGATGAGAAGAGCCAATTCATTGGAAAAGAACCTGATTATAGGAAAGATAGAGGGCAGGAGAAGAAGACAGTGACAGAGGATGAGATGGTTCGATGGCATCACTGACTCAATGGACATGAGTTTGAGCACACTCATGAGCATCGCATAGTGAAGCACAGGGAAGTCTGGTGTGCTGCAATTCGTGGGGTCACAAAAAATTGAACATGATAGCGACTCAACAGAAACAACCACAACAAAATTATAGCATGCCTCTGAGCTGCTTATGATAAGTTTTGGATTTGAAGACTCTCAGTTCATAAACTGTGCTTTTGTGCAAAATCAGCTCTTACTACATACTATTTTAGTGGTCTGGTTTTAATTTTTAATACTTTTGGATTTTTGACACCGCATATCTATATTCTTTTTGGATTTAGCTGCCCTTGCTTGCCATTCTTGACAGGGCAGCTCTGTATGAACTTCTTTTTCACAGGAGATTATTTCAACTTGTAGAGCTAGAGAGAAATCAGTCTATAATTTGAACTAAACAACTGCAACTTGTTCTTTGCAAGATTTTAGCTAAGAGACCAATGGTAGTTAGTAATTCCTTGAGCTGAAAGGACTTGCAGTCAAAACTATACCCCACTCACATGAGACAGGTGTGCACGTTCAATCTTTGATCCAGGACCTGAAATCCCACATTGCATGGGGCTACTAAGCCCTTGTACTGCAACTGCTGACCCTGCACTTAGAGTCTGTGCACTGCAACAAGAGAAGTCACAGGAGAAGCCCAGAGAAACCTGTGCACCACAACGAAGACACAACACGGCCAAAAAAAAAAAAAGAAAAGGCAAAATTCGCAGAAGGGGTACAAATGGTATATTAGGAAATAGAGTTTAATCACATATTTCCTCAGTCATTAGGCTAATTTTTTTATTAGTTTCATGTTTTAGGAGCTTTTCTAGTTTCCCAGACTCTACTGGTCCACTTCATATATATTTTTATCTACAAATAATTTCTCTAAACCTCTTATGTCATCATAATAATTTTTATTTAGAAATAAACTACTAAGTGGACAAAGCAGGTAGTTGCAAAGTGGTGTGCTTGTTCCCAGGGGTTGTTTGCAATTACCTGTTGCTTGTAGTGCTCTCTTGTTCATGTATGTATTCAAATTACTGCCTAGAGGTACTCACTTTCAACCTGAAGATCTTCCATCAACATTTGTTATAAGGCAATCTGTTAGCAAGATCTTCTCTCAGTTTTCCTATCTCAGTTTTGTATGTTTCTGTTTCACTTTGATTTTTAAAGGTAGTTTTGCTGGATATAAGATTCTTGGATGAGAGGGGGCTTTTCCTCTTCTTTTAGCACTTAAATGGTCCTTCCATGGTCCCTATCTCTACCTTTGCCTCTGGCTTCTCTTATTTCCAATGAAAAGTCAGTTACTAATCTTACCCTTTATGTATGATGAGTCTTGGTGCTTTCAATATTTTCTCTTTTCCTTTCAATATTTTAATGGTGGATGGACATCCAACTTGGAGTTCATTGAACTTTTGGCTGTATAATATAATGTTTCTCTTATAGAATATTTTAAGTCATTATTTCTTCAAATATTTTTGCTGATCCTGTTTCTCTGTTCTCATATACTATCTGCTCTATATGTATGTTGGTACACACAGCAGTGTTCCACATTAAGGCTTTATTTCTTTTTTCTTTATTTTCTCTCTGTGTTCTTCAGATTGCATAATCTGTGTCAGTCTATCTTTATGTTCTCTAGTTTTCTTCTTCTGGTTCAAATCTACTCTTTGCCCCTTTAGTAACCATTTTCAGTTCATTATTACATTATACTTTCAGGCCTCAAATTTTCCATTTGGTTATTTTTTTATAATTTTTACTTCTTCAGTGATTTTGTTCAGTCAGAAATTTTCATCCTATATTCTTCCCTTATTTCTCTAAACATAGTTTTCATTGAATGTACTTATTATAGCTGCTTTGAAGTCTTTACTAAATACACCATCTGTGTCCTCTTAAATTTTGTTTCTGTTGCTTGGTTTTTCTCTGTGTATGGGTAACACTTTCTTACTTCTCTTCATGTCTAGGAATCATTGTTGAAAATTGAACATTTTAGGCAGTATGTTACAGCAGCTTTAGGTGTTAGTCCCCTTGCATATTGGACATTTTTGTTCATTTGTTTTTACTTGCTTGCTTTAATAAAATGACTGCATCAATTCTTCAGTGCTCAGCCTTCTTTATGATCCAGTCTTCACATCCATACATGACTACTGGAAAAACCATAGCTTTGATAATATGGACCTGACACTGACATTCTTGAAGTGGAACTCCAATGAGTACATTCTTAGTACTTATAATTTTACACAGATTTTAATAATTTCTGTACTGTCTATGTGTTACTTATCACATAAGAAAACAAGTTAAATATTTAATAAAAAGAATTACTGTTTTGTTTAAAAATAGGGGAAAGTATTGTGTTGAACAAAGCATTCGTTTGAGTTTTTCCATAAGATCCGACTGAACTCATTGGCCAACCCAATGTTATATTTTCAGAGCATATTACTTTAACAACTGAAAAATAATCATCTGTATTTGAAGCTTTAGTTTGCATCTAAACAGATGTTTCCACTCTGTTTAAAGGCATTTGAAAATTAACTCACTTTAGTATTCTAACTCTCCTTTTGCAATCACTTCTTACACCAAGCCTTTGCAGCTTTCAGTCATAACCCTGTGCAAAGGAGAAAGGTAATTATTCTCTCTTTCCTTGGCTGAGAATTCTTGAGGTCTCCATGATATTTTTGCTCATCTCTGTACTCCATGTCATTCATCATGATTGTTTACCTGAAAGAAAATTGATTAAAATGTGATGTATGTCAAGAATTGTGAACAATCTGAGATTTTTACCCTACATACAAGCTAACAAGGTACCCCCATTTTCAGTTCATTATTACATTATACTTTCAGGCCTCAAATTTTCCATTTGGTTATTTTTTTATAATTTTTACTTCTTCAGTGATTTTGTTCAGTCAGAAATTTTCATCCTATATTCTTCCCTTATTTCTCTAAACATAGTTTTCATTGAATGTACTTATTATAGCTGCTTTGAAGTCTTTACTAAATACACCATCTGTGTCCTCTTAAATTTTGTTTCTGTTGCTTGGTTTTTCTCTGTGTATGGGTAACACTTTCTTACTTCTCTTCATGTCTAGGAATCATTGTTGAAAATTGAACATTTTAGGCAGTATGTTACAGCAGCTTTAGGTGTTAGTCCTTGCATATTGGACATTTTTGTTCATTTGTTTTTACTTGCTTGCTTTAATAAAATGACTGCATCAATTCTTCAGTGCTCAGCCTTCTTTATGATCCAGTCTTCACATCCATACATGACTACTGGAAAAACCATAGCTTTGATAATATGGACCTGACACTGACATTCTTGAAGTGGAACTCCAATGAGTACATTCTTAGTACTTATAATTTTACACAGATTTTAATAATTTCTGTACTGTCTATGTGTTACTTATCACATAAGAAAACAAGTTAAATATTTAATAAAAAGAATTACTGTTTTGTTTAAAAATAGGGGAAAGTATTGTGTTGAACAAAGCATTCGTTTGAGTTTTTCCATAAGATCCGACTGAACTCATTGGCCAACCCAATGTTATATTTTCAGAGCATATTACTTTAACAACTGAAAAATAATCATCTGTATTTGAAGCTTTAGTTTGCATCTAAACAGATGTTTCCACTCTGTTTAAAGGCATTTGAAAATTAACTCACTTTAGTATTCTAACTCTCCTTTTGCAATCACTTCTTACACCAAGCCTTTGCAGCTTTCAGTCATAACCCTGTGCAAAGGAGAAAGGTAATTATTCTCTCTTTCCTTGGCTGAGAATTCTTGAGGTCTCCATGATATTTTTGCTCATCTCTGTACTCCATGTCATTCATCATGATTGTTTACCTGAAAGAAAATTGATTAAAATGTGATGTATGTCAAGAATTGTGAACAATCTGAGATTTTTACCCTACATACAAGCTAACAAGGTAGCATGCCACACACAGTGGGATGGAAGCTGACAGAGGAAGCACGATTCTTAGACAGTAGAGAAAAGATGGTTTATTCTCACAGCAATAGCCAGAGCCACTTTATCATCATTTTACTATAGTTCCCCGAGCACCAATTCCCACAGGCAAGAGTTAGGTAACTTTTGCATATGCAATGGATTGCAGTATAAGAGTGCACTCCTAATGTTAGAAAACCCTGATATTTTATAATGGACAATAATTTTCCCTGAAATTGGAACCAGAGAGACATTGTATTTATTATACTGGACAGTAAATAAACCTGTAGGTTTTTGCTCCAAAGGGAGACACCATTTTTGTGTTTTAAGAGTGTTTGCTATACAAGTGTCCTAGAAAGTAGTGCAGAACAAAGGTAGACAGTAGTGCGTATGCATTCAGTGTGTATATAAATGGGAGAGACCCTTGGGGAATTGTCTCCCAATACTGTGAATCACTTAGGTGCAGCATGTTTATAACGACAAGTCAAGAAAGCAATACTTGAAAATAGGAACTTCACTGGAAACGGAGTGTTTCATATAGGTAACATTTTCATATAACTGAAGCTTATGCTTGCAGGTGCCAAAATCTGAAAGGATAAATACTTGCCATGGAAACATTTCAAATATATAACAAATGATTATGGTATCTTAAACAGATGGTAGAAACACTGCAGACATTTGTAAGTGTGAAGGTATGAAAAGGTAGTTATAACCTCTTCCAATTTTTGGGAAAATTCTAAAGTAGGTAAAACCCGATGGGTGAACAGAGCATATTACTTTAACAACTGAAAAATAATCATCTGTATTTGAAGCTTTAGTTTGCATCTAAACAGATGTTTCCACTCTGTTTAAAGGCATTTGAAAATTAACTCACTTTAGTATTCTAACTCTCCTTTTGCAATCACTTCTTACACCAAGCCTTTGCAGCTTTCAGTCATAACCCTGTGCAAAGGAGAAAGGTAATTATTCTCTCTTTCCTTGGCTGAGAATTCTTGAGGTCTCCATGATATTTTTGCTCATCTCTGTACTCCATGTCATTCATCATGATTGTTTACCTGAAAGAAAATTGATTAAAATGTGATGTATGTCAAGAATTGTGAACAATCTGAGATTTTTACCCTACATACAAGCTAACAAGGTAGCATGCCACACACAGTGGGATGGAAGCTGACAGAGGAAGCACGATTCTTAGACAGTAGAGAAAAGATGGTTTATTCTCACAGCAATAGCCAGAGCCACTTTATCATCATTTTACTATAGTTCCCCGAGCACCAATTCCCACAGGCAAGAGTTAGGTAACTTTTGCATATGCAATGGATTGCAGTATAAGAGTGCACTCCTAATGTTAGAAAACCCTGATATTTTATAATGGACAATAATTTTCCCTGAAATTGGAACCAGAGAGACATTGTATTTATTATACTGGACAGTAAATAAACCTGTAGGTTTTTGCTCCAAAGGGAGACACCATTTTTGTGTTTTAAGAGTGTTTGCTATACAAGTGTCCTAGAAAGTAGTGCAGAACAAAGGTAGACAGTAGTGCGTATGCATTCAGTGTGTATATAAATGGGAGAGACCCTTGGGGAATTGTCTCCCAATACTGTGAATCACTTAGGTGCAGCATGTTTATAACGACAAGTCAAGAAAGCAATACTTGAAAATAGGAACTTCACTGGAAACGGAGTGTTTCATATAGGTAACATTTTCATATAACTGAAGCTTATGCTTGCAGGTGCCAAAATCTGAAAGGATAAATACTTGCCATGGAAACATTTCAAAAATATATAACAAATGATTATGGTATCTTAAACAGATGGTAGAAACACTGCAGACATTTGTAAGTGTGAAGGTATGAAAAGGTAGTTATAACCTCTTCTGCAAGATGTCTGTGTTTGGGGAAGATCTGAGTAGTACGTGCATGAAAAGCTCTCCCAAAGCAAATATGCCAACACTTTAGAATGGGAATTGGCTAACTGTCTAGTCAAGTTCAGTTGGTTAATTCATCTGAACCAAGAATTATGCAGGAATAATACTTGAGGAATTAAGCCCAGGGAACAACTTCTAAGAGTGAAGAAATTCTAGAATCTTATTCCTTGTTCATGGAGTGGTGAAAAATACATTTATAATACATTAACCAATCTACATCTTAAGCATCCCTAGTGTTTAAGTTGTGTTTTGTTACTGAAAACCCATCACTAAGACCCATTAGGTCATATCCACTTATTTCACTAATAAGAACCCATTTTTAACATTTAGTGTGCTAAATAACAAAACATTCAATGTGGATCAGAATAGACACAAATGCTTAAGTGGCTTGGCTTTTTCATATTTAATATTGCAAAATAAATCATGATTATGGCAAAAGGCTGTCCTTAGAATGTGAAGGAAAACTTACCTTCCTGGATATGAATACTCACTGACTGCACAGGCACTCACTGTGAGTTGATAGGCCTCATCATAAGAGGTTGCTGTTGCTTCCATTTCCCAGCTGAGGAAACAGAGGCTTAGGATGTTTATAGATAGAATTCAGGGTCACCAAGACAAGAAATCGCAGACCTAGCTCAGAGTCAGCACACACTTTTATTAAATTGTATGTTTTTATTGGGGCATCATTGCTTTACAGTGTTGTGTTGCTGTATAACAAAGTCAATCAGCTGTATGCAGCATATATTTTTGTTCTATACTGTAATTCACATCTGGCTTCTGGTGCATCTTTCATATTTTCCCATATTCTGTAATAGGTATCTTCACTGGAAACGACTGCAGACATGGGTTTCATATAGGTAACATTTTCATATAACTGAAGCTTATGCTTGCAGGTGCCAAAATCTGAAAGGATAAATACTTGCCATGGAAACATTTCAAAATATATAACAAATGATTATGGTATCTTAAACAGATGGTAGAAACACTGCAGACATTTGTAAGTGTGAAGGTATGAAAAGGTAGTTATAACCTCTTCTGCAAGATGTCTGTGTTTGGGGAAGATCTGAGTAGTACGTGCATGAAAAGCTCTCCCAAAGCAAATATGCCAACACTTTAGAATGGGAATTGGCTAACTGTCTAGTCAAGTTCAGTTGGTTAATTCATCTGAACCAAGAATTATGCAGGAATAATACTTGAGGAATTAAGCCCAGGGAACAACTTCTAAGAGTGAAGAAATTCTAGAATCTTATTCCTTGTTCATGGAGTGGTGAAAAATACATTTATAATACATTAACCAATCTACATCTTAAGCATCCCTAGTGTTTAAGTTGTGTTTTGTTACTGAAAACCCATCACTAAGACCCATTAGGTCATATCCACTTATTTCACTAATAAGAACCCATTTTTAACATTTAGTGTGCTAAATAACAAAACATTCAATGTGGATCAGAATAGACACAAATGCTTAAGTGGCTTGGCTTTTTCATATTTAATATTGCAAAATAAATCATGATTATGGCAAAAGGCTGTCCTTAGAATGTGAAGGAAAACTTACCTTCCTGGATATGAATACTCACTGACTGCACAGGCACTCACTGTGAGTTGATAGGCCTCATCATAAGAGGTTGCTGTTGCTTCCATTTCCCAGCTGAGGAAACAGAGGCTTAGGATGTTTATAGATAGAATTCAGGGTCACCAAGACAAGAAATCGCAGACCTAGCTCAGAGTCAGCACACACTTTTATTAAATTGTATGTTTTTATTGGGGCATCATTGCTTTACAGTGTTGTGTTGCTGTATAACAAAGTCAATCAGCTGTATGCAGCATATATTTTTGTTCTATACTGTAATTCACATCTGGCTTCTGGTGCATCTTTCATATTTTCCCTCATATTCTGTTTCTACCAAGCAGTCAATTTCCATTATTTCCTTCTTTTATGAGTCTCCTTTTCCTGCTTCTACTAGTTAGCAAATCATAATTCTCTGGGAACTGAAACACCTAGATATGAGTTCTTGGGGCTTATTGCTTTTAAGTAGCAATCAGTAGGACCGAATGAAAGAGTAGGGCCTGGATTTAGCACTGTGACCCTGTGCAAGCTGCTTCCAGGATTCCTAAGGGCTGTGGAAATCTGCCCTCCCTGTAAGTGGTTTGTGACTACGTTTAATTTTAAGGTTAACAAAGGGGAGAAAGGGAGCAGGTGATGACTTGGTTGCAGTTGATGACTCCAGCTCCATTCGGGAGCACGTTTCTGTGGTGACTGGCTGGTATTGTGTGAGGATGATTATTAATTCCAACAACCAGCAGGGTCCAAGCCAGATTAATCTCCATATGGCAGAGGGACACAAGAGATCTGAGTGTAACCATCGATACCCACAGGGCCCAGCCTTATCTACGTGCTGGCAACAACCGTGTCACTTTCTCATTCTTCTTTGGGAATATATCACTTGATTCATTTGTGAAAGATCAGGGAGGGAGGAGTATAAATCCCACTTTTGTTCAGCCTTCTGGGCAGTTGGGGCTGCTAATTTCTGCAATATGCATGATCTATAACAGCACAGCCACCTCTCAGATTTACAGTCTCTCCTTGGAGTCAAAAATTAAGCAGGCACCCATTTATTAACATTTCAAAGAGAGAGACCTAAGTCCCAGTAGCACTGCAAGTTTAGAGAATTTGGATGAGTGAAAAGCCCTTCTAAATCTCTTTTGCCAAGCTTTTCACTGATGAGCATGCGGGAGCATATGTGAGTGTTGGAGAGTGTGTTCTTCGTCTCTTTCCCTGGTATCTGCATAGCCTATTCTCTCACTTCAGTCATGCCCCTGATCAAAGGTTTGTTATGGGGTACCTTTCTTTATCATGCTATGTGCATCAGGATCCTCCGCATCCCCTGCCACTCTCTGTCACTTCCTTTCTATTAAAACTTTATGTCTTTTAATCACCCATTATGGACCTATATGCTAGCTGGCCGATTCTCTACTTTAGTTTAAGCTCAGTGCAAACAAAGACTTTGTCTTACTCATGGGTATATCTATCCTTAGACCCTAGAACAATTTTCTGCCACATAGTAGGGATTCACTGTATATCTGAGAAAGGAAAATGAGTTTTCAGTGTTTGCAAAGTTTCTTCTCCTTTCTCCTGTGGCAGTGGCAATGGGGAAAATGTAGTTCGGATCATTCAACATCCAGAATAAAGGACTTTAATTTGCGCAATACTGTTGGCAAAGAATATTTCATTTAATTGCTATTAACCCTTGTCCTGGAACGACTCCATCCTGTTGAATTGCAAATATTTCTGTTTTCACTTGGAAGAAGCAGTGAAATTGTATGGTAGCAATGATTAATTTTTTTTCTTTTTTTTTTTTTTAACATGCTGTCTACAGAACCATATTATCCTTGATGGCAAGACACCAATAATAAGCATTTTGATTAAGACAAGTTGAAGAAAGGCCAAAAGCTAATAAAATAAAATAAAAAAAAAATGTGGCTTCCTCAAGTTAAGTAAATTGACTATATAATGGGAAAAAAAGTTTAATTTAGTTACCAGTGGCTTAAAAAGTAAGCATTAGTGATGTTTATTACTGGAAATCTGCAGAACCTATAATGAATTATTCTGTTATTTTTCCAGAACACTTAATTTAACCAGTAGCCATAATAATACAGAGAACCTTTCCAAGAAGATTATTGGGAAAAAGGTGGGATTTGCCCAACAACCCCTAGGTATTGCTAGCATTACCAAACCCTCATATTTCACAATATGCTGTTTTCTGGAGTCCCCCACCTTATATGACTACTTGCACTTCAAAAGCCCATTTTCAAAGGGTGTTTTGTTTTTTCTAAAGTTTTTTAAAAAATTTGTTTCATTCATTTTTGGCCATGCCAGATCTTCATTGCTGCATGTGGGCTTTGTCTAGTTGGGGCAAGTAGGGCCTACTCTCTAGTTGTGGTGTGCAGACTTCTCATTGTGGTGGCTTCTCTTGCTGCTGATCACAGGTTCTCAGTGTGCAAGCTTCGGTGGTTGTCACACAAGGGCTTAGCTGCTCTCTGGCATGTGGAATCCTCCCAGAGCAGGCACGGAGCCCATGTCCCCTGCCTTATAGGTCAGATTCCTAACCACTGACCATCAGAGAAGTCCTATCAAAGACTGTTTCATGAAAAATTTTAAGGGATCACTGTATATCTGAGAAAGGAAAATGAGTTTTCAGTGTTTGCAAAGTTTCTTCTCCTTTCTCCTGTGGCAGTGGCAATGGGGAAAATGTAGTTCGGATCATTCCACAGCCAGAATAAAGGACTTTAATTTGCAATACTGTTGGCAAAGAATATTTCATTTAATTGCTATTAACCCTTGTCCTGGAACGACTCCATCCTGTTGAATTGCAAATATTTCTGTTTTCACTTGGAAGAAGCAGTGAAATTGTATGGTAGCAATGATTAATTTTTTTTCTTTTTTTTTTTTTTAACATGCTGTCTACAGAACCATATTATCCTTGATGGCAAGACACCAATAATAAGCATTTTGATTAAGACAAGTTGAAGAAAGGCCAAAAGCTAATAAAATAAAATAAAAAAAAAATGTGGCTTCCTCAAGTTAAGTAAATTGACTATATAATGGGAAAAAAAGTTTAATTTAGTTACCAGTGGCTTAAAAAGTAAGCATTAGTGATGTTTATTACTGGAAATCTGCAGAACCTATAATGAATTATTCTGTTATTTTTCCAGAACACTTAATTTAACCAGTAGCCATAATAATACAGAGAACCTTTCCAAGAAGATTATTGGGAAAAAGGTGGGATTTGCCCAACAACCCCTAGGTATTGCTAGCATTACCAAACCCTCATATTTCACAATATGCTGTTTTCTGGAGTCCCCCACCTTATATGACTACTTGCACTTCAAAAGCCCATTTTCAAAGGGTGTTTTGTTTTTTCTAAAGTTTTTTAAAAAATTTGTTTCATTCATTTTTGGCCATGCCAGATCTTCATTGCTGCATGTGGGCTTTGTCTAGTTGGGGCAAGTAGGGCCTACTCTCTAGTTGTGGTGTGCAGACTTCTCATTGTGGTGGCTTCTCTTGCTGCTGATCACAGGTTCTCAGTGTGCAAGCTTCGGTGGTTGTCACACAAGGGCTTAGCTGCTCTCTGGCATGTGGAATCCTCCCAGAGCAGGCACGGAGCCCATGTCCCCTGCCTTATAGGTCAGATTCCTAACCACTGACCATCAGAGAAGTCCTATCAAAGACTGTTTCTAAGTAGGATTCTCAGCCGATCATATTGATCCAAATTCATTCTGTTTTTCCCTTACTTGTAAAGATTTTCCCTCAACTTTCATTTTTTCCTCTCAATCCTCAACCCAGCTAACAATCCCACCCCAGCCCTCACCTTTATGGCCCAACTCCTTTCTGCCTCTCTTTGAAAGCTCTGCCTAGCTATGCCCGTTCATCAGTCTGAACGCCCCCTAGCACAGAATACTATGCTGCTGCTGCTGATAAATATTTATTGAGATCTTACAGTGTGCCAGAACTGGAGTTTACTTAATGTTATCTTATTTAATCCTCCCAATACCCTCTGAGATAAATATTATTAATACCATTATCTACATTTTTGCACATGAGCGTTAGAAGGATTAGTTAAGGCCTGAGACGATTTGTTCTAGAGAGGTAAGGAGGTGAGGTCTGTAGCCAAACCCAGTCCCATCACACAAAACTTAATTCCATGCTATCTTATGGTTATTGTTGTTTCATGTCTCCTTTTAGCCTGCCACACTAGATGCGAAGATCATTGAAGACAAAAGACTCACTCTGTATGTCTTTGGTGCACAGCTTAAAGGTTTTGATGATCACCAAGTGAGCTTCAGTAAATAGCTGCTGATTGTTTGACACTGCAATCTAAGAATATTTCCTCTCTCTGAGTCCTGGAGGAGAGTGATGACTCATTTTTTATTGATTGTTTCCTTGTTGTCCTGTACTTGAGAGGCTCTTGAGACATTTTCTTCAGTAACAGAGATGAGCTGTTTGATTCACCCAAACCCGACTTAAGGCACTGCTTTTCTCTCAGTGACTTAATGACTTGGCTAGATAAGGTTTTTTCCTTTATTTCTTTCTCACAGAAATTACTGAAAATAACTTCAGTTGACCACAAGAGTGATCTGATAGTCCATTTATTGCTCTCCAATTAGTCTTAGAGTATCTAAGCTTAAAATGACAGAGAGGAACATTCAGTTCATTTCATCCTTCTTACAGGCAAGGAAACTGAAACTAGTTGGCCAGTAATTTGTCCCTGGCTCCTTCTTCCTTACCTCTATTGAGTCATTGCTAAAGGCACAAAAGATACCGAGTGAAGGCTTACCCACTACCTTTCGATCTAGAGTCTTATGCAAATAAAACATCAACAAACAAAAGATTTTCATTTTCTCTTTCATTCTTTTTAACATCCTACTTCTATTACTTTCCACTTGGCTTACTGAACTATAGACACTGTTGAGGGTCTTTAAGAGTTTCCAAAACTCTTATTTTTTAGAGTTCATAGAATGCAGAGAATCTTCATCATGGACTTAGGGTGATCAGAAAGAGCACCTCAGGGGAAGATACAACTGAGCTGGGAATGGAAGGTTGTAAAAGATTTTGAAAAGAGGAAAAGTTGGAAAAGAGTTCCTGACCAGAGTAGTATAGGCATGGTAAAGTCAAAGCCCGTGGTTGGGCGCTCGGAGAGTATTTGGCAAGGAGCAGTTCTGGGCAGAGTGAGGAGAAGATCCCTGCTACCAGAGATGCAAGCACCCACAAGACAAGCCTAAGAAATTTTAAAAATGGAAGTTACAAAAGTGCTTGACCATGAAGGTGATGTGATTAGAGGTGTTTCATGAAAATGTATCTAATTATGGTTTGCACGTTGAACTTCAGTGGAAAGAAACTGGAAACAAGCCAACCAATTTAGAGGCTGCCTGAGGTGCTTTCAGGATGATTACCTCAGAGTTCCACACATTATAATGAGGTCAGTTAGGCTCTGATGCCACAAAGAAATGAGATTTCCGTTTTGGTCTGAACGTTTTCCTGTGAACGGAAGGAGGACTTTTTGGGTTTGGAGGGTGTTAGACATGGAGGTTCTCCTGGATTCCCCTCAGAGAAGGACTTGTTGCTGAACCATGGAGGTTGGGTCATCAGACAGCCCCAAGCTCTCATTGTGGTCAGAATCTGTGCTATGGATGGTGTTTTTAGACTTAATGACTTGGCTAGATAAGGTTTTTTCCTTTATTTCTTTCTCACAGAAATTACTGAAAATAACTTCAGTTGACCACAAGAGTGATCTGATAGTCCATTTATTGCTCTCCAATTAGTCTTAGAGTATCTAAGCTTAAAATGACAGAGAGGAACATTCAGTTCATTTCATCCTTCTTACAGGCAAGGAAACTGAAACTAGTTGGCCAGTAATTTGTCCCTGGCTCCTTCTTCCTTACCTCTATTGAGTCATTGCTAAAGGCACAAAAGATACCGAGTGAAGGCTTACCCACTACCTTTCGATCTAGAGTCTTATGCAAATAAAACATCAACAAACAAAAGATTTTCATTTTCTCTTTCATTCTTTTTAACATCCTACTTCTATTACTTTCCACTTGGCTTACTGAACTATAGACACTGTTGAGGGTCTTTAAGAGTTTCCAAAACTCTTATTTTTTAGAGTTCATAGAATGCAGAGAATCTTCATCATGGACTTAGGGTGATCAGAAAGAGCACCTCAGGGGAAGATACAACTGAGCTGGGAATGGAAGGTTGTAAAAGATTTTGAAAAGAGGAAAAGTTGGAAAAGAGTTCCTGACCAGAGTAGTATAGGCATGGTAAAGTCAAAGCCCGTGGTTGGGCGCTCGGAGAGTATTTGGCAAGGAGCAGTTCTGGGCAGAGTGAGGAGAAGATCCCTGCTACCAGAGATGCAAGCACCCACAAGACAAGCCTAAGAAATTTTAAAAATGGAAGTTACAAAAGTGCTTGACCATGAAGGTGATGTGATTAGAGGTGTTTCATGAAAATGTATCTAATTATGGTTTGCACGTTGAACTTCAGTGGAAAGAAACTGGAAACAAGCCAACCAATTTAGAGGCTGCCTGAGGTGCTTTCAGGATGATTACCTCAGAGTTCCCACACATTATAATGAGGTCAGTTAGGCTCTGATGCCACAAAGAAATGAGATTTCCGTTTTGGTCTGAACCTTTTCCTGTGAACGGAAGGAGGACTTTTTGGGTTTGGAGGGTGTTAGACATGGAGGTTCTCCCCCTGGATTCCCCCTCAGAGAAGGACTTGTTGCTGAACCATGGAGGTTGGGTCATCAGACAGCCCCAAGCTCTCATTGTGGTCAGAATCTGTGCTTGGGAGCTGTCAAGCCATGCCTTCAGTATTTAAACTGGTCCTTTCTGCCTGATTCTGGTCATTCTGCTGGACAATACTTGCTTCAGGGCTCCCAGATAGGTGGGAGTTGAAGTTCAACCTGTGTTCAAGTTCAACTATCCCCTTTCTTCAATTCTGCTTTCGCTCCTTCCCCTTTTTTTTTCCTTTTTTTAATGTGTGGATCCCTAGCACATGTATTTCTACAAAACTCTATCAAGGCATTCATTTCAAGTGAACTTGGCTTGTGACAAGAGGTCAGGCAAGGACGTAGACCAGGAGGAAGTAACCCAGAGCTGTATGTATGATACTGAAGAACAAATACTTTTTGCTTTCTATTTGGTAGGTGTTTAAGGTTAATGATCTGATTGAAAGGAGAGTTGGAGGATTGTCTGAGTCTGCTCTTGCCTAGCCCTTATATAGAATTACTAGAAGAATATTTACCTCACCAGGGAAGTGATAGCAGGTGGCTAGTTGTAGTGAGTATTTGGAAGTGGGGTTTGTGATGGTGTAGCCTTCCCCAGTCCCTATGCCACATTTTGGTATTGCTAATCAGTTCTTTTCCATTTCTTTAAATTATGGCCACTACTCTTGTTATTGGGTTGGTAAAAAAAATTTGTTTGAGGGCTTCCCTGGTGGTCCAGTGGGTAAAGAGTTCACCTTGCAGTGCAAGGGGCACCAGTTCGATCCCTGGCCCGGCAAGAACCCATGTGCCATGGAGTGGCTGGACCAGTGTGTCCATTTATGAGCGAGTACTCTGGAGCACATGGGCCCAGAGCCGGTACTCTGTAAGGAGAGAGGCCACAGTGATGGGACGCCCACACAGGCCAAAGAATAAAGATAGATGAAGATAAATTAAAAAAAAAAAAACAATAAAAAAGAGGTAAAAAAAAGTTTGTTCAAAATTTTCCATTACATGTTATGGAAAAAAAAACAGAATGAACTTATTGGCCAACCTAATATTATTCTCTGTAAGATAAAGATGGACTAGATTAAAAAAAAAAACAATCAAAAAGAAAATAAAATTATGTTCTGGGATCTAGTTTTTGGAGGGTGTTAGACAATTCGACTCAAAGCTTCCCAGGGGGCTCCCCTCATTGTGGTCAGAATCTGTGCTTGGGAGCTGTCAAGCCATGCCTTCAGTATTTAAACTGGTCCTTTCTGCCTGATTCTGGTCATTCTGCTGGACAATACTTGCTTCAGGGCTCCCAGATAGGTGGGAGTTGAAGTTCAACCTGTGTTCAAGTTCAACTATCCCCTTTCTTCAATTCTGCTTTCGCTCCTTCCCCTTTTTTTTTCCTTTTTTTAATGTGTGGATCCCTAGCACATGTATTTCTACAAAACTCTATCAAGGCATTCATTTCAAGTGAACTTGGCTTGTGACAAGAGGTCAGGCAAGGACGTAGACCAGGAGGAAGTAACCCAGAGCTGTATGTATGATACTGAAGAACAAACTAATGATACTTTTTTGCTTTCTATTTGGTAGGTGTTTAAGGTTAATGATCTGATTGAAAGGAGAGTTGGAGGATTGTCTGAGTCTGCTCTTGCCTAGCCCTTATATAGAATTACTAGAAGAATATTTACCTCACCAGGGAAGTGATAGCAGGTGGCTAGTTGTAGTGAGTATTTGGAAGTGGGGTTTGTGATGGTGTAGCCTTCCCCAGTCCCTATGCCACATTTTGGTATTGCTAATCAGTTCTTTTCCATTTCTTTAAATTATGGCCACTACTCTTGTTATTGGGTTGGTAAAAAAAATTTGTTTGAGGGCTTCCCTGGTGGTCCAGTGGGTAAAGAGTTCACCTTGCAGTGCAAGGGGCACCAGTTCGATCCCTGGCCCGGCAAGAACCCATGTGCCATGGAGTGGCTGGACCAGTGTGTCCATTTATGAGCGAGTACTCTGGAGCACATGGGCCCAGAGCCGGTACTCTGTAAGGAGAGAGGCCACAGTGATGGGACGCCCACACAGGCCAAAGAATAAAGATAGATGAAGATAAATTAAAAAAAAAAAAACAATAAAAAAGAGGTAAAAAAAAGTTTGTTCAAAATTTTCCATTACATGTTATGGAAAAAAAAACAGAATGAACTTATTGGCCAACCTAATATTATTCTCTGTAAGATAAAGATGGACTAGATTATCATGGTCCATTATCAAGCAACTGCCAAATCTCAGTGATGAAGAACAAATGAAGCTTAGTTCTTTCACATAGCACATGATGACAGAAAGTGTCCTGGGGACTTTTGTTTTGGCCATGTTCTGGGATCTAGTATTTTATTGGACAAACTTGCAATGCTAAAGACCTCTTCCCCCAATGATTCTTTTTGGTAGACACCATGCTGGTGACCATGACAGAAAAGTGAAAGAGATCTGGAAGGTCTCACATTCAGATGAAATGCTTTATCTGGGGCATGACATGCCTTTTACTCACCCTTACTAGACAAAAGTGCTCACAGGGATGCCACCTATTATGAGCCTAGAAGAGAAGGGACAGAGAGATGTTTGGTGAAGGCTACACGTAACTAAAAGATTTTCATTTTTGCTTTCCTTCCTTCGAATATCCTTCTTCTATTACTTTCCACTTGGCTTCCTGAACTGTAGACACTGCTGAGGGTCTCTAAGAATTTCCAAAGATTGAGGCTCATCATAGAGATGAGACTCACCTCTCTGCCTGATGGAATCTGGGGTGTGTGTGTGTGTGTGTGTGTGTGACATTATTTACAATACAAAGTGGGGTTAAAGAAGACTGTTTCCTTGTAGAATTAAGTCAAACACTGTACAGAACACAAATGAAAAAATGGAAGGAGAGAGAGAATTGGTTGGAGAGGTAGATATAATGGAAATCGCATTTTGGTGTTCATTATAATGTCAACTCCTCCAACAAAATTACCTTGTGTCCCTGACAAAGATAAAAGACTTTGCTCCTTCTAGTTATCAGCAACAACTCCTCTCATTAACTGTTCATCTCACCACTTACAGAGTCATTTATCTAAATGTATATGTAAAATTAAAAATAAATAAAAGAGCTAATCCATAAAGTCACACACGCATAGGCAGGTTAAGGGGCTGAGATGGGAGAAGTGCTAGGAAAAAATGAAAAATAATATGAAACCCATATTTCACAAGGCACAGGAAGAACTTTCTCATTAGCTCATTCATCTCATTCTTTTTGGAAGACATTGTAAGAATCACTTTCACAAAGACAGTTTTTAAAGGTTCAATTTTTTCTTGCTTAAATGTAGATTCAGATGTCTAGAGAAACAAAAAATGCATGTCTCCTAAAAGTGTTCACCTTTCCCTATAATGTTGATTCTATAGCTAGGGATTAGGAAAATCTATTCTTCAAAAGCCAGTTGTGCAAATACCTTCAGCATCACCAAAGCTAGAAGAATAGAGAAAATGCCTGAGTTGAAATTAGAGTAATTCAGGTTAGAGAAGTGAAGACATCTCTTGGTTGAAAAGATGACTGTACAATGGGGTAGTTTATGATAACAATAAGGATGACCATGTATTATGAACTTCTGTATTACTGTATTTCTGACAATGGGTTGAGTACTCATTTATTTCTAATCATCACAGTGATTCCATGATATATGCATACATGAATACCCAGTGTCCAGTAAACAAAAGCTCAGAAATGTTAAACATCAGTTAATATGCCCCAAGATCACACAGGAAGAAAATAGCAGAAACAAGATGCAACACTAGGTCTGAGAAAACCTCAACTATTTGTTGAAGGTGGGTAGTGGAGATGACAATAGTGATGATGACAATGACGATGATGATGATTGTGGTGGCAATCATGGCAGTAGATAACACCTAATACATACACCGCTTTCTCAAAAGAACTATTGAGCATTAACTCATTTAATCTTCAGAAAATCCATTGAACTCTAGTATAGCATTTTACAGATGAAGAAATTGACTCGAAACTAAAAGAAGTTAAGAGAGTAGTGGTTTTTTGTTTAAAAAGTGACCAAGACCAAATATGATTAATCTGCACTCCCTGTAACATAGTATGAAGCAAATATACAGAGCGGTAGCTCTCTCTCCTCATTTGTTCTTCTTCCAGTATTAGTACTGTGAGGCACAGGGTGTTGTGAAGGGTGATGGTTAAGCATGTGAACTTGAAAGCTAGGCTGTCTGAATTCTTATCATAGCTGAATGAATTTGGTGAGAAATTAGTTTCTTAGAGCTGCTATAACAATTATCCAAAATTGAGTGGTTTAAAACAACAGACATATGGCATTTCATGGATTCTGGAGGCCAGAAGTCTAAAATCAAACTGTGGGTAGAACTTTATTCCCTCTGAAATTGCAGAGGACAAATCTTTCCCAGGTCTCTACTTGTGACTGCTGACAATCCTTGGTCTTCTCTGGCTTGTAGACAGATCACTCCAGTCTCTGCCTTTGTCTTCATGTGGCATTCTCTATGCACCTTTGTGGTTCCAAATTTTCTTCTTCTAATACAGATTCCAGTCATATTGGATTTAGGGCCTGCCCTAGTTAAGTATGACCAGAGGCTTCCCTGGTGGCTCAGATGGTAAAGAATCTGCCTACAGTGTGGGAGACCTCAGTCAGGAAGATCCCCTGGAGAGGGGCATAGCTACCCATTCTAGTATTCTTGCCTGAAGAATTCCATGGACTGAGGAGCCTGGCAGGCAACAGTCCATGGGGTCCATGGGGGTTGCCTGGTAGGCAACAGTCCATGGGGTTATAAAAAGTCAGACATGACTGAGTGACTAACACTTCCACTTTCATCTGTATCTGTAAAGATCTCTTTTCCAAATATGATTACAAGTTCTGGGTGCACAGGAATTTGGGGGGAAAACTATTCAACTCAGTATTGTTTCTAAAATTTTCTGAGTTATTTTCATGAGTAAAACAATGATAAAAATTATACCTATGATATAGTCATGTTGTAAGACTTAATACACAGGAAGAAAAGAATGGAGCTCAGCACAAATCAAATAGTATTCAAGTGTTAATAATATTAACTTCTACTGAAAACCTGATAGGATCAAGAGTTATCCATGTGGTTAGCAGATGCAAACTATTATAGAATGGATAAACTACAAGGTAGTATTGTATAGCACAGGGAGATATATGTATACATATATATCACATATATTATATATATATTATATAACTGAATCACTTTGCTGTACATCAGAAATTAATACAACATTGTAAATCAACTATGCTTCAATTAAAAGATGTTGTTATACCTGATCCTATTAAAAATAGGTATGTGTGTTTTCCCTTAGCCCTTGCACTTTTCTGTAAATTAATAGAGCTTATGGCTAAAACCAGTGCTTACAAAATTTGGTATCATTGCAGCAAGGCAGGCTCTGATCTCAATCAATGCAACAACACAGGAAGATCAATATACAAGTCATTCTTTATATAGCAATGTAAAAAGTACTAAATTTTATTCTGTACCTTTTTGGAGAGAGAGTCTTCCCCTTTCCTTTCCTTTAGCTCAGTATCTTTCCTCATTTCTCTGTCAAGATTTTGCATCTAGCAAGATATGTGCAGGGTACCAAAGGGAGCTTTCACTGTGACCCATGCATGAAAAGTTATCAGATTTCTACAGCAAATAATGTGCATTGAAACAATTGTATCTGCTGCTATGAGTGAAATGAGATTTCACTTTGGGGCTGGCTAGCTACCCAGCCCTGAAACAAATTAAAATAAGATTACCTGACAGTGCAGAGGTTTCTATGGTTTAAAAAATAAATCCTATAGTCAGCTGCTGATTCTGCTTATTATTTCTTAATAAGCACAATGAGTGATTTATCACTAGATTGAGTCAGTATTTGTTTTCAGTCACAGATATGGGAACTAGAAGGTGCCTGAGAGTTTTATCATTGAGAAAATATTTTCCAACTTGGGTTCGGAATGGGCTATAACATATGACACACTTTATTTCCCCTTGGCCAACCCTCCCTCCACAGTTCCATTCTGGTCTTTGTGCTCCCAATTTGTAGCCCCTGAACACACTGGGATGATTTTTGAAAGCAACAGTTTGGCTCAACAGAAAAAAAGAAAAGTCACAGAAAATGAAAACAAATACATACTCTGCATGTTAGTTACTATCAGTGGGAGCCAGAGAGTTAAATGAAGTTAAACTCAATGGCACAGTGTGTTTATGTGTATTTAAGAATAGCTAAACATTGCTGAGTTGCAGTTCTTTTTGGTTTATAGTAATTAAATTTTTTAAGTTTAGAAAAATGGTTGTGCACGCTCTCATTTTACTCAAGGAGACTTTCTTTTCAGAACTGCTCTTGGCAACAGTTTTGCAAATAATTTTAAAAATTAACTTTGCATTGCCATATTTGTATTTTTAATGAATGCATATTGTGTTAGTCTTCCTTTCACCCTAATCATGTGCCACGAGGGTATTGCTTTTCTTATGAAGAACTTGCATCCCCAGTGGTCATTTCCAGGGTAGGCAAATGGGTGTTCCATTTAAGATCTGTCTAAAGAATTTGTGATGTGGTCATGACAAGTTAAACTGACAGTAATAAAAAAAAGTAAGAAGATAATAAGAAAGAGACTTCAATGAAATGCTATATCTTATTTCTCTACTGAGAGCATGTACTGTTTGGTTTGAAACTAAAAAACAAACAAGACAACACTGTGCTACCCTCCGAAAGGATTTGATTTAACTTGTTGCTCAGTCAGACTCTAAGATTAGGACAAGTTTTAGTCTTGTCTGTCTTGGGCTCCATGGACTATCATAACCCAACTCGTTAAATGAGGTCTGCGTGCTGAGTCCCTTCAGTCATGTTGGACTCTTTGTGACCCTATGGACTGGACCCTGCCAGGCTCCTCTTAAAATAAGATTACCTGACAGTGCAGAGGTTTCTATGGTTTAAAAAATAAATCCTATAGTCAGCTGCTGATTCTGCTTATTATTTCTTAATAAGCACAATGAGTGATTTATCACTAGATTGAGTCAGTATTTGTTTTCAGTCACAGATATGGGAACTAGAAGGTGCCTGAGAGTTTTATCATTGAGAAAATATTTTCCAACTTGGGTTCGAATGGGCTATAACATATGACACACTTTATTTCCCCTTGGCCAACCCTCCCTCCACAGTTCCATTCTGGTCTTTGTGCTCCCAATTTGTAGCCCCTGAACACACTGGGATGATTTTTGAAAGCAACAGTTTGGCTCAACAGAAAAAAAGAAAAGTCACAGAAAATGAAAACAAATACATACTCTGCATGTTAGTTACTATCAGTGGGAGCCAGAGAGTTAAATGAAGTTAAACTCAATGGCACAGTGTGTTTATGTGTATTTAAGAATAGCTAAACATTGCTGAGTTGCAGTTCTTTTTGGTTTATAGTAATTAAATTTTTTAAGTTTAGAAAAATGGTTGTGCACGCTCTCATTTTACTCAAGGAGACTTTCTTTTCAGAACTGCTCTTGGCAACAGTTTTGCAAATAATTTTAAAAATTAACTTTGCATTGCCATATTTGTATTTTTAATGAATGCATATTGTGTTAGTCTTCCTTTCACCCTAATCATGTGCCACGAGGGTATTGCTTTTCTTATGAAGAACTTGCATCCCCAGTGGTCATTTCCAGGGTAGGCAAATGGGTGTTCCATTTAAGATCTGTCTAAAGAATTTGTGATGTGGTCATGACAAGTTAAACTGACAGTAATAAAAAAAAGTAAGAAGATAATAAGAAAGAGACTTCAATGAAATGCTATATCTTATTTCTCTACTGAGAGCATGTACTGTTTGGTTTGAAACTAAAAAACAAACAAGACAACACTGTGCTACCCTCCGAAAGGATTTGATTTAACTTGTTGCTCAGTCAGACTCTAAGATTAGGACAAGTTTTAGTCTTGTCTGTCTTGGGCTCCATGGACTATCATAACCCAACTCGTTAAATGAGGTCTGCGTGCTGAGTCCCTTCAGTCATGTTGGACTCTTTGTGACCCTATGGACTGGACCCTGCCAGGCTCCTCTGTCCATGGGGTTCTTCAGGGAAGAGTAGTGGAGTGGGTTGCCATACCCCACTCCAGAGGATATTCCTGAGACAGGGGTTGTACTGGCATCTTTTACATCTCCTGCCTTGGCAGGTGCATTCTTTACCCCTAGTGCCACCTGTTAAACAAGGTGCCTGGGTCCACAACCTTCAAGTGCCTGCTTTGAAATTCAGAGGCTTTGATGTTCTTGAGGTTGACCATTGCCCAAAGATTGTGAGGCACTTTGTGAGTCTAATTTTTTTTCAACTGATCTTAAAGCACTTCAAGTAAAACAAAATAACAAGCAGGCAAGTTCATTCATTTAGATGGAAGTGGCCCAGGCTTGTAGGCCAGGTGCTGGATATTCCCCATTAAACATATTATTTCATAAGACAGAATTACACTGATCTTAGAATCAGGAGAGCCAGATCCAACCCTTTACTTTGTTACGTCCTGGAAAAGTCTCCTACTCTCTTTGGATTTCACTTTCCTTAAATGGAGAAGGGAATGGCAACCCACTCCAGTATTCTTGCCTGGAGAATCCATGGACAGAGGAGCCTGGCAGGCTACAGTCCATGGGGGGCGGTGGTGGCGGGGAGGGTCACAAAGAGTTGGGCATAATTTAGCAACTAAAACTTTCACTTTCACTTTCAACTGTAAAATGAGAATAGCAGTGACTTCCCCAGTCACCATGTGGGATTTTTATGAGTCAGTGAGATTTGTACTTGAAAATCGTTTGCAAGCTATAGAGTGTTCTAAGCTGAACCTCTTCCCTAGGGATTTCTAGATCATGAAGAACACACATGTCCTTCTAGGAGAGAATATCAAATTTCACTTTGCTCCCTCAAACAAATCTAGATACTCTGCCACTGTACTTATAGTTACACCCTACACAATATTTCAGGGAACACTTTAAAAAAACCCCAAACCTAATGCACCTACATACATGAAGTGCTTATATAATTTCTGGCTACCTTTTCATGAGCACTGTTCCCAACCCTAGACAATCCCTAGAAAAAATCCTGGGTCTTTCTATTTCTATTCTTGGCCATCAGGGTTTGGCCAAGACATTTTCTCTGCAAACGTCTTTAGACCTAAAATCTCCTCTGGCTTTGGAATTCTCTCTTGACTCTTAACGTGTCTTTAAGAGAATCCCTAAGTTATTCAACTTTTACTCCTTCGTCTACTAAAAGTATTCTTGAGTATTACTATATACTTGGTACCTTTAATTCCAAGGGTAGAGCTTTGATCTGTGAACTTCACAAATGATAAAAAGCATCATATGAAATACCACAACTCTTTAGGACCTCTTGAATCAATTCTTATGGTCCATCAGGGAAGCATCTTCTTCTCCATTCCTTACTAACCCTTCTTTGAAAAAAATCTCCCTTTCTCCTGAGAAAATGGGGGCAATCTTCCACACAAGGAATGTTTCTTCTAGTCTTTCTTTTATTCTCTGGAAGGGCCTATCTTGTAAAGACTCAGGAAATAGCTGTTTTTTAGAGTTGTTCAGTTAGCATAATGTGGAGACCTGCTTTCGTTTATTTTCTTCGTAAACTGTAAATTCTGACGGACATAGACGTGGTTATCAAAATCAGAGTGGAAACTGAGAAGCTGAATCTTCTACATTTATCACATCACATTCATTTACCTTGTTTCAATTTATGAGCATGAACGTCCTCTCTGTAGACTGGCCTTGTCCAGGAATCTTTTCTGGTGACCTCGTCCTATCATTGACGTTAGGTGACATTGACATCATGCTTCTCGTAAAGTCAAGAGCAATGAATGTGGTAGAACCCCACCTCACAGCTGCCCATGAGCATAGAGCTACCACAGCCTTGGAGAACAAAGTTGGCAGCCTACTGCGGTATAATTGCTAATCATCATTGATGGTGATTAGTTTATTGAAGGAAAGAGAATGAATCAGCAGCTGTCACCCACAGCTGTCCAACAGGTGAGAAGACTGTCTGTTGACAGGAACGTCGTGGGTCTCGTGCAACTGGATGGGAAGGAAGTGACTCAGAGTCCAAATTAAGAAAGTATAGCCTTCCAATATGACTGCAGCTGCTTGGATTCCTGAGCCAGTACCAGAATACTCAGTGTCAACTCGCATTTGGATGAACATCTATTAGACTGCCCCCCCGTCTTTATCAAGGTTTAGAGGTTCAATTTTGCAAGTCTTTAGACCTAAAATCTCCTCTGGCTTTGGAATTCTCTCTTGACTCTTAACGTGTCTTTAAGAGAATCCCTAAGTTATTCAACTTTACTCCTTCGTCTACTAAAAGTATTCTTGAGTATTACTATATACTTGGTACCTTTAATTCCAAGGGTAGAGCTTTGATCTGTGAACTTCACAAATGATAAAAAGCATCATATGAAATACCACAACTCTTTAGGACCTCTTGAATCAATTCTTATGGTCCATCAGGGAAGCATCTTCTTCTCCATTCCTTACTAACCCTTCTTTGAAAAAAATCTCCCTTTCTCCTGAGAAAATGGGGGCAATCTTCCACACAAGGAATGTTTCTTCTAGTCTTTCTTTTATTCTCTGGAAGGGCCTATCTTGTAAAGACTCAGGAAATAGCTGTTTTTTAGAGTTGTTCAGTTAGCATAATGTGGAGACCTGCTTTCGTTTATTTTCTTCGTAAACTGTAAATTCTGACGGACATAGACGTGGTTATCAAAATCAGAGTGGAAACTGAGAAGCTGAATCTTCTACATTTATCACATCACATTCATTTACCTTGTTTCAATTTATGAGCATGAACGTCCTCTCTGTAGACTGGCCTTGTCCAGGAATCTTTTCTGGTGACCTCGTCCTATCATTGACGTTAGGTGACATTGACATCATGCTTCTCGTAAAGTCAAGAGCAATGAATGTGGTAGAACCCCACCTCACAGCTGCCCATGAGCATAGAGCTACCACAGCCTTGGAGAACAAAGTTGGCAGCCTACTGCGGTATAATTGCTAATCATCATTGATGGTGATTAGTTTATTGAAGGAAAGAGAATGAATCAGCAGCTGTCACCCACAGCTGTCCAACAGGTGAGAAGACTGTCTGTTGACAGGAACGTCGTGGGTCTCGTGCAACTGGATGGGAAGGAAGTGACTCAGAGTCCAAATTAAGAAAGTATAGCCTTCCAATATGACTGCAGCTGCTTGGATTCCTGAGCCAGTACCAGAATACTCAGTGTCAACTCGCATTTGGATGAACATCTATTAGATACCTTTTACTCTCTCACTTTCTTGCTTTCTCTCTTCTCTCACCCACTCTCACAAGCTTTATCAAAATATAACTACCATGCCATGAAGTTTGCCTGCTTAACTGTGCAATTCAATGATTCTTAATAAATTTGGAGACTTGTACGACCATTAGTTCAAACCAGTTTAGAACATGTTTGTAAGGAGATCCCTTACGTTCCTTGCAGTCAATACTCATTTCCATCCCTAGTCTCAAACAGTCACTCATCTAAATACTTTCTGTCTTCTGTGGGTTTCCCTTTTCTAGGCATATCATGTAAATAGAACTATTCATGATTTAGTTTTCCATGTTTTGCTTTTTTCATTTAACACAACGGTTTTGGGGTCTTACCATGAAGTTGCATGTATCATTAGCTCATTCCTTTTTTATTCAGGAACAGTATTCCACTGTATAGGCATATCACCAGGTCCGTGTGAGATGCAGGATGGGTGCCCAGACCCATGGGGCTTCTGAGACATGGGACATGTGCCGGGCTCTTCCGGATGTGATCTGAGCAGTCATGTTGCTGGACCCTCTGCCCCCTATGCCACTGGGTGGTATTTATTTGTTCAAATAAAGTGTTGGTGTGACCTAGGCCTTTGCACTTGGACACAGATACCAGAGTGGACACAGACAAAACTAAAGCAGTACTTACAAATTTACAACTGCAAATACTTGCTGAGAAATTTTTAAAACTTAAAATAATAACAAAACCTTTTCCCTTAAGATATAGTAGATGAAAAATAAATTAATCCAAGAGCAGGAAGAAATAAAGATAAAAATGGTACACAATAAAATAGATAGTCACTAAAGTAAGAGTTAGTTCTTTGAAAAATCAGCAAAATTGACAATTATTTGGCTAACATGAACAAGAAAAAAAAATGAGAAGGCTCAAATGAGTAAAAAGAAAAATGAAATACATTATCAAGTTTACAAAAATAAACTAGATCACAACAGAATACTATAAACAACTGTATGTCAAATTATATAACAGATAAAATATAGAAACTCCAAAAGGACAAAAAGTACCCAAACCATCTCAAAGTAAAAAGCAAAATCTGAAAAATATTACCAAAAACAAAGTGATTGAATTAGCGATCAGAATCACTATCCAAAATTAGAAACCCAGGCCAAGATTATGTGTGTGTGCATTAGTTGGTCAGTCATGTCTGACTCTTTGTGATTCCATGGACTGTTACACAGCAGATTCCTTTATCCATAGGATTCTCCAGGAGTGAGTTGCCATTCCCTTCTCCAGGGGATCTTCCTGATCCAGGAATCTAACCTGGGTCTCCTGAATTGCAGGCAGATTCTTTACCATCTGTGCCACCAGGGAAGCCCTATGTTACTAGTAAATTTGACCAACAAATGTTGCTGGTATAACTGGATATGTATAAGCAAAACAACAGAGAAGAAATTTGGAAATATGGACCTCCTGTCTTACACCACATGCAAGGATTTGCTCAGTATGGATCACATAGCTAAATAAGAACAGCACCTTTAAAAACCTTGGAAGAAAACAGAAGACCAAGTCTTTTGATGGTAAATTAGACAATCATCTACTGGATATGATGCCAAAAGTACAATTAACAAAATTTAAAAAATAGATGGATTAAACTTCATCAATACTAAACTTCTTTGCTTCCAGAGATAACCACTGGAAAATATTAGTAAAAAGAAAATCTATAGAGTGGAAAAACAATGCTTACAATTCACATATTGCTTAAGGAACTTGTATCTAGAACAAACAAAGAATTTTTACAGTGCAATAAGACCAGTAACTCTATTAACAATAGATAATGAATTCAAATGGGCATTTCTCAGAGGAAAATGTACAGATTGTCAATAAGCACATACATATTGTCAGCTAGCAGGAAATTGCAACTTAAAAGCACAGTGACGTACTACTTCATACTCACTAAAATGGCTGCAATAAAATATATTAACAAATTTGGATAAGGATATGGAGAAGGCAGAACCCAATATGCTATAATTTGAAATTTAAATGGTGCAACTACTTTGAAAAATGATCTGACAAAAAAGTTTAAATACCATATTACCACGACAGCAATTCTACTCAGATAGATGATATGTGAAAATATATGTACACACAAAGTCTTATAAATTAATGTTTATGGCAGCCTTTTTTCATAAAAATCAGAAGTTACACCAACCCAAGTCTCCATAAACTGATGGACAGATAAATATGACATATCCGTACAATGATATATTACTCACCAGTAATAGAAATGAAATGCTGCAATACAAATGAACCTTGGAATCATATGTTATATGCAAGAAGTCTCTCACAAAGAATTTCATATTATATGATTCAGTAAGTGAAGAGAAAAGCAGAAGTGTATCCCATAAATTTTAGTATGTTGTTTCTTTATATTCATTGATCTCAAAATGTTTTAAAGATTCCCTTGTGATTTTTTCTCCTGAATCACTGGTTATTTATGGATTATTTAATTTCCACATGTTTGTGAATTCTATAAATATATATTTCTTATACTTATATCTAGCTTTATTCCTTTGTGATCAGAGAATCTGTTTTCAAAAAATAATTCCATTTCTGAGAATTCCTTGGTAGTCCAATGATTATGGATCCCCGCTTTCACTGCAGTGGTTATAGGTTCTCTCTTTTGCTCAGGAAACTAAGATCCTGCATGCCATGCCCCATGGCACAGCCAAATAGCAATAATTTCACTTATATTTTAAATCTATAGTTTGAGAAATTTTTATTGTGTATGTTCAGTAGAATATTGTATGGCTGTCTGCTAGTCGCTTTGGTTTACAGTGGAGTTCAGTTCTTCTATTTCCTTTTTTTAATCCTCAATCTAGTTCTATAAAATCAGTGAATGAGACATATTGAAGGCTCTCAGCTACCATTTATTTTTGAGTTCCCTAGATCTGTCTTTAGTTGTATCAGTTTTTGCTTCGTGTAATTTGGTGCTCTGTGGCTAGGTGTGTATCTTTATAATTGCTATATCTTCTTGATGGGTTGATCCTTTCATTATTATGATATGTCCCTCTTTATTCTTAATAGTGTATTTGCCTTACGTCTCTTTTCGTCTGATGTTGGTATAAGTACTGTAACAGTTTTAATGGTTTCTTTTCCTTTTTCTGTTTCTTTAAAAATGTCTACATGTGAACTGAAAATATGTCTTCTGCAGAGAGCATATAGTTGGTTCTGTTTTCTCCCTTATTAGAATAGTGAATCTCTTAGTATTTAATGTTATCATTGATATAGCTGGTTTTTCATTGGTCATTTTGTTTTATGCCTTCCATAGATTCTCCTTTACTATTTTCACTTACCTTTAGTACTCATTTTCTATTGTAATATTTTAATTTTTAATTAATATTTTAGTACATATATATGTATTTGTGTATAGAGATATGTATAGGTATGTATATGTGCTTTCTTAAACCCTGGGCCTAACCATATATCTTAAGATATCAGAATCTACTTTAGATTTATATTGTAATTCCAGAAGATACTGAAGCATTGTTTTTATATATCCATGCTGTCACTTTTTTGGTTTTATTTTTGTCATACATATTCAGCTATATGTTGCTATCCCCAAAATACATTGTTATAATTATTGTTATATATAACGAATCTCTTTTTAAAAAGATGATAGGAGAAAAGAGTGCAAATGTATATCTAGAGTGTTAAGGTAGACTTCTTATTTACTTTTTTTCTGTTTTCTTATTTGCTCCTATGGATTCATATTACAGTTTGGTGGCATTTTTTAAAATTCCAGCACCTTTGCTTCTACCTACTTTATGAGGTTTTGCCAGTTAGATTACATTTATGTAATGTTGATCTAGCAATATAATTATCTTCATGTTATTTTATAAAATTAATTTTTTAGAATAGTTATAAAGGGCGTCTTTTATGATTACATAATTGCCTTTTTGGTTATTCTTCCTTTCTGCATGGAGATTTGAATTACTGTCTGGGATTATTTGTTTTTCGCCTGATAACTTTCTTGCATCTCTTAGAAGTGAGTATGCTAGTGATGAATTCTTTTTCTTTATGGGAATATATTTATTTAACTTTCATTTATTGAGAGAGTTTTGATGGATATAAAATCCTAGCGTTAAAGTTATAGCTTTTGTTCTACTCAGCGCTTTGATTATTATGATATGTTCCTCTTTATTCTTAATAGTGTATTTGCCTTACGTCTCTTTTCGTCTGATGTTGGTATAAGTACTGTAACAGTTTTAATGGTTTCTTTTCCTTTTTCTGTTTCTTTAAAAATGTCTACATGTGAACTGAAAATATGTCTTCTGCAGAGAGCATATAGTTGGTTCTGTTTTCTCCCTTATTAGAATAGTGAATCTCTTAGTATTTAATGTTATCATTGATATAGCTGGTTTTTCATTGGTCATTTTGTTTTATGCCTTCCATAGATTCTCCTTTACTATTTTCACTTACCTTTAGTACTCATTTTCTATTGTAATATTTTAATTTTTAATTAATATTTTAGTACATATATATGTATTTGTGTATAGAGATATGTATAGGTATGTATATGTGCTTTCTTAAACCCTGGGCCTAACCATATATCTTAAGATATCAGAATCTACTTTAGATTTATATTGTAATTCCAGAAGATACTGAAGCATTGTTTTTATATATCCATGCTGTCACTTTTTTGGTTTTATTTTTGTCATACATATTCAGCTATATGTTGCTATCCCCAAAATACATTGTTATAATTATTGTTATATATAAACGAATGTCTTTTTAAAAAGATGATAGGAGAAAAGAGTGCAAATGTATATCTAGAGTGTTAAGGTAGACTTCTTATTTACTTTTTTTCTGTTTTCTTATTTGCTCCTATGGATTCATATTACAGTTTGGTGGCATTTTTTAAAATTCCAGCACCTTTGCTTCTACCTACTTTATGAGGTTTTGCCAGTTAGATTACATTTATGTAATGTTGATCTAGCAATATAATTATCTTCATGTTATTTTATAAAATTAATTTTTTAGAATAGTTATAAAGGGAGTCTTTTATGATTACATAATTGCCTTTTTGGTTATTCTTCCTTTCTGCATGGAGATTTGAATTACTGTCTGGGATTATTTGTTTTTCGCCTGATAACTTTCTTGCATCTCTTAGAAGTGAGTATGCTAGTGATGAATTCTTTTTTTTTTCTTTAGTCCATATGGGAATATATTTATTTAACTTTCATTTATTGAGAGAGAGTTTTTGATGGATATAAAATCCTAGCGTTAAAGTTATAGCTTTTTGTTCTACTCAGCGCTTTGAATAGGTCAGCTCTCTGGCTTCCCTTGTTTCTTATGAGAAGTCAGATGTTCATCATACTAGGCTTCATTTACATGGGATTAGTTGTTTTCATCTGGACACTTACAAAATTTTCTCTTTGGCTTTCAGCATTTTTACTGTGATGTGTGGATATGAATCTTTTTTCATTTATTTTACTTGGAATTTATTGAGCCTCATTGGGTTTGGGAGCTTCTTGCCATTATATATTTTTTAACTCTTTAATGCTCCTTTACATTCCTGCTCTCATTCTGGTACTACAATTACACATGTATTTTCCTGGTATGCTTAATGGTGTTCTATGTTTGTCTTAGGCAGTTTATTTTTGCACTCTTTTTATTTCTGTTTTTCAGACTGCACAGTATCTATCTCTCTTGAAGTCTGATGATTTTTTTTTTTCTCTTGTCAGGTCAAACAAATATAGTATTGAATCCATGTAGTGAATTGTTTATATCCACTGTTATACTTTCAGATCCAGAATTTCCATGTGTCTCTTGGTTATACTTTGTCCTTGTATTGATGTTCTTTATTTGGTGACACATTGCCATCTTTTATCGCTTACTCAAGCATGGTTCCTTTAGTTCTATGAACACATTTGTTACAGATGCTTAGAAATCTTTGTTAGCTAAGCCCACAGTGTGGAATCTCTTAAATCTCATCTCTATGCTTGCTTTTATTCCTGTGTTTATGTCAGATTTTCATCTTTGTATCAGAAATGGTAACTACATGATATTTTTCCCCATTCTTTGTCCCTGTTGAAAAAAAATGCCTGACATTGTGATCATGATTTTAGTGAAGTTATGTGACAGTACACAAAGGAAAGGGAGCCAAGGTATTTGGCTTTCGTATTCCAAAAGCTTAGATTTCTTTAGTGAACATAGAGGATTCTGAGTAAAATGGTTTGTAGAAGTAGAAGAAAAAAGAAAGGTCTCCCATGCTTACTTCTAACTGTACTAGAAAAAGAATCACGTAAGTAGAAAGGAAAAGAGGAAAGATGGTAAGAGGACAGATAATTAAAGAGGGGAGATGTAGGATCTTTGAAAAAGGGATGTCTGGGACCTGATTCAACAGCACAATACTCAGAGGGTAGGGAGAGGGGAGAAAAAACCATCAATGACAGGAATGAAAGCCTGCATAATAGGCCCATGTGGACAGAGACCCAGACAGATAGGAAGAGCTTCACTAGAATACAGCTTGCAGGAAGGTACCTATGCCTCAGTCTACTCTGGTCATAGCAGGCTGTCAGATGACAATAAACTCTGAAAAGCTTATGGACATGGAGATGAACTTTCTCAAGAGTGACCTATGTGTGCCTATGACTGGTAATAAAAATAGAGAATGTTGGTTTCATAGTGTACTTATTTATATAGATAATTCAAGGGCAGATATGCCATAATAGCACTATGCAAGTCCCTAGCATATAGAAGCAGCCAGATATTCCTGTAGTGGGAGGACTTTGAATGCAAAATAATTTCAATATATAAAAAATGAAGGAAATTTTTTGTATACACACAAGAATAATCAGGGAAACCTAACAAAGAAGAAAAGTGAAATGAGATAATTCTACCATAAATCAAAATATATAGCCCCTATATTTAAAACAATGTGATGTTAGCACAGGAATAAACAGATATGTCATGGGAGAGAAAAAAATTCCAAATAATATATTGATTGTATATAGAAATCTAGTAGGTAATAAGAACAGCGTCTCAATCAATGAATGAAATTGTATTTTTAATAAGTGATTCTCAGAATAGTAAATATCCATACTAGAGCTATCAAGTCGAAGCCATTTCTCACACCAGGAAAAATTCCAAATAATTAGTCATCTAAATATTTAAAAGAAAAATAAAAAACAAGTGACAGGAGAAAACATAGTAAGATGACTGATTTCAGAAAAACACAAAACTTTTTCCTAGTCAGTAAAAAGAAAATACTCCATGAAAAAAATAATAAGAATGGCAGGCTGGGATACAGTGTTTGCAACTTACAGTGCAGATTTAAAATAACATACTCAATATACAGAAAATTAAAAGCAAGAAACATACCAACAATATTTGTAAGGGGGAAAAATGGCCATAAATATATCATAGGAAAATGAAGTGAAAGTTGCCTTTACACATATAAAAATATAACCAATATTTCTCATATTAAGAAAAATACCAATTTAAAGTATAATAAATTAATTTTTTTCTTCTAATTAGTAATGGTGCTACAGTTTCTTACCACAATGTAGTACATTTCTTTTATAGTACTCAACGCACAAGACTTGTATTGTTGTTAGCTGAGATGGAGATTTTAAGGAAATCACTCCTTACCCCCACATTCTTCACCTTTCCAAGGCAAGATTGTTTATCTTTTTCTCTATAGTTCTTAGTGAAGCGTAATTACCTTATTTGTGCCTTTAACTGATTGACTCCTCTACTTCTGCTTAGCAGAATTATAAATGCAGTCCAGAAAATCAGCATCATTTATTCTATCCTAACTCTCTAGTGAAATCAGCAAAGTGTGGTAGGCAAAGGCATAGTTTTGCAGCCAGATTATTTGGGTTCAGTCCCTGCTTTTGTAACTTAAAATTGTGCCTTTGGGCAGGATACTCATTTTCTCTGGGTATTTCCTTTAAATCTTGGTATAATTAAAGATAGTTACCTGCCCATAGGGTTACTGTGAAGACTTAAGTGATTTGTTCTTTGTGAAACTCTCAGCAGTGCCACCTTGTAGGTTTAGGTGTAATATAAGTATTTTCTATCACTATTTTAATCAAGGAAATAATACTCCATTTTAATCCAAAGCAATTGGAGAAAATCTTGAGAAAAAATGATAAAGGGGAATGTATTAGATTCTGGGAAGGCAGGTAACTCTCTTTTCTATTTTTATCTCCTTGCCTTCCATGATAATTTTGTGACAACTTTTTTTTATTATTATTTTGACCTCTTTTACTGTTTTTTTTTTCAATTTATTTATTTTCATCCATATCTATTCTTTGGCCTGTGTGGGCCTCCCATTGCAGTGGCCTCTCTTACTGCAGAGCACCAGCTCTGGGTGCGTGCTTTCCAGAGCATTGGCTCATAATTGGACACAGTGGTCCACAGTCTCCCAGCATGTGGGATCTTCCCAAGCCAGGGGTCAAACTGGTGCCCCTTGCACTGCCAGGTGGACTGTTTACCCACTGGACCACTAGGGAAATCCAGACAACAATTATTGTTGCATAGTGATGCAGCCAATCTTGTACAAGTCTACCTACACAAAGTCTAGACCACACTGATTTCCCCACTGTATCCTTACTTATTTCTTGTGCTTAGAATGATCAGTGAGTTTTCAGACAGGGATTATTTTGAAAGACAGATTCCCAAACTTTCCAAAATTGTACTGAATAAATCATAGAAATTGTTGAAGTGACTGGGACCATGAGCTATGGATTGGTGTTTGTCACCTTGAGCTACTCACTGAATATCATTCTTTGCCTGCATTTGGGAAAACCAAGTGTTGGTCCTTGTGATTGACCAAGAATGTATGGGGACTGGGGTATCAACTTCCCTTAAATTTCCATCTTTTCAAAACTCATAGCAATGATAATAATAGAAATAATATTAGCTGACATGAAAGACTAGTATTTCCTTAATCGCATACAAAGTATGATAGAGGCATATTAAGAAAAAATGATTATGGTTGATTTCTTACATAAATATGAATAAATTTAATCTGCTCACTATGAAAATATAATGTTGAGATGAGTTTTATGCAAACCTTCCATCAGTATCACTGTGATTCTGTGCATGCATGCTCAGTTGTGTCCAACTCTATATGACCCTATGGACTATAGTCCACCAGGCTCTTCTGTCCATGGAATTATCCAGGCAAGAATATTGGCGTAGGTAGCTATTTCCTCCTCCAGGGGATCTTCCTGACCCAGGGATCAAATCCGCATCTCTTACATCTCCTGCATTAGCAGGCTGGTTCTTTACCACTACTGCTACTTGGGAAGCTCCTAGGATATTCCACCACTAAGGCATTTCTATATAGGAGATCTGGAGCTGCCACCTGGCTGGATCTAGTGATGAATGTAAGAATAAGAAGTTAAGAGTCTGCTTAAAACATACTGGGACCCAGAAACCATCTCAGCACATATGTCTAATATTCCTGTTATACATGTAACATTTAGTTCAGAGTTATAAATATCTACTCATTATAAAGACACATAGTTGGAATTGGTCACTTTATTTCTAACAAACTCCCAGAAAAAAAAAAAAAAAAAGAAGCCACACAGTCTAGAGAATATTGTCAGGATTGAGATTTGGATTGACCTCTGAACAACCGGGCCATGAATGGACTGAGTGCCCTTAAAATATTTGTTTTATTAAATTATCTCATAGGGAAATCTGAATTAAATTCAGTGTTGTAGACTTCAGGGGCAGGAACCAGGGCACAGGTCAGGCAGAAAAGTCAGTTTGGAACAGGTATAGGGAAAGAGCTAAGTGCTGAAACCGGCCTTTAATGACAAAAACTCCTATCCTTAGGAAAGGGGTCTCCAGAGAAGAATGTGTAGACTGATGAGCTAGTCAGGAACCCAGTGACTGGGGAAATAAGAATCAGTGTCACAGTGACTCTGGCAAGGGAGAAAAGAAATTGAATCAGCGGTTATATATATAGAAATATATAAAGACATCTCCTTGAGGAAAGGTCAGTTCAGTACCCATTTGCTAAACTGCTGGAGGGCTCTTTGTATTCCACTTTCTAGGGAAAGGGGCCCAGAGCCTGGAATGGAGCCAAGCAATGGGAGGAAGAGATTCCCTGAGGATTATTTCTAAATTTAGCGGCATTAGAAGAGCAGACATCCAGGCAGGCTTTGATAGAGAGCTATTTCCTTGGAAGTCTGCCTTCTTCCCAGATCTTCCCTCAGGAGCATCCCAGGCAGTGGGCAATGCAAGGGCTCTGAAGTGAGACCCACCTGAGTCTCCATCCTTCTTACACCTCTCACTACTTGTCCCTTCTTGTTCAGTTTCCCTAGCCACACTGGTCACAGCAGCAGCATCTAGCCAGTGTGATGATAATGCTTGCAGAGGGTTACCATCAGGTAAATCAGAAAATCTAAGGGGAAAGTCAGGCACAAATTGAGTGTTAAAAAATTAATGTCACTTGTTTGAATTCTCTTGGAGAGAGTTCAAAAATCTTTTAAAAGTTTTGCTCCTTTTTTTTTTTTATCTAAGCAATTCAACAAAGAAAAAATATGCTCTCTTAATCTGGCTGTCAATACTTGATCAAATTTTAGAAATAAATGTATGCATTTATTCAATAATTCAGCTTTAAGGCTTTTTTTCCAAATTGATATGAGACTTAACTGGAAAACAAAACAAAACTAGAACATACCTAACCATCAATAAAGTTAATTAAATCATGATATACTCACACAATGAAATACTATGTAGTCTGTAAAATGAATGGAGTAGGTGTCTCTGAGTTAATTTTAACACATGGCAGAGATAAATGTGCAATATGGGCCCACGATGTAAAGAAGGTATTTGTGTCTGTGTTTAAATGTGTAGCTACTATATGGAAGAAGATCAGATACTTTATATTTTGAATGTAGTAACTTTGCATGCTCAATCACTTAAGTCATCTCCAACTCTTTACAAACATATGGACTGTAGCCCGCCAGGCTCCTCTGTCCATGGGATTTCCCAGGCAAGAATAGTGGAATGGGTAGTCACTCCCTTCTCCAGGGATCTTCCTGACCCAGGGAATCAATAAACTAAAGGACAATGAATTAAAGGACTAAATAGAAAATATGATGAATATGGTTCTATATCAGAAAATGTAAAACAATGTTAATAGTAACGGTTTTCTGGAGAAAATCTTGCAAGAACCGTAATAAATGAGAATATGATCAAGTTCTTTAAAATGAGTTTGTTAATATATCAATTAAAATCTGATTTAAAACACATTTCATTGTTAAACTTTATAATAAATTGGGCTACAGTCCATGGGGTTGCAAAGAGTCGGACTGAAGTGAGACCCACCTGAGTCTCCATCCTTCTTACACCTCTCACTACTTGTCCCTTCTTGTTCAGTTTCCTAGCCACACTGGTCACAGCAGCAGCATCTAGCCAGTGTGATGATAATGCTTGCAGAGGGTTACCATCAGGTAAATCAGAAAATCTAAGGGGAAAGTCAGGCACAAATTGAGTGTTAAAAAATTAATGTCACTTGTTTGAATTCTCTTGGAGAGAGTTCAAAAATCTTTTAAAAGTTTTGCTCCTTTTTTTTTTTTATCTAAGCAATTCAACAAAGAAAAAATATGCTCTCTTAATCTGGCTGTCAATACTTGATCAAATTTTAGAAATAAATGTATGCATTTATTCAATAATTCAGCTTTAAGGCTTTTTTTCCAAATTGATATGAGACTTAACTGGAAAACAAAACAAAACTAGAACATACCTAACCATCAATAAAGTTAATTAAATCATGATATACTCACACAATGAAATACTATGTAGTCTGTAAAATGAATGGAGTAGGTGTCTCTGAGTTAATTTTAACACATGGCAGAGATAAATGTGCAATATGGGCCCACGATGTAAAGAAGGTATTTGTGTCTGTGTTTAAATGTGTAGCTACTATATGGAAGAAGATCAGATACTTTATATTTTGAATGTAGTAACTTTGCATGCTCAATCACTTAAGTCATCTCCAACTCTTTACAAACATATGGACTGTAGCCCGCCAGGCTCCTCTGTCCATGGGATTTCCCAGGCAAGAATAGTGGAATGGGTAGTCACTCCCTTCTCCAGGGATCTTCCTGACCCAGGGAATCAATAAACTAAAGGACAATGAATTAAAGGACTAAATAGAAAATATGATGAATATGGTTCTATATCAGAAAATGTAAAACAATGTTAATAGTAACGGTTTTCTGGAGAAAATCTTGCAAGAACCGTAATAAATGAGAATATGATCAAGTTCTTTAAAATGAGTTTGTTAATATATCAATTAAAATCTGATTTAAAACACATTTCATTGTTAAACTTTATAATAAATTGGGCTACAGTCCATGGGGTTGCAAAGAGTCGGACATGACTGAAGTGACTAAGTACACATTAACAATCAGAGTGCAAACTAACACCACCGAGATACCATTTAGCTCTCATTATATCAAAAATATGACAGATACAAGTGCCATTAGGATGAAGAAAATAATAAAATCACTGACAGAGAACTAGATTTAAGCAACCATTTAAAGCATTGGTTCTCAAAACATGGTCTCCAGACCAGCAGAATCAACAACACCTAGGCAATTGTTAGGAAGGTCAATTTTTTAGCCTCATCACAGATCTACTGAGTTAGAAACTCTGGGTGTGGGGACCAGAAATCTGTGTTCTAAGATGTCTTCCCAGTGATTTTAAAGTATGCTAGAGTATCCCGACTTAAAGGCAAAAGTTAGGAAGCTAGAAAACATAAAGGTATAACAGTTCCACCTAAGTGTAAACCATGGAGAAACTCATATGCATCTATACATAGAAACATGAACCAAAAGGTATGTTTGTAATCATATAAAATTGGAAATTTGTTGTAACTGTTTTTAATAGGAGAATGAGTAACCTGCAAGTCAGATAATAGACTCAAAATGAACTTAAAATGCCTGAGTTTATATGAGTACATCTGGAGAAATAATGTTGAGCTATGCCAGATAATTTCATGGACAGAGGAGCCTCCACGGAGAGCCCAGGGCTGGCAGAGTCAGACATGACTGAGTAGCTGAGCATGCACACACACATGCTATCTAATGCGATAGGAAATGAGATTGGACCCATATTTGAAAATGAGGAAATGGTACAAAGTGAAGCAACATATGTGAAGTGATATCACTTGTAGGTGGCAGCCTGAATCCTGGGATCTAAGGCCAGATAAAATGCTGAAAAAAAGTAAAATATGATGAATATGGTTCTATATCAGAAAATGTAAAACAATGTTAATAGTAACGGTTTTCTGGAGAAAATCTTGCAAGAACCGTAATAAATGAGAATATGATCAAGTTCTTTAAAATGAGTTTGTTAATATATCAATTAAAATCTGATTTAAAACACATTTCATTGTTAAACTTTATAATAAATTGGGCTACAGTCCATGGGGTTGCAAAGAGTCGGACATGACTGAAGTGACTAAGTACACATTAACAATCAGAGTGCAAACTAACACCACCGAGATACCATTTAGCTCTCATTATATCAAAAATATGACAGATACAAGTGCCATTAGGATGAAGAAAATAATAAAATCACTGACAGAGAACTAGATTTAAGCAACCATTTAAAGCATTGGTTCTCAAAACATGGTCTCCAGACCAGCAGAATCAACAACACCTAGGCAATTGTTAGGAAGGTCAATTTTTCAGCCTCATCACAGATCTACTGAGTTAGAAACTCTGGGTGTGGGGACCAGAAATCTGTGTTCTAAGATGTCTTCCCAGTGATTTTAAAGTATGCTAGAGTATCCCGACTTAAAGGCAAAAGTTAGGAAGCTAGAAAACATAAAGGTATAACAGTTCCACCTAAGTGTAAACCATGGAGAAACTCATATGCATCTATACATAGAAACATGAACCAAAAGGTATGTTTGTAATCATATAAAATTGGAAATTTGTTGTAACTGTTTTTAATAGGAGAATGAGTAACCTGCAAGTCAGATAATAGACTCAAAATGAACTTAAAATGCCTGAGTTTATATGAGTACATCTGGAGAAATAATGTTGAGCTATGCCAGATAATTTCATGGACAGAGGAGCCTCCACGGAGAGCCCAGGGCTGGCAGAGTCAGACATGACTGAGTAGCTGAGCATGCACACACACATGCTATCTAATGCGATAGGAAATGAGATTGGACCCATATTTGAAAATGAGGAAATGGTACAAAGTGAAGCAACATATGTGAAGTGATATCACTTGTAGGTGGCAGCCTGAATCCAAAACCTGGGATCTAAGCAGTATTGCTCATTGATAAGGAAATGTGTCATTGATACTAAACTTCCAAGAATGTAAAATAGGGCCATCTATTATTAGTAGATCAAAAAAAAATCAGAAAGGTAGCTACAAAAGGAGGAGGCAAGGAAGACAGTAGTTCCTAGTAAGGTTTCAGCGTGACTGCAGATGTTTAATTTCTTTAAAAATTTTGAAGCAAATAGAGCAAAGTGTTAATATTTGAACTTTTTAAAGTTACTCTGTGACTAACCTTTCTCTCTGTAATGTTAAAAATACTTAAGAATATCCTATTAAAACATACCCCATCCCTCACACCACAAAATCACTCCAACTTATTCTTTCAGAATGAAATTAAAAAAAAAATACAATTGCAGTTTAAGAACCCAGGAGAACTCCCAAAATAACTTTTGAGTGACCTAGATCTATGACCTAGATCTGGGTCTAAGTCAGTGAAGGAAGCATGTCCGTGAAGAACTAGGAGTAATTTTTCAAGTGATCTTCTAAGCAAGGTTTTACTAAGCATTCTGGGATTTGAGATAAGTGGGAAGATTTGCTTAAAAAGTAATGGGGAGCTTCCTGCTGGTCCAGTGGGTAAAGACACCACCTTGCAGTACAAGGGGCTCTGGTTTGATCCCTGGCCTGGGTAGATCTCAAGTGCCGCGGAGCGGCTAGACCAATGTGTCCATGTATGGAGCCAGAGGTCTGGAGCATGTGTGCCAGGGCCAGTGCTCTGCAGCGAAAGGGGCCACTGCAATGGGAGGCCCACACAGGCCAAAGAACAAAGATGGATGAAAATAAATAAATGAAAGACCAATAGAAGTGGCCGAAAAGAAAAGAGCAATGGGGGCCTTCCTGGTGGTCCAGTGGGTCTACCTTGCAGTGCAAGGGCACCAGTTCGATCCTTGGCCTGGGAGATCCCACGTGCCATGGAGCAGCTGGAGTGGTGTGTCAAATTGCGAGCCAGCTCTGTGGAATACATGTGCCCAGAGCAAGTGCTATGCAAGGAGAGAGGCCACTGCAATGGGAGGCCCACACAAGCCAAAGAATAAAGAGGGATGAAAATAAATAAATAACAAAAAAGAGGCCAAAGTTAAAAAAAAAAAAAGCAATGGGATTCTACATCTATTTTACTCTTTGAAATTTAATTTTAAAATTAACATTTTCTGTTTGCAAGATTCAACACAAGGGCTTTACTTCTCAGAAATATCTACTGCCCTAGAAAATTTTTCAGAGCAAGAGATGACTCACTTTGTGTAGGTTCTGAGCACACTAGAGCAGATTTCAGGCCATATACTATTATCACTAACTAATAGAGGTCAAGCTAGTCCCACCTTCACGTCACCAAATCTTAAGCAACGTGTGTCTTGCCATCAGTCATAGTCAGATATAGACAGAGGAAGATGAACATCATCCATTCTCCTGTCGTGTTCATCCATCACTGCCCTGGGGAACTCTGTAGAGCCTAAGGAGGAGCTGTAAGTAGTACAGAAACTGAACCTAGGATGAGAATTTAGGAGATATGTGTGCTTTTCCCAACTATGTTACAAAACGATAGAGCTTTAGAATGTGAATGTTAAAAGGACCTCATAGATCATCTTACCCAGGGCCGTTATTTTAAAGATGAGACTCAGAGTGAGAAAGTGACTTGACCAATGCCATACATGGCCCATCATCAGTTATCCCTTGAGAAGCAAATGAACTGAAATGAGAGGTGTTCTCACATACAGGCCCTAGACTCAGAGTCCTGGCCTTACTACAGAACAGAGTGACAGTGTGATGGGACACTGATAAGCCCTCATGATCCACTTGACTTCCAGCACATTAAAGGGGTACTTTGAGCCCCCACCTGCCCTCAGGTTTCCTGTGAGAGTAAAACAGAATGGAGACATTTCTGCACTTTTCTCTGTTTTGCTTTTGGTCACATCTTCTGTCACTTTTGTCCCTCTCTTTTATTAACTTCATGTAATAAAGGACTCTTGCCACGGTCATTTCTTTAGAAGGTCATAGGAGGTATTCAGGATTGCCAGGTGGCTCTCATGGTAAAGAACCCATCTGCCAGTGCAGGAAATGTAAGAGACATGGGTTCAATCCTTGAGTTAGGAAGATGCCTTGGAGGGACAGCATGGCCACCCACTCCAGTATTCTTGCCTGGAGAATCCCATAAACAGAGGAGGTGGACTACAGTCCATGGGGTTGCAAAGAGTCGGACATGACTGAAGTGACTTAGCACACCCACACAGGAAGTTATCGTGTTTAAATGTAGATGACATCTGGTTCCTCCAAATTCAAATGTTCACAGGCAGAGATAATTGGAGATCTGTTTACCCATTGTTTGCCTAACTATTGCTTTTTCTACTCAGTCATTGTAGCAGAAGTATGTGTGTGTGTGTGTGTGTGTGTATTGGGGGTGGACAGTGTAGAGGCAATCTGAGGGAGGGGAAATTGCGTGAAGTACTAACAAAGAGGCAACAGCAGTTTGGAAAACAGATTAAGAGGGAGAGAGTCTTGGGAGTCAGAAAACAAGCTTCCAATTTTATAATTTGAGCACAAGACAACTCTAACCAAATCAGTCTTATAGCAATTGAAACAAAATACTATGTGTGTCAGAACATTTCAGGCTATCTCTTCTACCTAAGCCCAGTTTCATGTAGCATCTTTATATATGACTCAGAACAGCTCTTCAACATCCTTCCTGTGTGATGGTGCTTCTTGAAATCAAGGCTGAGACAAGCCTTGAAGGATGCTAAATACCCATGTCTCTTGTCTCTAGTAGAACCAAACTCCCAGTTAGCATCTTCCGCCTGGCCCAGTTACCATAGAGCTGCAGCACAGGTCTGCACTTTTCAAACCGTGGACTCTACTCTTGTTGTTTAATTAGGGCCAGAAGGCCATAGAATGAATATTCGTGGATGTTAATTTTAGTTGAAAATTTAGGAGACATACTAAGTTATGTAACAGTTTAAAATATTTCCATATAACATGTATATATTCCAGAGTAGACTGGAAAATCTGCATGCTTTGGGGAGAAACAGTGACTCCCAGAAATTTCCCATAAGCTTGTGTTTTAGGAGATCTCATAGGCCCTGGGGGCTGTGCGTTTGTCATCTGTGCCGTAAGGAGAAATGTCCCTAATCACCTCACTTGTCACGTAGCAGGCATTGGATGAGAGTGACCCTGTGGAGGAGCTTTGACTGTGGGGGAGATAGAGTTGGTTTTTCTGGGCTGAAGTCAGATGCCATAGCGGACCACACTGAAAGTTGTCAGCCGGCAAGTGCAGGTGGTCCCGAATGTGCATCTAGACGGTGCCCGTGGGACCCACCACATCTAGTGTCATGGCTGCTCCACATCTCACCACAAACTCCTGGTGAGGAGGATTATGGGGCTGACTCACAGTGGGTCTCATATGCAAATACATGTAACTGTTTCCTAGGAGAACCATCTAGGATCTTCAAGGGCTGCCAGTGTGGATTCAATTCAGGAGCAAGTAAACACAGGGAAAGTCTTTTCACGCACCACCAGATAAGATCGTTTTCCAAAATTAGCATTTTCTTTGATTCCCTCCCTCAAACAAATTACTTCCGTTTCAGAGTACCAGAATTCGCACTTAATGATTGAGATATTTGGGTGAGAAAACCTTTCCTCTCTTTATGTATATATTCACCTGAGTAATATAATAGGCATAAAATTGATCCTGCTATTTAGAATTCATTATCATAGCCTTTAAGGCTAAAAATTTCCCAACCAAACAATCTTACTACCTTTTTCAAAACACGACTATTTCATCAGTGTTCTTCTGGGAAAGAAAAAGGAGGAAAAGGACTTGAAAATATCTAAATTTTTTTTTTATGTATAGGTCTAATATGTTAAGGTTAAAAGGATTTGAGGATATGTCTTTATTTTTTTAATTTGGAAAGATCAAAAGCTTGAAATTTTAAAAATTCATCAAAGGACGCTCAGGTGTGTGCTCAAGTATAACTCACCCATCTGATGCTACAGGCTGGTGTGAGGGCTGTCTTCGTACAATTATCATTACTTTCACTCAACCTAATCGCAGCTCTGAGATTAATCCTTTCTCTTTTTCCTCCCCACTTAGGAGACTAGAACAGGGTAAGGAGGGGTGAGCTTGGAGATATGCAACAAGGCAAACTCAAATATGAAAATACTAAGAAAGATAAAAACAGGGTCTGAGATCAAAAAATGGTAATATACCATGAACTAAGAGACAGGGAAAATTAAATACAGCTGCCATCAAGAGATAGGCAGGGGATGGGAGACAGCTAAAGAATGAATCTTAAAATAGGAACTCAAAGTAAACAAAATCATCACATTTATTTGAATTTGGTGTTATTCAGAGTTTCAGGCAGATTAAGGAAGCTATCATTTTCAAAGAGACAACCAGAGAAACAAATTTTGGAGAAAACACACCTGAAAATAAAAACAGCTATTGAAAGTAAGCTATTACATGGATATTGACTTGTATCTAATCTCTTAATTTTCACTTTTAGAATGACCATATTATTTAAAAGTTTTAAAATCATCTTTAGAAACTAAAAAAATTATAGCCTTTTACTTAATAGCCTCAGTTCTTTGTTTCAATTCCCAGAAAGAAATCATTAATTATATTGCCAGAATCTCCTTATGTTTGTCCCTTTATACCCAAGAGAGATGAGAACTTTAAGACTCTGCATTAGCTAGCAACTGTGGTGAGACAAATGAGACTGAAAAACAGAAGAGCAATCTTAGGGTTCTTAGTGGTGAATTTGTAGTGTGTTTCCTTAGGTAACTTTGAACTATGTTTCCCGGAGTTCCCTTTGTTGCATCCTTCTAGGTTGGTGTGGGCCACAAGAGGCATTTTGCTGCACAGGGGAAGGTGGAGGTGAAGGCTCCATGTGTATGTGCTGGGAAGGTGGACATGGCATGTGTGTTGTAGTAACGGCACCCCCATGCCATAGTGAGTCTCCTGGGTCACCTTGTTGATGGAGCTGCGGCTCCTACAGCCAGATGCATGTCAGCTCTTCCTACACCCCATAGCGTCTATGCGGGAGCCTTCCAGAGATGAGCAACTGATGTGAGTTCTAGTCAGTCCTCACTGTTCACCACCCCACCCCCTAGCTCCCAGTGTGTCTTTGCTTCTCTGGTTTTGTGCTCACGTTCTTTTCCCAGGTGCCTGCTGTTGAACAGTAGTTAATATCAAGGCTGCAACAAGGAAGGAGCCTTATTTGGGGTCCTAGGAATTGAAATTTGGGATACACAGGTTTGAGTGAAACTGAAAGTATGTTTTGAAGAAGAGAAAAAGTTACAGGCTTATAAAGGCAAAAGCCAAAAGATTGTTAAAATTGTCTTGCAAGAATTATGGTTGGCTTTGTCACAAAACAAAAATAGTTTTCCTTAAGGAATAAGCTGTCCTGAGTTATTTAGGGTAAGAATTTGATAGGGACCTTAAACTTTTGGAATTTGGTGCCGATGTTCTGGATCACCTTTAAGACAGGAAGTGGTCAGAGTTCAGACTACGAAACAAACCCTGAAAATAAAACAGCTATAAAACTAATGGATATTGACTTGTATCTAATCTCTTAATTTTCACTTTTAGAATGACCATATTATTTAAAAGTTTTAAAATCATCTTTAGAAACTAAAAAAATTATAGCCTTTTACTTAATAGCCTCAGTTCTTTGTTTCAATTCCCAGAAAGAAATCATTAATTATATTGCCAGAATCTCCTTATGTTTGTCCCTTTATACCCAAGAGAGATGAGAACTTTAAGACTCTGCATTAGCTAGCAACTGTGGTGAGACAAATGAGACTGAAAAACAGAAGAGCAATCTTAGGGTTCTTAGTGGTGAATTTGTAGTGTGTTTCCTTAGGTAACTTTGAACTATGTTTCCCGGAGTTCCCTTTGTTGCATCCTTCTAGGTTGGTGTGGGCCACAAGAGGCATTTTGCTGCACAGGGGAAGGTGGAGGTGAAGGCTCCATGTGTATGTGCTGGGAAGGTGGACATGGCATGTGTGTTGTAACGGCACCCCATGCCATAGTGAGTCTCCTGGGTCACCTTGTTGATGGAGCTGCGGCTCCTACAGCCAGATGCATGTCAGCTCTTCCTACACCCCATAGCGTCTATGCGGGAGCCTTCCAGAGATGAGCAACTGATGTGAGTTCTAGTCAGTCCTCACTGTTCACCACCCCACCCCCTAGCTCCCAGTGTGTCTTTGCTTCTCTGGTTTTGTGCTCACGTTCTTTTCCCAGGTGCCTGCTGTTGAACAGTAGTTAATATCAAGGCTGCAACAAGGAAGGAGCCTTATTTGGGGTCCTAGGAATTGAAATTTGGGATACACAGGTTTGAGTGAAACTGAAAGTATGTTTTGAAGAAGAGAAAAAGTTACAGGCTTATAAAGGCAAAAGCCAAAAGATTGTTAAAATTGTCTTGCAAGAATTATGGTTGGCTTTGTCACAAAACAAAAATAGTTTTCCTTAAGGAATAAGCTGTCCTGAGTTATTTAGGGTAAGAATTTGATAGGGACCTTAAACTTTTGGAATTTGGTGCCGATGTTCTGGATCACCTTTAAGACAGGAAGTGGTCAGAGTTCAGACTACATTCAAGCTGAGACACGCAGAAATCCCACTTCCTTAATGGCCTCCTGGCTTCATTTGAGAGTGCTCTTAGCCATACTGACTTCACTTACATTTTCCTTGCACACCGATCTGTGGACTCCAGCTCTAGATATGAAAACAGCAGCTTTCACAGGATGTATCACCAGCTTTCACAACTGCCTGAGGTAAAAATCCTGAAATTTCCCTTCCTTATTCTGTTCTACTTTTAAACTACTATAATATTGGAATGTCTGACTCAATCTTTACTGAGAAAGAATTTTAGATTGAAGTGGTTCTAGAGGTAAATTGGTGACAAGAAAGTCTGAGGAAGAGGTATGTGGGTAGATCTCACTAAATGGGCAGAAGATGGATATAAGCTTGTTTCCAATATGAATGCTCATAAAAGAGCAAGAAGGATCTTCATAGTCAAGTTGGTAAGATGGTTTATCCTGTGACTATCAGTCTGACTATTTGCCTGGTTAACCATTCATCCTATAGACTCATGAAAAAAGTGGCTGTGGTAGTAGGGATGGTCATGCATTAGGTAGCAAATGACATTTTGACTTACCAAGGCTGGTGGCTGAATTCACTGTTAAGAGTTTAATCTTTCAATGATAAATATCGACACTGAGCCCCAATGAGAGTAGCATTCTCTGAGTAGATAAGCCAGCCACCTGGCAGAAACTTGATTTTATGGGGTTACTAGCATCCTGCCACTGAAATAGATGTTCTGGGTATGGATTACCCTTCTCTGCTCGTCAAGCTTCTGCCACGAATATTCCTGAACTTACGGAAGGTTTTATTCACTTCTGTTCATGGCATTCATTTAAGAGCCAATGAAGTATAGAAGTGTGTCCATGATCATGAAATTCACTGGTCTTACTGTATTCCCCATAACCCTGAAGCCAATGGAAAACAAAACAGTCTAATACAGTCAGAATTGCTAATGGCATAGACTCTTTTAAAAAAAAAGGGGGAGCTGTATGAATATTTAGGGTAAGAATTTGATAGGGACCTTAAACTTTTGGAATTTGGTGCCGATGTTCTGGATCACCTTTAAGACAGGAAGTGGTCAGAGTTCAGACTACATTCAAGCTGAGACACGCAGAAATCCCACTTCCTTAATGGCCTCCTGGCTTCATTTGAGAGTGCTCTTAGCCATACTGACTTCACTTACATTTTCCTTGCACACCGATCTGTGGACTCCAGCTCTAGATATGAAAACAGCAGCTTTCACAGGATGTATCACCAGCTTTCACAACTGCCTGAGGTAAAAATCCTGAAATTTCCCTTCCTTATTCTGTTCTACTTTTAAACTACTATAATATTGGAATGTCTGACTCAATCTTTACTGAGAAAGAATTTTAGATTGAAGTGGTTCTAGAGGTAAATTGGTGACAAGAAAGTCTGAGGAAGAGGTATGTGGGTAGATCTCACTAAATGGGCAGAAGATGGATATAAGCTTGTTTCCAATATGAATGCTCATAAAAGAGCAAGAAGGATCTTCATAGTCAAGTTGGTAAGATGGTTTATCCTGTGACTATCAGTCTGACTATTTGCCTGGTTAACCATTCATCCTATAGACTCATGAAAAAAGTGGCTGTGGTAGTAGGGATGGTCATGCATTAGGTAGCAAATGACATTTTGACTTACCAAGGCTGGTGGCTGAATTCACTGTTAAGAGTTTAATCTTTCAATGATAAATATCGACACTGAGCCCCAATGAGAGTAGCATTCTCTGAGTAGATAAGCCAGCCACCTGGCAGAAACTTGATTTTATGGGGTTACTAGCATCCTGCCACTGAAATAGATGTTCTGGGTATGGATTACCCTTCTCTGCTCGTCAAGCTTCTGCCACGAATATTCCTGAACTTACGGAAGGTTTTATTCACTTCTGTTCATGGCATTCATTTAAGAGCCAATGAAGTATAGAAGTGTGTCCATGATCATGAAATTCACTGGTCTTACTGTATTCCCCATAACCCTGAAGCCAATGGAAAACAAAACAGTCTAATACAGTCAGAATTGCTAATGGCATAGACTCTTTAGGAGTAAATATTTGAGTCAATTCACCAGGCAAGGAACCACAGCTAACTTAAAGCGCTTGCTTAAAGCGTTGGGAATAAAGAATGGGTAATAGAAGAAGGTAATAAAAAAAAATCTACTGTGACTATGTGACCAATTTCAGAAACATGAGAAATTTGTGTAAATCTTGGTTGGGCCTGATTTTTCTCAGGATAGGCTTTCTCATGCACCTCTGATCAGCTGGCATTTTAGCTTATACTTGAAGCTCTACACCATGTGGTCAGTCATCCTCCAACTAGCCTACCTCACTGCGTTCTCACAGAAACATCTCACAGAGTCTAAGTTGAGCAGAAGAGAGACTAGAAAAGTGGAGGACCATGTTATGATTTTTTGGGGGGGGTGTTGGGGAGGGAGAGGGTCACGCAGGCCACTTTTATAGGTCTTTTCATTTATCTATTTTCATCCATCTTTGTTCTTTGGCCCATGTGGGCCTCCCATTGCAGCAGCCTCTATTGTCGCAGAGCACTGACTCTGGGCGCATGCGCTCCAGAGCTCGGGCTCGGTAATTGGACACATCGGTCCAGCCACTCCACGGCACATGGGATCTTCCCAGGCCAGGGATCGAACCGGCACCCCTTGCACTGCAAGGCAGTGTTCTTACCCACTGGACCAGCAGGGAAGCCCCCATGTTATGAGTTTAACCAGCTCAGATCCAGAGAAAGTAGAGGGAAATTCACGTTTCAGGAGAAAAGGTACAGACAGATAGAAAGAGGCCCTTCACTGTGACTGTTAATGCAGTTAGCCCACCATGGAAGAGTTATAGCTTATAGAGGACGCTAGGATGTGGTAAATATGTTGTCCTAGCATAAAGCCTGAAAAATTTGTTAAGACCTTAGCTCCTGATGTGATACTTCACCTTAGAACTCGCTTCCTACACTGTTACAAACAATTCAAGTTTTTCAAGTGTCACTTTTGCATCTCCAATTTTAATACTTCACGGTATCTGATGTTTGATGGCTTTTCCCTAATTACCCCTGGTAGTGAAAACAGGAACCCTGGAAATATTTGGGATATCCTATAAACCATATCAGCCTCCTCAAAGTCACCTCAAATAAACATATTCTCTAAATACATTTTCTGTAGATTCTATGTAACCACAGCTTTAAAAACAAACCTTCTAATTCTTTTTCACTTACCTAATTTGAACAATACGTATTTGTCAACTATTAACCCTTTTTGACCTGTAAAAATGATGATATTGTTGCAGTGAAAAGCAAAAAAGAGAAACGAGGTTTTCTCTTTCCCTTTCCTGAGAACAAAGAATATAAAGAAAACTATGAGCAGACATGAACATTCAACTGCTTCTAACTCTGAAGGTCTATAAACCTATATAAGTTAGGTCTATAACCTATGTAAGTTTGATTTTCTATCCCCTAACTCTGTAAGAGCTACATTTTGCACCTATTTTCCTTTGACTCTATTCTAAATGTATCCGCTATCTGGTGTTTACTGTTAAACTTTCCCTCATAGTTACAAGTCAGAAAGAAGGCCAAGAACCACAAAACTGCCAGACTTAATTACTAGGTTCAGTTCGACTCAGTCATGGCCAAGTCTTTACCACCCCATGGACTGCAGCATGCCAGGCTTTCCTGTCCTTTACCATTTCCAGGAGCTTGCTCAAACTCATGTCCATTGACTCAGTGATGCCATCCAACCAGTTTGTCCTCTGTCGCCCCCTTATCCTTCTGCCTTCTATTTTTCTCAGCATCAGGGTTTTTTCCAATGAGTCATCTCTTTACATTAGGTAGCCAAAATACTGTAGCTTCAGCTACAGATATTGGGTTACTGACACCAGTTTATGACTGACACCAGTTTATGACTGTCTTTGAAACAATGTAAGAGGAGGAAATCAAGATCCTATCACCTTTTTTCCTCATCACCAACTCCTGAATGTGAGTCCTTGGCTCTTATAAGCCCCTAGACTCTTCATGAAGGGGTGCGCACAGTTCTTGAGGCATGAGCCTACTGTGTTCCGCTCTCTGCCAGCTGATAATTAAAGACATCTTGGAAATAGAAATTTCGTCCAAGCTCTGTCCCTGTATTTTTTTTATTCAACTTCGGTGGGCAGAGAAGGCCGAGATTTTGACCAGCAACAATGTCAGATAGTTGAATGCCGAAATATTTGGGATATCCTATAAACCATATCAGCCTCCTCAAAGTCACCTCAAATAAACATATTCTCTAAATACATTTTCTGTAGATTCTATGTAACCACAGCTTTAAAAACAAACCTTCTAATTCTTTTTCACTTACCTAATTTGAACAATACGTATTTGTCAACTATTAACCCTTTTTGACCTGTAAAAATGATGATATTGTTGCAGTGAAAAGCAAAAAAGAGAAACGAGGTTTTCTCTTTCCCTTTCCTGAGAACAAAGAATATAAAGAAAACTATGAGCAGACATGAACATTCAACTGCTTCTAACTCTGAAGGTCTATAAACCTATATAAGTTAGGTCTATAACCTATGTAAGTTTGATTTTCTATCCCCTAACTCTGTAAGAGCTACATTTTGCACCTATTTTCCTTTGACTCTATTCTAAATGTATCCGCTATCTGGTGTTTACTGTTAAACTTTCCCTCATAGTTACAAGTCAGAAAGAAGGCCAAGAACCACAAAACTGCCAGACTTAATTACTAGGTTCAGTTCGACTCAGTCATGGCCAAGTCTTTACCACCCCATGGACTGCAGCATGCCAGGCTTTCCTGTCCTTTACCATTTCCAGGAGCTTGCTCAAACTCATGTCCATTGACTCAGTGATGCCATCCAACCAGTTTGTCCTCTGTCGCCCCCTTATCCTTCTGCCTTCTATTTTTCTCAGCATCAGGGTTTTTTCCAATGAGTCATCTCTTTACATTAGGTAGCCAAAATACTGTAGCTTCAGCTACAGATATTGGGTTACTGACACCAGTTTATGACTGACACCAGTTTATGACTGTCTTTGAAACAATGTAAGAGGAGGAAATCAAGATCCTATCACCTTTTTTCCTCATCACCAACTCCTGAATGTGAGTCCTTGGCTCTTATAAGCCCCTAGACTCTTCATGAAGGGGTGCGCACAGTTCTTGAGGCATGAGCCTACTGTGTTCCGCTCTCTGCCAGCTGATAATTAAAGACATCTTGGAAATAGAAATTTCGTCCAAGCTCTGTCCCTGTATTTTTTTTATTCAACTTCGGTGGGCAGAGAAGGCCGAGATTTTGACCAGCAACAATGTCAGATAGTTGAATGCCGAGATTACTGAAAATTTTGGCTTTCGGGGCTTCCCCTGGTGGTCCAGTGGGTAAGGACACCGCCTTGCAGTATAAGGGGCGCTGGTTCGATCCCTGACCTGGGAAGATCCCACGTGCCGTGGAGTGGCTTGACCGATGTGCCCAATCACCAAGCTGGAGCTCTGGAGTGCATGCGCCCAGAGCTGGTGCTCTGCAATGACAGACGCCACCGTGATGGGAGGCCCACAGGAGCCAAGGAACAAAGACGGATGAAAATAGAGAAATGAAAGACCAATGGAAGTGGCCCGACAGCTCCCCTCCCTCCCCAACCCGACCCCCGCCCAAAATAAATAAATAAATAAATCTTTAAAAAAAAAATTTTTTTTTTGGCTTTCCCCCTTTAGCACAGTGTCCTCAAGGTGTCTCCTGGTGTTTAGCACACCCTGAGACCTCCCATCTTCATAAACACCTTTCAAATACAGTTCATATCATCCCTCACCTACTCAGTAGGCTGCTCAGACATTTAGGCGAGTGAAACCATTTCCATTTTCAGAATGGAAAGGCAACAAGAGGTAAGCAAAGAAGGCATTCTTCCTCCTGTGGAAATGTCAATGTCCCCTGGGGGTAGCCATTCATTTTTTCATTGCGTTTGAGCTATAGTAGAATAAGAGTCTGATACTTAAGGCAGTTGAAGATGTAAATCTTCCTATTGAGTAATTTCCATGTGTGAGTACTTTATAAAAATCTTTATCACTTTTAAATTGTATTTGTAATTATAATTTGCCTAGCTCTTGGGAAGTGAAATAAATGAATGAAGATATGTGTGGAGGTAAACTCCAGGGGTGGGAATAATAGGGAGTGTGTATTTCCTCTTTTGTGCCTCCCTCCCCCTTTTCATGACCCCCAATTAAATTTCTCCATGCTCTAACAGTAAAGAGAGACTGAGGTCAGGGATGCTATATTTCTGGTGATGTATACAAATCAACAATAGTATATATTTATTGTTCATCGCTATAGAAATAGATATAGGATCATAATGTATTTGAGTAAGGGAAGAAACTTGAAAGTGTGTAGGATGACTACAAAAGTCTGTTGGACTCTCCTTCCATTAATTTTGCCAAGAAGTATGATCGTTTAGTTGATACTTGATTTCTCTCAGGGTACTCCCCCACAACATGAATAGTCACATTAGTTCAATAGTCCATTCTATTTGAGGCGTTTCTGATAATGAATAGTTTTCCCAAATGAGCCAAAATCTGCTTCCCTAACATTTTCATTCACTTATCCCCTTTTTTTTACCATTACAAGGCTATTCAGAAAAAAATTTTAATTTCTCTTGCATAGCATGGAATTAGGAATTGTGCTTTTGTGTGAGTGTTGTAAATTGGAAAGGACTATATGCAAATATATCCTATTATTATTGTCTCATATGAAAGAATCAAGTAATTGAAATCAACTATTGAGTCAATGAGTGGAATAATTTATTTAAAAATGACCTAAACTTCTCCCTATAATTAAATTCCTAAATTAGAGAAATATTGTCCAAATGCTAGTCATTCATACTTAATTGAAAGTAGTATTTTTAGAAGCCTTTTCTAGAAGTATAAGTTGAATTTCACTTTTTCAAAGAGAAATCAAGTAATGAATATAAGTTTTATAAGTAAATTCACAATGTTCAATCAAATGTTAATCTAATTATGTTTACTTATGTGATTTTTCTTATAAAATATGATTTGCATACTATTTATAAATATTTTATTAGTAAAACTGGGTATATGTAACTAAATGATTTTTTAAAATACTATTCTTTGTTATAAGTGGCTTATCAAATGCTGTACCTACTTGGCAACCCATAGTTTTGTGCTAGGTGATGCTGATTAAGAAAAGATTCAGACGATGTAAGAACTGATATTTTATGATTCTTCCTATCCTATATTATATTCTTCTGGGAGTTCATCTGAATATCAGCTAGTTCATTTTTTGTATTTTATCTCATTTGTCCTTATTTATCCTCAAATTCACACTAATATTAGTGACTGAGATGGTAGAGTCTGCCTACAATGGGGAAGACTCAGGTTTGATCCCTGGGTTCGAAAGATCCCATGGAGGAGGGCATGGCAACCCACTCCAGTAATCCTGCCTGGAGAATCTCATGGACTGAGGAGCCTAGTAGGCTACAGTCCATTAAGTCACAGAGTCAGCTGAACTGTGACTGAACTGAACTGAAGTGACTTAGCACAGTATTATAAGACCTATGTTATAGATTCAAAAACTAAATCGCTGAGTCAGAGAAGGACTAGGTCATCAGCCCAAGGCCATAACTGGTGACTGACTGACCCCATTGCACTCTGTTTGACCCCATTCCACACTGTCTTGAGTCTTATTCCAAGTTCAAATTGACTATCTGGCTTTGGTTTCCATATCCTTCAGACATGCTTCCTAGCAACTCTTTTAAAAATCCTTGAGAAGGAGCATTGCATTGATTTAGCTGACCCACAAGTGAACAACGTTTCCACTTTTGACCTTTGCAAACAAACCACGCTCCTTTCCTTGGACCTGGGAGGCCATCTAGAACTTGAACCAGTGTCTTAGTTGTGAAGTGGCGTGGTCTGGTTGTGGAAGACTTGTAGGTTCCATGTGACCTTGGCAGCTCATGGCTGCTCAGCGTTCTCACCATGACCCCACTGCAGCTTTATTTCTCTCTCTGCCATCTACTTTAGGAAAATACCTTGTGTGAAATAAGTCCTTTCGCTCAGGTTTTTATTTGTTGTTCCCCAGTCTGCTGCACTATCTTCCCTGAAAGACTTCTAGCCTGCTTGAGCATTCCTTGCTCCAGAATGCCACCAGGATGAGCCTTAAACTAATCTAATCAGGACATTTCCTCTGCTTAACTCCACTTTTCTTACCACCCTGGAATTAGCTGTTTATTAATTGCTCTGTACAATTTCCTTAGCACTAAAACTGATTAGGGCTTTCCTGGTGGCTCAACGGTAAAGAATCTACCTGCAATGCAGGAGTGTGTACATGCCTGCCAAGTCACCTCAGTCGTGTCTGACTCTTTGTGACCCTGTGGACTGTAGCTTTCTAGGTTCTTCAGTCCATGGGATTCTCCAGGCAAGAATTTTGTAGTGGGTTGCCCTTCCCTTCTCCAGAGAAGCTGCCTGACCCAGGAATCAAACCCACATCCTTTATATCTCCTGCATTGTAAGCAGGTTCTTTCCCACTAGTGCTGCACCCCTGGGTTGGGAAGATCCCCTCTAGAAGAGAATGGCAAATGGCTACCCACTCCAGTATTCTTGCCTGGAGAATTCCATGGACAGAGAAGCCTGGCATGCTACAGTTTATGGGGTCAGCTGTCTTCTCAGAAGCATCTTCTCTGTGAACATCCTCTCATGTGTCCTCCACACTGTCTACACTGAACTCACCAAGGTTCCTGTATTAGTAATCATATTAGTTGCCTGTGGCTACTGTAACAAATTTCCACACTTTGGGTGACTTAAAACAGCAGATATATATTTATTCACAGTTCCAGTGGCTGGAAATCCAAAATCAGTGTCACTGGGCAAAAACTGAGGTGTCCGAAGGGCCATACTCTCTCTGGATATGAGAATCTGTGCTTTGCCTTTTCCAGCATCAGGGAACTGCCAGTGTTTCTTTCTTTCTTTTTTTTCCAAATCTTCTTTACTTCTTTTTTTGAGGGGCCACCTCTATTGGTCTTTCATTTATCTATTTCCATCCATCTTTGTTCTTTGGCCTGTGTGGGCCTCCCATCGCAGTGGCCTCTGTTGCTTCAGAGCACCGGCTCTGGGCACATGCGCTCCAGAGCTCCGGCTCAGTAGTTGGACACATCGGTCCAGCCGCTCTGCAGCACGTGGGATCTTCCCAGGCCTGAGATCGAACCAGCGCCCCTTGTACTGCAAGGCGGTGTCCTTACCCACTGAACCACCAGGAAAACCCTGCCAGTGTTTCTTGCTGTAGGCTTATCACTGCTCTCTCTGTCTCAGTGGTCCCATTGCCCTCTCTTCTGGATATATGGAATTTCCCTCTAATTTCTGTTATAAAGATACTTGTGATTCCATATAGGACCCATCTGATAGTTTAGGAGAATCCCCTCCACACCCAAGATCCATAATTTAATTATGTATTGTAATATCTTTGCCATATAACAGTCACAGGTTCCGGGGATTAGGATGGAGGCCTATCTTTGTGGGGACCATTGTTTAACCTACTACAGTTATAGATTGCTGATAGCATTAGACAGCATTGTCCCCCAGATTTAGAAGCTTAAAACAACAGTATTACATATTATTTCATAGTTCTATGAGCCAGGTAGGTGGGTGTGGCTTGGGGAGGGGGCGGCTCTATCACACCTAAGCCATTGTCCACCATATCCAGGACAAGACTTAATTTGGAAAGATCTACTTCCTGGCTGAAGTTGTTTTGGTATTCAGTTCCCCATGGGTGGTTGGACTGAAGCCTCAGTTCTTCATGAGCTTTTGGTGGGAAGCCTCTCAGCTCCTCACTATGTGTTCCTCTTCTTAGACCACACCTAATAGCACAGCAGCATAAGAGGGGCCAGCAAGAGTGCGTGAGCAAGACAGACATTGGTCTTTCAACCCTACTCAGGGAATTCGAATTCTGTCAAATGTTCTGTTTACAAGGAGAAAGTTACTAGGTCCACTCTAGACTCAAGGGAAGGGAACTAGACAGGGCAAGAATACTAGGAAGCCTTGTGAGAACCTGCCTGCCTCAGCTCTGCAGACATGGCAGGCCCCATCACTACTGAGTATATTTTCTTCACACTCCTCTTCAAAGCTGTCTGCATGTGAATTCTTCCATGTGCTTCTTCTCTGATCTCAAGTAGCATCTCTTTAGTAAGGTATATCCAAATGATATTTGGAATCCCACAATACTTTCTTTGTGCATCACCCTATCTGTTGGCACATTTGACTGTCCCAGTAAGCTGGGATTCTTGGAGGTCACGGGCTCTGCTCTCTTTCTTTTAGTGTCTTCTTGGCACAGTGAGCAGCATTTAATAAATATTGTTCTAAATATTACTTATTCTCACAACTGTGTAATTCACTGCTTATTTGATTGAAATGTGACCATTATTCATAGTTTTCCTTGAAGGACCTTTTTTAAATTTTAGTGTATATGGAATTTCCCTCTAATTTCTGTTATAAAGATACTTGTGATTCCATATAGGACCCATCTGATAGTTTAGGAGAATCCCCTCCACACCCAAGATCCATAATTTAATTATGTATTGTAATATCTTTGCCATATAACAGTCACAGGTTCCGGGGATTAGGATGGAGGCCTATCTTTGTGGGGACCATTGTTTAACCTACTACAGTTATAGATTGCTGATAGCATTAGACAGCATTGTCCCCCAGATTTAGAAGCTTAAAACAACAGTATTACATATTATTTCATAGTTCTATGAGCCAGGTAGGTGGGTGTGGCTTGGGGAGGGGGCGGCTCTATCACACCTAAGCCATTGTCCACCATATCCAGGACAAGACTTAATTTGGAAAGATCTACTTCCTGGCTGAAGTTGTTTTGGTATTCAGTTCCCCATGGGTGGTTGGACTGAAGCCTCAGTTCTTCATGAGCTTTTGGTGGGAAGCCTCTCAGCTCCTCACTATGTGTTCCTCTTCTTAGACCACACCTAATAGCACAGCAGCATAAGAGGGCCAGCAAGAGTGCGTGAGCAAGACAGACATTGGTCTTTCAACCCTACTCAGGGAATTCGAATTCTGTCAAATGTTCTGTTTACAAGGAGAAAGTTACTAGGTCCACTCTAGACTCAAGGGAAGGGAACTAGACAGGGCAAGAATACTAGGAAGCCTTGTGAGAACCTGCCTGCCTCAGCTCTGCAGACATGGCAGGCCCCATCACTACTGAGTATATTTTCTTCACACTCCTCTTCAAAGCTGTCTGCATGTGAATTCTTCCATGTGCTTCTTCTCTGATCTCAAGTAGCATCTCTTTAGTAAGGTATATCCAAATGATATTTGGAATCCCACAATACTTTCTTTGTGCATCACCCTATCTGTTGGCACATTTGACTGTCCCAGTAAGCTGGGATTCTTGGAGGTCACGGGCTCTGCTCTCTTTCTTTTAGTGTCTTCTTGGCACAGTGAGCAGCATTTAATAAATATTGTTCTAAATATTACTTATTCTCACAACTGTGTAATTCACTGCTTATTTGATTGAAATGTGACCATTATTCATAGTTTTCCTTGAAGGACTTTATAGTCTGTTGTGTATTAACAATTTTTTTGCATTAGTGTACAAATTAATCTCTTGAGAATTCTCTTAAAAGGAAAATTCTTATTCTCTAAGCATGGGGTGGAGCTCAAGATTCTAAATTTCTAACATGTTTCTAGTGGATGCTTGCCCAAGGACCAGATCATGAATACTGAAACATAGAGAAGTGAAGGAAAGAAAGAAAGTAAAGGAGGCTATAGGGAGGGATATCTGAGTTTGAAGCAAGAAAATTTTTAAATAGGAAGGTTTGTATACATACAGGATAGATACAGCTAGTTTGTGTGCGGATTGGTATGTATGTGTATATGTGTGTTTTTATATATAGTGTGTCTGTGTGGAATGTGTGTGAACTAATGAGACTTTTTTTCTGGAATCAATCAGATGTCAGAAGTCTAGGTGTTGGGGACAATGTAGACTCAGGCAACAATGAGAATAATTTGGCATTTTTCTCCAAGTGATCTGTGAAGTAATATGTTTCTGTTTAGATCTCCAAGGACATCTGTGGAAGGACAACCTGCTGCATCATCTCTAATTTTATAGATTTATCTGTGGACATTCTGCATAGGCTTTAATTTTTTAAAACTAATTAAGATGTGAAGTATACACCCTCACTCCCATAGCACAAATGCTGCACCAGAAGAGTTTCTCTGATTCTATGAGCCCTGATCAGGGAACAATTCACAGTGTTAAGGAAAAGTTCCCTAATGCACAGCTTTTTAATTTGATGTGTAGAGATTATTCTCCAATTCTAAACCTTTGATTAAAGCGGAGTGAAAACTTATCACCTACCAGTAGTGAGTGTCCAATTGCAAAATAGCTCAAAACCCCACTGAGTAAGCAAACTGACTCACAAAATCCACATACCTCATGTTTATCTGTTTTGTTCATAGGAGAGCTCCTCTGGACTCAGGGTTTTTTTTCTGAACGTTATTTATTTATTTATTTATTTTTGGCTATTCTGGATTTTCACTGCTGCCACAGGCTCTTCTTTAGTTGCAGGAAGTGGGGGCTGCTCTCTAGTTGAGGTGAGCAGACTTCTTGTTGTAGTGACTTATTATGGAACTTGGACTCTAGAGCACACAGGCTTCCATAGTAGCGGCATAGGGGCTTAATAGTTGTGGCTCCAAGGCTCTGAGCACAGCCTCAATAGTTGTGGTTCATGGGATTAGTTGATTGAACCTGTGTCTCCCGCATTGGCAGGCGAACTCTTTACCACTGAGCTACCAGGGAAGTCCAGGACTCAGTTTATTCTAAGGCCTTTTGTTCTGATTTTAGACAACCTGACAAAATGACATGATGGAAGTGATAAGGACAGAATGAAGGGACAAGATAGGTGGTTAAACAGTTAATCCTACTAGGGCGTATAAGTAGAAAAATATGGAAGACCCCTATAAGTTGATGATTACTCAGGAAAACAGGCTTGCTTAGCAACAAAGCCATGCAATAGAAGTGTAAGACATGTCCCCAAGCAATAAAACAATGGTGAAAGGAGACCCACATCCTGCCCAGTGAGCTCAGAAAGTTAATGATCCCTAGGACATGTTCTCGGCACACATAAAAAACAGTAATTTGTGGACCTAGCTTGAGCACACAAGGACAAGAAAACCCTCCCCAACCTGGAGTAGAGCTTGAAGAAGAAAACTGAGACTCATGTTCCATAATTATTAACCATAAAGCCCTTTTTTGCCCCTATGAGGTATGCCTGTGGTGCAGAGACCATTGTAACTGCAAGATAAGCTGTTATATTGTAACTTCTGTTAAGCGTGGAATGCTCTGTTCCTGCCTCTGTGGGCCTTTGTTTAAAGATTGTTTACCTGTAACCCCTAGCAACTCCTGTGCTCTGTAACTGCTAATATTCAAAGTGACCAATCAAAATTGCCAATTGTAATGGCGTATGCTGATTCTATAAAAGGAGCTCACCCTCAGCCCGGGGCCCATAATTTCTCAGCTCTAGCTCCTGTGGGACCACAGGTATAATAAATCTGAATTCTCCAACCTTCCAAGTTTGGTGCTCGGCTTCTTGATGGTTCGGTTTCTGCAAAACAGTCTGACGAGGAGAGCGTGATATCTAGTCAGGAAAGACAAAGAAGCTCTACTGCAGCTCCCCACTTTTTCTCTGATTATAAAACTTTAGGGCAGTAAGTTCTTGGGGCGTGGCATTTCTCACAAGCATCATGTTCTAATAAAACACTTCCTATCTCTCACTTTTTTTCACTGAATTTTTCTCTGCAGAGAGGTAAAGCACTGTGGTACCAGAGCTCTTCAGGGCTCCTTTAAAATGGCACCAGTCAGGTTCAGAAGGATCAGTAAGGTAGGAATCAGGAGTTGAGGCTGAGATTCAGCTCTGCCAGAGGTTAGCTCCTGCAGTTTGGGTCATGCCTTTTGCCCTCTCTGGGTCTCAGTTTTCCCAGAAAAGGGTTGTTCTGTATTAAGAGTTGGGAGAATTTTCTGTAGATATTTTCATCTTCATGGGCCTTATGATCTATATTGCAACCATTCAGCTCTGGCATAGACATTATGTAAGCAAAGCAGTGTGTCTGTGCTTCAGTTAGACTTTCTTTACAAAACAGGTGTTTGGCTAGATTTATTCCATGAACCCTGCCTTGCTAGGTAACCCTGTATTCCAGGATCTCTCTACACCTGCTCAACTCAGAAAATTTATGATTTAAAATTAGGATCTGGTAATTTTTCAGCATGATATTTACAAATGATACTGACTTGAAATATATTTTCTTTTGAACAGGGGGCATACAGTATCCTCACTCAAAGGGACATCCTTCTGACAGGAAGATTTCAGGCCTCCGGGTCAGGCAGCACGTAGTTCACAGGGATAATTTTGATCCAAGGGTCTTCAGAGGGCCCTTAAATGATGCCTCATTGGACATTTCTTAGCCTGTCTATGTGTAAGTTCAGTCCTGTTACTCAGAGGGAGTCTTGAGCAACTGGGGGTCCCCCTGAAGCCTTTCTGGAATTGCTTACTTGCCAGAACAGCTGAGAAACCCCAAGGGAAACAACAGCCCTGTTGTTGAAACTGTAAATAATGAACTGACTGCAGTGGTCCTGCTCTATAGGGCCCCATGCGGACCGCTATTCAATTGTAAATATCCCTTTCTGGGGGGGTGATCTCGGTTTCTGCAAAACAGTCTGACGAGGAGAGCGTGATATCTAGTCAGGAAAGACAAAGAAGCTCTACTGCAGCTCCCCACTTTTTCTCTGATTATAAAACTTTAGGGCAGTAAGTTCTTGGGGCGTGGCATTTCTCACAAGCATCATGTTCTAATAAAACACTTCCTATCTCTCACTTTTTTTCACTGAATTTTTCTCTGCAGAGAGGTAAAGCACTGTGGTACCAGAGCTCTTCAGGGCTCCTTTAAAATGGCACCAGTCAGGTTCAGAAGGATCAGTAAGGTAGGAATCAGGAGTTGAGGCTGAGATTCAGCTCTGCCAGAGGTTAGCTCCTGCAGTTTGGGTCATGCCTTTTGCCCTCTCTGGGTCTCAGTTTTCCCAGAAAAGGGTTGTTCTGTATTAAGAGTTGGGAGAATTTTCTGTAGATATTTTCATCTTCATGGGCCTTATGATCTATATTGCAACCATTCAGCTCTGGCATAGACATTATGTAAGCAAAGCAGTGTGTCTGTGCTTCAGTTAGACTTTCTTTACAAAACAGGTGTTTGGCTAGATTTATTCCATGAACCCTGCCTTGCTAGGTAACCCTGTATTCCAGGATCTCTCTACACCTGCTCAACTCAGAAAATTTATGATTTAAAATTAGGATCTGGTAATTTTTCAGCATGATATTTACAAATGATACTGACTTGAAATATATTTTCTTTTGAACAGGGGGCATACAGTATCCTCACTCAAAGGGACATCCTTCTGACAGGAAGATTTCAGGCCTCCGGGTCAGGCAGCACGTAGTTCACAGGGATAATTTTGATCCAAGGGTCTTCAGAGGGCCCTTAAATGATGCCTCATTGGACATTTCTTAGCCTGTCTATGTGTAAGTTCAGTCCTGTTACTCAGAGGGAGTCTTGAGCAACTGGGGGTCCCCCTGAAGCCTTTCTGGAATTGCTTACTTGCCAGAACAGCTGAGAAACCCCAAGGGAAACAACAGCCCTGTTGTTGAAACTGTAAATAATGAACTGACTGCAGTGGTCCTGCTCTATAGGGCCCCATGCGGACCGCTATTCAATTGTAAATATCCCCTTTCTGCTGACGTACTGGAGGGCAGAGAGCCTGTGTATATTATGCTAAATATTCCCTGGAATCCAACAGCAGAAAACCAGGACAATGCAGGTGATAAAAATACCCCATTAACTCTCTGTTCATCTGTTTCTGTCTCCCCATAACTCAAGGTGCTGATGCAGTCCACATCTTCCCTTTGAGACACGGGGCTATTTTTATAGGTAGGGAATGCATGTACGTGTGCAGTAATGTTTTGCTATTTGATTCCTTCAATGGCAGCTTCTTGAAGATAAGAGATCCACTTAGGCCGTTTATTTTCCCTGCCCTGTCTTTCCTCTTTCACTTGGTCTTGTTTTGCCTAAACTGATGGCTTTTCCCTGAGAAGCCATTCAACAGCTGGGGAGGTATTTTAGAAATGCTTAAATTAATTTTCATTTCACATCTATTGCCCGTTGTTGGCACCAGGACGCAGGCTTAGGTTCCTAAGCCGTTATTGCATTAGTTCTTTTTTCTGGATGTGGCCCTTTCATTTGCCAGTTTCCTAGATTGATACCTGGTTCACTCCTGTTTTTTCTGAATTTTGAGACTCTGCACTCTGGCCTAGGCTCTGGATCCTAAGTATCTCTGTATCCCATTCTCTGTATTTGAGCTCAGGCTCTTATGGTTCTTACTAAACCTTGGAAACTTTTCCTTGTTGGCTTAATATTAAAGCAGGATAGTTGCTCAAAGGGTAAACTTACAGAGCTTCAGGTCTTAAAAAAACCCTAGAAATCATTAATGATGCATCTTCCATTTTAAAACGGAGGCCATGAGGCTCAGAGGGGTTGCCCGAGGGGTGGAAGACATCCAGATTCCACCCAGATGTGAGCCCCCCTTCTTCTCCTTACCACCTTCTGCCCTGGGAGCCACTCAGGTTCTAGTGTATTTGGGGAAAGTGTGTTTCCTCTATCCTCTCATACTTGGTTTCCATCTTTAGATTGACAAATGAGTGACTTCCAGAAATACTGGAGTCTTCACGGGCATTGTTAATATCATGCTGTGCCCCTTAATTTAAGAGTGTGTTTGTAACACACCTCTCCCTAATATTCAGGCAAAATACCAGTGGTAATTTCTCAACACAGTGTGAGATAAAAGTTGAACACAGCCAGAGACCCCTACTGGCAGACGGGTTCATTCCCACTAGCACCACCACCAGTGAATCAAATTGACATCTCAATTTGATTCCTGGATTGGGAAGATCCCGGGAAGAGGACATGGCAACCCACTACAGTATTCTTTGCTGGAGAATCCCATGGACAGAGGAGCCTGGTGGGCTATAGTCCATAGGATCGCAAAGAGTTGAACACAACTGAAGCAGGTTAGCACGTAGCTTGTATAGACACCCATGCTGTTAAAAAGCCTTTAGTCCTCTGTCCTTTAGAGAATTTCTCACTATCTTTTTTTCTAGTAAGGCCTGGCCTACAGACACATTGCTCAGGAATCTCCTTGTTTTATAACCAAAAGTCCCTTCAAATCATCCCTTCTAAGCCTCCTTCCAAATGCATTTAATTTCCATTTACTAATGCAAATCAGTTTGCCTCTCCTTTTCTGTTTTATATGTATATTCATTGGCCAAAATCCAGATTCCACCCAGATGTCAGCCTGTCCCCTGACCTCTAGCATCATCATCTGTAGGCAGTCGACTCCGTTTCTAATAAGTTTGGGGAAATGATCAGTGTTTTCTCATGTCCTGAATTCTTATTCCCATAATACCCTCATTGCACCATTCTGCTCAGGCTCTATGGTTCTTACTAAACCTTGGAAACTTTTCCTTGTTGGCTTAATATTAAAGCAGGATAGTTGCTCAAAGGGTAAACTTACAGAGCTTCAGGTCTTAAAAAAACCCTAGAAATCATTAATGATGCATCTTCCATTTTAAAACGGAGGCCATGAGGCTCAGAGGGGTTGCCCGAGGGGTGGAAGACATCCAGATTCCACCCAGATGTGAGCCCCCCTTCTTCTCCTTACCACCTTCTGCCCTGGGAGCCACTCAGGTTCTAGTGTATTTGGGGAAAGTGTGTTTCCTCTATCCTCTCATACTTGGTTTCCATCTTTAGATTGACAAATGAGTGACTTCCAGAAATACTGGAGTCTTCACGGGCATTGTTAATATCATGCTGTGCCCCTTAATTTAAGAGTGTGTTTGTAACACACCTCTCCCTAATATTCAGGCAAAATACCAGTGGTAATTTCTCAACACAGTGTGAGATAAAAGTTGAACACAGCCAGAGACCCCTACTGGCAGACGGGTTCATTCCCACTAGCACCACCACCAGTGAATCAAATTGACATCTCAATTTGATTCCTGGATTGGGAAGATCCCCGGGAAGAGGACATGGCAACCCACTACAGTATTCTTTGCTGGAGAATCCCATGGACAGAGGAGCCTGGTGGGCTATAGTCCATAGGATCGCAAAGAGTTGAACACAACTGAAGCAGGTTAGCACGTAGCTTGTATAGACACCCATGCTGTTAAAAAGCCTTTAGTCCTCTGTCCTTTAGAGAATTTCTCACTATCTTTTTTTCTAGTAAGGCCTGGCCTACAGACACATTGCTCAGGAATCTCCTTGTTTTATAACCAAAAGTCCCTTCAAATCATCCCTTCTAAGCCTCCTTCCAAATGCATTTAATTTCCATTTACTAATGCAAATCAGTTTGCCTCTCCCTTTTCTGTTTTATATGTATATTCATTGGCCAAAATCCAGATTCCACCCAGATGTCAGCCTGTCCCCTGACCTCTAGCATCATCATCTGTAGGCAGTCGACTCCGTTTCTAATAAGTTTGGGGAAATGATCAGTGTTTTCTCATGTCCTGAATTCTTATTCCCATAATACCCTCATTGAACCATTCTGATAAACCGGGCCATCTACTAAAGAGAGGACTGGAACAACGCCCTTAGTGAGAGAGCTTGTGAGCTTGGGTTGCATTGTTTTCTTTCTCACTCTCTCACACCTAGAAAATAGAGACTTTCAACTAGACTGAACTTTCAAATATCCTTTATTTTTTGAGTTAATGCCTTGAGCATTGTTAATAAACATAGATATTGACTTTGGGAGACAGAAGAAAACAATCCTTCTGTGAGTTCCCCATAGTGAGAGTATAGACTATGTTACATGATATGTACTCAAGCATTCTTATGTTTTCTTCTCCTTAAGTGTTTCTAGTTTTTTTTTTTTTTTTTTTATTTTCTGATCAAAAAGGATGTGAGATGCAGGGCTCATGAATCAACTCCTTTTCACCTGTAGTTGCAGCACGATGCCCTCTCCAAGGAGCTCCACTGTGGAGGGAACGTTGAGTTGGGAGTATCTATTCTTGGACTCCAATTCTTGCTCTGTAAGTAACTTAGCTATGTGTTTTTAGTTAAATCATTTTCACCTGTTTTAATTTCAGTTTCCTGAAGGAGCACACTGGTTGCAAGAAACAGAAAGATGGAGCCACAGTATTTCTTATAAAATTTAAAGTTATTCTGTCCCGTAGCCAGGGATCTGACCATGGGCAGCCTCAGCTGTGATTCTAGCAACTTAGGAGGATTAGGGCCAGAGACTATGCAATTCTATGCTCAGTCATGCCCAACTCTTTGTGACTCCAGGGACTGTAGGGTTGCCCATTAGTCTCTTCTGTCCATGGAATTCTCTAGGCAAAAATACTGGGTTGCCATTTCCTTCTCCAGAGGATCTTCCTGACTCAAGAACTGTGCCCTCGTCTCTTGCATCTCCTGCATTGACAGACAGATTTTTTACCACTGTGCCACCTGGGAAGCCTTGCCTTATTGTCTCAGTATGCAAGTTGTAGCTCCAGACATGAGGCCTACATTTAGGGCAGGAAGAAGAAGGGAAGGGGAAGCTGCAGAGGAAAGCAGCCCTCCAATTCTGTTCTTTCCATCAGCAGAAGGAAAAACCATCTCAGAAGCTCTCAGCAGACCTTCCCTTCTTTGATAGAATCACATGAAAAACCCTGCTACAAGGGAGGCTGAGAAATTACATACTTAGCTATTCTGGTCTCTGTGCTGGAGGCAGGAAGAAGAAAGTGATGGTGCTTATGTGTTGAGTTAGCCAACCCTCCAAAGGTTGTGCTAGAAATGATCCCTAAGGCCTTTCTGAGCTCCATCTGTGTGTGAGTCACTGAATAGGGAGGAAGAATTCAGTATGTAGCATCACTTTTATGTGTATAGAAACTCCTGGGTTCTGTGCAAGGCCTCCTGCAGGAAGGCATCCTCTGACCGTCTATGGTACAGATTCAGAGAGGAACGGAAAAGCTTTGAGTATTAATGGAAATGGAATCCTCCAAGTTTCTCTGTACACCAATATATTTCTCGTGTGAGCTATTCTCCTGTAGTTGCAGCACGATGCCCTCTCAAGGAGCTCCACTGTGGAGGGAACGTTGAGTTGGGAGTATCTATTCTTGGACTCCAATTCTTGCTCTGTAAGTAACTTAGCTATGTGTTTTTAGTTAAATCATTTTCACCTGTTTTAATTTCAGTTTCCTGAAGGAGCACACTGGTTGCAAGAAACAGAAAGATGGAGCCACAGTATTTCTTATAAAATTTAAAGTTATTCTGTCCCGTAGCCAGGGATCTGACCATGGGCAGCCTCAGCTGTGATTCTAGCAACTTAGGAGGATTAGGGCCAGAGACTATGCAATTCTATGCTCAGTCATGCCCAACTCTTTGTGACTCCAGGGACTGTAGGGTTGCCCATTAGTCTCTTCTGTCCATGGAATTCTCTAGGCAAAAATACTGGGTTGCCATTTCCTTCTCCAGAGGATCTTCCTGACTCAAGAACTGTGCCCTCGTCTCTTGCATCTCCTGCATTGACAGACAGATTTTTTACCACTGTGCCACCTGGGAAGCCTTGCCTTATTGTCTCAGTATGCAAGTTGTAGCTCCAGACATGAGGCCTACATTTAGGGCAGGAAGAAGAAGGGAAGGGGAAGCTGCAGAGGAAAGCAGCCCTCCAATTCTGTTCTTTCCATCAGCAGAAGGAAAAACCATCTCAGAAGCTCTCAGCAGACCTTCCCTTCTTTGATAGAATCACATGAAAAACCCTGCTACAAGGGAGGCTGAGAAATTACATACTTAGCTATTCTGGTCTCTGTGCTGGAGGCAGGAAGAAGAAAGTGATGGTGCTTATGTGTTGAGTTAGCCAACCCTCCAAAGGTTGTGCTAGAAATGATCCCTAAGGCCTTTCTGAGCTCCATCTGTGTGTGAGTCACTGAATAGGGAGGAAGAATTCAGTATGTAGCATCACTTTTATGTGTATAGAAACTCCTGGGTTCTGTGCAAGGCCTCCTGCAGGAAGGCATCCTCTGACAGTCTATGGTACAGATTGAGAGAGGAGCTGAAAAGCTTGTAGTATTAATGGACATGGAATCCCTCCAAGTTTCTCTGTACACCAATATATTTCTCGTGTGATAACATAGTATCTTCCCCAGAAAGAAGCAGAGGAGGCCAGTATTCACAAGATAATGCTGTTTCTGACAGTTCTAGGAAAAGGCAAATGAAACAAAGCATCTATTCACATGGAAATATTCCTAAAAGTGGTAATAATGTACATAGTGGTATTGCATCGTGATTTTCAAATAAGTTTGTACTTAACGATTTTTAGATGTTAGGAAATTTACAAAATCAAGAAAATCCATTTTCATTTGAAAAATTCTCTTTCATTCTTCATTCACATATATAATTTTGCATGGTCATAGTCTTAACTGGGCTTCCTTGATGGCTCAGTGGGTAAAGAATGCACCTGCAATGCAGGAGACTCCAGTTTGATCCCTGGGTTGGAATGTACACCTGGAGGCAGAAAATGGCAACCCACTCTACTATTCTTGCCTGAAAAATCCCATGGACAGAGGAGCTTGGCAGGTTAAGCTCCTCCTCTGATTTCATAAAGAATCAAATATGACTGAGCGACTATGGATGCATGAGCACAAGAGTCTTACATGCATATTGTTCTGTGTCCTGATTTTCCCACTCAATCAGATTCTATTGTTATTCTACAGAAACTGTTGTAAGAGGAAATAGTAGGAAGGGGAATTGTCCAGATGGAATTGTCATGGGAGGTGGAGACAGAGGTACAGGAGAGTCTTTGTATCTTGATGAGAAATTTGTCTCCTTTATCCATGTGTCTCATTCTTTGTGAGGCCTTTGTGCTTTGCCCTGTATGATATATGGTACTTTGTCAATCCTAGGCATTTTTCTGCTTTTGGACATACAGTTTAAAAGTGTAGACATGGTAAGTGAAAAGATTTCAGGAATCATTAATTCAGTTTGTCAATGATGTTCAGTTTTCCTCCCTTTAGAGCACATACCACAATTGTGTTTTGGCTTCTCTGGTTGGTTGGGGCAAAGGAACTAGTTTTTGTCAAATGGATTTTGAGCCTAAGTGATGAGTGTACTTCCATGCCAAAGCATATAATTGTATATTGTACATGTGGGAACCTTTAGAGCTTTCTCTTCCTCTGGCACATGCAACTAGCCATGTTCAGGGTTGTTGCTTATCTGTTCATCTATTCATAAGTCACTGCAAAGAGCAGCCCCTTAGGACAACTCTCATTGATAATAGGAGTGAGAACTACACTTTTGTTATTATACCATTTGGGCCTGGGGGATATGTACCGTCATCCGAAATTTAGTCTATCCTGACTGCAAAGACTTCTGACCTGAGAAGAATTTGAGATCTTTTATCTTAGGACATAAACGTGAACTAAAACTGTCAGATACATATTAGGTAGTTAAAATATGATGGCTCAGATGGTAAAGAATCTGCTTGCAATGGAGGAGACCCAATTCAATCCCTGCATCAGGAATATCCCCTGAAGAAGGAAATGGTAACCCACTCCAGTATTCTTGTCTGGATAATTCCAAGGACAGAGAAGCCTGGGGGACTGCAGTTCATGGGGTTGCAAGGATTCAGATGTGATTGAAAGCACATACAAGTGCAAGGTGCATATTAGGTAGTTTAAATAGAGAATATAAATATACATTTACTATATAAAAACAGATTGGGACCTAGTTCTGCCATCTATCACTGATTAGTTATGTGACTCATGGTCAACAACTTGATAAGCCACTGGTCCCATTAGTTTATTTAAGAAAGCAGGATAGTGGCATGTTTTTCCTTTTATCCATCCAGTTTTAAAGATAATAAGGTCATTCTCTGCCAACTTCAGAAAGTGACCAGTTACCTTGAGTTTGAATCTATGGTCGTTCTCACCCTTATTAAAGCTCAAATTGTCCCATGTAGAAGTCTCTTTGAATTGGTTCCTGTACTTTTGGTATCACCCTGGTAGCCTATGATACATTTCCTGTTCTCTGTTATGTTGAGATATTTTCAGTTCAGACCAAGAATTGGCCAATTTTCCAAAACCTTTAGTCTGGTAAGTGAAAAGATTTCAGGAATCATTAATTCAGTTTGTCAATGATGTTCAGTTTTCCTCCCTTTAGAGCACATACCACAATTGTGTTTTGGCTTCTCTGGTTGGTTGGGGCAAAGGAACTAGTTTTTGTCAAATGGATTTTGAGCCTAAGTGATGAGTGTACTTCCATGCCAAAGCATATAATTGTATATTGTACATGTGGGAACCTTTAGAGCTTTCTCTTCCTCTGGCACATGCAACTAGCCATGTTCAGGGTTGTTGCTTATCTGTTCATCTATTCATAAGTCACTGCAAAGAGCAGCCCTTAGGACAACTCTCATTGATAATAGGAGTGAGAACTACACTTTTGTTATTATACCATTTGGGCCTGGGGGATATGTACCGTCATCCGAAATTTAGTCTATCCTGACTGCAAAGACTTCTGACCTGAGAAGAATTTGAGATCTTTTATCTTAGGACATAAACGTGAACTAAAACTGTCAGATACATATTAGGTAGTTAAAATATGATGGCTCAGATGGTAAAGAATCTGCTTGCAATGGAGGAGACCCAATTCAATCCCTGCATCAGGAATATCCCCTGAAGAAGGAAATGGTAACCCACTCCAGTATTCTTGTCTGGATAATTCCAAGGACAGAGAAGCCTGGGGGACTGCAGTTCATGGGGTTGCAAGGATTCAGATGTGATTGAAAGCACATACAAGTGCAAGGTGCATATTAGGTAGTTTAAATAGAGAATATAAATATACATTTACTATATAAAAACAGATTGGGACCTAGTTCTGCCATCTATCACTGATTAGTTATGTGACTCATGGTCAACAACTTGATAAGCCACTGGTCCCATTAGTTTATTTAAGAAAGCAGGATAGTGGCATGTTTTTCCTTTTATCCATCCAGTTTTAAAGATAATAAGGTCATTCTCTGCCAACTTCAGAAAGTGACCAGTTACCTTGAGTTTGAATCTATGGTCGTTCTCACCCTTATTAAAGCTCAAATTGTCCCATGTAGAAGTCTCTTTGAATTGGTTCCTGTACTTTTGGTATCACCCTGGTAGCCTATGATACATTTCCTGTTCTCTGTTATGTTGAGATATTTTCAGTTCAGACCAAGAATTGGCCAATTTTCCAAAAACCTTTAGTCTCCTGTAATGAAAAAAGGCTTTTAGGATCTGAGTCTGGACCTGCTATTGGTACTAGTCTGGTCACAGTTTTCTAAAAGTTCTGTGCACGAAAGTAGGGCAAAGTATGTAGATATAACATGCTGTGAGTTTATTCTGACATTTCCAATTCAAATTCAGGCTTGAACTTAACTTCTCTATTACAGCTGGCAAATAAATGCCCATAAGTCTCTTATATTTCTCTTATATTTCTGAAAATTTTGAGAGTAGAAGTATTGACCATTTTGTTCTAGACTGTCTTTTGAAGGATATTGGTAGCATGAATAGCCCTGAAAGATAATTTCTCGCTCCAAGACAAAGCCTAGTGTATCAGTCAGGGTTCTCCAGCAAAACAGAATCTACCTATCTATTTATCTATCTATCTTGGCTTATGTGATTTTAGGGGCTGGCAAGTCCAAAGTCTATCTGTCAGGCTGGCAACAGGCTGGAAATTTAAGCAAGGGTTGATGTAGCAGACTTGAGGCTGAATTTCTCCAGTTTTTACTTTTAAGGCCTTCAGTTGATTGAGTCAGGCCCACCCACATTACCAAGAGTAATCTTCTTAATTCTCAAGTGGATAATAAAATTAGTGTGCTATGTGTCAATTTAGTAGTATCCAAATCTAAGTGATCCCATAGACTGTAGCCTGCCTGGCTCTTCTGCCCATGGAGTTCTCTAACCAAGAATACTGGAGTGGGTAGCCATACCCTCCTTCAGGAGATCTTCCTGACCCAGAGATCAAACCCACATCACTTATGTCTCCTGCATTGGCAGACAGGTTCTTTACCACTAGTGCCAGTTGGTGCTACTAATTCTAACAGAATTAGAGTATTCCATAATTACTTATTTACTTTATCTCACCTTACCCAGGGCTTCCTTGGTGGCTCAGATGGTAAAGAATCTACCTGCAATGGGTTCAGTCCCTGGGTTGGAAGATCCCCTGGAGAAGGGAAAGGCTACCCGCTCCAGTATTCTTGCCTGGAGAATTCCATGGCTCGTCCACGGGGTTGCAAACAGTTGGACGTGGCTGAGTGACTTTTCCTCTCACCTTTGCTTTCTTGGTCCTGCTTTACTCAGTGTTTGTTCCTCTTACTGTTGTTTATCCTCACGTGGGGCTAGTCACTTTCATGAGTTCATAAGGACTCAACCTTCCCAGTCTTCTTAGTTCTTTCTATGAGCCTTTCTTGTACTTAACTACTGTTGGGGCTCTTAAATTTGCCTCTAAATGTTGAGTGAAAAGTTTTCCTTTCATGGAGTTGTTTCTTTCCACTCTCAGTTAATATCCATAACCCGTTGGTTCCTTCTACTTTCTCCCATGTAGATGACAAGATAGATTTTGTGCTGTCTCTCTTTTGTCTCTACATGAGTTCTCATGGATACCTTGTCACCCAGCTTTGGTAAAAATGGTGTACATAGATTTTTAGTTTCTTTCTAGTTTCTTTATTCTTATGCAGGGATTCCTAAAGACCAGAGACTATGGGGCAAAAACACCACCATCTTTCTGGAATTCCTCCATCTACCTTGTTTTACTTCAATGAGTTGTTTAATAACTACCATTTTGTAAATGCCAAAGCATAAAAGTGAATAGGATGCTGTTTCCCTATATGGAAGAACTAGTGTAAAATTGAGAAAGAATTTTTAATACTGAGGTATTTTTACCTTTTTTTAAAAAAATTTAAATTCATTTCACAGTATATAGCTATGGAAAAATTTACATTTCTTAATTGTACAGCTCATTCATTTTCAGGAATTGAGCAAACACATGTAACCAATATCTGCATTAAGGAACTGAATTAGCTTTCCTTTTGCCCTTTCCTTTCTATATACTCTCTGACTTACAACAGTATATGGGTAACCAGTCTCCTGACTTCTAACAATATAGACTAGTTTTGCATGTTTTTGTTTATTTTATGAATGGAATGAAAACAATATATACTTTTTCAGTCTATCTTCTTTTGCTCAACATAATACTCATTATGATAATCATTATTTCTGTATAAAGAGTTTGTTCTCATTTCTGTATTACTATACCACAATTTCATTGTTTTACTGGTTATAAGCATTTACATATTCTGCTTTGGGACTGTTATGAATAGTGGTGTTATGAACATTCTAGTACATGTCCCTCAACAAATGGATGTATGCATCTTTTTGAGTATACTTGGGATGGAATTGCTGAGTCAAAAGTGATATATCTATTCAACATCAATAGATACGAATCAGCTCTTTTCCAAAGACATGATGCTTCTAATTGAACTTTCATTTGGTACTATGGGTATGATCTGGGCAGGAAAAGCTATAATCAACACTGTCTTTTAGGAAACTAGTTCTGGGATTTGTTTGTAAGAGTAGGTTGAAGGAAGGGAACAACAGAAATAAAGATTGTTTAACTATTACAGAATAAAAGATTAGAATATAGTAAGTCCCCTACTAATTTTCCCAGTAGTCATGTATGGATGTGAGAGTTGGGCCATAAAGAAGGCTGAATGCCAAAGAATTGATGCCTTTGAACTGTTGTGTTAGAGAAGACTCTTGAGAGTCCCTTGGACAGCAAGGAGATCAAACCAGTCAATTCTAAAGGAAATCAACCCTGAATATTCATTGGAAGAACTGATGCTGAAGCTGAAGCTCGAGTACTTTGCTCGCCTGATGTGAAGAGATGACACATCAGAAAAGACCCTGATTCTGTGAAAATAGAAGACAAAAGAGAAAGGGGATGACAGAGGACCAAATGGTTGAATGGCATCGCTGAGTCAATGGACATGAGTTTGAGCAAGCTCCATGAGATGGTGAAGGACAGGGAAGCCTGGCGTGCTGCAGTCCATGGGGACACAAAGAATCAACCATGACTGAGTGATTGAACTGAACTGAAGTCTCCTACATATGACTGGATTCCATTCTAAGAGCAGGTTTGTAGGTCCAATTTGTTCATAAGTTCAATAAAGTAGGTCTAGGTACCCACCTAACACAGTTGGCTATGTGCTGCTGCTTTGACCGTTTCTTCCAGACATCCAGGGCTTGAAGTAAAGACAATGCACTACTGTCCTCTGGGTAAAGATTATGATAATCATTATTTCTGTATAAAGAGTTTGTTCTCATTTCTGTATTACTATACCACAATTTCATTGTTTTACTGGTTATAAGCATTTACATATTCTGCTTTGGGACTGTTATGAATAGTGGTGTTATGAACATTCTAGTACATGTCCCTCAACAAATGGATGTATGCATCTTTTTGAGTATACTTGGGATGGAATTGCTGAGTCAAAAGTGATATATCTATTCAACATCAATAGATACGAATCAGCTCTTTTCCAAAGACATGATGCTTCTAATTGAACTTTCATTTGGTACTATGGGTATGATCTGGGCAGGGAAAAGCTATAATCAACACTGTCTTTTAGGAAACTAGTTCTGGGATTTGTTTGTAAGAGTAGGTTGAAGGAAGGGAACAACAGAAATAAAGATTGTTTAACTATTACAGAATAAAAGATTAGAATATAGTAAGTCCCCTACTAATTTTCCCAGTAGTCATGTATGGATGTGAGAGTTGGGCCATAAAGAAGGCTGAATGCCAAAGAATTGATGCCTTTGAACTGTTGTGTTAGAGAAGACTCTTGAGAGTCCCTTGGACAGCAAGGAGATCAAACCAGTCAATTCTAAAGGAAATCAACCCTGAATATTCATTGGAAGAACTGATGCTGAAGCTGAAGCTCGAGTACTTTGCTCGCCTGATGTGAAGAGATGACACATCAGAAAAGACCCTGATTCTGTGAAAATAGAAGACAAAAGAGAAAGGGGATGACAGAGGACCAAATGGTTGAATGGCATCGCTGAGTCAATGGACATGAGTTTGAGCAAGCTCCATGAGATGGTGAAGGACAGGGAAGCCTGGCGTGCTGCAGTCCATGGGGACACAAAGAATCAACCATGACTGAGTGATTGAACTGAACTGAAGTCTCCTACATATGACTGGATTCCATTCTAAGAGCAGGTTTGTAGGTCCAATTTGTTCATAAGTTCAATAAAGTAGGTCTAGGTACCCACCTAACACAGTTGGCTATGTGCTGCTGCTTTGACCGTTTCTTCCAGACATCCAGGGCTTGAAGTAAAGACAATGCACTACTGTCCTCTCTGGAGTGCTGTAAAGTACATAAAAGCACAACCACCTGTAGAGGATGTGCACCCATGACAATGTACACCAGACGTGTGAACCAACTTGTGAATGGACATGCGAATGCGCATTCACCTCTTTGGAAGTTCACAGCTTGAAGGTTCATATGTAGGGAGCTTACTGGATATTAAATGGAATAAAGGAAGTGGCATGGAAGTGAGTCACTGCATGTTGATAGAATTTGCTAAACCTGTCTGAGGGAGAAAAAAAATTATGACAGTTTGCATGGAGGTCCAGGTGGGAAGATGATGAATTCAGATAGGCTGTGCCAATGCAGAAAGACCTCAGGTCCTACTTGCATGCAACTCTTTCCGCCTTATTTCCCATTCCTACAAGTCCTGAACTGATCCTTCAGGCTTCCTGCAACCATGTAAATTAACAAATAAAAGACCATATATTTTTTACACTTAACTAATAATGCGGTGATTTCAGTAATATAGGGTCCCAGTAACGTTAAACACCCATTGAGAAGTATCTGCAATTACTGCCTTCCACTTCACAAGACTGTATTATTTTTATTTTATGTCACACACAAATGTTCTTTAAAGCATTTAATCAGGATTGACAGCTCCTGGGCTGCATCTCTTCACTCTGAGGGAAACAAGCCAACCCCCACATCTTTCTGCCTAGCCTGTGTTACATCTACTCAGATCCTGTGCTCACAGTGAAAAGGCTCTGAATTGTCATGGCTTGGTTGCTGTGCATTTCCCCAGGCTGTCCTCCCTTATGAATAGGCAGAAAGTGTTCCCTGATGGTCTGAGGAAGAACATAGGACATTGGATCTGTGGAGAAGCCTTATTTGGGGGCAAAGCTTTCCTGTGTTCTACAGTTTTCTTCAGTCTTTAAGTACTGATGAGATTTGCATGTGAACATAACTCTTTGCCTCTTATGGGCCCATCTGTTCCTGCCACTAAAGTTTCACCTTGAGCCCTAATTATAAATGACTCTGGGCAGAAATGCCTGTGATGTCACTACCAGGAGATCAGAGCTTCAGGTAGGAAATAAGATGCTGGAGCAGATGGACATCATCTGAGCAGAGATCTCAATGTCTTGTCAGTATCCACTATATCAGGATGATTGAATGGAAATACTGAAAACAGAAGCAAGGGAAATAACTCTGAACTACACTGCTCTTTTCACTGCTTTTTAAAAATTTCCTTTCCCAACTTAACACATGGCACCAACAGAACAGTGCCATGATTTGTAGGTATTAGAATCACACTTATGAATAGGCAGAAAGTGTTCCCTGATGGTCTGAGGAAGACTGATGCTAAAGCTGAAGCCCCAATACTTTGGCTTCCTGATACTAAAGAGCCAACTCATTGGAAAAGACCCTGACTTTGGGAAAGATAGAAGATCAAAGGAAAGGGAGGCAGCAGAGAATGAGATGGTTAGATAGCATTACTTACTCAGTGGACATGAATTTGAGCCAACTCTGGGAGATAGTGGAGGACAGAAGAACCTTGCGTACTGCAGTCCACAGGATTGGAAAGAGTCAGACACAACTTAATGATGGAACATATACAACAAAATTGCTTTACAATGTTGTGTTAGTTTCTGCTGTACAACAGAGTGAATCAGTACATGTATATCCCTTCTTTCTTGGACCACCCACTCCTCAAATCCCATCCTTCTAGGTCATCACAAAGCTCCGAGCTGAGCTACCTTTGCTGTAGAGTAGGTTCTCACTTGCTATTTGTTTTACTCATGGCAGCGCACACACATCTGTTCCAATCTCTCAGTTCATCCCTATCCCCATCCTGTGTCCGAAGTCTTCTAAAAAAATATCTCCATAACTGTTTGGGTAGGCATTTGAATAGAAAACATGATGGAGAATAAAGCATTTCTCTTGTATATCTGCATAATATCCCACAGCTAATAAATCTGCCTCAGCAATTGTGTATGTTGAAAATAGGAGAAGATGTCCCAGAAACATCCTCAAGATTTTGCTCATTTTATCTTTTTTGATGGCCTTTGTACATGTGCTAGAGATACTCAGGTTTCCTTCTGCAGAACAGAAGGCTAGGCCAAAGCCTACAATGGAAACATCATACCAGGAGATCAGAGCTTCAGGTAGGAAATAAGATGCTGGAGCAGATGGACATCATCTGAGCAGAGATCTCAATGTCTTGTCAGTATCCACTATATCAGGATGATTGAATGGAAATACTGAAAACAGAAGCAAGGGAAATAACTCTGAACTACACTGCTCTTTTCACTGCTTTTTAAAAATTTCCTTTCCCAACTTAACACATGGCACCAACAGAACAGTGCCATGATTTGTAGGTATTAGAATCACACTTATGAATAGGCAGAAAGTGTTCCCTGATGGTCTGAGGAAGACTGATGCTAAAGCTGAAGCCCCAATACTTTGGCTTCCTGATACTAAAGAGCCAACTCATTGGAAAAGACCCTGACTTTGGGAAAGATAGAAGATCAAAGGAAAGGGAGGCAGCAGAGAATGAGATGGTTAGATAGCATTACTTACTCAGTGGACATGAATTTGAGCCAACTCTGGGAGATAGTGGAGGACAGAAGAACCTTGCGTACTGCAGTCCACAGGATTGGAAAGAGTCAGACACAACTTAATGATGGAACATATACAACAAAATTGCTTTACAATGTTGTGTTAGTTTCTGCTGTACAACAGAGTGAATCAGTACATGTATATCCCTTCTTTCTTGGACCACCCACTCCTCAAATCCCATCCTTCTAGGTCATCACAAAGCTCCGAGCTGAGCTACCTTTGCTGTAGAGTAGGTTCTCACTTGCTATTTGTTTTACTCATGGCAGCGCACACATCTGTTCCAATCTCTCAGTTCATCCCTATCCCCATCCTGTGTCCGAAGTCTTCTAAAAAAATATCTCCATAACTGTTTGGGTAGGCATTTGAATAGAAAACATGATGGAGAATAAAGCATTTCTCTTGTATATCTGCATAATATCCCACAGCTAATAAATCTGCCTCAGCAATTGTGTATGTTGAAAATAGGAGAAGATGTCCCAGAAACATCCTCAAGATTTTGCTCATTTTATCTTTTTTGATGGCCTTTGTACATGTGCTAGAGATACTCAGGTTTCCTTCTGCAGAACAGAAGGCTAGGCCAAAGCCTTGCTTCACTGGCAAAGCTAACTTCCTCCTGATATGATCATTCTTGATGGACTCACAAGATGATCTAAGACAGCTTGGTTAGTCTCATTGAATTTTGTCTTCCATTTTCTATTAGGCTCTCTAATTGGCTATTTATACCATTTCCAGACATTTGTGTACTGCCCCAAGATAAATAAATTTTAAAAATATAACACGTGTAACCAGCTCACAATTAATGAAGCAGTCTCATTTATTTTGTCTTGAAGTTGGTTGTTAGGAGTCTGAAATTTATTTTCCCCTAGAAAATAATATGAATCATAGACAGGTTATTAATTTAGAGTAACATATTTTATTTCTTTAGAGAATCTAGATGAATATTAAATAAAACCCTGTTTTCTCATTCACAAGCTACTTCTCTGTAGAACACATTTGCATTTTCCAGTTTAACATACCATAAGCATGCCTGTTCCCAGCAGAATTTCTTCCTCTTGCACTGAGTTAAAGTTGAGAGTAGAGGTCACTTGTGGTCCAAGGGATAGCAGTGGCCAAAGTGGAGAAGGAAGGAGAGGATGTCTCCATGGCAGCTCAGTTGAGAGAACTCCATCCCCAAGCCTTAGGCATCTTTTGTTTCATGGATGAAGGAACGAGGATTCTGTTTCCCAAATGAGAGCAGGAAGAATTAAGAAAACACCAGCAGTCCCTTTATTAAGGTGAGGCTATAGGAGGGGAAGTATTTGCATGAAACAAAGATTAATAATTGAATATTACTGGCCATCTGTTGATGCCCAAGTTCGTTCTGTGTCTTATTAGCTGTTTATCTATCGCTCCTCACACAATACCAGGCAGACACTAGGGTTTTAGTAAATACTGAATTGTCCTGGGAGATTATCCATGGAAGAGTAAAAATAAGTCACTTTGGATAACATCTAGCTAAAATAATCCAGCTCAAATTTATATTTCACTCTCTAGAGGGTTGTAAGTTTCCAAACATTTCTAAGTATTTACATACTGTCGTATACATAGTGGAGGGGTGGACACTGTTTTGGGAACAGAAATTCCTACCCCCAACAAGCTTATGATCTAAAACAGCCATCCAGGAAATGACAGAGCAGAGGGGACAAGAGCTCACATTTCAGAAAAAAAATGGAGCTTGATTTGAATTATAGTTCTGTACCACATGACCAAGAATCTGTTTTCTCAAAATCTCCACTTATATATGTTTAAAAATGGAAATATTGTTAGAAAATTTTACTTCCGCCTTGGATTGTGGTGAAGGTTCAATGAGATATTGGATGTAAAGTTGTAAGAAGTTAATAAATGCTAGCTTATAAGATTTCTCGCTTTGGGAAAATGTAACTTGTTGGGACAATGAGAGACTTCCTGCAGACCTGAGACCAGAGGCACACCTGGGCCAGAGATGGATCTGAGAGCTTGTCTGTCATACCTGAACTCCCTTGAATGCCTGATCACAGCTATTTCAACACATCTGTATGCAGGAGTGTGAGGGGTGAGCAGTGACAGTCATGTTTCCTCCTAAGGGTTTGTGTTGCCTGTCATGACTTCCACATCCATTGTGCTTGTGCTCAAGGCTGCTCTATTATTAGTTTCAGCTACTGGTTCTCCTCCAGCTGCGTGTCCATTGGGGTCCATTGCAGAATATCAATCTGACTTCACATGGCACAAAAGCAGTGTGGCAGTCTATTAAAAATATCTCCAAAACCCTAGGCCTCTGATAGGCTCGACCTTCAGCGGCCTCACTGCTTGGAAGACATTGTTCTGAAAGCTTCCAAGGTGTCTTTTGTTATTCGCCTCCATCCGCCCTTTTTGAAACTTGTGGCTGGGAACTAATGAGCCTCGTGGCTAGACCTTTGACAAAAATACTGTGTCTTTTGATGGTATTATCTGTCCCCTTAGCAGAGAGAAGTCAAGGGGCTCTGATTTTTGAGAGATTATCATTTCATTTGTCAAAATACACACAGGGGTTGTCTTTCATCTGCTGCCTTCAAGTCAAGGTCCCCATGACAGGCATGCTCTTACCTCACCTGTCGCCTATAAGCATAGCCTTTTATTAACTCTGTGGTTACAGTGTCATGGCATGGAAGTGCCCCATGCTGGCTTCTGATTCTCTTCCCACATCTCGAAGTTTCTCCTTTATGAGTCTGCATTTAACATGTTTTGTGCCCGTTATACTGTCTTATCCGTCCACCCCCAACCTTGGGACAAAGTAGGAAACTCATGTCTGTGACCCATGGAGCAGGTGTGACCCTCTCAGGCTTCTTGCTCCCCTGGAGTGAGTCATATCGTCGTGGCACCATCCTGGCTTGGCAGCCGCATGGAGTTTCTTGTCCCCAGGAGTGTTCAGTCCTGCAGCTCTTCAGTCATCAATGTGATTGTGAATTTCTCTTCCTCATCTTTCCTGTCTTAGCAGTCATTCAGAAGAACTGGACAAAAAGCAGCTGCTTACCACACATTAACTGATTGCATTATGGTTGCAGGGAGTCAGTTGGATTGAAAGGGAAGGAAAATAGAAGAAAAAAAGAGATGAACAGAATTAGGGTAGCAGATGAAAGTCAGCTGGAGAAAAAATCTTAAAACCAAACGTGTGTACATTGTTATGGGTCAGGAATTGTTCCAACTTCTTTTTATACCTAAGCCCACTTTGTTCTCATATCAGACACTTGAAGTGGATACATGAATGAGGGCCTATAGCATATTGATAGTGAATGTGGACTTTGGAAGCTGATTGCCTGGGTTCTAATCCTCACCCTTCTGTTAACTAATTATGAGGCTTTGAGAAGTTACTTAACTCCTATGTGTCTCAGTTTCCTTATTTACAAAATGAATCTAATAATACCTACTTTGTACAGTTTTCCCAATAATTAAATATGTTAAGACACATAAGCTATGTAGAAGAGATCCTATTATGTAGTAACTGTTCATTAAGAATTAATTATTATTGTTAAAATTACGTAATATTAATAACTGTATTCTCATTTGCAGAGAATGGCAGGGCTACAGTATATGTCCACAAGGATAGTGCCTCCTGACTGCAGACATTCACACTGCTTTATCTAGGCAGGGGTCCCTGAAATTCATGGCCAGCTGCCCTCCTAGTGACTTAAGGTGAGCAGGACACTCTTCTCACTCTCCCCTCATGCACCAGGGATGTCAGTAGTTTTTCATGCACTGGTCGGTGGCAGAGTTTGGCATATGTTTCAAGAGCATTTGAACCTTTCACATATCATTATCATTAACTGTTAAATCCCTTCTCTAACAAGAAGCAAATTGAGAACTAATTAAACATATCTTTCTGGAAAAAATCCTGTTTGGGTTTTTTCAGAGTGGGACAGACTATTCTATAATTCCTTTCTGAGAATTACCCACTTCCTATTTAGAATTCTTTCAATTATTTATTAGCTCAAAAAAGATCCCCATGAAAAGTCCCCTAGGCAGATGAACATACAGTAAAAATAAAGTACATTTTCTTATTAGAAACCTTATCCATTCTGGTGCTCAACAGGCTACAGAATTCAGAGGAATTAGGGAAGGATTCAGTCCATCTCTGAATTTCTGTAGTTCCTTGAATCATTAGCAAATTGTTCAGCCATTACTTGATATTTGATTGTTCATGTGTCAGGATACCTAATTCTTAATCATAAACTCATCGAAGTTACAGGCCATGCCCTATGTGTTTTCCCTGGGACTTATCTTTTATCTGACAAACACATGAATTCCCTTTCAAATCCCACCTCATGAAAGTACTTCCATGACCATGGTTCTGAAGACCCGTGTACTTGATATGACTCTGCCAGGACAACTAATGGGTTCCTCTCTCTCCTCATCACACACATGCTTCAGTTACATGGACCATCTCTGACCATCTTGAAGGTACTGGGAGAAGCCCATCTACTACAGGACCTTTGCATGCACCATTCCACTGTTTCTTTGTTCTCCCTTTCCTGGCTCTTATCATCATCACACTTTCTCCCACCTAGCTAATGTCTCTTCATCCTTCCCATACTTTGACTTTTCTTATGTGCCCCTCCCAACCATCCTCACTTCCACACTCATCTAGACACCGTCCTTTGAGATTAGCAATCAGTGAATAGCTTCATCCCATTGAAGGTACTTCTTAATATTAGTAATTAAAATTTGTATTAATGCAATTATTTGATTAATGTCATTTTCCTGACTAGCTAGAAGTCTCCATTAGAGGAAGAGCTGTTTTGCTCATCTTCACCATCAAAAACAGTATTTAGCACAAAAGAAGGTTGCAACAAATATTTCTGAGTTAATTAACACTTAAGTGTTTGACTTTCAGTGATTAAAGCCTTGGTTGTTATTACATTGGTACGTTCAGTAAAATTTTCTAGAATCAACATTGAGCATAGGTTTTCCTACAGTAGTTTCAAGTAGCTCCAGGCTGAAAATGTGCTGTGAAAGGGTATATCTGATATGCTGTGGACAGGCTTGTAAAGGACAAAAGTCAGGCTAGAGGTCCTGGCCTGCTAGGTCATTATGGGCTAGCATTCTCATGACAAGATGCATGAGTCAGGATAATAAATTAGAAATAGGACTGTGGTGTCCCCAGGTGTTGAAGAGAGATGAAATCTATGTAATCTACAAGAGATTTGGAATCCTGTCTAGTGAACTCATTTGTTTATCACAGAAGTTGATGTGCTTGACATACTAAGAACCGGACATCTATAGATAGATGAATTTTTTCGTTCTCTCGAACTCTGGGGTCAGGGGAGAATAATTATGGTATGTTGTTGAAAACCCCATGATAGAGATGCTATAGGAAGATACAATTTCACAATCTGTGGCCTTTACAGAAGGCTTCTTGGAGGAGATGACACCTGAACTGATCCTAGAAGAATGACCAGGAGTGAGGACATGAGTCTCTATAGTCAAAGATCTGTCTTTTCTAGTAGTCATGTATGCATGTGAGAGATGGTCCATAAAGAAAACTGAGCACTGAAGGCTTGATGTTTTCAAATTGTGGCTGGAGAAGATGCTTGAGAGTCTCTTAAACTGAAATAAAGTCAAACCAGTCAATCCGAAAGGAATCAACCCTGAATATTCATTGGAAGGACTGATGCTGAAGCTCTAATACTTGCCCACCTAATGTGAAGAGATGACTCATTGGAAAAGACCCTGATGGTGGGTAAGATTGAGGCAAGAGGAGAAGAGGGTGACAGTGGATGAGATGGTTAGATAGCATAACCCATTCAATGGATGCGAATCTGAGCAAAGTCTGGGATATAGGGAAGACAGGAGCCTGGCATGTCACAGTCCATTGGGCTGCAAAGAGTCAGACAGGACTTATCAACTGAACAGCAACAAAGTAGGCATGGACGGTGTAGTGGTTAGGACATGAGTAGTAGACATGCTTTAAGTAATGAACAAGACATGGGAAGGTCAAAAGATAGAAGGGTGGCCAGCATACTGGAGGAACTGGAAACCTCCTATGGATGACTGGATTGTGGAGGTAAAATGGGGCTGGAGAGTTTAGTGAGCAATAAGGCTGAGATAGAGGCCATGAAAAATGTGCACATTGGTACGTTCAGTAAAATTTTCTAGAATCAACATTGAGCATAGGTTTTCCTACAGTAGTTTCAAGTAGCTCCAGGCTGAAAATGTGCTGTGAAAGGGTATATCTGATATGCTGTGGACAGGCTTGTAAAGGACAAAAGTCAGGCTAGAGGTCCTGGCCTGCTAGGTCATTATGGGCTAGCATTCTCATGACAAGATGCATGAGTCAGGATAATAAATTAGAAATAGGACTGTGGTGTCCCCAGGTGTTGAAGAGAGATGAAATCTATGTAATCTACAAGAGATTTGGAATCCTGTCTAGTGAACTCATTTGTTTATCACAGAAGTTGATGTGCTTGACATACTAAGAACCGGACATCTATAGATAGATGAATTTTTTCGTTCTCTCGAACTCTGGGGTCAGGGGAGAATAATTATGGTATGTTGTTGAAAACCCCATGATAGAGATGCTATAGGAAGATACAATTTCACAATCTGTGGCCTTTACAGAAGGCTTCTTGGAGGAGATGACACCTGAACTGATCCTAGAAGAATGACCAGGAGTGAGGACATGAGTCTCTATAGTCAAAGATCTGTCTTTTCTAGTAGTCATGTATGCATGTGAGAGATGGTCCATAAAGAAAACTGAGCACTGAAGGCTTGATGTTTTCAAATTGTGGCTGGAGAAGATGCTTGAGAGTCTCTTAAACTGAAATAAAGTCAAACCAGTCAATCCGAAAGGAATCAACCCTGAATATTCATTGGAAGGACTGATGCTGAAGCTCTAATACTTGCCCACCTAATGTGAAGAGATGACTCATTGGAAAAGACCCTGATGGTGGGTAAGATTGAGGCAAGAGGAGAAGAGGGTGACAGTGGATGAGATGGTTAGATAGCATAACCCATTCAATGGATGCGAATCTGAGCAAAGTCTGGGATATAGGGAAGACAGGAGCCTGGCATGTCACAGTCCATTGGGCTGCAAAGAGTCAGACAGGACTTATCAACTGAACAGCAACAAAGTAGGCATGGACGGTGTAGTGGTTAGGACATGAGTAGTAGACATGCTTTAAGTAATGAACAAGACATGGGAAGGTCAAAAGATAGAAGGGTGGCCAGCATACTGGAGGAACTGGAAACCTCCTATGGATGACTGGATTGTGGAGGTAAAATGGGGCTGGAGAGTTTAGTGAGCAATAAGGCTGAGATAGAGGCCATGAATGGGTTTCCCAGGTGGCACTAGGGGTAAAGAACCCTCCTGGCAATGCAGGGTACATGAGAGCCATTGCTTCTATCTCTGGGTCGAGCAGATCCCCTGTAGGCATGGCAACCCACTCTAGTATTCTTGCCTGGAGAGTCCCATGGACAGAGGAGCCTGGCAGGCTAAATCCATAGGGTTGCAAAGAGTCAGACACAACTGAAACAACTTAGCAGGCACAAAGGCCATGAACTTGATTTGGGTGGAATTTGAGAAGCCACTGGAGAATGGTCAGACACCTCTGTGGTTCAAGCTGTATTTAGAAAAGTAGCTCTGCCATTAGAGTAAGATGAAAGAGGAGCTGGGCTGACATTGGGGAGGTTATTTAAGAAACAGAAGCGTATGGAAGTGGAAGTCATGAAAGGATGCAGGGAAGTGGCATTTGAATTCCAGGAAAGAGATAGAGTTTAGGGTGAATTGAAACACAGGGTCAATAGAGGTTGGCCATGCCAAATGTAGGCAGAGAAGTAGGAGGAGGTTTCTGACTTTGGCAATTTGGTAAATGATGCTGCCACTTACCAAGAGAGGTTCCATAAGAGGAAAAACAGCTTTTTTGGTTTGAAAGTGGATAAACTGGATAATTTTGTTTTAAAGTATGTTGAAGAATGACAAGACTGCTTGCTGGCTATAAATATCCATTTTCTCCCTTATAAAAATAAATATCCATGTTTTATGGAAACTTTATCAGCTTTCTTGTAGCTGGGTGATGACCATTTGATTAAGTTCTAGCCAGTGGGTTGTAAGTGCATCTTTGGGTACTTTTTCCAACCGGTGTTCTCTCTCCTCCTCATTTCCTCAGTCATATCATTGTGAATGTGAGTGTGAATGTCTTGGCTAGGATTCCAAAAGCCTTCCTAGACCATGAGATAGAAGCTACATATTAAGCGTGGTGAAGCAAGGAGGTAAAATATCTTAAGACCCTGATGATTATAGCATTTTCAAGCTTGGCTGTCAGTTTGGATATACCAATATGGATCAGCTAGCTTCTTTCTCCACACTAATCATCACCCAATGGGCTCATGAAGGAAGTGGCCATACTGGGAGAGATAGAGGCTATACCTGGACTTAGCAGCATGGATTTCTGCTTATCAGGATTGCTCTGGCTATGGCCACTGCTATTAGCATCAGAGATCAACACTGAGTTCCCAATATGGCTGGGGTGACCATCCAGCTATCTAGTAATGGGTTTTTTTGGACCACTCCCATCATGGAAAATGTAATGTTTTGTTTCTCCTAGAATAAATAATTACTGTGGATATGGATTTGCCTTTCTTGCACACAATGTGTCTATCAGAGGTAGTATCCATGGATTTGCAGAATGACTTATCTATCTTCACATAGTATTGTTCATAGCTTCTCATCAAGTTTCTCATGTCACAGCAAAAGAGTGGGAATGGAACGTCCTCATGGAATTCACTAGTTTTATGTTTCTTAACATTCTGGAGAATCTTGTTAGCTAGCATCCTGAAATAGCCTTTTGAAGACTCAGAAAAAAACAGAATATAGACTACCTCTCTCTCTATTTTTATTTCTTGGTTTCTCTCTGTGTATCTTTCAGTATATCTATATCCCTGTCTATAGAAACTTGGAAGTTTTACTCTTTTTGTATTCCCTTCATTGCTTTACCTTACCTTGTTACTTGAGTTGGACAGGCTACTCTATGACTCCTGATACCCATGGGGTAGAGGAGGAGGCAGTATACTGGTTAATGACTCATCAATTAGAGCTGGGATTGCCCAAATTTGATGGAGTCCAGATTCTTATATATCCTTGAATGGCAAAGGATCCTTGAATGCAGAGTCAGCAAGGATGGTTATGGTATGAAGGCTTATTCAGGTCATAACAACTGTTTTCCACAAAATTAAAGATTATGTTTTGTCAGTTTTATTATGAATTTTTTCTCTGTATTAAGGAAAGCAGTATATCAATGTGACTGTGAATGTCTTGGCTAGGATTCCAAAAGCCTTCCTAGACCATGAGATAGAAGCTACATATTAAGCGTGGTGAAGCAAGGAGGTAAAATATCTTAAGACCCTGATGATTATAGCATTTTCAAGCTTGGCTGTCAGTTTGGATATACCAATATGGATCAGCTAGCTTCTTTCTCCACACTAATCATCACCCAATGGGCTCATGAAGGAAGTGGCCATACTGGGAGAGATAGAGGCTATACCTGGACTTAGCAGCATGGATTTCTGCTTATCAGGATTGCTCTGGCTATGGCCACTGCTATTAGCATCAGAGATCAACACTGAGTTCCCAATATGGCTGGGGTGACCATCCAGCTATCTAGTAATGGGTTTTTTTGGACCACTCCCATCATGGAAAATGTAATGTTTTGTTTCTCCTAGAATAAATAATTACTGTGGATATGGATTTGCCTTTCTTGCACACAATGTGTCTATCAGAGGTAGTATCCATGGATTTGCAGAATGACTTATCTATCTTCACATAGTATTGTTCATAGCTTCTCATCAAGTTTCTCATGTCACAGCAAAAGAGTGGGAATGGAACGTCCTCATGGAATTCACTAGTTTTATGTTTCTTAACATTCTGGAGAATCTTGTTAGCTAGCATCCTGAAATAGCCTTTTGAAGACTCAGAAAAAAACAGAATATAGACTACCTCTCTCTCTATTTTTATTTCTTGGTTTCTCTCTGTGTATCTTTCAGTATATCTATATCCCTGTCTATAGAAACTTGGAAGTTTTACTCTTTTTGTATTCCCTTCATTGCTTTACCTTACCTTGTTACTTGAGTTGGACAGGCTACTCTATGACTCCTGATACCCATGGGGTAGAGGAGGAGGCAGTATACTGGTTAATGACTCATCAATTAGAGCTGGGATTGCCCAAATTTGATGGAGTCCAGATTCTTATATATCCTTGAATGGCAAAGGATCCTTGAATGCAGAGTCAGCAAGGATGGTTATGGTATGAAGGCTTATTCAGGTCATAACAACTGTTTTCCACAGTTATGATTATGTTGTCAATGATATAATCCAAAGCCATTAAAAACACTTCTGCATGAAGTCAGTTTTATTATGAATTTTTTTTCTCTGTATTAAGGAAAGCAGTAAAACATACTAGCTTTCTATTCCAAGATTTAGATCTAAAAGATGTGAATGCATTTTGACCTGTGTAACCTTAGGGAAAAATTACTTAACCTCCCTGAAAACTCAGTTTCTTAATGTGCAAAATGGGGATTAAAATACATTACATTCATTACAAGGCTACTTAAAGGAAAAGTAAATAATGTGCATATAGAGCTTAGTGAACTGTAAGGATATAGTAAATAATGATTGTTTCTGTTCTAGATGTCAAACAACTGCCATGTGAAGATCCAAATCTTTTCAATATTAAAAAGTTCATACCCCACAAGGAGGTATCTCCATTGATCTCTGGGATTTTTCTCCAGGCCACACCATCAATCCTAAATATCCTTTGTTCAATACCTGTAGAGAGAAACTAATGCATTTAACTCATCTGTGTTAATGATTTAATTTGTTTCCCCACCTCAAGTAACCTGTGTATTGTATCAGGGAGACTTTCAATACCTTAATGAAAATCAGTGACTAATGTGAGACTTGCAGGCACCTGGCAGGGCCAGAGAACAAGATGCCCCTGAGCCAGGGCTCATTTCCTGGTGAGTAGGAGAAGGAGGCTGCTGAGCCTGCTCCTTGGTAAGGTTGGCTTTGTTCTGCAGAAGAATAAATCTGAAAAATCAATACCAGCTCCTGTTGTTTTCAAGTTTTACTCCCTGCCTTTAGGGTGCAGACACACAATGGGCACTCAGTAAATATTTGTAAATGCAGACAGAAGAGGAAGTGGCGGCCAAGTTGGGGGCTGAGAGGCTCCTCTCAAGGAGTTAAGAGTACAGTTGAGGAAGGAGCACTTGAAGCAGAGAGCTGATTCAGCATGGTTTCTTTTCGTGTATTTTCTTTCTCTTTTATCATGATCTCGCTCCATATTAGCTGACTTTTTATGTTCCTTAGTCTACAACAAAGAACACAGTAAATCTAACTAACCTCACTCAGTGGTTCAGAGTAAAATCTAAGAAGGGTTATCAGCTACTGTTTACTAATGAACGTAGAGCTTGCCACTTAACTAGTAGAATACTTGGCCCTAGTTGAAAATATGATGTTACAAAAATAATCCTAGGAATGACACTGCATTGTTGTGAAGGAAAATGCACTGTTTGTTGCAGGGGGTCAGGCAAGGAGTCTAGGGCAACCAGTGCTCAAAACACCCAAACTCCCCCATGGGTTTTAGGAAAACATCTCTAAAGGCAGCGAGTTGGAGGGAAATTCCAGGGTGTGTGATCAGCTCCTGCAGGGTTCTCTGACTCATTGATGGAGAAGCACCAATATTGAGGCCACAGGGTCAGAGGGGTAGGGGGACACATGTTCATGGTCTTCAAGTAGTTAACTTCTTCCATTTGGCAGGGGGTTTGGCATCTGTATAAACAGCTCAGAAATTCTGCATCTGATATTATCTAGTTTCTCAAGGAGGAGTTAAAGTAGGATGTAGGGCATGGGGTCTGTCCTGGAAAGGTCCCATAGGGTCCTGCTCAGTTACGATGTTACACATTAGTTATTGGAAGAACTTTGCAGGAAAGCTTGTGTCCCATACATTTGAAACTTTATTTCTCTCCCATTATCCATGTACAGCTGGTTCTTGGAGGTGTCTGATGTGATGATCTCTGGCCCACACTTTGGTGCCATGACCCCAGCTGAGCTGGCACTGTGGAGATTCAGACTCCTCCTGGAAGCCATTCCCAGACCGTGATAAGTAGCTAATGCTTAGTTATCTGTTATAGTGACTGTGAGCCATATGAATAGATCCAGTAAACTTGAACCAGTTCAGCTTCCTCTTCAGTTCAGTTCAGTGGCTCAGTCCTGTCTGACTCTGCAAGCCCATGGACTGCAGCACACCAGGCTTCCCTGTCCTTCACCGTCTCCCAGAGCTCACCCCAACTCATGTCCGTTGACTCAGCGATGCCATCCAACCATCCTGTCCTCTGTTGTCTCCTTCTCCTTTTACGTTCTGTTTTTTCTACCATAAGACTCTTTTCCAATGTGTCATCTCTTAACATCAGGTGGTCCAAGTATTGGAGTTTCAGCCTCAGCATCGTTCCTTCCAATGAATATTCAGGGTTGATTTCCTGTAGGATTGATGGGTTAAATGGATCCTCTGTCACAAGCGAGAGTCCATTGCAAGAGAGAGAAGTTGCAGTAGAAAAAGACAGTCATCTTAATTGGGATAGGATTAAAGTATCTGAACTATGCTAAATTTTATGAAAATTTAGACATATGAACACACTAATGGATATTAGGAAGGGCCCTGAAGTTTCAACCTCATTAGCTTTAGGTTTAACCTGCGCCTAAAGCCTTTGCTCCTCAAGTGCGATATTTTTGAGCATCACTGTGCCCCAGGGTTCAGATGTTAATGTTTCTTTCTTGTTTGGGTCTTGCTCATTCCCTCCCTTGATGACCCCACCAGTCTTCTGCCTCTAAGTACTAGTATCTAGTTCAGACAATGTCTCTTCCCTGGAGCTTCAGAGTCACCCAAGTATCTTCTCAGTATCTTCTATGCATGTCACTCAAACTCAGCACCACTACACTGAGCTCTAATCCTTGCTCCATAAACCTTCTTCACTCTCACTCATAGGCTTATCAGTTAGTGACAGTTTATCTTTATCTTTTCAGTTATCCATGCAAAAACTATAAGAACCATTATCTCTTAAGACACCTGGTTGTTGTTGTTGCTTAGTCACTAAGTCATGTCTGCTTCTTTTTGTGACCCCACAGACTGTAATCTGTCAGACTCCTCTATCTATGGGATTTTCCAGGCAAGAAGAGTGAAGTGGGTTGCCATTTCTTTCCCTAGAGGATCTTTCCAACCCAAGGATTGAAGCCACATCTCCTGCATTGGCAGGCAGACTGTTCATCACTGAGCAACCAGAGATGTTCAAGACACCATGTGCCTTGAAAACATATACAGAATGCAACTACTTATTACCCACTTCAGAGTGACTTCCTTGAACACAGCCATCACTGTCCTTCACCTGAGGGTAGCAGAAACCTCCTTAAGGGCCTTTCTGCTGTTCTCTGCCCCATGGTTCTCAGCACACCAGCCTTTAAATGTAACTTGGGCTGTGCCATATCAGTGAACAAGGATGTCACAGCTATTCACAGTTCTGGCTCTCCAAATACGAGACAGTGAGCCCTATAAGGGAATTCAAGAAGAAAAATACCTGGTAAGGAGCTACAGTCACTCCCTACTGATGGGGGATGTAAAAACTCAGGATGCAGGCTCCGGATAGCTGTGATGCACATGAAGGGAAAGCTTTCAGTAAGCCCAGACACTTGCATCTTCCTATATGTGTGTGCTCAGCTGTGCCTGAGTCTTTATGACCCTAAGGACTGTAGTGAGCCAGGCTCCTCTGTCCATGGGATTCTTCAGGCAAGAATACTGTAGTGGGTTACCATGCCCTCCTCCAGGAGATTTTCCTGACCTCGGGACTGAAGCATCTCCTTCATTGCATTCTTTACTGCTGAGCCACTGGGGGAGCCCCCTTCCTATACACAGAAGAGCACTAAATTCCTTAGTTTGATATATCTGTTTTCCATAATTGACAATAATCTTTGTCATTCAGACTATCCTCCCCCTTTGTTGCAAGCTTCTATATAGCCTGACTCCCCCTGCCCCTTCCCACCCCTTCCCTTCCCCCACCTGCTCAGAATCATTTCTCAGGGCTACCTGACATGCCCTTGCCAGGCCTGAAACCAAATAAAGGTGGGAATTTCAGGTTGTGACTCTGTGTGTGTGTATGTGTGTGTGTGTGTGTGTGTGACTGTTTTTTTTTTTTAAGTTGACAGGGTCTTGTCATTCTTCTGTTCAAACCCAGTTCACTTCTAGAAGACAAAGGCTATAATATGGCCAGGAAGGCTCTAGAAACCTAGCTTCCCATCATCAGACCCCTCATATCCTTTCCCTGTTTCACTGCTCCAATGACCCTGGCATCTTGAGGCTTGCTGAACACACCAGAGGAGGGTCTTGGGGCCTTTATCTCAGGTATTTACTTTGATAACTTCTTTCTCTCCTTCAGGTGAGTCCTTGAGTCTTACCTCCTCAGTGAGACCGTCCTGGCCACCTTGCAGCCCCATTCACCCAGTATCCCCCTTCCCTGTTACCCAGCTCTCCTTCTGTGTTACTATAGCACTCACCACTTGCGAGCACACAATGTATGTGCCTATTAATCATGTTAATATTTTTATAGTTGTCAGTATATTATATTGTTGGTAGTTTCCTGTCTTATCCCTTCACCCCAGTAGACTGTAAACACTGCAAGGACAGGGACTTTTGTGTTTTTAAATGGTGTGTCCCTTGAGCCTAGACATTCATCTAGTTCTCAAAAAACTAACCTGTGAGATAGGTACTACTATTTTTGTAGATGAAAAAAATAGAGAAGAGTTAAGTAGCTTGCCAATATCACAGAAAGTGTGGAGATGAAATTCAGACACAGATGCTTGGTCTTCCCTGGTGGCTCCGATGGTAAAGAGTACGCCTGCAATGTGTGAGACTTGGGTTCAATCCCTGGGTTGGGAAGATCCCCTGGAGAAGGGAAAGGCTACACATTCCAGTATTCTTACCTGGAGAATTCCATGGATCATCCATGGGAAGAGTCAGACACAACTGAGCCACTTTCGCTGCACTGCCTTCAATCCCAGATAGCCCACAGATCTTGCACTCTTAACCATTACGGAGGGGAAAGGCAGCCCATGGAGAGAACTGAGGCCCTGGAGGCTGGGTGCCCCCCGCACCTGCGTGCTCACACCAGGTTATTAACCTCTGAGCTAAATGCCAGGCTCACAGATGAATGTTCCTGCATTAAAACTTACTTTTCCAAAAATAAACCACTTACAGATCTGAAATATAATTATGACTTTATGATTTTCCCAAGAAAACAGTCATATTCTCTCCCTTTTCTGAGTCATATTCTATTTGTCCCTTTGCAGGACTCAGATAATTTCACCAGAAGAAATGGGATGCACTGGAATATAATTCTGTGCTAATGAGAGACAGGAAGACCAAACAATATTTCCAAACACATTATTATAGCGATACATTGTTTTGAAGGTCAAGGGGATTTGCATAAGGTAAGAATCACCTGATTAGGTGGAAAAACTATTGCTGAGGGAAATCAGTATAAGTAGAGAGCTGGCTTCTCTAATCTGGGGTCTAGAAGCTTTTTTATAATGTGGTTTTTTTGAGAAGTAAAATCTATTAAGATTATAGCAGCTTTTTACTATGCCTGCATTATTTCTGAGTATAGATCAATGCAGAAGAATTTTGCAGGCATGCATTGGGACTGGGATGAGCCATTTTTGAGTCTATATTTATGATAAGCCACCTATTAATACCATCAGTGTGTTTCTCGATACTTGTGAAGTCTTATATCTAGTCTCTGCTTCTGGCTTTCCTTTGCCCAGGTCCTCTGGCACACTACCTCTAAAACTACCATTTTAGAACCTAGACTTCTCTACTTAAAACCCTCCATGCCATCTTTAACTAGGGAAGATGTATGTATAGGGAATACATATGTTCACATGTGGCAGCCAGTCAGGTAATCTAGGAAGATTCACTATTTCCTCTGCCCTACCCCACACTGGGCTTCTGCGATGGTTCTGTGGTAAAGAACCTGCCTGCAATGCAGGACCGAGGTTCAGTCCCTGGGTGGGGAAGATCTCCTGGAGACAAGAATGGCTACCCAATCCAGTATTCTTGCCTGGAGGATTCCATGGACAGAGGAGCCTGGTGGACTACAGTCCATGGGGTCGCAGAGAGTCTGATGGGACTGAGCTACCAACACTTTCACACCCCTGTGGAGCTCTGTACCAAGGTCACAGGGACGGAGCCCTGTGCTAAGGTCACAGGATGAACATCTTTGAAATTGATCAAGCCCTATAGCAACTGTTGCCATGAGCCTCTGGATCTAAACTGGCCAGTTCCCTGACCCCGTTTATGTAAAATAACCACCCTACTCTGCACCCTAGAGCATCCTAACCCATCACCTAATGGCGCCATTCGTGGAGGAATTTTCTCTGTCTTGAGGCTATACAAATTGGCTGCAGGCCTGTGAAAGAGTTTGGCTCTCCTTGAGCTAAACAGTGTCTCCCACTCATTTTATTCTTCTCTCAATCTACCTCATGTTTGGAGATTCTTTTCCAACCCGCACACAGACCACAAAAAACCCACAAGGGATTTGCATAAGGTAAGAATCACCTGATTAGGTGGAAAAACTATTGCTGAGGGAAATCAGTATAAGTAGAGAGCTGGCTTCTCTAATCTGGGGTCTAGAAGCTTTTTTATAATGTGGTTTTTTTGAGAAGTAAAATCTATTAAGATTATAGCAGCTTTTTACTATGCCTGCATTATTTCTGAGTATAGATCAATGCAGAAGAATTTTGCAGGCATGCATTGGGACTGGGATGAGCCATTTTTGAGTCTATATTTATGATAAGCCACCTATTAATACCATCAGTGTGTTTCTCGATACTTGTGAAGTCTTATATCTAGTCTCTGCTTCTGGCTTTCCTTTGCCCAGGTCCTCTGGCACACTACCTCTAAAACTACCATTTTAGAACCTAGACTTCTCTACTTAAAACCCTCCATGCCATCTTTAACTAGGGAAGATGTATGTATAGGGAATACATATGTTCACATGTGGCAGCCAGTCAGGTAATCTAGGAAGATTCACTATTTCCTCTGCCCTACCCCACACTGGGCTTCTGCGATGGTTCTGTGGTAAAGAACCTGCCTGCAATGCAGGACCGAGGTTCAGTCCCTGGGTGGGGAAGATCTCCTGGAGACAAGAATGGCTACCCAATCCAGTATTCTTGCCTGGAGGATTCCATGGACAGAGGAGCCTGGTGGACTACAGTCCATGGGATCGCAGAGAGTCTGATGGGACTGAGCTACCAACACTTTCACACCCCTGTGGAGCTCTGTACCAAGGTCACAGGGACGGAGCCCTGTGCTAAGGTCACAGGATGAACATCTTTGAAATTGATCAAGCCCTATAGCAACTGTTGCCATGAGCCTCTGGATCTAAACTGGCCAGTTCCCTGACCCCGTTTATGTAAAATAACCACCCTACTCTGCACCCTAGAGCATCCTAACCCATCACCTAATGGCGCCATTCGTGGAGGAATTTTCTCTGTCTTGAGGCTATACAAATTGGCTGCAGGCCTGTGAAAGAGTTTGGCTCTCCTTGGAGCTAAACAGTGTCTCCCACTCATTTTATTCTTCTCTCAATCTACCTCATGTTTGGAGATTCTTTTCCAACCCGCACACAGACCACAAAAAAACCCCACATTTTCTGTTTCTGAATGATGAAAGTGTATCCCCAAGCACCCCATCTCTGGAAGCTGTCTTTCTCTTCTGGCTCTGTCCAGCCAAAGTATACCTGATTTTGAGAAGGAGCTGAAATGTTACCATTTATAGAAAGGCTTCAGGGCCACATTTCAGCCCCCAACAGACCCTGAAATATACCGACACACACATAGGAATAATAGTGTTCTGTGTTCCCATAGGACTTTGTTCAAACTTCAGTGAACAGTGGTCTCAATTTGTTTCTGTGATTACCTTTGTTTGACCCTGATTTGTCGGATCTCTGAAAATCTCTAAGAACTGAAAAATTCCTTTGGGTGCTTTTGGAACCGTTAGTGGGTCTCAGTGTGTCTAAACCCCTCATAATGGGGATTGTTATGGGAAAGGTGACTTGGAGGCTCCTGTAAGATGTGAGTGGAACATTCTCCAGATTCCATTTGTGCACTTATACATACTCTCACTTACGGAGTTCAACAAGCCTTATGGAGTCCTGTGTCTGCTCAGCATAGGGGAAGCCTGGAGCTGGCATGGTTCCCCCATGGGCTGCCACCTGCCTTCTGTAGCTCAGTGCACAGGAAGGTGGTGGTGTTGCTTTACAGGATGGGCGGGTTGTAGCCACGTTGGGGCTACACAGGCTAGTTCTTCATCTAAAAGAAGAATGTCTTGGTGTTTTATTTACTTTGTATCTCCTACCTTGAATTTAATCAATTGTCATTAATTAGAATGGTAAAGACTGCTCATGGAGGTGTTCAATAAAAAGCTGTTGAGAGAAGAATGGGGGAAGAGAGAGAGAGAGTGGGACAGAGGGAGAGAGGGAGGTCTCTTGATTACCAAATCATCTAAAGCTTCACTTCCTAACTAGAAATAAATCACAGTCTTCTTCACTTGTTGTCGTCACAAAGACAGTACTACAAACCCTTGCAACACTGTCACATCCAAACCAGTGTTAAGGATCTAAGAACAAAACAAAATAAACTAAAACCCCTGGTAGGGAGCCTAAGCATGATTAGAACATTAGAGGGGAGCATTCCCTGATGTTAGGGTTCAACCTGTCTGCCCCTGAGTAGGCTTTTTTTCCTTAAGCGACTTCCAAAAGCTCATTCTCTTGGGGTCTGCATGCCTAGGAGGCTTTGGCAATTAGATGAGGGAAAGACAATACATTTAACAGGGCCATGGTTATCTCTCTTGCCTTTCCTCCCCTTCCTGTGGAGCTCTAGAAACTTCAGGGCCTTATTGACCACAATGCAGTACAGGTGGGATAAAGTTCTGCTTGCTTGTGGCTTGAAAATCTCTCCATGGCAGGCAGTGCTGAAGGCTGGAGGATGGGAAGGAAGATAAAAGAAGCTCTCTGGTGTTGATTGAGACAACAATCTCACCGACAAAACCCTGGAGTCTCTTCCAACAAGCGCAGACAGCTGAGTGGTAGGACCGGTTCAGAAGGATTAGAGCAAAGCAGGAGTCTGTGCTTTGCTCTGTTCATTACAAACTCAATTACCAGGCTTTCAGGGCAAGAAGTTCTCCCCTCAGGTGCCTGAAATCTTTGCAGAGGACAAAGAAGAATTCTCCCTACCATCCCTGTATCTTTACCTGTCTTCTAAGAACCCCAGGGAAGGGGAATATTGTTGGAGATTGGGGAAAATTTTTCCACACTCTGTCATCCTGTTCTGTCTCAATCATCTCAATATTTAAAAAGTCGATATAGAGGAAGGAAAGCATAAAGCAAAGAACAGCTAAACTGCGAGGGCTGTTGAATTTTCAATCCCCTAACTTTTTTCTCCCCCTTCTCTAGTTATTATCTATTTTCAAAGCCTTCTGGGAAAGGGGATTGTCTAAACCGCATTAATGGGCAGCCATTCGGAAAGCTTCCTCTGGTAGCCTAACAAGGGGAAGACCACCGGAAGCAAGTTCTTCGAAAAGTTTTCTAGGACTCCAGTATGAGATCAGCCAGTAAAGGTCTAGCACTGAAGGGAGAAATGCAAGTATTAGAGATGATGGCTCAGTGATTTCAGCAGACACGGCTCTCTGCCCACAAATCCTAGGTATTTTTTATTCCTGTGATCCTGCCCTCACCTCCCTGGTGGGAAATCCCTAAAGATCTAGACCCAAGAATGGGTACGACAGGCTTCCTGAGTAGCAGTTTTGTTTGCTGACTTCCCGACTCAGTGAATTTCACCTGTGCCCTCAGGTGATGGAATTTGCTGGCCATTTCCAAAAGCTCAAGGCTTTTCTTTCATTGGGGGAGAAGGGGGAAGGGCCCAGGTGGCGGCTCTGCGCTTGCTTGCAGCCAGACTCCTCCTCGCCTCTGGGGCTGCTCCACCCGCGAGCTGCCTCCTCTTTCGCCCTCAGCTTATCTTCCTCCTGAACACCTTAAGGTAAGTGGAGAAGGAACCTGCGAAGAAAGTCCAAATTCTCCTTGAACCTCAGGCTACTCGAGTTTTACCTTGTCACACTGGCCCGTATTCAGCCTTTAGCAGTTTTAGACGTTCAGCTGATCTGTCCTTCCTAGCCTGTGTGGTGTCCAGCGTCTGTCCTTGATAAAGAAGTGTGTGGATTCCTCCCCTCTCTAGAGAGTCCTGTCTTCACTTACAGACCCGGCTGCTTGTTTGTTTTGTAAACTCAGCTTTCTGGGACAATTGAGACAGTTGTCAACTTGCAGCTGTGTGTGTGTGTGTGTGTGTGTGTGTGTTGGTGTGGTGGTCGATTGTCTGGTCGGTTGTGGTTCTTTTCAGCTTTCTACATCCTGTGCAGAAGACAGAGTCAACAGATGTGTTCACTGAACTCAGTGTCAAGGGTTATATTTTAAAGGGACGCTTTCAAATTGCATTTTATCCAGAGGAGAGTGATTATGGGGTGGCTTAGCCAGGAAGCTATGGGTAAAGGAACTACAAACGTCTAAATTGAAAATAAAAGATCTAAGGGGAAAACTTAAAATAGTCTCAGGGCAGCCATTTGGGAGTACGGTGACATTTAGTTGGTGTTACTCCAGAGGCCAGAATTAACGGGTGGAGATTACAGGGAAGCAGATTTCTCCTCAGTGCAAAGGCCACATGTTCTACTGAATCAAGAGAGCTGTGTTTGTGGGTCATGCCCTACCCCTGTGACTATGAAAATGGTATGGTTGAACTTGAAAGTTTGTCAGAATACTTTTAAAGGCAGTTTTAGCATTTAGGTAGGAGTTTGTAATAAACTGTGGCATGCTTTAAACACGTATAAGGAATCAACTCCCTTTCAGCCTCTTTTTAAAGTTCATTTTCAGTTCCAGAATAAGAACCCAAGGGCTTTAAAGTCCTTGCTTATGGGGTTGAAGTTATGACTTCTTAAGACAAAGTGTCTATATGCTACAGTTTTGAGCACTTAGCTGTTAAACTGGGGCATTTTTGATGTGGTTCAAAATGACTGTCTTAAATTTTGGGTTGTGTTTATGGGTGTTTTCTACTTGAACTAGAATCTGTCAAAAAGTTTGGATATATATATTACAATTGAAGATGAGAAACGATGCTTTAGTCCAACAAAAGTAACAGATTTGTGCTAGAGTAACTTGACTTTTTAGGGTCCAAATTAAGAGATCTGAAAAGGTCAAAATCGTTTGGTTTTGAGGAGAGTAAAAGGGAGCAATTAGCTGATGTGGCTCAGGTGTGAATGTGAATGTAGCCCTAACATGAAACACAGGTGAAACATACCCGGCTGCTTAAAGAAGAAGGGCAGTGGTGGTGCTCTGTGATGTCTCAGTAAATCAGTAACTCCCATGAAACAAATCAGCACCAAGAAAATCCAGCTGGGAAGAAGAGGTCGTTTGGAGACAGGCCTCTTGAGAGCAGAGCTCCCGCTGGTGTCAAAGCAGCGGAGGGGACTGTGGTTTTGGTTCCCGAAGTGGCAGTCTACCAACTCATGATGTCTTTGTAAAGACTGGGGGTGATTTGCTGATATCTATTAAGTCTTCTATTTAGACATCATAGTGTTGGAAGCATCATAGATTTTGTGACAGTACATCTGGTTATTGCCTCACATGTGTTCTATATTGAGAGATGAAATAATAAAATTCCTCTTCTTTAAGATGTCATGAAGAGGCCACTTGGGTCCAAGTCAGCATGTACACAGAGGCACCGACCTCTCTCTTTTCCCATTTCTGTGCCCTTTTCTTGACTCTGTGGTCTCCTCCGTTCTCTCCACCAGAATCCTCTCTCCTGCCAAAAGAGCCAGTGCATTTTTGGGGATGCCGGGGATGTGGTCAGAATACTTTTAAAGGCAGTTTTAGCATTTAGGTAGGAGTTTGTAATAAACTGTGGCATGCTTTAAACACGTATAAGGAATCAACTCCCTTTCAGCCTCTTTTTAAAGTTCATTTTCAGTTCCAGAATAAGAACCCAAGGGCTTTAAAGTCCTTGCTTATGGGGTTGAAGTTATGACTTCTTAAGACAAAGTGTCTATATGCTACAGTTTTGAGCACTTAGCTGTTAAACTGGGGCATTTTTGATGTGGTTCAAAATGACTGTCTTAAATTTTGGGTTGTGTTTATGGGTGTTTTCTACTTGAACTAGAATCTGTCAAAAAGTTTGGATATATATATTACAATTGAAGATGAGAAACGATGCTTTAGTCCAACAAAAGTAACAGATTTGTGCTAGAGTAACTTGACTTTTTAGGGTCCAAATTAAGAGATCTGAAAAGGTCAAAATCGTTTGGTTTTGAGGAGAGTAAAAGGGAGCAATTAGCTGATGTGGCTCAGGTGTGAATGTGAATGTAGCCCTAACATGAAACACAGGTGAAACATACCCGGCTGCTTAAAGAAGAAGGGCAGTGGTGGTGCTCTGTGATGTCTCAGTAAATCAGTAACTCCCATGAAACAAATCAGCACCAAGAAAATCCAGCTGGGAAGAAGAGGTCGTTTGGAGACAGGCCTCTTGAGAGCAGAGCTCCCGCTGGTGTCAAAGCAGCGGAGGGGACTGTGGTTTTGGTTCCCGAAGTGGCAGTCTACCAACTCATGATGTCTTTGTAAAGACTGGGGGTGATTTGCTGATATCTATTAAGTCTTCTATTTAGACATCATAGTGTTGGAAGCATCATAGATTTTGTGACAGTACATCTGGTTATTGCCTCACATGTGTTCTATATTGAGAGATGAAATAATAAAATTCCTCTTCTTTAAGATGTCATGAAGAGGCCACTTGGGTCCAAGTCAGCATGTACACAGAGGCACCGACCTCTCTCTTTTCCCATTTCTGTGCCCTTTTCTTGACTCTGTGGTCTCCTCCGTTCTCTCCACCAGAATCCTCTCTCCTGCCAAAAGAGCCAGTGCATGTCCTTATGTGGCTCCTGGCGGTTCCATGTTTACCATCTGGGGGTAATGTTGGGCTTATAAAGACCAAATTGGCAGATAGATTAGAGCTGGGAAGGAGGGATGAGTGACAGATCTTCAGAGGAAATTATTGTACCTCCTCTAAGTATAAAACAGCCTCTGCTCCAATCAGTGGACTTTGTTTCAGAGCGCAAAGCCCATCATGGTGGTTACATGATGTGTACAATGTCTAGGTAACTTGTTGGGCTACTCGTGTTTCCTGGATTTTAAATATTTTCCTGCTCTCCACACTTCCTCCAGAGTAATTCCTAGAGTCTTCAAAATGAAGTTGAGGGGAGAAAATGGAAATTGATCTAATTAGATAGTTTTATTTGTTTCAAGTGTATATAATTCACAGTATTGTGCTAGTTTCAGATTTACAGCATAGTGATTTGGTGTTTTTTTCAGAGTATATTCCATTAGAGGTTATTGTGAAATAGTGAATATAATTCCCTGTAGTATCCAGTGTGTCCTGTTGTTTATTTATTTTATACATAGTAGGTAGCTTCCTAATTCCATACCTTGATCTCACCCTTTCCTCCCTCCCCCCATAACCAGCTTGGTAAGTAGTTTCTTATCTATGTCTGTGAGTGTGTTTGTTTCGTATATATGTTCATTATTTTTTAGATTCTACATGTAAGTGATACCATTTGAGGTTTTCTGTCTGACATGTTTGACTAAGCACAATATTCTGTAGGTCTATTCACATTGTTGCAAATGACAGTATTTCATTCTTTTTACTGCCGAGTAATAATTCATTTTGTGTGTGTATCAGATCCTCTTAAGCCAGTTGGCTGTTGATGGGCATTTGCATTGCTTCCATGTCTTGGCTGTTATAAATTACGCTGTTATGAACACTGGGGTGTATGTATATGTTCAAATAAGTATTCTCTTTTTTTCTTATATATATATGTAGGGGTAGAATTGCTGGGTCATATGGTTATTCTATATTTATATATATAAATTTTAAGAATATCCTCCATGCATTTTTTGCCATCAACAGCATACAAGGGTTCTGTCTTTGCCCATCCTCTCTAACATTTGTTAAAGACTGTCATAAAAATGTATTTTTAATTGAAGGATAATTGCTTTACAATGTTGTGTTAATTTCTGCAGTATAGCAGTGTGAATAAGTTATACGTTCACATATATCTGCTCCCTCTTGAATCTCCCTCCATCCCCCCAATATCCCACCCCCTTTCAGGCCTCCCATCTAGGTCTTCCCAGAGCACTGGGCTGTGCTCCCTGGATTGAACAGCAACTTCCCGCTAGGTTGCCTCATTTACATAGGGTAATAAATAAATAAATATCATTGCTACTCTCTCAGTTCACCCCATCCTCTCCTTCCCCTGCTCTGTCCACAAGTCTGTTCTCTTTCTGTCCTCCATATAGGTTCGTCAGTACCATTTTTCTAGATTCCTAACATATGTGTTAATATATGATTTTTTTTTTTTCTGATGTACTTCACTCTGTATAAACTATAAGCTCTAGTTATTCAGCTCAGTTCAACTGATTCATTTTCATTCCCTTTTACGACTGAGCAGTATTCCATTATATTTATCTATCACAACTTCTTTGTCTATTCATCTGTCAGTGGACATCTAGGTTGCTTCTCTGTCCTGTCTGTTGTAAATGGTACTGCCATAGACATTGGAACACATGTGTCTCTTTAAATTATGGTTTTCTCAGGGTGTATACCCGGTTGTGGGATTGCTGGACCCTGTGGTAGGCTCCTATGGTATGGACCCTATGGCTCTGGGCACATGCACTTTAGAGTGCTGGCTGATTGGACACACTGATCCAGCCACTCCACAGCATGTGGGATCTTCCTGGGCCAGGGATCAACCCTGTACCCCTTGCACTGCAAGGTGGATTCTCTACCTAGTGGACCACCAGGGAAGTCCCACCCTATGTCTTTTGATTGAAGCATTTAATCTCTTGACATTTAAAGTACTTATTGATGTGTACTTACTGCCTTTTTATTCCTTGTATTTCACTGTTTTGTAATTACTTTTTGTTCATTCATCTTTTTCTTTTGCCCATTGTGATATGGCAATTTTTCTGTGGAATACTTAAATTTCTTTTAATTTATTTTGGTATCTATTGTTGATTTTTTATTTGTGGTTACCATGGAGCTTATATATTTTGACTTATAATTATATCTATTTGCTTTAGACTGGTGATCATTTAAGTTCAAACATTCTAAAAGAGCTATAATTTTTTACTCGTCTCTCCCACATTTTGTGGTTTTGATGTCCTATTTTACATCTTCATGCTTATCCCTTTACTGATTACTGTATTTGTTGTTGCTTTTATAATGAAACATCTATATGTGGACCTATTTAAGTGATTTTAAATTTTTACATATATTTGCCTTTCCCATTGGGATTTCCCCTTTCCTATAAAGGTTTGCTTCTTTTTCAGTTAGAAAGGACCCTTCAACGTTTCTTTTCAGGGTAGTTTTAGTATTGCTGAATCCTTTTGTTTGTTTGTTTGTTTGTTTGAGAAATTCTTTTATCTCTTGTATTCTAAATGATAATTTTCCTGGGTAGAGTATCCTAGATACATTTTTCCCTTTTGGAACATTAAATATATCATGCCATTCCATTCTGGCCTGCAAAGTTTCTGCAGAGAAATCAGCTGATAGTCTTCTGTGGGGTCCCTTGTATGAGACTCTTTGTTTTTGTTTTGTTGCCTGTAGAAATTCTTCTTTATCTTTTGCAGTTCTGATTAGGATATGTCTTGATATGGCTCTGTCTGATTTCGTCTTATTTGGAATGCTCTGTGCTTTTAGATTTGGAAAGGTTCCAGTCATAATTTCCTCCAATGCGTTTTTGATCACCTATTTCTTTTCCTTTTAGATCTCCTATTGTGTGTATGTCCCATAAATCTCATATGTTCTTTTTTATTACTTTTATTTCTGTCTGCTCTTTTTGGCCTCATTACAGCTTGCAAGATCCCATCACAGCCTGCAAGTTTCCCAGCCAGGCATTGAACCCATGCCCCTTGTATTGGACATGAACAGTCCTAACACTGGCCTGTCAGGGAATTCCTCCGTCTGCTGTTTTGATGGGGTGATTTACATTATTTTTTCTTTTAGATCTCTTACGCATTATTCCATGTCTTTTAGTTGGCTATTCATGACTTCTAGAATGCTTTTTATCTCAGAAATTGAACTGCATATTTTGATTGTGTCTTTTTTTATAGTTTCTCATTCTTTGTTAAAATGATCTGTGTTTATATTGATATTCTCTCTTAATCTGGTTAGCATGTTTATAACCAACTTTTAGAATGCAGTATCTGGTAAGCTGATTATCTCTGTTTCATGAAATGTTTTTTTAGGGGCTCAGTCTTGCTCTTTCCATCGGGAGTCATCCCTCTGCCTTTTCATTTTATTTAACTTTACCTGTCTCTATGAATTTAGGTGGAAACAGTTATCTATTGGGGTCTTGAAGAAAGGGTGTTCTTAATGTGGACATGGTCCTATGTTGGCTATGTTTGTCCACTATTTTTGGTATGAGGACTGGATTTAATGTGGATGCTTTTCTCTGTGGGTTGGCCACTGTCACCTTGATAGGGGTTTTGTCTGGTGTTGGAGGATCTGAAGCCTCCACAGGGTGTCTGGTGGGACTTTCTCTCTGCTCAGTGGCATTCATTACCCTGCCAGGAATTTGGTCAGCTTTCAAGGTTTCTTCTGTCTTTCTGTGTCTACCAGCAATTCTCCTAGCAGCCAATAGCGCTTGTTTCCTACATGCAGGACCCCAGGACTGACACACAGTCTCACTGAAGCCTTGACCCATTCATTTCCCAGAATGAGAGACTATCCATGTGGTCCTGCTTTTCCTCTTAGGCACCTTCCACAGGCACAAATATGGATCCAGCTCTTTCCTCCCATCTTACTCAGTAACTGGAGAAGGAAATGGTACCCTACTCCAGTGTTCTTGCCTGGAGAATCCCATGGACAGAGGAGCCTGATGAGATATAGGGACACAAAGAGTGGGCACGATTTAGTGACTGAGCATGCTCCCAGGTGCACTGGAGTCTTTCTTGCAGCCTTGGTTGTATGGGAGTTCTTCTGCCCTTTTCCAGTTTTCTATTGGAATTGTTATACATGTAGATATTTTTTTTTGATTGTAGTGGGAGGTGAGCTTCATATCCTCCCCTCCACTGTCTCATTTCCCCTTTTAGTTTGCTAAGTTTAGATTCCCTGGTTAGAGTTTTGATAGGGAAAGAATTTGAAACTGCCACTCAAAATACACTATCAGAAACTTAGTGGCTAGATGTCTTAATTTCTATAACTTTTTGAAAATCAGAGTTGATATATGCCCACATTTTTAACCAGGAATGTTTTATTTAAACTTTAGCTTAATTTTTAATTATTTCAATTATTTTATCTCCTTATTAATTCATTTAACAGATCATTGGACTACCTACTGTGTATCAGGTATTGCACTAAATTTTGGGACATGTAGAAAAAAGAGTCACACATCATGTGTATTCTCTCCTGGACTCCACTATGCTACACTGCAGAGATAGAGGTGACTTAAGATATAATTCCTGCCTTCATGTGTATGTATAGACTATGTGAGGAAAGAGAATGTAAGGAAATATAAGGGATCACTGGCTAAGTTCTGGCAATAAGGTAACATCTAAGACATCCAGGAGATGAAGAAGGTTAACTGAGCTAAACCATTCAGATGAGACTATAAACAGAAGAAGAGAGAGGGTTGAAGTTATTCAAGTACAGTTGATGGGGCCAGGAATTTGGTCAGCTTTCAAGGTTTTGTCTTTCTGTGTCTACCAGCACTTCTCCTAGCAGCCAATAGCGCTTGTTTCCTACATGCAGGACCCCAGGACTGACACACAGTCTCACTGAAGCCTTGACCCATTCATTTCCCAGAATGAGAGACTATCCATGTGGTCCTGCTTTTCCTCTTAGGCACCTTCCACAGGCACAAATATGGATCCAGCTCTTTCCTCCCATCTTACTCAGTAACTGGAGAAGGAAATGGTACCCTACTCCAGTGTTCTTGCCTGGAGAATCCCATGGACAGAGGAGCCTGATGAGATATAGGGACACAAAGAGTGGGCACGATTTAGTGACTGAGCATGCTCCCAGGTGCACTGGAGTCTTTCTTGCAGCCTTGGTTGTATGGGAGTTCTTCTGCCCTTTTCCAGTTTTCTATTGGAATTGTTATACATGTAGATATTTTTTTTTGATTGTAGTGGGAGGTGAGCTTCATATCCTCCCCTCCACTGTCTCATTTCCCCTTTTAGTTTGCTAAGTTTAGATTCCCTGGTTAGAGTTTTGATAGGGAAAGAATTTGAAACTGCCACTCAAAATACACTATCAGAAACTTAGTGGCTAGATGTCTTAATTTCTATAACTTTTTGAAAATCAGAGTTGATATATGCCCACATTTTTAACCAGGAATGTTTTATTTAAACTTTAGCTTAATTTTTAATTATTTCAATTATTTTATCTCCTTATTAATTCATTTAACAGATCATTGGACTACCTACTGTGTATCAGGTATTGCACTAAATTTTGGGACATGTAGAAAAAAGAGTCACACATCATGTGTATTCTCTCCTGGACTCCACTATGCTACACTGCAGAGATAGAGGTGACTTAAGATATAATTCCTGCCTTCATGTGTATGTATAGACTATGTGAGGAAAGAGAATGTAAGGAAATATAAGGGATCACTGGCTAAGTTCTGGCAATAAGGTAACATCTAAGACATCCAGGAGATGAAGAAGGTTAACTGAGCTAAACCATTCAGATGAGACTATAAACAGAAGAAGAGAGAGGGTTGAAGTTATTCAAGTACAGTTGATGGGGCTCTGGATGTGATCGTATATTCTGTGCTATGAATATATACACACAGATAAAGAAAAATAAGCTAGTGTTGAGTGCTTGTTTATATGATTAGCCCAGATCCAAAACATACAGGGCACACATGAATCATAAAAGATATATTCATTTATATATAAGGATTGAAACTTTGTGGTGTCAAGAATAACATGCATGAAATAATTGGAAAACAATTACAGGATAGCAAGTGATTAGCTGCTAAATAGCGTGACTAATTCTAATGTTTTGTATGAATTACTGGAGAATAGGAAGGCTAGAGAGATGTTTGCTTTCATACATGGGGTGTAAGCTCTTCTGAGGTATGAAACCAGTTGATTTGTTATTCTTTTACAAATAACTGATAAATATAATATCAGATATATAAGATACTATACTCTCTGAGCTTATAATTTTATAACATTTTATCCCTATAAATTTTCCTATAGGGTATGTAGTACATGTTTCAATGTCTGCTAACATTGAATTTTTGAAAGAATTAGCTAGTACTGTGTAACTTTAAAACGTATGGATTGACCCAACATAGATCAGTCTTTTTAAGGATCAAAACTGACAACCTGCTTGGAGAGTACAGAAGAATACAGAAAGATTTCCCATGAGAACATCTGAAAAAGATGCCAAGAAGTGTAAATGCATGTAGCTCTGGATACTGAGCATGGAGTAAAGAGGTCAACAAGCATAGGACAAGGGGGTGTCCTCTCTTTTAGCATTTGCTAACACCCACAGTGTCACATCCTTCATCTGAATTTCCAACTTCAGTGACCTCTGCCACCCTGTTGCTTTATAAGTGTCTACTTCAATCACATGACAGGCAATTTAGAATTTTTGTAATTATCTAAGGATTAGCAGTGGAGTAGGCTTTGTTAGTTCCCAATTGAAGGCTCAATTTTAGAGCCATAATTGGAAGGATTTCCAGTAATTTGTGGCCATTGTATCTAGTGGAAGGAACAGAGGTAATTTTTGTTACTTCATTCCTTTGTTAGGTCTCTATAATCCACATTTGACAGGGGTATGAGATAATCTCTGGAAATGTGCGTCATGGACAAGGTTTTTATTTGTGGCATATCTGCAAGGAGGCTGGAAGTGTCCTGTCTTTCTACTTGTTTACCTTCTCTGAGAATTATCAGTCACTAGCACTTTTCATACTATAAGTCAAAGCCATTGTGTGTCAGCATGAACTGGTGAAAATAAGTTTTGTCTGAAATTAACCAGTCTATGTATTTTTTCAATTTGTGATTGAGTTATTAAATAACTGATGATTGAATTAGTATAAATGATCAAAATTAAATGATAAATCGTGTCTGTGTTATGGTGTGGCTTCTGAAGACTCTTGCAAAGGCTTTTGCTTTCTTTGTCTAGGATCAGAACCAAATGTTCTGACTCCCTAGTGGCTTAGATGGTAAAGAATCTGCTTGCAATGCAGGAGACCCAGGTTTGATACCTTGGTTGGGAAGATCCACTGGAGCAGGAAGTGGCAACCCCCCTACCCCCCAGTATTCTTGCCCAGAAAAGCTCATGGAGTGGATGGAGGAACCTGCTGGGCTGTAGTCCACGGGGTCACAAGAGTTGGACACAGCTAAGTGGCTAATATTTTCACTTTCCACATACAAAACCAAGTGAGACAGAATCCTCCAATTCTTTTGGATGCTACTAAGAAAACACTGATACTGAGGCAAACATATGTGGATATGCATCTATTTGAATAGATGCATGTATGATACTGATAGCTACGAGTCTTTGTTAAGTCAATGAAAGATTAACTTCATACATTTATGGATGAACTTTGATGCGGCCAATATTCTAGTCTTTCTGGAAGACAAGGGATAAAAGAAGTGATAACATATTTCTCCTATTTTCACTAATTTGCTTGCGTGCCAATTGGAGGTAGAATAGCAATTAAAAAAAGCTTTTTGTTTAGCAGTTTCAGATGTAAACCATTTAATTTCAAATTGACGAATAACCAATAGGACCATTCATTAATTTTCTATAGAAACAGGCCTTGTAAATCTGAGGTACCAGAATCACAGGGCCTAAACCTTAGTCTTGATTCTGGTATAATATTAAGCTACCTTTTGTTTGTACATCTATAAAATGTAGGAGTTGGGCTATATAGTAAAGTTCATAAAATCCTTCAGAGGTGTGCTAGATTTTAATGAGTTCTATTTCCTTTCACAAAAATAGGAGCTTCATCACAGAAGGAAACGGGGAATAATTTTACTGTGAGTGAAAAATCATGGTCTAATGTGAACATAGTTTGAGACAGACTTTGGGTTTAACATGCGACTGTTTTTCTTCTTTAATACTTAAATATGCTGGGTGATAAACTATATGTTACAAATAGTTGAACAGTGATAGTGACCAGTAACTAGCATAATAACCATCAAAGATTTGTTTTATTTCATTACTCTTTAATAAGCTATATTTTAAAAATTCCTGTTCTCTTCTTAATCATTTCAATCGCTTCTGAAGACTCTTGCAAAGGCTTTTGCTTTCTTTGTCTAGGATCAGAACCAAATGTTCTGACTCCCTAGTGGCTTAGATGGTAAAGAATCTGCTTGCAATGCAGGAGACCCAGGTTTGATACCTTGGTTGGGAAGATCCACTGGAGCAGGAAGTGGCAACCCCCCTACCCCCCAGTATTCTTGCCCAGAAAAGCTCATGGAGTGGATGGAGGAACCTGCTGGGCTGTAGTCCACGGGGTCACAAGAGTTGGACACAGCTAAGTGGCTAATATTTTCACTTTCCACATACAAAACCAAGTGAGACAGAATCCTCCAATTCTTTTGGATGCTACTAAGAAAACACTGATACTGAGGCAAACATATGTGGATATGCATCTATTTGAATAGATGCATGTATGATACTGATAGCTACGAGTCTTTGTTAAGTCAATGAAAGATTAACTTCATACATTTATGGATGAACTTTGATGCGGCCAATATTCTAGTCTTTCTGGAAGACAAGGGATAAAAGAAGTGATAACATATTTCTCCTATTTTCACTAATTTGCTTGCGTGCCAATTGGAGGTAGAATAGCAATTAAAAAAAGCTTTTTGTTTAGCAGTTTCAGATGTAAACCATTTAATTTCAAATTGACGAATAACCAATAGGACCATTCATTAATTTTCTATAGAAACAGGCCTTGTAAATCTGAGGTACCAGAATCACAGGGCCTAAACCTTAGTCTTGATTCTGGTATAATATTAAGCTACCTTTTGTTTGTACATCTATAAAATGTAGGAGTTGGGCTATATAGTAAAGTTCATAAAATCCTTCAGAGGTGTGCTAGATTTTAATGAGTTCTATTTCCTTTCACAAAAATAGGAGCTTCATCACAGAAGGAAACGGGGAATAATTTTACTGTGAGTGAAAAATCATGGTCTAATGTGAACATAGTTTGAGACAGACTTTGGGTTTAACATGCGACTGTTTTTCTTCTTTAATACTTAAATATGCTGGGTGATAAACTATATGTTACAAATAGTTGAACAGTGATAGTGACCAGTAACTAGCATAATAACCATCAAAGATTTGTTTTATTTCATTACTCTTTAATAAGCTATATTTTAAAAATTCCTGTTCACTTCTTAATCATTTCAATCATTTTTAAAATAAATTCTAGAATTCCACCAACATGAAATGCCTGACAACCACTGCTATAAAGGATTTTAAGATCTCTTTAAAGTTCTTGAATTTGATGATGCTACGTGTAGCCAGTACAAACAAAAAGTATCACCAGTGAAGGCAAAAGACGTTCTCACGTAATTTTAGCATCTAAGAGATTTCATTGCCAGTGTGTCTACACTGAAAGAAGTGTTCCGTGGGAAATACTTCAGAAAGAAAGGGTATGACAAAGGATGGAAGCTTGAATGCACAAAAGAAGTAAAGAGCACAGAAAATGGTAGCTCTGAGGATAAATACATATTTTTATTTTCAGTCTTTCTAAATGTTAAACCAAAAAACATGTAATAATGTGTTGTGCTTTATAATACATGTCCAAGTAAAATGTATATATCCAATAATGTTCTGTTGCAGTAGTTTAATATACCTGAAGTGTTATATCCATTGAAGATGGACTTTGATAAGTTAAAAATGAATTTTGTAAACCCTAGAACAAACACTAGACTATTATTAATGTGATTCCAATGGTGCAGTCATGAAAAAAGAAGGAAAAACTAGAAACCAAAATAAGTCTTTCTTTAAAAGAAGGGACAGGTAGGTCAAAGAAACAACTGGCAAACTCAAAAATTTAAATCCTAATATCAATAATCTAATGAACTGTAAGTGGCCAAAACCCTAAATAGAAAGCAGAGATTGTCAGATTAGGCAGAAATACAGGATACCTCTATACTACTTACCAACCCCCCCTCACACACTGTAAATACAATGAAACAAATTAAAAGTAAAAAGATAGAAAAAAAAGATACACTTTGCAAGTGCTAAACTGAATGGAAATGTCTTTTAATATCACACAAAGCAGACTTTATAATAAGGAATATTATTAGGATCTAAAAAAAGAAAAAATATATAATGATAATGTTATCAATGCATCAAAAAGATGCAACTGTCTCAAATACATAGGCACCCATGAAAATGCTTCAGATTATTTCAAAATTGATATAAAAAAATCTCTAACAAGTGAATCCACAAATATAGTTGGAGATTTTAGCACTTTCTTACTAGCTGATAGAACAAATAGAAAATCATGTACATAAGACCTGAGCAGTCCTGTTAAACAGCTTTGATAAATTTATATGACACTCCATATGAGAGTCATATATTTTCTTTTTGAATGCAAAGGGAGCTTTCACCAAGATAGAGCACATTTTTTGGGCTGTAACAAAAATCTTACCAATTAAAAATAAAATCATAAATGTTTTATGTTTACAGTGAAGTTAAAATAGAAATCAGTAACAGAAGTAAACTTGAAACATCTCTTTGGAAATTAAACGCTTTTCTTCTTTTTTAGCCCATGTGTCAAAATTCACATAACAATGTCTTGAATTAGGTAAAAATGAAATGCAGCATACCAGAAATTATAGACTATGGCTAAAGCAATGCTTAGAGCTATATGTTTATGCTTATTAAAAATCTAAAATTCTCACATTAGGTGTCACCTTAAGAAGCTGAAAAAAGTAAAGAGAACAGAAAGAGGAAAATACTACTCAGAAATCAATGACATTATCAACTGAATGAGAGTTTTTAAATCAATGAAATAAAAAGCTTGTACATAGAAAAGATTGATGCAATTAAGGCAGTCATGAAAAAAGAAGGAAAAACTAGAAACCAAAATAAGTCTTTCTTTAAAAGAAGGGACAGGTAGGTCAAAGAAACAACTGGCAAACTCAAAAATTTAAATCCTAATATCAATAATCTAATGAACTGTAAGTGGCCAAAACCCTAAATAGAAAGCAGAGATTGTCAGATTAGGCAGAAATACAGGATACCTCTATACTACTTACCAACCCCCCCTCACACACTGTAAATACAATGAAACAAATTAAAAGTAAAAAGATAGAAAAAAAAGATACACTTTGCAAGTGCTAAACTGAATGGAAATGTCTTTTAATATCACACAAAGCAGACTTTATAATAAGGAATATTATTAGGATCTAAAAAAGAAAAAATATATAATGATAATGTTATCAATGCATCAAAAAGATGCAACTGTCTCAAATACATAGGCACCCATGAAAATGCTTCAGATTATTTCAAAATTGATATAAAAAAATCTCTAACAAGTGAATCCACAAATATAGTTGGAGATTTTAGCACTTTCTTACTAGCTGATAGAACAAATAGAAAATCATGTACATAAGACCTGAGCAGTCCTGTTAAACAGCTTTGATAAATTTATATGACACTCCATATGAGAGTCATATATTTTCTTTTTGAATGCAAAGGGAGCTTTCACCAAGATAGAGCACATTTTTTGGGCTGTAACAAAAATCTTACCAATTAAAAATAAAATCATAAATGTTTTATGTTTACAGTGAAGTTAAAATAGAAATCAGTAACAGAAGTAAACTTGAAACATCTCTTTGGAAATTAAACGCTTTTCTTCTTTTTTAGCCCATGTGTCAAAATTCACATAACAATGTCTTGAATTAGGTAAAAATGAAATGCAGCATACCAGAAATTATAGACTATGGCTAAAGCAATGCTTAGAGCTATATGTTTATGCTTATTAAAAATCTAAAATTCTCACATTAGGTGTCACCTTAAGAAGCTGAAAAAAGTAAAGAGAACAGAAAGAGGAAAATACTACTCAGAAATCAATGACATTATCAACTGAATGAGAGTTTTTAAATCAATGAAATAAAAAGCTTGTACATAGAAAAGATTGATGCAATTAATGAACCAGTAGCCAGAAAAAAAATTTACCAATACCTGAAATTGGAAAGAATATAGTACAGATTTGCTTCTTAAGCAAAGGCAGGAGTGCTTACTATAGACTATAATAAAGGTAATGTTTGCTCTGTGCTTATTATTCATAATCAAAATAGATTCTGGACTCTAAGCTCAGGATCACTCTCCTATAACTTTACTCAGTTTAGCCAGGTAACTATCTAAAACTGACCTCACCAACACTCAGCACCTCATCCAGCTGAGTCGTGGAAACTCAGAAACGGAACACCATGATCCTTTTGTGCTGTTCATGGGTGATAGTACAAGATAATTTAGCCACATATTCATTCTGCTGCTATTCTGTGCTATTTCTCTTCTAATTCTTCATTTTGGTGTCTTCCCTATGGGAACCAATTTAGTTTTTTTTTTTTTTTTAACAAACATTTATTTATTTATTTATTTATTTATTTCTTTTGGCGGAGGTGGGGAGGGAGGGGGGTGGGCAGGCCACTTCCACTGGTCTTTCGTTTGTCTAGTTTCATCCATCTTTGTTCTTTGGCCCATGTGGGCCTCCCATTGCGTTGGCATCTTTTGTGGCAGAGCACCGGCTCTGGGCGCATGCGCTCCAGAGCTCCGGCTCGGTAATTGGACACATCGGTCCAGCCGCTCCGCGGCACGTGGGATCTTCCAGGCCAGGGATCGAACCGGCGTCCCTTGCACTGCAAGGCGGTGTCCTTACCCACTGGACCACCAGGGAAGCCCCACCAATTTAGTTTTAAACAGATTTCCTCACTTTCTTCAAAGTCATTGACTTAACATACCTGGCTGTTTTCCAAAGACCCAACTTCATTTTCATATGCTGTAGAAGACACATTTCGTATCCCCATAATATCCCCATATATTGAGATCTAGGAATGATCTTGGAATTTAAATTCCTTCTAGACCATGACTTTTCTGTAGCCAACACAGTAATTCTTCCTCTTCTGTAATGTATATCACCCTGCTGTAGCAGTATTTCTCTGACAAACTCCTGATCATTCCAAAGCCCCTTATTTTATGCTGTTGAGAACTTTGGTTGGAGCCAGTTTTCCATTCTTCATTACTGCCAGTCTCTATGGCAGTTTTAATACTCATATTGCTTCTGTAAACCGATCCAGTGGCTTGACCTTACCCATCTGAGAACACCCATCATGCTTCAGAGATGTTGCCTCAATCTGGGCTATATTTTACCTGGAGAAATGCAGTACACTTGGAATCATCTAAATATATAATATATCGATATCCAAAGATTCAACTCTCCAAGGTTTTCCTTACTTTTTTTCTACTTAAAGCTATCCACTGACCTTGTTGAGACATCTCTTCCCATCTTTTGCTTTCTTACAGTTTATGGTTGTCTTTGTATTTTTTCCTCTTCTGGTATAGCCTCATGGTGAGTCTGGAACCATTCTTTGGATGGTCTGTTCTTCAGTGTCCCTTGGGTTATTGGACAGGAGAGTCTTCTCTCGTTTTGCCTTATGATGTGCTACTTTTACAGTCGCAGTAGCATGTGGCAGATTTCATGTGTTTCCCTTGTCTCTTCTATAGGGATGTAACCAAGGCCAGGCCAAAGGTTTTGTCTCTTTTTTCTTTTTTCATGTATTTCCAGAACCTAGAATGGTTCAAGGACCATATTCATGACTGAAAGAATAGTTAATAAGTGAATTAAGAAGGTTATGGAATGAAGGATCTTGGTTTATCCCAACATTTATTAGTCTGTAGGCTGAGGTGTCAGAACGAGGTCAAGATGACTCAAAGGTCTTTTCCTTGGGGAAGTGAGTGAGCCTAGGGGAGAGTTATAAAGAAGAGTGATCAGCTCTGAATTCAATATATCAATCACAAGTATGTGGTTGTGTCTCCTTGGCTTGCTCCTTGAGAAAATTGAAGCAGTTAATTGAAGGTAAGTGACATGATGAATTTCACCTATTCTGCCAGCTACAGAGTACAGATTAGAAACCTGAGTCTTGTTGCAAATTTATTGCCTTGAGCCTTTAGCTGAACCGCTGAACCTGAAAATGTTTTTTCCTCCCAATACCATCATATTCCTAATTTGGAAAAAGCAGATAAAAACATTTCTTTCAAATAGCACATAAACCCTCCTCCAATTTTTGACCCCAAACAAATATTCTTTACCAGTGGGTCAATAACTAGAGAGGTGGGAGAAAGAGAACCAGATTTGAAATCAGAAGTTCTCTGTCTTTCCCCTTCTAGTGTATAATTTTGGTCAAGTCCCACATTTTCCTCAAACTAATTTGTAAACGAGAACGCAATTTTATGGGTGGATTATAAATATCAATAGATAGCATGAGAATAGAGATTAGAACACTGAAAATTGGTTATACAAATCTGAATTTTTATATGTTTATCTAATTTTGGTAAACGGGAAGAACCGCAATTTTACTAGGATTGATCTTTTGCTTTCTTACAGTTTATGGTTGTCTTTGTATTTTTTCCTCTTCTGGTATAGCCTCATGGTGAGTCTGGAACCATTCTTTGGATGGTCTGTTCTTCAGTGTCCCTTGGGTTATTGGACAGGAGAGTCTTCTCTCGTTTTGCCTTATGATGTGCTACTTTTACAGTCGCAGTAGCATGTGGCAGATTTCATGTGTTTCCCTTGTCTCTTCTATAGGGATGTAACCAAGGCCAGGCCAAAGGTTTTGTCTCTTTTTTCTTTTTTCATGTATTTCCAGAACCTAGAATGGTTCAAGGACCATATTCATGACTGAAAGAATAGTTAATAAGTGAATTAAGAAGGTTATGGAATGAAGGATCTTGGTTTATCCCAACATTTATTAGTCTGTAGGCTGAGGTGTCAGAACGAGGTCAAGATGACTCAAAGGTCTTTTCCTTGGGGAAGTGAGTGAGCCTAGGGGAGAGTTATAAAGAAGAGTGATCAGCTCTGAATTCAATATATCAATCACAAGTATGTGGTTGTGTCTCCTTGGCTTGCTCCTTGAGAAAATTGAAGCAGTTAATTGAAGGTAAGTGACATGATGAATTTCACCTATTCTGCCAGCTACAGAGTACAGATTAGAAACCTGAGTCTTGTTGCAAATTTATTGCCTTGAGCCTTTAGCTGAACCGCTGAACCTGAAAATGTTTTTTCCTCCCAATACCATCATATTCCTAATTTGGAAAAAGCAGATAAAAACATTTCTTTCAAATAGCACATAAACCCTCCTCCAATTTTTGACCCCAAACAAATATTCTTTACCAGTGGGTCAATAACTAGAGAGGTGGGAGAAAGAGAACCAGATTTGAAATCAGAAGTTCTCTGTCTTTCCCCTTCTAGTGTATAATTTTGGTCAAGTCCCACATTTTCCTCAAACTAATTTGTAAACGAGAACGCAATTTTATGGGTGGATTATAAATATCAATAGATAGCATGAGAATAGAGATTAGAACACTGAAAATTGGTTATACAAATCTGAATTTTTTTATATGTTTATCATATAGTTCGCATTTTATAAGGGTGAAGAGCATACAGTGTAGTAATTGATTTTACAGGACAGAGTTTTTCTCCTGAGATTTATACATTTTCATCTATTTCACACTTAGCAGATTTGATATTTTGTCTTGCTAGTATTGAATGTGTCTATTTTCTGCCCTTCTTTTTTTGTTTGAATTAATTTGTATTTATAGAATAGAAACATTGTGGCAAAAGTAAAAATATATTAACATTTTTCTTTTTAAGTGAAATATAGTCAGCATACAGTATTTAGTTTCAGGCACACGATGTAGTGATTTGACATTTATATACCTTAAAAATTGACCACCAAAGTAAATCTAGTAATTGTCTGTCACCAAAGTTATGGTATTAAGTGTATTCCCTATATTTTAGCTTATATCCCTGTGGCTTATTTTATAATGGAAAATGTGTATCTTTTAATTCTCTTTGTCCATTCCCCCATCCCTACCCTGGTCCCCAGCTCTGAGGATTACCAGTATGTTGTTTTATCTTTGAATCTACTGCTATTTTCTTTTTTGTTTGTTTTCTAGATACTACATATAAATGAAATCACATGGAATTTGTCATTTTCTGACTTGAATACCCTCTGTGCCCATTTATATTATTGTCAATGGCAAGATCCCATTCCTTTTTATGTCTGAGTAATGTTTCATTGTATCTGTGTGTCTATTTTTCTTTATCCATTCATCTGTTGATGGAAACCTAGATTACTTGCATATTTTGGCTATTGTAACTAATGGTGTGATTAGTAGAATATGTGCCTACATCTTTTTGAATGAGTGTTTTCATTTTCTTCAGATAATTTTTCAAGTAGACTTGCTAGATTATCCTATATTCTAGTTTTTTAAAATTTATTTTATATTGGTGTATAGTTGATTAATAATGTTAATTTTAGGGTTACAGTAAAGAGATTCAGTTGTATGTATACATGGATCTATTCTTTTTCAAATTCTTTTCTCATTTAGTTTAAATAATATTGAGTAGATTTCCCTGTGCTATATAGTAAGTAGGCCCTTGTTGCTTATCTGTTTGAGTATAGCTGTGTGTATATGTTAATCCCAAGCTTCCTTGAAAAACCTTCATACTTTTTCCCCATTATCATTACCAATTTATATTTCCACCACTAGGATTTGGATTCCCTTTTCTCCATAATACTTTTCCAATACTTACTATTTTTGCTTTTGTTAAAATAGCTGACATGATTTCTCATTATGGTTTTGATTTGCATTTTCATGATGATTAACAATTTTGAACATCTTTTCGTGTATCTGTTGACCATCTACATATCTTCCTGTCCTAAAATGTCTGTTTAGGTCCTCTGTCCATTTCTTAATTGGACAATTTCTCTTCATAGTGAATTATGTGGTTTCTTTATGTAATTTGGATATCAATCCCTTATCAGATATAGGAGATCTTGCAAATATCTTTTCCTGTTCAGTAGGTAAATTGTCCCTATTGGTTATGAGTTTATTTGAAACTTGAAGTAGCTATTGTTACTGTTTTTCTCTTTAACCTTTATGTTAAACACCCATACCTAACTGTTTAACAATATATCCTGATACAGAATTGCAGTTTTCTGATGCTATATGTCTATTTATTATATAACTCCCAGTTTTGCATGCCTTTGTGCTTTCATTTCAGGTGGAAGGGCCCCTTTTGGGATTAATTGTAAGGCTGGTCTGTTGGTGATTAACTCCCTTGACACTTGAGTGTCTCAGAAATCCTTTGTTTTTCTTTCATTTGTGAAGGGTAACTTTGCTGGATAGGGTATTCTTGGCTGACAGTTTTCATTTTTTCAATATTTTGAGTATTTTATTCCACTCTCTCCTAGCTTTGAGGGTTTCTGCTATGAAATATACTAATGATAACCTAACAGGATTTCCTTTGAAATTAACCATCTATTTTCCCATGGCTGCCTTTAAACTTCGTTGTCATTGACTTTTGACAGTTTTAATATAATATATCTTGGAGAAGATCGTTTTGTGTTGAGATGATTAGGTATTTCTTACCCTCATGGATTTGTCTATCCATTTTCTTCCCCAGGTTGGAAGTAACTGATCCTTTTTCCCTGTGCTATATAGTAAGTAGGCCCTTGTTGCTTATCTGTTTGAGTATAGCTGTGTGTATATGTTAATCCCAAGCTTCCTTGAAAAACCTTCATACTTTTTCCCCATTATCATTACCAATTTATATTTCCACCACTAGGATTTGGATTCCCTTTTCTCCATAATACTTTTCCAATACTTACTATTTTTGCTTTTGTTAAAATAGCTGACATGATTTCTCATTATGGTTTTGATTTGCATTTTCATGATGATTAACAATTTTGAACATCTTTTCGTGTATCTGTTGACCATCTACATATCTTCCTGTCCTAAAATGTCTGTTTAGGTCCTCTGTCCATTTCTTAATTGGACAATTTCTCTTCATAGTGAATTATGTGGTTTCTTTATGTAATTTGGATATCAATCCCTTATCAGATATAGGAGATCTTGCAAATATCTTTTCCTGTTCAGTAGGTAAATTGTCCCTATTGGTTATGAGTTTATTTGAAACTTGAAGTAGCTATTGTTACTGTTTTTCTCTTTAACCTTTATGTTAAACACCCATACCTAACTGTTTAACAATATATCCTGATACAGAATTGCAGTTTTCTGATGCTATATGTCTATTTATTATATAACTCCCAGTTTTGCATGCCTTTGTGCTTTCATTTCAGGTGGAAGGGCCCCTTTTGGGATTAATTGTAAGGCTGGTCTGTTGGTGATTAACTCCCTTGACACTTGAGTGTCTCAGAAATCCTTTGTTTTTCTTTCATTTGTGAAGGGTAACTTTGCTGGATAGGGTATTCTTGGCTGACAGTTTTCATTTTTTCAATATTTTGAGTATTTTATTCCACTCTCTCCTAGCTTTGAGGGTTTCTGCTATGAAATATACTAATGATAACCTAACAGGATTTCCTTTGAAATTAACCATCTATTTTCCCATGGCTGCCTTTAAACTTCGTTGTCATTGACTTTTGACAGTTTTAATATAATATATCTTGGAGAAGATCGTTTTGTGTTGAGATGATTAGGTATTTCTTACCCTCATGGATTTGTCTATCCATTTTCTTCCCCAGGTTTGGGGAATTCTCAGCTATTATATTCTTGAATAAGCTCTGATCCCCTTGCCTTTTCTTCTCCTTTTGACATATCCATTATCCTTATGTTGCCCTTTCTACTGGAGTTGGATAGTTCTCATGGAATTTCTTCATTTTTTATATCTTCTTTCTCTCTTTTCTGACTATATAATTTCTAGACATCTATCTTTGAGCTCACCAATTCTTTCTTCTATATGGCCTGCTCTCTTCCCAATGCTTTCTAATGCATTCTTCATCTCATTTATTGAGTTCTTCTTTTTGGTTCTTCTTTAGACTTTCAGTGTCTTTGAAGTTTTCCTTCTGTTCATTCATTTTATTTCTGAGCTCATTAACTACTTTCCTGAATTTTCTTGTAGCTTGTGGAGTTTATTCTTGACAACTATTTTGAATTCTCTGTCGATTAGATCACAGTATTTTGTGACTTTGATTTCTAGAGAATTGTCATTTTCTTTTTGTGATCATGTGTTACTGTGATTTTTCCTGCTGTGTGATGAGTTGTCCCTCTGCTGGCATTTGAAGAAGTGAACACCTTTCTTCAGGTAAATCTTTTTTTATTACTTGCTTCCAACAATGCAACAGACTGGTAGTTAGAAACATTTCTTTTTGTTCTTCAGTAGGTGGCGGTATAGCACAAGTTTTTGTTTGTCTTACCTGAGCTGCCTTTGACTATCTGTAAAAATCAGCACTTTCTGCCCTTCATGGTCCCTGTCAGAGGTGCTGTCTAAGGCCCTCCTTATCACTGCTGGTGCCTCTGGAATGCTAGGGCCTCGGTACTTAGTGTTAGTGTTGCTGACCACTGGGGTGGCTGCCTGGGGGCACTGAATGACGGGCACCGCCACTGTATCTGGAGATTCTTGGGTCTCAGGCAGTGCCATTGTTAGTGAGGATAAGTGCGAGCTGGACTTGCAGGTGCCTCTGCCGCTTTCGGTGTTGTCCAGTTACCATGTGCCTCTGCAGCTGCTCCAGGAAGCTAGAGTGGTACATGCCATTTCCCCTTGTTACTGAGGTCTGTGGGCCACTGGCTAAGCCACCCTGAGGAGGGGGTCAGTGTCATGGGCACGGCTTCTGCTGTTTCCCCAGTTCCACCTCCTCTGTGTGTTCTAGTACATCCACCTTCGAATAGACAGAGATGTGGACCTCTGTCCTATCCTGTTGTGATGAGCAGAGGAACCTTTCTTGAATTATAGATGTTTTACTGGTTGTAGATTTGAATGGCAGAGATAAAGGGAATGTTTCATATGACTATGTGCTCAATCCATCCTATGTCTTTTGGTTGGAACATTTTGTTCATTTACATGTAATTATTGATACATATATATTTATTGCCAATTATTGTTTTCCAGTTTTTTGGAGAACTTCTCTGTTCTGCTCTGCTCTTGTGAGTTGATCTCTTTATTTTTGGTACCTGTTAGAGGTTTATGGTTTGTGGTTACCATGAGGTTCATATATAACTACTTGTGTGTATAAGTATCTATTTTAAATGGATGGTTACTTAAGTTTAAGTGTCTTCTACAGCACTACATTTTTGCTCCCCGTCCCCATTTTATGTTTTTGATATCATAAATTGTTTTGCTGTCTTTGGTTTTTTTGTAACACTTAACTAATTATGTAACAATTTTGATAGCACTTAACTAATTACTTTGTGCTTATACTACTTCTGTCTTTTACGCTTCATACTAGCCTTATCGGTGTTGATGCTATGCTGTATGCTTACCTTAGTCATTGAAGACTTTTCTCTTTCATATTTATTTTAGTTATGGCCGTTTCTTTGCCATTTCCTCATGGTCCCTGTCAGAGGTGCTGTCTAAGGCCCTCCTTATCACTGCTGGTGCCTCTGGAATGCTAGGGCCTCGGTACTTAGTGTTAGTGTTGCTGACCACTGGGGTGGCTGCCTGGGGGCACTGAATGACGGGCACCGCCACTGTATCTGGAGATTCTTGGGTCTCAGGCAGTGCCATTGTTAGTGAGGATAAGTGCGAGCTGGACTTGCAGGTGCCTCTGCCGCTTTCGGTGTTGTCCAGTTACCATGTGCCTCTGCAGCTGCTCCAGGAAGCTAGAGTGGTACATGCCATTTCCCCTTGTTACTGAGGTCTGTGGGCCACTGGCTAAGCCACCCTGAGGAGGGGGTCAGTGTCATGGGCACGGCTTCTGCTGTTTCCCCAGTTCCACCTCCTCTGTGTGTTCTAGTACATCCACCTTCGAATAGACAGAGATGTGGACCTCTGTCCTATCCTGTTGTGATGAGCAGAGGAACCTTTCTTGAATTATAGATGTTTTACTGGTTGTAGATTTGAATGGCAGAGATAAAGGGAATGTTTCATATGACTATGTGCTCAATCCATCCTATGTCTTTTGGTTGGAACATTTTGTTCATTTACATGTAATTATTGATACATATATATTTATTGCCAATTATTGTTTTCCAGTTTTTTGGAGAACTTCTCTGTTCTGCTCTGCTCTTGTGAGTTGATCTCTTTATTTTTGGTACCTGTTAGAGGTTTATGGTTTGTGGTTACCATGAGGTTCATATATAACTACTTGTGTGTATAAGTATCTATTTTAAATGGATGGTTACTTAAGTTTAAGTGTCTTCTACAGCACTACATTTTTGCTCCCCGTCCCCATTTTATGTTTTTGATATCATAAATTGTTTTGCTGTCTTTGGTTTTTTTGTAACACTTAACTAATTATGTAACAATTTTGATAGCACTTAACTAATTACTTTGTGCTTATACTACTTCTGTCTTTTACGCTTCATACTAGCCTTATCGGTGTTGATGCTATGCTGTATGCTTACCTTAGTCATTGAAGACTTTTCTCTTTCATATTTATTTTAGTTATGGCCGTTTCTTTGCCATTGAAGAAAGTCCTTCCAACATTCCTTTTTTTTTTTTAAGGGGGGATTCAACTTTTATTGGTCCTTTATTAATTTTCATACATCCTTAATCTTTGCCTATGTGGGCCTCCCATTGCAGTGGCCTCTTTTGGTGCTTAGCCCCAGCTCTGAGTGCATGTGCCCCAGAGCGCTGGCTCCTAATTGGACATGCCGGTCCAGCGCTTCCACGGCACGTGGGACCTTCCCCGGCCAGGGATCGAACCAGAGCCCCTTGCACTGCAAGGTGGACTCTCTACCCACTGGACCACCAGGGAAGCCCCCAACATTTCTTATAAACTTAGTTTCATGGTGATTAATTCCTATAGTTTTCACTTATGTAGGGAACTCGTTCTCTCCCTCCATTTTGAACGAAGACCTTGCTGACTAGAGTTTTCCTTTCTATGAGTTTTTATTTTAGTGGCTTAAAAATACTATGTCAATCCCTTTCAGCCTGTAAAGCTTCTGCTGAAAAAGCAGCTGATCCTCTCTGTGGGGTGAGGGGGCTCCCTTGACATAACTGTTTGTGTTTCTCTTGCTGATTTTAAGACTCTCTCTGGAACTTTTCACAGGTTAATCACTAAGGTGTCCTGGCATTTGTTTCTTTGGATTCACCTTGGTTGGAATCTTCTGTGCTTTCTGGACTTGGATGTCTGTGTCCTGCACCAGGTTACAGAAGCAATCAGCCATTATTTCTTCAAACAAATCTTCTTTCTCTTTCTTTTTCTCTTCTATGGAATCATTATAATGTGAGCGTACTTAATGTTGTCCCAGAGGTGCCTTAAACTAACTTCAATTCTAAACATTAATTTTTCTTATTACCTGTCCTGATTGGGTGGTTTCAGGCACATTGTCTTCCAGATCACCGATCTGTCCTTCTGCATTCTCTGTCCTGCATCTTTCTGCATACTCTTGATTCATTCTAGTGTATTTTTCAGGGCTTCCCTGGTAGCTCAGCTGGAAAAACAAATCTGCCTGCAATGTAGAAGACCCTGGTTCAGTTCATGGGCTGGGAAGATGCCCTGGAGAAAGGATAGGCTACCCACTCCAGTATTCTTGGTCTTTCCTGGTGACTCAGACATTAAAGTATCTGCCTGCAATGAGGGGAGACCTGGATTCAATCCTAGGGTTAGGGAGAGCCCCCTGGAGGAGGGCAGGACAACCCAGTCCAGTATTCTTGCCTGGAGAATTCCATGGATAGAGGAGCCATGGGGTCACAAACTCAGACATGACTGGGTGACTAAGCACAGCATGGTGTAGTTTTCATTTCAGTTATTATGTTCTTCATTTCTGATTAGTTCTTTTTTATATTTTCTCTTTGTTGATTTCTCCCTGAGTTCCTATGTTTTTCTAAGCTAATGAGCAAATTTATGACTGTCATCTTGAATACTTTCTCTTCTAAATTGCTTGTCTTTGTTTAGTTTGACTCTTTTCTGAGGTTTTGTCTTGTTCTTCTGTTTGGAAGGTATTCCTTTGTTTCCTCATTTTTCCTAAATCTGTTTTTTTTTTTTTTTCTATGTGTTCAGCGTATCAGCTATGTCTCTCAGTCTTGAGAGAGTGGTCTGAAGATGAAGATGTCCTGTAGTGTCCAGCAATACAGTCTCTCTTGGTCACTTGAGCCAGGGATTCCACGATGTCCTCTGAATGGGCTGCATGTGCCCACCTATCATAGTTGGGCCTTGGTTGCTATGGTTACACTGGTGGGTGGAATTAGCCCTGAGATCAACTGGCTCTGAGACCTGGCTGCGACTGTCGCAGACATACTAGTGTACAGGGCTAATCCCTCACCCAGGGTTGTCCTACATGGGACAGATTGTACATGTGCTCTTTCTGGCCATGGGCACCTGCTGTGTAGAGCAGGACTGGACCTTTGGAGCAAGAGCTACTTTGGAGAGGCACTAATGTCACTGGGGCTGCCCACAGGGTTAAACAATAGAAATATGAGTATTAAAATAACATTTAAGTCTATAGTAGATGAAAAAGGATCAGTATGAAATACAGCATTCAGAAGGAGGAATTATTATTAGAGGATGAGATGACCAGCAAGTAATAGTTACAACAGTGTCCTGGGTTTAGAAAGTTGAGCAGTATGTACAGTTGTGTTATACAAGCTAAATCTCAGATTTCTTGTGAAAGTTGGAGTGCATGATTTATAATGTTTTTCAACTTTAAAAAGCCTGTGAATATGTTTTTTGGGGAGAAAAGAAAATGAGGGGACATTCCTTTAAGTAAATATATACATATAAAAGTTCAAAGATGAGGTGGTAGGATTATATTTTCTTTAAAAGGGTGGTGCTGGATAAACTGTGTCTGTACATACATGATACTGTGTGTTTTGTTTTTTGTTTTTGCCACTTATATTGGTCTTTCATTTATATATTTTTATCCATCTTTGTTCTTTGGCCTGTGCAGGCCTTCCATCGCAGTGGCCTCTCTCGTCGCAGAGTACCAACTCTGGGTGCGTGCACTCCAGAGCTCCAGCTCGGTAGTTGGACACATTGGTCCAGCCGCTCCATGACACATGGGATCTTCCCAGGCCAGGGATCAAACCGGCACCACTTGCACTGCAGGACGGTGTCCTTACCCACTGGATCACCAGGGAAGCCCTGATACTGTGTCGCAGACATACTGTGATAATGTGATAGATAAATTCCAGGTATCCATTCCCCTCTTCTATATTAGTAGATACTTTATTTTGCTTAAGGTGTCCATGGGCCCAGTTAAAGCAACCTTTTCCTCAGACTCCTTTGAGGCCCCAGTGGGCCAAAGACCGTAATGAGGCTAATAAAATATCAGTAGAGGTTGCTAGATGAGGCTTTCCAGACAGTGTTTTTAAAAGAGAGAGACTCAGCAGAAGAGTACTCCTGTCATTTTCCCCTGTGATATTTTGCTTTCCTCCTCTTTTTAACCAGAACAATGCATCAGTGCTTGAGGTGAAACAACTATCCTGATGTCATGACAACAGAAGTCAACAACAAGGATGGTAGTGCAAGGACCTAGAACACCCAGGATCAGAGGTAGCCTCCTTGGCTGTCTTGCTATCCCAGATTATCTATGTGAAACAAATAAATCTGTGTTTTAGGTTTTTGTTTTTTAATGTTTATTTAGTTGATTACCCTGAGTCTTAGTTGTGACATGAAGGATCTTTGATCTTTGTTGCAGCATATGGAATCTAGTTCTAGTCACCGGGGATCAAACCAGGGTTCCCTGCATTGGGAGGGTAGAGTTTCCACTACTGAATCTCCAGGGAAGTCCCCAATCTGTGTGTTACACTACTGCAGTCGGTTTTTCTCTTAGGTACAACTGACCGTAATACTAACTAAACACACATTTCATATCATTTAATGACCATACAGTGTCTGCCCAAAGAGATTGCGCATAATTAAAATAGAAGTTCTGGGAGGTTGAACAGGTAAGTAATATCACAAAGCCAATGAGGTAATAGAGCTGGAATGTGGACTTTCAAGTGGAGGTTGCTGTCATTCCTGGTACAGCTGACAGGTAAAGAAATGATTATGCATGGCTAGAAAGCACTGTTGAGAAGATGCTCCACATTCCTCAAGGATGCTCTAGAGATTCAGGACAGTAGAGAAACTGGAGAATACCATTATCTCATCTGATCCTTTTCCTTGGCTAAGAAGACTGGCTAAAAAAGGCAATGTGGTTCTTAGAACCAAGAGAAAAAGTGATCACATGGCTCAGAAAATAGATCTGAGAAGGTATGTGCCTTCTTTTTCTCTCTGCCTCCTCTTTTCTAGAAATGGGAATGGACTGGAAATATAGGCTGGTCTTCTATAGACAAACAAGTACACTGAGCACCTAGGCAAAAGTTAGTAGGTGAAGATTTGTAAGTTTTCTAGTGAGTCCTGAAAAAATGGATCTAATTTGGATGAAAATTACGCACCTATCAACATTTCTGGAGTTTGAAATTGATTCTTTTACAAGTGATTCTAGACCATAGATGGAGGATAAACAAGAAATCAGTCCCAACAACTACACACATGAAAATAAAAATGGAAAGAAATTAGTGTAAGTTGTATAGGCCTTTAGTGATCTGCTTCACAGAACCACTGTGCGCTGATTCTAGGTTGAGAGTCAGTGAGATGGGATGTGTGGGCTCACCATGGAAGTAGGCGAAGTGAGAACAGGAGTATGCTGACACAGCTGCTTTTTCATAAGTGGTCCTTTAACACAGTCTCCAGGGCATCTCCCAAGTTTGACTTTTCTCTAAGTAGTGGATGTATAGGAAATTAATTGTGATGGATACATGAGTGAATCTCCTAGGAGTCAACGTAGATGATTGTGAATAATAAAGGTAGGCAAATCTATAATTAGAATGGTTGGTTATACATGCCTGTTGTCCTGGTGTAATTATTAATATCCACTCATTTTACTTTCAGAAGTTCATACTTTGGATAGTCAGTAATTTGATCACCATTTGTAAGCATACATAAAAATGTAAGGCATCATTTTAGATTTTTGTTTTTTTAAAGCATGTATGTCAGGCATAGAGGTGCACAGCTCAGATTTTCCATTGAGAGAAGACATGCTGTCCAGATGTCAGATAAAAATGTCCTTAACTGACAAGCTCTCTTTGTCAGAATCCTCCAGAGTTTTTAGTGTGCTTTGAGAAGCCCTCAGCCAGTGGCTGAGCAGGGCAGTTGTAGCTGAAGTCATACCTTCTCAGGCTGGCCCCCATCAGTAACTCAGTGTAATGGTGGGACAAAGCACTCCCATCCAGCCCAGGACTCCCATGACAGACAGAGCTTGACACCAGAGGTCCCTGTGGGTTTGATTTTGTCAAGCATGCATCATGATCTACCAGATCTTCTCCTAGTCCTTTTCTTATTCTAGGAAATCTTTTGTATACTTGTCTCAGAAAATGTTCCCAGACAACCCAGTCTCCTAATCTGTAACACGTTTAAGTTATATTCAGTTATGAGCTGGGAATGGAGCAACATCAAACTATTTTAAAGAATACAACAGTTTGAGTCAGTTCAGTTGCTCAGTCATGTCTGACTCTTGGTGATCACATGGACTGTGGCACACCAAGATTTCCTATCCGTCTCCATCCCCCAGAGCTAGCTCAGACTCATGTCTGTTGACTCAGTGGTGCTATCCAACCATCTTGTCCTCTGTCACCCACTTCTCCTTCTGCCTTCTATTTTGCCCAACATCGGGGTCTCTTCTAGTGAGTCATCTCTTTGCCTCAGGTGGCCAAAGTATTGTAGCTTCAGCATCAGTCCTTACAGTGAATATTCAGGTTGATTTCCTTTAGGATTGACTGGTTTGACCTCCTTACAGTCTAAGAGGCTCTCAAGAGTCTTCTCCAAAACCCACAACACAAAAGGCATCCATGTTTTTAGAGTATGGAAAGGAAAAAAGTTCAAATCAAATGTCAAATTATTAAATGTGATGTAGTTTAAAGATCAAGGTATCATGTTCCATGGGCATCTAGCAGTGAACCAGCCTGATGGGTGGTGGAGGGGGAGCACCTTCTCCAATAGAAAAGGCCACTTAGAACTTGAAATCTCTTTGCTGAAGGAAAACTACCCTTGAAATCCATGTTGCTCATGGTCAGACATGGGCATAACTTTTTTTTTTTTTCTTTTTCTTCTCTGTTTTGCTGCAGGGGAAAGGAAGGGAAGGCTTGAGCAGGGAATTTATAAGGGCAAATATAACCTTTGGTTTGATGTTCAGTAAGCTGACAGTTAAAGGTGTATCATGCTAGATAAATGTCAAAAGCCAAATAAAAGCCTTAATAATAAGCTGTCCAGAGGCTAAAATCCAGAACCCTGAAGCCACGAGAGGAGGATTAATCTTCCACAACAAATTTTAACCTAAACTGAAACTTTCCAAGGTGACTTAGAAAGGTTCTGATAAACCTGCGGTTTGGAGGGTGTGAATATGAAGAAAAGAAAGGGAAGAGGAGACTTACCCAAGATGTAGAATATACTTCATTGTTCCAAGATTTTTGTATTTATTTAGATCTTACTCTAAAATAGTAGAGTGGAGCTGAACCCAGTCAGTATCATAGTGGGCTGCACTGTGTCCACACCAAATTCATATGTTGACATCCTAACCCTTAGTATCTACATTGTAGATTCATAATTGCTCAGTCATGTCTGACTCTTGGTGATCACATGGACTGTGGCACACCAAGATTTCCTATCCGTCTCCATCCCCCAGAGCTAGCTCAGACTCATGTCTGTTGACTCAGTGGTGCTATCCAACCATCTTGTCCTCTGTCACCCACTTCTCCTTCTGCCTTCTATTTTGCCCAACATCGGGGTCTCTTCTAGTGAGTCATCTCTTTGCCTCAGGTGGCCAAAGTATTGTAGCTTCAGCATCAGTCCTTACAGTGAATATTCAGGTTGATTTCCTTTAGGATTGACTGGTTTGACCTCCTTACAGTCTAAGAGGCTCTCAAGAGTCTTCTCCAAAACCCACAACACAAAAGGCATCCATGTTTTTAGAGTATGGAAAGGAAAAAAGTTCAAATCAAATGTCAAATTATTAAATGTGATGTAGTTTAAAGATCAAGGTATCATGTTCCATGGGCATCTAGCAGTGAACCAGCCTGATGGGTGGTGGAGGGGGAGCACCTTCTCCAATAGAAAAGGCCACTTAGAACTTGAAATCTCTTTGCTGAAGGAAAACTACCCTTGAAATCCATGTTGCTCATGGTCAGACATGGGCATAACTTTTTTTTTTTTTCTTTTTCTTCTCTGTTTTGCTGCAGGGGAAAGGAAGGGAAGGCTTGAGCAGGAATTTATAAGGGCAAATATAACCTTTGGTTTGATGTTCAGTAAGCTGACAGTTAAAGGTGTATCATGCTAGATAAATGTCAAAAGCCAAATAAAAGCCTTAATAATAAGCTGTCCAGAGGCTAAAATCCAGAACCCTGAAGCCACGAGAGGAGGATTAATCTTCCACAACAAATTTTAACCTAAACTGAAACTTTCCAAGGTGACTTAGAAAGGTTCTGATAAACCTGCGGTTTGGAGGGTGTGAATATGAAGAAAAGAAAGGGAAGAGGAGACTTACCCAAGATGTAGAATATACTTCATTGTTCCAAGATTTTTGTATTTATTTAGATCTTACTCTAAAATAGTAGAGTGGAGCTGAACCCAGTCAGTATCATAGTGGGCTGCACTGTGTCCACACCAAATTCATATGTTGACATCCTAACCCTTAGTATCTCAGACTGTGATTGTGTAAGGATGTGCATAATATATTTAAATGTACCACACTAAGTAAGAATGAAACCTGCACAAGCTTAGCACATAGGTAGTGTGTTGGCCAATGTAAAATAATTCATATATAGAAATCAATGGAACTTTTCAGTCTTCCAGAAAATCAAAACCTGAATAAATCTTTGCTGAATTGTGACTTTCTTGTTTTTCTTTTTTTTCTGTTTTTCTCAATTAGAGTCATTCTTGGAAGCGTACTCTTGATTAATTAAAAGCATAGCTCTAGTCTTAAAATGTCTCCCAGTTAGACTCCCTCATGTAACATTTACATATTTCAGAAGGTTTCCCCTGAAGGAGGTCTCAAGCTGAGTTTTGAAAGAAGTGAAAGATACAGGTGGACTTGGCAGGTTGGAGAAAATCCCATGTGAGTGGAATATTTGAAATGGGAGAAGCAAGGGAGGAGAGGTTGGGAAGGAAGGACGTGATTAAACATGCCTCCCAGCCCCGTGGAGGTGTTTCCACCTATGGCAAGACGAACCTGAGCCTTAATGGTCTTTTAGGCTTTGGAATGGGTTTTAGGTCTTCCTTGAAAACAGTAGTCCAGTTGTTTGTATTTGGGATGTTCCTATGATTCTGCTTTACATGATACATGTACGATTGTTTTAAATCTAGTCTATATGAGAGTTAAGTTATATTCCCACAGAAATGTATTTCATGAAAGAACTATAGAGTCTTTGTATTTCCCTTAATGAAATTATTAGAAAATAATTTGTGTTCTTTATAATAAATCAGAAAAGCATAGGTAAGTATAAGGAAAGAATTGGGTCATCTGCAATTCTATCATGTGGAAATAATTCTCATTAAAATTTTGTGTACTTTTGGGGCATTTTGGAAAGGCAGAACTTAAATTTCCTTTCCTGTGTACCAGTCTCTTGATGGTAGCACATAGTAAGGAACACGCCTGATGCTTTCTGTGTATACATTGGATAAATGCAGACACATTGAGCTCAGTGATGTCAGACCATCCACACTCATCTGGTGACTTGCATCTCCAGTTAGCTTTCAACCTCTGTGGTCTAGGTTTTGTCTTTACCCGTAATTTGGTCCATGAGGCCTTTACTTTCCTAGACCAAAGAGTAAAAAGAAAATAGTTGCTCAGTTTTGCTCAAGTTGAAGAAATGGTGAGGAACTTTAAATTAGATGTAAGATGCTAGATCCATTGTGGCAATCACGGTTTGAATCTCTCAAGCAGTCATCTCTGTGTGTGTGTGTGTGTGTGTGTGTGTATGTATGCAAAGAAGGCTTTCCTCCTTCCTAAGGAAAGAGCTAATAAAGTCCATCATTATATTAATCTAAATTTGTAAAGCAATTATCATTGGTTTGACATAATTTTCTTCTGCTTAACTGTTTAGAATTTATGGATTTATTTGAGAATTGAAATTTGTAATGCAAATATTGTAAATGTATTGATGGATCTTTGTATCTGTAATATGAATAGTTTGGTTCAAAACCAGGACAGTCATTACATAAATTTGGGTATCTTCTATGAGTTCCGGTGTTCGTGGGCAGAGTTTTCCACTCTTCCACCCCTTTCAGTGCTTCTCCAATCTGTCTTGAAAGAAATCTGCAGTACTGCATGCTGTATGTTGGCTTGCAGGGACACCCAACATTTTATTGGCTTCTTTCCTTCCAGGGAAGCAGTTCATACTCCTCAATTTCTGTCTTCTGTCCCAATTCTTCTATTTGGGATGTTCCTATGATTCTGCTTTACATGATACATGTACGATTGTTTTAAATCTAGTCTATATGAGAGTTAAGTTATATTCCCACAGAAATGTATTTCATGAAAGAACTATAGAGTCTTTGTATTTCCCTTAATGAAATTATTAGAAAATAATTTGTGTTCTTTATAATAAATCAGAAAAGCATAGGTAAGTATAAGGAAAGAATTGGGTCATCTGCAATTCTATCATGTGGAAATAATTCTCATTAAAATTTTGTGTACTTTTGGGGCATTTTGGAAAGGCAGAACTTAAATTTCCTTTCCTGTGTACCAGTCTCTTGATGGTAGCACATAGTAAGGAACACGCCTGATGCTTTCTGTGTATACATTGGATAAATGCAGACACATTGAGCTCAGTGATGTCAGACCATCCACACTCATCTGGTGACTTGCATCTCCAGTTAGCTTTCAACCTCTGTGGTCTAGGTTTTGTCTTTACCCGTAATTTGGTCCATGAGGCCTTTACTTTCCTAGACCAAAGAGTAAAAAGAAAATAGTTGCTCAGTTTTGCTCAAGTTGAAGAAATGGTGAGGAACTTTAAATTAGATGTAAGATGCTAGATCCATTGTGGCAATCACGGTTTGAATCTCTCAAGCAGTCATCTCTGTGTGTGTGTGTGTGTGTGTGTGTGTGTGTATGTATGCAAAGAAGGCTTTCCTCCTTCCTAAGGAAAGAGCTAATAAAGTCCATCATTATATTAATCTAAATTTGTAAAGCAATTATCATTGGTTTGACATAATTTTCTTCTGCTTAACTGTTTAGAATTTATGGATTTATTTGAGAATTGAAATTTGTAATGCAAATATTGTAAATGTATTGATGGATCTTTGTATCTGTAATATGAATAGTTTGGTTCAAAACCAGGACAGTCATTACATAAATTTGGGTATCTTCTATGAGTTCCGGTGTTCGTGGGCAGAGTTTTCCACTCTTCCACCCCTTTCAGTGCTTCTCCAATCTGTCTTGAAAGAAATCTGCAGTACTGCATGCTGTATGTTGGCTTGCAGGGACACCCAACATTTTATTGGCTTCTTTCCTTCCAGGGAAGCAGTTCATACTCCTCAATTTCTGTCTTCTGTCCCAATTCTTCTGTTTTTGGCTTAGGTGGTGTTTCTCAGCCTCAGTACTATTGACATTTTGGGTGAATAGCTCTTTTCTGTGCAGGGTTATCTTGTCCAGTTTAGGAGTTAAGCAGTGTCACCGCCCTCTTTCCACTGCATGCCAGTTGTATCCTGAGTCATGACAACCAAAAATGTCCCCACATGCTGCTAAATGTCCCTTTCAGGAGGACAGTTACTGGTAGTTGAAAGTGACAAGTGATCTTAGCACACATTAGCTTTCTGTGCTAACCATCTCAGATGACACATTTGCATTGGAGCTGGTGATTTGATTCAGGTCCTTTACACTAGGCTAGTGGTTTTCATCCTTGCACACTGGAACCACGGATTTGCTAAAAATTATCAAGATCCACGTTCTTCTCCAGGAATTGGGTCTAGGATTGGGCCCAAAGCATTTTTAACTCCAGAGGTGAGTTTAAAGTACAGAGAAAGTTGAGCATCCTCCTCGAGTGTATGATCAAGTGTGGAGAGCTGTACCAATGTCACACCACGTCATTAAGGTGGTGGACTCTTCAGAAAGCATCCTTAAGCAACTTCACACATCTGACTGGTCCTTCCTTGGTACTTTCATAAAGGGAAGTGTAATACCACTTAGGAATCAACCCTGAGATGTGTATTCACTTTTTTTCCTGGTAACTGGCAAATGTCATCTGGAACATAATTGGCACAGGTTTTATTAAAGTAAGTAATATGTCCTTCTAGGTAATTTCATTTTTTTTTTAATATTTATTATTTATTTATTTGGGGGGGCAGGTTGGGGAGGGAGGGGGCGGGCAGGCCACTTCTATTGGTCTTTCATTTATCTATTTTCATCCATCTTTGTTCTTTGGCCCGTGTGGACTTCCCATTGCGGTGGCCTCTGTTGTTGCAGAGCACTGGCTCTGGGTGCATGCGCTCCAGAGCTCTGGCTTGGTAATTGGACACATCTGTCCAGCTGTTCCTCAGCATGTGGGATCTTCCCAGGCCAGGGATCGAACCGGCACCCCTTGCACTGCAAGGCAGTGTCCTTACCCATTGGACCACCAGGGAAGCCCGGTAATTTCATTCTTGACAAGAATAAAGAACACGTTTAAGGCAAATCTAAACACATACATTTTTAGCTCAGTTATTGCTTTAAATAGAAGGGAGAAACATATCTTAAATAAAGGAAAATTCAGTAAATTCAATTTACACTGGTTTTCTTGTCATGTCTCTGTGTGAGCCTGTCAAATAGATCTGTTCATAGATCTGTTTCATAGATCACAGGCATCAGTCATCAGCAAAATTTAACATAAAACTAGAGATGATATTTTTTGCTATGAGGTACTCTGAAGAAGAGAATTAGAATTTGGAAAAGAAGACTAAACAAGGACAGTGTATCTCCTTATTAAGTCATTAAACACTATTTTGATAAACGGTGACACGAATCAATTCAGGATGTGTTCTGGGATTTTTGTCTGCCTAACGTACTTTTCCTTCTTCCTCCTGGAAAATAGCATGTGGTTTCCTTTGGAACACACACAGTATTCCCCATGTTGCTGGAGATAATCAAATCCAGTGTTCTGCCTTTACATTTAGTCACAAGAATGGGTGTGGCATAAACTAGGTTAATAAGCTAAGGTGGGATCACCCACAGAGAGATGTGAGATACAGGTGGAGTCAAATCAGAATCCACCCCTGGAATTTTCTGCATTGGAAGATGAAAAAAGTGAGTCACTCAGTCCTGTTCAACTCTTTGCAACCCATGGATGAGCCATGGAATTCTCTAGGCAAAAATACTGGAGTGGGTAGCCAAATGCATGGAACATAATTGGCACAGGTTTTATTAAAGTAAGTAATATGTCCTTCTAGGTAATTTCATTTTTTTAATATTTATTATTTATTTATTTGGGGGGGCAGGTTGGGGAGGGAGGGGGCGGGCAGGCCACTTCTATTGGTCTTTCATTTATCTATTTTCATCCATCTTTGTTCTTTGGCCCGTGTGGACTTCCCATTGCGGTGGCCTCTGTTGTTGCAGAGCACTGGCTCTGGGTGCATGCGCTCCAGAGCTCTGGCTTGGTAATTGGATACATGGGTCCAGCTGCTCCGCGGCACGTGGGATCTTCCCAAGCCAGGGATCGAACTGGCACCCCTTGCACTGCAAGGCAGTGTCCTTACCCATTGGACCACCAGGGAAGCCCGGTAATTTCATTCTTGACAAGAATAAAGAACACGTTTAAGGCAAATCTAAACACATACATTTTTAGCTCAGTTATTGCTTTAAATAGAAGGGAGAAACATATCTTAAATAAAGGAAAATTCAGTAAATTCAATTTACACTGGTTTTCTTGTCATGTCTCTGTGTGAGCCTGTCAAATAGATCTGTTCATAGATCTGTTTCATAGATCACAGGCATCAGTCATCAGCAAAATTTAACATAAAACTAGAGATGATATTTTTTGCTATGAGGTACTCTGAAGAAGAGAATTAGAATTTGGAAAAGAAGACTAAACAAGGACAGTGTATCTCCTTATTAAGTCATTAAACACTATTTTGATAAACGGTGACACGAATCAATTCAGGATGTGTTCTGGGATTTTTGTCTGCCTAACGTACTTTTCCTTCTTCCTCCTGGAAAATAGCATGTGGTTTCCTTTGGAACACACACAGTATTCCCCATGTTGCTGGAGATAATCAAATCCAGTGTTCTGCCTTTACATTTAGTCACAAGAATGGGTGTGGCATAAACTAGGTTAATAAGCTAAGGTGGGATCACCCACAGAGAGATGTGAGATACAGGTGGAGTCAAATCAGAATCCACCCCTGGAATTTTCTGCATTGGAAGATGAAAAAAGTGAGTCACTCAGTCCTGTTCAACTCTTTGCAACCCATGGATGAGCCATGGAATTCTCTAGGCAAAAATACTGGAGTGGGTAGCCTTTCCCTTCTCTAGGGGATCTTCCCAACCCAGATATCAAACCCCAGTCTCCCACACTGTAGGCAGATTCTTTACCATCTGAGCTACCAGGGAAACTCAAGACTACTGGAATGTGTAGCCCATGCCTTCTCCAGAAGATCTTCCCAACCCAGGAATTCAACTGGGGTCTCTTGCACTGCAGGCAGATTCTTTACCAACTGAGCCACAAGGGAAGCCTGGAGGATGAAAGATAACTTTCAGTTCCTCCTGGAATTTGAGCCTATATATATATATATATATATATATATATGTGTGTGTGTGTGTGTGTGTGTGTGTTTTATGTGTGTAAACTTCATGAGATCAGCAACCATCTTTGCTGGTATATAGAGAATGCTTGTGTGCATTAGAGGAAATGAGGCCAGTAGTCATGGGATTCTGGAGTGAGTAATGGCGTCTTTTTAGATATGTGTCGAATGACAAGTTGCCTCAGAGAATGGGATCCAATGAAAGAAAAGTGCTTCACTGCAGCTTTGCAGATTCCATGTATATAGCTAGTATATCTGAATTTCAATCATAAGAATTGTCTGTGAAGAATTGTTTTTGTTTCCTTTTTGGTTGTTACTTTCTATAAGAAAGAAAATAATTCAGACAAAATTCTTGTGAAGTTATGAAATTGCTGTGATTTTGAATATTATACCTTTATGGTGGGCCTACTTAAGCCCAGGGGAATCAGATATTTTGGATGATAACACTAACATGAAGTGAGTAGGACTGTGTTTTGTGTCATACCAGATTTTGAATATTGAGAATCATCACGTCATAGAACATGAATATTTAAATGACCTTTGAAGGTTATCTTGTACTCTGAATCTCAACCATATGGGTCATTGAGGAGGAAGTGCACACATGTGCAGAGAACAGCCGAGGTCGATAGCATATCAGTTCCTCCTAATAGTAGTTAAGTCTGAAGCTAAGGTGGGATCACCCACAGAGAGATGTGAGATACAGGTGGAGTCAAATCAGAATCCACCCCTGGAATTTTCTGCATTGGAAGATGAAAAAAGTGAGTCACTCAGTCCTGTTCAACTCTTTGCAACCCATGGATGAGCCATGGAATTCTCTAGGCAAAAATACTGGAGTGGGTAGCCTTTCCCTTCTCTAGGGGATCTTCCCAACCCAGATATCAAACCCCAGTCTCCCACACTGTAGGCAGATTCTTTACCATCTGAGCTACCAGGGAAACTCAAGACTACTGGAATGTGTAGCCCATGCCTTCTCCAGAAGATCTTCCCAACCCAGGAATTCAACTGGGGTCTCTTGCACTGCAGGCAGATTCTTTACCAACTGAGCCACAAGGGAAGCCTGGAGGATGAAAGATAACTTTCAGTTCCTCCTGGAATTTGAGCCTATATATATATATATATATATATATATATGTGTGTGTGTGTGTGTGTGTGTGTGTGTATGTGTGTGTAAACTTCATGAGATCAGCAACCATCTTTGCTGGTATATAGAGAATGCTTGTGTGCATTAGAGGAAATGAGGCCAGTAGTCATGGGATTCTGGAGTGAGTAATGGCGTCTTTTTAGATATGTGTCGAATGACAAGTTGCCTCAGAGAATGGGATCCAATGAAAGAAAAGTGCTTCACTGCAGCTTTGCAGATTCCATGTATATAGCTAGTATATCTGAATTTCAATCATAAGAATTGTCTGTGAAGAATTGTTTTTGTTTCCTTTTTGGTTGTTACTTTCTATAAGAAAGAAAATAATTCAGACAAAATTCTTGTGAAGTTATGAAATTGCTGTGATTTTGAATATTATACCTTTATGGTGGGCCTACTTAAGCCCAGGGGAATCAGATATTTTGGATGATAACACTAACATGAAGTGAGTAGGACTGTGTTTTGTGTCATACCAGATTTTGAATATTGAGAATCATCACGTCATAGAACATGAATATTTAAATGACCTTTGAAGGTTATCTTGTACTCTGAATCTCAACCATATGGGTCATTGAGGAGGAAGTGCACACATGTGCAGAGAACAGCCGAGGTCGATAGCATATCAGTTCCTCCTAATAGTAGTTAAAGTACTGAAGTCTGCAATGATTTGATTCATTTCATACATACTAGAAGATAGAAGAGAATCAGAGTTGAAAGTTCAGCCTTCTGTGGCTGGTTGTCAGTTGGCCTCATATTCCTTCCCAAGGGAGTCCTTATCTATTTACAAATCAAATGGAAGTGTGTATCCAGTTACAGAGACCCTGAAGGAGCATAAGATTTCTCTTTGTAAACAGGGGCTTCCTCAGTGACTCAGATGGTGAAGAAATCTGCCTGCAAGGTAGGAGACCCAGGTTTAGTCCCTGGGTTGGGAAGATCCCTGGGAGAAGGAAATGGCAACCCACTCCAGTATTCTTGCCTAGAGAATCTCATGGACAGAGGAGCCTGGTGGGTTACAGTTCAGAGGTCACAGAGAGTCAGACATGTAACACTTTGGAAACAGGAGATCACAGATAGCTACATGGAAGACCACCGTCTTCGTAACAACACACTGAGAGCTTAAGGGAGCCAGCTGCCATGCTCCTAGCTTGGAACACTACCTCAGCCCACCTTCAGTTCCTGTTTGAGGTCTTCAGCTCCAGATGGACACTTTTCCTTCTGGGGTACCCACCACTGTGACTAGTGAAGTCTATCTGAAGGAACATTTGCTACTTTTTCTATAATAGACCAACTTCCTTCCCATCCTTGCATTTAGGTTTCAGGGAATTTCCTCATTAACAGAAATCCTATCTTCTTTTGTGTATGTCACATAACTGAATCAGTTTCTCAATGTAAGCCCTGATTACTTTACTTGTTAATTTGAGGAACAGTATGTCCTAATCATGCTAACAATTAGAAAAAAATCATATGAAAGAAAAAAATTAAAATGTATCCAAACTCAGTTAATTTGTGTTAAGAAATAAGGTAAAATGAAGGATCTCAGTACCGTTGGCTTAAAAATCTTCTGAGTCTCAATAATTCTGATGCTCAAATTAAGTGAATGCTTTATATTATTAAGAAAGGGGACATTTGCAGTGGGTAGTGAAGCTTGTCAAAACTCTTGGAGATGTGGTAAAAATGGAAAAGTGGGGCTTATTGATATAAAGTTTTTGTATTAATAACTGTTTCAAATGTCACTGAAGCAAGTGATTTGTATGAGCAGATAATACCATCTCATAAGCGGGTGCCTCATTAAAACCAGAGCAGCGCCTCCTTAGCTGAGCTAAAACCCATTTTGCCACCTATTTTATAGGTTCATTTAAATGATTTTCAACATTTCAGGGAAATTGTTTTGCTTTAGAAAACGAACAAGTCTGAAAACATTTCGATGAATCACTAGCAATCTTGTTTCAAAGTATCAGACACATTTTCTAGAAACAAAACATGTCCACAGTCAATTTGTATATACAACTATATGTAAATATATGTAATATATAGATATGTAATTTTAATTAGCTTTGAGGTGAAATTAAGGAAAAAGAATAAAATATAATTACTTATGTACAGGTGTCTTTGAATTAGTGTCTTTTCAAACAATAAAAAAAACTTTTTCAAGGTTTAAAGACCCCCATATTATTCAAAAGGAACAATTGTTTCTCCTCCAACCAAAATGGTCTGTATAATAGAAATTTCATTCATATTAGTGCCCTAATTGTCTCTTTTTCCTGAGTCAGTTGGTTGTCCCAAAGGAGCACCTGGAAAATTGTTACCTCCAATCCCCTTTCAACACATAGATGCTCTCATGATAGATGCATGGTCTATCTGAAACATTTGCTACTTTTTCTATAATAGACCAACTTCCTTCCCATCCTTGCATTTAGGTTTCAGGGAATTTCCTCATTAACAGAAATCCTATCTTCTTTTGTGTATGTCACATAACTGAATCAGTTTCTCAATGTAAGCCCTGATTACTTTACTTGTTAATTTGAGGAACAGTATGTCCTAATCATGCTAACAATTAGAAAAAAATCATATGAAAGAAAAAAATTAAAATGTATCCAAACTCAGTTAATTTGTGTTAAGAAATAAGGTAAAATGAAGGATCTCAGTACCGTTGGCTTAAAAATCTTCTGAGTCTCAATAATTCTGATGCTCAAATTAAGTGAATGCTTTATATTATTAAGAAAGGGGACATTTGCAGTGGGTAGTGAAGCTTGTCAAAACTCTTGGAGATGTGGTAAAAATGGAAAAGTGGGGCTTATTGATATAAAGTTTTTGTATTAATAACTGTTTCAAATGTCACTGAAGCAAGTGATTTGTATGAGCAGATAATACCATCTCATAAGCGGGTGCCTCATTAAAACCAGAGCAGCGCCTCCTTAGCTGAGCTAAAACCCATTTTGCCACCTATTTTATAGGTTCATTTAAATGATTTTCAACATTTCAGGGAAATTGTTTTGCTTTAGAAAACGAACAAGTCTGAAAACATTTCGATGAATCACTAGCAATCTTGTTTCAAAGTATCAGACACATTTTCTAGAAACAAAACATGTCCACAGTCAATTTGTATATACAACTATATGTAAATATATGTAATATATAGATATGTAATTTTAATTAGCTTTGAGGTGAAATTAAGGAAAAAGAATAAAATATAATTACTTATGTACAGGTGTCTTTGAATTAGTGTCTTTTCAAACAATAAAAAAAACTTTTTCAAGGTTTAAAGACCCCCATATTATTCAAAAGGAACAATTGTTTCTCCTCCAACCAAAATGGTCTGTATAATAGAAATTTCATTCATATTAGTGCCCTAATTGTCTCTTTTTCCTGAGTCAGTTGGTTGTCCCAAAGGAGCACCTGGAAAATTGTTACCTCCAATCCCCTTTCAACACATAGATGCTCTCATGATAGATGCATGGTATAGAGGCCAGAGGAGGGAATAACCACATCATTGGGCAGGTAGGATGGGGAAGAAATTGGTCTGAAATCACTCCTCTCTTTTGCTTTTTGGGAGTTACTGAAGTTTTGCTTTTTGGGGGCTACTGAAATTGGAACCAAAGTATACTTTCCTTCATTCTGTGCCAGCTGAGTACACCTTAGAGCCAGCTAGTGACTGAAAAGAGGTTAATTGATGCCATCATCACCTGACTTGAGGATCTCAGCATGGAGATCTCCACCATTCATCTCTATTGAAGACTTCTATCTCTAATGGCTTATTTGTTTAACTTTAAAAACACCTGTATTCCCTACAGGGCTAGGAAAATTTATACATAAAATTGCAAATTATTTACTCGCAGATAAAGTGTTTGGGGTTTGTATTATTCTATATAACAAAAGCTCAGAGGCTTGCAGAGCAGGGAATGTCAAAGTCACGTTGTATACATTGACTCTCTTGGCACTCTCAGTAGCTCGGCATTTTATAGTCTAGCATAGAAGCTTCAGAGGCAGCCTGTCTGGATCTACAACTTGGCCCTGCCACATCTGGTATAGGGGCTTGCCTCTCTAAGCTTCAGTTTTCTTCATTGAAAATAAGGATAGTATTACTAACTATCTCAGGACTGGAACAAACATTAAAGAAGATGATGACTGTGAGTTGTTAAGTGTTTTTCCTGGTAGTCCTTAAGCACTCAAAAACATTCTTCAAAAACATTCTTTAGATAGACACTTTTGCTGTCCACTCCCTGACAATTCTCTGTATTCAGTCTTGTCTATGTTAAGATTTACTAGGACTGGCATTCCATTCATTATGTGCAAGAGAAAATTTGAATTAGTGTCTTTTCAAACAATAAAAAAAACTTTTTCAAGGTTTAAAGACCCCCATATTATTCAAAAGGAACAATTGTTTCTCCTCCAACCAAAATGGTCTGTATAATAGAAATTTCATTCATATTAGTGCCCTAATTGTCTCTTTTTCCTGAGTCAGTTGGTTGTCCCAAAGGAGCACCTGGAAAATTGTTACCTCCAATCCCCTTTCAACACATAGATGCTCTCATGATAGATGCATGGTATAGAGGCCAGAGGAGGGAATAACCACATCATTGGGCAGGTAGGATGGGGAAGAAATTGGTCTGAAATCACTCCTCTCTTTTGCTTTTTGGGAGTTACTGAAGTTTTGCTTTTTGGGAGCTACTGAAATTGGAACCAAAGTATACTTTCCTTCATTCTGTGCCAGCTGAGTACACCTTAGAGCCAGCTAGTGACTGAAAAGAGGTTAATTGATGCCATCATCACCTGACTTGAGGATCTCAGCATGGAGATCTCCACCATTCATCTCTATTGAAGACTTCTATCTCTAATGGCTTATTTGTTTAACTTTAAAAACACCTGTATTCCCTACAGGGCTAGGAAAATTTATACATAAAATTGCAAATTATTTACTCGCAGATAAAGTGTTTGGGGTTTGTATTATTCTATATAACAAAAGCTCAGAGGCTTGCAGAGCAGGGAATGTCAAAGTCACGTTGTATACATTGACTCTCTTGGCACTCTCAGTAGCTCGGCATTTTATAGTCTAGCATAGAAGCTTCAGAGGCAGCCTGTCTGGATCTACAACTTGGCCCTGCCACATCTGGTATAGGGGCTTGCCTCTCTAAGCTTCAGTTTTCTTCATTGAAAATAAGGATAGTATTACTAACTATCTCAGGACTGGAACAAACATTAAAGAAGATGATGACTGTGAGTTGTTAAGTGTTTTTCCTGGTAGTCCTTAAGCACTCAAAAACATTCTTCAAAAACATTCTTTAGATAGACACTTTTGCTGTCCACTCCCTGACAATTCTCTGTATTCAGTCTTGTCTATGTTAAGATTTACTAGGACTGGCATTCCATTCATTATGTGCAAGAGAAAATAAAAAGACAGTAGGCTTTATTTAAAGACAGGACTGAAATACCTTAATGCATGCTGGTTAGTTCACCAGTCAAGGGTTTCTTAAAAATTTTCTATTTTTTCCCAGAACATTCTGTAATGACAATATTTGTATTTGTAATTTAGTAATAGTTCCATGTTAAACTGCTCAGTATATAGTAGTTTCGCTTGTGATTTGAACTGAAACTTGAGACAGACACCTATGCGACATAGTATGACTAGCTGTTAATATGATGGGTGCTGAAATTGAACATGCCAATGTGGTTATGTTTCCTAAAACTGTCAGGTTGAAATTGTCACCAATAAGCCATGTTCCCCATCCTCCATCTTACGGAGCTGTTTCTCTGGAAATTCCTCAAACTCATTCCCTTCTAAATAAATTAATAAGGGGGGAAGTTCCCCATAGTCTGTTGGTTAGGACTTGGAGCTTTCACTGGCTATGGAGCTAGGTTCAGTACCTGATTGGGGAACTAGGATCCTGCAAGCTGTGTGGTATGGCTGAAAAATAAAAATAGAAAGAAAGGAGAGAAGGGAAGGGAAAAGGAAGGAAGAATGAAACTTGTACAGGATGAGCCAAGAAGAAGCAAGTGTACAATTTTTCCTTTCTTTTCCCTGTTAACTAGATACAGAAGACCTGGGGTAAAAGTGTACAAGATAAGAGACTAGGTCCCTGAGAAGTTGCATGGAAAGCTATTCACTGAACAGGAATCCTGCATTAGTGAGTCGTGTAGCAATGGATAAATTCCTGTTGCACTGAGCTGCTGAGGTTTGAAGATTTTGTTATATCAGTTCATGCATCTGTAATAATGCAAAGAGTAATACGATTATCTCAGTGATTTGCTGCTGTTTCATGTATTTCTTTTTTAGATTTCCTATTAGGTGTTCTCATTGTTTCATTGTTTTAACTTTATTTTTTTAGACATGACTGAAAGCCATTCACAATCTTGATTTAGGAAGTTTAGATATAGAAATGCTCAAATGGCATATTAGAAATAATTCTTGTGTTATAATCCCAGAAAGCAAACCTCTTAATAATGTAATTTTTAGTATTTTCAAAGCTTTATGTATTTATTTTGGCTGCATTTGGTCTTTGCTACTGCAGATGGGCTCTTTGTTGCTGTGTGAGGGCTTTCTCTAGTTGTGACAAGTGGGGACTCTTCACTACATGTGCACAGCCTTCTCATTGCAGGAGTCTCTCCTGCTGCAGAGGGCAGACTCTAGGTGCACAGGTTTCAGTAGCTGTAGCACATGGGCCCAGAGGTTGTGGTCCCCCAGGGCATGTGGTATCTTCATGGGTCACCAGTTGAACCCATGTCCCCTAGATTGTCAGGCAGATTCTTTACCACTGGACCACCAGGGAAGCTCTTAATATTTTAGTATCACAAAATCACATGGAGAGCTACTTAACAGAGCTTCATATCACGTTGGAAAGTCTTACAATGTCAAACTACACTCCTGTTCAGTAGACCTGGTGTCTTATTTTTAGTCCTGCGTCTTAATTTTTATCTGTGGTAATGCCATTAGGACTTGGAGCTTTCACTGGCTATGGAGCTAGGTTCAGTACCTGATTGGGGAACTAGGATCCTGCAAGCTGTGTGGTATGGCTGAAAAATAAAAATAGAAAGAAAGGAGAGAAGGGAAGGGAAAAGGAAGGAAGAATGAAACTTGTACAGGATGAGCCAAGAAGAAGCAAGTGTACAATTTTTCCTTTCTTTTCCCTGTTAACTAGATACAGAAGACCTGGGGTAAAAGTGTACAAGATAAGAGACTAGGTCCCTGAGAAGTTGCATGGAAAGCTATTCACTGAACAGGAATCCTGCATTAGTGAGTCGTGTAGCAATGGATAAATTCCTGTTGCACTGAGCTGCTGAGGTTTGAAGATTTTGTTATATCAGTTCATGCATCTGTAATAATGCAAAGAGTAATACGATTATCTCAGTGATTTGCTGCTGTTTCATGTATTTCTTTTTTAGATTTCCTATTAGGTGTTCTCATTGTTTCATTGTTTTAACTTTATTTTTTTAGACATGACTGAAAGCCATTCACAATCTTGATTTAGGAAGTTTAGATATAGAAATGCTCAAATGGCATATTAGAAATAATTCTTGTGTTATAATCCCAGAAAGCAAACCTCTTAATAATGTAATTTTTAGTATTTTCAAAGCTTTATGTATTTATTTTGGCTGCATTTGGTCTTTGCTACTGCAGATGGGCTCTTTGTTGCTGTGTGAGGGCTTTCTCTAGTTGTGACAAGTGGGGACTCTTCACTACATGTGCACAGCCTTCTCATTGCAGGAGTCTCTCCTGCTGCAGAGGGCAGACTCTAGGTGCACAGGTTTCAGTAGCTGTAGCACATGGGCCCAGAGGTTGTGGTCCCCCAGGGCATGTGGTATCTTCATGGGTCACCAGTTGAACCCATGTCCCCTAGATTGTCAGGCAGATTCTTTACCACTGGACCACCAGGGAAGCTCTTAATATTTTAGTATCACAAAATCACATGGAGAGCTACTTAACAGAGCTTCATATCACGTTGGAAAGTCTTACAATGTCAAACTACACTCCTGTTCAGTAGACCTGGTGTCTTATTTTTAGTCCTGCGTCTTAATTTTTATCTGTGGTATATAGACACATTTTTTTATAAAAGGCTTGAAATTTATAAACATAAATACCAGGCCACACTTTCCATGGTAATTAAAATATCCATATGGCATTGTTATCCAACATCGCTACTTATTGCAATGCATGATGGTATTACTTCCTAGATATATCCAAATTATTCTCTGTAAAAATAGCTTTATTTAAAATTCTGAAACCATCTTTCAGTGAGCTATCTCACATAATCGGATGAATAATATTGGGTTGTGGGATCATGTAATATTTATATCAGTCTGCATGTTATCAGCAAGCCCCAAACAGCTGGAAAGCAAAGTTTAAAGGATTCCTGATATGGCTGAATAGGTTTATGGAGCAGGACTTGTTTGGAGTAAAATTGTGAAAATCAAAAAATATATAGATCTGGCTCCTCTGTTCAAATTTCTGCATTGCTACTGTCTTCTTCATGGCTCTCATCAGAATTGCGGACCCTAGACCATAGCTTGGCCTTGGGTATGTCTAGAGCCATATTGATATAAACAATTTGATTTAAAATATAGTATATATCCACGATGAGTTCAGGGCATTTTGCAGTAGCAGCAAGTTATGCAATGAACATCAACACACATGTCAATATTTCCTAGTGTCCAGGCATCATATCTTCAGGCTCAAGAATGATTCCTTCTTTTTCATCATTTTAAGCTGCACCATTCTTGACTAATTTTATTTTCTTCTATAAGCAGAGTTCGTAATGGTGTTTTTACCCATAGTGTTATGGCTTCTTAGAACCTCTTGTTATTGAAACATGTAGATCTCTTTGCCTTTGTGGTTTCCGAGGACTATTTATACATGACTGCCTTGTCCACTATGCCACTTTTAAACACTGGCTTCTAATGACTTTCTTAAAAGTTGTGAATGACAATCTTAAATAAATGTCTTTGAGTATGCAGGAAACATGAACAATTAATTTTCTAGACTTCTAGAAAATTGGAAGGTTAAATTTTGTAGTGTAGAAGTTGAATGACATATCTCCCCATCAAGTCTTGCCTTGGACTGTCTAGGCTGTCATTACCATATCCTTAAGATATAATCATTTTCAGTGTTGCCTGCGCTCCTGCCTCTATGGCTGCTAATGGGCATGACGAGGCAGCGGCCCCTTGGACAGAATAGGAAAGGCATTCCCATTTGGTCTTGGACTGTCTTTCATCCAGCATGGTTTAAGACCAGTTTAGGAAAGCACCGTGGCACTATGTTGGTCAAAGGCAAAAGAGAATGTAGATTAAATGGGCCAGTGGATGTCAGGAAACCTTCATGTCAGAATCCCTCAGAGGAGACAGGTGACCATTCCACAGAGTCTTCCTCAGTCATGGTAGAGAGATTGTGGAGGAAGTGACAGGACTCCCCTGAGTTATTTCAAACCACCCTGGCAGGGGAAGTGGTGCTGCCTAAAGGAGCCTCCACCACCATTCCCCCGTGCCACTCCCCTCACAGTACACAGGTGCTAAGATCAGAAGCAGCACTGTGGGTGGAATAGGGAGGCTGGAGAGTGTCCCAAGATATGTGGGAGACCGTCTGCAGCCCAGAGCCCCAGCCCTGTCCACTGTCCTGAGTATGAGCCACTCCAAATGAGTGTGTGGGTGCCCCTCTGGCAGCTCAGTCTGGTGTAATCCCCCAAAGACATCTCTTACCAGCCTGCTAGAACGATTGGCTCAACGTCCTAGATGAGGACTCAGCCCCAAGGGCCCTGGGATGTCCGGAGGAGCACAGATCAGTCCTGGGGCATCTGGAAGACTCCATCCACAGCAGCGTTGGAGGGAGAAGACCAGCGAGACTTTGATTAAGAAAAGTAGGGATTGAGGAGCCTGGTGCTGAGCTCATTCCAAGCCAATGGAAAGATAGAAATATATGATTTCCACAAAGATGCTCCACAATTGGAGATTGTCTGTGTTGGGGACCTGGGAAAGAGACATTTGCTTGTCCACTCTCAGAGCGACACTGCTCGTCTCCAGTTCAGGAGATGGGCGATGCCCCCGTGCTGACCCCAGAGCTCACTCCCTTCAGAATCATGCAGGAGCAGCCTGCAGGTCAGCCTTCAAACTTCATTTCTGCCACTGTTGTAGCACTGGGGGTAGAGATTAGAGACGTTTTAGGCACTTAAAAAATGTGTATCTGTGCTTCATCCTAATTCCTTCAGGTCCCTGCTGTCTGATAACTAATTGGCAGAACTAAGGCTAAATTGTTAATCCTGATAATATCTTAACTCCAGGCAATACACTTTTATTTAACAAGATTTTTTTTAATGCCAAACACTAAGTTGTAACTCTGACTACATTTGTTGAAATGTGTAGATTCACAATTAACTGGCCACAGAGCATCCCTGAGCTACAGCCACAAATTGGGGATTATCATTTTAAATCTACCCTATGGAGTACTTTTAAAACCTCAACTAAGAGAAGCAACATTTATTTAGGATTTGGAAGTCTGGTGAAGGAGGGAGATGATCCATCTATTTTCCCCCAACATTTCAGCATTTAGCCCTGAATTATACCAGATAAGTAAGAAACAGTGTGCTTGGATGAAATATTGTTTCTGCCTCCTGCCCTCCCCAATCTCCAAAATCCAGTTTTGGTGGGTTGCTTTCCTTGACTTTCTGTTTTGTGAATGGTACTATCCATCTAACTTTAGGGGAAAGGAGGCTAATTAAACTTGACATCATGTTTTCTGAGAATGTGTTGTCGAGGATCTTGTTCATCAGAATACATACCTGTGTGAGGACTTGGAACAAGGCAAAAGGCATCAGTTAAGTTTTTCTAAATGACTGGTTGGCTTCTATAGTAGAGGTAGAATATGGAGGTAAAATATGGAAGGTCTCTGTATGTGTCTTTGCTGGAAAACTCCTAGCTAGGTTTGAGGCTCATCTCCAGAGGAAGTTGCTGGTGTCACAGTGTGCCCTACACTGACTGTGGTTGTCTTATTTCTCTGTTCTTACTCTCCTGTGTCATGCTTTTTTATATCAACTTGAATTCTCTTGTGATGTTTCTAGGTTTGTAAGTTAACCTTGCATTTTTTTTGAAACAAGGCTGGTTATAAATAATGAAAAAGTTGTAACTACAGTACTTTAGAGACACTAGAGAGACTTTATGTTGTTGTGGAATGAGTGTAGACTTTGAAATAACATAGATTTGAATCATCAATTAGATCTGTTTCTTGTGAGTTCTGTGACCTTCAGCACTTTTCCTGTTGATGTGACACATTCCAGTGATGTTTTAGGCACTTAAAAAATGTGTATCTGTGCTTCATCCTAATTCCTTCAGGTCCCTGCTGTCTGATAACTAATTGGCAGAACTAAGGCTAAATTGTTAATCCTGATAATATCTTAACTCCAGGCAATACACTTTTATTTAACAAGATTTTTTAATGCCAAACACTAAGTTGTAACTCTGACTACATTTGTTGAAATGTGTAGATTCACAATTAACTGGCCACAGAGCATCCCTGAGCTACAGCCACAAATTGGGGATTATCATTTTAAATCTACCCTATGGAGTACTTTTAAAACCTCAACTAAGAGAAGCAACATTTATTTAGGATTTGGAAGTCTGGTGAAGGAGGGAGATGATCCATCTATTTTCCCCCAACATTTCAGCATTTAGCCCTGAATTATACCAGATAAGTAAGAAACAGTGTGCTTGGATGAAATATTGTTTCTGCCTCCTGCCCTCCCCAATCTCCAAAATCCAGTTTTGGTGGGTTGCTTTCCTTGACTTTCTGTTTTGTGAATGGTACTATCCATCTAACTTTAGGGGAAAGGAGGCTAATTAAACTTGACATCATGTTTTCTGAGAATGTGTTGTCGAGGATCTTGTTCATCAGAATACATACCTGTGTGAGGACTTGGAACAAGGCAAAAGGCATCAGTTAAGTTTTTCTAAATGACTGGTTGGCTTCTATAGTAGAGGTAGAATATGGAGGTAAAATATGGAAGGTCTCTGTATGTGTCTTTGCTGGAAAACTCCTAGCTAGGTTTGAGGCTCATCTCCAGAGGAAGTTGCTGGTGTCACAGTGTGCCCTACACTGACTGTGGTTGTCTTATTTCTCTGTTCTTACTCTCCTGTGTCATGCTTTTTTATATCAACTTGAATTCTCTTGTGATGTTTCTAGGTTTGTAAGTTAACCTTGCATTTTTTTTGAAACAAGGCTGGTTATAAATAATGAAAAAGTTGTAACTACAGTACTTTAGAGACACTAGAGAGACTTTATGTTGTTGTGGAATGAGTGTAGACTTTGAAATAACATAGATTTGAATCATCAATTAGATCTGTTTCTTGTGAGTTCTGTGACCTTCAGCACTTTTCCTGTTGATGTGACACATTCCAGTGATGTTATAACTGCAGATGAATCCCCTCCTTTTAACCCCTAATGCTATCTTATCTTTAACTTTTCTATCTGTGTGTTGCATTCCAATACAATTTTATTCATGCTGGCAAATAAGGTGAGGCCATCTTACATAATTTTTCACCTAAAAGTGAATACCAATGGGTAAGATATCCGAGTAAGAACTGTATTCTCTAAGAAAGCTAAGACTGAGCTTCGAATTCCCTTATTTAGATTATGGCAATGTATGTATCTCTAAACCTTTAATTCTTTATTTTCCAGCAGAGTGTCAAATCAGCCCTGCTGCTTAATTTACACTACTTATCTTAGTGGTTTCAATCAGAAGCATAAGACAAATGACTTAATTTTTTGACTGCCATCAATATTTGCCCCTATTAATACAAACAGAAATACTACTCGGTGATACATCAAAGGGATCGTGTCTATCCTTGAAACAAACAAAACAGATAGCAGAGCCTAAAACATCTCTTCTCTCTAATGAATGAATTTACAGTTTCAAAGAAGAGTAAACCTGTCAGAGGGAATTAAATGATATGTTGGGCCAGGAATAACTTCTGTGCCTGGCATTTCTGTTAGGTTGCTAGTAAGAGGAAAATAGGACATGTGGACCTTGATAGTAAACCTGTCTTTGATATTATTGTTAAGCTTGACTCCTGGAGATTAAAGTGGCAGGTAGTAAAATGTATCATGTCAACATAAATGGGATATTTTTGTTCTATTTTAAGCTTCTCATAGAAAATGGTTTTGCGATGGATCTTTGAACAGCGCTTTATTTATAATCCTATTTGCAAGTTGGAGAGATGTTACCTCAGAAGGCGAGTGAGCACATTGCTCTGGCTTTTGTGATTCTGAAAATGTCACTGCTGTCATTTGTCAAATCTGCCTGAAATCTGCCTTTTCAATAAGTGACATCTCCTAGGTTTGTAAGTTAACCTTGCATTTTTTTGAAACAAGGCTGGTTATAAATAATGAAAAGTTGTAACTACAGTACTTTAGAGACACTAGAGACTTTATGTTGTTGTGGAATGAGTGTAGACTTTGAAATAACATAGATTTGAATCATCAATTAGATCTGTTTCTTGTGAGTTCTGTGACCTTCAGCACTTTTCCTGTTGATGTGACACATTCCAGTGATGTTATAACTGCAGATGAATCCCCTCCTTTTAACCCCTAATGCTATCTTATCTTTAACTTTTCTATCTGTGTGTTGCATTCCAATACAATTTTATTCATGCTGGCAAATAAGGTGAGGCCATCTTACATAATTTTTCACCTAAAAGTGAATACCAATGGGTAAGATATCCGAGTAAGAACTGTATTCTCTAAGAAAGCTAAGACTGAGCTTCGAATTCCCTTATTTAGATTATGGCAATGTATGTATCTCTAAACCTTTAATTCTTTATTTTCCAGCAGAGTGTCAAATCAGCCCTGCTGCTTAATTTACACTACTTATCTTAGTGGTTTCAATCAGAAGCATAAGACAAATGACTTAATTTTTTGACTGCCATCAATATTTGCCCCTATTAATACAAACAGAAATACTACTCGGTGATACATCAAAGGGATCGTGTCTATCCTTGAAACAAACAAAACAGATAGCAGAGCCTAAAACATCTCTTCTCTCTAATGAATGAATTTACAGTTTCAAAGAAGAGTAAACCTGTCAGAGGGAATTAAATGATATGTTGGGCCAGGAATAACTTCTGTGCCTGGCATTTCTGTTAGGTTGCTAGTAAGAGGAAAATAGGACATGTGGACCTTGATAGTAAACCTGTCTTTGATATTATTGTTAAGCTTGACTCCTGGAGATTAAAGTGGCAGGTAGTAAAATGTATCATGTCAACATAAATGGGATATTTTTGTTCTATTTTAAGCTTCTCATAGAAAATGGTTTTGCGATGGATCTTTGAACAGCGCTTTATTTATAATCCTATTTGCAAGTTGGAGAGATGTTACCTCAGAAGGCGAGTGAGCACATTGCTCTGGCTTTTGTGATTCTGAAAATGTCACTGCTGTCATTTGTCAAATCTGCCTGAAATCTGCCTTTTCAATAAGTGACATCTCCCACTCCTTTTGGGTGAAACTTTTCACTTTTTTTTTTTCCCTCAGAGAAGTCTACATTTACAAAAAAAAAAAAAAAAAAGAGAGAGAGAGAGAAAAGAGAAAGATTAGGATTCTTCTTTTTACAACAGAACTGAGAAATTAATTTCTGTATATTAGAACAACTTTATAGGAGTTATTCTAATGCAGTACAGTTAGGCAGCATTGGACTTCACTTATGTTTTTACCTTGGGATGGAGTACCATTCTATTGTAATCATAATGGATTATATTTCTTTTTTGCTTTGAAAAAAAATCTCACAGAGCAAAAATTGCCTTCTCAATGCAAGTGTATGCATGCTCAGTCATGTCCGACTCTTTGCAACTCCGTGGACAGTAGCCTACCAGGCTTCTCTATCCATGAAATTTTCCAGGCAAGAATGCTTGAGTAGGTTGCCATTTCCTCCTCTACCCAATGCAAGTCAATGTTTACAAACTCCCGCAGAGTTGACACTTTCCCTTCCTGTTCATCAGCCTTGCAAAGTGCTTTTTTCCTCTTCTTGCTGAACCTGCTAAAGTCCATGTGATCACACTTTCTAGGGGCTGGGAATTTGCAATCCCTGCAGTGGGTCTCCTGGCTGACCTGAGTGTCCTTTGGCCCCTGGCTTAACTTCACTGCTTTTAAATTGCATTGTCTGTGAGATGCAAACTGGACATTCTCACATTCTGGAGGATGTTGTGAGGGTTAATTAATGTTTGCAGTACATATGGAAGATCAGGACTGCAAGATGCTTTATAAATTCAAATATCACTGAATAGTAGGCTTACTTATGAGAAAATACGAAACGCCACCCTTCCCTTCTGGAGCTCAGTGACCTTTCTGATTATTCGACTAATTCCATGGTGCCTCCCAGAGGAACATTCTGTGAATTCGCTTCTAAATTAACAACTGAGGCAAACCTGAAAAGCATGTACAGAAAAAAGAGAAGGGATTTATTTATTTAAGTGGTGCTTGTTCACGTGGAACATAATAGCAGCTGGATTCCTGCTGAATCAAGAATCTATTTGTTCCGGCAGATCATCCGATGTTGTCTATCAATTTTCATTTCCACTAACAGAATTAGGCTCCCAAACCATTTCTAATCAGTTTTCTCGCCTTCGTTTTGAAGGCTTTCAATTGAAGACATGCATTTAACATGGTCATAGCCCATTACTTAAAAGAGAAATGGTGGCTTCTTTGTATCCATCCAAGCCAAGCTTTCTAGGAAAGCAGTTCCAAGATGTCAGTTGATATGTAAATACCATCTATTTATTGCATATGGGTCTTTGGGAAGGACACATTTTAAACCAAGTGCTTTGTAGCTTCCTGGCTATTATAATCATGTAAAGGTTTTTTTTTTTTTTTTTTTTTTTTAAGATGCCTTTTGTTATGAACTATTTTAGCCTAGTGATTAAACTCAGGTCTAAGATAAACATTCTTAATTATTATTTTAACAGTTATCTTTATCTCAAAGTCATTCCTTTTGGTACTGTTTTCCTAGTAGTGAATATAGGTTCACTTCGAGTCAATCTATGTCTTTCAACTTATTCCTCATAGGGCCAAGGAGTCCATGACTTACAGTGTTGTAGCTGGGCGTGGTGAACACTGGAGCTCTACCACAAATGGACAGTAGCCGTTTTTTTAGGCCTAAAGGGAAAGAGAAATGCAGCCAGGTCTCCATTACTGATTGCCATTCTAGAGAGAAGAATGAAAGGGGCAAAACCATGAAAATTCGTCTATAGGAGAGAGACAGTAAATGCAGTAAAACCATGAGTGCAAAGCTGGACATTCTCCACATTCTTGGAAGCTTTTAAATTGCATTGTCTGTGAGATGCAAACTGGACATTCTCACATTCTGGAGGATGTTGTGAGGGTTAATTAATGTTTGCAGTACATATGGAAGATCAGGACTGCAAGATGCTTTATAAATTCAAATATCACTGAATAGTAGGCTTACTTATGAGAAAATACGAAACGCCACCCTTCCCTTCTGGAGCTCAGTGACCTTTCTGATTATTCGACTAATTCCATGGTGCCTCCCAGAGGAACATTCTGTGAATTCGCTTCTAACTTAACAACTGAGGCAAACCTGAAAAGCATGTACAGAAAAAAAAGAGAAGGGATTTATTTATTTAAGTGGTGCTTGTTCACCTGGAACATAATAGCAGCTGGATTCCTGCTGAATCAAGAATCTATTTGTTCCGGCAGATCATCCGATGTTGTCTATCAATTTTCATTTCCACTAACAGAATTAGGCTCCCAAACCATTTCTAATCAGTTTTCTCGCCTTCGTTTTGAAGGCTTTCAATTGAAGACATGCATTTAACATGGTCATAGCCCATTACTTAAAAGAGAAATGGTGGCTTCTTTGTATCCATCCAAGCCAAGCTTTCTAGGAAAGCAGTTCCAAGATGTCAGTTGATATGTAAATACCATCTATTTATTGCATATGGGTCTTTGGGAAGGACACATTTTAAACCAAGTGCTTTGTAGCTTCCTGGCTATTATAATCATGTAAAGGTTTTTTTTTTTTTTTTTTTTTTTAAGATGCCTTTTGTTATGAACTATTTTAGCCTAGTGATTAAACTCAGGTCTAAGATAAACATTCTTAATTATTATTTTAACAGTTATCTTTATCTCAAAGTCATTCCTTTTGGTACTGTTTTCCTAGTAGTGAATATAGGTTCACTTCGAGTCAATCTATGTCTTTCAACTTATTCCTCATAGGGCCAAGGAGTCCATGACTTACAGTGTTGTAGCTGGGCGTGGTGAACACTGGAGCTCTACCACAAATGGACAGTAGCCGTTTTTTTAGGCCTAAAGGGAAAGAGAAATGCAGCCAGGTCTCCATTACTGATTGCCATTCTAGAGAGAAGAATGAAAGGGGCAAAACCATGAAAATTCGTCTATAGGAGAGAGACAGTAACTTTATGAATATCAGTAAAACTTCAGATGGAGTCCAAATCTCATTGTGAGGCCAGCATTCAGCAGAGAAGCTGGTCTGTAGGTAGTACTGGGCACACTCAGAAGTGCTATCTCACCCCCATAATGACCACGGCTGCCATCGTTCTTTTCTACTATATATGGAAAAAGTACTGTGATGAATATTATAACCTTACTACTCTAATGGGAAATTCAACCATGGAGAAGCTGTATAGGAATCTCAGTGTTACAAAGGTAGCAAGTAGATGGGTTAAGAGTCCAACCCTAGTGGTCCAACTCTAGACATGAACTCTGGAAGAAGCACAGGGGACAGCGATGAAGAACACTCAAGTCTAGAGCTAGACCACTTGGGTTGGACTCTTGGCCACTCTGCTTGTTAGCTTTGTAATTTTGAAATTTTTATTAGGTGCGGACAAACACTACTTGATTCCACTTATTTTATGATGCATAGAATAATCAAATTCATAGAAGTAGAAAATATTATTCATAGGGGATGGGGTAGGGAGTGAGGACGGGGAATAGGGAGTCCATGTTTAATGGGGAGAGAACTTCAGTTTGGAAAGGTGAAAAATTCAGGGGCTAGAAAATGGTGAGGATCACACAACAATGTGAATGTACTCAGTGCCACAGAACTATATAGTTCAATGTGGTTAAAAGAGTCTGTTTTATATTATGTGACTTTTACAGCAATAAAAATGAGGAGGGGGTGGTGTAACTGGATGGGAGGTGCACAGTTTTGAGGTCTAGATAAAGCAAAGCTGGATCTTTCTCTCCATTCCTCATTTCTCATTCCCTTGCAAACAGAACAGCCAGAACTGCAAAGTATGGATCCTCAAGTTGGTGGTGAGACAGGCACTTCTATTCTGAAAAATGGTGGCAGAGAGTGCTAGAGAAATGGGTGTAGGAAGCAGTGCTACAGAATAAAGCCCTCCTCATCCTGGGATTTAGAGTTTAACCAACATAACTACTACTTGACATCCCATTCACCCCAAGTCAAAGTCTATCCATTGACTGACTTTGCTGATGTACACAGACATCCCCGTCCACTTTCCCAAGGGATAACTGTTTAAGATATAATTAACGATCAAAGGTCACCAGATATTTAAAAATAATTGCATCAGAGAAAGAGGTGAGATAGAGCAAAGTAACCATGTAACAAGCAGACACATCAGAGATCAAAATAAAACAACTAAAGCAGTCTTAATTAGTATCCTCAGATTTAAGAAGATGTTAGAGCCATAAAACAGGAAATAGCTTTGTAAAAAATGAACAATTAGATCTACCACAGTTACTTAAAATGTGATCATCGGGGGGAAAACGTCAAATGGGAAATTCAACCATGGAAATTCAACCATGGAGAAGCTGTATAGGAATCTCAGTGTTACAAAGGTAGCAAGTAGATGGGTTAAGAGTCCAACCCTAGTGGTCCAACTCTAGACATGAACTCTGGAAGAAGCACAGGGGACAGCGATGAAGAACACTCAAGTCTAGAGCTAGACCACTTGGGTTGGACTCTTGGCCACTCTGCTTGTTAGCTTTGTAATTTTGAAATTTTTATTAGGTGCGGACAAACACTACTTGATTCCACTTATTTTATGATGCATAGAATAATCAAATTCATAGAAGTAGAAAATATTATTCATAGGGGATGGGGTAGGGAGTGAGGACGGGGAATAGGGAGTCCATGTTTAATGGGAGAGAACTTCAGTTTGGAAAGGTGAAAAATTCAGGGGCTAGAAAATGGTGAGGATCACACAACAATGTGAATGTACTCAGTGCCACAGAACTATATAGTTCAATGTGGTTAAAAGAGTCTGTTTTATATTATGTGACTTTTACAGCAATAAAAATGAGGAGGGGGTGGTGTAACTGGATGGGAGGTGCACAGTTTTGAGGTCTAGATAAAGCAAAGCTGGATCTTTCTCTCCATTCCTCATTTCTCATTCCCTTGCAAACAGAACAGCCAGAACTGCAAAGTATGGATCCTCAAGTTGGTGGTGAGACAGGCACTTCTATTCTGAAAAATGGTGGCAGAGAGTGCTAGAGAAATGGGTGTAGGAAGCAGTGCTACAGAATAAAGCCCTCCTCATCCTGGGATTTAGAGTTTAACCAACATAACTACTACTTGACATCCCATTCACCCCAAGTCAAAGTCTATCCATTGACTGACTTTGCTGATGTACACAGACATCCCCGTCCACTTTCCCAAGGGATAACTGTTTAAGATATAATTAACGATCAAAGGTCACCAGATATTTAAAAATAATTGCATCAGAGAAAGAGGTGAGATAGAGCAAAGTAACCATGTAACAAGCAGACACATCAGAGATCAAAATAAAACAACTAAAGCAGTCTTAATTAGTATCCTCAGATTTAAGAAGATGTTAGAGCCATAAAACAGGAAATAGCTTTGTAAAAAATGAACAATTAGATCTACCACAGTTACTTAAAATGTGATCATCGGGGGAAAAACGAGCAATGGCAACAAAAGACTTCTGTGTACTACTTCTCTAATGTGACTCCATAATGATTTAAAAATAACCCCAAATCAATTTGAAGTAATAAAGGCCTCCCCCAAATTGTGCACAAGTATATTTCAACATAAGAACAATCAAAGGTTTGAAGACAGAGTTGGAAAAATCAGATCAGAAAGTTGAAAGAAAAAGTCAGGAAACATGAAATATGCCCCTGGAAGAGGAGACTACGATTTTGTCAAGACATTAAAATGACTCAGTCTCAATAATGTAAGCATTGTTTATTGGTTGTCAAATTTTGGAGTTATTCTAGAAAAAAATCACAAATCAGGAAGTAAACTTTTCAAACACGAAGAGACAAAGTCAGTGGTTGTAATTATAACTCTGCTTCTTTTATCTTTTCCTACAACTGTGGAGTTTTACCAACAGTTCCAGCTCTTGCATGGTCTGCTCATGTCTATTCTCTCTCTCTTTCTCTCTGATTCTCTCTCTCTTTTTAAAAATTTTTATTGGAGTATAGTTGATTTACAATGTTGTGTTTCAGGTGTAGAGCAGAGTCAATTATACATACACATATATCCACTCTCTCTTTAGATTCCTTTCCCATATAGATCATTAGAGTACTGAGTTCCCTGTGCTATAGTAGATTTTTATTAGTTATCTGTTTTATATGTTGTAGTGTGTATATATCAGTCCTGCTCTTCTGATTTACACCCTTTCTTATCCCCTGTCTCCTGGTCCCAAGTAACAGGGTAAAAACAGTGCTACAGAATAAAGCCCTCCTCATCCTGGGATTTAGAGTTTAACCAACATAACTACTACTTGACATCCCATTCACCCCAAGTCAAAGTCTATCCATTGACTGACTTTGCTGATGTACACAGACATCCCCGTCCACTTTCCCAAGGGATAACTGTTTAAGATATAATTAACGATCAAAGGTCACCAGATATTTAAAAATAATTGCATCAGAGAAAGAGGTGAGATAGAGCAAAGTAACCATGTAACAAGCAGACACATCAGAGATCAAAATAAAACAACTAAAGCAGTCTTAATTAGTATCCTCAGATTTAAGAAGATGTTAGAGCCATAAAACAGGAAATAGCTTTGTAAAAAATGAACAATTAGATCTACCACAGTTACTTAAAATGTGATCATCGGGGGAAAAACGAGCAATGGCAACAAAAGACTTCTGTGTACTACTTCTCTAATGTGACTCCATAATGATTTAAAAATAACCCCAAATCAATTTGAAGTAATAAAGGCCTCCCCCAAATTGTGCACAAGTATATTTCAACATAAGAACAATCAAAGGTTTGAAGACAGAGTTGGAAAAATCAGATCAGAAAGTTGAAAGAAAAAGTCAGGAAACATGAAATATGCCCCTGGAAGAGGAGACTACGATTTTGTCAAGACATTAAAATGACTCAGTCTCAATAATGTAAGCATTGTTTATTGGTTGTCAAATTTTGGAGTTATTCTAGAAAAAAATCACAAATCAGGAAGTAAACTTTTCAAACACGAAGAGACAAAGTCAGTGGTTGTAATTATAACTCTGCTTCTTTTATCTTTTCCTACAACTGTGGAGTTTTACCAACAGTTCCAGCTCTTGCATGGTCTGCTCATGTCTATTCTCTCTCTCTTTCTCTCTGATTCTCTCTCTCTTTTTAAAAATTTTTATTGGAGTATAGTTGATTTACAATGTTGTGTTTCAGGTGTAGAGCAGAGTCAATTATACATACACATATATCCACTCTCTCTTTAGATTCCTTTCCCATATAGATCATTAGAGTACTGAGTTCCCTGTGCTATAGTAGATTTTTATTAGTTATCTGTTTTATATGTTGTAGTGTGTATATATCAGTCCTGCTCTTCTGATTTACACCCTTTCCTTATCCCCTGGTAACCACAGTTTTTCTACATCTGTGACTCTACTTCTGTTTTGTCAACATGTTCATTTTTACCCTATTTTAAAATTTCACATGGAAGTGATATTGTATGATATTTATCTTTCTGTGTCTGATTTGCTTTACTCAATATGGTAGTCTCTGGGTCCATCCATGTTGCTGCAAATGGCATCCTTTTGTTCTTGTATGGCTGAGTAGTATTCTTTTTTATGTATGTAATGCATCTTAATCCTTTTCTCTCTGACTTTTTTCATTGTTTCTCCTCATCTGCCTTCATTCTCAGACCTTCCTTTCATCCACGTGGCAGTGAAACCTGAAGTTTTTGTCATCTCTGAGAAGTTGTTAGCCTTGGGTAGCTCTGTCCTGAGGTCTGGGGAAGTTGTGTGTGGTAGCAAGGTAGAGGGCATGGAGGTGATTTTTTCAGCTGGATTTCTGGTTTATTTTTTTTTCCTTGACTACATTATATATATTTGCATCAAGCTGTGAAGATCAAGCTGTGAAGACCAACCTTGAGTAACTAAATCGTCCAGGGTTTCCAGACCAACCCAGCAGTAGTTCTGCAGTGATACATGGGGTCCAAGCTAAACCGAGACAGACTTGCTTTGCCCTTTCATATCCTTATTTTCTGTAGATGTGATTTCCTTGTTCAAAGGAAAAGTGGTTAGATCATGATTAAGCATGGATATTTCTTGGTTTCTGACCCAGTAAAATAATAGAATCCCTTGGTAATGCTTCAGTTGCCCTCAGCCTACTCTCATCTCTATTCTTTGGGTAACCAATGCCTGTAACTCCTGGTTTATAGCTTCTAGACCTGCTGTTGTTTATTGCCCTGCCTGCCAGGAACTCTGTTAAAACCCTACATGATTGGAAATAGAGTTTTATGTTTGTTGGCCTCTTTTTATTCCATCGGTAAGAAATGGAAGTGATACCAAGGATATCTAGAGCTGAAATAATCCAGTTGATGATGTGAAGGCAATTTGTAAGTTCTGTGGTTAATATTACCAGGAGAATTGTCTTGTTTTTCAGAGACCAGTTTAGAGTTTTCACAGATACCACCTTGCTTCCACTGTGGTTGTTCTCTCAGTTCCTAATTCCTAATAGTTCCTAGTTCCTAATAGTTTAAAAAAGTCTGAGTCTTTAAAATGTACAAGTCTGTGCCCCCAAGTGTAATACTTGGCACTTTCAATGTCTTTGGGAAATGCACATACCATCCCCCTTCATGGAGTGTGGGTAATTGTGCAGTCTAATTGCCTCATTTTTACAGAAGAGGAAGCTGATCATAAAAAGGGTATGCATTTTGTACTGGATTCTAAAGGCAGACTTGTAACTAGAATCCCCACCAATTGACTCTACTCTTTTTTTTGGTAGGGGAGAAGCGGGTTGGGGAGGGAGGGGGGCGGGCCGGCCACTTCTATTGGCCTTTCATTTATCTATTTTCATCCATCTTCGTTCTTTGGCCCATGTGGGCCTCCCATCGCAGTGGCCTCTGTTGTTGCAGAGCACTGGCTTTGGGCGCATGCGCTCCAGAGCTCCGGCTCGATTATGGGACATATCGGTCCAGCCACTCCCGGCTCTTGGAATCTTCCCGGGCCACGGATCGAACTGGCGCCCCTTGCACTGCAAGGCAGTGTCCTTACCCACTGGACCACCAGGGAAGCCCTGACTCTACTCTTGATATGTGTCAAAATGGCAATATTTGTTCAAAAAAAAAAAAAAAGGTCTTAAAAATTCAGCAGTTCCTTAAAATCAGAAGAGACTACTTGTGATTCTAAAAATGAGAAAGAAAAAGATTCTAATCTTCCTTTATTTCACCAGAGTCCTCTTCAATTTTCTTTATGATGGAAAGGGCTTCTTCATTCATTCTTTTGTCTCTGTAGGGCAAGGGGCCTATCCAGAGCCCACATTTTCTCCAGGATTCTTATTTGTTTCAAATGTGAAAATTTCCAGTGAGCACCCTAAAAAATTCTTATTCAGAAGGTTGCACTCAAGGTTTTTAAAATAATGTACTGTTAAATTATTCTGATACAAGAGTCTTTAAGCAGCATTGAACTAGATCATGAGTTCTGTCAAGATCTAAGTTTACCAAGTCTTATTCACATAGGACACAGTGATAACCACAATGTTTTTACAAGTAAAAATCAGTCATTTGGTCAGATGGGTGATTGGATAATGGGACAGAATATATTTTATCTGGGATATATATTGGCATATGCATAGGAGACTCTGAGTCAAAATTTATTGATAAAAGATTAGCTCTAGGCTTTAACCAAGTGTAAAAGCTGCTTCTTTGTTCAGTCTTTTGTCCCAAGCGAATGAAGTCTGGTTTATTCTAAGTTTTGAAATGTTGCCTCAGTCTGATTCTGGAACTCCTTTTATTGGTCTCTTTCCATTTGTCAGGGAGGTAATCAGCTCTGAAGGTTTGTCTGTATGTTGACAGGTTGATTTTTCTAACCCTGTAAAGATACATAATCGGAGATATCATGGTTCTTCTGTTTTTCTTTTCACATATTTAAGACAGCGGTATAATTCAGAGCCCATTAGAGTATGGAAAGGGAAGTTGTAATGGAGCCCAAAGCACTAGAATATGAATTTCAGTTTGGCCACTTAGTGGTCTTGGGTACATCATTTTCCTCTGTTAAAGTAACTCCCTTTTTCTTTAGGAAGTGATGTGAGAGGTAAGGAGATAAGACATTTACTTGTCATGTGCAGTATTTGTGCAGCACACACTGGTTTCTGTCTCTTGTATCTTCTCCTGTGTTACAAAGTACCCTCCATCAATGGTGAGTTGGACTGACCCTGTAAGACAGATCAGGCATACATGAATCTAGAGCATTTCTTCAGTCACTGATTCATTGTTCATCAGATTAGTATTTGTTCTCATGGAATGGGGTTGTGTAGTAGAAACTTCCGGGTAGTAGCAGAAGTGAATATATTTTGGAGACAGAACTAATAGGAATGTCTGAGAATTGATATGTTGACTTGTAGAAAGAGGAGAACTAAGAATTGAAGACATATTTTTGGACTGTTATGTGGGCATTGGAGCCACCTAGTAAGAAAGGAAAGCAGAGGGAACAAAAGTATTGGGGTGTGGGATCAAAACAGAACTGAGAGTTCTACCTTGGATGCGCCAATTTTGAGATGCTCATTTTGCCATCAGGTAAAGGTGTCATTTAGTGGTTGGATATGTGCCTCTTAAATTAAAGAGAGATCAGGGCTGGGTATAAATTTTGCAACAAAGGATGGGACTCAATAAAAGCACATGGGAGAGAGTTTAGATACAGGGGGAAGCAACATTACTGGTTATTCCAGTATTTGGCAGTAGATTAGTGGAAAAGGAACCAACATGGAAGACTACTTAAGCAGGCCCAGACTGGTAGAATGAAAACGAAGGATCAGGAAATAAGAATAAAGAGACTCTGAGTCAAAATTTATTGATAAAAGATTAGCTCTAGGCTTTAACCAAGTGTAAAAGCTGCTTCTTTGTTCAGTCTTTTGTCCCAAGCGAATGAAGTCTGGTTTATTCTAAGTTTTGAAATGTTGCCTCAGTCTGATTCTGGAACTCCTTTTATTGGTCTCTTTCCATTTGTCAGGAGGTAATCAGCTCTGAAGGTTTGTCTGTATGTTGACAGGTTGATTTTTCTAACCCTGTAAAGATACATAATCGGAGATATCATGGTTCTTCTGTTTTTCTTTTCACATATTTAAGACAGCGGTATAATTCAGAGCCCATTAGAGTATGGAAAGGGAAGTTGTAATGGAGCCCAAAGCACTAGAATATGAATTTCAGTTTGGCCACTTAGTGGTCTTGGGTACATCATTTTCCTCTGTTAAAGTAACTCCCTTTTTCTTTAGGAAGTGATGTGAGAGGTAAGGAGATAAGACATTTACTTGTCATGTGCAGTATTTGTGCAGCACACACTGGTTTCTGTCTCTTGTATCTTCTCCTGTGTTACAAAGTACCCTCCATCAATGGTGAGTTGGACTGACCCTGTAAGACAGATCAGGCATACATGAATCTAGAGCATTTCTTCAGTCACTGATTCATTGTTCATCAGATTAGTATTTGTTCTCATGGAATGGGGTTGTGTAGTAGAAACTTCCGGGTAGTAGCAGAAGTGAATATATTTTGGAGACAGAACTAATAGGAATGTCTGAGAATTGATATGTTGACTTGTAGAAAGAGGAGAACTAAGAATTGAAGACATATTTTTGGACTGTTATGTGGGCATTGGAGCCACCTAGTAAGAAAGGAAAGCAGAGGGAACAAAAGTATTGGGGTGTGGGATCAAAACAGAACTGAGAGTTCTACCTTGGATGCGCCAATTTTGAGATGCTCATTTTGCCATCAGGTAAAGGTGTCATTTAGTGGTTGGATATGTGCCTCTTAAATTAAAGAGAGATCAGGGCTGGGTATAAATTTTGCAACAAAGGATGGGACTCAATAAAAGCACATGGGAGAGAGTTTAGATACAGGGGGAAGCAACATTACTGGTTATTCCAGTATTTGGCAGTAGATTAGTGGAAAAGGAACCAACATGGAAGACTACTTAAGCAGGCCCAGACTGGTAGAATGAAAACGAAGGATCAGGAAATAAGAATAAAGTGTTTCAAGAAGTGAAGAACAGTCCAGTTTGTTGAGAGGATGTTGCATATAGCAGCGCCTAGAACAAGGATAACTCTAACAAAAGCAGTTTCAGTTGAATGGTTGAAAAAAAAAAACATGACTGGTGTAAATTGAGGAGAGGATAGAAAAGTGATTATTTGGTCAAAGGATCTTTTGTGTATGGTTCTCTCAACATAAACCCCAATATGAAATGAAAGGTCAGCCTTGTATGTTTAGGAGTAAGCTTTCTCAGACTCTACTTGCTGGAAAGTTAAAAGGTTGAATCATAGGTTATAAATGTTTATGCACTGTATTCTGTTAAGTTTAACAAATAAGTAAAACCATCTGTTTTACCTTTTGACCTGACATCCCTGCAGCACAATTTCAACTTGATTGACATGACAAAGACTTGGTAGCGTTACATTCCAGTCAAAAGTCTCCATCTATGATGACCCCTAGGTTGTTACTTGGAGACAGCTGACCTCCCTGTTGCCATTATATAAAAGAATTGAGAAGATTCACAGGGAAGGGTGATGCTAGACTTGGAGTTATAAAGAAGAATAGAACCCAATTATGTGTGACCTTTCAGATCAGAGTCACATTTACACTGGGAGAAAAAAGGAAATAGAATACATACAAATCAAGAAGCTTGCATGGTCAAGAAATTGTCTGCCAGTTCCATTGGCTATCATGTCTGTTTTTACATATCTATCAGTCTAATGCATGATTGGATGTCATTCTTTATTGTGAAGCAACAAATGGAGGGGGAAAATATATTTATCATGTTGCTGTGGCTATCTGGGCTTCCCAGGTGGCATAGTGGTAAAGAATTTTCCTACCAGTGCAGGAGACTCAAGAGACACTGGTTTGATTTATTTTATTTAGGACGTTTTATTTAGGACTTTTAGGAAAATTTTCATTGCTTTTCTTGTGTCTATAATTTTAGCCATGTTGGCAGCATGGCATAGACTTCCCGTGTCTCTCCTTCTTTTGAAACTTACTAAAACTTTTCTTATGTTTTTTTCATAATCAGTGTTTGTAAATGTCCTACATTTGCATGAAAATGTCTAATTTATGGTTTTGGGGTCCACATATATGTTATGTTTTACATAAGTGACTCAGTGGTAAAGAATCTGCCTCCAAAAGACTCACATTTGATCCCTGGGTCACGAAGATCCTCTGGAGAAGGAAATGGCAACCTACCCCAGGATTTTTGCCTGGGAAATCCCATGGACAGAGGAGCCTGGTGGCTGCAGTCCATGGGGTCACAAAAGCGACTTACAACTTAGCGACTGGACAACAACAAAAATCTATAACTGTATCTGCTGTTGCTTAGTTGCTTCAGTTGTGTTCAACTCTGTGTGACCTTCTGGATAGTAGCCCACCAGACTCCTTTGTCTATGGCATTCTTCCGGAAAGAGTACTCGAGTGTGTTGCCCTGCCCTCCTTCAGAGGATTTTCCCAACCCAGGGACAGAACCTAGATCTCTTGCATTGCAGGCAGATTCTTTACCACTGAGCCACCAGGGAAGCCCCATATATATGCCTAAGGATATCTACTTGTGTCAAATTCTTCGCATCCTTACTTGTTTTATTTTTTAAGCAATTCTAGAGATATGGTTATTAAAATATTCCATTCAAATGTTGGCTTTGACTAGTAGTTATGTCAGTTTTTACTGTATACATTTTAAGTTTTATTACTTGTATAGAATTTAAAGTTTTATATCTTCCTTAATAGGAAATCTCTTATCAATATGTTATCACCTTAGTAATTTGTATTGTCTTCAAGACAGTTGTGATTGGATGTCATTCTTTATTGTGAAGCAACAAATGGAGGGGGAAAATATATTTATCATGTTGCTGTGGCTATCTGGGCTTCCCAGGTGGCATAGTGGTAAAGAATTTTCCTACCAGTGCAGGAGACTCAAGAGACACTGGTTTGATTTATTTTATTTAGGACGTTTTATTTAGGACTTTTAGGAAAATTTTCATTGCTTTTCTTGTGTCTATAATTTTAGCCATGTTGGCAGCATGGCATAGACTTCCCGTGTCTCTCCTTCTTTTGAAACTTACTAAAACTTTTCTTATGTTTTTTTCATAATCAGTGTTTGTAAATGTCCTACATTTGCATGAAAATGTCTAATTTATGGTTTTGGGGTCCACATATATGTTATGTTTTACATAAGTGACTCAGTGGTAAAGAATCTGCCTCCAAAAGACTCACATTTGATCCCTGGGTCACGAAGATCCTCTGGAGAAGGAAATGGCAACCTACCCCAGGATTTTTGCCTGGGAAATCCCATGGACAGAGGAGCCTGGTGGCTGCAGTCCATGGGGTCACAAAAGCGACTTACAACTTAGCGACTGGACAACAACAAAAATCTATAACTGTATCTGCTGTTGCTTAGTTGCTTCAGTTGTGTTCAACTCTGTGTGACCTTCTGGATAGTAGCCCACCAGACTCCTTTGTCTATGGCATTCTTCCGGAAAGAGTACTCGAGTGTGTTGCCCTGCCCTCCTTCAGAGGATTTTCCCAACCCAGGGACAGAACCTAGATCTCTTGCATTGCAGGCAGATTCTTTACCACTGAGCCACCAGGGAAGCCCCATATATATGCCTAAGGATATCTACTTGTGTCAAATTCTTCGCATCCTTACTTGTTTTATTTTTTAAGCAATTCTAGAGATATGGTTATTAAAATATTCCATTCAAATGTTGGCTTTGACTAGTAGTTATGTCAGTTTTTACTGTATACATTTTAAGTTTTATTACTTGTATAGAATTTAAAGTTTTATATCTTCCTTAATAGGAAATCTCTTATCAATATGTTATCACCTTAGTAATTTGTATTGTCTTCAAGACAGTTGTGATTGATGTTGATAGAGCTGTAGTAGACTTTCTTTAATAGTGTTTGGTGCATATATAGTTTTAATCTTTTCAAATGTCCACTGTCCTTATCAGTTACGGTTTTTTCAATCTAATCTGTTTATGATGGAATCATTGATATGTTCGGCTCTATAATCTAAAGTATATCTCTTTTCAATTTGTATAGTTTTTGAATATATCACCTATTTTTCTCCTTTCTTCTGTTAATTAAGGCAACACTGGTTTATGCAATATATGACTTCTAATATCTCAGTAGATTAATAGAAGTTTGTTCCTTGGGCAAAGTCTAAAAACAAGTGTTCCTGATTGTGGACTTTCTTCCAAGTAATGATTTTTTGATTCTGCTTCCTGGTATCTATCATTCAATATTACCAAAGATGAGAAAAAGTTATACAGAAACTAGGCATGAGAGGTCCTTATGAATGAGGCCAGAGAGTGGTCCATCGCGTCCACCAAACTGACCAAAGTTGAGTCATATGACCACACCTGACTAAAAGGAAGTTAGAAAAGATAAGATGCCTGTGTGTCTAGATGTTCTAGTAATTAAGTTTTCTAAATACATGCCCAGTCTCTACTACTCAGGCCATCTTTTGAATTTCATCCTTTTTTTTCCACATCTTATTCCCTACTTGCTTGGAAATTTTGAACACTATTTCAGCTCACTTGTTAACCTAATTTTTAGATGCACAATACAGTACTATTAACTGTAATCACTTAGTTATGCAGTAGATTCCCAGAATTTATTCATCTTATAATTGGAAGTTTGTACCCTTTGATCAACATCACACTCAGCCTAGTAACAGCAACTTAACCTTATAATCAAATTCTATTTCTATGTGTTTGGCTTTTTAATTTGCCTTTCTCTGTCTGATTAATTTCACTTAGCATAATGCTTTCAAGTTTTAACAATGTTCTTGTAAATGGAAGTATTTTCTTCATTTTCCTGTGAATAATATTCCATATTATGTGTGGATAGCATAGTTATATCATTTTATATCTTCCTTAATAGGAAATCTCTTATCAATATGTTATCACCTTAGTAATTTGTATTGTCTTCAAGACAGTTGTGATTGATGTTGATAGAGCTGTAGTAGACTTTCTTTAATAGTGTTTGGTGCATATATAGTTTTAATCTTTTCAAATGTCCACTGTCCTTATCAGTTACGGTTTTTCAATCTAATCTGTTTATGATGGAATCATTGATATGTTCGGCTCTATAATCTAAAGTATATCTCTTTTCAATTTGTATAGTTTTTGAATATATCACCTATTTTTCTCCTTTCTTCTGTTAATTAAGGCAACACTGGTTTATGCAATATATGACTTCTAATATCTCAGTAGATTAATAGAAGTTTGTTCCTTGGGCAAAGTCTAAAAACAAGTGTTCCTGATTGTGGACTTTCTTCCAAGTAATGATTTTTTGATTCTGCTTCCTGGTATCTATCATTCAATATTACCAAAGATGAGAAAAAGTTATACAGAAACTAGGCATGAGAGGTCCTTATGAATGAGGCCAGAGAGTGGTCCATCGCGTCCACCAAACTGACCAAAGTTGAGTCATATGACCACACCTGACTAAAAGGAAGTTAGAAAAGATAAGATGCCTGTGTGTCTAGATGTTCTAGTAATTAAGTTTTCTAAATACATGCCCAGTCTCTACTACTCAGGCCATCTTTTGAATTTCATCCTTTTTATTCCACATCTTATTCCCTACTTGCTTGGAAATTTTGAACACTATTTCAGCTCACTTGTTAACCTAATTTTTAGATGCACAATACAGTACTATTAACTGTAATCACTTAGTTATGCAGTAGATTCCCAGAATTTATTCATCTTATAATTGGAAGTTTGTACCCTTTGATCAACATCACACTCAGCCTAGTAACAGCAACTTAACCTTATAATCAAATTCTATTTCTATGTGTTTGGCTTTTTAATTTGCCTTTCTCTGTCTGATTAATTTCACTTAGCATAATGCTTTCAAGTTTTAACAATGTTCTTGTAAATGGAAGTATTTTCTTCATTTTCCTGTGAATAATATTCCATATTATGTGTGTACATATATATATTATTTATTTATTAATAATTGATAGACACCTAGAGTGCTACCATATCTTGGATATTTTCATTAATGTTACCATGAACATGGGAGTGCAGCTATCTCTTCAGGATGCTGTTTTTATTTCCTGTGGATATTTGCAGAAGTGAGATGTCTAGATCTTATGGTAGTTCTGTTTTTGATTTTAGAAGACCTTCATATGGTCTTCCATTGTGACTGTACTAATTTTCACTTCAATATGCATAAATCCTATGCCTTCTCACCATCCTTGTTATCTGTTGTCTTTTCAATGTTATCTGTTCTAACAGGTGTGAGGCAATATCTCATTGTGTTTTTGATTTGCATTTCCATAATGATTACTGACGCTGAGCGCCTTTTCATTTACTTGTTGGCCATTTGTACATCTTTGGAAAAATGTCTGTTCAGATCTTCTATCCATTTTCATTTTTTTTTTTTCAGTTGAGTTGTATGAGTTTTTTATATATTTTGGATATTAACCCTTTATCAGAGTTATGATTTGAAAATATTTTCTTCTAGCCTGAATTTTCTTTCTGTTGGTTATTTCTTTTTCTGTGAAGAAGTGGTTTTGTTTTAGTTTGTTACAGTCCCACTTACTAATTTTTGCTTTTGTTGCTTGTTGTTTTAGTGTCATATCCAAAAATTCATTGCCAAGGCCAACATCAAGGAGTTTTTTGTTAGGATAGGGGTCTAGTCTTATTGTTTTTGTATGTGATTATATAGTTTTAATGGCAGCATTTCTTGAAGAGACGATCCTTTCCCCATTGAATACTCTTGACTCACTTGTCAAGTATAGTTTACTTGGCGGCTCTGAATTCTGTTTTACTGGCCTACATGTCTCCTTGTATGACAGTACCATACTGGTTTCGTAAATATACCTTTGTAGTATGGTTTGAAATCAGGAAATCTAGCTTTTTTTTTTCTTTCTCAAGAGTGTTGTAGCTATTCCGTATCTTGTGTTTCCATAAAAATCTTAGGATTGTTTTCTCTATTTCCATAAAAATACCATTGCAAGTTTTATAGGAATTGCAGTGAGTATGTATGTAACTGACTTTCAGTAATATGCACATTTTAACAATATTCTTTCAGTGCATAAACATGGGCTGTCTTTCTCCTTGTATCTTCTTTAATTTCTCTCTCTCTCTCTCTCTTTGATTTTTTTGGCTATAGCTCATGCCTGTGACATATTAATTCCCCAACCAGGGATGAATTCAGACCCTTGGCGATGGAAGCTTAGAGTCCTAATCACTGGACCACTAGGGAATTCCCTCAGATCTCTTTAATGAACCTGTGTTACTACTGCTCACACAGCTGCAGGAACCTGTGCTGGCTGCTGGTGCAGCTCTGGGATTCTGGCAGTGGTAGTCGCAGGGGTGGGGAACAGGGAAACTCTCAGGTGCATTAGCAAATATGAATACTTCTGGGGTAAAATCTAGTGAAATATGCAGCAGTGTGCCACAGCTCTGTGGACTGTTCTTCAGTTGCAAAATCGGCTTGATTTGTCTGCTGAGTAGGTCACTATGATGTGTGATGGTCCCACAGCATGGTTGCTGTTGGTAACCTCTGCTCTGATGTTTTCCTCATACCAGCCCACTCTTGGCCTTCATCAATTCATTAAAAATATTTTAGTTGAATTCTTCTTACCAGCATGTATGGCATCCTGAGGCACTGAACTCAAGCAAGCACATCCTTGTGTTCCATTTCTACTTGCAGTTGCCTTCTTTACTTAGATTTGTGGCTAGCAGGTTGCCCTGTAGTTTCAGCTCTCTAATAACTCTGAGCAAAGACATGAATTTGATTTTGTCCAGTGACTTTTATTATTGTTGTTAAAGTTTAAGAGTGACACACTTTTCCAGATTTCTGCATAGGAAGCAGGAGCCAGGAGTCTCACCATTCTTGGTAGTTTTGTTGTACATGGAATTCTAGGATGGCAGTTAATCCATGTTAGTGCCTTGAAGATACAATTTGATTTCTTTGTAGTTTCAAATATTATTCCCAGAAATTAGCTGTTATATAACTTACAGAGGTAATCTTTTCCCTTGAATGTTCTTTAACATCACTCCATTGTTTCGTATATTCTGCAGTTTCAGTCTTGTGAATATATTTATAAATTTTATCTAGCCAGGGAAAATTTCTGAGTGGTGGGTGTTGCATCAACTCTGAAAAATTCTCATTCATTATCTTCTTTTTGAATATTACATGTATTGCAATACTCAGTTTTGCTAAAGACACTGGAATATTGCCTGTTCTCTTTGGCTTACAACTTTTCTGTTGTGATTATTTTTTGCATATTATGAGGGATTTTTCTAACACATTTCATTGATTTCATAAGATTTAGTGTTTAGTTCATTATGTCTCTCTTTTATTACATTTAAGCAGTTTTTAAATCTATTCTGCTAAATAGGTGCAATTAGAGATATATAAATATAGATGCATACATAGTTTGGATTGAAACTTGTTTCCTCCTGAATGGTTTTGCATGTGTATTAATCAATCTAGTCACTTGTCTACAAACCCAGAATTACTTTAAATTTCCAGTTTGTACTTTTGGAGGCCATATAGAAAGTGTGGATTCTAGCTGTAAGCCTGCTTGGGAATCCTCATTAGGATCTTCCCCCATTGCTTCAGCTATACTTAAAATCAAATCCAAATCACAAATATTCTAGTATCCCCTGAGGTACAGCAGGTTCCTGTATGTGCCAAGTACACATATACGTGCTGACTTGATTATTCTTTAAGAAATCTGCTTCATGATTTTTTTCTTTTAATGCAATCATGCATCTTACTAGGCTCCCAGACTTGTGTATCTTCCATTCTTAATTACCAAAACCTTACTTAAATTTCATGGCTTTAAGACATCATTGGTCAGGGAATAACTTCTACTTCAGTTTCAGTATCTTAAATGGATTTGGTTTTTACTTTTATTGGCTACTCTGATATTTGTTTATTTGACTCCTAATTCAGCCGTATGTCAAAAAACCAAATTTTTAATGGACTTTGGTCCAGTGGTTAAGACTCTACACTTCCAGTGTAGGGGGCATAGACTCAGTTCCCATTTGGAGAACTAAGGTTGTGCATGCCACATGACAGTGAAAGAATGAAACTCATAGAAGTGGGAGCATTTAACCTGGCCACAAAACGATGAGTAGTATTTTGAAGATGTAAATGAGCAGAGAGTATATACAAATATTATTCCCAGAAATTAGCTGTTATATAACTTACAGAGGTAATCTTTTCCCTTGAATGTTCTTTAACATCACTCCATTGTTTCGTATATTCTGCAGTTTCAGTCTTGTGAATATATTTATAAATTTTATCTAGCCAGGGAAAATTTCTGAGTGGTGGGTGTTGCATCAACTCTGAAAAATTCTCATTCATTATCTTCTTTTTGAATATTACATGTATTGCAATACTCAGTTTTGCTAAAGACACTGGAATATTGCCTGTTCTCTTTGGCTTACAACTTTTCTGTTGTGATTATTTTTTGCATATTATGAGGGATTTTTCTAACACATTTCATTGATTTCATAAGATTTAGTGTTTAGTTCATTATGTCTCTCTTTTATTACATTTAAGCAGTTTTTAAATCTATTCTGCTAAATAGGTGCAATTAGAGATATATAAATATAGATGCATACATAGTTTGGATTGAAACTTGTTTCCTCCTGAATGGTTTTGCATGTGTATTAATCAATCTAGTCACTTGTCTACAAACCCAGAATTACTTTAAATTTCCAGTTTGTACTTTTGGAGGCCATATAGAAAGTGTGGATTCTAGCTGTAAGCCTGCTTGGGAATCCTCATTAGGATCTTCCCCCATTGCTTCAGCTATACTTAAAATCAAATCCAAATCACAAATATTCTAGTATCCCCTGAGGTACAGCAGGTTCCTGTATGTGCCAAGTACACATATACGTGCTGACTTGATTATTCTTTAAGAAATCTGCTTCATGATTTTTTTCTTTTAATGCAATCATGCATCTTACTAGGCTCCCAGACTTGTGTATCTTCCATTCTTAATTACCAAAACCTTACTTAAATTTCATGGCTTTAAGACATCATTGGTCAGGGAATAACTTCTACTTCAGTTTCAGTATCTTAAATGGATTTGGTTTTTACTTTTATTGGCTACTCTGATATTTGTTTATTTGACTCCTAATTCAGCCGTATGTCAAAAAACCAAATTTTTAATGGACTTTGGTCCAGTGGTTAAGACTCTACACTTCCAGTGTAGGGGGCATAGACTCAGTTCCCATTTGGAGAACTAAGGTTGTGCATGCCACATGACAGTGAAAGAATGAAACTCATAGAAGTGGGAGCATTTAACCTGGCCACAAAACGATGAGTAGTATTTTGAATATGTATGTGTAAATGAGCAGAGAGTATATACAAATGTGACTATGGTCAATGGGGAATTCATAATGAATCCTAGACTTGGATTCCGGGGGATTCATTTCTTTGTTGGTGAGATTTATGTCATAAATTCAGACCTACTCTTTCGGTACACATTATTGGCATAACACAGAACTTGATAAGACAGAAGTCATGCTTGTCTGTACATATATCTGAGGGTGTGTGTGATTTCACAGGCCAAGAGGAATTGTTGTATTACCCTAATCTGAGCATTCAGAGAAAACATATTTGTAATTATGGAATGGATTCGTTTTGGTTTATAAGAGCTATACAGAAAATATCCTACTTTTATACATAACACACTTGAAATAATGTGTATCAAAGTTTATTGTATAAAGGCCAAATGATGAACTTACATGTTTTAAGTTGTGAGGATCTAGGCACAGAAGCTAAAATGTCCTCAATTACATTTGGTCTTTTACAGAGATCTTTATGATTTATCTCTAGAATTTCTAATATTTCTTGTTTGCTATATTCTGTTTACAGCTGAACAAACAGTTGACTGGCATAAGCCCAATGAATGTCTTGTAGATTTACCACTTTGGGCACTCAGAGTGATTTCCATCTTTGTCTCAACTATATTCAGTTTACAAGATCTATACTTCTCATATCAGCATTTCCATCTTCCATTTGTTTTTATAAAATAATGAAGACAGAAGGCAATAAAGTATTCAAGGCACACAAACACTGCTGTACAAATATGCTGCCAAAACTGTACCACAGTCAGAAACACTATGTACTACCTGCATATTGCAGCTTATCAGCTCTTCAGAGAGGGCTGAATTGAGCTTGTAAAACCTAGTTAAGGCTGTTGAGGTACAATGTGCAAACGAATGGATTATAGGAAAGTAGAATGAACCAAATTAAAGGAAGGCTGATAGCTAGAGTTATGACCTGTAAGTCTCTTCTTTGACTTCTGTGCATGAAGCAGAGCAAGCCTCATTTTTTTGCAGCCATGAATCTCTCTTGAGAAATATGGCAAAAATGATAACTCTCTGAGCATCTGGGAAGTACAGTGCCCAAGACTTTTTGGCAATGTTGAGAAAGTATATTATTAATAATAGTGATGTATCAATAGTTTTGACATATATGTTCATTTCATTATAATCTTTTGGGGGGAATATGCTTGATTTTTCATTACAAATGGTTTAAAGAAATTGTGAGGATGAGACTATCCCCTTTATTGACAAGAGGAGCTTCTTCCCATTTCTATTCAAGGACTTAAGTTTTCGTATCAGTCCATGTATGTATATTACACACAATGGCTTTTCTTTGTGAGGTCATAGGCAATATTAAGGCTTCAGTGGAAAGATTGTCTTTCTAGGTCTCATATTCTCCTTTTTATTGCCTTGTGACTTTCAGCTTTCTTATCTCTTTTCTTAATAATCTGTTCTTGGGAAAGGATGTACGGTTCACCATTGACACTTGATTGAGCCCAGGTCAGTGTGGTACTTCTACAGGGTAATTTTCTAGTTATTTATATTCACAACTAAAAATGTTAGAAGAGTTTTTGTTCTCAATAAGCAAGAGAGCAAACATTTTAAAAAGTTGGGAATGCATTTATTTGGCATGAGAGGAGATTCTTAGTCTCTTGATTTCACACCAAAGCAGTGACTTCTGAGTAACAGCAGCCATATGGACAGATGATCCTGGTAAGCTTTCTACTTCTCTTCCTTATGCTGGTCTAAAACTTCAGCACAGTAAGGACCCTATGACATGGTTTGGATTTACATTTATGGAGAATTTATTAAGCCACCACTTGATACAAATAATGCTGAGGAATTGTGTGGTCTTATGAAGTGTACTGGGTTATGAATTAAAGTTCTTGAGAATCTCCATACTGTTCTCCATAGTGGTTGTAACAACTTACATTCTGACCAGTGTTGTAGGAGGGTCGCCTTTTCTCCATACCCTCTCCAGCACTTATTATTTGTAGACTTTTTGATGATGGTCATTCTGATCAGTGTAAGGTGATATCTCATTGTAGTTTTGTTTTGCATTTCTCTAAGAGTTAGTGATATTGAACACCTTTTATGTGCCTCTGGGCCATCTTTATGTCTCCTTTAGAGAAATGTCTAGTTAGGTATTCTGCCCAGTTTTGACTTTTTTTTTGGGGAATATGCTTGATTTTTCATTACAAATGGTTTAAAGAAATTGTGAGGATGAGACTATCCCTTTATTGACAAGAGGAGCTTCTTCCCATTTCTATTCAAGGACTTAAGTTTTCGTATCAGTCCATGTATGTATATTACACACAATGGCTTTTCTTTGTGAGGTCATAGGCAATATTAAGGCTTCAGTGGAAAGATTGTCTTTCTAGGTCTCATATTCTCCTTTTTATTGCCTTGTGACTTTCAGCTTTCTTATCTCTTTTCTTAATAATCTGTTCTTGGGAAAGGATGTACGGTTCACCATTGACACTTGATTGAGCCCAGGTCAGTGTGGTACTTCTACAGGGTAATTTTCTAGTTATTTATATTCACAACTAAAAATGTTAGAAGAGTTTTTGTTCTCAATAAGCAAGAGAGCAAACATTTTAAAAAGTTGGGAATGCATTTATTTGGCATGAGAGGAGATTCTTAGTCTCTTGATTTCACACCAAAGCAGTGACTTCTGAGTAACAGCAGCCATATGGACAGATGATCCTGGTAAGCTTTCTACTTCTCTTCCTTATGCTGGTCTAAAACTTCAGCACAGTAAGGACCCTATGACATGGTTTGGATTTACATTTATGGAGAATTTATTAAGCCACCACTTGATACAAATAATGCTGAGGAATTGTGTGGTCTTATGAAGTGTACTGGGTTATGAATTAAAGTTCTTGAGAATCTCCATACTGTTCTCCATAGTGGTTGTAACAACTTACATTCTGACCAGTGTTGTAGGAGGGTCGCCTTTTCTCCATACCCTCTCCAGCACTTATTATTTGTAGACTTTTTGATGATGGTCATTCTGATCAGTGTAAGGTGATATCTCATTGTAGTTTTGTTTTGCATTTCTCTAAGAGTTAGTGATATTGAACACCTTTTTATGTGCCTCTGGGCCATCTTTATGTCTCCTTTAGAGAAATGTCTAGTTAGGTATTCTGCCCAGTTTTTGATTGGATCTTTTGTGTTTTTGAAGCGAGTTATATGTGGAGTCTTAAAAATTATACAAATTAACTTACTGTCAAAATAAAAACATGCAGACTCAGTGAAGTAACCTATGGCTACCAAGAGGGAAGAGTAGTAGGGTGAAATAGTTAGGGAGTTCAGAATTTGACATATACACACTCCTTTAAAATGAATAACCAACAAGGTCTTTGTGTATAGCAGAGGAAATTGCTCAACATTATGTAAGACCTAAATGGAAAATGCCATGGACAGTGGAGCCCAGTGGGGCTACATTCAATGAGGTCACAAAGAGTTAGATACAGCTGGGTGACTGAGCACACATAGACAAACTGGAAAAGAATTTTAAAAGAATAAATATAAATTTGTACCTAAATCACCTTGCTGTGCATCTGAAACTAATACAACATTATAAACCCACTATATTCCAATATAAAATTTAAAAAATATTTAAAAAGTACTTGGATAGTAGTTCCTGTTCTGTCATTAAATTAATTTGAGATTTGGGGCAAGTAATATTCTGTCTTTGTGCCTAAATTTTCTCATGAGTAAATAAATTGTTGCTGTTATTCAGTCGCCAAGTCATGCCTGACTCTTCATGACCCCATGGACTGCACCACACAGGATTCCTTGAATACATGAAACTAAATTAGTTTCTTTTCCAACTCAGAGGCACATTAGAATCCAGGAAGCTTTTTAAAAAATATTTAATGTCTGAGCTTTATTCCTGGGTATTCTGATTTACTTTGTGTGAAGTGAAGTGTATCATCAATACGTTGGCAAAGCTCTTCACTTGATTCTAATTTGCAGCCACTGGTGAGAACTGCTGGGCAAGGCGATCTCTGAAGTCTTGTCCAGGAAGAGAGTGTATTGTAGGTGTCAGCAGGACAAACAGGAAATGAGTTGAATGTGAATCCCAGCTCTCTCACTTCCTTCCTAAATAAACTTGAGCAAGTTTTCACTTCAGGTCCCAGTTTCCTCATCTTTATCATAAAGATACAGTTGCCTCACTGGGTTCCATTAAAGATTGCAAATAACATTGGATATTAAGTAAACAGCTGAGGACTCAAAACATGGTAGGCATTTGACACATACTGATAGCAAAGAGAATGATTACTATGATAAAGTATTACTATGATTATCCCCCCAGTCCTCCTATGCAAAAATCCTTCCCCAAGTGCAGTATTGGTTCAAGAATAGAAAGTAGAATAATGAATTGGAGACCAGAATCAGCCCTGCTGAGTATTCCAGCATGATGTTATCCCATAACTGCATTGATATTGCCAGGGGCAATGTAATAAACAGTGCTAGACTGATTACAAAGAAGGAACAATAACAAAAACAAACAAAAATCTTCTTTTGTTCACATAAGTAGGTTCCAGATGGTTGAAAGACTTAAATATGACAGGGCAAAAATTGAAATATTTAGAAAAGTTACTAGAATATTGTTATATTGGGATACAAAGACTCTTTAAGCACAGAAGGATAGGTCATAAGGAAAGGATAAACATTCTGACTGCTTTCAAATTTGGTGCTTTTATATTCCACAAATACTAGAAATTTAAGATATAATACGTATAAGAAAGAAAATTATACATCCCTATAACTTATTCACTTTGTACATAGTGGTTTGTGCCTCTTCATCCCATGCCACTTCCTGCCCTTTTCCCCTTCTGTCTCCCCACTGGTGCTTGTGCTCAGTTGCTTCAGTCATGTCTGACTCTTTGCGGCCCAAAGAACTGTAGCCACCAAGCTCCTCTGTCCATAGGGATTTCCCAAGCAAGAATACTGGAGTGGATTGCTATTTCCTTCTCCACTAGTGTGTGTGTGTGTGTGTGTGTGTGTGTGTGTGTGTGTGTGTGTAATCTGTGAGTCTGTTTCTCTTTTGTTATATTCAGTTGCTTATGTTTTAGTGGCAATGTAAAGTATTTGTCTTTAACTGTCTGATTTATTTCACTAAGCATAATGCCCTTCTGGTCCATCCATACTGTTGCAAATGGCAGAATTTCATTCGTGTGTGTGTAATATGCCACATCATCTTTGTCCATTCATCTGTTGATGGACACTTAGGTTGCTTCTATATCTTGGCTGTCATTAATAATGCTGCTGTGAACTTTGGGATGTGTTTATCTTTCCAAATTAGAAAGTTCATTTTCTTTGGATAAATGCCCAGGAGTGGAATTGCTGGGTTATAGGGTAATTCTCTTTTTAGCTTTGTAGGAAGCATCCATACTGTTCTCCACTGATTTAAATTGTCACAAACCGTGTAGATAGTGACCTTTCTTGGCAGAAGAGGAAAATGCGGCTCAGGGAGGTCATATGTCTCCCATGAACACAGTGCTGTGATACGGGTTGGCAGTGGGACTCCGGGGAGCATGTTGTTAACCACCGCACTTTGAGAAGGTTGCAATTGCTTAAGTGTACAACAAAAATGTTTATCGTATGCTTTGTCATCCGTGAGGAAGAAAAAATACTGTGAGTTGTTTGTTCAGTGGGTCCAGTAGGGAGGCTTAGATGTGTTCAAGTGTAGAGAGAAAAACGTAGTTAAAACCTGGAAGCTTCTCACACAAGCTCATGCGTGATTTTTCTGAGCCTCTTACATCCTTGACTGAGTGAATGTTCTATAATCTCAATTCCAATACCTAACCGCCTTTCTCTCCATAAAAAAGTTTTTCTTCATACTTGCTGAAGACTAGGTTGTAAAGCAGGGCAAGGGAATTATTGCTGACAAATCAAAAAATTATGTATCTCATCTAAAAGGAACCTTTAACTCTTAAATCCACTAACCTGAGAAATACCACTTTCCCAGAAATTAAGATAAAATATTACTAAGTAGTAAGAAAACTCAGTTTCTCTCTCTGGTATGAGAAGTGAAGGTCAAGTATATGAACAGTTGTAACTGATTTTACTTTTTGTTTTTCTTGAACCCATGGTTCATTTCACCTCCCAGGGTTCATTTTCATGACTTCATGGTTCATATCAAGTCAACATCAATTTGCCCTTCATTTATCAGAAGCATGGTAGTCATTGACATTTTGAACTGGTAACTTGAGAATTGTACAACTGTTGTGAATAGCAAGCACTCAGATCAGATCACAACATCTGCTGTGTTCTGAAGAATCACCTTGGGCTTCCCTGGTGGTCCAGTGGGTAAAAACACTGCCTTGCAGTGCAAGGGGTGCTGGTTTGATCCCTGGCCTGGGAAGATCCCATGTGTCACAGAGTGGCTGGACTAATGTGTCCAGTTACCGAGCCAGTGCTCTGGAGCGCATGCACCCAGAGCCAGTGCTCTGTAGTGAGAGGGGCCACTGCGATGAGAGGCCCACACAGGCCAAAAGAACAAAGAAATGAAGGAAAGACCAATAGAAGTGCTCCCCCCCAAAAAAAGAATCACCTCTACATCCCATCTCAATGAGAAATGTAGTAGCTGGAGAAAAGAGAGAGGAAACACAAAAGATGGGAGCTTTAGTTACTTCTTCATTAGCTAAAAGGCCAGGGAACAGTGTATGTATATTTTCTTGGGAGCTGAATTTTCCAGGACCTACCACCTAATTCTGCTATGCCTCCTGTTTCACTCAAGGGTTTTCCACGTGAGGAATCCACTCTATACTATTACAGACTCCTGAACAGATACGTTATTCAGGATGAAACTGACTTCAGTGGTGGATTTGGAAATAAGAACTTGGCTCAGAATAACTGGCTCAACCCATCTTGTTTCCCTCTTTCAGAGCCAGCCTGTTTTGAGGACACACAGACAACTCAGCTTGGTTGGGCATGGGGGTTTGCTTGTGCTGCCATAGTCCAGACTGTCTGTCACTATATTGCTATGGCTTTGCAATTCAAGGAGAAACTGATACCAGCCAGAAACTGCTCTCTGCTACCAGTTTCGCCAGTAGTAAAGGCTGCTGTTTTGATCTCCCTTTGCTTGTTTCCTATGTCTTTTTTTTCCAATTGGTTCTAAACTCAAGAGGAGGAGAAAGGGAGAAATTTATTTGCCCCTAAAATCTTCCTCAATTGTTGTGAATTAAGGCATTTTCATGACTTCATGGTTCATATCAAGTCAACATCAATTTGCCCTTCATTTATCAGAAGCATGGTAGTCATTGACATTTTGAACTGGTAACTTGAGAATTGTACAACTGTTGTGAATAGCAAGCACTCAGATCAGATCACAACATCTGCTGTGTTCTGAAGAATCACCTTGGGCTTCCCTGGTGGTCCAGTGGGTAAAAACACTGCCTTGCAGTGCAAGGGGTGCTGGTTTGATCCCTGGCCTGGGAAGATCCCATGTGTCACAGAGTGGCTGGACTAATGTGTCCAGTTACCGAGCCAGTGCTCTGGAGCGCATGCACCCAGAGCCAGTGCTCTGTAGTGAGAGGGGCCACTGCGATGAGAGGCCCACACAGGCCAAAAGAACAAAGAAATGAAGGAAAGACCAATAGAAGTGCTCCCCCCCAAAAAAAGAATCACCTCTACATCCCATCTCAATGAGAAATGTAGTAGCTGGAGAAAAGAGAGAGGAAACACAAAAGATGGGAGCTTTAGTTACTTCTTCATTAGCTAAAAGGCCAGGGAACAGTGTATGTATATTTTCTTGGGAGCTGAATTTTCCAGGACCTACCACCTAATTCTGCTATGCCTCCTGTTTCACTCAAGGGTTTTCCACGTGAGGAATCCACTCTATACTATTACAGACTCCTGAACAGATACGTTATTCAGGATGAAACTGACTTCAGTGGTGGATTTGGAAATAAGAACTTGGCTCAGAATAACTGGCTCAACCCATCTTGTTTCCCTCTTTCAGAGCCAGCCTGTTTTGAGGACACACAGACAACTCAGCTTGGTTGGGCATGGGGGTTTGCTTGTGCTGCCATAGTCCAGACTGTCTGTCACTATATTGCTATGGCTTTGCAATTCAAGGAGAAACTGATACCAGCCAGAAACTGCTCTCTGCTACCAGTTTCGCCAGTAGTAAAGGCTGCTGTTTTGATCTCCCTTTGCTTGTTTCCTATGTCTTTTTTTTTTTTCCAATTGGTTCTAAACTCAAGAGGAGGAGAAAGGGGAGAAATTTATTTGCCCCCCTAAAATCTTGACACAGCATCGTTGGGGGAATACATGGGAAGGCAAAAAGAAAAAGAGGAGCAGCACTCAAGCTACAGCCTAGCCCTGCCCTTGGCTCTGGAGAGGGCTGAGGATAGGAACAATGCCTAGGAAATTAAAGAAGAAAATTCATGTTATTTTAAAATAGCTTATTGAAGGAAATAATAGTAGCAGGAAAATCAATAAGGCACATGATGCAGAATAAAAAGCAATGAAGTCTAGGGTAAAGACAGGCACTATTGTATTCAACAGAAGGAATCATGGGACTAATAACAATTATGTACTTTTTATTATAAAAACAAATAAAATGTTTCCATGGAAGTCACTGATCCCAATAACTTGGAGTGCTTGAGAATCATAACAAGCATTCATAGAGTTTTTTTTAAGTCTGTTCAGTGCTTGTGGTATATTATCAATATAAGCAAAGTGATACCTGCTGAGAAGAGAAGTCACCTCAGAATTATAACACCAATTATGTCTTTGGAAACATGTAAACAGTCTTCTCTCCAGAGCACTGCTGAAAGGAGGATTTTTTTTTTTTTTTAATTGCCGGAGAGTCAAATCGGGACATTGGACAGAGCTCCTTTTTTCCTCTGAGGGCTAGAAAAGGAAGAGCATACTTGAGAACTTCATCAAGGGTATCAGCATGGTAGGAAAATACAACGCAATTCTGTGCTCACGAGACAAGTCTTAACTCATTCTTCCTGCATCAGGCATGTGGTCCCCAAAGATGTGACTCTGGGAAGGACAGTGAGAAGGAGCTATCATTATATTGCTTGTTGCCAGTCACTCCTGGCTAAAGTTACTTTTTTTTTTTTTTTAATGTCCTAGGAAAACTGTACATTTCCTGGGACAGAGCATTGCTCTCACTGTTCCTTGACATCCCAGGTTGAAAGGCTGAACTTCCTTTGATCTGACCTCACTGAAAAATATGCTGCAATGAAAAAGTCCTAAACTTTTTGCCATCTGTCTGTGAGCCATAATCAAGGTCTTGATCGGCACATTGTCTGTAGAATGGGTACCATTTTGTGAAGGCTCTGCCAAAAGGCACTGAAGATGACAAAGCCTGGCAGCATCCAGGTGACAAGAGTGAGCAATGAAACACCAAAAGGAGGAGAAGGGCTCTCTTTGGAATTTCCTATGTCTCTTGTGTCCTCTGCCTGAAATGCTACCTTCGCTTTTTCTTTCTCATAAGGTTTTATTCTTCAGAGCCCAGCAGCTTAAATATTACCTGTTTTCAAGAGTTATCATTATTGCCGCTTTATCCTCTTCGTTTCTCCCCTCCTCTCTGTGCTCTCTTCCCTCGAAACACCATGCAAGGCAGGGGCAGACTGAGGATAGGAACAATCTAGGAATTAAAGAAGAATCATGGGACTAATAACAATTATGCAATGAAGTCTAGGGTAAAGACAGGCACTATTGTATTCAACAGAAGGAATCATGGGACTAATAACAATTATGTACTTTTTATTATAAAAACAAATAAAATGTTTCCATGGAAGTCACTGATCCCAATAACTTGGAGTGCTTGAGAATCATAACAAGCATTCATAGAGTTTTTTTTAAGTCTGTTCAGTGCTTGTGGTATATTATCAATATAAGCAAAGTGATACCTGCTGAGAAGAGAAGTCACCTCAGAATTATAACACCAATTATGTCTTTGGAAACATGTAAACAGTCTTCTCTCCAGAGCACTGCTGAAAGGAGGATTTTTTTTTTTTTTTAATTGCCGGAGAGTCAAATCGGGACATTGGACAGAGCTCCTTTTTTCCTCTGAGGGCTAGAAAAGGAAGAGCATACTTGAGAACTTCATCAAGGGTATCAGCATGGTAGGAAAATACAACGCAATTCTGTGCTCACGAGACAAGTCTTAACTCATTCTTCCTGCATCAGGCATGTGGTCCCCAAAGATGTGACTCTGGGAAGGACAGTGAGAAGGAGCTATCATTATATTGCTTGTTGCCAGTCACTCCTGGCTAAAGTTACTTTTTTTTTTTTTTTAATGTCCTAGGAAAACTGTACATTTCCTGGGACAGAGCATTGCTCTCACTGTTCCTTGACATCCCAGGTTGAAAGGCTGAACTTCCTTTGATCTGACCTCACTGAAAAATATGCTGCAATGAAAAAGTCCTAAACTTTTTGCCATCTGTCTGTGAGCCATAATCAAGGTCTTGATCGGCACATTGTCTGTAGAATGGGTACCATTTTGTGAAGGCTCTGCCAAAAGGCACTGAAGATGACAAAGCCTGGCAGCATCCAGGTGACAAGAGTGAGCAATGAAACACCAAAAGGAGGAGAAGGGCTCTCTTTGGAATTTCCTATGTCTCTTGTGTCCTCTGCCTGAAATGCTACCTTCGCTTTTTCTTTCTCATAAGGTTTTATTCTTCAGAGCCCAGCAGCTTAAATATTACCTGTTTTCAAGAGTTATCATTATTGCCGCTTTATCCTCTTCGTTTCTCCCCTCCTCTCTGTGCTCTCTTCCCTCAGGCCAGTCATGGTACCACCCACATCCTCTGGGCTGACAGTTTCATGCACATGTCCCTCTGCCAACACACACATGACTGATTCTGGGCATCTCTTTGTTATCCCTCCCCAGAGGGCCAGCAGCTTGAAAGCAGAGATCATGCCTTCCTTCTCTATTTTCAGAGATCGTTAGGAATCTTATTGATATGCAATACAGGTAGGAATGAGTGACTTAATGAATGAAAGAAAGAATGAGCAATATTTTGCCTCGGGTCATCTGAAAACATGGGTATCGTATTAACTAGTATGGTGAGTGAAGAAGTGAAAGCCTAGTGACTCAGTCATGTCTGACTGCCACTCAGTGAATAAGCCATGGAATTCTCCAGGAAAGAATACTGGAGTAGGTAACTTTCCCCTTCTCCAGAGGATCTTCCCAACCCAAGGACTGAACCCAGGTCTCCAGCACTGCAGGCAGATTCTTTGCTGTCGGAGCTACCAGGTATGGTGAGTAATTCTACCAAAATATTTCTGGGAAGCTGTCTCTAACAATTTTCCCATTTTACCAAACCAAGGTCTTGGGAACTGCTTTATTTCTCTCTCCTAGCCTACTTCTTCCTGTTGATCTAATCCCCATTTCGTTATAAGCAGTGTCTTCCATCCCACCTCGTATTCTTCTTAGCAGCATAACTATTTGTCCTCAGCTCATCCCAGCCCATGCCAACCCTACATTCAAATGTCTGTTTCATACCAGGAGTAAAACAGATGGTGGTTAGAGATAACTTTAGAACGTACTTGCTAACTATTAGAGACCTATGACATATGGCAATAAGTTAAAATTATTTGAGATGTTAGGAATGTTAATATAACAAATTGGAAAGAAGTGTGTGTGTGTGGGGGGGGGGGGGTTCTTATCATTCATGATAGCAGTGGAAACTCAAAAATTGACTCCCCTGTGTAACTGAGAACATTTTACAAGATGAAAACATTCCAAGTGCCATTGGCTCTGACAATGACATTAAATAATTTCCCCCAAGGAGCAGAGATAAAATGAGATCTAATACCAAGGGTCCGTATGTGGTTGCACGATGGGAAGATGAAAGATGCAACCATTGCAAAAAGGATGACCTTGACACACAGAGGCGCTGTGCAATTCACAA